>CM062936.1:12137500-13387500 GCA_031878705.1 Tapirus indicus
TGTTTACTTATGTTGTTTTAGGTGCTAAGCTAGATTGCAATGATCAATAGTACACTTTTCCAACACTGTCATATGTAATTCAGAAGAGCCGGTGTCTATAGAAAGTTAGTATTCTCTCAGGTGAAACAGATTCTTGAGAAGTATTTAAAAGTTTGAGGAAACTATTTTTCATTACATGATGTACTGCTGCTTCATCAGCCACAAAATACCACTTCTGGAGTTCCCATCAGCCACTAGGCCTTGAATGTCTGTGGGCAAGCCCAAAGACCCACTGGCAGTAAAAATAAATTTGACTTAATGTATTGAATGTTTTAGGGCTTAAAAGGTAAAAGAAATACAGCTATGTAAAAGGCTGCTTCAGGAAAATTTAAATCTACAATCAAGATTTACTCTGCCATTTGGCCTGATCTGGTCATTTTAGGTAGAGTAGATTCCCTCGTGATTGAAGAAAAGGCCAGATACGTAATGATTTCTGTTCCTATCAGTATCCCCAAAGTGGGAGGCTTTGGAAATTAACCTCTTGTATGCTGATGGTCAAGCAAGGGAGTCAGCAAACGTTGTCTGCTAAGGATCAGATAGTAAATATTTTAGGATTGGGGGACCATATGGTTGTAGCATAAAAGCAGCCATAAACAATATGTAAAGTAATGAGTGCGACTGCGTTCCAATGAAGTTTTATTTTTGGACACCAAAATTTAAATTTCACATAATTTTCACATGTTACAAATATTATTATTTTGATTTTTTTTGTCAATCATAAGAGCATTCTTAACTCGTGGTTGGCCAGATTTGGTCCATAAACCGTAGTTTTCTGATCCCCGCTCTAGCATTTAAAAAGTGACAATACCTCAGAGTCTAAAATGGAATTTTGTTTAGCCTGGATATCTTTGGGATCATCAAAATGGTTCCTACTGATTGTATGTCAGACTGTCACTAGCTACCATACAGAATGCACTCTTACAGCTGGGTAACTAGTATTATGATTAGTAACTAGTCTGGTATGACCTGGAACTTTCTGGGCGAGATCCAACAGCTCATTTATAAACAAAAGCTAGCCAACAAAAAGGACTTAAATGAATTTGCACATATGGGTTTTATGAACATGAACAACCTGAACTGAGAATTCTTGTGAGTTTGTGTCCTATGCCAGCTAATAAAATAGACCTTAAATGCATTTCTGAAAATGGTGATTTGTCCTTCTAAGTCTAATTTTTACCTCATTTTTCCAGAAAACTCAGCAGTGCAAATTGGCAACCAATAATGATTTGAAAATACAACCATAGACTCCTACAAGAATCAAAGAATCAAAAGCACTTACCTAATTGGGAAACAAAGAGCCAAGTCATTTGGAATCAATCAGCAATCATAATTTCCAAATCGATGTTAGAAGACATGAAAGAAAAGGAAACAGAATAATTCATTAAGATATTTTCTTCAGAAAGTGACTTCTACACAGTCATATTACTAATTCTATTGCTAATAAACCACCACTGTTTGGAAAATCAACTGAAGGCATTCTTTTATTGTTCTCATTTTCACTCATTACCAAGAAATGATTTTTAGAAACATCTGATAAAAACCTGTATAGCACTTGTATGGCTAATATGAATTGAGCAATCTTACCACTTACGATAGCAAGCAACACAGGACAGTTTTGCAAATGACTTGAATGAAATCTTTATCTGAATATCAGCAGGCAAGGGTCCAGGGTGGAAATTATACAAAGAGAAGGAAATTGAACAATTCAGATATGTTTATGGAAAGCTTGCAACTTGGGGCATCTCATTTGCCATCAAATAAAGCTGTTATTCATGATGTGCAGCAACAATAAAAAGTAGCTGTCTGGTATAAAAATTTTGCCAGCAGGGTGAATCCAGGCAAATAAGCAGTTTTCAAATAAATGCATTGAAAAGGAAAGAAAAAATAAACCTAAACCTATAAAGTGTTTGCATGTTGTTTGCTTGCCTCTCCACCTCTTTCTTTAATATATATTATGATGCCTAAAGCCAGTAATTCATGAGTAGGCCATCATTCCCTACAAATAAATATTTTTATTCTATGTAAAGGCCATGATAATAACAATTGCTTCTTGTAGACCTAAAAATGGCCTAGATGTTAAAAGATTACCCAAAGGTACAAGAAAATTGAGAAGTCTTTTCTTTTATTTCAATGGATTACTTTAATGCTATACTGACCAAGATCATTTCTTGTATTTTGAAGCTCTCTGATGTAATCCACAAATGTAGGTTTTGCAAAGATTTCCTATTCAGGACATCAACATTGTTCCAAAGTTATATTTTTGAGAAGGCTGAGATTCAAGTATTGAAAACATTGTTCCCACATGAGGAAGATGGTGAAACATATCTGGAACTTTCAAGCTCATCACACTTTTCTTCATTATCTGAACATTTCAACATCTTTTTGGTTAAAATGATCTGTATAGCCAAATTATCTGGATAATGGGCTTGTGCTCAAATTCTCTCTGACCATTTAATCACAGTCAACATTTACTCGGTTAGCTGCAGGTAACTTCTAACTCTAAACTAATCCTGGATGTGCCTCCTTTAACAATATGGACCACACCTATGTTTTTTAAAAAAGTATGATTTTAAAAATGTATTAAGTTTTTTTTTATCATTTGACAAAAAAATAAAGGAAAGAAAAATTGTTTCTGTGTCCCCATTCCCTCCCAGGAAAAAATAAATACATTATAAATGATCAAGTAACTAATAAATGATTATGTAAATACATTATAAATGATTAAGCAACCTGCTGTTCTTTCTACCAAGATATTCCTCTCATATGGAAAATTAAACAAGTACCTTGGGATAGTACTAGGGACTCACCTCAAGAGCTGTTTCTATTATTAGATAGGCAATTGCAAAACAAATCAATTCTTTCAATATGCTAGCTTATTAGTCCAGCCTCACTTATAGTGAAATATGGAATCAAAAAATTATGTCAACAATTTACTCAACAGAAAAGCAACATTTCAGAAAAAAGTGATTGCTTTGCTAATATCAAACACCTAATCCTAGTAATTTTCTTGACCTGTGACTAAATATATGAGTATTTTTAAAAATATTGAATACTCGTAATGGCAGATACTTAATATCTGAAGTATGTTCAGGTCAATATTTTCATTGAATAGTTATATTCTGTGGTTCCTTAAAGATCTTTGTCTGCTCTTTTTTTCCTTTATCATTTAATAAAGTATCATAAGTTATTTAAAAATAATCACCAAAACATTGCCTCATTGCTCTGCATCAATCATGTTCATGTGTTTTGTTTTTTGTATTTTATGTTTGGAGTCATTTAGCTGAAAAACATGAGTTTAGATTTCTTGATGTTCATCTGCTCCTTTTTCAACCACTGTCTAGTGAGGTCATGACGATCCTGTCTGAGATCTCCTGAACAGTTCCAGAACAACCAGATGTAAGGGTCTGAACAACACAAGGAGGAGCAGATGGTATCTAAAAAACAAAGAGCATTTCCATAAAAATATCCCAAATCATGAGAACTAGAAGAAACCCAGTGTGGAAACTCTGAAGTTAAATACTTCCTTCAAAGAAAGATTTTTCTTAATCCCCCTGATCAAAATAAAATATGAGCCCTAGCCTGTTTGAATATTAAAAATAGGTCTGTGGTCCCCCTTCTCTGATGCCTGTTTTCTAAAACTTTGCTTTAGAATTAGAAATAACCACATTTCCTTTGTTTTACCCAAGCATATTATTACTGACCGTAGTTGTTTATTGGAAATCTGAAAGTTCAGTGGAATGTTTCAAGGACGCTGGGATTAAACTTCAACAATACTTATAGATTTCTTATTCAGTAAAACAAATTTGATTGCATTGGTTTGTGGAGTCAAGTTTGAGGGTTTTCTGGCAAGGAAACAGAAACTTGACTAATAAAATTATTGGGGAAAAAAATGCCTTTTACTGATTATGCATACATTTAAAAGACTCTACCATTTCATACTGGAAAGTAATACAATGATTTTTTTCCCCTAATTTTTGCAACGTGCCCCTAAAAGAAATGAATTCGGCACCAGGATTTGTAAATGCTTATGTGATCCCAGAATCAATTTGCTTTGTAATGTTCCAATTTCGTGTTTCATGTGGACACGAAGGAATAGCTTATTTGAATAGGATATGCAATTTGCAAGTTAATTATTAGGTTCAAATAGAATAAAGTAACAATACAGGAAACATAACTAATACATAATTCCGTCTCATATAAGGTACTTTGTTGTTGTTACAGTATTTTTTAAGTACTTTTTTAAAGTACTGTGAACTCAACTTAAATTCAGGTAACAATATATTTAAACATAAAACTAAATTTTGTGGTTCAAACTCGCAAAGTTTTGATCATGAGTAGACTTTATAAAAAAACTCTCTAATTTCCTTCTTGGTCACAAGCACGAAGAGAATTGGCTGCTTCATTCCTACCTTAATGTTTTGGGGTCTAATCTTGGGGAAAAGGTGTCATTTTTCTTAGAGAAAAGTTTTTCCTTCCATAACTTCTGGTAATTGTGCCTGCCCTATGGATGGAAAAAGCAAACTGCTCACATTTGAAAGAAAAAAGGAGACATTTTAAGGCTCCCCAATTTATCTCTGTGACAGCGCCTCTTTAGAAATAGTGGGTGACATCCCAATAGCTAGAAATTGCTGATGTTCATTCTGAAAGCAAACAATTTCTTCCGGACATAAAATCAACACTGTAAATTTAAGTTTGTCCCACACAAACTTATGATGAAACTTCATCTCTTGGGGACCAGCTCTCCTCCTTTCCCTTTTTTCTAGAACTTGTATTTCCAAGTATTTGTTCGACAAAGACATCGTCTCATCCTGGGGACATGTGAAACTTAGCAAAACAGAAGTGGAACTCATGTCTCCCTTTTCCCTCACAAACATTTTCCACATCCTTTGTTTTTGACCTTGGTAAAAGGCATCACCAACTCATCCAGTATCACAAAATAGACAGTATGCCTTTATGCACTATTACTTTTTGCCAGCAATAAACGTTCACAGACTGCCTAGATTGCGTAATACACCGGGCTTAGGGAGGGAAAGAGAGATCTTTCCCTCTCTTTGCTATCCAAGGTTGTAGAGGAAATGCCCCACTTCTATCAGCTACTTCTTTATGGAAGGCCCTCATTAGTTTCCTGGTGGACTACTGCTAAAGTTTCTAATTGTTTCATAATACCAACAGTCTCCCCCATTCCTAGTCCATCCATCTGGAAGAATTAACCTGAAATTAGAAACAAAGGAAAAAAGGAGGAAAAGGAAGAGGAGAAGGAGAAAAAAATGAAGAAAGAAAATAAGGAAGATTGGGAGAGAAGGACAGAAAGGGAGATACAGAGAAAAAACACTGGCAAAGAAGTCTCTCTTGACCTCCTGTTGCTCATAGGATAAAACCTACAATTTTTTGCTTAACCTAAGGGGTCCGATGCCCTTTGCCCTGTCTAACTATTCATGCTCAGTTCCCATAATGCCACACTCTGGCATGCTCCTGACAGACTAGCTCTCTGATTACCTGTAGAGCCCACTGGGACCCTTCAAAAAACTCTGCATTTGTGCAAGTAAAATCTCTCCCTACCCCTTTCTTTCTCTTCACAAGGCATATTCCTGCTCATTCATTAACCCATCTTGAATGCCATCAATATGAGGCCATTCTTATCTTTCCCAAGCAGATACCAGAACACCCATGCTTTATATTCCATCCTATTCTTAATAGGCTATAATAGAGCTTCTCTTTTGTGATTCCATAGTACCTTTCATATAGCCCAATTATTATAATTTCCACATTTTTAGTTTATGAGGCTATTTTTCCCATCAAAGCCTGAGGGTGCATTAACTGAATATTAGCACTTACAGTGTTGCACTGTCTAGCTTTCGTGTGAGTGTCTCTTCCCTATTGTGGTGGCAGCATTTTAAAGCCAAAGTTGCCTTATCTTGCATACAGTTAGGCTCAGTTACCATTCAAGAAATGACTGAATTATTTTCTTTGTTTCTTCCTTCTTCTTGGTGTCTACTTTAAGTCAGAGAATGACCTAGCACTTAGTATGCTTTATGTCTAATGATCACCGAGTAAGTATGATCACTCTGATCATGTGTAGACACAATTAGGAAGCAGGTAAGTTATGAGTGAGCTTAGGGTGTGCAGTGAAGAACTACCCAACGCAAATGTGTATAGGTAGAAAATGTTTATATTCCAGTATAAAACAATACCAACATGTGTGTTTTGCAATTAAGAGCATAGATATAGACATAGTTAGAGATAAAGACAAAGATAGAGAGGAAACGATATACATTTTTTGGCATCTATCTTTACAATTTTCCAGGTATAAAGTATAATCAACTATCTGCTACATTCAAAAGCATAAAGTAAGTTCATGTTAATCATATGTGTACTTAACTTTTGAAGAGAAGACTATATTGTCTCTCTTCAAGCTGTAACTCCTTTTTCTGTGATCAGTATCTTTGTGAAGGTCCATCTTTCTCACCTAGTGCCATAGACTTGAAAATGTCAAATTCAATGAAAGAGGTAACCTTACAAAATAGAAATGTGTCTTGCTCACACAATCCTATAGGGAATTCTCTTATGGGCTCTATAGAGTTTTCAGGACCACAAGTAAACTTGAATTATATGGCCTAATAACTGCCACCTTTGCTGCAGGTTTGTTTCTCACTAGGGCATACACCATCAAAGAACAATTCCTGAAAAATAGCTTGTGTCAATTTTTTCCCGCCAGGCTTAAAACTGTCTGTCGCTCCTCTGAGCGCTACCAAAAAACAATTGCCTCTTCTTCTGTCAGGAAGCCTGTTATATCGTAAGGAATATCTGAGAGCTTTAGAAGTGCCTGTGGATGTTAGAGACTGAGGAAGGGAAGGTGGGAGAGAAGCATATTTGTGATGCATGAATGAATGAAGCAGGTAATGCTTCATCGTATCCCGGGCCCGGGCCAAATAAAAAAATAACCCCTCTTCAGGCCTGAAAAGCTATAGCAGGCATTTAATGGATTGGGTTGTATAAGAAAAAAAATTAGTGCCTGAAGCCAAGCACAGGCAATCTAGGACAGGTCTGCTGAAGATGTCACTGGAGATGACGTTCAGCTTCATATGGGCCAACAGCGCCCAAGGCAGAATTACAGAGCTGACGTGTTTCTTTGGCCTTTTCTCACTTTCTGTTCTGTCTCTGTCCTTCCAAGATCTTCAGTGATACTTCTTTCATTCCTTGATCCCAATGTTCTTATTTTTCTCTTTGGCTGCCTGGAGAATCTAAATACAATTGAAAGTTCTGAAATTATCACTTCCTATCTACCAATCAAAACTTTCGTTCTCCCAGGGTAGCTGAGTGCATCTAGGCATTAGGAGAAAAGTACCTATAATTTTTATCAAGATCGTTCACCCTAAGTCATCGGTGTGGACAGAAGGATGTTAGATTCTGTCTTTTTTAAAAAAAAGAGCTTACAAAGTCTGAATGAATTTAACAGTAATGTTTGGGGCAGACATTCTAATCAGAGGCTGGCTGATACCACTTGCCTATGCTGGATTAATACAATTTCCATACATATTTTACAAGAAATTGGCCCCAAAGTATGCCCTTCTGGAAAGCATCCACCTCATCCCAAACTATAGGTAATTACTTTAAAAAACATAATGTGATGGTTTTCATTACTGAAGCAAGGAAATAGGTATACAAATTGGTCTTTGTTTTGCCTAACATATTTGATTGCAGATGGTTATAACAACTTAGTGGGCACACATTGCTAAAAATTTAGGCATATGTGACAGTGGGTCCCCAACATATGAGATAAAACCCACCACCAGGTTTGTTTTCAAGAGTCATATGAGTAATGGTGTGTCATTGTTTACTATAATGACGATTACACTTCTCTTCATAAACAGATGCACTAAAATTCAAATCATCAGTTTATAACAAAAATATAGATATAGATTTTCGTTCGTGTAGATCTTTTCACTTACAGGCTTCTATACTTCAATTCTGTTCATAGTAATCATTCTAATAAAACTAAAATCTAGGACTCTATACTTTTCAATTGCATAGAAACAGACAGCTTCCCTTCTAAGAGTAAAATCAGAAATATAGAGGAAGAAGTGGCTAAGGAAATTTAGGAACACCCAGGTTTAATTAAGGTGTCTGGGATACCATCTTAAGAACACATGATTGAATCAACAAATCTAAAGCTATAACCTCTTCACGATTAATAAAATGACTGAAACTGGAATATAACCAAGCCTCATCTGAATCCATTATAATAAACCGGCTTAAACTAGCCGAACTGTAATCATGTGCATTGTATCCCATCAAATAATTCTTTTTTGGGAAAGAGAGCAGTCTGTACAGACTGTGGAAAAGAGGAGCCCAGGAGCTAGAATTTAGTAGATTTCAGTCAATACCAACCGGAAATTAGGAAGAGCAAATCAGAACACATTTCCTGATTAAATCAAGGAGGTTTTCCCTGGCCTGGGTGAAATTTGCATCAAAACTCTATCTCTCTCTGTTTTGATCTAGTATTCAACACATACCTTTCTGATGACGAAACTGAAATAACTCTAATATTAATAATAGCCCCTGATACAGACTATAATTTTTTTGCCTTCCATGACAGCTAGGGTATTCACATTGCAAATACCTTAGCTTAAAAGAGGTTATAGCTTTAGATTTGTTGATTCAATCATGCATTATTTCTTTTTATCATTATGCTAATCCAAGAAGGTATAAATAGGTACTGCTCATATTACAGTTAAGGCCTAGGGAGGGGATATAACTATGTCAAGGATGCACAGTAAGAAATTGATGGGGTCGAGATTCAAGGCCACAGCACTCAATTCCAAAACTTTCAACCACACACTCTGTAACAAGATCTCTCAAAAAAGCCACCCACAAAGCTGAGGACCAGACAGACAAGATGATGAAGCCATGTCACCACTGTCCCCCTGGACAGACTCACTGGCTCATCATCCACGACATCTTTGTGTCATAGTCCTATAATCTTAACAGGTGCAAGTTGGTCACAAAATATCAAATGGAAACAAAGGCCAAAGCAAATATATCCTCTGATTTCTTTTTCATTTTAAAAGTATCAGGCAATAGATATGAATATGCATTATGTTTGTGAATACAAAATAAATAGGCTTATTCAAAACCAGAGTCATTATCTGAATAGCAATGCCAATTTAATTTCTATTGTAGGAATAACTCAAGAAATTTTGGAGGATTTAAATACAGAGAACAAAGAATATCAACAGTTATACCAATACCATATATAACCAGAAAAGCAGCTATTTCAAGCTTGTAAAAACCGTGGTGGTAACCTTGAGCTCAACTGAATAACTAGTAAAATTGGGATTATTTGAATCTCAGAAAATCTAGATATCAGATTTGCAATAGTGTTTTTTTTTCTTTGTCTTAAGTATTTGAAATTTAGTTGCTAAAAGGGATTTTTTTTTTATTGCTTTCAAGTAGAAATTTGATTACTGATAAAATTTGATACAACACTCTGGGGCACATTACCCACATCTAAGAAAATATCCAGCTTTATTGTTTTTCAGTCTACTCAACTGCAACTGCAAGTGTCCTCAAAATGTCAACAATAAACTGCAAAAGGCTTCACATCTCCTCATTAAACAGTCTCCCTAAGGCACCAGGCTGTAAACAGAAATCGCCTGGTTCCTAAGATGGCGCTTATGAATTCAGACACACACACTGGCACTTTCACCAAACACAAAAGTTTGTCATTTGAATCCTGTTTATGTAGCAATCAGTGCAGGGTACATAGAAGCAGAGAAACAGTCTAGATGAGTACCGTATTAATGGGTTTAATGTTTTTCTGTCATAATTCAAAAATCTACTGCATATTTTGAACTCTGGATTGGAGAATGTGTATTCCAGACGCTCTAGCATTCTTTTCTTGTCAGATTCAACAGTGCACCTTCATATGACAGAAGACACAGCTAACTTGCACATTGAGTGACGAAGTATACATCATATAGAATACTATATGATTTACTTTTTCTTTAAGTAAAGGATGAATCAAATCAATCAAATATTGAGAAACAATGTCACATGGCTACTTATTTCATGTTGGAATTTAGAATAGCTAACTTATAAAAAACACTAATACTTTATCAAATAAACAAAGAATATTACTGAAGAGGGACAAGACAATGTTCAGTAAACATCCCTCAATGAACAACAAGCAAGTTGACAACATGTCATCAGATCCAAGCCCAAATTTCTTTGGTTGTCTTTCAAGGGCTTGTACGACCTTCCAGCAAATTATTCATTTTACTCCTGTGCCTCAGCCCCACACTTCAAACCGATCTTCTAATAATCCCCTAAATACATTCCATAAATGTCCACCTCTGTTCATTTGTCTTGATGTGATTCTTCACCACAGACCCTGAGCTCAGTCATAACTGGCTGTTACTCAAGTCTAAATACAATCCTTAACAACCTACTTAGCGATTACTAGCCTTAAAGCACATCCAGTTCTAGGTCATTCTCTGACAGAGTGTAGACACCGAATCACCAAATAAGTGTTACCTGGTAATATGTCTTACACTTGGACTTTGGGATGAAGTGAGTGGACCATGGTTTAATTTATACTGAGAGGTAAAAAGAAATTACGAAATGGCAAAATTACTAGGTGGTGGAGAAGGGATTCGGTCTGATTTTGTCTAATGCTAAAGTTCATGCACTTTAGTCTAACTGAACTTCCATCAACTCTATGAATCCTTCCTTCATAACCCTAAGCTTCAGAGTTGTGAGAATTAAATAAGATAATATATGTCAAGTGCAGTAAACATTACATAAGTATTAGCTACAGTTGCTTATGTCATTGTGCTTCCTCTCACATGACACTAAGAGTAGAGACAGGTTATAATCTGGTTAACACAGTAAGTGTATATCACAAATTATGGGGTCTGCTTGACTCCTTAAACTGACTGTACAAGTTGGATGAATGTGCAGCTCTTATGTATCATGAAATGTGTAGACCCAGTAAAGGCATAGAGCAGTAGAGAATTCAAATAAAAGTTAAATACCCTAGAGAAAATGGCTAGAGAACTCATTATAACATCACTTTCACCAGATTGAACTCTTTCCTTTGGAATTGCTTTTTACTGTACTTATTGGCAAAAAGCAGCAGGTAGGATGTTTATGTCTCGTAAATGATATGGGATCACTCTTAATGTAAAGGGATCCTACGTAAAGAAGAGTTAAAGTGTTATTCCATTAGTCTGAACATGAGAATGAGTAGCATTTGTTATGAGTGAATCTTAAATTCTCAAGGAGTAGAAGAATAAATATAGAAACAGAAGTTTCCAGAGTTCTGCCTGATCTTGCCTCAGTAGAATTTTATCCACATGTATCAGTCTAGAAAACCTTACATCTGGTATTGTCCATTCCATCATTCCTCTTTTTCTTAAAAGCTTTGTTTCTAATTTACTCAATAATCTGATGCTAAGTTAGCATTTATTTTTATCCTAAGAAAGACTACATCAATATCAATATTTGATTATTAATTAATGGGGAAAATCCACCTGCCAAACTCTGTTTAGGCACTAATGTGTGTTTTAGGGAGACAGATCAACACATCAGACAGCAATACGGCAAAGGGAAATTCAGTGGGTTTGACAAAAGAATGCAAGAGAAGGAAAAAATAAAGAGCTGAGTTCCAGCATTGTTCCTGAGATTACTGCCAAACTATCACAGATTTCAGCAGTTTATGAAAACAGTATTTTGTGTTTTCAAATATGCTCTTAAATTTTTCACAGGATGTATCAGATGGGATGTACTCTTGTCATTTTTGGAAAATGTGGAGAAAACAGGCACGCCAAAGACCAAGAACAGCATGTGGGGATAACACTTTACATGCTATTTTTATGCCACTTTTTTTTTCCAGAGTATAAAGTGTTGTGAAACATTAGCAGGGGCAATGCAGTGTTAAAAGGTTTCAAACTATATATCTATCTCTTTCATTGCATTGAGGTGCCCTGTTACATTTTTAACATATGCCATTATTATTAATGCCAGCCCATCATCATTACTGTAAATGAAACAGCAGATCGAATGCCACATAATAGCATAGCAAAGGGTATGTAGAAAAATGGTGAACTACTGTCAGGTGATTCATATTAAAAAGCTACATTAAAACTTTAGGTTTGGTTAGATGCTGTCAGTCAATAAATTCTGGCTTAATAGTGGGGTCCTATAGGATATGAGTCGGTACATTGTTGCTCCAGCTTATAAAAATTTACAAAGCAAACTGTGTTCCGTGTTTTAATATCTATTCCCTTCAAAATGTGGCTTAAATTTTATTAATAAACTCAATAGTAGCATGTGGTTATTATTTAATTCACAAGCCCTGATCGTAGCCTCCTATGTGTCTCACCATCACGGCATTATGGGTGCACCAGAGAGGACAAGGGTTATGGCAAGTTTGGTGGGGAGGGGAGGTGTTGGGAGTGAGGGGTATAGGGATGAAGGAGGGAGAAGCAGAATGAGGTGGGTACAACAGAAAAACGTGTCCAGTCTTTTACTTGTTAATACAGCATGTAATGGTAGATACTCAGCATAGTTTCAGAAATTTTGTCCCAGGTACAGCCAAGATCCAGGAGCATGTTCTTAGCCTTTGACACACGGGGCTACTCTGCCCCCCATGCACCCTACTCTGCCCTTTCCCAGGCACACTTCCTGTTCTCATGGGTATGGTCTTAATCTGCAGAATGCGGTTACAGCAATGCGAAAGGGGTAAGAAAATAAAGAAAACCTCAACCTATAAATTATTCTCAACCTCTTTCTGTCTCTTTCTGCTTCTCCAGCACGCTGCTCCCAGAAGGTACAAACCTGCCTGCCTCTCTGACCCTAGGAATGACACACTGTGAGTGAAATGAATCTGGGGCATTCCCAGGAACAGAAGGGAACTTTCCCCTCCAATATTGGATCCACAACATGGGTTAGAAGTACTCTCACAGAACCATACTGTACAAAGAGGTTGGATTTTTGTAGTACTAGTTATGAGTGTATTCGGCTACATTATGGGTTAAATAGGCTTTGGAGGGCTGACCAGGAAACCTCACCTTCTCATAGAACAATGTTTCTATGGTAAATCGCATCCCAAGTTCCACATTGTCTATGACTTACCCATGGACATTTAAAAATATGATTCAGTAATAAATTGGGAACTGTCTGCACTCTGCTCCTTTATGACATGAAGTATATTTTATGTATCAGTTAAAGCAAAAGGCCAATTGTTGGTTCTTGGAAAACAGAATGAGTAAACCAGTCCTCAAAGCAGAATTCATATTGAGGAGGAATTCAAATAGATCCTGATAAGGAGGAAAAACAGCAAGTGAGGGATACGTCTCCAGCACCACCAGGGAGACTTTGCAGGAATTAGCTCATGTTGTGTTAGTTCTTATCCCTGAAGAAGCACTGCTAAGCCATTTGAAGCTGCTTTCTCAGAGGGATTATCTCCTTCAATCTGTTTTAATCACAACTAAATGCTTTCAATTGCTATATACTGAGCTAGAATTAGAGAATCAGAATTCCCCTAGATCTCTGCGATTTGGTTGAAAAAAAGAAATACACCCTCATACACACATTCTAGAAATTAAATTGTCACCTGCCATTGTTCAGGTTCATCAGAAATAGAAAATGGTTATATTTTTAAACAACACAAAACAAGATCAACTCATGTACAAAATATTATATATGAAAGCGCCTTAAGAGTTTGGAGGTGATTTTTCAGAAGCAGGCAAATACATCTTTTAGAAAATGGCTATATTTGAAGATCACTGTGGTTAAAAACAAGTGATCTGAAAAACAGAATGGCAAACTGAGCTACAATTTATAAATTAGATAATTATTTATTGCTTACATTGCCCATTACTGACAATTTGTATTAACCACAAAGATTCTTACACATTTGTTTACTGCTCTACAAATTTTCAGTGTTCTCAAACACGTGTTAATCTACATATTGTGATGAGAGAACTGGTCATTGACCAACTCCATTTATGATTAGAATCTTTCCATTAGATACATACTTACTCCAGAAAAGCTATGAGGATGATAAAAAATCCTAACTTTCTTTCAATGAGTATTTGTCAGACAATGCAACTTGTTAATTGCTAATTTTCTTCAATAAAATGAATAATTACATTCTTGCGTTAAAACTGAAGGAAAAAAAATCAGTCGAGGCTCAGTGAAAGAATTCCATCAACCTGGCGTCTTCAATTCCCTAGGAGGAGCAGTATAACTCAAGGAGAAATCATGGCCCCAGGAACCAGACTGTCTGCCTTTGAATCCTAGTTCTACTGCCTTCTAGGAGTGCAATCTGTCCTGGTAAATGAAGATCAAAATGATATTGTTTATCTTGTATGACTGGTGTGAGAATTACATGAGCACATTGCTTAATGAGTGCAGCCACTATGTGCCCAGTGGATGGTTACAATTCATATTTATGTGGACCACATTTAAAACAAAGGATTATATAACAATAAACCAGGTGGATTTAGCTTCTTATTTATCCCTACCCCGATTCCAAGACTTTGATGGCTACTTTATAGACATCAGTTGGTTCCCATTTTGCCCAAGATGTGGAGTTATCAAATAATTTTATGCTGACGTCAGTTGCCTCCTGACAGCTCTAAGATATGAAATAACAAGCAATGTCAGCGCTCTTAAATCAAGCCCAAGGGCCCCCATGGCACCAGGCAGTGGCAGCTTGTTACTGCTAAGGAAATGTCAGTCCAGTCAAAGTGTGGCGGACTTGTCAAATCCCTAGTTGCGTCTGCCCTGGTATAACTAACATTCTAGAAGGTAACATGCATAAAGATGCTGTTATGTTGCCAAAAACCCTGAAGCAGAACAGCAAAGGTGGCTCTCAGAGTTCAAGAAGTTGTTTGACTTCTTGGATCACTGGGATTCCTCCCTCCAGCTGATAGGTTCATTTTCTCTCTGTTTGTAGGCACAACATTTAGGATCAGAGAGCATATTTTCTTCCTGAGAATGTTATAAAAATTTGTATAGAGCCAGACATCAGTATACATGTGATAACTGACTTATGATTTGCAATGCTTATGAAATATTTCTTCTTTACCTCTTAAACACTTTGTTTTTTAGTATTACTTATGTCTGCCCCCTTATATCGTAACTGCACTTTAATTTCCTTCCATTTGGCACTGACTCTAATATCCTGCTATTATCCATTCTCACCCACAGCATCTGTGCCATGGCAAATATCACTTACTTCTAAGGTGGCATATTGGTTGAATCCAAGGGTCTTATTAGAGATTTTCTATCCATTTAATTTTAAGAATAGCTTCCAGGTAATACATATCCTGGTTTAAAAGATTCATTTTTTGCTATCCTTGTAAAGTATGGTGGCATTTTGATTGTGTTTCAACTTTCCCATCAACAAGCCCATTTCTAGGCTCTACACCACAAAAAATAATAAAATGTGTCGGCTGTTCTCAGTCCTATACTGCCAGTAAATATCACTGCTCAGAGATACAGTTTTTCATTACCGTTGGCAAAGACCATTAGCAGCCTTTAAGGGCTTCAATCCCAAGTGCTGTACAATCACCAATCAGAGTTCCATCTTTTGAGTCCATGCTAGAAACATACATTCATCAACATACTGCAGTACCTGGATCTCATCCTTTGCTGACACTTATAGACAGTCCCCTGTGACTTTTATCGTGAAGAGTGTGTTGGGGTTAGAACTGGGTTATGGTCTATGGTCATTAATCTAAAATCTCACTGTGGACTTTCCTCTGCAGCAAATTGCAAGTCTCTCTCACCCTCTTCATACACCAGTGTCAGAGGAAATACTTACATCTGTGCTATAAATCAATTTGAATATATGTTAACAGAAACAAACATATGGGTTAAATTTCCTTGAAATTACACATGGTTACAAAAATTGACCTAAAAGAAAGTACTGGGAGAAACATGTTTGGGATTTGATGGAACAAAAATATTTTAAAATATCTCAAGCTGTTTGGCAAATCTCAAAAATGCCAAGTGATTTCCAAGCCTGCTCACAAAATCCCTTGTCTAACACGTGAGCCTTTCAAAGTATGAAAATGTGCGTGTGTAATGAAAGAAAAGGCTTTGTAACCATCTTCAGGAGTTTCATCTACAAAAACAGACTAAAGAATAACCTTGCTCAATTACCTAGGAAATTTGTTATCAGTATTGCAAATATTTATCAGGTACAGGTTAGGTTCTGTAGACAAGTAGAGTCCAAAGGTATGTACTTGGTGTGATTAAGTGATGCCAAAGTCATTTGTCACTTGTTTTCTCAATCAAATAGCACATTTTCTACAGAAAAGCTATTCCTTTCAGTTAATTTGGGGAGAAGGCACAGGTTAAAATGCAAATGTGTCAATCTATTAGCATGGAGTAGCTCCTCAGATCACACACTTGATCTCATCATATACTTGATATCAGGGGCTTGAGATAACAGTTGTAACAGACAATTGAGTCTCAACTCAGGAGGGCAGATAAGAAAAGTCAAGAGTAGGAGGGCATCGCCAAAGACGGGTTGATGTGTTTGGGGCATGAAGGCCAGAGTCCTGGGCAGTTGTAGATCCTTGGATATATGAAGATGGGGATAAGCACGGATAGTTTCCAGAACAGAGAATGTGTTTATGCACATGGGGGATGAAATTGTATTTGATGCAAGTAATTATACCTGTCTTTATAGCCGTAATTATTCTGTATACATATATGTATGTATATATACATATATTATATATTCTTCATATATATAATATGCATTATGAGTGTATACATACATACATTATATATAACATATACATATACCTTTATATCAGCAATTATACCAATCTCACAATAAAGATCTCAGAGAACGTATAATAATCAAGCTTGAGAAATATCTATAGAATATGCATAAAATATAGCCAATCTAACCAATTAAGGATGTTATCTAAATAAGTGTTCATCTATCTCCTGACATCCCCATTTCCTTACTTATGGTTGCCTAGCTCTTGGTCATCAATTTGCTCACTTCACTTCTGATCTTATCTTCCGAGTTTTATGTTCCTTCAAATCAATGTGAAGCTTTGCCTTTCTTTAACATTATGTTGGGCAAACAACACTTCCAATTAGAAATGATAACTTCCAATTGACTTCAGAATAAAACCAGAGCTTTTGATTGCAACACCAGATTAAGAACTCAAACTTAAGCACAAAAACGCCATTTCATCAGATAATTCAGACTACCTAGCGTTATGTGAATGAATCTATAATTTTACAAGATTAACTATTCATATTCATGTGCGGATCAAACCTCATCTCTCATTTAATAACTTATCACAGTTTGAAACATAGCGCCTGCTTCAGGTTTGCTCTAGGAAAATTGTTGAGCAATGTGTGCCACTCAGCTCCGCCTGGATAGTTCGCCATAGTTGAAGCCCGGTTCCCCTGGTTGCGCAGAACCACTCCCCAAGCTCTTTCTTCTGAGGTTAACACCTCTGCACTGTGCCCTATCTCTTGATCATTTCACACACTCTTCTGTGCTCAACTGTCCTCCCCAGTCCTCTGGATAGTGGCCACTCTGTCCTCAGCGTGCTCCCCTAGGTCTTTACACATATTTATACATATTTCCGCTAGCACTGTCTCCTTGCTTAGTCACCTATTCACTGGCCTCTCGCATTGGTCTTGTCTTCGTATTTTCCTCCACATCGTCTGGAGTGTAGCACATCCTTGCTATTGCTTAAATGCCTTCCAAGTGGATAAATGAATGTGACAAATAGACTCAAGTTTTTATTACAGCTCTCAACACATCTCTAACGCCATTTAAATTCTAATGCTTAAATTTAAACTATATAGTGATTATACCACCTCTCTCTAAAATTTTTCTCATTATGAAATATTTCAAATATATAGAGAGGCATAGTGAATATACTTACCACCCAACTTTATAAGTTTTTTTTATGAGTTTTTAATTCCTTCAAATACATCTTATAAATTGAAAAAAAATCCAGACCCATTTAAATTATCTTGTTAGTCAATTAGAATCTTTTCATTTGGAATTGTGGGTTGTGTTTGTGTGGGTTACTGGAGAACAAAATGCATAGTAAAGTACCTTCATCTACTTTTTCATACCTAAAAGTATGAGTTTAACAATCAAAAAGATGTCTAAGGTTTTTTTAGGGAGCTCAGTTTTAGTTGCAACCTTCATTCATTAATATATGTAATATGTAGATTACACATATCAGATAATGTTTTAAAAAGATAATGAAAGGAAGTTTTCAAAAAATGTTTGGAACATAGTCTGTAAGTGAAATACCATTTTGGGCCACTAGAGGGAAGCTACCTTCTCACTCACCAAGAAGACATTTTTTTTTTGCCTGTGCTTCAACAAGTCTCCTTCCTTGTCTAGTTGGGTATTTGGTCAACATACTAATCAGTATCCTTCATTAACAATAAATGTAAATGACGGTGTTTAATCAAATAAGAGCCCTTTCTTCTAAAAGCTAGAAACAAAGAACCACATAACTAGCAACTGCTATTTGCGTCCCTCTAGAGGCAAAGGGAGATCTATAATTTGCCTTGAGAAAGTGGAAAGAGATCAAGAGGCAAAGACAGAAGCAGCACCAAAGTGCAATCTTATTCCTTTACCATCTGTCACAATCACTGTCATTCCCTAAAGGCCATGTTTAAAAATGAGACGAGAGAGCTCCTAAGAACTTGAAAAAGGTAGGATTCCTGAATCATGTTGAATATTAAGACTCAACAATGCCAGCTAGCAACTGCTAGAAATCAAGAAGAAAAATGCCTTCCATTATAAGCCCATAGCAGGGTGAGGGGTTTTAAAACAGGCAGGGAAGGAAGAAGAGAATGAACCCCAAACAAAACCTTTAGACATATATTTCATGAAGGGTGGATGTATGTCTTGAAGTTTATTTACTTGGCGTATTAAATTAAAATGTACAGCCACACTTTCAAGAATTATTATACTGCTATGATTTGAACAGGTGAATTCATATTACATGTAATAAATTTCAAATTGTTCAGCTGTTATATCCCAACAAAAATCAATCAGGCACACAATTGCAGCACTAAGTCATGCACTGACCACACTGTTGTTTTTTCTGGTTGTTAGCTCTCCACCACTTGGGGGCAGACTGGACAGGAACAGAAAAGGGAGGATAAGTGACATTCTCAACAGATTCTCTAAGTGCTTTTTAAAACACGAATGGATGAATGGAAGCCACTTAACTTCCATTTGAATTTATCTCATATATAACAGGAGAATGCAGACATTATGACATAGCCAGAATGTAATTTGAATAATTTCATATTGAAATTTTACATGAAAGAAAAGCATGTTCAATATTGCCATTCACCACCACTGTCAGTCCCCGGCATTACTGATAGTGGAAAAAGGTACTAAGCGGTCTTTTTTTTTTTTCTGTTTTCCTTTACTCTTTAGAGGTTTCAATTAAAGTTCTATCGTACTGATAGAACAGTCAGTTGTAGTATAAACTTCCCAGCCAATGGAGAGACCTCAAATGGATAAATCCAAATGACCTAGACTACATAGATAGTCAATGCTTGTTCTGTCAGTCAGCATGAGCAATTAGGTTATTAGTTTGCAGCAATTCTAAGCAGGTCCCAAAGACAGTTCCTTTTCTTACTTAAATTAGGAGATTTCTGTAGGAACACCTGATTGAAGTCATAATAAAAAGCCATATTTCCAGCCATAGGAGAAGTTTAAAATATAGAATATAAAACAATAGTTATTTCTCTACCCATAATCAGCCTAATGACTGTATAAAATGTATCAGAGTTCTGTAACTTCATCTTTTGCTTTCCTTGGATTCAAAGATAGACTTCCGAACACGCTGGCACGTGAGCAATTAAGCTCATAATGGACTTGGCCAATGCCCATATTGTCAATGTGGTAAACCCACACTGAAATGAAAAATAGAAACATAATTACTTTCCAGGTATTGTAATATTGGATAAGGAGCACAGGCTAATCAAGATCACTGACTTGCTCAAGTCTGTAGAAGATGGATCCACAGATATAAATGGAAAAATCTAGATATTGGTAGATGAATAACAACCACTGTCATCTTAGGGAAGACCCTTAAAGGCACCAAAGTCTGATGACCTAAAGTATAATAATTTGATAAATATTATTGCCTTGACATTGATTTTGATGAAACATGAATCATTTTTAAGTTCTCAATTATAAAATGTAGAAAAGAACATAGGTTGATTGGTGGCAGCACCAACTTCCTACAGAGTGATTACTACGTCCTGGGCAATGTGTTTAGGCCATTGTACTTTACATGTATGATCTAATTTAGAACTCGACATTGAGAAGTAGGTGCCATCTTATTTTACAGAAAACTGAGGTTTAAAGATGTTAAGTAATTTGTGCAAATCATGGTTTGAATCTAAGTCAGCTTCACTTTAAAACTTATAATTTTAATTTATGCTGTGTCTTAATTATAACACTGGTTTGCTGAGATTCCAGCCCAGACATAATGGCAAATATAAGTAATAGAAATACTATATTATTATTATATCTAATGGTAAAATAAGCCTCTGTGGCAGGGATTACCGTGCTTCTAATGCAGTATCTTTATTCCTCTTTTCTTTTTTATTAGAAGACCCTTAGTTTTGGGGGGAGGCATAATGTGATCAGAGATACGCTGCCCAGCCTTCCTTGCAATGTGGAGCCTTGTGATAAAATGCTGGGCAAAGAGTTATAAGCAAAACCCACTGGCTCTCTTTGAAAGGTGACAGACTCACTAGCCACTTGCTCTTTTTAGCCTTTTGTCATTCTCATTCCATAGGTAAGATGCTGTGCAACCATGTAGGCAATTATGAGAGGAAGGCCAAGAAATCTGCAAAAACTTTAGGTGCAGAAATCCATAATTTCTATATGACTTTAACTTTTGGAAATCTTTGACTAGTAGTTGAATAAAATCCCTAACTGACAACAGCCTGGTTGTCTTAAATGTTAACTGAAGGGGTTGGAGAATATAAACTCAAAGTCACTTCTACCTCTTAAATTTTATGATTTTATTAGATTAAGCATCCCAAAGATAAGGAAAGATGAACAAGTCAACTTCACAAGCATTTATTGTTTGGTCCAACATTGCAAAATTTGATTAAGTTAAGACCAGACTTGGAATTCATCACAGAATGCCATTCACCTTCAGACCTTATAACTTAAATATATGAGAGCAGCTTGATCCGATAAAATCAATGTGGTCTGAATCATGAAATTTAATTTTCATTTAAAATTGTGTGCATGTTGTTACACTTACAATGCTTCTATTTGTGTAGTTATACTAAGACTGTTCTGCAAATAAGACCTTCATGTACTTCCAAGTTCGTATTATTAGTTCGTAAAGGTCAATTTTGTTTTCTCCATTTTACAGAAAAGGAAACTGAGGCTTTGGAGACATTAAGTAAACTTCATAAGTCACAATAACATGGTCCAGCACTTTTTCCCCTAAACCACATTCTTTTTATTATTATTATTATTCAGAATATCCATGAGCTTACAAAATAATAGTAATGATTTAGCTAGGCAGATAAATACAAAATTTCCAAGTAGATTGATTAAAAATTGTTGTAAAAGAGAAAATACGCTACTGAAATTTAGCCAAAAAAAGCAGAAGATAAGCTTATTTTCAAGAAAACAACCTGCAGCCATATTCCCTGCAGCAGTGTTATGTGACAGCCTGGCTCTCCAATGAATTGAATACAACAACTTCAAGATGAGATTTTTCTCTTTCTGCCTTCCCACCCTATGTGACTTGGTATATGATGTTTTGTGTACAATCTTGTTGAAATATACAAAATAGATTACATATTTTTAACAATTCCGTGTCAGCCCTGTGATGCTAGGATTCTATGATTCAGTTTTTTTTCCTAATGGTTGTAAAATGACATGCAAAACACAGAGACTGTAAGTTTCTGGGAATCACCAGAAAATCTTTCTGATTTCTTTGATAGCAGAATCTCATGTATAAATCTTAATCCTGTTGAATCAATGCTATAATTATTGGACTTAGTTACTAATGACATATTTACTAGTGTTTGTTTTGACCTAAGACAAAACACCTGAAAACAAAAACACGTCAGTTATACAGTAGGCCCCCTTATCCATGGTTTCGCTTTCTGTGGTTTCAGCCACTGCGGTCAACAGTGGTCCAAAAATATTACCTGGAAAATTCCAGAAATAATTCATAAGTTTCAAATTGTGCCCTGTTCTGGGTTGCGTGATGACATCTCATGCAGTCCCACTCCACCACACCCAGGATGTTAATCATCCCTTCCTCCTAATTTACCCACGCTGTGCTGTATAGGAAAAAGCATAGTATATATAGGGTTCCAAACTATCTGCAGTTTCAGGCATCCACTGGGGGTCTTGGAACATAGCCCCTGTGCATAAGGGGGGACTACTTACTGTTTATAGCAGAGAATTCTGCTGAAAGAAAAAGGGGCCAATGCAAGATGCAGTTTTTAAAAGGTTAATACATCAAACATGGAATCAAATCAGCATCTAGAATGGGTCTATACTGGAGTTAGAGATTTGTAGTAAATATCTGTATAATCATTATTACTGTTTGCCAAATGTTTCTGGTTGTCCTCTCCTTCCAGACATATAACTAGATTGCCTTCTGACTTCTTTGTAGTTTTGTGTGGTCATGTGACCTGTCACTGCCTATGAGTCGTGAGAGAATATGGCAGATGTTACTATGGGCTGAAGCATTTATGCTGATGCAACAGCCTCTGGAACTCTCCTTTACCTCTGCCACTGTCACCAGGGTGTTGATATTCCTTCACCCTGGGTGGTGAAGGAAAGTCAATACCTATGCCACAGCAAGACCTCAATGGTCATGTAGCCCAAGGGAATGATAAAACTTTTTTTGCTTTTAAAACCACTGAAATTTTGGAACTGCTTGTTACCACAGAATCCCTAACCCATCCTGACTGATACAGTGAAAACTGGTACTTGAAGTAATGGATGTACACTGATGCCTTATCTTGTTCCTTTAATCTTTCCGTGTCAGAGGGTGGAGTAGAATACACCATTTTCTCATCATAGGTATTTTCTTTTATTGAAAACAGCTGCTAGGTTCCTATTAGACATTTTTAAAAATGAAGATAAGCTTCATACTGTCAGCTGTGAAATTAAGCATGACTCTAAAAGCCATCAGACAAGACAAATAAAGGTCGCAGATTTATAGATTTGGTGATAATTGAGATTTCTGAATTTTAAAACTGTGTGTTGAATCATTTCCATGAGTAACTGACATCTTGAATTCTGAAGTGCAGTTTTCTATTTCACTCTCATGATAGAGGAAGGACTCTTTCCTCTCTTTGCTCAGGGTAGACATTTTCACTCACTAATAATACAAACTGTGCAATTTTCACTTAAGACTGTTAAAGTTTAAGGTAGTCATCAAATTCTATGAGGAATCTTTGAGAGGAATCAATCTTATACTTTATGGTCAGAGAACAAAAATGATGAATTATCTGACTTGTCTAGGCACACTCAGTCAAAAATCTTAAGAGATATCAGTTTCTATTTTACTACCTTAGTACGTCCATAATGGTTTATGTGTGAATTGAAAGTTAAAAAAAAAGAACTCATTCTCTTTCTCTTGCATTCTCGGTTAGAAATAGGAATGTGAGTTTTTCTGTTTCTCTAAAGGCATTTACAAATCTGGTTCATAAAATGCTTCCAGATAATATGGATAAAGTTCATCATTTGGAACCAATACATGAATGGCATGATACACAAGAAGGATCAAAACATACCTGAAGCCACTGACAAGTTGTTTTAAAAATAACCTAGGTATGGAATAAAAAAAATTCAATAAACAAAATACTTCTGTACCTGTTTTTGTTTATGTAGTATCAAATGTTATAGAAATAATCAGAAAAAATTCTGGAATTCAACTGGCTTTTATGTATATGAAAAAGTCCTAATGGAAGGCAAAAATTTTGAAAGCTATGAAAGTTTTCTAAATCATTTGTTTTGAGAGAAGAGGATGAAAAAGTGAGATAGTTGTTTGTAGAGAACAATTGATTATGGAAAAGAATTAGTGAACTAAATTAAAGCATATCCTACTATCTAATATAAAGCAAGAACCTTGAGAAGTTAAGTAGTTTTGTTTTACTCAGGTGAATCCAGTTGAGTTCCAATGTCCTGTGGGGAATAATGATGGCGATGATGACTGCCATAGGAGGACTTTCATTAAACACTGATGCCTTTTTGTTCTTACTCATTGACCCAGTGGCTTCAAATATTTTCAGCAATTACATTCTCACCAAAGATTATGATGACCTTAGCTAGATGAGGTAAGAGGAAAACAGTAGAGGTCAATTAAATAGCCACCTGTATTTCTAATTGACTGTTTCATGTAAAATCCAGTTGTGCAACAATATGGTCCATCTGTGGAATCCGAGAAATCACGTCAAAGATACACCTGATCAGAGCTATTGAAAACACTAAGATGTTTCTAGTATATATACATACAGTCGTCAATATTGTTGGAAATGCTTGTTGTACATAATTGTGTGGCCCTTGGCAAAAACCAGAAATAAAGCTGCAAAGAATGACTGCACAAATCACAGCCCAGTCAACTGATGAGGAAAAGAAAAAATTAGAAATGAATACGTACATTGGGGTAAATCTCTTATTACCAAAATTGATTTTTTCATTCATCTTAGATTTTATTTTGATTAAATAAATTAAATGAGTCAGAAAATGAATTTAAATCTACCCACAAAAATTCATAACAAAATGTATGGTGGATCACTTCTGCTATGACATTTCAATTCACTCATCAGAAGACATCTGATTACTCATGAGTGCTTATATTGCATTAGCCTCTTCATTCATGACAAGAAGGTTGTATCAGGCCTGATCCATTATGGGCTTTTTGTTTTTTCACTTAAAGCTCATCACTGCTATCCACATTGAATTCTATATTTAAATGGTAAGACACTGAATTGGTAAGTCTCGGTCATATAACATAGGATGGCTTTAACTTATTTTTTATCTATCAGGATATTGAATAATTGTTCTGATAACAGAACTTGAGTCTGAAGTGAAACAAGATTATATAAGTTTTTGCAATGCCATTTAATTTTGAGACATCTCAAGTAGAAAGAGATGCAGAGTTTTCCTGAAAGACACAATGGCTCTCTCTGGAAATTAATAATTTTCCTTTTCTCTCGAACCAGATTTGAACAGAACAGCAAGATGAATAGAAACAGACAAAATCTTTTCTTCTCATATATCTTCAAGGGCACAGATGTTATACTCCAAACAGAATGAGAGCCATTGTCTTGCTCTCTTATCTGCTTTAGTGTTCTCAGGACACGAAAAAGAAATTCATTTCTCTTGAAATGGTCTCCAAAAACATCTTTCTCAATTTACTTTCTCATTGGTTTTCAACTGGCTGCAATACTCTCTTTAGAGATGTAGAGAGTATAACTTAATCCAAAACTTTTTTCAGAGATTGTCAGGCTATAAATAGGGACTCAATTTTTATTAATGTTTAGATTTAGCTTCCTAAAAAGACAATTAGTTTTGCCATAAATGGGCTCTAGATTCGGCTTTATGTGTAAAATTAAAATTTGGTAAGTGATCCATTGAAAGAAATTTAAAATAAGGAAAAAATTTCTTCTCTTAGTCATTGGAATTATAGGAGAAAACATCTTACTCTGAATGACGACTCTCTGGATGGCCATCCTGGACAGCACACAGAAAATGAACTTGAAGTCTTCAAACTTTTTAATGGAAGAAAGAGCTAATGCCTGATACCACTCTTCCCCATTGCACTTACTATGAATCATCTAGAGGAAGAGTTTGTATTAAGGAATAAAAGAAATCACTTTTAGCATTAACTTCTATGCTTTACTCTTGCTGTTTTTCAAGTATCACTGCTTCAAATTTCAGAGTCATCGCTCTATGGACCCTTCAGCAGAACTGCAGACAGAAATGTGGTTCTTGCTGATATGAATGTTTGGTTCGCCCTGAATTGTCCAGAGGGAGATTTCAGCTAGGTCACTGTCTCTAGAGATGAAAAAAAATGGCATTTTGTCTTTTGCAGACAAGGCAGTTGCCTTCACTCAACTAAAAGGAATCTAAAAACACTGGTCCAGAGATTAACTTGAGACCCAAGCTTTAGGAGTAGGGTCAGCAGATAACCATGTCTAATACAAATATTTTTATTTGCTAAACCATGCAATCCTAATTATGAGCCTTTCATCATCATCCAGTGGCTTCTTCCAGGAGAATGTGAATGAAGGAATCTCCCTGTAGGCATGAAGTAGTAGGTATATTGTAGACACTTAATCAACAGAAGCTTATTTCACTTTCTCTCTAGATTCAAACCCTGGAATTTAGGAAAACAAACAAACAAACACAAAAGAAGCATCTTTCCCACTTTTCCTTCTAATTGGCGTCCCATTTCACACTTCTCCTGAATCCTCTAAATCTGTATTTGGGAAGGATAATTAAGCACAGAAACTCTATTTCTGTGAATAATGTATGTATATATTTATATGTTGTGTATACATAGTATGTGACTTAATAGCAATCCACATACATGAGAATACATGTGAAACTAAAGTAGAAGGAAAATAAATTTTGGTTTTTAAGACACTAAACCAGTGGTTTTCAATCCCATCTACAAATTGGAATGGCTTGATATTAAAACAAAACAAAAAAACTGATGGCCTGATCCCAGCCCCAGAGATCCTGATTTAATTGGTCTTGGGTAGGGAGGGGCACTGGAGTTTTTTAAAAAGCTCCCCAGATAATTCCAAGGTGCAGGCAAGATTAAGAGCTACTGTTACAGACAGTAATACCTGCCTATGTTAGAGGTATATGGCCTGCTTTAGTAGAGTTGGAATTGGGATCCAGTGTTCATTTATCATCCTGATTTATGGTGGAAAAAAATATTGGACTAAAAGACTTTGGATCCAATCCCAAATCAGCCATTTACTGTATGTATGTCCATATGGTCAGCTATTGTAACTTCTCCAAATTGAGTCACTTAATCTGAGAAGATTACAGTATTCCCAAATTACCTACAAATTTTGAACAAGATGGAGTGAAATGATGCGTTTGTATACAAATATAGGCATTTTAAATATTATCAAAATGATAGAATTCCCTCATCCTACCCATTTCACTGAATTTGAAAGGCGTTGATCGGCTTTACTAGTCTGTCATAGCTCCATAAAGTTATGATACCACAAGAATGGTCAGAAACAGCACTATTTAAATTCTTCAGCAGATACTCTGGTATCTTACCTAGTATCTAGCATCCAGACTTCTCTGTTTCTCTTCCCGGGTCCTCTTCAGTCCAGTCTATCAGGATGTGTCCAGTGCTACTGGCACAATGTTTAAAGTCCTGGACCACTCTGAGGTTCTTTCTCTCCCCTAGATTAGTGCCCAGTCTCCCCTAAACTCCTAACTATATTCTGGTGTCTATATGTTATTACACTTTCATTCATGTATCGCTAGGAAACTGATAATGGTAGTGTGAATCAGAATCGCGATAAGTCCAGGGAATTTAAGTAAGATCTTCCTGCCTACATAGAACATGACTTAATATCTGACTTAGAGATAACAAGTCTAAATGAATACCACATTTTCGGAAAATTTTCAAATTAATATTTACATTTAACACTCCTTACATAAACACCGAATATGTGCTCTTTGTATAAATGCAATTTAGTAGAAAAAAATTGAAATGTTTCCCTTTCATCAAGTTAAAATCTCATCTATCCAACTCACATTTAATTAATATTTTTAATTTAACTCAGGTTATTTCTAGGAGAAATTTCGTATGCTTTCTAGATTTGACAAACATATCCCTACTCCAACTTTATTGAAGAGCTTGATTAATGGTATAAAGAGTGGTTAGGCCCTTGTGAAGAAGTCAGAAGTGGGAGCCCTGGGTAAGGTTGTATGCAGTGTGATTAAATTGAATGTGTGTGTCTTTACTCAGGACTGTCCAGTTCACTGCAGTCCACCCATGTTAATTTCACTCACTTGGCCCCTGTAAGCTTTTGAGTTTTTGACCCCTTAGCCAAGACGATAAGCTCTATTTTAAAATAGTTGGCTTAACTTCTAGAGAATATTTTCTAATCTGTAATTTTCTTATATTAAGGAGTAATATTAGTTAGTTTACATGATTCCACAAAACAATTAATTCTATTTGGACAGAGAAATCGCCAGCTTGGTATCTCTCCATCATCATTTTCACACCACCCACCAACATACATGGACTAGATCTAGCAAGCTGGGGCAAGTCTGGGAGAGAAAATTGATTTCTCATCCAATGAAGTTGAGTTGTCAGAAGCACTAGACGTGCCTTATTTTCCAGATAGCTATGTTACACATGTTCAGAGCTGCAATTATTTTGTAAAATAAGACGTTTTAAAGTAATAAGGCTTTTGAAGCAGGGGAGGAGGTGGCAAGGATGCATTATTGAACATTTTCAAGGATAACCTGAATGAAGTGATACTGTACACTATATTGTCAAATGCAGAGATAATGTCTTTCATACACGGTGTCTTTGCTCCTGATGGGAGCAAAACAACATCAGCATGGCATTTGATTTTCAAGCTAAGGTTTCTAAAGAAATGTTGTTATGACTTTTGAAAAAAAGTTCCTAGGATAACACATTCCTCTAATTCTTGTACTAAGCTGTGAGATATCAATTAATAATTTTTGTTACTATAGAACCATAGCGGGAAGATAAATTTCTCCCACATACCAACTGACATAAATAAGTTTATGTTAAGTGGTTTATGTCTCCATCTTTTTTAAAGAATGATTCATTTTCTAAACTCAATTTGGCCTTTAGAAAATAGTTTATTGATCTATTAGTGAACTTACCTCTTGAAATAGTGTCACATTGCATTTTTAAAATGTATGTTTATTTTAGCAGAAGCTAAGATTTTCCTGTAGAAGGAACACTTTCATTGCATTTTACAATTTAATGTGAGATATATTCCATCACATTAATAATTATACTGTATAACTTTAAGTTTATACATATACTTTGCTTTTTCCAAATAATTGAATGCTTTAAAAAAGTGTACAGGGATTTATATTTTATTAATCAAATTGTATTCCATACGTACTATCAGAACTCTCAATAAAAAGAAACCATGCAAGAGATTTCTAAGAGTTTTTATCCAATTAGAATAGAATAATGTTTTGAAATTTTGAAATAGAGTTCTTTTAAAATCCAATACTTACATAAATATATCATGGTTTCCTGAATATATGAATACATTATTATAGTAAATTTACTATTTGAGCAAACTTTGAAACTGGAATAGAAAATATTTTTGTTTTCATTTAATATTTAAATGTTTCTTCTATTTCTATAGTTACTATGTGAAGGAAGAGAGAAAAATAGGATTATCATTATTTCCTAAACTTAAAATATTTCCATATCTTACTAATTTATTTTATAACAATAAAGAAGTTACCTAAAATAAATATTTACTACATGAATTCTTTAAATCATTTTTTTTTCCTGAAGAAGAATAAGGGATACACACACACACATAAATTTTTAGGTAGATATTCAGGTTCACTTTCATTCAAATATTATAAAGTAAATTTCATACTCCACTGGAAAACTTGGGAAATTTTTAATTTTTTGGTGGTATTTGCACTCGGAAGTCCAGTAATTTTTCAAAATCCAAAGTAGTTTTATTTTTCTTATTTTGTGACTATTTTGCACTTATGGCAAATGATAATTTGCGTTACCCTTCAGGCTCAGGATGCTTCCACCATAGGGTTTCATTCCATTTTGACAATGCCCACACGAACATGCATGAATTCACAGATTTTAACTCAGTGTTTCAGAGTTGAAGGTAAAGGGAAAAACCGACATAATCTCAACCCCAAAGACTGTATTCTTCTATCCTTTTTACATCCCACCCGAGAACACCATCCCCTAATGTGTCAACATACAGTGCTGACGTATTGCTGTGCCTGGCACATTCTGGGACACGGATATGTAGGCACCCTTCAGTTTTATAGTCTCACACTCAGAAAAAGCAATCAGGGTGATATGCTAGGAAATCGAGTGAGACATTCTTCTACAAGGGCAGTTGAAATCCCTTATTTTACCTCTTTTATGAATGTAATGTTTAAAAATTCCACATTGACAGTTTGATGTCTATTGTATATTTTAACAACTACACTTGAAGATTATTTATTTTTCAAATGTTGCAAAATAAGAGATAAAATCTCCTTAAAAATCAAAGAAAAACTGCCATCTACTTTTATTGGGCAACTTTTCATATATCACTGCTTAAATTTTTACTGAGGACAACCAGTAGAGTCCTTATTGAGCAAATAAATATTCCCAAAAGGCCCAAAGAATTGGGAAAGTAGACTCTTTAAAGACCAATTATAATAAAATTCAAAGAGAAATAAATAATGCAATATAGAGAACTGCATCTAATCATTTTAGTGTGAAATCCTTCAGACGTACAAATGCACTTGCCAAAAACCACAGTTTACTTACATATCTTCTCCCTAACTGATATGTTACGAATGAATTTACTCCCCTAGTAAGAACAATCTTCTAAGCACAATACATAGGCGCACATACCAAATTTATCACACCATTATTCAATGAGAAAAGACCAAATTTTCTAATACAAATGAAGTGGAAATGGTTCTTCCAATTTAAGGTCCATAAAACACTTATTAAAGATAAAACCTGGTTATTTAGCAATATTGGACTTTGTGAGATGCAGTATGTGCAACAGAATAAAATAGAAATTTCAGTGATGGAAAATCATCCTCTTTCTCTCTTGATAGTATAATAACCTTTTAAATCATGTTTGACATTTGTAAGTTGAGTGAGCTGGCAGCCCTGTAAAGTCTATGTGGTAATATATGTGGTAAACCCTTTCTGGAGCAGTAATCTCATTGCTGTGTCTAACGGCTCTCACTTCATGTGGCCCACTGGGCCCCAAGAGACTTATTTGACTCTGCCTTTCTCGAGCCACTGGTTGCTAATGTTCCTTATTATGAGGAAAGCAGAAACGTGCCTTCAGGCAATGGCCACTCGGCTAGAGGTACAACCACCAGCCAACCTTCTGCCAAGCTGTTTTGTTTTAGACTATTAAATATGCACATGCCTTATACAAAGGGTGTGCTTTGTGCTTCAAAAAACAATATGACAGCGATATTTACTCTGCTCCAATTGCTAATCTGACAAGCTCCATCTGGTAAGCAGACCCTTTATCTTCTCATCACCCTAAATCTCTGAAGGAAAGTGGACACTAGCAACATATGTCCATGGCTGGTCCTTATGCTTAATGAGGTAGAATATTTATAGGTTTAAACTTTAAGGACACCTATAAGACGTGTTCCTTGGTGCTGAGAAGGAAAGTTATTCCACTAGAACTACATCAGTCCATTTTCGATCACTCTGCTTTTCATTTGGAAAGGAAGCCCAGCACTGCATCTCCTTATAAAGGTGAAGTTAAGAGTTAATTCTCAAAATGTTTAATGATCTTAAAGTGCCACCTTCAGTGTCCCTAGAGAAACGTCAGCTTCTCCCTAGCTCTTGCCACTATATTTTAATTGCCTTCTTATCTTTCTTCCCTACTCAATTGTAAGCATTGTGAAGGCAAGAAGTATAGATTATTTCATTCGTCTACGTAGTAGATGTTTTCTAATATTAGCTGCATAAATAAATGTATACATTTTCACTTTATTATAAACATGGAATATTTACATTTCCCATAGGAATAAATATGCTGTCAAAACAATCCTTCTACCTTATCCCCAAATCAAGCATATGCATTGCTTAATTTTGCCTTCCAGAGTTTACCAAAGAGCTTCATTTATCTTGTCCTTTGTTACTCATTGAAAAACTCATTCACTGTATGTCCACTCTGTGCAATCTATAGTCAAATGTGAAAAATATCCTTGGAACTCAAATTTTCAAGTTAACATGGTACTCTGTACATGGTACAGGTACAGGTACTCTGTACCTATTATACTTGTAGCAATATAGAAAGAAGTTAGCATGGAGGGACTGTGTATGTTCGTGTCCAGAAACAGATGTATATTCTGAGGGAATTAGCAAGATCTATCTTTGAATTTGGTAACACATTAAGTCCCATGAATTCCAGCTATGAAGGGATTAAAATTAAAAGTTATTTGTTCATTCTAAGGAAAGAAATATTAGTGCTGTTTTCTATTAGACACTGATAAAAAAGAATCTGAACAGGAAAGATAAAACATTCCCTCACTCAATTTGTATTTTATATACAACCTAAAGCCAACTTTATCCAATGGGGATTTAAAGGCATCTGAGACTTTGGTTTAGAAGTGGGAAATAAATGATGAAATTTCCTCGGCCATTTTCTGGGTCACTTTCTCAATAAAAAGGTCACAGCCAGCTGCTGTTGCTGCCTTCCAAGTATATATTTCAGCTATATTAATGTATTCTATCTTTTTTTTTTTTATCATTTAGAGGATATTTAGTGTATTTTCCAATAGATACTTGAAATTACAGTTGATTTTAAACCTTTCAAAATAAGAGAGTGAGCTGGAACATGGTAGAGAAGAGATGTGGAAATCTGGCATTATCACCTAGATTTGGTGTCCACATCTCCAGAACCTTCAAGAATGTTTAGTCCAAGAATGTACGTTAAATATGTAGAAATACACACACGTGCAATTATTGGTGTATTGGTTTTATTTACTTAGCTAGCACAACTCACAATTATTTTGGAGTGATTGTGGAAGGTGGGGGAGTTAAATCTTATGCTCACGTAGGCCTAATGAAGAGAAGCAAAGCTTTGGTCAGAACAATCATAGTTAAAACTTAAATTGACTGTGAACAAGGCACTGTTGTAAGTAATTTACATGTATTAGTTCAATCAATCTTTACAGCCACGCTATGAGGGAGGCACCGCTTATCCTCGTTTTATTAATGAGAAAACTGAGGCTCCGAGAGGTCAAGTAACTTGCCTGAGGACACACAGCTAGTATGGGACAAAATCGGGCAGTTTAGCTCCAGAATCAGGCATTTAACCACCACATTAACTGTGTCTCTGGCAAGAGAGTCATAACACTTGAAGGCTGGCTTCTAAACTAGAGAGTTTAGAGAGATATTCCAGGTAGAATATCTCATTTTAACTATTATTAAGAGAATAAGGAGGGCTAGAAAAGGGAATTTTTCAGTTGACTGTTTATGCCTATTTTACAAATGAATGGTATACAAAAACTTATTTTTGTTTTGGTTCACATGTGAATTTAAATATCTGAAACTATATGATGATAGGAATTCATTAAATACTTGAGTGGATGAAGTGATAAATGAATAAATACATAGATCTCTGTATAAAATAAATTCACACTATTCTATCATTTTGGAGCAACACGTGCACATGCAATCACAGAAGAGTGAATGGAGGCCACACAAGTCATTAGCAGCCACTGTTATCATTTCATAAATTGCATTTTGCCAGTGCAATTGAGTGTATTATCAGCAATGGTAGGAATCTGCTTTACACCTCTCCCAGTCACCGTTAATAATTATCCTGGCAGTAATATCAGTAATAATAATAATAATATACAGTGAAATTAGAGTCTTTAAAAATCCTATGGAAAATATGAATAAAAGCATCTTTAAAAATGTTTATCCTTTTAAATCAGTAACATATAATCTAAAATTTTTAAATACATCTATTATTCCAATGTACATTTAAGACAAGTCCCCCAAACTCTCTATTGCAGCAAGATTGTAGCCCCTAAACCTCTCCTATAAAAAAATTCTGGAGATACCCATTATCCAAAATGGTAAGGTTTTAATGAAAAATAACAGGAAAAGAGAGAAAAAGTAAAAGGTCATGTGGTTTATTTAAAAAGTAAGGAATACTAGCTAAATGGGAAAATGACTAGGTTTAATGTACCACAATTTCTTCTTCCTCTTATTAACAATTTCTTTTTTTTTCCTATCAGCCCATTAGCATCAGTATTTTTTGTAGCATAGCAGAGACAGAACTAATAATTCCAAAGATGGATATAAAATTAACCTCTTTAAAATTAGAAGAAAGAACAGATGGGTTGAGCTGCTACATTCATGCTCCCTACATTGCACTAAATTGAGTTAGAAGGCATAACCATCTCTTTGGGCCCCTGCCTATATATCTAGTTAGAGCCTGCATCTTGGGCTACTATTAATTATCTTCAATTCTGAGTGGCTGCTCTATAGACTAAATTAATTCTCTAAATAACTCTTAGGATACAATTTGGAATATGTAAGGCAGCTTTGCAAATGGTAAAACTCTAGGCAGAGTCAAAAGCTTGAATAAAAGCAACAACAAAAATGTGATTCCCCTACTGCATAATTATATTCTGTATCAATCTCTCTTTGGTTCTGAATGTATGCTTACCTGCAAAAAGTGATTAAAATTACAACATACACATTGGTGTCCACATTGTGTATCTACAATATATAATACATAATATGCGTGGCAGATTTATAGGTTTATGAGAGAAAGAGCGAGGTATTTTTTCAAAGTATGAGAATATAATGAGTGTTATGGAAATATTTGCATTCCATACATATTTTCATGACTCTGCCTTCCTTCGTGTCACCCAGGCTCAAAATCTTTGAAGTAACTTGGCGTCTCCATCTCCCTTCTTTTACTTCCATCTAGTTGGCAGACCTTGCCTGTCATTTCTCTGATAGATCTTCCATCTGTGCCATAATCTTTATTCCTACAGCTGCTTCTCCAAGTCCCCCTCTCAGTTAGTCTGAACTAAGATTTTGCAATCATGACCTAACACATCTCTGGACTGACATTCTTTGTTCTCTCCAAGTCACCCTCGGCTCTCTCCTATGTTGCTTTACCGAAAACACATCCTGAGACCACCTCTGCCATCTCCATCTATTCCAGTGCCCTCCCTCCCCTATTTCAATGTCAATTTAAACATACTTAGCCCACTGTTTTAGATTTGCCTAGATCTAACTCCAACTCACTTTCCCAACCTTCTTTTCAAAAATATTTCACCTTCAGTGAAAGTCCACTAATTTTATTCCCTCATGCCTCTCTTTTCCCCCTAAAATGCTTTCTCTCTATTCTTCATCATACACATCCTACTTATCATTCAATATCTAGTTCAAATTCTACTTTTTTCCATGAAATTTCCTTGACTCTGTAATTCTGTTCACCCCGATGGATAAAAATAACACCTCCATCTTCTCAGATTCCCTGGCTACTGGTCTATTCTACATGTTATAACACACTTTTCATAATCAATGTTTTATTGTAATTATGTACACATATGTCTTATCTTCCATAGTATCTGTAAGCACCTTAAGGGCATAGTCTAATGCACTGTCTACTCTACAGTGCCGAGCACACTGTCACGCATATAGGAGGGCACAGATGAATGAATGAATGCCTTTTTCTATAACAGAAAAGAATTCAAACTCAAGTCTCCCGAATCCCCACCAAGGTGTTCCGTTCACTCCTCTGCTGAGGGTAACTTGCTATTAGTCAGCTGTGAATGTTATGGTGCACCTACTTCCACACTATACTTTACAGTATCAAATAACCCTCATCATAATTCTCCATGACGGAAGTAAACCATTCCACTGCAATTTAGTCTCCTTACATTTTGCTCTGGTCTGAAGGCAGTGTGACAGATTGAGAAAACAAAAGGCCTGTGAGAGATGCAGTCTGGATTCTAGGCCTGCCTCTCAAAAGTTTCTGAGCTTGGCAAATCACTTAGTGTCAGTTTTCTCATTTGTTAGATGAGGGGTTTAGACTGGATGATTTGGGACTTCCTTTCCAGCTCTGAAATTTAGTGGAGGTGAAATGCATAATCTGTTAACTTTGACCTTTAGGAAATCATTTTGCATGCTTGAGTTCCTAAGCATTATTATTAAATGAACCTCTGTTTTCCCTGGTGCTGGTTGGAATGGTTCTAATACTTATTCTAAGCTCTAACTTTCAAACTTTGTTTGACTATTGTTCAATCCATGCTAAGAATTTCCCTACATCTGTGTCACATACCTCAGAATTTCACTGGAATTCTTCACCCAAAAGGCTTCATTTCCCTATCACTGAATCCTTTGATGGTTCTAATGCCATTCATTATTTGGTTGAGGAGGCTTTGCTGAATAACCCACAAGCTCAATGCCCTGCCTCCTTGTGTAGCCATCCATTGACAGACTCAGGCATCTGATGCCTGGTGTTTCAACCTTCTTGGCACTTGCCCAGTGACTCTTCTTACACTTTCTGACCTTCATAAGTATGCCTCTTCATGTCAGTATGACTTCTATCCCAGACGTGGGCTGTTTTTTTTTTCCTTTCTACCCATGTTCAAGGTCTGTTTCCTTCCCTTTCTATTCCGTACAACCTTATTTTACTTCTTTTGTTTGCCAATTTCTTTGTCTTCCCTTAAATGTACAGACTGAGTGTTAACCAAGGTCTAGAAAAGCTGAGGCATTGATAAAATTGTGTGGACTTGACATAAATGTGGAAAAATAATCAGAACCAAATGATAGAAGTACAAATGTTTAAAGTTAGATCCTAGATGACAGACTATTGAAAACGCAATATGGTAAATGTGATACAGTCTATGGCAAACTTCCAGAGGAGTCAGGGATTCTGTCATCTCATCACCAAGCATTCTGGAAGCTGTTTCCTTTAACTGGATCTGCCTTGAAAGGACTCATCTCTATTTTGTGAAGAGAGTGCACTTAGACAAATTCCTCAGGGTTTTCATTTTAACTGCCTCTCATTTCCAAAAGCTTCCAGTTCAGCCTGAAGATCAATGTGTCTAAAGTTTAATTAAATCCAAAGAAATTTATCCAGTAGGTCAGTGGTTACTAACTCTGGTTGAACATTTGAACCATCTAGGGAACCTCAAAAATTATGCTCAAATATCATTCGTAAGTTGACTGATTTGGGCCTGGACATAAGTATTTGTAAAAATTCCCCTCCAGGAATCATGCTCCTTGGTATTTGCCTAAAAGAGTTGAAAACTTATATCCAAACAAAAACCTGCACACAGATGTTTACAGCAGCTTTATTCATAATTTCCAAAACTTGAAGCAACCCAGATGTCCTTCAGTAGGTGAGTGAATAAATAAACTGTGGTCCATCTAGATAATGGAATATTATTCAGCATTAAAAAGAAATGAGCTATCAAGCCATAAAAAGACATGGAGGAAACTTAAATGCATGTTACCAAGTGAAAGAAGCCAATCTGAAAAGGCTACATACTATATGATTCCAACTATAAAACATTCTGGAAAAGGCAAAACTATGGAGACCGTAAAAAGTTCAATGATTGCCAGGGGTTGGTGGTGGGGGTGTGTGTGGTAGATAGACAGAGCACAGACGAATTTTAGGGTAGTGAAAATACTCTGTATACTTATAATGATGAATACATGTCATTATACGTTTGTCCAAACAAATAGAATGTATAACGAGAATAAACCATAATGTAAACTATGGACTGTAGATGATAATGATGTGTCAGTGTACGTTCATCAACTGTAACAAAGGTACCACTCTGGTGGGGGATGCTAATAATCAGGGAGGCTGTGTGTTTTGGATCTGTTCTAAAAAAATAAAGTCTTAAATGTGCGTGTATATATATATGTCCCTAGGTGATTGTCATGTGCAACTGAAGTTGAAAACTCACTGTACTTTAGTCCAGCTCAGATCCACCTTTGGTGGCTGGGAGACCAGTAGGATTGGAGGTTTACCTAATGACTGTTTAAAAACCATCTTGATTTTTATGTATTTTCCTGCTTTGTGATAATTTAAGTCTGAAAAAAAGAAAAGGTTTCAGTTTCTCCATTGACCACTGATCTCAAAAATTATTCCTGTTCATTTAAAGGTACAAACAAGTCAAAATATGGGAGAAAAGCAAAGTCAACTCTGTTCCTGTTTTTCCTGGAAAAAACAGTGGGGGGTGTCAGGGTAACATGACTACTAAAAGACTTGAACGGCTTCCATTACCATTCAGCAGAGACCTAAATCTGTATGGTGGCCTACAGAGCCCTGGGAGCCTAGCTGCTTCTTCCCCAGCTCTTCCGTCTCCTGTTGCACATGCCTCTCCCAGCTCCCTCCTCTCTTTGCCCTCCAGCAGCAGTAACTGACCTTTCAGCATTATGAGGTTTTGCCACGCTTCATCTTCCCACAGGCCTTTCCCATCTGCCTGGAACATCTCCCCAGTGGTTCTCAAACTTTGCTGCACATTAAAATGGCTTGGAGGTGTTCTAAAACTCTTGATGCCCAGGTCATATTCTGAACAATTAAATCAGATTTTCTAGAAATACGACCCAGGCATCAGTAACCTAAAAATAACAAAAACTACTCAGGTGCTTCTGATGGTGCAGCAAAGTGTGTGACCTAGTGTTTTAGTCCCCTCAGCTCATCTGCTTACCCTCCAATTTGACTTCAGGTTTCTGATAATTTTCACTTCCTGAGGAAAACTTCCTCAATTCACAATCTGGCCAAATACCTCTATTTACAATCTCACAGCATCATGCACTTTCCCTCATATCAGTTAATTTTATATTTATTAGTTGCAGTTATAGTCTCTGTCTCAACCTCAAAACTAGACTCCACAACCTATGTAGTCAGTGACTGTGTCTGACTTTGTTAACCAGAGTATCCCCAGTCCCACAGCAACAAAAACAAAATTTGCCAATGTCCAGACTCTTAAATTCATAACAGGTACAGGGTTCATAAATTAACGGTCATCATAGAGGTCCATAATGGTGCTATAAATATATTGCCAACTTGGCCTCTAACTTTTCAAGATAACTTTACTAGATCTGATTTTACTGGTAAAATGAATTCTCCACAATAATAAAATACAGTGTTTTCACACTTTTCAATTCTGGACCCAAGGTATAATCATTTGTATTCATAGGCTTGAATAGTCTCTAGTCTCTTTTATTTTTTCCCCAGTACAAATGAATGCAATCCACTAATTGTAGATCCGCTGCAACACATTCTGTTAAGGCAGTTGTTCAGGAAGAGTGTGATTACATTTGTGTTTGGGTGTATTTTGTAAAAAATCTGCCACGTTGAAAATTTCCTCAGCTGTTGGTTCACAGAGGGTGTCAGACCTGTGGGCTGTCACATGGTCAAATAAGGAAAACAGCACAACAGGCATGTTAATTAGTATTGCATAAGCACAGCCATAATGAAGTCTAATTGCTTTGCAGTGGCAGTTATCATAAGACCCAAAACCCATACCCATCTTCCTCCCATGAACAAAAGTCAGAACAATGAGAATTCTTTTTCCAAAAACTTGTATGTTTTTAAGGTGCTAGATAACCTGTGAATACTCTACAGAGATGTTTGCCACTTGAGTGCCTTTCCTCTGTACTGATATCTCTCTACTTGTATCCTTCCCTATCCATTACCATCATCCTTTTCACACACACATTTTTACTAACAACTGTTCATCTGATTCCTGCCATCTAAACTAGCTCCCACAATTTCTAAAAACAATTTCATGCTCGGTCAGTTTTGCAGCCTGTATTTGGTCTTAGTGTAAAAAGAGAAAGAACAAAATTCATCACTACACACATAAAATATCCTGTTCTTCAATAAACTCAAGAACTAAATGGGAAACCTAACAGATTTCATGAACCTAAATTACTGTACACCAAGATATCCACTTTTAATCAAATTTGGAGTGACTCAATGAGAGTCTAATAGCCAAACGCCAATTTTATACATAATATTGTCACGTATTCTAAAGGAAAAAATAATGATAAAGTCTGTATGTGGTGATTTGACCAGCTTCATTCATGCTTATGTTAATTTAATTCAAACTTTTCAAGGAACAGTGACTGTCAATTACATTAAATTATACTCTAGGGAAAGGCCTTCTGAACACGTGGATTACAATCTGCAAAAAAACAAGATATCAAAGCACTTCAATGATCTGAATTGCAGTCATCTTTTAGAATGGCATCCTAAGGAATTTTGAAAGCAGAATCTATGAGTGCCTCCTCTCAAAAATCTAAAATCCCCTAAAAATCCATCTCTCACATATGTAGCCATTTGCTGAATGTTTCCTTAAGTTTTATTCTCACAGAATGAACAATTTGAAGTCTGATAGTCTAAAGATGTGAAATAACATGTGCTTCAAGATTTGAGGAAGGAAAATAAATTCTGAAGTATCTGGAGATGGTGTGTTTCAAAAATAATTCCAGCTTTATTTTTTTCTTTTCATTGAAAAGGAAATGCATCATAAAAGCATTTTGAATTAAGAAAAATAAGGGGTTATGTTTTTAAAGGTATAAGAACAACTCCTGCAGCTGGATTCAGAAATCCATTAAAAGATAATGTTAAAACAATGTCTGCCAGTTTGAAAAGTATATTGTAATTCCACTTTATTAGATTTTTTGGAAGGGTACAGGTCTCTAAAGGGAGCATGTGTGCATAGAGGGGTTTGTGGATATTTATGTGTACAAGTGCATGTGTGCTAGTGTGCATACAGCATCTTACTTAAATTCTTGTGGATTTATTTCAAGAGTAGAAGGGATTGTATGATGAATCTATTCCATAAAAACAATGGCTTATGAAGCCCAGATGTCATGCTTTTGCACTTTTTCTAATAAGCAGAGGAATTTGTCAAAGAAAGCCTTCTTTTCTAAGAGTCCAAATGAACAGTAACCTCTATTTTTAATCTGTTTAGAATTCCAAGTTGTCTTTCACTTGTACAAAGAAATAAGAGTGAAACCATTTGCACTTCTATCATAGCAGCATATTACTCAACATCTGGTAAGGTCCAAATTTCTGAAATAGAATTTAAACAAACTCCTGGCTAGAATGCAACAAACAAATATGAAAAAATTAGGAACGTTTCACATATTTTTCAGAGTAGACTTCAAGAACAACAGGCTAAATATTTATTCAATACACTTATGTGACGGATAAGGGAAAACCACATGGACAAAGTGGAAAAACAATTTTCAGCATAGTTCAATAATGTAAACATTAGTTTTTAAAAAATTCCTCTCAAAGTTACAAAATTGATTATCAAAATAGTCTACACTGATAATGTCAAGAAGGTAATTTTATAATATTTGCAAAGTTATTCAGTTAAAAAAAGGACATTGCCCCATAACTTCTTGTTTCTATGCTTCCATAACTTCTTTGGGTATTTTTAATTCACTTTATTTATCAATACAGAAGGTCCTCAAGATATATGATTCATTTAGAGAAAGATGGTATAAGATCATGTCTACAGCAAGCTATCGTTTTTGTAAAACACAAAGCTATACTGTATGCATAGGTACAGATTATTCACAGATATTAATGGTGGTTTGCACAGGGAAAGCAGCAACATTTGTTACTTCTGAAAAAGGAAGGGGATGCTTAGGGGTTAGGGTGAGAAAGAGATTTAATTTTCCCTTCATAGCTTTTATACTCTTTGGTTTTGTACTAATAAAGCATTATCTTTCCAAAAATAAATAAAATTTAATTTTAAAAATATATTTGATTGCCACTATAAGCTTAGCTCTTGATTAAGACCTTTTTATGGTGTTCATGAAACATGTATACAACTTGAGAAAATGAGTGATATTTACATAAATAAAATAAAATTCAAACAAAATTTGGAAAATAGCACAACAATGAGTGTATGAGATGGAACAAACATGATCTCCAAGTCCCATAAATGTCATAATGACTTAAATAGTTAAGAAAAGGCTTCAGATAAAATTGGAAATTGTAGGCTTCACAGAGAGAGAACAATAAAAGGTCAATTCTGTCAAAAATCACATATTCAAAGCACTATATGGAGTCAAGATTGGTCAAAGTGGAGTCCCATTTGATTACAGAGGTGTGTGTGCATGCGCACATGTGTGCACATGCTTGTAAGTGTGTGTCTGTGCTCACATGCTGGTGGACTGTCTGGGGCTGTGGAAAGAAATATGAGTGTAAGTGTGTAAGTGCTGGAATGAGGTGAATACATCAGATGGCAGAAGATTTCCTTTTTATGATTCTGAAAGAAGGACAAGTCGTTGTACTTATTTGGTTTTCTTTCCTTTTCTCTCTTTCTTCCTTGTTTTTTCTTTTATTCTTTTTGTAATCATTTTTAAACTCAAGTATAAATACATCTACAGTGAAGCGCACGAATCAGAATTGTTCAGGTCAATGAAGACGGACAAAGTGAGCACATCACATACCTTGTACCTAGATGAAGATCTGTAACATTACCAGCCTCCAGAAGTCTTTATCATTAACGCCCTTCCCCCCACACACATCCCCAAAGGTAACCCATATTCTTTTCTGTCACCAAAAATTAGTTTTTCTAGTTGTTGAACTTTAAATAAAGGAGATCATATTGTATGTGCTCTTCTGGGTCTGGCTTCTTTCTCTCATGATGTCTATAAAGTTCATCCATGCTGATGCATGTGGCTACACTTGACACAAAAGGGTTAATCATGACTCTTTTGGCTAAATAATTACACATATTCATTACCCCAAAGTGCAAGGCAAGGTTAATTAGGCATTAGAAACTTTGATTTGTATTGCACCTTACAATTTACCCTGCTACATATTTCTTATTTCATTTGCCCTTTACAATAATGCAGGCTATAACGAAATGTGATTACCATTATTGCTATTATTATTATTTTACAGATAAGGAAGGGAGGATTTACATCACTTACTGAAGGTCTTATTAAAACAGCAAGTAAGGGGTTAATTCTCATTCATACCAAGGGCTTCCATCTTCAAAGTCTATGATCATAATAGAAAACCAAATTATCCATACTATTATTTGAGTAAAGTAGAAAAACTATAGTAATATAGTTTAAACTGCATTTCTCAGCTTCCATGATCTGGCATTATTCCTTAGAAAATGTGATGCTGATGCCAATGCTGGGTAACATTTGTATTGTACCTACTACAGGTCAGACCTTTGCCTGTGAGCTTATATTATCCCACTTAATCATCATAAAAACCATATAAAGTATGGACCATTATTGCTATTTTACAGATGAGGAAACTAATGCCCTGAAGGGTTAAGAAAATTTGCCCAAGGTCACACAGTGTGCAAGCATATCTATGTTGGTAAACTTCTCCTGTAAGGACTAGACAGTAAATATATTAGGCTTTGTGGGCCATATTATCTCTACTGAACTCTACCATCACAGCACAAAAGCAGCTAGAGGCAGTAAATAAATTAATGGGCAAGGCTGTGTTACAATAAGACTTTATTTCCAAAAACAGACGCTGGGTCAGATTCAGCCCATTAGCTGTCGTTTGCTGACTCTTATTATATCAATGTTTATATAATGCTGGAAAATACCATAATGCAAATTCTAAATAAAACTGAATTTGTGGGTGAAGCTGTGGAAATACTTGCAAGATATAAAAATTGAAACGTGTTGCAAAAGTAAAGCATAAACTATCTGAACCCAGAAGCACGTGGTTAACCCGATTCCATCCTGACTAGCTATTTCACAGTGGGTGCCTTGGGCCTATGGCTGCAAGTGCAGAGTTCAAGCCACAATCAAAGACAAGTGAAAATGAGTTTCCTCAACAAAAAGTTAACCTTAACCTTTCCTGACTTATTTTACATATGGAACAGTCTTTATTCAAGGGCTTGAATAGCCAGAGTTGTGAAAACTGTTATATTGGTCAAAGGCTGGATTTCATTAATCTAGGAATTAGGAAAGGAAACCAGTTATACTCAAAAGCCCCAAATAAATACAGCAAAAATAAAAGGCATGAACATATCCTCATCTATAAATTTAAATATACAACTTTTATCATTTTAAAGAGTGATTGGTGTGTATATTTTAATTTTAGTGATAAAAATGTGCCCTTACGCATATAAAAATGTCCCAAGAATAAAAGCTCTGTCATCTTTGTAAATTGTATGCTTTGCCTGGCCTTGTCTTAGAAACCAGTTTATTTTTAAACACTCTGAAAATCTTTGATATCGCATTCAGCAATCCATCTGCTCCAATGTAAATTCTTTCAAGTGCAGGTGGCCTGTGACGTTGTGTGAGAGCAATTAATGAAGTTTTGAATCTCTTTTGCTCTTTCACGCTCGACTGAATGGTAAAAAGGGGTTATCATCTTTAATTCTCCAGCTCTACAGTATACACAATTAGATATTTTCATGCATTTTCATTTCCCTTTTAGAGACATATATTACACATGTTTTTCTGATTGTTCTGGGTGCAGACCAAATAAATTCACCAATGATTTGTAGGATGGATGAAAATATTAAGATAAAGTAGAGGTTACATTAAAAATGCTTTAAAAAAGAGTTACAAAGAAAATATTTTAATCTGCCATAATTGTCATTTAGTTTCTCAAGTTTACAATAGCAACCAAAATTTAAAAAAAAAAAAAAAAGAGAAAGCTTTTTACCCTAACGTCAGTTGTTTAATAGAAAAGTCCAAATAATTAGATATTATGTTTCATTTCATATAAAAGACTTTTCTTCATATGCTAGTAAAGCATTCATTCTAGTTAAATAATAATTTAATAGTAGATTTATAAATTAATTGATTAGACCCCAGATTTTTCTGATTATGATATTAGGCTTTGAGCCTAACAATGACTCAGATCAAATTATGCCTATAATAAAATGTATTAGAGTTTAATTTCTGACCTTCTTTGTGTAGATATACTTGTGTTTTGCTAAGTGCATTGAGCATTCATTTATCTGACAGAAAACTTACGTTTTATAAGGTAATGGTTGTAGGTAGCTTTGTGAAGATCACATTTGTTTCTTGTGACCTTTAATACAAAGTTTGTGTTTCTGCTTTACAGGGAGAAATCTGTTCTCATCATTAAGATTTATTTTCTATTCATAGTCATAATTATGGAAGCATGGGAAATATTAAAGACCAAAGAGTAGAGGCTCTAAAGGAAGCAGTTCATGGAATAAGTCTTGTTCTGGCCACTTCATCAAGTTTCATCTATAATGCTAGTTAGCTATCATCCAACAACCATAGTATAGTCTATACATCCTTATAAGTTACATAAAATAATTATATTTCCATGCTTTAATTCAGTTATTTAAAAATTAAATCCAGCCATAAAAAGAAGAAAAAATCCCACTAGAAATATGAAGAACTCCAATAGTTGATTTTTAAGAGCTCACAAAATATAAGCACTTCTAAGAATATTTCTAGTAGTTTTTTCTTTATTTTTACTTCTATTTAATGCAATGTCAAGTCTTAATATAGAAACTTATAAGAGTTATTGTCTGACTGGCGACTTGCTATATTAAAACCAGAAAATAATTTGTACTGAAACTGTTTATAAGGAAAACTTTTGCTTTTGTGAAAATATAATTTTTTAAAAAGTCAAAGTCTGGTATTTAACAGAAGAAAGGAAGATTGAAAATTTCTCAGGAAATAAAACTAAAGTAAACAGTAAATCTAGTCTGGACAACTCAAGCCACAGAGTGTAGGTGTGGGACTCATTCACTGTCAATTGAGGTCACGCTTATAGGAAAATGAACAATTGCAAGCATCTTCAGCTAGGGTTGAATATGCAACCACTGAATGGCTGCTTTTTCTAGTAGGTTACATTGGAAAGGGTAAGCATGACCCATAATGCCCTTCCTAACCTGACACCTGATGATCCAGACAGTTTTATATTCCACTTGATTTCTCCAGAGACATTTATTATTTCATGCCTTTGCATATTCTGTTCCCTGTGCCTGGAATACTTCTCATCCCTGTGTTCAGGTATCACTTGCCTAGTCCTTGGACCTAGTGTTAGGCACTCCCACATTTGGATTCTTAATTATTTTGCTTTTCCAGTGTAGATTTTTATTGGCTTTATGTCAACAGTGCACAAAAGAGAGCCTGGGACTGGGTAGGTTATCAAGAACTAAGAGTCGCCAACTAACACATAAAGCAAATGAAAGAACCTAAAACACACGGAATCATATTGTTGGCAAGGGTGTCATGAGACTGCTTAAAGATCTTATTTTCTAGTATAGTGTTATGATCAAACTAGTGTGGAAAAAAATATTTCACTTATTTTCTGGGTCTATAGGTCTGACTATTTATTTTGATTACAAGACGATAATAAACATAAATTAACAGTGCATTAGAAAGAGGTGCCCATACTTTCAGTAAACCAAGTCAAGACAAATCTGTCCTTAGCTGCTTACCGGATTTTACAGGGTTGACCAAACCAATGAAAGAAGCAATTTCTCTTCTCTAGTTGGAAAGAAAAAGCATTCATATATTTATCAAGTATAGATTTAAATTAGCTATAACTGGCTACGTAGCCATTTTGTAGGGAATGTAATAAATCAACTATAAATATTGTATGAATTCACCAATGGAAAATACCATCATGGCTTAAGCAAGTTGGGTAAGGTTTTATGGCAGGAGGTTTGTTCATCTAAACATTTGGGTGGTGGCAGAGAAAAGTTTAATGACCATGCATTTATGGGAAGCATAGGAAACAGTATAGAGACCAGATGAGAATGGAACATCAGAAGAGCAGTAAGAGAGATGCTTTGCAATGGAGAACAGCCTTCACTGCTAAAGATTTGAGATCATATCTAATAGTTAGTCAAGAATTAGTAGAGTCCCTTAAACAGAGAAAGGGCATGCGCTATATAAAGAAATACTTAAGAAAATATACTTTTCACTGAAGGAAATATATAGGGTAGTTTAAAAAACGTAATTACACGGTATTCTTTCACTCTCCATTAATAATTGAATGTCCACGTGCGTGACACCAAAACCCAAACAACGCCCAAAAAACACAATTTAATATACAAAATAAATTAGCCCTAAACACAACATTCTAGTGCACAGCATATACTTGGTAGGAAAAGGCAGATACCAAGATTATTTTTCTTAATGTTGTTATTTTCATCCACACCGAAGTCATAATAAATAGAAAGTATTTAATTTTGTGTTCTTAATATTTAAGAAAATACTACTTCAAAAAGAGGGGTAAAGATTCCAAATGTTATTACATGTATTCCTGATGCCTGACTATAATGTTAGTCATTCAACAGAAAAAAAAAAAAAAGAAAACTAGTGAGATTTGGACTAGTCCACTAAAGTTTTTTTTTGCATCTTAAAAAATGCATATGCATGAATTTTGAAATAATCATTATGAACACACCCCACAAGTTAAGCAGAATTTTCTACTATGCATATTCAAAATATCTTTTTTCAAATGCTAATTTGTTAATTACAAACTTTTTCTCAAGCTTAACTAAACTCATAGACTTTATTGCAATCCATTTGCATAATATGCTTCCTGTATAAGCAATGCCATCAAGTTACTGAAAATTTTCAAACAAAAAGGGACATTTTATTAAACCCAAAAGAATTAAGTTCCTCGTTGAGGGCCATAATATTCAGAAAATATATAAGGTTCTGAAAATTTAAGCATTTAAAAAATAAATGGAGCACTCTACTCATTTTATATTGTGATAAGTATGTCTGTAAGACGTTTTCAGTTTTCATGGAGCACTGTTTAATTATCTTCACACCTCTCACACCAACAAATAATCAAGAGCATCACTAATAAAATATTGGGGTCTGGAGTCTAAGGAATATGATTAGCATCTCTGACCTTTTGTTTCCTCCTCAGTAAAACAAAAGTGCCACCGTGAAGGGAGATGATGATTTTGTAAGTAGTTAAGGCCAGCTGTTACCATGATTACGGTTATGACAACTGTGAGTTTCAGAACAGCCAATTCTGAAGTTCTGAGCTTGAGTTTAAGTCATGTTTCTTGTTTGTCTTTTTCAGGCCTGGCGGCTATTTTGCTTTTGTACTTATTGCTAACGTCTCCACAACTGGGAAAGTGGAAGGGCACCGTGAAAAATGTAAAACACAAGTTAGTCAACCCTTATTTTTACAATTTCTCATTATCACCATCAATACAATTAGCTATTTGCCAGTATTCAAAATACAGTCTGGATATTATTTTAATTATCTTCAAAATAGGGATAATACAAGTACCCTATAGATTTGTTGTGAGGATAAAACTAGAAAATCTATGTGAAGTTCATAGCACTGTGCCTGGCTTCTAGTAAGCACCAAACACATGTAACAACAATTCATAAATTCTAATCATTCATGTATCAACAATCTTACATACATTAGCCTAATTTGTAAAACTAGTATTGTGTTTTTGCATTATATTTATTTCCTAGTAAAGCTATCCATCAGCCCAGGATACAATTTCTGAACAAAAATCTAATTATAGTGTTTGGAGAGATATCAGCGACAGTGGTATTAGGAAGGCTAATTGGATGGATTGAGGTTGGATGTAGGATACTCATGTACTCATATTCATCATCTACATAGTGGGAGTCTACATGAGCTACTAGAGTTGATAATGACAGACAACCTCAATCCATTAGTATGGCCTTTTCCATAGATTTACATGGCTTTTCATTCATGGAACAAATATTAACTATAAATACGTCAGTGTTAAGAACCAAAATCTAAGCTCTTTGTCTGGAGGAAAAGAAGCCAATTTATTCTCGTCCCTTCCCATCCTCCATGTTCCTTCTGAAATGGGAAAGGAAATCGCATTCCTTCGAATGATATAATTATTGAAGTATTACCTCAGGAGAGGTAATACAAAAATAGCAAAAATCTGTATGCATGAGAATGTGTCCTAACTACAGGTGATATCCCAACACTGACACAGCATATATTCTGAACAGGAGCTATACCAGCCCCAAGGGGGCAAACAGATTCTCAGGAGGTGGAGGGGAGGCAGAACTCAGTCTTTTAATGTATAAAAGTGCAGATATATGGGGCCAGCCTGGTGGCACAGCAATTTAGTTCACGCTTTGGCAGCCCGGGTTTAGGGGGTTCGGATCCCGGGTGTCCAACAATGCACTGCTTGTCAGCCATGCTGTGGGGGCGTCCCATATAAAGTAGAGGAAGATGGGCACGGATGTTAGTCCAGGGCCAGTCTTCCTCAGCAAAAAAAAAGAGGAGGATTGGCAACAGATGTTAGTTCAGGGCTGGTCTTCGTCACACACACACACACACACACACAAACACAGATATACATACAGTCCATAAACAGATATAGAGTTTATCCGTAGTATTAAAACTTTATGAGAATAGCAATTAGGAAAAAATATTGAAAAAACTCCTTTAAGGGGCTGTAATGAAAAAAGATGAGAAATGCTATGCCACAGATACCAGGGAGGTTTTTCATATAATCTATTAACTATTAACATGGAAGGACATACTTAGAAAATCATGGATACAATTAAAATGTGTAGAGAGAGTGGAAGGGAACATATATAACTTTTATGTAGCATGTTTAGGGATTTTTGCAACCTCTCTACAGATTGTGAGATCAATCCAAATTACATAATGCATAACTAGCACATAGGTATGTTTGCACAACTAGCAGAGTATTTCCATAGCACCATCTATAAGGGGAAAACAATTGGATGCCATCATTTAGGAAACGCATACTGCAGTTTGTTTTAACAGCTTCATATGAACATAGTCGAAAGTCTCAAAGAACAAGGGTGATTTAAAACAGCCCTTCCAAATACCAAATTGATTCTGGCGTTTCATCTAGCACCAAGTTAAGAGCAAATAATTTTTAGGACGTATTTATTTATTTATTTTATCATATTGTACACCAAACTGTGGTTCTGGCAAACTCTTGCACCAAATTTCTTTGGCAATTTATACTATAAAACTTGATCTATTATTTTGATATATATGGCTTAAGAACCATAATTTAAATACAACAATATGAGGAGAAAAACCTATTATTTAATAAAACAGGGATAAACTAGGATAAAGAGATGCATGAAAAAACAAACTGAAGCTATTTGCATTTATACAAATTTTCTCTCAAGCTTTCTATTTCTTCACTAGTTATACGTAGTACAAGGATAAACTATAGGTGCAGAGCAACTCTACTGGGGAGAGAAATATCTTTAGCCCCAAAGGTAATGGTTATTTAGACAATGTGCTCAATATATTCTGGCAAGTTCTCTGCATTCACTCAAGTTCCTCAGTGATCTGACACTATGAGATGCTAACGTTCTATCTAAAGTTTTATCTAAAAAGGTTTTGACATATGATAGTTTTGAATGACAGAAAGTTTAGTTTTTACTTCGAGTTTATAAAAATTGTCTCAACACACATGATGTCTCCTGAAAGCTGTGTCTGTAAGTTTTGTCTTCAAAACAAACCAAGTTTTTAAAGTCAATGACGTATGTTGGTTGGCTCATGTGTATGCATGTATGTGTGTATGTGTGTATGATATATGTATGTATGTATGTATCTATCGAATTATGGATGTATTTTCATGTTTCAAGTAGGAAATTCTACAATTTCAAAATGTTCCTTATCAAATGATTCAGTTACTTCTCTAACTGCAATTTGAATCTAAGAGAGACATCAGTAATTCAGATAGTTAATTGAAAAATATCCATGTCTCAATGCAATATGTTTTATAAATATATGAAAGAACATCATCCTTGACTTTTTCAAATTCTTCGTACCAAATCCTGTTGGATAAATACAGATATCCAACTTTTATTTTTAAATCAATTTTTCATTTCATTCTAATCTAAAACAGAATATTTTTAACTATCTACTCTTCATAGACTGTGTCACGTGACTTTAAATTCATCTCTCTGACTCAGTTTATGAATCCACAAAACAATGTTTGAAGACTATCCATTATAAGTCTGATTTTTAAACTGTTCATGGAGGGGAAAAAAACTACTTATTAAGAAGTATATGATAATGTTTTGCCAAATCTATTTTCCCAAAACAATTTGGAGGACATGCTATATGTTGAAATTCATTCTCTCCATCTATTTCAATCCCTAGCCTATGATATTCTTTTATTTTCCAAGATGGAGAGCTTTTAAAAACATCATTAAAATGAACCTGAATCTCAGAATATTCATTAGGCAGCCATCCATGCTGCAACATATTTCAAAGTGCTTGGGAAATGATCGGTATGGTTGTTACTCAACCTTATGACAGATAGGTTTTGCTAGTTTTAAATGCCAATTCTAAAAATTTTATTTTCATGAATAAATATAAAACATTCTAACAATATACACAAGTGTAATTTTAATAAGTGGCTAGCACTCCCCATCTGCCTGACAATAAAGCCATTTAAAAGAGTGAAACTGGAAGAATCATGCCAAGTTATTTGGCTTTAGTGCTTCTTACACAATAAAAAAGAAAAAAAGACCATATGCTTTCTAATTTTCCCACAGCACTTTATATGCAAATTTGGAAATGAAATGCATATATTTTATATGCACTTGTGTGATAAATGTTCCTCAGAAAAAAAGTGTTTAGTTTTGGTTAAAAATTTATATTTAACCAAATATATATATTATATTTATATTTATATTCGGTTTATTCTACTCATGTTTACATAGAAACTAGCAGTAAGGTCGACTCAAACATGGGTAGCAATGTATCAGGGTTATAAATGATTCCAATAATAACTTCATTAATAAACTCTTTGTATAGCTTTCATTTATGGGAAAAAATCAGAAAAAAGTAATCAAATTACTTAGATGACATTTACATCAAAGTGAAATAAAAGTTTTTTGGATATAATGTTGATGTAATTAATTTTAATAAAGAATTGGATGGGTCTTGAAATATGAATACAGTCATGTAATCACCACCACACTCACAAGACAATCGTGATAAAGAGCATTTCCATTACACCAAAAAGTTCCCTCTATCCTTTGCTGTTATTCTCTTCCCTTAAACCCAGCCGCTGTAAACCATTGATTGTAAACCATCAATACAGTTCTACCTCTTCAAAAACTTTATATAAATCAAACCATAAAGCATATAACTGTTTGAATCTGCCTTCTTTTACTTAGTATAATATTTTTAAGAGTCATCCAGGTTATTGTTCTGTATCAGTAATTCATTCTTTTTATTGCTATGTGGTATCCCATTTTATATGGATATACCACAATTTGTTCATTTGTTCACCGATTTATAGACATTTGGGTTATTTCCAGTTTTTTACTATGATGATTAGAGCTGTTATTATAAAATTTGCAAACAAGCATATGTGTAGACGTATATCACCATTTCTCATGGGTAAATATCTAGGATTGGAAATCTGGATCATATGGTAAGCGTGTGCTCAACTTTATGAGAAACTACCAAATTTCCAAACTGTAACATTTCACCTTCCTGCTAACAATGTATGAGTGTTCCAGTTGCTCCAAATCCTCAACAACACTTGATCTTGTCAGTCTTTTTAATTTTCACTAATCTAGTGAGTGTGTAGAATATCTCATCGTGGTTTCATTTGTACATTCCTAATGACTAATAACAATAAGCCCCTTTCATGTGCTTATTTGCTATTCATATGTATTCTTTGGTGAAGTGCCTATTCAAATTTTTAAAAATTTGTAAATTGAGTTGCATGTTTTCTTTTTATTGAGATATAAGAGTTCTTTATATAGTCTGGATATAAGTCTTTTATTACATATATGTATTAAAAATAGTCTTTGAAAAACAAAGGTTTTTAATTTTCATGAATTCTAACCTATCTTTTTCTTTATTTATAGCTTACAAGAAATCTTTGTTTATCCCAAGCTCACTTGATTTTCTCCTATCTTTTTTTTTGGCAAGGAAGATTAGCCCTGAGATAACATCTGTTGCCAATCCTCCTCTTTTTGCTGAGGAAGACTGGCCCTTGGCTAACATCCATGCCCATCTTCCTCTACTTTATGTGTGGGATGCCGCCACAGCACGGCTTGATGAGTGGTGAGTAGGTCTGCACCTGGGATCCAAACCTGCAAACCCCGGGCCGCTGAAGCAGAGTACGTGAACTTAACCATGATCCCACCTTAACCATGACGCCACCGGACCAGCCTCTATCTTTTCTTTTTTTTTTTAAGTGTTACAGTGTTAAGCTCTTTCATTTAAGTCAGGATCCATTTTGAGTTAATACTTTGTAGGGCACTCGTTAATGGTACTTTTATTTGTTTTTTTAGATTAGTTAATAATGTTTTTATTTAAATACGGCAGTACTATTTATTGAAAAGACTCTCCTTTCCTACATAAGAATTATCTTCTCATGTTTGTTAAAAATCAATCGGCCATATATGTGTCTATTTCTTCATTCTATTCTATTCCATTTGTCTCTATGTCTATCATTATATCAACATTACACAGTCATGGTTACTGTAGCTTCAAATAAGACTTGAAATCAGATATGCAAGTCCTCCATCTTTGTTCTTTTCCACAATTGGTAGGAAAAGAATCCTTTGTTGGCTTTTTCTTTCTTTCAGTAATTTTAAAAAGTCATTCCACTGTCACATAGTTTGCATAGTTTCTGGAAAGAATTTACTCTCATTTTTAGCATTGTTCCTTTTTAAGTATTGTGTCCTAGCTTCAAGATTTTTTCTTTATCATTGGTTTTCAACAATTTGATTATCATGTGCCTTCACATGGTTTTTTTTAGGGTTATTCTCCTTTAGGTTTGTTGAGTTCCCTTCAATCTGTCAGTTCATAGTTTTCATTAAATTAGGAACATTGCCAGCTATTATTTTCTCAAATATTTGTTCCATCCTTCTTTCCTTTTTCTACTTCTAGGACTCTAGTTACATATATGTTAGATTGCTTGGTCCTGTTCCCCTAGCAAGTGATGATCTGTTCATTTTCCCCCATTATTTCTTTCTTTCTGTGCTTAATTCTAAATGGTTTAATTTAATACGTCTTCGAGTTTGCTGATTTCTTCTGCTTTGTGTAGGCTGCTCTTAATCCCATTCAATGAATTTTTCATTTTAGACATCGTATTTTTCATCTCTAAAAGATGCATTTTTTATGTCTTCCACATCTCTCATTATCATGCTCATGTTTTCTCTACTTTCCAGAACCTATAGTATCTGTTTAAAACCATTTCAACTGCACTGTCTGCTAGTCCCATCATCTCTGTTATGTCTAAGATTGCTTCTAATGATTGATATTTACCTTGGATATGGGTCATTTTTTCCTGCTATTTTGCATGCCAGGTAATTTTTGATTGAATGATGACCATTATGAATTTTACATTATTGCTTGCTAGATTATTGTTGTATTTCTTTAAATAATGTTGAATTTTGTGGGTGGACCGTTAAGTTACAGGGAATCAATTGAATCCTTTTGAGGTTTAATTCTAAACTCTCTTAGGACAAGTTCAGAGTTCAGATGAAATTTGTGTAGGGCTAATTTACCCCCACTACTAAGGTGATAACCTTCTGAGGATTCTACCCATTGGTGGGAACATAAACTCTTTCCAGCTCTGTATGAGCACCAAGATTTCTGGCATTGGGTAGTTTCCTTTCATTTATGAACTGACCAACACTCAACCAAAGATTTGAGGGGCACCCCTCTGCAGTTCTCTAAACTGCTCTCATACACATGCTTTCCCTTCCACCCCAGACTCCTCCCCCAAAGAGCTTCTTCTTCTCCACTGCTTTACCCTGCAAATTCTAGATACACCAGACTCTGCAAATTGTGATCTCTCTGTTTTCATCTCATGGAGACCAACAGCCTCTGTTTGGGCTCCCCCTCCTTATATAGTAGACTTCAAAGTGCCTCTGAGAAGAACGCTAGAACAAATGAAAGACGCATCTTTCTGTTTCCCCTCTCAGACATCACTGCCTTGAACCGCCTGCTATTCAATAATTGAAAACCACTGTTTCCCTCATTTTTATCTGGTTTTCTAGTTGTTTAGGGTGGGAAGATAAATCTAAACCATTACTCCATCATAGCTGGCAAAATTAATTTTTATATAGCACCAATGATAGTGACACCTTGTGTACATTAAATAATTAAATCATTTTATTTACTGGTTTTGCTTCCTATCAGTTATTTTTATAAAGAAATATTATTCTTTCTCAATATTTACAAAGTGTATCTCAACTTATGGTTGCTATTATTTTCACTTTTTTACAAAAATATGATTTATTTTGCTTTTTATCAAACATGTATTTAAGTTTTTCCATTATGCCCCTATATATATTTAGAAAGAAAAACAAATTAAACATCATGCCCTACAGAAACTACCTTTCATGGCCATGTTGAAGGTTAAAAAAGAACTGACACGCCAAATAGCAGTAGAAATTAAAGCACAAAAAGATTTGAACATTTGAAATAAGACTTAAATAAGAGTTGATAAAAACACCATTAGGACAGATTGGAAACTAAAAGAAAAATCTCAATAAGAATAGAATAATAAAGAGGAAGAGCCTGGCCAACTAGCCAAGAGAAAATTTTATTACTTGCTGTAATTATATATAATACATTATCTACACTTTGGTAACAGCTTTGTAAAACTGCTAAATTTCCTTAATTTTTCTGTATCTAAGACTCAGATTCATGAATACTCTTCAAGTATAGTTGCAATTATCCAGTCATGATTCTGATACTTCAGAAAGGATTGTCCATGCTCAAGTCTGCCTAACAACAAAAAGACTTCTACCTACAAGAAAAGACTCTGATTTAAAAATTGCCAAGCAGCAAGACTTTATGTCATCAATAAATGTGAAAGCTTTGTGGGGGATCAGAAGTGGCCACCCTAAAATGTGTCTCTTTGGCATGAGGATTATTTTGGGCTGGTTACTTTTAAGAAACTGCAGACGGGGGAGAAACTCTGAAAACCAAGTAGAAGTTACCCTTTGTAAGAGAAATTTACATTTGTAAGAGAAATCTCCATCTGTAAAGATGTCTCCCTCTCTGTACCAGGAAGAGGGGGATGACCTTATCTCTAGAAACTCTTATCAACGTGGAAGGCGAGGACTTAAATCTGCATAATAACCTTACTCTTGTTTACTGTCTTTTTCCAGTAATCTCCCATTACTGACTCTCACCACCCCCAATATCCTCCTTTGTCTTTAGCTGAAGATGATATTTAAGGTGGTGACCTCAGCCATTTTGGAGAGTTACCCAGTTTTCCTGGATTTCTCCCATGTACACATGTTATTAAACTTGTTTGATTTTTCTCCTGTTATTCTGTCTCATGTCAATTGAATTCATAGACAAGCCAGAAAGACCTAGGGTGGGTGGAGGAATTGTCTTCGGGACAGCTTTCTACAAAGATAAGGCACAGTTATAGTAATGAAGTTGTGATAAGCTATGATAAAGATAAGAATTGCAATACAGTAACTAGTGGATGATGCTACCCCTTTTATGTTAACTTGAACTTTACATTTATACATCTTTCCCCATCACTAACAATATTACAGTTTGATTATAGAAAGTTTGGATTCCTTTTCAAGGGGTCTTTCAAACTAGCACATCAATTGAAAATATCAGTTGCTCAAATTCCCTGTCTATTTAGATGGCAAAACAAGCAGGTTGAGGGGGAAAGAGAAAGAACATTTCCACTCACATGGTGTAAAGTTTTAGCCACCTGTGCTGTTTGCAGTGTTACTAACCCAAATGAAAAGCTCAAAATTAAGCACTTCCTTCTACACCCTGTGGGGAAGTGTTTCGTTCATCAGGCAAAGAAGCCACTTGCCACCACTCACAGAGGCCTGCTAAAGATAGCACTCAAACCCTCTTGCTGTAAGAACTTGTTCAGAAGATGAAAAGGCTGTTGGTTAACCATAAGGAAAATTCTTGAAATGATGAAACAACATGAAAAAGGTTAAAGTCAGGCCTCATGGGGGCATCCAATTAGCTACAAGGCAGTTCTCTGTTAATATGTAATTCAGGGCACCCAAAACCAACAGTCAAAGAACACCAGGGGTACATCTGAGTAGCACTGGGATTTTTCATTTGCGATTCTGTTTTCTTCTACTTTATCATCTTTATTTAGGGGCAGTAAAAAATGTCACTAAAAAATTACTGATGTGATTTTGTAGTGAAAGACTGGCTAAGAATAGCACACTGTAGGGGCTGGCCCAGCAGCTAGAGGTGAAGTTTGCAGGTTCCACTTCAGCGTCCTGGGGTACGCCAGCTCGGAGCCTGGACGTGGACCTACTCACCGCTCATCAAGCCATGCTGGGGCAGGGTCCCATATAGAAGAGCTACGACTCTACAACTATGATACAACTATGTGCTGGGGCTGTGGGGAGAAAAAGAAAAAAGAGGAAGATTGGCAACAGATGTTAGCGCAGGGCCAATCTTCCTCAAAAAAAATAGCACACTGGAGAGGCTCCAATCAGTTTTTGCTTACTTGCTCACTCAAGGCTGCTTTGCGTAATCCTCCAGCTGTTACTTCTAAATATTCTTTTGGTTAATATTTGACAATTTCACTTCTGTCAGGGGATGGTGCCACGTTTTTAAAATATAACATAAAGCAAATTCAATAAAGTAAATATTTCATCCTCCAAAATATATTGACTTTTCTTTTATAATTTTACCAGTACATTTCCTTCTGATTCTGGAAAGCCCCCAACCACAGAAATTTTTTTTCAGAAATTGTTAAAGAAATGTTGCAAATATTCAGGTAAGTATCACTGTAGTATATTGCAAGTTTTTTTTTTTGTTTTTTGTGTGTGTGTGTGAGGAAGACCAGCCCTGAGCTAACATTCGTTGCTAATCCTCCTCTTTTTGCTGAGGAAGAGTGACCCTGGGCTAACATCCGTGCCCATCTTCCTCCACTTTATATGGGATGCCGCCACGGCATGGCTGACAAGCAGTGCGTCGGCGGGCACCCAGGATCCGAACCCGCGAACTCCAGGCTGCCAAGCGTGAACTAAACCACTGAGCCACCAGGTGGCCCCTATGTTCCAAGTTTTTATAGGCAGGGGAGGTAATCTTGTTCAATGTTATCTTTACAACACCTAGCACAGAGTTGGTCCTCAATAAATACTTGTTGATTTATTATATATATTGAACAGAAAATAATTACCATAATGCATAATTTTTACACAGAGAATGTAAAATTTCTGAAGACTGAAAATGTAAAAATCTATCCTACATGTGCATTGATAAAATAATACTTCTTATGTAAAAAAGTACAAAATAAAAATCATTATCACTTTCCACTATGATATAGAAGCTTTATTTTTAAATAGAAAACCTCTAAATTTTCTTTAAATATTTTGCATGCTATTTCAATCAGAAGTACTATCCTCATATCTTTTATGTAATTTTTTTGTCCTATTGGTAAATATACAGCAGCAATATTCAAACATCAATGATTAGGGATTCTTGTTTACATTATAATATTTTGAACAATTGAGTTCAGTATTGAGACATTTTCATTAATATGTTCAATACTATAACTAAACTAATATCAGATAATCATACAATTCTAAGAAGCAAACCATATCTAAATGTATATACACAGAGAAGAATTGATTCAGTTTTCTTATTGACTATGATGATGTCAGAATGTGGCTGGGTGTCACTCTGATGATTGCAAGATTAGCTGGTGTTTTGTGAGCCAACATAAAGAAAAAGTCACCAGCCACAGGTCTTTTTAATCTGAGCCAAGAAAGTTTAATTTATGAAACGATATTGAGTGGTGCATTCTGGAATGTTCTTAAAGAAAAGATTAGTCTGTTGGTTGTTTCTAAGAAGTACAAACTTATTACAGCTACATTATTTAACTAAGTGAAAAGCTAAGAAAAGGAAGATGATACAAAATATGGAATAAATGAAAGTAACTTTTCTGAATCTCAATTTGTACCAAGTCTAGTTGGAACATTCAACTTTCTAAAGCTTGACATTCAACTTAAACCTTAATTTTGTATTTTGATATTTCATGTGCCATTTATTATGTTGAAATTTTAATTACAGGGCTTTAAAAACTGTAATTAATAAAATTTGCAATGTAGCTTTCATTTATTTTTAAAATACACAATGAATTTTAGCTGCCAAATTATAAGCAGAGGAGAAATCATACCAGGCAAGAGAAAGGCTCTTCTGCTGACACATTTTCTGAAAACTATCAAGACTTTTTCTAATACAAGGGAACCAGAATATCAGTGATTCATCCTTGCTTGTTATTCATCTTGGAAACATATATTATGGATGATCATCCCTTGTGCATTGCTACATGTATGAAAGTTGTCAATTTATGCTTCAAAATGTCGGTCCCTTTTATAGCCAGATATATTGACACCCTATCTTGGAAAACCCCTTGTCAACTACATTTTCATTAGAATTACTTAAATTATGGAACAATAACCTCAAAGGAGATTGTTTATTAGAGGTTTCTAGGCACCCTACATACTTGTGACTTACAAATGAATTCTAAATGAATGCTGGAAGTGCCGAAATCCAAAAGAAATGCCCATGTGGAAAAAAGAAGTATCAAAGCCTAAAGGATTTATGTTTAAATTATTGAAATTCAATTGTGGGTGCATGGTTTATTTATGCTGATTTTCTCTCTGGCTGCATTGTATGCTTTAAGTCTACTGGGTTTAGGACAGAAGACAATGACTTCTTTTCTGTATATTTTAATATTTTTTCTACATCACTTGTCCATGTTGATAAAACTAGTGAATCAAAAACAAAAAGTCTTCACGTAGTGTATCTGTAAGTCAACTTTTCTCTCATCTGTCTTTTAATTGGCTCAGAGCTCTGGATTTTCCCTGTAGTGTGAGAAACTATTCATTAGTTAGAAGAAGAAAAATTATGAAAACATTCTTTTTATACCAACGAAGGAAAAGAAACCGAATCTGGTGAAAACGAAAACATTATATACCTACCTAATATATGATGCAACTATTTTTTTGAATATTTCTTTTTTATCTGGAGGAAGATTGGCCCTGCACTAACATCTCTTGCCAATCTTCCTCTTTTATCTTTTTTCACCCCAAAGCCCCAGTACATAGTTGTGTATCATGGTTGTAGAGTTGTAGCTCTTCTATATGGGATGCCGCCTCAGCGTGGCTTGATGAGCAGTGAGTAGGTCTGTGCCCGGGATATGAACCAGTGAACCCCAGGCTGCCGAAGAGAAATGCATGAACTTAACTGCTACACCACTGGGCCGGCCTCTGATTCAACTATTTTTAAAACATACTGTGCACACACCATGAACACTGTAATGGAAACTATCTAGAAGACGAATTGTTTCATGGAAAGCCTATTATTACACACACAAAATATAACCAGATATACTCATCTCTCACTACTATTTCTATAGATGGGCGATGCCCTGGGGAAACCTAGTGTCCCATCCAAGGATATATGTCTCCTTTGTTTCTTCCTACACACCTCTGACCTCTCCTCAGCTGTTGCCAAATCTGCCAAGAGCTGTGCCCAAAAAAGGAGAAAGTAAGTGAATGTGAAATGCTACTTTAGACTCTGGACTAGCAAAGGATGTATGGCTGCTGCCTGCAATGATGCTCTCTCAGAATTTCAGGGAAGACCCTTTCTCCTCCTTTATCCAAATGACAGGCTCGAGTCTGTGTCAACTGACTGACTTTTCTAAAATTAGGCAAAGTGTACTCATAAGAATGTCATTCAGTAGTATTTCTTCAGTTTTACTCTGTTTGATGGTAAAAAATTAAATTAACACAATAGATAAACAGGAACTTTTTCTAGTCTTAATATCATTGTTTTATTTCCAGGTGGCATACAGGACTTAGAAAGCCTATGTTATTAGATCCTAGTGCTGAGGTTGAGAATTAATACTTTTATGGTATGACTCTCCTTTCTGCTGAAATTGACTATGAAAATTGGAGTACACTAAATATTTAAAACATACCCCGTACATTTTTCCCGTTATTCTATACAAATGCCCTAATATATTTTTTAAAACTTGCTTCTACGTGGGAATTAAAATATATGAATTCTTCATTAAGCATAGGTTCCATATTTTATTAGAAAAAAAAAGAAGACCCAGACAAACGAAGCTAATTAAAAAATACTAACTGTTTCTCTAGTGTGGTGTATTAGCAGTATTTAAGAATTATGTTATAACAGTAAGCTGTAATTATAACATGATAGAATAATGATATAATTCAGCAAGCTCAAAGCAATTCTACTACATCCAAATCCAGTGAATACCCAGCAGGGAATGGCATTTTACAACAACTTGCTTTCTCATTCTATGTGGGTCATATAATATTTATCTTTTATTTCACTGAGTGTGACCATGATGCAAAATAATGTGCTCTGTTGTATAGAAAGGGTTAAGTTATGGCCTTTGTGAGCCATTAGTTGGAGATTTATTGAGGGAGTTAGTAAGTCTATAGTTCAATATGTGGTGATTGAGCAAGGACCATAGGTGCAGAGACAGAGAGAGGAAGAGAGCTGAGGCAAATGACATCCCTAGGGCTTTACAACATATGGCCCATCAGTCAAGGGTCAAGCCCCCTCACAAATTGCATGCACTTTACATAGCCATCTGCATCAATAAATTACTACTCTCCTCTAGCCAGGCACTAATGCATAAGCAAGAAGGATCAGCCCCACTTACAAATAAACTGTTTTATTTATTCTTATATAGGCCCCAAACTGCAACCCATCTTTTCCACACTAGAATTTTCTCTCATGGTCCAGCCAACCCACTAATAAAAACCCTAATTCTTTTAAATATACATTTGCCTTTTCCAGGGTGATGAACTATATCCTACGAAGTAACTTAGGAGCAGGTGAAGCAGGTCAGAATGCCTAGGAGAAACTGAACCCAGAAAGATGAAACATTTCAACACATTAATTTATCTTATTTCTTTCAGCTGAGTTTCTCTGTGATGCCCAATAGCTGGCTTGCTAATGAAAACTTTCTATAATATTGTACTTTGCATTTTTAGATGTCCATTTACAAATTAAGATTGTCAGCACTAAAGCAACTAGTTCTTTTGACTACAACTTACATGTAGAGAGAATCTTTGGAAGTGGCAATCCTGGGCATATTCGAAACAGCATACAAAATAGGTCTCAACTAACATGCATTTTGTGGGAATACAGTTGTTAGTTTTATTGCATAATCTCTGAACTTTTATGTTTCAGTGCTTTTGCACATACAAAAAAATAAAGCTTTGAGAGTCTGAGAATATCTTTTATTTCTGAAAGATGAAAACATATATAGTACTCAGCACCCAACAAAAAGCAAACAATTCTGAAAAAGAATAAATATTGGAAAAGTTCATCTATTTGTAGCCATTCGATTGGCTGGTGGTATGCTTAAAAAGCCAAACTTTTTTCACAAAAGCAAGGAGAAAAAAATGGAAAAGAAGGTGAAGAGGGAGTAAGGTAATAAAATGTCTGAGTGCCTGATCTGAGCCAGGCATTGTGACCCTTACATTAATCACTTTGTTTAATTCTTGCAACAGTTCTCTAATGTGGGTAATTATTATCGCTATTTTACAGATGACAAAACTGAGGATTAAGGCAAGATTAAGAGACTTTCCCAAAATCATACAGTGAGAAAAGGTAGAACAGGGATTTAAAGACAGCTCTGACTGGTCCACAGTTCACCACCACCCAACCTTCCAAGAAAGAAGAAAGGAAGATGGAGCGAGGCTGTGAAGTCAGGGAATCCTAGGGGAGGCAAAACTTATATGTATGACCTGGTTCAACCACTTGTTGCTGCTTTAACCTCATCTGTAGCAGGAAGCACTCAGGAGCAGCAGAAATGGGGAGAAGCAGCAGTTCAGTTCAAGGAGAAAAGTAGCAGATAAGAAAAGAGAAGGGATGACTGGAGATCAGTACAGCTCTGAAGCTTCAGTGTGGCCAGGAACAGACTCGGTGATCGTGCAGATCAAGGATAGGTTTCAACTAAGATGCTGTCTGGAATACTGAGTAGAGAAGGATTCTGAGGGGGGCCCAAGATCAATGGGAAAAAGAGACAAGATTGAACAGCTTAGAAATAAATAGCATGAGGAAAAAGAGGAATTTAAAGAAATGCCTGTGACTAATGAGATATTCTTCAGCTTATCTGAAAACCTGGTTGAAACCCCAGTTTGTTCTTGTACTATTTTATAATGCTGGTTCTGGATATCCTTTTGGAAAATTTCCTGATTCTCCAACTCTTATACAATACATCAAATAGCTTTATATGTACAAAAAAAATTAAGAGATACATATCCTCGAAGGAATTTTTCTTTTGGTTTGGTATGTATAAAAAGGGCAAACTGGGATTTCCATAAACTATGTATTTCTTTAAATCCTCCAGAGTAGTCTGTCAATAGAAACTTAATTAATTACCCTTTAAACTGAGAGCAAATAGACACAGACATGATTTAGTATGAGAAACACAGATGTCTACTTCACATCTGAGATCGGATTCTAGTTCATGAAACATATTAGAGTGGACACAAGACCAAATTCTTTTGATTTAGATGGAAAGTATACAGTAAGATTTGCATTGTAATGGATCCATTGACCCCTGGTCAAGATGGGATTGTCAATAGAAGTATCTTATGTATGGTATGAATCATACCTAATGGTTCTATTAACATCATATTGAGATTGAAGTCTCAAGGACCATGACTTAGAATAATGGAAATGGAAAAGGGCCTTATTTATTATTTTCATTTCATTTCTCTAAGTGTTTTTTTTCACTTTTATATCATCTCTCATAAAGAAAAGCAAGCAATGCCACACTTATTAAAATTATATCAAAGCACATAAACTTATAAAAGGCATCCAATCTTAAAACACATGTCCCTCCTCAACACGAGATCAATTCTCTAATGGCCTACACCTTCAGGAATAAGGAGGAAGGGACTAATGGAAAGAAGGGTGGATTGGCAGTGAGCAAACATAGCATCTTCTGCTACTCCTGCCTCTGACATACTGTGGAACCGTAGGCAAGTGGCTGTATTTTTCCACTCAGACTCTTCAATTAGAAAATGAGGATAACGTGATGCCTGCCTTTCTTTTATGTCACAGGGATATAAGGATGAATCAGATCACATAAATGAAGTTTTTGGAGCACATTAGAATAAATTGGTTTTTGAGTAACAATAATTATTTAATGATGTCTTACTCCAGTTTCATCAGATTAAGTGACCAAATTCAGTATTTAAATAGTAAAATGGGCAATCATCAATCTAGACAATTTTCTAATTGTTCAAGGTATTTCTGAAGGAAAAGGAACAAGAGATTTTTATGCAGTGGTATACCTGAAGTAATAGCCTGTCTTCTATGCCATTTTAATTCTAAGAATGTTAACTATCTTAACTACACTCTCCATTTATTTAACAGTTAAATGAGAAGGCAGCTCTGTATTCAGACTTGTCAGAAGTACTCCAGTGACTCATAAAATTATCAAAGAAACAGTGTTAAAGCGAAAGAGAGAAAAAAAAGCCTTTGCCTTACTATATGTGCAACTATAAACTGGAAATAACCATAGTATAAAGCTGTGATTCTAGAAGATTGTGAATGGTGATAGAAGATCATGTCAAAAACAAAAAACATTGAATCCTACAGAAAGATCAAATTGAGAAAGTGAAAAATACTCTTCCCAGCAGACACGGGCCTTTTTCAAAATGGGGGAAAAAATCATAAAAAGGTAAAGTTAACATTCCTCTGATGGCTAAGAATAATTCTGAGAAAAGCAGAATAAATCTGGATGGTAATTATAACCTTTCTCCAAACGTACATAAGTAGAAAGGAAAAAAATTGAGAAGTCTATGTGAAATGGAGGTTGCTACAAAATCAGTTTGGTGTGAAAAGAAGCTGAAGAAGGATTTGACCAACAATGACAAATCAAAAAGTCCATGTTAGAGAGTCCCTCATAAAGCTGACAACTGAAATTTGTCCCTGGATCTTTTTAGTTTCAGTTTAGACCTAGACCAGGATCTATAAACAAACAAACAAATATCAGTTATTATAACTACTTACATAACTTAGGTAAAAAAAATCCTTTTAAAAGAAAATCATGGTTGTACTTTCCATTGGATATCAGCATTGAATTTGAAATTTTAGAAATTCTAATTTTAAAAATGGCAGGTAAATGCATCTTCCAATGCATGCCTCTGTTTGGAATGGGGCTTTTTTTCTGTTTCTATCATAATTCATCATTTTAAATTTCCATCCGTGATCAGATGACCCTACAAATCATTTTGCAACTTGTTCTACTGAGATCCACTAAAACAAAGAGAACAGAATCTTCCATTTAGTAACTGTACGATCTTGGAGAACCTATTTAAGCATTGTGTCTTGGGTTTTTCAGTTGTAAAATGGGGATAATATAGAACTGTTGTGAGGATTAAATGAATTGATAACTTAAGTATTGAGAGTATCACTTGGTTCATAGAAAAGGTTAGCTATCATCTTCATCACACATTCATCACATTCTTCATCAGCAGCAGCAGCATCATCTGCTCTCTCAAAGATTTACTGTAATCACTTGTTATTTTATGATATTCCAACTCCAATTTATGAGGCTAAATGACAATGGTTAACATATGCATGACTTCTCAAGTAGCTTTTAAAGACTTTTTAATACTTTTTCTAAGTTTTTTGTTATATATTTTTGGATTGTGTGTGTGTGTGTGTGCAAGAGAGGTATGCTTACTCTCCCCTTCCAGGTTCAACTTGAAGCTAGCCCCTTCAGAAGAACCCCCAAGGGTTTCTTCAGTAGTAATTTATTACTTACAAGGATGTATATATAACCAAGGTCCATCCAAAGACTTTTATGGAGAGGATGCTCTCTCATTGTGAATGCACAACTCCCAGTACACCTATCAGCACAAGTACTCTTTTGTGAGTACTTTGTGCAATAAAAACCTGGTTCCAATTGATCATTTAACTCACTACTTTTTCACCTCTTATACATCTTTACCAATTTAAGTACCACCATGTTGCCATTTCTCAATTTGCAAAACATAGATTTCAAAACAAAGACAAAATAGTAGCATCCTCTGATGTGTTTTTCAATCACTGGACATAATCTACCACGTATAACCCACTGCTTCACTTGAGAATATCTGTTTGAGTTTCATCTTAAAGATATCCTCTAGCAACTGTATGAAACAATGGTGATTTGTTTCCAACCATAATAGTTTTGTGAAATATTTATTTTTCAACATGAAAAATGTACAAAATTGAAGTAGTGAAAATTACTAGATGGGCAGCTTTAAGACACTATTTTTCAGCGGGCCTGAGAATGTGTTGATCAGTGTAAAGATATTTTGGAGTACTACAAACATTTTTTCTCATTTCATTCACACAAAAGATGAAATCTGAAATGCAATCCATCGGCAACAAAGCAATCAGATGTTTTGCCATAGTTGTATTGACTTTCTTCCAACTGAGGTAAAAAATCAATTAAAAAATATGCACACACACATGCATATATGAGCATACATGTCTGTTATCTTAACGTTTCACTGCTGATGTATGAATAGTAATAGTGTCATAATTTTTGATTAAAATATATTCTTATATATAAAAGCACAGATTCTCCAGAACAAAGGATAAAGCCACCATAAAAACTCCCTTTTATGCCATTTCCTTAGAGAACTGACAACACATTACAGCAATATGTCTTGTTCTTTCCAAGACTAAACATCATTTAAAAAGGTCTATTCTCAGTCTAAAGAAAAGCTTTAACAGCTCATTCCTATGTAATGTGTCTTTGGAAAGAATATCATCCTTCCCTTGGATCTAATTCTGGTTGTTTTCTTAACTGGCTACATAACTTGTAAGGGTGCTTCTGGGAACCTCCTGTGTGTTCCCCAAGCATACGTCTGCCATTTTGGTACAGGCACGCACGACAGTCCTGTCTGTCTCCCTACCTGGCTTTATTTAAACTGAAGCACCTCATCTCTACTGCACACATAGAAAGCAGAGGCAGATCTCCGACTAAATTGCTTTCCCATTTCCCATCTTCACATTCAAATACCTCCTGACATATGTGACATGCTGATTAGACGCCATGAGCCTGGGACGGCCTCATTTCATCACTAATTCTGAGTTGGCGCCTCTCAGTAAAGTTCCCATGAAGCCCAGCTACCAGGAAGAGGTTTCAAAGGGGTCAAACAAAGGAAGTTTCCTTTACGTTCCCTGTCCAGCTGCAGCCTCGCTCCACGTCCTCTACCCACAAAGCCACCACCAAAAGGTGAGGTTACCCACTGGGGCAGCACAAGTGTTAGAGCAGTGAAAGTGAAGGGGACAGTGCACAACTATTAGGTCATTTCATCATTTCAGGGACTCGATTATCATGATTGACTCTCCTGTCAGGCCCACTGTCATCAAATAATTGTACAAACCTCATCTTTGCTTCCATTCTGGATCTAAGGCCTATGTGACCTTGGGTAAGTCATTTAAACCCCCAGAACCAATCACTCTTGCTGGATATAACACACTAAATTGCTGTTTGAGCTGAATTCTCTTTGTGCTGTATTTCTTTGTTTAAAATGATGGGTTTATTGCAATTCAAAACATTGAATCAACTTGGTTCGCCTTTGAGAAATTTCTTAAATCACAGTTCTAAGAATCACAAATAGTCATCTTATCCATCCTGATTTGCAAGTGAATCTTCAAATGACTCAGTCCATTGATTGTTGAGAAATAACCCTTTTTTTTTTTTTCAATTTCACAAGAATTAAAATGCTGCTTAGTTATGCTATGGAGCATTGTCACCTCAATTAGAGATCAATATGCTATTTCAATAAGTTGGATAAAGGGCTGTAATAAGGTATGTCTTCCATTTCAATGACAAATGTGTTAAATAGTATATGCAATAAATCAGAAGAGTATTCATATTTTCCCCCAAATCCACAAATGGGCAGCTGAGGATCCACGGAGGACATTGTCACCCAGTGCTGTGAAAATAGTCCTCTTTTTCCCAAGTCACGATGACCACCTGTTTTATTACTTCTGCAGGACATTGCAGATACATTAAGAAGAATAAGTTGATAGCATGTGAGAGTCATTTAAAGGGAAATTCCAACCAGAACAACAAGAAGATCTCATAAACGGCCTGACCCTCAGCGTGTCCCACAGGTAGTGCCACGGCTCAGCCAAGCTATTAGTGTAAACACGCAAGAGACAATAAAGAAGGCTGGCCAGAGCTCCAGATGGTGCCGCTGTAAAAATACATTCCAAAGCTTGGCATCTGGATTTTGCAGCTGCCATGCATAGCCCATATGTGGCAATAAATATTGGTTCTGAGCTTGGAACAGCTAGAGGTTGGGGTCAAATGGAACCATCTGAACCATCACAATGGAGCAAACAGACAAAGCACAGAAGTGATTGTGAAACGGCATGTAATTTTTCATATCTCTTATTCCTTTTATTATTGTCAGCTGCTGAAATGCTAAGGTAAACTTTCAGCAAATAAGGGCTTATTTGTCAAAGAGCAGCAGCTAGTATGCATTCATCCTTTTCTGTTTCTCCTCTTTATTTTGCCCTCTTCCAAATATTAAGCTCAACTCACTCCCATCTATCCTTTTGTCATCATTTAAATTCTTAGTACTTCTATTCAACTACAATTAACATTTATGACACCACCTCTTAGTATCCAATTGTTTTCTTTTTAACAATTGTACAATATTTTAACAATATGTACAATATTTTCATTCCTTTATTTGTTTATTCATGAAACAACTATTTTACTGAAGATTTATGATGGACCAGGCACTGTTCCAAGCACTAAAGATACAGGGATATAAAAACCAAGTCCCAACTCTCATGACGCTTCCATTCTACTAAAGCTAATTCATATATCTGTTCCCTAATAATTATTCAACACTGACCACATGCCATATGATTGATTCTCATCTCAAGGAGAGAGGAAATTCTGTGCAAGGAGACAGACAAGAAAACAGGCAAGAACAAGAGTGTGAAATGCTGTGACTGCAGAAGATAACTTTCTGAGAACACAGAAAAGGGTCATCAAGTTGGATATGAATATGAGCAGAGCGTCAGGGAGGGGTGTGCTGAGAACTGAAGACTTAGAAGGAATTAGCCAAGGGAACATGCAGGGAAAGAACAAGCCAAGAAAAGTGAACCGAGTGTGCAGAGCTCAGCCGATTGTTTGGCAGAACTGGAATATAAAACGGGAGGAGAATATGAAAAGAAAGAAAGATAGAGTGGGCAGCAGTGGCCAGTCATGAAGGGATTTTACAAAGCACCCATGAATTAAAAGAAATTTGGTCCTCAAGGCAACCTGATTGGGGAGATTTATAGGTACATAAATACCTAAACATAGATGAAAGGAATAAATTCCCACAGAACGATACTTAGGAAGTTGAGAAGTGAACTCTAGCTTATTTACAGCCAGAAGGTCATTGAGGAGGCATTTATGCTGGACGTTGACGCACAGGTAGGATTTTAGTCAAGAGAATCATGGCCAATCCAACAAAGAAGAGTATTGAAATACCTGAAACTCTTACTTAAACTTTCAAAATGATCCACTCCTCTGAGGAAAATGAGTCTAATTGCTCAACTTCTAAAGTTAAGAAAATTGAGGAAAATATGTGATTAGGTAAAAAGTAACACAGACTGAGACTTCTATAGTACTCATGTTATCCCTGCCTACAGGTTACCAAGTTAATATTGGTATATTTTCTAGTTATTTTGTTTATAACTTAAACTAACGCTAATCCTGCTCCTAACTTTAGAGCTGACCTAAAATTTCCAGCAACACTTTCACTTGAAATCCATACAAGTGAATTTGAACTCTATCTACCTTTCTAATCTCCTATACATACTTTCCATGGCACATTGGCCTCCCTCTGACATGCTGGCACATTATTTCAAACTTAAGAAATGTGTCTCATCAAAAATCACACCTTTCGTCATACGCTTACTCTTTAGCAGAGTTTAATCCAAGTTATTTTGCCCCAGATTCCACTCAAGACATTTTAGCTAAATAAATGTTTGTGGTATTATAATAAAGCATTTTATTTATGAGATAGATTCAAATAACATACTCTGACATATTATTATCAAAAGTTTTTACAGCATTATTTCTTATTCTTATTACACATTGTTTTCCTTCAATATGCACTATGTGTGTTAACCCATAATATAATCTGAAAATACTGGTAACAAACATTTTCAGTTATACCACTGATCTCTCATCTCATAAATTGGAATTTGAAAAATCATAAAAGCCCTGAATTCTGTCCAAATAATAGATTCATTAGGTAGTCAACCCTAGGCTAAGGTAATGTTGCTGAAAACACAAGTTCAACCATTTTTTACCAAGTGTTTTTCACTGTTTACATACAGACTACATTGTCCTTCTTTATTTTTACTGAGAGTTTGCATTTTCTGAGAATTAACACTTTTTCTTTCAGTCAATATATAGCGATTCCGTATTATTTCTAGCAATCATTCCTTTTGAAATACTGCTCTAGTTCCCTACTCAAGCCCAAATGCATGCCCACTTTCATGGTCTCCGCATTTGACTACAACAGCTTGCCAATTAAATCTTGCCAGGTCCTGTCATCTCAGTGTTCAAAAGAGCTTCTAAAATCCCACCTGCTCTGTGAAACTCCTCAGCAATAAAGACCATTCACTGGGCCGTGTTTGTTCTGCCTTGTCCTAACCTTTGGGCTACATCCTGTTTGCTGAAAAGCCAATCTTTCCCCTGATCTGGCTTGCTGAGGGCCCAGTCTGCTTTGTGCACTATGTGTATTTAAATAATAAAACAGAAGCTGGTGATCACAGGGACCCTCATTTCAGATTATCAAGTGTAAATTAGCCAAGTGTTTTGATAGCTCTTAATTATTGACAACAGACAATCTCCTAGAAGAGTTTGAATAAGCCACACGTCTAGGTAATATGAAACCTCGCTCCACTCCTTGGCAATTACATCTCTGCTGAGATATGGGGAGGGAGGGGGACCACCAGGTGTCCACCAAGACGGATAGAATTTGTGGATTAGGGAAAAAAAGTGAGAGCTAATGAGGTTGTATTCTAGGCGGGCTTTCATTAGCAGTGCTGTATTAGTGCGCATTTCGGAGACCAATTTCAAAAAGGCTCTAAAAATCGCCTGAGAAATCACTGGCGCACAGAGAAAATTACTGAGGCAAGCTGGCTGGCTTCCTCCAACACCACCAGGGGTTGTTTGGGTGTTCCTTGTGAGACTTGGTTTCATGCTCTGCTCTTAGCAAAAGGCTCTCTTGGAATCAGCTTATTCCTCTTTACTCCTTTCTCCATCAATATTCTCCACAAATAAAGTACTTTACACCAGTTTTTTGTACTAATGCTTAAGCCTACCACCATCTTTAAGTTAAAAAATATATGAGATATCAAGATGTTTATGTGAATATTAGAGAATTTTTTAATTTTTTTTCACAAACACAAACACATACACACACACTCTTAATGAGCAGCATACTAAGTATTTTACTTCTATGACTTCCGATTATTGTTTATAATGTTGACGTTATCCTCATCACGCATATAAGGAAAGCGGTTAAATAATTTTCCCAAATCACATATTTGTCATTGGTACAGACTTGTTTTTAGCACAAAGATATATTACCAACATTCTTAAACATTATAAAATATATAATAAGTGATAACACAAGTTTTGAAGTTTTTTAATATTTCTAGGATGATAAAATAGAAAGAATTTTAGATTTATCTTTTGTTGTCATCTGTACTCTTTTGATCTATTAATCCCATTTCTGCTAGTGGAATTAAAACAGGAAGATTATTGGCAACTAAAGAGAAATAATCTAAAGACAGACAAAATTTTCATCAACTGTTGACAATTAGGTGGCTAATGAACTCATAACTGAGTTAATGAATTTATAGCCACATTAGCTATCACATACAGAGCTTAATAATTGATCATTTTAGAATCAAAGATATTTTTTGATGTGATAATTTAAACCCACACTCATGGCTGACAGCAGAGCTGGTTTACAATCTGCAGTTACAGCTCAGCTTCCAGACAGAAATACCATTGGTCAGTTCTGTGAATGCAGCTAAATGTAAAGAAGCAACTGGAAGCCTTCTATTCTCACACAGCAATAGAATTTCCATTGGCAAGGCTGTTTTCTCATTGCTTTCTACAGAATAGATTAACATGTATTTTCCAGATGAAAATCGTGTTGGTGTTTAGGATCAGCTTAAAAACAGAATGTCTTCTTCCACCATGAACACCAAAGAATCTGCAACGAAATTTAGTTCCTATTCTTGTTCATGGTTTTCAGCCTGTGATGTCTGTGAAATAGCTTTGTGCTCGAAATCTATGGGGTTCTTGAATTGCTACAGTTAAGAGTTCGGGTAGTAAACTCTATAAGTACATCGTGTTCGCCCAAACTATTTGGTTCCTGAGTTCAGAAACTAAGTTTATCTGCCACCGGACATCTTGTATTGTACTCAGCACTTCAGAGGTTAATTTTCCTCACTGGAGCCTGTCTCTGAAATACACACACAGCCACCAGGTGGCAGTAGAGATTTGTGGTCACATGGTTAGAAACTCCCAAGAATGGGGCTTAAATATATTCATTGTCGACTACATCTACTTTCACTAGTTGAATTGTTTTTAAAACATGGAACACTTTACACTGGGCTTGTTTTACTAATTCTTACAAATTTTCACCTTGCCAATACTTTTCTTTAAATTTACAAGTGCATTTAAGAGAGGTTTCCTCTACTTTTAAACTCATATAACTTAATTTGATTTCAAAACCTCCAAAAAGATTTTGGTCCCCCAAATTCCTATTTCACTGAGTAATATCACATGTCTATGTTTCTTTTATCAAAAGAATATCCAATCTCCCCAGTGTTAATCTAAATTCTACCTCCCTAGATATTTGGGATCTTAGTCTCACCTTCTCCAGTTCTCCTTTTAACGGTAGTTTAAACTTTGTGTTTCAGTATATTTTTCTCTCTAAGAAAAGATATAGTAGCCTGACCCTATTATGCACAAAATGGCAAGTGAAGTTTAATGGAAAGGTCATTAGACCTTGGGTCAGATGATCTGGGACCTTGTTTTGCTGGGTGACTTTGAGCAAGACACTTAACCCTTTTGACCCTCAGTTTCCTCTTCTGTCAAATGGAAATGCTGGTTCAATAAGGAAATAAGGTCAGAGTAGGCCTTTGACAAATGCTATAACAGAAGTGCCTTAATTTCTCACTCTAATTTGGCAACCAACAAAAAAGACTAAGAATAAAAACAACTTATAAGAAAACCAAACTTTACGAAGTAGAACAATTCTCCCCTCTTTTCTAACTGTTCTGAAAAGTTCAACTTCAACCTCACATAAGACTTTAAGTAAGTATCTTTGGTAGTTTAGTGTTCAGATTTTAAGTTTCCAGCTTAGAGAAAGGAGTCAAAATAATTATTATTTCAGAAAGCAAAAAGAAATAAATGTTTTAATTACTTACCAGACTGTAAAGCTATTTCACAGATTTAGTTCTCTTTTTACTCCCTGGAAAATATCTACCACGTTAGACAGATTAAATTTGTATTGATCCAAATCAAATGTGAATATGTTGACTTAAAATAGCAATGACTATTCATTAGAATAGCAGAAAATTATCTCCTTAAAGAAAAAACAAAGTAATATTTTCATTTTCTTCTCAAAATCAAAGCTACTTAGCTAAAGTCTCCTTAAATACAGTGACTGAGCAAAGTATAAAAACAGAATATCAAAAGAAAAATTATGGGGGGCCGCCTGGTGGCACAGCGGTTTAGTCCGCGCTTGGCAGCCCGGGGTTCACAAGTTCGGATCCTGGCCACCGGCTGACACATCTGCCTGTCAGCCATGCGGTGGCGTACCATATAAAGTGGAGGAAGATGGGCACCGATGTTAGCCCAGGGCAGGTCTTCCTCAGCAAAAAGGGGAAAGGATTGGCAATAGATGTTAGCTCAGGACTGGTCTTCCCCACCAAAAAAAAAAAGAAAAATTATGTCCAATAACTGTCCTTTTTATTATTTTGAACAATGTATTTCAAATATTATAGATAAGAAGTTTTTTTTAAGTGTCAAGTTATATTCATGGTTCTAAGTCTTTTTTTTCCCTCCCCAAACGCCCAGTGCATGGTTGTATATTCTAGTTGTAAGTCCTTCCAGTTCTTCTATGTGAGCTGCCGCCACAGCATGGCGACTGACAGATGGGTGGTGTCGTTCCACGACCCGGAAATGAACCTGGGCTGCTGAAGCGGTGAGCGTGCCAAACTTTAACCACTAGGTCATCAGGGCTGGCTCTCCAGGTCATTTCTTTACCATTATTTCCAGTTTACAGTAACTGTGTCTAGAACTTAGAATCCACATCTGTGTCTATGAAAATCACAATCTTCTTATGGAAATAACCCAAATATTTAGAATGAAAGAATATGCCATCGTCTTGCTGCTGATATATGTTGTCACTTCTCAGTGGCAAAAAAAGAAAAAAAAAACCTCCAATCCTCCATCATTTTAAACTCATCGAGGCCCACTGACCACTTTGTATGGTTTTCATTGCCCGACTAGATTTTGATTCCTCCAACCTGGGGAAAACTTGATTTCATGTCAGGACACACATCTATCTCATAATACTAGATTTAATTTTTAAAAAGACAAAATTTGTTTTTTTTTTTAGAATGGAACTATTCAATGAATATTAATTTATTTCTGCAGTTCATGTCACATAGCTCTTTATGTGAATAACTTCTAGAGAAATTATTTTTCTCTGCTCTATTTGATTTTAAATACACTTTCTACACATGTATGTTTAAATACTTAACTTGTAGAAATACTTTCTTGGCTTGTATAAACTTTTACTGCTAATTTCTAAATTCATCTTTTAAAAAAGTCTTCTGGGAACCACAACTATCTTTCTAATATTCTCATTAAAATTAAAATTTTAGTGTTGAAATTGGGTACTTCAGAGGCAGTCCACTTTTTACAGAACCAAATATAAGCATCTGTTGGCCATCTGGAGAAACCCAGAGATATGCCAGCTAAGAACTCCTATCCTGTGCTTACTTCTCAGAAATTTGTTTGGAATATTTCCTAGTTGTCTTTAAATTACATCTTAAAATGCTCCACACACATCTGTAATGCCAACTTCAGTGCAGCCATACATTTTCCAAAACAACATAAATTGACGGTTAATACAACTAGCCATATAAAATAATTTAATGTTGTTTTGTCAAATAGAGTAATTCACCTTTTCTAAACAGGTAACCAGTTAGCATTCATTTATCAAAACTTTCTCTTTATTCCTAATTTTAAAAGAAGATGTAAAATGTTTGTTCTTTTGAAAGAATCAAGTGCCATTTAAAATGAATGAAGTGGTTCATAAAGAAGCCATGTGCACACTTGTCACTCTGAGTCACCATACTGAGCACCAGGTATTTATTTATTTTGGGGGGAGGGGTGGTTTGAAAGAAAGAATGGTCTCTCCTTGCTTATGAATCACAGCTACAAAAAAGCAAACACTGAAAGACGTCACCACTCGGTGGTAATTAAGACACAAGCCAGGTGTATCACAAAGTAAGTAAAAGGATTGCAAAGTGGACAATATCAAAGAGAGTGCCTATGCCAGTCTTTTAACACTTGAATGTTTGATGCTGAAGGAAAAGACTTGTGTCTGCCTCACATGCTATTTTTTATGTGCACAGCACAGTCATGGTACATAGACTGTACTTGGACTAGTTTGACTAATTTCCTTTTAAGAAAGAATTCTTAAAAATGTTTAAACCTGAAAAGTAAAACCAACCATCTGCTAAGGTTATGGTAGATTTCTCTCTGAGATACACTGCATTTACGCATATGGTGCCCAGCTCTGCCTTGCCTCCAGCAGGAGGTGTAAGGGAGACCAGATACTGAAGGGAAAAGGCAGAAGGCAATTCCACCTGTAGAAGGATAGAGACAGAATGAGAGGAGGCTGAATATTTATTAAAAGCCCAATATGGAACAGCCCAGTCCAGGCGCCTTTGACAATTACCAGACAACATCTCCAAGTGGTCTTCCAAGGTAGCCTGAAGGCCTCCATTTTACAAATGAGGAGACTCAGAATGACCCAAGTTAAACAACTTGACCAAAATTACAAAGTGTGTCAATCAAAAGCCAAGACAGAATTCAGTTCCAGGCCCTTCATCATCTAAAATTAATATGCTACTCTGAATTATAGCAGTTTTGAAGTAGGCTAGTCAATTTATTTGACTTTTTTATATAATAGCAATATTTTAGGTTTATAATCTGACTTCCTGCATGTATACTATTAGTGTGCTATGATATAATAGAGTTTTTCTCTGTTTATATAGAAAAAAATTCTCCGGAATTCTTCCTTAAAACCAGGATTCCTCAAGTAAAACTCACACATGAGAAATCAGGAAAAAAACACTAAATCTTAGTAACTTTACAGCCAACTCTTAGTGGGTTTTTTGTTATAGATATAGATCCTAGATATCATCGTCATCATCATCACTGTCATCATCATCATCACAATATATAGTAGCTATCCTCAAATTTTATTTGTATAAAAAATTTTGTTTAAAAGAAACACTGTCTCTGACTCCTAATATTAATAATTGTTTTATGTGACTTAAATAGAAATATGAATTCATAAATATAAAATTAAGTTTCATATGTTTATATCCTTGGGCAACTATAAAATTTTTAAATGTAAAACTATGCAATTTCTAAAATTTAGATTAACAACCTCATTTTAATGTGATGGACTGATATTATTCAGCCGACACTTGCAATATGAAGATAAGGCTGAATGTCACATCCCATATGAAGACCAGCCATCCTGTCCTATTCAACTGCCTGCAAAAGCTTTGTTCTTACAGCATTCTATGTTGCCTTATGGTCTTTGCTTTTCACTAATGCCTCATATACGCATGAAGCTTTGATTATTTCTCTCTAGATCACAAACATTAAAGAATTATCATCTGGAAAGAAAGCAATAAAAAATAATAATAATACTAGACACAGAAGTCACAACAGAATACTTTGTCATAAGGTGGTTTCCAGGTAACCCAGCAAAAGCTCCTTTTTTTTTTCCAGTTCTCAATGAAACAAAAATCCAAATTAAAAAAAAAAATTAAGAACTTTTATGAGAATAAAATTGGTGGACTGAAGTTCCAAAAACACTTAAATGGTTTCCCAAACTCATTTTATTGAGTAATTTTCTTTCCCAAAATTTAAGAATGTGTTTTTACTAATTTAACAACACAATTTTACTTGCTTAACATCAAACAGTAAGTAGCAGATCTGGGATTCAAGTCCAGATCAATCAGATGCTTTGAAATGCTAAGGGAAATGATGAAAAAAATTAAAACCCAAAGGAAAAGGAGAGAACACATAACATTAGCAAAGTCAGCATAGTGCCTTTATGTCCATGAAGCTGATTCTATCACTTAGAATTCTTGATCGTAGGCACAAATACTCTTCCTGAAGAGAAAAAGAAGAGCCCATGTATTTGTGAGAGAAGAACTGAAGGATGACAACTAGCCTCATATTTGGGATGTGACTATGGAATTACTCTCATCACTATCAACAAACCCAATCGAGCCCCATGTGTAGATTACTCTCTGTTAAGCACTGAGACTAATGCCCCTGTAGCACAGCCTAATTCTAAAATTTTATAGAAGAAAGACAGTATCCTCTCACCTAAAACATAAATAGAGTCTGCTGATTCCTCCCCTAGCTCCATGACAACCTACTCTTGCTGGCTCCAGCAATAAAGACTAGTCTGCAAGCTTGGAAGCTATTCCGAGTGGCTCATGGGAATAGCATTGCACAATTCCACAACAATATCATTAGTGATACAGCCAAGTTAAAAAAAGCAGTTCTAAGCAGGGAATCTTTAACTAGAGACATGAACTAAAGACTTCAATCTGTTCAGAATGATTCATCTCTTGGTGGAAAACCACTAAAATAATAAATGCAATTGTTTACTAAAAGTGAAATATTTTAAAAGTTGCACCATTTTTTTCCTTCAGGAGAATTTACCCTAAATCTTTCATTAAATTGAATATAATCCACCCCACCCCCATGCTTCTGCTTTCAGCACCAGTTGTCAATGACCAGCTAAGCAATGAAGTGTTTGGGGAACCAAATAAACATTTAAATCAAAAAGCCAATAAATCTGTTTCTTTGAAAAATCATGCCCCCAAGAAATAACCTGTGTAAAATAAAATGAAGTCCAGCTATAATCAAGAGGTATAGTCTCTCCAAGGAATGGCATTTATTTAAATTAAATTCATTGTTTACCAAAAAAGTGCCCAATTGCTTTCTTGAAAATAGAACGTTGTGTGTCAACATGTCAAAAGACCATTGATGTCTCATGATTTATGTTTCCTTGAGAATGCTAAAGTGTGGAGCATCTTTGACATGGGGCAGAGCTCATTTTGCTATCTCATATTTCACATTTATTTCTTACCTGGTGGCTCAGTAGCTAATGGTTTAGACCTGACCTTACCACTAAATTATCTTCCATACAACTGAGGATTGATCCAACCCATGTAGTCGGGATTAGAGTGAGTGTAGCCACACAATCTCAGGGTTAAACTTTCCTACATGGCCCCCTGCCCCCTTACTTACCCACCCAACACACACCTATATATACACTCCATCGTTTGGAAAAAAACTCAGTTCTCAATCCTACCTCAGGGGTCTTTTGGGATTCAGGGAAGAGCTCATGTTGTCTCTCTGTGTCCAAGAAGGCACAAGCTCAATAAAAAGTAGTTCAGAATTACTACTCCTTTTCTCTTTAGCCAACAGGGAGGAAATTCCAAATATCGAAGGTAGGAAGAGCTGTCTAGCTACAGATCATTGACTTTGTTCACAGTACATATTATTTGACATAACCACACTCCATATGTTTTAAGTTCACATTATTTAACTAATGTATTCCCCATAGTCACTACTAAAAAAATGGACCTAAATTCTGATTTAATTAGCAAAAAAATTCAATGGTATGCAGTTTATTTTTATGCCTCAGACAGATCCTTCGGGTAACTATGATTTCCAATTTTATAAATAACTCAGCAAGAGCAAGATCATTCTGTGATACCTGCTCTTATTTAAAATTCTTTGAAATATTATGATTCCATTTAAATCCTAACATATTATGGTTCTATTTTCAAAAGTTACATTGTACTAAACATCAACTTGAAAGAAGCAGCAAATGGCACAGATTTTCCCTCACGGTGGATGAGAATCAGAAACCATACTTGTTTGCCACAGTTTCTCTGAAGTCTCCATGGTATTCACACAGCCTCATCCTATGGAGAGTTGAGCTAAATAAGTCAGAACGTTAATTATGTGCTCTGGGAGCACAAAGAAGAAATAAAGAAGTTATTACCTTCCCACGTTTCTCAGGTAATGAGACCCACTTCTGGAGATATGTGGCACTGTCCCAGAATCTATCATGAGAATGAGCTTTGCAGTAAAATGCACAGAATTAATTTTTTTAATGAAAATCCTCTACTGGTTTTCTGAGTCACCTCCACCTGACAAATGTCACTGGGCAGTGTCACTACCAGTTAACCAGCACAAGGCCTTTAGAACAGATGGTATAGCAATGCCTTTTCAGAAGAGAGGGCAGCTAATTTCAGCCACCCCTCCATGAAGAGGAAATAAAATAAAATTGGCTCCATGTCACTCAAACAGGACGGTACTTTGGATTTTCCCCCATGATGTTTTTTAGCCTTGAGGCAGATATGACAGGCGCCTTATTAAATTCCAAAAATAAATGTGGAGCAAGAAGGCAGTGCATTCCAATGAGACATCCAACTTGTTAAAATGCAACATGCATAAAATTTGGTTCATTTCATTTTTAGCCATCATCCTCATCATTTTAAATCAAAATGGAAATATAGTATTTGTTACCATAAACTAAGTAAAATTAGTCCAAAGTTCTTTTTTATTTTGATAAAAGTTAGCTATTCATTTGTTCACATGTACTTAAGTTGGAATTTCCCAAAAACATCTCCATCAATATCTGGAAATAAGGTTAAGGAAAAAAAGAAGATTTATGAAAGATTACTCACTCTAAATTTTAGGATCCCCCATCTATCCACTAACAGTTCCTTAGACAACCCAATGATATTTATGGATCCCTGCCTTTGTGCATGCTGTACATCCTCCTATCTGTGTTTTTGTCTCTCAAGCTATTACAATCCTACCCATTTCATCATCTTTTCCTGACATCTACTCTCTTCTCCCACATCATCTTAAGTAATCACTCCTCCTCATTTCTTACAATACATGTCTTGTTCATCTATTTAGCACTTAATTATTTATTCTGCCTCATATGTTAATTTCCTCCACTAGAAATATACATTTCTTCTACGAGGTTGTCTTTATTGATGAAAGGGGCCCATATATATTTGTTCTTGCATAACCTACAGCATCTAGCCTGGGGCCTTGTACACATTAGGGACTCCATAAATGCTGAAAAGAAGAAAACATGACTAAGACAAATAATGATACAATCACTATTGTTTCTTCACTCTCTTACTACTATGGCTCCAAGGAATTTGGATACTTGATACCAAGAAGCAATCCAAAATGTTGTCCTAATACGTGTATATTCTGTACTATAAAAAACACAACAGAATTTCAGAATCTGCTCCTTATCTTCAAAGAGCTTTCAGCTGGAGCGTAGGGACCAGGCTTTGAGGAAAATGCTGGGGAAACCTCTATGACTCATTCCACATAACAATGATAACTGGCATTTACCTTGAGATTAACAGTATCTAAAGTATTTTTAATTATTATTTAATAAAGGAGGCAGTACTAGCCTATTGTTATAAATCAGAAAACAGAGATTCAAAGAGGTTAAATTACTTGTGCAAGGCCACACGACTGCCAATAAGTGACAGTGATGGAGTTCAAGTTCAAGTACGTGAATGACAAAAACCATGTACTATGCACCTTCAATTACTCCACAATTTCACAAAACCCAAATGCATCTCCTGAGAAACCTGGAGGAAACTGGACTAGAAAAGGCATGACACTGCATCCACAACATTCACTCCATTTTACCCAGATGATTTTCTCTTGTGGGCTGAGGTCTGAGGAACTGAAACACCCTCCATGCCCAGCTCCAGGAGCTCTGGCAGAACCCTCTCCCTCCAGACCAGGGTGTTCAGAAATATACTCCTAAGGCTTCCCAAGTCCTAGAAATAATAATCATATAGGTCTTTAATCAGTACTAGAGTATAGTTAACAATCATGATCCAAATGATGATTCAAAGAGTTAAAATTTAGCTTCTTTTATTACCTGGTTCTTTCATCCCACATTTCTCATGAAAGAAGCAAATTAATATTTTGCAATATGCTCAGGTACAATCTGAAATGTGTTATGCAAATCATCATTATTTTTCGTAAAAGAAATAAGATTAACACAAGATCAAAGAGATGGGAGGGACATTGCTATAACTAGAATTCCTTCAGAGAGTGCCTACTGCAACATCCTAGATCAGAAAATTACATCAGGTTGGAGCAGGGATTAGGTTCTCATATTCTCTCTCTCTCTCTTTTCCCTTGTTAGATGTTCTTTCCTACATTTAATTAATTTCAAACCAGGTCATATCTTGAAATATTAAGGCACAATATAATAGGCCATGTATAACCTTCCACGTTGAAGACCGTGTACAATTTGAAGATCCTTCATTAGATATGAAAAAGAATAATCATTTTTATAAAGCAAACACATAAAGACACCATCAGCTGCTGTCTCCCCGGCCTTAGACTTTACATGTGAAAGATTATCTCCTTCTGTTCTTCCTTCTACATTTATTCTCTCTTTTCTGTGGAAGTTCAACAAGAAAGCTGTTTTAAAGAAGAACATTTGCTGTTTATACCACCTCTTGTAAACAAGTCATGTCGTGTTGATATGATGTCATATCTAAACCAAAACTGGATGCAAAGGAAGTTCCCACACACTGGAGAAATTTTTTCAGTAAACTGAAAAATTGAATGCATTCTGGATAACAAGAGCATGGAGGGAATGTTTGCTTCTCTATTAAATACCTCCCCTCATCTTAGATTTAAATTGCTTGATCTACATGATTATCTTTTCTTAAGTCAAAGATGTTAAAGTTGAATATATCCCACACACAAAAAAGAAATTTTTTGCTTGCCAAAACTTTGGTTAGAAATATAAGCTTTATAAAAAAGGAATCTCCACAGAGAAGGATGCTGCTATCTCTTCGGCCAAATGCCATGATTTTTGCCTTTTGGTTACATTTTAAGTTTCAGATTCTTTTTTTTTTTTTTCCTGACACAAATATAAATGTATCCAATCTTATTTGAAATGTGTGAATCTTTAACACTAACAGCCCCTGCCAACTGCAATCCATAAGGCAATACATATTTCAGAGCATATCTGAGTGCTCTTAGTATAAAAAGAAAAGAAAATCAAAATAAATTGCTAAGAGGAAGAGCTTATTTTCCACGTGTTAGCAAAATATCTATAAAGTAGTTCACAAATTTGGGCTTGGTAAATGTCTGTGTTTATCATCAAATCTCCTGATAATAATAAAGAAAAGACAGTTCGATAGTCACTAAAATAGGCAAAGCTTCCGACTTTTGGTTCCTTATGCACTTGGTATTTTAGATTCTGACCACATAAAGGGAAGACTGATACAAATGGAAGATCTTTTCTTGATACTTACTTTACTTCCTGGTATTGATTAATCATACTGCAGTTGTGGAAAGCTCTGCATTAGAGGTCAGAAGATTGATGTTTTTATACTAGCTTTGCCACTATTTATTTCCTGTGTGAGCCTGCCACCTGACTTAACTTGTGGGCACCCCAATTTTCTCCTCTGTCAATTGGGATCCATAATGATTTACCTCTATTCTTGTGAAAGTCAAATGAATAGCGCTTATTGTTGGTATGTATTAGTACCATTCTTGTCATATAGATGAACTATAGAAAGACACTTAAAATGTACAGTTTTATTGAAAACAGTGTTGTCATTAAGTAGCAAAAATTGAATTTGAACGAAACAAGAAAACTAAAATAAAATTTCGCGATTTTCTTAATATAATTATTTTGATTTGTGCACTTTATGGTTTGAGTCAAAATTAGAAATAGAAAGATCAGATCATTATTCTGTTAGTACCATTAAAAAAAAGTGTAATCTTCACAACAGTGTTTCTATTTCACCAGATTTAGAGGGTGTTGCATAGTTAAAATTCGACTTATAAGTACATAGAATGATTTGAATAATTCACCTCATCCAGCCTTTGAGATTTTGCTATTACTTTCTTTGACAACCAGGAATAAGTTTGGTGAATGTATCTGTCTACAAAATACCAGTTGATGCACGAATGATCAAATATGTACAAGGTACAGAGATTTCTGTATAAATATAGAAGCATTTTATTTTCCCATCAAAATAGTTTATCAAGAGATGTGTACGTGGAGTTTGTGAAATATTTTCATTTGAATTGTTACACCTGCCAATCATCCCTGACCTGTCAGCTAATCATCAGACAAAAAGAAAAATCACATCAGATTTGTGAATAGAGTTGTAGCTGAAATTTAAAATTACTAGACTCTGGTGTTCATTTTTGGTTGTATGTTTGTTTACAATTTCCTCTGAGGCCTGGGCTGCTATGTAAAGTTATATTGTACACTTTCCCTAAACATGTCTGTTCAGTTCTCATTTTCCCTGTTCACCGTGGTAAATATTACTAGCCCATCTTCATTAGAAATATCAACATTTCCTAAAGTCAGTAAAGAAATATAAAAATTTAATAAAAAACATATTTTTAGGGACACTAAGAAAATTATGGAACTTCTCAGGATATCAACCACCCCCTCTCTCTGCAGGTAGAAGAGAAAATGTGATATTCCAGTGTAAAGGTCTATGTCACTAGGATACTTCTGCATTGTACATAGCAGATACTGAATACACACGGGTAGAAAGTACCCGTTGATGACTAAGGTGGCTTGTTTGCCTAAAAAGCTCCAAAACTATACAAATTTTCTCTAGAAAGAAATGACAAATATAATCCCAATGAGTAACAGAAAAGTAGCTTTAGTCTACTAAATGTGTCCCTAAAAAAGAAAATTGGATAAAAAATATAGTTGAAGTTAAAGTTAAAAACATATATTTAGAAATGTAGTAAACATTCTTCACTGAAGTATTTTTTCTTTCAAATTTACATTAATCTTAAAAGAAAATGATTAAGAAATTTTTAAGGCATAAATATTCTTAATAAAATTGGCAAAATGGAAAGTAATGATAGGGATATGGACTTTGTTTTTAGAGGCAAATGATGTCAAAAAGACATCAAATGCTAATCCCAGATTATTCTAGCAGAAAGAAGTTTAATTATCCAAATGAATGCTTTTGAATCACATTTTGTTTTTGGCAGAAATCATGAGAGAAATATTTTAAAATAAATATTCTTAAATCTCTGAGACTTTCTGTTTAATAGATAATTGAATTGATTCTTTTGTTAATAAATAATATCACTATTTTTGGTATTGCATTAAAAAAGAATATATAAAAGTGTCATTGGTTCAAGTTCATATTTTATATTTAGATAAATTATATTCACATCGTTAATGTCTTTTTCTTTCATTTTATTGAATTCATAAGATGTTAGAGCTGGATGAGGACTTTCAAGTCAGATAACATTTCTTCAGTTTTGTAGATTAAAAAAATTAGTATTTACACTATTCTGTTTTTCACGTCTAGTCATCACTTTATGCATGATTTTTTTCTCCCAAATATATTGCATATTTTAATGAAGCTTATTTAAATATTGTTTACCATAAGAGACATAAAGTCTACCCAAGTATGATATAAAGTCACAGTTTTTCCATTGGTCATATTTTGGGACAAGACACAATAACAGCCTCTTTCATTGTGTCTGATTGAGCTGTCTTTTCTAATTCAAATACTTCAAACACAAAAATGTATCACTTTTGAATGTTACAGTGAAAAAGATATACCCACAATGCTTAAACAAGCAATCAACAGAAGCCCCCAGAATTAAGCAAGGCCACGTCTTCCCTTGATGCTGACATCATCCACCTGAGCATCAAAGAACCAATCCCAACAGTCCCCAACCAATAACCATGAAAGCTCTCACATTGAGAAGATAAGCTCTAAACAGACACTATTTGAACCTCTGTCACTGAATTTTTAATTCTGTTTCCTTTTCAATAAGCGTGTCCCATCTGATGACTTGCCCAGAAAGAGTGAATGTTACACGGACAAAGCACTTACATAGGTCAACACGAAAATTACAAAAGGATAAAGGATAACGAGATTGCAACATTTAATTGAAAAATATTAATAAAAGTCTTATTCCTTTTAAGTAGTTCCTTTCTCTCCTTGGGGGATAAATGTCCCTTTCATATACCAGATAACCTTTAAATAGATGCATCTTTCATTTCAAAGAATGCTCTAAAAAGCAGATTGTCTCTGTGATTCACCTAATTATATTCTCTCTCCACATTCACATTAAATGACTGTGGTATAATTCTTCAAGTCCAAAGAATTCCACTGCCTGAAAAGTAATAACAGATACCCAGGCATGATTAGTACTCAGATATTTGACTGCTCTCTCCTGGAACCCTAATTTCACTTCATTCTAACATGAACAACCACCCCCGGGGTTCTGAGATGGGGATGATGTCACAACCCCCAGGGCAGAAGTTTGAGAAGGTAGGGAAGGGGAGTCAGGGTTGATTTCAATAGACATATGAGTTGTTGCTCTTCTATGAATTTTGACATTTCCCTGGAATGAAGGAAGGATCCTGTTCAAAGCCAGTCCAGACAAAGCAATATTAAATATTTAATTTCCAAAGGCAAAAGCCCCAAATCCCAAAGCTCGAGGAAAGCTCATGGTCCTCTCCCTTGTTAGACTGTAAGGAGCAAATGCCTAACTCAGAACTAATTTGGCCATAAAATATAAGGACTTTCTTCAGGAATACTTATAAATCCCAAGGTTTTATTTTTTATTATTACTCTTTAAACAGAAACACAAATATAGCACGCATATTTTTAAATTGTGCAAATATTAACTTATACCTGTATTTATATGCTAAGAGAATTCACTAATGTGTATCTTGTCTTTTATATAGACCTTAAAAGCCAAATGAATTTTAGTTTCATGTAAGTATTGTTTCTCTTGAGAAAAAAACAAATTTAAGTTAAATAATAAGAATTAAGTGCTCATAGTTTGTTTTCTAAAGTTAATATATCTGATTACATATAAATTAATTTAAAATGTAGACATAAAAATCTATATAAACACCTGTTTAAGATTTGGTTTTAATTCTAAATATTATTTAAAATAGTGATGTGCATGTATAGTTCACATGGGACAGGGATACAAAAGTGTTATGCTAGTATTATATTAAAATTTGAAATACAGTTAAATCCCCATTAACTTCTGGACCCTACTGGGGGCATTCCATGCACCGGGTGATGTCCTTTTGCATATAATGATGGGCAGGATGTCTCTCCTTCTGTAACACAGAAAGCCTACGAAGCAGATGTTGCCTTTCTCCTCTGACCCCAGGGCCTAGTAGAGCACTCTTGTAAATCACACTGCCTTCTCCAATGCATAACCGCTTCAGATGAGGTACCTACAACCCACAGAACTGCTGAAGACAAACAAGCAAGGATTACTTTTTTCACGCTATTTAAATCACATTCCAAATATAACACAAATAGGCTTCACCTCATTGATATTACTGAACTGTCCATGATATTATTGGCTCGGAATTTTCAGACATATTAATTGATGAGGCAGCAATCAATCAGATTAGCTATGCAGAGATCAAAATTGACCATGAAGATAGGTAAAAGCTCCTCTATGACCTCATTGTACACATTTTTTCCCTTTGGTTTTACCATATAAGGAGAGGAAATACCATCTACCTCTTTATATTACAAGCATCAGCCTCAAACACAATGACTTGGATTTGGAAGGTGTAGACTATGTGTCAGATGCAACTGGTGCTGGTAAATAAAAAGTTATTGTTTAAATTAAAGGAAATAATACACAATTTTAAAATTATATATTATTCTGGCACAAATCCAGAAGTACTTCAGAAATGATGAGGCAATTCAAATCACAAAACATATTTGAGCATTGCACTAGATGCTGGGAAAGCGGATCATGGGCCAAACAAAGAAAAAGAAATATTTTGAATTTATAATCTACTGGTGTAACCACCGGAGACTGGCTCAAACAGGCCATACCAGGGCATAACAGGATGTCTAGCTGTTTTGCAGATACGGCAGAACCAAAGTTGCAAGTCACGTAAACTGGGCCTACGCAGAGGAAGAAAATCTTAACCTCAAAATAACAGTCAGAACCAACATTTCCTCCCCGAGGAACCAGGAAGACTGGAGCATGACCAGAACCTGAGCGCCAGAACTGTTTCAGAAGTGAGGAGTCCATTTTCCACAAAGATCGGTGCTGAACTCCACCTTCCATGTCTTACCATAAATGACCAAGTTTAAAGCCCTCCAATCAAAACCTGCCTTGCCAGCGTTTCCACATACCAGCCTGTTCCCCCTAAGCCCTTAAATTTTGCCTCAAATCTTGGATCAGGGAGGCAGATTTGAGAGCCTTGCCTCCCATCTTATTGCCAATCGACCCCACAATAAAAGCTTTTCCTTTTCTCAAAAGTCAGTGCCGTTGTGTTGGCTTCTATATGCATCAGTCAGCAAGCCTTTGCTTGGTAACACTGGAAGTCATAAACGTATATATTATTAACATATACCAAAAAAAAAAAAATCTTCCAAAGGCAAGAAAGACTGAATAAATCTGATTGCTGAAGGAAGCTTTTTGATGGGAAAAGAAGTAGAGAGTGAGCACAAAGACAATGAGACAGATAAGTATAAGAAATATCTGGAGGAACAATGGGGACTTTATGTGACTAGATTCACAGTTGAGAAAGAGAAATACAGGGACCAGGCGGGAAAGGCTGGTTACAGGGAAGCTTACAGAAAGCTGTAAATGCCATGTGATGATACCTTGACTGTTTTGTGAGTCCTGAACTCGGGCAAATATAGAGGAAGACAAAGAAAAGAGCAGATCCCAGAAACTTGTAAAAAGTAGTACCAATCAAATGTAGCAATTGACTCTGGAAGTGCCTCTGAACTTTCTAGTTTAAGTTGCACAGAGGATGATGATGTCATTCATTACAGTGATAACCTTCTAAGGAACAGCCAGGAAGAGTGGGGTTGGGTGTGTCAAATAATCATACATTTAGTATTTACAGGCTGATGAAATAGCTGCAGCATATCTATGTGGGGATATCCAATTGAAAATTTAGATATTTATAAAGAGGTACAGACACTAGAGGCAAAGAGATTGATTAAAATGGCCCAGTCAATCAACAAATACTTAATTTAGTCATTGTGTTCATTATTGGGGGTGGTACAATGATAAATATCATATAGGGTCGACCCTCAAGGAACTAATAGAGAAGAAAATATATGTAAATAATTATCTAAAATGCAAGGAAGAAAATGACGTGTAGTAAAATGTGTTATGAGACAAGAATGATGAAATTATTTCAACTAGGAAGGACCAACATTTGGAGAGAGAAGGATAAGAGTAGTTAAAAATAGCTTGAACAGAAGCCCAGAAGTAGAAAAGGTGGTACAAGGAAGAGTGAGTGGCTCACTGTTACCTGGGGTTTTTGTGGAAAGAACATGGAGGATCTTAATTGCCAGCCCAGGAACTCTGTGCTTGAATACCCAGCTAACTTGAAGTTGGTGAAGCCTTTTGATTCAGATATCTGGTATCGGTATATAAACGGATCGAAGGAATGAAGACCAGAGGAAGGCAGAGCCATTTGTACAATAGTCCTGGCCAGAGATAATGAAAGCCTGAACCAAGAAAGTAGCAGTACTAATAGAAAAAGGAGACAGATGTGACTTAAATGACAAAGGCCTTGGCTACTGAGTAGTGCAGGTAGCAAAGAAAAGGGATTTCGACTGAGTATTGAATAAAAGGGGATAAGCAAATATCCTTATAGAGCTTGGATCATGAATAAAAAGGAGAATGGTGGTACCACTGATATGAAATAGAATCCACAGGATGGAAAATGTTTGGGAGGGAAGGCAGGATATATGGTAACGTAGCAGGATGAGCGTTAACTAGGAGGCTGTAGGAGACTGACAAGCATTTGAGTTAGAGAGAGCAGGGACCCAAGAGCACCTACCCTGCAGAAATATTATCCTACTATTACCATCCCCTCCTGCATCATCAATGTCTCCCTCAGTCCTGGATCATTCTGTCATAATATCCTCATTTTTAATAAAACCTCATATCTCCAGTTCTTTTCAGAGTCAAATTTTGGAAAGAATTTATACTCATTGTCTCCACATTTTTATTTCCCATTGCCCCAGTCCACTTCCAACACAACTTGAAAAACATTCTTATCAGATTCATCATTCTTGTGTCTTGTTCTTTCCCCTTCCAGAATTCCTCTTCCTTTGGTCTTTGTAGGATAGCCTCTCTTCTGGTCTCAGTTCAAATGTCACCCACCAAAAGAAGACATTCTTGATCATGCCAGGTAAATAGCTCTCCCTGATCCAGTGACTCTATACACCATTGCTTTTTTATGTTTTTCCGTAGGATTTAACAACCATTTTAAATTCTATTATTTACATGTTTCCTCATTCATTTCCTCTCTCTTTCCACCAGCATGCAGCTCCATGATAGCTGGGACATTTTCTTTCGTAGTCACTCCTGTACCCCCAGCTACTCTCATGCTGCATGTCTCATAGGCATGTAATAAATAGTGATTAAAAGAAAAATCAATGAATTTGGGAAAAAAGGAACAATACAGGAAGGTTGAAGATAGGAAGAAAACTGAGAGAGTAAGATATTACTGAATTCAAGGAAAGAAAAATATTCAAGGAGGATCAAATAGTCAATAATTTGAAAGCTACAGAGGACAAGGACTGGGTAAAGTATTAAAAGACTTTGGAGAGAATAATTTCAGTAGAGCCATGAGGACAGACTAGACTTTAGGAAGTTAAAGAGAGGACTGGGATAATCCACGTCCACAACGTGTGTGAAAGAGATAGTGAGTGGGCACAAAGAATCAGTGGAGAGAAAACAGATGGAGCCAAGAAAGAGCCAGAGGGACAAAATAACACTCCAGAGAGGGATGACAGGATGAGAAATAAAATACCAGTTCAGGGTTTCAGACTAGGAAAGAGTGGAAGCAAATCTGTCCTTTAGACTGTAAGGAAAGAAAACATTTCAGATAATATATGAAGAATTTATAGGTAAAAATAGATAAAAGACTCAAGCATGGCCACCTCTATTTTCTTTGTAAAATAGGAGGTGAGATTTTACAAACTCCAACAACAGAGTTGGGCATAGCAATAAGTTTGGCACCAAATAAAGAATAAGAGAATCTGATCAGGGGTCCTAGCATTTGTACCCCTTCCTTCTTTTAATTGGAGTCTTTTGTTTTATCCTAGGGTCCTTACCACCAAAAATTCCGTGATCCTACTGAGCAGGATGGTTCCTAACTAGTGAGAAAGTAACTCACAACTATATGTAAAGCAATATTTTTTTACCAAACCTTCCAAGTACATGTTCAGTCACACAAATTATTTTCTTTTATTAACCAAAAATTAAGTAAATTGTGCATTAAGTAAATATTTTAGATAAATGCTGAAAATAAAACATTACATCAAAATCTAGAGAAACGAAGGCTCACCTAAGTTAATGATGTTCATCAAAAAGGTAATAGAAGAATAATTTTCATTCAAAAAAAGTCTAATTCTAAGGAAAACCAGAAATTGTTGTCTGAAATATCCTTTACCAAACAACTATTCAATGTTTTTTCTTGATTTAGAAATGGGCTGTGCTTTAGAGAAACTTTAGTTTCTCTATAGTTTATGTGGTGGCCAATCTTTCAGTTCTTTCATTAAGAGAATTTGAGAAAGAAGCCGGTTTTCAGATAAGTACTTTAAGATTTGCTTGAAAGAGTCTAATAGAAAGGTAAACTAATGTAAAACTAATGTACTCTTAATAAATAGGTCTCCATTTGATATAACCACATATATCCAATTCTAGTATTAATAAGATCCGTTTAATTTTCTTTTCCCAATTGCCTTTGGCAGATTCTACTGCATTCACTTTGCCTTCAAAAATATCTAGGTTAACATTACATTTGTAGAGTAACTTCTGTTTATATTGTTGTTGTTGTTATATTTTAAAAAGCAGTCTAGCATGGACCATTCAGTAACAACCCTAGAGTTTTCTGCACAACCAAAAGATGTACATCCCAACACTGGGGAAAATCACTTAATAAAGCTCAAGCTTTTTATTCACCAGATAAAGCAATAATTTTACTTTTATATACACTATCTTATACTTTCACCATTGAACCTAAAACAACCAGGCTAAACAACTTTTATCGAAGTAAAAAAATTGATCTGACTTTTATCACAGAGGGAATTCTGAATACAAATCGTTAGGAAAAATAATAACCTCCTGATTCCAATGGGTTGAAATATACATCACCTAAAAGGAACAAAGATGCACAGCAGGAGGGAAGCATGGCAGTGCCCTGCAGGACAGCAAGCACTGGACTCCACTGCCTGTTCTGTGACTCATGAACTGGTCCAACTTGGCCCACTCATTTAACCTTCCCAAGCCTAGTTTATTTATCTGTTCAATAGCTTTAATAATGCTTATGATGCTTATATCTAGGGATGTTTCTGAAAAGCAAATCAGATAAGGTACATAAAACAATATCAAGCTACACATGCACGGCTACATATTATAGATTAGTACTGAAACACACACACACACACTCAAGAACCAATAGAAACACCCATGTCATTATCTGTTATTTGAGAGAAATATGTTAAAGGATCCATGATGAAGGCTTATACGTTAAAATCAGCTCTTAAATATGAAAACATTAATTAATCTGAGAGATTAATTTCATTGGTTTAACAGATATCTTAGGAACAAAACATGCCAAATGAACCTACCAGACCAATTTTAGGTTAAGCCACATAATTTGCATGAGAACTAAAATGAATGGTCCAACTATTTTTAAGTTTGTGTCCTATCAGCTAGTTTGTTGGACTGATGAGCTTAAGCTGGGCTTGAGCATTTCAACAGAGTGACCTCTTGAAGAGATCAGAAACAATTAGGGCTTTCACTGGCTCAGGTTAGTGTTTCTCTGTGGATTTTATTAAGATTTTATTTTTAAACTTGCAAGTAAGTTTTTTAAATAAAAAAATATAAAAATAAGTGGGGGTTTTTTTGTGTGTGTAGATCACACTATCTGTTCTCCTAGATATTTTATATAAACCCTGAATAAAATTCCTGGAATTATTACTAGTTTGAATCTAACAATACAGAGAAAATACTGCTGAATGTTTCTGTAAAGAAGCATTTTACTTGTATGTTTTACCAATTATTTGAGTCTCTGTCAAATAGTAAGTCAAATATTAGGAAAACACAGTGTTGAAGTTAACTTCAGTCTGGTTTCTTTCCTACACACATCCACATCCATTAACATTTGCATATAGTTTTCAACACGTGGACTGAATTATTTGTTATGTCGGTGTTTGCAAGGATGAGGTAATAGAGCTCATAAAACAAAGCTCTGCATACATGCAAAAACTAGTTTCACTATTTTGACTGACTTGACAGTCAAAGACTGGGTAAGGCAGTTGAAAGAACAATCAGGTTATTTGGTTGACATGAGTGGATAGTATAACCTGTTTCCTCTCCCTCATCCACCCTATACCTGCCTCAATTTGATCCAACCTGTCAGTCAAACTGATCACATACAAACTTGTTTGTACATGTAGACATTAGCTCAGGCAGAATTATTGAGTATCATTCTAAAAGAGAAGAGAACCATCTTCACAAAAATTCAACTCTCTATTATATATTATCCTTAACTTGTTCCTTCCTTAGAAATGGCCTGTCCTTGGGGCTGGCCTGGTGGCATAGTGGTTGAGTTCGGCATGCGCCACTTCAGCGGCCCAGGTCCATGGGTTTGGATCCCAGGCACAGACCTACACCGCTCATCAAGCCATCCTGTGGCAGCAACCCACATACAAAACAGAGGAAGATTGGCACAGATGTTAGCTCAGGGCGAATTTTCTTCAAGCAAAAAGAGGAGGATTGGTAACAGGTGTTAGCTCAGCATGAATCTTCCTCGGAAAAAATTTTAAAAAAAGAAATGGGCTGTCCTGGAGTTTCTGTCCAATAGCACTGGAAAGGAATCAAATTTCTCATTATTTTACCAAAATCTACGTTAGGAGTCAAAATGTATCATAGTAAAGTTTTTTCAGTAATTACCTTTTGAAAAATCTTGTTCAAACCCATTTAAGACAGAAAACTAATCTATCTGAAAGTATTTTTAACTGTCCTACATGGAATCAGAGATATAAGACAAATTGACAGAGTTGTATGTCTGAATCTTATATTTATATTTTTAAAGACATATTTGTTCTTTTTTTAACTGAGGATTATGACCACCATAAATGTCATTTTTAGTCAGTGTTTCTTGATTTTATTTTTTTACTTATATTTTGGGATAGTTAAAATATGTTATTAAGAAAGATTACCTTTGTCCACTACAAAAAAGAAATCCAGAACCTGTTTTCCACTACTATAAAAAGAAAATTATAAGCCTAGAAGCCTTTTAATAAAAAACACATTTGCTTTTAAAGTGAAACTTTGTTCATTTTATAAAGAGGTCAAGAATTTGTTGAAGAAAATCAACTTGGTCAGTACCACTTTTTGTTTTTTTTTGCTGAGGAAGACTGGCCCTGGGCTAACATCCGTGCCCATCTTCCTCTACTTTATATGGGACGCCGCCACGGCATGGCTGACAAGCAGTGCGTCAGCGGGCTCCCGGGATCGAACCCGCCAACCCCGGGCTGCCAAGCGCGGACTAAACCGCTGCACCACCGGGCGGCCCCCAGTACCACTCATTTTTAACTGAGTAATCTTGTCCTTGTCAATCAAGACAATATAAGGATTCAAAACAGCTCGTGTGGAGGCAGTTTTCACTTAGCTGGTCCTCATATCATTCCTCCTACAGACATTTTAGTGCAGGCAGCAGAATCTACAAGCAGCTCTGAGCTGTGTAAGTGTGGGAAAGAGAAGGAAATAGGGAGAGGTGGTGAGGAAGTGGGAAGTGAGAAAAACTGCCATCAAATAAAATCTAACACTGAATTCTCATGTAAAAATTAAAGAAAATACACGAAACCGGTTAAAGAAAAAAGAAGAAGAAAAAAAGAAAATGCTAATTTAGAACAGTCCTAATAGGGTCATCTTGTTTTACTAAGATAGTAATTTCTTGCTGTTGTTAACAAAAAAATAATGTTATTCCAGTCAAGATAGCCTTAACTGAATTTGTTTGTTGCTTGCTTAACATAAACATGTCTCAGTGTTCTGATGCATATGACATTCCTAAAACAAAAAAGGATTCAGGTTATTTTATTTCTTGCAAATAATGGAGTAGAACTGTATCTCCAAACTGTCATTTCAGTAATTTTCCAGATGATAAAGACCAGAGTTGTGTGTGATACCACATGCTTAATTGAGTCTCACAATACATTACTCCATTCTAATTAAAATGTTTCTCCCTAAAATCTGAACTTTCCAAGAAATCCTGTCCTAAATTAAACATCATCAACATTTTCCTGTGATGAAATTTGCATAGCATGAAACCACATATAGAAATTATATTTCTGGCTGAAAGTGAAGGGTTTTGTTTAAATATTTATAGCTTTCTATATACTATAGTAAGCTTACAAGTGTTAATTCAGTTTCAATGAGTCATTTTTTTATACTATTAAGTGCATTTTAATACACTATTACACACAATCGCTTGATGATGAATATGCTCATAATTGATTCAGATGCACAGAGCATTTCTCCCTCTCTCTCTCTTTAGTAAATCATTTTTTAAAAATCAGGTTAGTCAAAAATGACCCACACAGAGCCTTATTTAATTTATTATAGAGTTCATTAAAAAAAAAAAAAACTGCCTGCCTTGTAATGAATCAGGACAAGTATATTAAAGAAATGGCACTTGGAAGAACAAAAGGAAAAAAGAATAAGAAGACTTCACATAGCCTGAGCACATTGTTGAAGATGGGTTTCCTCTGAGCAATAGAATCCAAGAGCTCTCTGAAAGAATAAAAAGGGGCTTTTTTATGATTACACATGATGCAAAATTTACTGAATTAGAATCCATTAATGAAAGTAAACAGGAGGAAATATCCTTGGAAAAAAGTCCATTCTTTGCTTTCAACGGAATGAAATAATATGAGCCTGCTAGTCCCAATTATCGCCATCAAAAAACGCCTACAATAAATTTCATTAATTTTGTGAGAAAAAGTCTATATATATTTTGTGAGATGCCTATTGAGATATCTAGTATTAAATGAAATGCTTTAATATACTTCCGAGGGAAGAAAAGGAGGAATAGATAAAAATTGTAGCAAAATATGTTACAGTAGAATCTAGGTCATGTTTATATGTCAGATCATCATGCTGTTTTCACTGATTTTGTATATGTTTGAAAATTTTCATAATATAAAGCAAAAAAAAAGACCCTATAATAATAAATTAGGCTATTCATGTTCAATCTGTACCTAAATTTAAACCTTTTCCATATTTGATGGAAACTCGACCAACCGAATGTTATTTATTAATCTCATGGGTCACTATCAGGAATCTTCCGTAGGGAGAAATGAATGCCTACTAATACAAAGTGCATCTTACCTAGAATTGATACATTCAAGAATTCAAACAGATTCTACTCCCATTTCTTTGTCTATAACTAGTTTTCAGAGAAAAGTATCTGTAACTAGTAAATAAACTCACGAGTTGTTTAGTTTAAAAACAAAATTCCCCCCAAATCAGTCAAACAATAAGAAAAATTTTAGGATAAGCTCTAGAATTAACATAGATTTAATTCAATAATACAGTAGATACAGTAGTAGTATTATACAGTAGGTCCAATACAGTAGGTAATTAATATCTATAGTGAAAGCATTAAAGCATTATAAGACTATAATTCCAAAGAATAGTAAATGTTTTTTTCCGTATTTTATTAATGCATTTTCTAAGGCATAAGGATTTCTTTGCCAATGGGTAAGCCAAGAATGCCATTTTGCATAATCTGAAATTAGGCAGATATCTTTTCCCCCAAGCATCCTATAAATACTGTATTTTACTGAGTTAGGCAATCTTTCAGCTCTGGTATTCCAACCTTTGTGGTTTGTGAAAAACCACGCCCATTGTCTTTGGATTTGGACTATATGGTAAGTAATTTCAGAAATTTGTGTCAGGGTTCAAAACTTCTTTTACTTTCCTCTAGTGCAGGTGGCGTCTTCTCACAGGCACCACACTGGTTGAGAACACATTAATAAACAGAGTTAGAGAGTATGGTTTACAATGAGCAGTCAAAGACTGCTACTACTCTCAAGATCATAGGTTAGAAGTACTCTAACTGCAACAGATTGTCTTATAACACAGACGTGGCACAGCCTCACTTATACAAATTTAGAAGGACATAACTTGTAAATCAATTTCCATAGCAAAAGTATACATTAACCTCCTTGAAAACATCTGAATAGCAATGAGGATGCCAGGTATGAATATGATATATATGAACATGTTACGGGAAACTCAGCCATTCATAGAACAATAACGAAATAAAATTCCAAGCTAACTAAATCAGCTTGATACAATCACATTAAAGTAAACAAAACTAGAAGGAAGACAAAATGAGGTTTTTCTCTTCTCTGGTCTTAAGGTGTTATAGTGACTTCTAATACGATCTGCATACAAATATAGTCTAAGTCACAGTATCCCAGAGTGATTTTCTTTTTAATGTTCAAGGGTTAAATATGCTTGGGCAACTCAATTGAAACAAGATAGCACAGATAGCCTTACTACAAGCTTTGCAGAGAGTGTAACATGCAAATTTCCATCATGAATCTACAGAAGGAGGCAGAGTAGGTAGCAATTGACTGTGTAACCCTTTTGTCATGGAACAGAGAACAGAGTAGACGGGTCTGAACAATTAGTATTTTGCAGGACACGATTTTGGGGAATGTGGGTCTAAACCTCAACGAAGCACACCGACACCAAATGTGTATCAACTGAAGAAAAGATTAGTGCAAATGCCTGGTTTAGTTGTTCCCTTCTCTTAGGAAAGCAAGTTAACAATATTTAGTCTCAGTATCCATTAAATATGAATATTATATACGTAGAATTGTTGAAATAACTTCTAAAAATCTTGAGCCCTTTCCAATTTAAAATATCAGTGAAGGTAGAGATAGTCTGAAATTCTTCTCAAGTTTCTCAAGTTTAAAATTCATTCTTTATAGTTGAAATATTACAAGTGCACAGAGCCTACTTTACTTTATAGTAAAATAATATAGCTATTAATAAAGTAGAGTCACCTAAACTTTCAGCTTCCGTAAGGATAAGAGCGTTCACAGTGAATAAAACAGAAAGAGAAGGCTTCTGTATATTGTACACCTCAATGATCTAGGAAATCATTTTCCCAGGGTAGAAGGAGGAGAGGTCACACATACATTCTATTTGATTCTATTTTGACAGGGTGAAGTGGATTACCAAAACAACAGTTCATACATATTTAAAGAGGAAGGAAAGCACTCCGTGGGAGCTACAGCTTTAACTGCTTTCTACACCAGATGTCTGTTTTTTAATGGGTCTTCTTATTTAGGAAATGAAAATGAAATTAGGAGTACACCACATTTTCCCAGAGAAAAATGTGCAGATTGCATGGAGCAAATGGACATATCACCAAGCTGTCTCATCATCAGCTTAAAATACAGAAAAAAATGTTTAAGTGGGAAAGAAAGGCTTTAAAAGCATAAAGAAAAGTTTTATAGTAAATGCATATATATAAAGATGAAGTTTTCAAACAGCAGTTGTTTCCAAATGACTTAAAGAAAGTTTGAGGTGAATAAACCAATAAAGATGACCTTAAGGGAAAAAAAGAATCTACTTTGCAAATTAATTCACTCTTACTTGAAAGTTCTTATATTCCTTTACATGGAAAAATGCTTCCATTAAAAAAAAAAACCTTCTAGAAAAATCTCTCATCTCTTCATTACTTGGTGCTTTCAACTTTGAAAATCCTCTGTGATGTTCAAATTCTTCTGACAGTAGGCTATTGGTAATATATAACCCACTGGGGAAACCCATACACCCAATCGGTGAGATTAAAGGATCTTAAGAAGGTAACGTTTTCTATACTTAATTTTTCCTATTGACAAAATTTCTGCACCAGTTTTTCAATGGATATATATATAAACATCCATCCATTTATATATATATATATATATATAATTTCTTAAAATCAATATAACTTCTCTTTTCCACTTAGGGGTTTTGGACAGGAGGACAAAGTAAGATAGTGTATTAATAGTCTACTGGGACATCCATTTTTTAAAACAAATATCTATCACAGATCTGTTGGACAACTGTTGTCTATCTTCGCAGGAAGCCCCTTCTTTGGGGAACTTCTATAAGTCCTGTCCAGAAGGTCACGTTTTCCCATGTCCCAGTAGACTGGTGCCTGAGTGGGCACTTGATGTAAACTGGCAGTAAGTCCATTTTATTTGAGGGACATTCTGTAGACTGAATTATAAAAAGATGCATCAGAAGGTCAGTCTAGGGGAAGACGGAGAGAGACAGCTAGACAGACAGACAGACATAGGAGGTAGACATGAGAGACACAAAAAAGACCAGATAAGGCCTGAATCCTGGTGTTAGGCTCAGCATCTTCCCTGAGCGTTGGATCAGTGACACCCTATTAGCTTTATAACAAAAGCCCGTTTTGGCTTAAACTGGTTGAAGCTGGTTTTCTGTCATGTTTAACAAAAGGCTACCAAATAATACAAGGTAACTCTGTAAAACTCACTTTAAAAGAGTCAACATCTTCTATTACCTTGAAACTGGTCTGAGCGATGGGATTTCAGCTTGTAGAGCCACACAGTGTGAACGGCAGAGCACTGGGAAGCACAGACAGCAGGGCGGACGGGGCCAAGTCACGACAAGTGCTCCCAGCGGTATGAACCACTAGAGCCACGGGAAGACAAATCTGTGCACCAGTCATATTTGGGCCTGCAGTGTTCTTGTAACTGATGTTTTCCTTGCCAAAAATGTTTAGATCACATAAAACCCGAGGGGGAAAAACTTTATCATTACATATATAAAGACCACTGAAAATTATACTTATTGCTAAATGCTGCCTTTAACTCCATCATCTGGGTTATATTTTCTATGAATCGACTTCACCTGTTTATTTTTGTAATAGAAAATGTGTGATTTCTTTTATTATACGACATAATAATACTTAGGATGCAAGTTAAGCAATAATTAATCTTTTTTGAAAAGATGAATGGGTAACTGTGTTGTGTGAGACTGAATGTTCATTAATGTCTAAATGATAAAAGAGATACTAATCTCTCTTCATTAGTCAGGTGAAGTTAGTTATACCTACCATGAAAGTGTATTCAGAACTTACAAGATTTTAAGTATACCTCACTGGAAGCTTCCATGGTTCAGCTAGAAATGTCCATTAAATGGAAAATGTCCATTTAATCATCTTGACAGATTCAGGGCTTTGTTTTTTTAAAGAATCATTTATAATTTCTATAAGGAATCTAATTGAATTGTATTAAAATAGTAGAGAATAATATTCTAATATTTTAAATTTATGAGGAAATGACAAATATAAATGAACATTTTTTAATATACGTAAAGCACTGAGTTAAAATGAGTAATTTGAATTAATTAAGAGCATTATGGCACACTCTTACAGTAAAATTTCTAGGAGACAGGATATCTATATTTTCAGGGGCAGTCTGAATGTAATTTTTGTGTGTGGAGAAGTTGCCAGTTTGTGAAGAAATACAAGCACATTTTCTGAAGCTGTGTTCTAAGAATATTTTCTGTTGTCATCTATACTTCTGACTGGATATGTCACTGTTCCTATACTACTAAAGGATTTTGCCTTGAAGTAATTGAAATATACAACTCTTACCATCTCATAATTTTTTTTTGTGAGAAGACTGGCCCTGGGCTAACATCTGTTGCCAATCCTCCTCTTTTTGCTGAGGAAGACTGGGCCTGGGCCAACATCCGTGCCCATCTTCCTCTACTTTATATGGGACGCCGCCACAGCATGGCTGACAAGCGGTGCGTCTGTCCACACCCAGGATCAGAAACTGTGAACCCCGGGCTGCCAAAGTGGAGCGTGTGAATTGAACCACTACACCACCAGGCCGGCCCCTCATAAGTATTTTTAAAGCTAGTTTCAGAATCTAAAAAATTTCTACACAATTTGAATTTTTAATATGAAGTGAAATTAGTAAAGGTCTTTAACATTTATGAAGTATTTTTGAACGCTACATCTAATTTTTATCTGTGATTTAATGAAGGCAAATGCTACTGTTTAGCTATTTTATAAATCAGCAAACTGATGCTCACAGAAGCTAAATGACTTCCTTGAGGTCCACAGTCAACAGTAAATTGCAGGACCACAATTCAAATCTTTAGTTCCTTACCCAAATCTATTACATCCAAAGGAAAGCACCCAATGTGATATATATATTTAATTAGTCAATATGGCTCTCTCAAAATTTTACTTTGAATTTGTTTATAATCATTTAACCAATTTGGGGAGAAGGGGAGAAGTTGCCTGATAAATAAAAAGAAGCAGTAATGGGCACTGTATCCAAAAAGAAGTTGATAAAACACAATGCTAAAGATATTGGAAGGATAAGAGCTTCATTCATTCATGAACATTTAAGTCAATACTTTGAAAAAACTTTAAACATTAAAAAAAAATTACAAGACACTTTCAATGTGCCGTGTTTTGTATTAGATTCTAGGTGTAGAGTATTACATAAAAATCATAGGTCTTGATGTCATATAGCTTATAATCTAGAGGGAGGACAGATATTAATCAAACACAAAAATGTATCACTACAAATTGCAGAATTATAAAAGAAAAGAACAGGCTGATATGATAACAGGGAGAATTTCTTCTGTAAGGAAGGATTTCAGTTGAATTCTGAAAGATAAGCAGGAATTAGACATGTAACTGGAGATGTAGAGAATTCCAGGCAGAAGGGAAATTGTGTAATACTCTAGTGTGAGAAGGAGTTTGGCATATTAATAAAGCAGGGTGAGGGAGAGTGGTGGAGGTATGGACTAGAGCACAAAGGGCTTTGTTTAAAGAACTTGCTTTTTAATGCACAGTCCAGTGGGAAACCATCATGGGCAAAGGGATTTCATACATTCACACATGATGATTGGACCCTACAAATCATCAATTTAAACAGACATTTGTACTCTTAAATCTGAATCATAATTTTCTTGGAATCTGAGAAGAAAGTATATATTTATTGCCAAATGTCTTTCCTGAGATTCAAAGCTATCTTTAGCATGGATAATCAGGAGCTGACAATGTATCCAAAATGGACAAAAGATAATTAATTTCAAAATAATGAGACATTAACTCATTTAGATAGAAAACCACTCCAGCCTGTAACGTTAATTTACTTTTTTGTATTCTATTGTCCTTCTTTATGAAATAAGGGTTAAGTCTAGACCCTGGATTTCCAATATGAATCCAAAAGCTGTGAAATTTAATCAAATTAATAAAAGAAAATTCATCTAGATTGTTACCTCACGTGAGTTTAATACCCAAAGTCCTACCTCCTACAATTTTTATGTAACTAGTTCCCTTCAGGTGTCATGCTAACAAGCTTGGATCAATTAATAACTGTAATTGAAGCTGAACATAATTAAGCATTTAATTGTGAGCTGTTCAAGTATAATTCCATTAAAGTCACATCATGAAACTGGGGCAAAATAAAGAATTATTGACAAAAAATGACTAGGAATGAAAAAGCTTCACCATGCAGTGATGCGTGGCTTTACCAGGTCCAAAATGATTATTAAGTATGTGTATCTTCAAGTACATTACAAAAATAAAGGAGCCTGGGTTCATATGAATTTCTGGTTGTGAGTTTGTTACAATAGCTTTCCCTTGACAAGATAATCTTGTATACTTTGAAGCTCTGACATCACTTACATAGTATCTCAAAATGGATCTTTAGATTTTTAGGCTAAAAATAAAAAGTGCCTTCATGACACTGGTCTCTCCACACTATCTTACACTCTTGTCATGGGGGACTCTTAAAGTAATACAAAGTAACAAATATATATTTTGAAACAAATTATATTGGTCTAAATAAAACAAAATACAAAATGCTATTTCATAATTCCATCTCTTTAGAGACAGGAATAACTCAATATTGGAGTATTTTGCTTTCAGCCTTTTGTTGTTTGCAAACATAGGATAATACCATTTGGTAATTTGCTTCTTTTGCTAAATAATATATAGTGAATATTTTTCCATGTCAATAAAATAAAGACAGTTCTGTAACAGAATTTTTAATCTCTGCAGAGTATACTATTGTATTGTTATACCAAAATTCTTTTAACCAATTTCTTGTTTTTAGATACCTGTGATGTTTTTAATTTCCATTACAAAATATGCTGTGAAGAATATCCTTACATATACATCTTTGAACACAATTTAAGATCACTTCCTAGAAGAAAATTGCTAGACTAAAGCACTTGCAAATTTTAAGGCCATTTTCCAAATTGAAAGGGGAAAGGTGATGTTTTAGATATTTATAAAAATATCAGCACCAGATGTTGCTAAACTATACAAGGAGTATAAGCTTACTTCCAAAGCAAAAAGTCCTGAAAGCCTGAGCACCAATTCCATAAATGTGGCCTAATTTATATTGTCAAGATTCTTAGAAACAGCTAAAGAAACACAGAAAAGTTTTTTCTTTTAAAAAGGAGGATCTTTTAAGGAGTCATATATTTCATCTGTTCTAAATCATGGCTACACATCAGAATCATCTGGGTACTTTGTAAAAATACCTGCCCCTGAGCTCCATTCTAGACATAATACATGGGTATTTCTGAGTGTGGAATCTGGGAATTAGTGGTATTTAAAAGTTTCTTAAATGATTCTGAATTGGTCAGTCTGACGTTTGTCCTTGGACCAGCATTTTGGATCTAATTGCCTACTCTAATCCTCTCATTTTGTAGATTAGGAAACTGATGCCACATACATTATGTTGTTTGCCCAACTCTCTCATTAAAAAGGCAGATAGAGAGCCAGCCCTGATGGCCTAGTGGTTAAAATTCATGCCTTCTGCTTTGGCAGCCCAGGCCTGGTACCATACCACTTGCCTGTCAGTAGCCATGCTGTGGCAGCAGCTTACACAGAAGAACTAGAAGGACTTACAACTGAAATATGCAACTATGTACTGGGGCTTTGGCAAGGGAAAAAAAAATAAAGTGGAAAATTGGCAATAGATGTTAGCTGAGGGTGAATCTTGCCCCCCCCCAAAAAAGGCAGATAGAGACATCTAAATCTCAAACCAGTGTTCTTTCCGTTATATTAATTTGCTTCAGTTTTTGTCAATATGGCATATCACGTGATATTCAGCCCACTAGTTCCACCACTAAAAGACCAATCAAGGAAGAAATGGAATCTTTCATGATATCTATTGCATGATCTCACCAAGTGAAGTACATGCCTTATGAATTCTGTCTATTGCTATTTTGATCTTATTGCTTTTTTTTAACCTTGAACTTATTGAAAATTAGATGAAACTACCAAAGTAAAACACTCTTATGCAATCTTGCCTTCAGTTAAGATGTCTTTATGTGGCATCAAACCACTAAAATATGAACATTTTGATAATGAGCAACAGAAAATGTTTTTTAGATTGTCCAGGGCAAATAAATATTTGTTTTTTTCTAGAAATGACCTGGTCTTAGATTTATAGATCATGAAGCAAAAAGATTGAGTTCTATTTCCTTTATTACTATTCACATTTGCTGCATAAAAAAATTACCAAATTGTTTCTGGAATAAAGTTGTTAATAAATAATAGATTAATATCTTCATGAAAATCCTAATTAACTTTACAAGACTATGCCTACTTCTCAAAAAATCAGATATGAAATCTATTTCTTAGAATCTTTAAAAATTTCACCAAAAATGGAGTAGAATTGTTTATAATACATGACCATAATGGTCTCTCAAAAATATATGATATAGTATCAGTGTATTATGTGGAGCAGTGTAATGGCTTCTTTTTGTATTAAAAATGAAATCCAAGTGCTCAATTGTACTTTGCACAGCCCAATGCCACCTGAACATGCCTCTCTCTCTGAACTTATCTTCTGTCATTTTTCTCCTTACTTATTATGACCAACTATATTGGCCTTCTTTCTCTTCATCTGCCAAGCTCTTCCACACATTTGCGTCCTGAAACTAGCAGCATCTTCCGGAGTAACCATGCTCTTCCTCCAGAGATCTGCATGAGTGTCTCTTCAGAGAGACGTTGCCTGACAGCCATCTCTAAAACAGCCACCAATGAACATCTATTGCAGCAGATTTTAATTCTCGACAACAGTTGTGATTATCTAATTTTTTCCTTATTTGTTTGATTGTGTATTCATTTGCTTATTTGTTTCTCTTATTTACCTTTCCCCCTAGAATATAATCACCATGAGAACAGGGACTATGTCTCTCTTGTTCACAGTTGGTCTTCCGTACATAGGTGGTGGGAGGAATGAATGAATGAATTTGTGAAAGAATAGAGATTGGACAAAGTATTGCAGATAACACTTCCTTTTCAAATATTTTTTCATTATGTGAAAGAAATTTGTTATTTTAATTTGTGATAGTGAGAAATTCAAGATATCTGTATTTTATAAGATATGAAAATATGATTTTCTTAAACAAAATCCAATCTTCAGATTACACAAATATCTCAGCGAGTCACTGTGCTGTAAACCATAAGGCCAAAAGCTATCATCCATTTTCAAACAAATATGAAACTGATTTCTCATTTACACCTGTATAATAATAGCGTCTGCCTATTAGTATTAACTTTGTCCAGCCTAATAGATTCTTAGGAGCTAAATTTTAACAGGTCAAAAGTCAGAGAAAACACATTGACGATTCTAACACTGTTCATTATCAGCCATCAACACGCTGACTGTCATGCCAGCTTGTGAAACTGTATTTTTTGGTTTCAATTCGAAATTCCCATGTTTTTTAAAACAAAAGAAAATATGAATTTATGATAAGAGCAACTGATGACTGTATCTGTGGATACAATGTAGAGTTTGATGAATCATATCAAAACAAAATTCTCCCTAAATGCTATATTTCATCCAAAGCAAAATGTAGTTCTATTGACTAAGAGAGAAACATAGTCACAACTTCTGAATTCTCAGAGAGCTTTGAGCTCTAGGTGAGAGACTTTTTTAAAACTTATGACTGGACAAGGTCGTGGGATGAATACATTTCCTAATCAGTCTCTTCACATTAGGTAGAGCCTTGTCAAATGGTTTAGAATCACAAAAGATACTAGGAATTAAACTCAGCATCACCTAGTTGTAATGTACAAATCTTACTCTACAAAAGAGAGCTCAGGAGAGATTCTTTATCTAAGCCAACTGCTGCCCTCAGATATTCACCGCCAATTCCCACAGTGGGAGAGAATCCATCACAAGCTCCTGTTGTGTATGAAATCAACTCTCAAAAGTAAGAAGACATCTTTAGTGCCCACACTTTTTGAAAAGCAGCAAGGATATTAAAATGTCAGCTGCATGTAAGGCACATAATTAACAGACTTCATTCAAAGCATTTAGAGGTTTAAACATAGAGCCAATGAACCTGCAGTTGCCTCACATTAACCAAGGATACTCTTAAAACTGCTACACACTACAAGCCTAAGACTGTCCTTTTGTGATGATAGGAACTATACCTCTAATCCCATTTTGGGAGGTGTACATTCTCCCCATTGGACAGTACAAATAATTTTGGACTTTATATAGGCACAACCTAGAAAAAGTGTCAGATATGAATTACGCTCTCATTTTTTAACTTTCCCTTTATCTAAAAATGATGTTAAGACTACACATCACTAATATATACTTCTCAACATGTTTTAAAAATAAGATGATGGCTAAGGTGAACAAAAGGGAGAGACACTAGTAAAATCATAAATTAATGAAGCAATGTTTTATTTAAATATCTAAGTATAAAATTTGGATCAAAACTATAATTCTGACATATAACATAAAATTGGAGTGAAAATTGATTCTTAATATGAATAGTGTGACTGCTGGAATGGATTTTATATATTATATAAAGTTTATATTTTAGAATGATCCTTACTAACTAAAATAAACATAAAGTAATAACGGTTCCATTAAATCCACTCATACCCCAAACTACTTCTAAATCTTCTATTTCTAATGCGAGGGGAGATGGGAAAAGTGGAACTTCATAAGTGAGAAAAATCACACAAAGAAAATGATATTCTTTATAGTCTCTATAACCATGGTCTGTGTTGCCAAATAAATCAATTAAATTGATATATTGTCCATATTTAAATAAAATTATTTAAACTATATTCTGCACTAGTGGTTTAGAGGTACAAAATATCTATTATGTAGAGGCTGGAGTACCTCAGATCGCCAGTCCATTGAAAAGGAGAAAAAATAAACAGCTACCCAACCTGGTGCTATGCTTCATGTGGGACCAGTCAGTAAATAATGTGTAATCAGGTAACAATTCAAGAATATTGCAGTGTATTTAGAAAATAAAAAGTTCTAAATGGACAATAGAAATATTTTCTTACAAGAGAGTATCACTTCAGTAATTATTTTCATGCAAAGAAGGCCCAACACCAGAATTATCTTATTCCAAAAGGCAAATAATATCAAAATTTGTAAAAGTCTACATCCTCACATTCTGGGTTGAATTATGTCCCCTAAAAGATGTGTTGAAGTTCTAAGCCCCAGAACCTGCAAATGTCACCATACGTGGAATAGGGTCTTTGCAGATGTAATCAAGTTAAGATGAGATCATATTGGAGTAGGTGGGCCTTTAATCTAAGATGACTGGTGTCTTTATAAGAAGAGGAGAGAGAGAGACACAGGAAGGAGAACACCACGTGGAGACACAGACACAGAGGGAAGACAGCCATGTGAAGACAGAGGCAGAGATTGGAGATATGCAGCTGGAAACAAAGGAATGCCTGGTGCTACCAAAAGCTGGAGGAGACAACTAAGCATCCTGTCCTAGAGGAGTCAGAGAGAGCATGGTCCTTGACTTTAAACTTCTAGTCTCCAGAACTGTAAGAAGTAAAGAGAATAAATTTCTGTTTTAAGGCATCCAGTTTGCAGTAATTTGCTCCAGTAGCCCTAGAAATCTACTCTTCTTCCCCCTAACTCCAATCAGAGAAGAATGTTTCTATATCATTTATTTCAGTATTTTCTTTCTCATCAACCTCAAGTGAGGTTATTATTCCTTAAAACCCATCTTTGAAATAAAATCACTAGTAATGTTTTTGCCTATAGGTTAAAAAAATATAATAATTAATCCAATAGCACAACATATGAAGCCAGTTTAGGACTACATACAAATGAACTACTGGTCTGAATCTTGACAGTCCTACCTCCCTACTTAAGTTCTGCTTAATTAGGGGCCACCCAGTCGCGCAGCAGTTTAGTTCGCGCCTGGCAGCCAGGGGTTCGGGGGTTCGGATCCCGGGTGCCTGCCGATGCACTGCTTGTCAGCCATGCTGTGGCGGTGTCCCATATAAAGTAGAGGAAGATGGGCACGGATGTTAGCCCAGGGCCAGTCTTCCTCAGCAAAAAGAGGAGGTCTAGCAACAGATGTTAGCTCAGGGCTGGTCTTCCTCACACACACAAAAAAGATCTGCTTAATTTGACTGGCCAGTATTAGACATTTTCCTGAGGAAGCAAAGTATAATCTATTCTAGAGCTTATTTTGGTTTTTTTTTAACACCTTTACAGGTAGAAAATACTAAATTCTAAAAAGCACTATCAGGTAAATCGTTGGATAGTCAGTCAGACTTCAAAGAAAGAAAAAGAAAATTTCATATTCTAGGAAAAATATGAACTTTTTTTCTATTTTTATTAGAATTGAAGGAAAGTCTAGCAGTCTAAAAAGTTTCAAAATACAGATTTAAACACATAGATCTATTTAAATGATAAATTCCATAACAGAAAACATGGCACTTAAAGGTACGAAGCTATTGTCATAAATACCTTCTAAAAATCATTTCATATATTTGTTGGGGAAAAAATTGTTCCTTAATTCTAAGTTATCTTGCAGTTTACCATCAAAGATCGTTTATTTGAAGTAAAACAGTCTTAAAGTTTGGATAATGTAAAGTAGTATGCTAACAAAAAAAGGGATATTTTAAAATTGCATCCACTGAATGCAATGTTAAGATTACTGTGGCTGTAGGAAAAAGCTATCCAATATGATTTATTGATTATAAAGCAGGTTCAGAGGCAGAGTACAGAGCAACCAGTGGGTAACCACCGAGTAACCACTCAGCTTGGCTGCTGGTCCCATATTTCTAGATGCTCCACTGGAATCCTGCAAAATTAAGCCTGGTTTGGCTATGAGCCCTGACTCAAAATAGATGCCCAATATGTTTTAAATAATATAGGTAGTAATTCATTCTTATTTACTTTCTATTATAAAGCAGATTCATCTCTTATTTACATCTTTTTGGGTGAAGTTAAGATTAGGTCAAATTATGGGTCATATTTTGTCCTAAGAGAGATAGTAAACAAAGACAGAAATTTTACTCTAAGTTGCTTTTTTTAATGCAGAGGCAGTTTTGCATTGTGGTTAAGAGCACGGAAGAACCTTGCTCCTTCACCTATTAGCTGTGTGGCCTTGAAGATGTTACTAATTCATTTACACTTCAGTTTGCTCATTTACAAAACAGAAACAATTATAGTTCCTATCTCATAGAGTTACAGTAAGAACTGAATGAGAAAATACAAGTAAATCAATTCCAAGAGTGTCAGTTTCAGCTGCCATTATCAACACAATCATCACCAAAATATCTTGTAGAGAAACCTCGAAGCCTCTTTCAACAAAAACATGAAGCAATAAGAGAGGAAAAAATTAAATATATGTAAATAATAAATTGGCATTTGGTTTCTTGAAAAAGATAGACAAATCTGATTCAGTAACTTTTACCCAGCAAGTACATTCAAATACTTTGAAGCTGATATTTTAAATGTCAGCACCATCATTGGCTTCTGATGCCTTAGTTACACATCAATCTTAGTTACCCTATTTCCCCTCCTAATGAAATGTAAAACCTGATTTATTTTTGTATTATAAGCATTCTAGGAAAAAATAGATTCTTAACCTAAGATTATTTGCAAACTCTCAAAATGCCATAAACAGTTTGGACTCCATCCCCAAGAACTGAGAGTGATCAATCATTCCCATGACATATTTGCACTAAGAATTACTTAATCCTATTAATCAACACAATCAGAAAAGTGGACGAGGTGACCTTCTAGCAAAACATATTCTACCAATTGCATAAACCCTTCACACAGCTAGGGTAGCACCTTTACATGCAATGCTTGTCTTTCAGCATATGTGGATCCAGAGAAATATATCACTTGATTTATTCGAATCTTTAGCCACAGGAGGACACAACACTACACGCTGCAATGCCAAGAAAGGGAGGTAGGTCTTTCCCCAAACCCAGACTGACTTTACAGCATAATGGGGCATTCAAAACTCCCTACTGCTGTATTCCTATGAGTGGCTGAGATTCTATTTTCCTACAAGCTGTGGATGAAAGTGTCTCTGTTGGGGAACCTCTGGATAAAAGCTCTGCTAGAAACCATCCTTGCTGAGTATCTCCTGTCCTAAGGCATTTCCGTTAAATTCAGCCATATGATTCTGAGAAGGTGAGTAATTTGATGTCATGGGGCTACATAATCACCCAAGAGACACTTGATAGGCATTAAAATAAACATTTGATGAATGCAAGAAAGGAAGAAAGAGAAAGATAAACAGAGAGGGAGAGGGAGTGGAGGAGGGGTGGTAAGCAAGAGAGAGACAAAGAAAGCATGAAAGGAAAGAAAGAAGGATGGAAAACAGGAGGAAGGAAGGAAAGAGGAAAGGAGGGAAGGAAAGAAGGAAGAAAGGAAGGACAGAAGGAAGTCAAGTAATAAGTCAAGGGATTTCTTACATAATGAATCTGTTACTCATGCTAAGGAAAATCAAATTGCCTGTGAAGAATAATTTTTAAAGCAATAATGGCATTAGAAGGACAGAAATAACTACATTTCAGAACAAGCCCTACGCAGGTCATTTTCCCAAGGTATAAAGATAAGGTTGACAGGACAGGCGTACATTAAAAACATTAGTAGTTGTTACCATGTCAACCCTTCTGAAATATCACTTATTGTTTTTCTTCAAAGCCTTCAGCATTTCTCTATTTCTCTAGAAGACAGACATGTAATCAGATGGAGCAAATGAGAATAAAGGACGATGAGGTAGAAGTGTTCTATACTGTAGAAAATGTGTTTACAGCAGTTTGAAACATATGGTCAAAACTCAGAGGAAAAGCCCAGCAACCAGTAAGTTCACAGTTGGCTAGCTTCTCTCTGATCTTTGATAATTTCTTGACTCTTTCTTTGACTTCTAAGGATGTGCATAGCTATCTGGGCATGCCAAAATTAAAACCACTACTTTAATCAAAATGTGTAAGTGGGAATCATATACACACCTCAATTAGCTCTAAACAGCTTGTATATGCAATTTGCTTAAAACCTAGGAATTTGTGAGTAATCTAGATGTGCAATTTTTAAGTCAGTAAAACCCATTAGACCATCCATAATTTGTCTGTCCTTGAAGATCAACGTAGAATCTTAAGATAAACAATATTTAGGAAGTTGGCTGTTGGCAGTTACACATTATATTTTAATGTCGATTTCAGAATACAGGTTGTTTTGTTTGTTTTTCACTTTGTTTGTTTTCCTGATTTCTGCTCCATGCTCACTAAACCAGAATTTCTGGGGGTGGTTCCATGAATCTTGATTTTTAACAAATTCCTCAGTGATTCTTATACTCTAAAGTTTGGAGATTTCTGTTCTAAGCTCATCAGTCCTGTTATGAGTACAGTCATGTGTAGGCTCCAAAAAAAAATTTTTTAGGTGACAAATGTAGTAGACGTTCATGAGCTCAGTGCAATAAGAACATGCCAAGACATGCAGAAATAAAGGCTCTGTTCTTATGCCAAGTACAGGTGAAATAAAGCAAACCAAACTACTCTTATGTAGGATTTAAAGAGGGAAAAATCGGGATTATATCCTCAGCTATATATATATATCTCTTCATAAAAAAATATGAGTTTCAAAATACTTTTATCCCATTCCTTGGTCCATTCAAAGTTCAGAGGCTTGTTATTAAATCAATTTAAGAAGCACAAAGAGCAACACAATTAATACAACTTTAAAAATAAGAAAAATTAAATCGTAATTGTTACTATGTGCTCGAGTTTCAAGTTAAATGAAGATGGTTGCCATGGATTTTGCTGGTATTTTGCAAGGATTTTCCCTTTACATTATTCTATAATATTTGCAAAACTCCTTAATGATGAAATGGTGAGGTACTTCCTCACCAAACAAAGGAAGAGAATGTTAAGTTGTAGAAAGAGCACAGAATCCGGAAAGACCTGGGCTCAACTCCAGGTTGTTCCGTTTTAATGAAAGGTGTGACCTTGAGCAAGTTACTTAAAATCTCTATAGCTTTGGTTTCCCACACTTTGCTTAATGAAGATAATACCATCGTACCCTTCAAGGTTGCCATGAAAATAATTAGGTAAGTGACATAGCACTGATAACAACCAGCACCTAGTAGGTGCTTGAGAAACGATAACTAGGAGGACAGAAGCAATGACAAAGGCAGCATGTATCATAACTGCATTCAAATTATACACACTCATTACAGCAAAGAGAGACTCTCAACTGTGCAATTACAGATTGCCTGGAATCTGAGGCCTTGTCGGGGGAAGGGAGTGCTTGGCCTGCAGTATCTGGAATAATCCTTGTTTGCCAGTTGGCATGTTATTTAGAGACAGTGTGCTTAAATCATACGTGCCCTCCAGTCACTGGTAACTAAAGGGTGGCAGAATATGCCACCCCAAAATATGCCACTTTGCAGAAGAATTATTTTGAGCTAAAGGCACTTGAAAAACAGCAGGTACAAGAAGGGTGCTCTGACCTCCCCTTTTCTTCCCGAAAGCAGGAGATAAAACTCCCCTGTGAGAGATGGCCTCCTCACACCAGGAGGAAAGAAACATTCTTATCACCAGAGTCAGGGTGTCGAGGCCACGAGAATTCTGTACAAACAGACCTTGTTAAAGTAACTTTTATCTTGCTTTAGTCTTCTCATATGTTTAATTACTTTTCCACAATTGCCTCTCTTTGTTCAACCTAATATATAAGCACTTAGGTTTTTCCACTTCTTCGGGTTTTTATTTCCTTATGAAGGCTCCCGTGTCACATGAAACTTATATTAAATAAATTTGTATGCTTTTCTTTTGTTAATTTGTCTTTTGTTACAGAGCCCTAGACAAGATCTAAAGATGAGTAAATATTTTTCCTCCCCTGCCAAACACACAATATACATTTTTAGAGAATTAACTGGCTCTCACGGACTTCTGCTTTTAAGAAAACTCTTACTGTGACTGTCTTCTTTCTCTTAGTCCAGTCAGGTTGCAACTAAGGGACTTGCTCAACTGTAGCTCTTCTGATAAAATCTTACAATTGAAAGAACATCTGGTTTGCAGACTAGAAGCATCATTTACACTGGAGACAAACAGACCAATTAATGGGAACCTCAACAAACCTACAGCACAGTATAAACATTGTTTTCAAAAAACTTTTATATGACCAGTGAGAGGGTGATACTGATTTAATTTTTCTTTTTTAAGTTGCATTTATTGTGTTGCTCTTTGTGGCTTTGAAATTGATGTAACACCAAGGACAGCTACCAAAAGTAACCATGTCTGGAATCTTTGAAATGTCTTCCATTATATGCCCTTAGTCTACAGTAATTAGATTACATATAATAGAATACATAGGTTACACACACACACACACAAATTATTAGCATATATTTCATTACTACTATCTTCTTGTAAATCACTGAAATAATATTGTTAAAATGAAAGCAATCCATAATGCAATCCCCGTTCCAAGAGTAGACAGCTTTGCGTGAGTCCTTCCATACCATTTCTTACACATACATATACATGTAAAAATACAGAAATTTAAAATTTTTTATATAAATGAAACCATGCACTTTCTCGACTTACTCTTTACATTGAACAATACGTAATGGGAGATTTCCACGTCAGCTCATAAACCTCTACAAGTACACTATTTATACGTGATGTAAAGAGGGACCGAGGCCGTCGGAAGAAGAGTCTGCATCACCGACTGCTCCCTGTGCAGAGATGAATCAGCTGAGGAACAAGAGGTCAACCATTCTAAGGAATCACTGACTTTCAACCTATAATGAAAACAGCTGAATTAGCCGTTGTGATATTTTTCTGAATACTTTGTCTGCTCCCTGTACACGACCATTTAGAGATTGGTGACTCATTCTGCCTACTCAAACCTTCAGCAAGCTCACGTGATGTCTCTGGCTCCCCGACTAGTGATCAACAAGCTCCTCTACCTCAGTTTCCAAGGGAGATAGGCAAAGTGCTTATGATCAAGCCACCTTAAATAAAAACTCCAATGCATAACAAAATAAGAGAGAAAACGACTGCATTAAAGAAAGAGCCAAGGGATGAATACTACCACAAGGAGATAAAACCCAGGATGGAATCTTGCAAGAAATTATAAGATATCTTTCACTGGAGGGGCTAACACTTCACTTTATCCACCACCGAATATTATCCTTCTGGGACTCATTACTATTGATTACGCTGTCATTTATATGTATCACACTGTGTTGTAATTATCTGTTTACACATCTGTCTCCCTGGAGTCTGGGTTCTTTGAATGTCAGGGCCATTTAAAGTTTATCATTGAAGACCAAGCACTTGAATATAGAATATATTTTTATGACATACTTGTTGAAACGAAATGCTTTTCTAAGAAACATATTGGGGCCTGACCTAAAGAAGTCATGTGCAATCTGAACTCTTTACCTTGGTCCTCAAAAACCCACATGGTCAGGCCACTAGGGCCTTTCCACCCTCCCATTTGATAACTTATATCCCTGTTCCCTCTTCAGCCACTGGGTCTTCTTTCAGTTCTTAAATCACCCAACTGCTTTTTCAGCTCATTACCTCCAGGCAGCTGGTTCCCTCTCTCTACAATTCTCTTTCCCTAGCTCTTTATGAGACTGATTGCTTCTCATCCTCAAGTTTCAGCCTAAATGTTTCCTCCTCCCTGCTGAACACCCTGACCAGGCCTCCCTGCTGTTCTCTATCATAGCAAGTTATTAATTTCTTCCCCACACTGATCCTAACCTCCAGTTATTTTGAAGATGGATTGTTCTTTAGTGTTTCCCCTAGTAGACTGCAAGTTCCGTGAGGAAATGGGCCTTAGTGGCAGAATTACATGCGGCACATCCAACTTTGAGGCCTTAACTCAATCTAAGGACAGAATACTAACTCTCAAGATGCACAATATATATCTTCCTTCTTGCATTTCACTTTCTCTTTCAGTTGGACTTCAGAATACAACAAGATGGCAGACACTTGCATGTCGCAGTCAAGAGGGAATTCTTCTTGACTGGCTTGAGGAAAGCTTACGTTGGCTAAAAATAAAGGGCTTTCCCCCATTGCTTTAAGGTACAATAAACATACATTATTTCTAAATAATTAATGTAATGAGGAGATCATGAGATTTGTTTTATGTTTATGGGTTATCAAAATTTGAAAAACTATGTTCTGTAGCACTGATTCATTTGTTCATGAGTTTATTCATTCAGTCAAATATTTATTGAGCACCTGCTGTATGTCAGACTCTGTGCTGGGTGCCAGGAATACAACTGTGAACAGGACCAACTTCTGACCCCCGGGAAGCTTGCATTCTAGCTGAGGAGCTGGAAGATAAACAGATAAATAGAGAGAGTTGACTGGTGACCCCTTTCTCCATCTTCAAAGCTAAACTGTTGCATCTCTCTGACCCACCTTCCATAGTCACATCTCCCTCTGAGTACAGTCAGAAAAGTTTCTCAGCTCTAAAGGATTCTTGTGGTTAGATTAGCCCCACCTAGATAATGAGGAATAATCTCCACATCCCAAGGTCCTAATTTAATTACTTCTGTAAAATCTCTTTTGCCCTATAAGGTAACATAGTCACAGGTTCTAGGGATTGGGATGTGGACATTTTTAGAGGTTCTTTATTTTGCCTACCACAGGAAGCTAAATGAATTGCTTCTCATCTTCCTTTGCATGTGGATGTTTGGATATTTGATTTATTCTCACTTCCTTTCTGATAACAGAAACATAGAAGTCAGCAGTATGCAGATCAATTCCCCTCTTCCCCCCCCCAGGTTTTTTTTTTTTTTTTTTTTTTTTGCTGAGGAAGATTCACCCTGAGCGAACATCTGTGCCAATCTTCCTCTATTTTGTATGTGGGTCACCGCCACAGCATGGCCACTGACAAGTGGTGTAGGTCCATGCCCAGGAACCAAACCCATGCCATCAAAGCAGACTGCACCAAACTTAACCACTAGGCTATGGGGCCGGTCCCCAATTCTCCCTTTTTCCAGCCATCTTCTGACTAGCCCCCACTTGCCTTCACTGGAACCAACAGGCTCCACAATGAAACCTGGTTTTTAAAGAACATAATTATTTAACCAGTCTCTTCTCTCCTTCTACATAATGCTTAATAACCAGTTGCTTTTTGGCACTGTGTCATACAGACCCAGTTAAGATGAACTTCAGACTGAATATTCATCATAAGGTAGATAAAGTCAGGTCACCTGTTGCTCAGTAACGAAGCTTTCCACATGAGTTCAGCCAACACTAGAAGCAGTTGATAACGACTTATATAGTCCTCATTAAAACTTAAATGTGAAAGGTGTGAAATTTCAGCTTGGGAACTTAGAGGAAACAAGATTTCAAAATGGGATTGATGACCTTCCTCCTGAGAAATCATGTGGAAGTCTTTCTGTCCAGCAGAAATGTTTTTTCATGACACCATAAAATATTTTAGGAGATAGCCAATGGTTTCAAGTATGAGAATACTGGAACTATTTGAACAGTTGGAGGTTTTGCATTATTCATTTTACTCTGTCTTTTTCCTCTCTTACCTCCTTTCTACTTTTTTCTTCATAACAAGGAATTTCATTAGGTCTCTCTTTTTATTTTTTTTTTTAATTAAGCCAAATTCTGTCCAAATTGTGCCCTTTCTTTTTTGATTCTATTATATATAGTTATAAGGCCCAGTAGATATGCTAAATTTTCCAATGTATAAATCTAATAATTTAAAATTATTTCCTGATCTTGCTTAATCAAGTACAAGCAGGAAATGAAGAACATGTTTTTCTGTGTTTGCCTGAGGCACACAAGTTTGCTTAATTATTACCTTTTGGATCTCTAGTTATAACTTAACCAGAGCCCTTTTTTATAAATATAAATTAAAATAATAAGAGATTTACCTAAAATGAATATGCCTATGTATAATATGTATATATACCCTTGAACTACCACAATGTATTTAAGTATATTCAGATAAAAAACATACTAAATCAATTTATTAGCTAAAAAAAAATTATAAAAGTATAAGAGAGTCAAATTTAACTACATTTGTTGAATTCTGCAAGGCGAAACAGAGATCCTCTCCTCCCCATCAATTTTTGCTAACTCAGTAAAATAAATACTAACAGCCTTCTCAACCAACCTATTACAAACTTTTATAAAAACTATTTAGCAATCCAAAAGAGATTTGGGTTTGAGAATTCTGATTCTTTATAACTGAATTCCTGGATTTTCCAGATAAAAGCATGATGTTTCAAAATTCCATTTTTAATGAAACACCCAAGTGCAGATAGTAGTGGACTAATCCACAGACACATTTGTATTGCAATGTATAATAGATAAAATTACATCACAGGCTTTCAAACGGGTTTCTCACGTTCCCATACAAGGCAAGCAGAGCACTGCACTACCTGTCTGTTGCTCCCCTATTATCTCGTGACTGCTGCTCTCCAGCAAGGTGCCAGGGAAGGCTCTGAAGATATTTGATTAGTTTCAGGCCTTCATTTTTAGCGAGTCATCACCCTCTTAACAGCAGATGATGCCCCCTAGTTCGAATCAATGTGAGTGGCCCTGGTTACAATGGGCTGGATTAATGATGAAAAATGTGTCGTCAGCCTAGAGGTCCTTGGACATTTATCACCCAGTGGGTCTGCCAATTGGTGGGCCGCCCCTGGCTCATCAGCACAATACGTTCCCAGCCTTAAAGAGATAGTGTTCTTTTCAGATTAATTTAATGAGGCCTGGTAGGTGGGGAGAGGGACACGGAAGACAGTTAACTTGACAGATTTAGGTTCTATATTTCAGTACTACTATAACAAGTGTGTTTCCTTTTGAAATTTGCAAGGCAAGTACATGTAATTATTAAAAGCTGTATCTGGAAGTCTATAACTGCTGATGTTTCATTTTACAATTTTTTCTTATAAAATAAACCTAGAACATTTTATTAATATAGCTATGACAGATTTAAAACGTTTGTTGGTAACTAAATACTTCTGGAAACCTTAAATGCCTGATTAATTCTAAAAATGAAGTAGGCATCATCTTTAAGATTATTTTATCTTATCTACTCCCTTTTCCTTGAGTTCATTTACAATTTTATGTCAGCTCAGAATTTTTTTTCTTGAACTTGATCATCAGTGCATTTACTTTCATTTAGAAAATAGAAAAAACTGTATGGAAGCAACTTAAATAAATTATCCTTGTTAAAAAGTTTATATTGATTCATTATTCATAAATGCTTACTTAACATTTCAGTGATCAACTTCATGTACCAAAGTAATGGACACATGGAAATTAAAATATGAAATTGTTCTATGTTTGCAAACAAGTCAAATATAATATAAAAAGCTGCAATTACAAAGTGTTAGTTTGGCAAATGTGACAGGGGTAAAAAGAGATATCATGTATAATTTGTATACTATCCTATTTATTTGAATTTAATGAAATTGAAAAAAATTATTTAAAAACCTTTTAGTCACTGAAAGAACAATATCTCATGGGTTAGATTTGGGGAGGGAGAGATGGTGAGAAGTTTTAATGCCATTTCCAACATGGAAAATCCTAATAACATTGCCCCTTTATTCTGAAGTTCTTTCTTCCAAGAGCCATCTGATATTCAATTTCTAAAAAATTATAATGATTACTATGAAAAATGACTTTCTGACATAAATCAAATATTAAAAATCAAGCTTTACTCTATAATTACTCCTTCATCCAATGCCATGTTTCTAATAACCCAATAATGCAGTCTTACTTTTCAATTTTGGCCTGAAAGATAAAAATCTGTCATTTTATGGAAAGTTCTAAATAACAAGTCAAAGACACTATAAGTTAATAATAGCAAGTAACCTAATGCTGACTCCAGAAAATTTGGGAATATTTCCTACAGATTAGTAAAAAGGATTTGTAAACCTTATTTGCCCTATGGACACATAATCTTGGCAGTTAACAAGTTCACAGTCAACACTTACTGAATTGAATGAATTAACTCAATTTTCTACAGTCAGTGATAGAAATCTTAAAAATAAACCTATTGCATCCAATCACAAATTATTAATATTCGAAGGTGTCTGGAGTGAACAGAGAATATGAAGGAGAGATTAAGTAACATCCTCAGAAAGAAGTTACTAAAGATAACTAATAACCATGTTAAGTTTGGTACAAATGAAGTTACATGAAGAGTAGCAGGTCCAAGGACATAGGACAATTAGATATTAGCAGTGAATAGGGCCAATGACAAGAAGAAAGCTTAAATGGAGAGTCCCCCAGAGAATCTGGAGGAAGGCTGTAAGTGGATCTACTGAATTAAGCTGCCACTGATCTTATTATCAACTGTAACTATAAGAACTAGCTATAACATTTAGGGATTTTTTTCTGGGTTGGATGTGAAGCAATAAAAACAAAATCTTTGAATCAGTATTCCATGCCCATTGGTGTTTGGCATAAGCTGTCATCTCACATAACGTAAATTGGTCTTTGCTTTTTTTGCTTTTAACAGCCATTTGGGGTCAACAAAACAGAATACAAAACTAATCTAATATCTGAAAATGTAGGTTCCTGATTTCCACATTAAAAAAACAGACACACACACATTGGTCAAATAAATAATTCCTAATACAGCTATACTCAATATCCAGAAGTTCAAAAAAGACAAAGGAGTGCTTCACTTTTATTCCTGTATTTTTTCAGTTATATGCATTTTTATAAATTTTAAGAAATATACGGGGTTTTGCATCACTTAAAATACGAGATCCTTCAAAGGATTGACTACCAGGGTGATGACATAATTTTATTTACCCTTGCTGATTAGGTCATGACCTGTCTTCACCTTCTGCTACTCCTAGGTCATGACCCAATTAGCAAAATGAAGGAAATTTGTCTATAAAATTATTTTGTCAACTTGAACACGTGAAGATTCCAAAGGTCCACACATTCATCAAAACTTCCCTACTTGAGGGGCCACCCGGTGGTGCAGCAGTTTAGTTCGCGCTTGGCAGCCCGGGGTTCACGGGTTCAGATCCCGGGCACCCGCCAATGCACTGCCTGTCAGCCATGCCGTGATGGCGTCCCATATAAAGTAGAGGAAGATGGGCATGATGTTAGCCCGGGACCAGTCTTCCTCAGCAAAAGAGGAGGATTGGCAACGGATGTTAGCTCAGGGCTGGTCTTCCTCAACTTCCCTACTGGTCATCTCACTAAGCTCTCCTGCCATGAAAAAGCCCTTCTGTGTAATTTTGTCATAGAACTAGGTAGAACTTTGCCCTGGGAACTGGCATCTTCTCTGAAGCCAAGAAGTAACTATAACATCACAAATTGTGTTCTGAGATCCATTTTCTACTCCTTCTATCTTTGCTTATCCTACCAGAGTGACAACTCAAACTGTACTGAAAGAATGTCTACCTTTTAATGTTGGCATGCCACTTACAGACCAGGCACTTCTGTAAGCATGTTGTAGAAACATATTCTAACATTTGTAAAGCAGAGTACACGTCAAAATGAAAATGTGCTCTTTCATCAAAAAGGAAAAGATCCTTCAGATTTATTGAGAAACAAGTTAGTTTAGAACACCACATTTGTTATCTATATGACCAGTAGAAAATACTTTAAAAAATTACTACCTAAGAAAAGTTACACAATGGTTCAAATTAATTGGCAGATAACTTGAAACACTAACATTACAATTATGACTAAATCTGAATAGCGGCAGTCAAAAAGTAAATAATTCCTTGGACTATAAGAAATGTGAAGTAAAGTTATAATTCTAAAAGAATTGGTTCTAATGAATACGTATAGTTAACCCAGCAAAGTAGAGAAATTTGTGGTAGTAAATACCCACTAATGTGACAAATTGGAGCATTTCTATTTTAAATTCTTAGGAAAATACACTTCTCCTTTAAAAAAAAATATGGCAGAATATTAAAACATACTCATAAAGCAGAACTTTTTTTTATAAACTTATGAAGATAGGGTAACTGCAATGAGGATGTTTTGGCATTTAAAATTTATTTTTGAACTATCTTGTAAAAAAATAATGAAATAAAATAACAGCCACCTGATTCATCTTCTCTGCTAAGCCTCAAAAACTGTACACCCAACTTTTCTAAATCATGTTAACTTGCTTACTTTTTCAATGCATTGTTTACCACTCTGTGTAGACATTACCACTCATTCCCCCAATTGCTTCCCCAAACAGAATCCTATTCATTTTATGACTATGCTGTGTACTATCTACAGTCATCTTACATTTAAAGGAAAAGTGCTATTTATAATGTTTATCATTCTTGCCAGTATAGTTTTACAAGTCTTTGACACGTCAACCTGAAAAATTTATAGATATGCAATAAAGCTTCATTGTAAGGATTTTCAAATAAACTAAGATGCATTTTGTGTTTGTCTAAAAGGCTCAGTAATGAAGCCCCAGGGACTTGTTGATGCAGAATGTTTTCCCAGCAGGAGAACCAATATTGGTCCGTTCTCCGTCCTCAGAGGCCTTTCTCACTAAATGGAACAGCATTAGCTTTGTTCTTCAAGTCTAATTAACCACCAAATCATAAATTGTAGTCTTTGCCCCACTGGACTAAGCTCTCAGTAATATTTGTGTTTAAAAAATTCCTACTGCCTTGAATTTTATTAGGTAAAAAGAAAAAACAAGGGCAAAATGGTAAATACCAAAAGCCAGAGAATGTCCAAGTTAAACGCGTTAGCCTCTGTTCCCTAGAGATCACGCTTCCTATCTGTCTTAGGTCACACTTTTAAAGAGTTGAATGATCTAGAGAAGTCCCTCATGAGTATTTAGCCCTATCACTGAGTCCCTGAGCAATTAAGACTCTCTGCTCAATTTATGGCTCTCAACTGGACTCGCCAGTGGCACAACAGGTCAAAATTTTAAGGTGCTCACACTAACTCGTTTACACAGTAAACCTACAGTGCCTATTAGGGCTATTTCAGGACTAAATGAAGTAATATGCACAGAGCACAAAACTTGTCACCCAGTAAGCCATTAATACATGGTAGCTCATGTTATATTACTTTCCATTAGTTTTTTTTTTACTTTCTACTACTATTAACTGACCAAAAGAACTTAGACAAATATCCCAGATGTGTATAATGTGTTTATTTAGCATCTAATAAAAGTCTGTATTTGAAAGGCAAGTTCATTAATTTATTTTTATCCTCTTAAAGTTCTGTGTCTCCATTTTGATTTTTTTGCTTATAATGTTTGAAATATTTCCAGGAGCACCTGTACAAAAAGTACTTCTGAGATGCAAGATGAGGTTCATGTGTATGTATCTTGCCAGCAGGGCCATTCACCTTTAAGATGGGCTATCTTCTCTCTTTTTTTTTTTTTTTTTGGTGAGGAAGAACGGCTCTGACTAACATATGTTGCCAATATTCCTCTTTTTGCTTAAGGAAGATTGTCTGAGCAAACATCTTTGCCAATTTTCCTCTATTTTGTATATGAGGCATCACCGCAGCATGGCTTGACTAGGGGTGTGTAGCTCTGTGCCTGGGATCTGAATCTGTGAATCCCAGGTCACTAAGGGAGAGTACACAAACTTAACCACTATGCCACTGGGCCAGCCCCTACCTTTGCATTTTTGTACACTACTATACATCCTATAAAAAACACAGACATATTACCATCTCAGAAGTTCCTTTAAGTTACACCAATACAATAACTTTATGTACAGACTTCACATTTCTTATAGTTCAAGAGTCTAACCATTGAATGAAACTCTTCTTTTCAAAATCTAGTACAGAACAGCAGAAACAATTTTTTTTAAGGCATGTTCTTTTTAAAAAGGCTTTAGCCAAGATAAAGTACCAAGTATGTTCAGCCAAAATCCAATGCTTTCTTGCTAGAAGCTGCCAGGCAAGATCCTGTGTGCATTTCATAGATTATGATGCTGCATTTCACTGTTTTCTCTAAAAAGAAGTTACATAGGTTTTGTCTGAAAAGAAAATAGAGTTCATTTTTATCTGATAAATTAGGAGGAATGCTAAAGGAGGGGTTCAGGTCAGGAATTGTTTATAGAGCTTTCAGAGACAATATCTTTTATTTTAAGAAACGTCTGGCAGAGCAGTTAAGACTAGATAGAGGTCAGAATTCATGTTTACTATTTTACACATAGATAATGTCACTCTGAAAAATTGCAAATGATGACAGAACAAGAGTATTTTCTAGCAGAGCTAGAATTTTCCAATAAGTTTAAGTTAATTGTCCAGTTTTAATTGTATTCTAGTCTTTCATGAATGTTTGGAATATAATTGGTGTTTAACGCCGATATGGATCTTCTCTGCAAAAATTGCATGCATTCTTCAGAAAAAAGGGTAAAATTTTCCACAGAAAAATATTTCATGACTACAGAAGAACAGATATGTAGTTTCAAATTCAGAGTTAAATCAGCATAAATCACGCCCTCTTTTTCATGGAGATATCAAGTACATGGACAAGAGCGCCAACATCAGTAACTTAAGCTGATTTTAGTATCAGGGAACTAACTTGTTTTAAACCAATGCCTTTATATTCTACTTAAGACACTACTACAGATATCGCTGTCCTATCCAAATATATTTTTTACTCTAAAATTTATTTTTATATTAAATTGTTATATATTGTGTATGTTCACATCCCTACTTATATGTCTTATAAAATCTCACCATAAAATAAACATCATATTTTAAAGACTACTTATTTGGAGGATATAATATTGAGAATAAAGTCAGTATTCAAGAAAAGAAGTAGATTGAACTGCTTTGACATGTTCAAGTTCTGCTATTTCTTTATGTCATAGTGATTGAGTGCTTGTAAGCGATACATTTTCCCATACCCCTGATAAAAGAGGGCACAGATATCTTCTTTAAAAAACAGTTATCATGACATATAAGGTAAATATCATTTATCATCTTTCCATGGTCACTTCTAAGAGGGTTTGTTACAAATCTTATCTTCAGTGTTTCTGTCTTGGTAAACCTATAACTTCTTCAGTTTCCATGTAATCTTTAAGATGCTCCACATTTTAACTCTATCATATCCACTTACAAGAGTTCACAATATCAAAGCAAAACAAATTAATACAATAAGCATTAACAAAATTTGTCACACCAGGGAAATGAAATTCTCAGAAATTTCATTAGGAGATCAAATTAATGTGAGAATTCATAAGAAGATTCTAATTCAGCTAGAATAAAACAAGTCAATTTTTAGAAAGTATCAATACAGTATTTTTTACTTAAAGAATGGGTTTTATATAAGGTAAATTTCTGTATTTTGAACCAGAAAGACAAATGCCCCCCCCCACAAAGATTACACAAGTAATCTAGCTTTAAAATTTAAATATTTGTTCTCGAACTAGAAATGTTATCATTTCCCATCATTGATTGCTTAAAAATATATCAGAAAAAACTTTTCTTCTAGACTGCTTTTTGGCTCTGTCAAGACCATGGATCAAAACACATCTTAATCAAATATCTTGCGGAAGACTTTTGTAATTTCAGAACTAATATTTTTTAAAATTTTTGATTAATATAAAATGTAAATAGAGGGATGCTAGACTATAAAGGTACATAATAAAAATGTTCTCTTATGGTATAATAAAGTGCTATTGCCAGTTTTATCCTGAAAAGAGTACATTTTGTTTTAGCACTACACATACATTTAGTGGTAATTTTTCTGCCTTCAACAAATCAAGGACGCATAGATAAGCATGAAAATACTATGGAAAAACAATGTATTCTCAGAAAAACCCAGTAGGCAATGCAATCACATACCCAGAAACCCATTTCTCCACCTTTGTTGCTAGGGCACTGACACAAGGAGGCAGCTGTCAGAATTTTTTTTCATAATCCTGACATGTCATTTTGCATATAAAATGCATCTGGACTTTAATAACCCTGTAGGGTAAAGGTAGCTCTGTTTTGACAAATATTAGTGCTTCCTTCACATTATTGAATCCTTTAGTTGGAAAAAAATCTTATATACACTAATTTCCCCATATGTTTGTAAGTCCATTCAGTCATCTTTTATTCTTCAGAGTAAATCATGTATAAGTGAATAAGTCTACTTTATTTCAAATCTCTATTTCTCTCTCTCTCTCTCTCTCTCTCTCTCTTTTTTTTGGTAACACTGATAATTCAAAGGAAGAATCTACATAATGTTCAAAAAATTGATACTTAAGCAAAGCATAATAGACCTGAAACTTCTCATACTTTCCCTTATAAAATTTATGCTCTTACTCATTTACCCCATTTGAAAATATTATTCCAATACTTTATGGTAATATAGATTGGAAGGCATTTTAATAACAGCATACATGTGACACAGTCAGGATTCTCGTACAGTCATGCGTCACATGGGGACGTTTTGGTCAATGAAGGACCCCATATAAGATGGTGGTCCCACAAGATTAGAACAATAGAGCCTAGGTGTGTAGTAGGCTATACTGTCTAGGTTTGTGTAAGTACACTCTGTGATGTTTACACAACGATGAAATCGCCTAACGACGCATTTCTCAGAATGTATTCTTGTCCTTAAGAGATGCATGACCGCAGCTAGATTGGAGTAATTACATTTAACACTGTTTATTACTTACTGACTTCATCTCTCACTCAGTTTTAAATGAAGAAGTAAAGTCATTCTCTGATACTTATTTCCATGGTTTATGATAAAAGAAAAATACATTCATACATACCAATTATAAATTCACATATTAATTTTAAACATAATACACTTTATTTTTTATTCTTGAAACAATTGAGATTTGGAACTTAGAATTGCAGAATTGCTTTTCCTATAATTTACTATAAAGAAATACTCTAAATGTGGAAATAAATAGAATTAGAGAGATTGTCTAGGACTTGTAAAAAGAAAAAAAGTACTAATAGGTAAAATTGTTCATTTAACAGGAATGTGAGGATAGACAGATTCTTCAGCGGACTGAAGTACTTTATAAGTGCAACAAGTCATTAAATTCATCTGCCTGTCAAAACAAGACCAAAAACAACGGTAAAGATAAAAATCTTCATCATAAATATAAAGACTCTTTTTTTACTAAATATTTTCACATTGATTTGACTAGTTTTAAGTATTTTATTTTAAGTTGGCATTCAATAACTTTGGGTGCAATTTGGGTTTTGGATAGATAAATGGGTCCTTTGGGCACCAATTAGAACTTTCAGATTCCCAAGAACGGCAAAACCAAATCTTATCCATATTACACTTTAAAATGAAAGAATTAGTTTGCACTTTGCTAAATGGCCAAAGTTTTAAGTCAATCTAGATAGACAAGTTAGCTTAACAAGATTAAATATTAATTTTAGATTCTCCTTCTAAGGTAGCCATTCCACAGAAGAAATATTTTAATATAGATGGTGTATTTAGTCCTAGTTGCTGTTTTATTTTTCTTTTTACAATGAAGGATCAGTCTTATTGTCTCCATTTTCATTTATTTCAGGGAGAATTTTGTAGCAGAAACAATAGCTGTGATTACATTTGTGACAATGATAACAGAAAATGTATAGCTTTTACTTCCTGTCTCCTGAATACTAAAAGCACAAGTTTATAATCAGCTAATGTTGATGTGGTTCATAAGACATCGCATATAAGTAACAATTCAACAGACCAGTTTGGTCTGTAAATAATATTGCCTAATTAAAAGAAAGTTAAAGCAAACTTTTATTAGCTAATCAGCAAGGAAAATCATTAAAAAGCAAAGTAGTAATAATAGGCTGCAAGTTTGAAGCCAAATGGATCAGGGTTAGAATTCTCACTTGGCACAAATAATTGTATGACTTGCTTTACATTCTTTAATCTCACGGAACCACAGTTTCCCATGTCTGTAAAATGGGATCACTAATATGTGCCTTCAAGAATGATCAGGTTTAAAGAGATAACCACTAAAAGCAATTCTTCATTACAGGAAAAAAAAAATCTCAGTCTTTTCCTAAAAGTCCTATACAGCCCTCTGTGCTCTGGATAAACTCATTTGCATTTGACTGAGGTCCAATCTTCACCAGCTGCTTTCTATTAGAATTTAGATTTCTCTCTTGCCTGGGTCCTCTCTCTTCTATCATACTAAAGGGCCCTTCCTCGCATCCTGCTGGTCCTTCAGACTATCACCTCCTACTCTACTAATAATTATTCATTTATTATTTATGTTCTTGCCAGTTAGAATTGAAAGTTATTAATCTATGGGATCTGCTCTTTTTAAGACCATCAGTGAATCTTCTGATCTTCAAAATTTTAGGCCTTTCCCCTGTTCACTTCATTTGAATTTCCCCAAGGCATTAAATACCGTTGTCCCCCTTTAATCCCCTTAATCTCTGGGATGCTGACATTTTGGTATCCCTTCTGCTCATCTGGCTACTCCCTTGTTTCCTTCTGTGGTTCCATTTCTTCCCTCCTCCAAAAATACTCATTCCTCAAAAACCTGTTCTTCAGCATTATCTATGTCTCCCTATAATTTCTTCTTTAGTAATCTGTCTTTAACCATCATTCTAAACAAATAACTCTTCCATTTTATCTACATCTAAATCTAAGATGCCCATTACATATTTCCAAAGGTAGGCCCCCACATGAACACATCCCTTCCAACATAAACTTACCCCTGCCCTCATTCTTTTTAATGGGAATCTCTCTATGGCAGCCTTGAACCCATATAAAAACTTGTCAAGTTTTGCAGGGTCTGTTTTCAAATACCTCCTCCATCCATTATGCTCTATTTCTATGGCTACTTGGCTATTTCAGGCTGTAACTACAATTAATTCATCAACAAGTTCTGTAAGCTACTAAGTGCGAGGCATTATGCTGGAATCTGAAGATGTAAAAATGAGCATTGTATTATGGCAGTCTTATTTGCCCAACTGCAGATCCTGAAATATCCTCCAAAGCTTTTTTCCCCCAATTCATTGTGTATATAAAAGAAGTAGAATATTTTTGTGTGAAACTCATACTCAGAAATAATAGATAAATTTCTACTTCCAATACAGTAATATTTCTTTAAGCTGACATTGAAGGATCAGCTAATGTGAAGCAAACTTATTTCAATATTTTCTTTCATTCCCAATAAAAGTATTTTACATGTATTTAAGAAAATATATGTGTTTTCTTACCTGTATGTTCACTTACATTATCCCACCAGCTTGAAATGCCCTCTCCCTTCCAACTCTTTGATGTGCAGACCCAAACCCCAACATCTTTTTTATGCACTCTACAATTGCCAGCTTTCCATCCATCACTATTTGGTTCCCACAGACAGAAGTGATCTTTTGATGTTAATGCTCTATCTCTATCACTTCTAGATCACATATTTTTCCACTCTATTTTGGTTCCTTATCTTCATATAATATCCCCCTTCTTAGAACATAAGCTCATGAATGGCAAAATCTACATCTAACTCACTTCCTATCTCCCACACTGCCTTATACATAGAGGATGCTTCATAATTTTTTGTCAATTGAATGGCTGCATTTCTAGTTCAAAGATCAAATATTTCATGAATCTCAGAAGTTAAAAATGAAGCTGATGCAAGATTTATCAGGATAAAACGCATGTACTTTATAATTAGTCAAAACCAGCTCTGGAGATTCAGGTTATGTTGTCCAGCAGTATAGAAATCTCCAGAGCCTTCATTCATTACACCAATCTTATAAACATGCTCCTAATCATTCAGTGAACATATCTATAAATATTTTTATCCTGGAGGTTTGGTTGGTGTTTAATGGGATCTAATGATGTCCAAGACCACAAGGGAATAGATAGTAAACCTCAGATGCAACCTAATGTGAAATATATTATGATTAAAGACAGCAGAAAAATTGACATTGTGTGCTAATGTGATAAACAGCATAGTAGAAATCAACAATGGTAGCAGAGATTTTTATGAATCATGGCATATCGCTTGAAAATAAGAAAGTTAATCAGTTCAACAGTGATTTATTGAGTGTTTATTATGTGAACAGTGATCTGCACCATGTTCTAGAGGTGATCAATAAGTTCTAGTCTGCAATGAAATGTCAAGGCAATCAAACTGAGAGAATACACAAACCATACCTTCCATCACTATTGTATTAGTTTATACGGCTGCCATAACAAAATATCACATTGTGAGGGGCTAAACAGAAATGCATTGTCTCACAATTCTGAACAAGTCTGAGATTAAGATGATGGCAGAGTTGGTTCCTTCTCAAGTCTCTCCCCATATCCTCATATGACTGTCCCTCCGTACTTGTCTGGGTCCTAATCTCCTCTTTATAAAGACATCAGTCATACTGGATTAAGGTCCACCCTAATGACATCATTTTGGTTTAATCACGTCTTTAAAGACTCTATCTCCAAATACAGTTACATTCCACAGTTACATACTGGGAGTTAGGACATCAACATATGAATTTTTGAGTATCCATTCATCCCATAACAACTATTACTACCTGGTCATGTGTCCAGTTGAGGAAGTAATCGCTATGGCAACACTGAGGAAGCCAGAACTCTCAGTTTCCTGGAATTTTTAAAGGTTACAGAAGAGCAAATAAAAGGAAGAACATCCAGCTTTGGAGGCTAGAACAAACAGGATTTTCTGTTTGTTTTTTTATTTTGTTTTGTCTTGTTTTTGTTTTTGAGAATACTTAATGGGTTTGTAACAATAAAACATGAGTTGACATTAGTAAAATACACACTTGGAAGTGACAGTCTGGAATCTGATTCAGTAGATAATAAAGAATTAGGGGAGGGAGCAAAATCAAAGAAAGTTATTTTTGTTTAATTTTAAGTTTCATTTTGTTTATGCTTCCTAACCCTTAAGATAGGAAGAATACTTTGCAGAACATTCATAAATGCTTAAGTAACATTTTTATTCAAGGACAGACTTGGTGACTTGTATTTTATGAAAAGTGCTTGTATTCAGGTCTCAGATAACGTCATTTATAGCCTGGTTACATGCATCTCTAGATATTCTTTATTAACACCTTTTTTTAAAGTTCCTTCAGCTGTGGGACCACTGCCTCATCTTTATGGGGAGATTGCACTGCACACCAACCATTGCTGTCTCAGGGATAAAGCTACAAATGGCACCAGGCCTGCTTCTGTCAGCTCACTATTCACTGAGGCCTGCTCAATCTAAGGTCTGTCTTCTCATCAGCTGATCGATAGGTTGGCAGTTCTCTTTGGCTAAACCACTCAATTTAGGAGGATGGACTGCTGCTCTCTCATGTATTATTCAAAAGAATGGGCTCCAATTCAATCCCTCCCCTATCCCACCTCAGACAGAATTAATCACTCCTACCTTCGGAATTACTGTTCTAGCTTGTATGTACCTCTATTACTGTGCTGATCACACTGTACTTTACCTTATTACAATAATTTATTTATATGTCTTTCTCCTCTCCTGGACCAGGGACTCCGTTAAGATGGGGTCTGTGTATATCTTTGTTGTCGCAACCCCAAGCACAAGGCCTATACTCCGTCAGTCCTCAAACAATGTTTGTTGAATGAATGAATGAATGAGTTATCTGGCTTTTCCCACCACTGTAAATATAAATTGTTAGTTCTGAATAAGATACCAATATGAATTGCCCACATATTTGGTCTTAGCTGTTGGAAATTTCTTGATAGGAATTATTTCAATATCTTAATTAGCTAAGGATGTTACAAAAGTTGCCAAATATAAATTAAGTCTTTTCAAAGGAATAAAATAAACCTCTATGCATGAAATAACCATTTATAGTAGCCCCCCATCCACAGTTTTGCTTTCTGTGGTTTCAGTTACCCGTGGTCAAACGCGGTCCAGTAGCCGATGACCCTCCTTCTGGGGTATCCTCATAAGGTCAATAGTACCTAACACTACATCAGGATGGCTCACTTCATCTCTTCACAAAGGCATTATATCAATGCACATCATGACAAGAAGAGGAAGGGTGAGTACAGTACAATAAGATATTTTGAGAGAGAGACCACATTCACATAACTTTTATTACACTATATTGTTATAATTGTTCTATTTTATTATTAGTTATTGTTGTTAATCTCTTACTGAACCTAATTTATAAGTTAAACTTTATCATAGGTATGTATGTATAGGAAAAAACATAGCATAAATAGTGTTTTGTACTATCTGCCGTGTCAGGCATCCACTGGGGGGTCCTGGAAGGTATCCCCCTCGTATACAAGGGGACCACTGTACAAAGCATCAGTTGACTGACAGTTTTCATAACAGCAGGATATATAAAGTTAAAACTATACTGATTTCTGTGGCTCATGAAGGACTCAAGATTATCGTAACTAAAATCCATCACTGTACCAATAAGAGAAATGTTTATAGTTCTCCCTACTTAAGAAATTCTTGATTTAATCAACTTTATTGCCCTTACCACAAAACTGTTAATCAATTTACATGTGACTTTGCATTTTTAAATATGTTCAGTATAATTAAATATTTGACAATTTATATTTACTAAAATAACAAACATTATTAACACATTCTAAAAGACATAAAAAGCCAGCATATGTGTGCATCATTCTTCTTCTTAGTTATAGTACTCAATAGTGCATTTTCAATCTAAACATTCTATATTCTGAATGATTTGCTTAGGTCATATTCCTTTTCCTCTTTAATTTCTGCAAAGACTTTAGAAAGGGGGATATACTTTACACACCTTCGGGATCTCAGGTATGTGTGAGAAAATAGTAGCTAAATATTACACTTATCTCTCGATTTTTTTCTTTCATTTCACATGCTTAAAATTATACACTGAGATAAAATGCTTAATGTGGCAGAGTGATCTTACCTTACTTAATAAATTCAGATCTACATTCTCAATCACAGGTGACTTCCTTCCCCAGAACGACACACATCTTTGGAACATATATGGAAATAAGGGAGGAGGCCCCTCTGTGAACTTCTCCTGGAAGCATGGGCCAAATGTCACCCCCTATACAGTCATTATCTCTACAGCATGTCAGATAATCTCGGTAGGTCATCTAATCAGGCTCAACAGGAGTTTCCTGTGGATTCACTATAAAACTCTAAGCTGTTGAAACTTCCTGGCACAACCAAAAGGTATGTCAGTTTATCTTTGGCATTTCCTCTGTCACAACAGGTGGGCAACATTAAACACAGGCGACCAAGTGAGATTGAAATAATCTAGTATTTTTAAATGCTACTGTTATTTAATGAGACACTGAAGGTCACATATAGGGAATTATTTGAATTTGTACTAATAAGTATGTGCAAATTTTATAACGGTGTCTGTTGAGTTCTGGCAGCAAGTAAAATGTGACTCAGTAGAATCTGGACCAGAAGTAATGCTTTTTCAACAATCATTTTACTTGAGAGCTCTAAAGGTCAGTAATAAAATATAGGTACTTTTGTGGATTTTTATGGGTAGATATTATGGGTCAAAAGAAATACCTCATATGAAAGTATACATTAATATTTTATCATACAATTTGTCTCTTTCTCCCTTTATATATATATGAACATAAAAAAATATATAAATTTATATGTTTTATATAAACATATAATTGTATATAAACATAAATTTATATGTATATATAAAAAGATTATATCTTTTCTTGTTAAAAGTTTCAAAAATATCTGGGAAGCATTTAAGAAGAATTTGCTTTTAAACAGAACTATGAAATGAGATCTTTATATAGAAATAAAACATCTCTAATGTGTTCATAGAATTTCTTTTTAAATTCATTTTCTTTCACTCAACTAAGATGTTATATAGAAAGATAAATGAAGGATTCCTGTAGATAGTTTAGAAACATTTTCTGCTCTTTATCTCTTCCCAAAAAAATCATTTAACACTTTTGTTCTCAATTGATTTTTTAAATTTGTTTAACTTTTCCTTCCACACTAGGTTAGATGATTCAAATGATGTTTATTCTTCTAGACTTGGGCTGCAGCATGAAGTTCATACAAAATATGCTCCCCTGTTCTATTTCCTCTTTGTGGCGCCATATACCACTTGCAAGTGTTTTTAGTGGTAAATAGAAGATTAAATATGAGCATTAAATCTCATCAACACTAAACATGGGGGAAGAATGTCTGTGGCTCATTTCCAGGCGGCAAATTAAAGCATTGCTGGCAGTGGGACTCCCAACAAGCCCCCGTGCTTTTATCGACTCCCTCACCATCTCAAACACAGCCCAGTGTTCAGTCAATACTTGTCATTCCATGGGAGCCACTATGTCACTGTTGCTGTCAGTATTCTTTATCTAATTACAAACAGGCTCCTGTTCACGCAAGTATCCCTTAACAGAGTACACCCAAGACTGCAACTTAAGAGACAATTGAACAATCAACTTGAGCGATTGTTTAAGATCTCTTCTCAGTCACATATATTTCCTCAATAACGGCAATCTTTTTTTCTGTTTTGCTTATATTTGCTCATTTGTGTTTTTATGGAAAGCAAATAAGTTTATGGGAGATGTAAGATTACTGTATGTTTATGTAAAAAACTAAAAAAAAAAAGAGTATGGACATGGACAGCAATAGAAAAGAGTGTCAACCATTTATTTTTAATGATATTAATTTTTTTCACCTTGATGCTGCACAAATTTAAAGCCTGACTTTTTTCCTGCCTCCTACTTTTGATTAGATATTTCCCCTGGTCCTAATATTGTCACATAAAATATTTACGATTTTTTTAATGTGGCACATTACTTTTTTTAAAACTTAAATCTTGTTAAATACATATGTATATGTTTGCACACATTCATACATTATGTGAAAGAATAAAATATATTTGTGTGGCAACGTAGGGAAAAAATAATTAAAAAGGAGATATGTACATGAGTCTTCTGTTTAATTTAACTTCTCTCTTTGCAGATTTATTAAATAAACTTGCCTACAGCAATTCAATCTCCTGAGAAATGAAGAGTTATTAGCAAGTGACCAGAAGTTTTGAATTCAGCTTTCTGAATTTTCATTATGCAAAAGAGTTTCTTTTTTAAAAAAAAAAGCCTTTCATTTTCAGTGGGTCTAAGGAAATGCTGTGGCTAGTGATAATGAGAATAACTAATTTAGAAATAAAAGGAATACATATAGTAAGTGGTCACATATCATGATATGCTAATGTGTACCTAAGATACGCTAAGGACATCACAACGAATTACTTTGGAAATACTGGCAGATACCCGTCGCCCACATTGGTATCAGTATTCAAGGACGCCTTGCCTCATTGTGGTGTTTAAACAACAGAAGGAACCGAAAGAGCAAGATAAGCATTTCTGTTCCAACTCAAATGAAAACTTGACACTTTGAAAAAAAGATTAAATTTGCTCTTTATGAGTAGCCTTCCTATTTTCAAGATATTTCTGCAAGGTACTTAACAAAAATAGAATAGCTATGTCTTAGAAAGTGCATTTAAGAAAATATTTAAATTCAATGTTGAGCCAAAAAATTCCTATGTAAATTGGGGAGTTTTCTATATACATGGCAACAAATAATTGTATACACATTGAGAAGGTTATAAAATTATTTCAAAGAACTGAAATGATACTTATTTGAAGTGCTTTTATCAGTGCCTTAGATTTTAAATATGTTCTCTTCGCTGGTTCTCTTGAGTGTACATCTGCAACTGTTTAGTAAAGCAGGACCTCTTGTCATTAACCTGAAGCCCTGAAATCGGTTTATGAGTGTACATTTTGTGTCGAGCAGGTTTTGGAGATTTTATATCAATGCTGTTGAGCATGAGTTGAGGGCAAACCCACTGAAAGAGTACCTTTTTCCTCTTAAAATCAAAATCAATCATCTAGGCATCAACACATGGTTCTACATGGCAAAGATCTGAGGTATTCTGAAATCACATCCTAATCTGTGTGTTGGGAACTCCAGTTCTACAAGACGAAATGAGCGATGATGGGAAAGATAATTACGGATTATACATTACTGAAAGAGGATGCAGCAGATTCTCCCATCGCTGTCTCCATCGATTCTACCTTATATAGTGCCCCACCCCAACAGCACTTTCTATTCCCTTATCTTCTTTTATGTTGTCTTTACTTTCTACCTGATGTTACATTTTATGTTGTTTATATATTTATCTTCTGTCTACCTCTTTTACAGGAAGCTCTATAAGGACAAATCTCTGTCTCTGTTAGCTACTGTTCTGTCCCTGAGCCTAGAACACTCCCAGAAACACGGTAGATGCTCAACATATATCTGCTGAATAAATGAATTAGAAAACATCAAAGGGTTGAAGATGTATGGGAAGGTAAATGCAACATTGTTTTTGCACATATACATACATATTTATGAAGAGAAGAGCGATTTGCATTGATTCACTGGAAACATGAAGGAAAAAAATTTACTTACAAATTCATCCACAGTCTTTTTAGGGTGTATGATATTTCTTCTCTTCTACTGGTTACAAATCTAATTTTTAATACATATGATTCATCAGAAAATTTGAAAACTATCAAAACAATATTGTTATTAATATTAATAATAAATATTATAAAATAATTATAAATAGAATTATATATTTATTATATATAGAAATATTATAAATAATATTAATAAAATAATAATATTGGAACATAATATGAAATATGACAACAACTTTGGTGTTTAAAGCAGATAGGTTCTTAGAATCAAAGAACAGGATGAAGAACATGCTTCCTGTTTGTCTCTCCAGATGAAAAAAAAAATATTTTCAGAGGTTTTGGACTTGAAATTTTGTTAAAATGCAAAACTGAAAATATTTTGGCTGCACTTTTATATTTTTGGATTCTGGTTAATGAGATATATCTGAAGTCTTAGTAATATAAAGTGTAGTGGAGGTAAACAAATAACCAGTGACTACAACTGACATCCTTTTGACATCTGTTTGGACTACATTTGTGTATTTTCCACATTTTTTTTTTTTTAGTCAAAAAAGTAATGAATTCAAAAAACAAATCATCTATAGATTACTTAAAAATACGTTTTGTAAATAAGGAGTATAATATTTTTGTTGTTTTGTTCTACATGTGGAGGGCGTCAAGTTTGTATTTTTGCTTCCTGGCTTTAGTCAGATTCTCAGTCTTGAACTTGGAAGTTTTACATAGTAAAATTAAACAACAGTTAACCAAAATAATATGTCACATACTTCTGGATCAAAATTCATTCTGATATATGGAGCAGACCAGAGTGATACAGTTTTAACATAATGCAGTTTATTTCTAATAAAATGAAACAACTTATTTTCATTAATCTAAAATGTTTTTTTTTTAATTTAAGCATGTGTGAATCTAGTAAGAGCCAAAGTTTTTGGCAGCAAAGATAAAGAATAAATTCGTCAAATGGGGGAAAAAAAGTGCATTGTGGTCTCAATTTGTAATGATATGATTCCAGCTTCTGGAAAGCTGTGTATAAGATAAATATTGTATACCAAGTCATATTTACCTATTGACTTTCATTATAATTTTAAAGATGTTTGAACACAATCAAAAAAAATCAATTACAAACCCTAAAATTTACTTTAGAGATTGTGTGTTTATGAACAAATAGTCTAAAGGCATTATTTTTTCCACACAAACCCTGAAAGTACTCAAAAGAACAATCTGTCCAAGTAAACATCATATACATATGGATTTGTTTAACTGGGCATTCTCACTGGCATATACATATTTAAGCAGTCAGTCTACATCTACCATTGTTCAATGTCCTCAGTAGTGATCACCAACAGAAGTCCTTTACAGACCTTGGTTGAAGTAAACACCCTTTTCTCAGTTAGCTTTGAGTTGTATGAAATTTGACTACTTCCTGCTTCTTGGAACTCTCTTCTCCTTTGTGGTTTATAACTCCTCAAATTTGTTAGACCTTGTGAAGTTCTTTCCTAGTTCCTCCTCCTGCTCCTGCTACTTGTTACCTAATTGTAAGTGCCACTACAGGCTAATTTCTCAGCCTTCTCTCTATCTCTCTTAGTTTTCCTGTACTTCTTTCTTTAATGATTCTGTCTACTCAAGTGGTTTCAACTTCCTTTCACTAGATGATTCCAAAATTTATATTTCTGCCTTTGACTTTTCTCCCTACTTATAAAATGACATTTCCAAACCTTCATCTGGATTTTCCATTAATATATCAAACTTAACATGTACTAAGTCAGATATTACCCAAATCAAAATTTCTTCCTGATTTTCCAGTTTTCATGAACGACTCCTCTATCTTGTCAGTCATAGATTTAAAATCTTGGAGTCATCTCTCTCCACCCTTGACTTTGATCCTAAGGTCCATGACTATTCCAGCTTGCAAATCGTGTAAATTCTACCTAACCGCTCTCACAAATTGATCTCCTTTCCATAGCACAGTTACCTTCCTGGTTTAGGCCTCATGGTTTCTCACCACACTGCTGTAATAGTTTCCAAATGGCTATCCATTTTATTAATGTTTCCTGCTTCAATCTATCCTACGTCTGCTAACATTTAGCTCCTATACGGTCACTTCATGTTCAAGACTGTTGATGACTCCTCATTGCACACTAATTAAATAGAGTCAGAATTTTTCAGGCTAGAATTCAAGAACCTCTACGATATAGTTCCAATCTACCTTTCTGTTCCTATCTCATGCTACACAGACAGAGAAACAACTAATTCTGAAAATAGATTTGTAAGACTTATAGAGCTAACAGCTTTAAAATTAATAATATGTGCAAGTGTGTGGAGGGGCAGTAAACATAGTGGTCAGGAACAGACTCTAGAGTCAACTAACTAAGTACACACTCTGGCTCTAACGATTCCTACTGGACGTATAATCTCAGGCAAGTTATTTAATCTGTCTTTGACTCTGTTTCCACATCTGTAGAGTGGGAACAGTAATAGAACTTATTTCACAGGGTTGTTGTGAAAAAAATGAGTTGAAAATTCAAGCCATTGAGAATATTATGTGACCCACTGTATGCCTTAGCTATTAAAAGTGAGTTATATTTTAAAAAAATATTTCATGATGACAATTGTTAGTATTTATGTTATGACAAGCTTTAAAATATTAGTATTTAAGGATATCCTTAAATGCCACTGCCTTTATGAAGCTTTTTTATTTTCCCAAACTAAACATAATCCTTTATAAAATCCTACAGAATTTTTCTATTTATCTATATTGTTCTGTGTTTATTATGGAGGAGAGTTGGGTATGTTTCCTATTTTAAGGGAGAATCAATAAAGAATGAAACAGGAAGAATGGATCTTTGTCAAGTAAAGAATGGGAGTAAATGAAAACATAAACCTAACTAGATACTCTTAGACTTGAGTATCAGAACAGAGAACCAATGAGAAAAGGATGAATGAAGATTTGAAGAAATCTTGAGGTAAACAAGAGGGAAACAGAATTAATCTATGTATAACAACTCCATATTTCTTCATGAAATTCAGGTTAAAATTATCCTCTAAGAGTGAAAGACAAAGGTGGCATGGGAGGAGGGGAGATCCACAGGAATGAATAAAAATTTAAAAAATAAGAAAACAGCAAGTAATATTGAATGCTGAGTTAAAACATGTTGGCTTGAATGCTTTTCAATTTAAATCTATTAATGGGGGTTAATATAACAGTTTCTGGATTGTATAAAGAAATCTCTTTTTCCTTTGCAAGAGTAATTTATATATTTTAAAATATCAAAACATTTTAATTGTTCTCTATGCTTGAGGCAATGCTAATCCACACTGCAAGTCTTCATGTAAAATTCATGATTAGGATTCTTAGTCAAGCTAAACTACGGGGATAGGACACCCATGACCCAGTTAACATCTTGGTTAAAAGGTATCATTACTTTATAAACTATCTAGTCTAGGAAACCTAGCTTGGGGATGGAATTCTACTCATTAGAAAAAAGTGAGTGAGTGAGAAATAAAGAGTTAGGAAAGTGGTGCTGAATATTATGGTTATTCCATTTACTTTCATTCTTTCTTATACTTTTGGGTAAATAAATGAATAAAAAACGTGGAAAGTCCAGGATACCTCACACATTTAACTTTTAGGATGCCTAAGGCATTGAATATCACAGCAAGAAGAGCATGCCAGATGGTAGATGTTTGGAATCAAGAGCAATTTCCCTTATGGTCAATTCTAAAAAAACAAAGGTTGTAGTTTCTAACCTCAAGAGAATTAGGGCTGATAATATTACCTTTTTATAACCACTGGGGCTTTTAAAGCCCTTTAGATATAATGTCTTTAGAAACAAAATATGCATTAGTAACTGATTATGAAAATTGTTTTGAAATGAATAAATATGAATAATGTTTTAGAATAAATTTATATAACATACACGTATCTTCTATGTCAAAAAAATTAACAGTGCCAGCCCTTGTTGGATTCTATATACACATAATATATATAATATTATATATATGTTAATTTCATTATCTGATTGCTTATGTAAACTCTTTGGGATGGGCAGTATTATTCCTATTTTACAAATGAGAAAATTGGGGGTCATAAAAGGGTAAGTAACTTACCCAAGATCACATGATTTGCTTGTGTGGCCAAGCAAAACCTCTCAGACTCCAAATCCGAGTCTTTGCATCATACATGTGAAGGGGCAAACCCAATTAGGAAAAAAAAGAACACTAAAATATCAAAGTCATTTCTTACTTTTAAAACAATATACTTGCCAAATTATTAATTTGAAAAAAAGAGTAATGGCATGGGAACTTTTCAGGAAATATGAGCACTTTCTTGGGGTTGAAAAAAATTATTAGAATACATAAATATCTGACAGTCATTTTTCAAGTTAAACTTCTAAATGATATATCATTACATTATAGGCTTAAATATATAAAAATTGTTAATATGCTGTCTATTCTTAAAATCTACCTACACCTTCTTCTAAACAGCTTTTCTTCCTTTACGAAATGTCTGTAACTTCGAAAGTCTTTAAACATACGGTCCAACACTTTCTAAATTATGGGTGGCTCTTCCTAGAAATTGATTCTGCCTTGTTGATTTACCTTGTCTATCTACCTGACATCTCCACTCCATTCAGAGTTCATCGAATGCAAACATTCTTCTGATTAATGGCTAATTTATTATTTGCCTTGCAAATGTTTATCTGCTGGGAAATGGGATAAATACTTCAGTCTGACAAGTAGGAGGGCCACTAGTCTGGGCCTGATGGAATGGTCAGTTGATAGCATCCCAGAGGACCTGGTCCCTGCCTTGGTTTTCTGAACAATCTTCTGAAAAGCTAAGTATCTATTTTTAATGAGTGTAATGGAGAATCAATTAGCCAATGGCTTATGGGAGGAAATTAATGATAACTTTTGTATGGCATCTTACAAGCCCAATCAGAAATAACCTCCATATGTAATCACTTGGCAATATTGTAACCTCCCTATTTAAAATAAAAGGACACCACGAAAATCATAGACTTGTCTGTATATTTACCAAGCTTGAAAAGAGCATCACTGAAAACACTTAACAGAACACACACACATATATAAACACTTAAAATCTCAAAACAAAAGCCAAAATGGACAAATATGAAAATGTTAACAATGTTTTCCTCTAAATGATAGGTGACTTTTATTTCATTATTTGCACTTTTTAATGTTTGCCGAATTCTGTAATAAAAATACATTCCTTTTAAAATCATATAAATGGTATTTATGAAAATATTTCTCACAAAGAAGAAATACATCTGATGTAAGTCACAAATGCCACATAGATGGTAGAAAACCACGATCGTATATCCAATCATTTTCATCTCCACAGAGACCAATTCTGTGGAAAGCAACTCTCATGAGACAGTTGAGTATAAGCCTAGAAAGTATTCCCAGTCTATCCTACTCGTTGGGAAGCAGATAAAAATCTGTTTAACTACATATGTACAGAGATTTTCACTTTGATGTTAAGAAAATCTGGAGTAGGGGAAGATGTCTAATTCCTACAAAACAAATACATGTAAGTTTGACTATGTAAAACTACACTCAAGTGAATTTTTCCAAACAGTAAAATTGCAGTAGAATATAGCAAATCTACGAAATGATTAGGCTCAATGTAATTAATTAAATAAATGACATTTATGAATTAACACCAAGAAAAGTCTCTTGCTGAGAAAGAAATACAGCTAGCTGACAAATCTGATGCTCCAGATGGTCTGACTAATTTAGGTGTTAGTTTCTCTACAACTGAAGGTAGGCATTGGAAATACTGCTCTTTTTCTTTAAAGTCATTGGAAATTATTAAACAATAGAAATAAATGGAAAACATGAGACTGAAAGAAGAAACTTTCTAGAAAATCTGGTAGATCTGCACGTGTACTACCCACTCTGCACAGAATATATTCCAAAATTTAAATGATGCATTTCTGCCAAAATTATGGAGTTTGGTATCTCATTCTGATACTTATTCAACGTAATTCATCAGTTGTGCATTTGGACTTTGGCTCCTATAACGTGAGCCGAGAAGGAAAAGTCATAAAAGTTATCTTAACTCATGAGAATACATACTACAAATGTAATCATTTCTGTAAAGAATAAATATGTCTACTTTCAAGCCCATTTGAATTCTCCAGTCTATTTTAATTAGAAAAAAATAATTGAGAAAATATGTTTGTTCTGATATTAATGCTCCAATAGAAGAAATGCCAACAACTAATGCTATCCCCCCTTAAATATTCCAAGATTATTTTTCTAAGCAGGATGAAGCAGCCTCCATGTTACATAAGCAGTAAAGGCCACGTGCTGTGGCCCTGTTATTCAGACATCATATATGTAACCGGTCCTGACAACTGCTGATTCTATCTTTTTTACAGGAGTGCTTTCCTCTTTTTTTGTTTTCCAGTTTTATCCTCTAGTGTATATGTCAATGCAGGCAACGTCCCATCACTGGTAATTGTCAGTGGGCCGTCTGTCGGTGACGAGGAGAAAAGGATGACAGCCTTGACATCCCACCAATCATCCCTCTGGAAAATTGATATTGTCCTTCCCAGTAAACAACAGCTCAAGAATCGACCAGTCTCACTGGCACATCCCCGAACAATGAGCTTCCATTAAGGGCAGAAGCCACACATTTATCCCACTACAGTCCAATCAATAGGAAACTGACTTTTTCTGTCCCTTTTAAGCACCCTCTTCTTGTATTTTGCACTTAATACCTCGCAATTACAAACACCTTGTGGTCCTCGTTTGCTTCACTAGAATTCACAATAAGATTTAAAATATTCATTCGGGAGGGGTAGAGAAATCCCCAGTGTGTACTGGATATTTTATTTTTAATGTCACTAATATGCAAACATTGAAGAGACATAAATTTCTGCTCATGTAGATTTGTGACTTGCTAAATTTTTACAAACATTTTCCATAACCCCTCTCGAAAAGTTAAGGGATTCTACTATGCCATTTACATATAAACCATATTAGGACAACATAAAACCAGATGACAGTACAGTTGATTCAGGTATGGTTTCCTAGTAACGTGATGTGTATCACAGAGAAGATACATATGTTTTAATAGAAACACATAACCAGTGGTTACTGGCTTAATGGCGATGGTTACAGTCTAACGACATTCAAAGCCTTTTTCCCTAACTCACAGATTCTTAAGGATTTTTATTATTTAAAGTGCTCTAAAGTATCAGTTATAATACAAGACCATTAAGTGCAATATTTTATCAGTGATTAAAAACATATGTAATTAGGTCTGTGTTCATACATTTACATGCTTATTTTCTTTCACAAAAGAAGTGCATTTTGGATTATGTTTTTAGTTGTATACCCAATGAGTATATGGAAATTCCAAGTTTTTAGGCATAAATAAAAAATTATCTAGTCCATAATGACAATGATTTAATAATATACGGGCAGCCACCCAGATAATACCACCTAGGCAGAATATGAGAGCGAATAAAAAAAAGACAGGGTTCAGCTACAGTGACAGAGAATGTACACTCTTTAAAAGGTGACAGGTGTCAACTTTGGAGGGAAGACAGTGGCTAAAGGATCATGCCAGAACACTCACTTACTGATTTATGAAGCTTCCCTGGTGTCAGTCTGGGAGCATGATGTGCTGCTCTATTTCCGGACCAGAGTTAGGTACAAAGGAAGGGACCAGTCAAGGGAAGCCCATCATTGTCAGATCCCATCCAACCCCCGGAGCCTCCGGGAGGACCGCGGTGGGAAGGCTCTTGCTCAACTCTCGTCCCTTTTGTGGGGAACTGTGTCTGTTTTCATTGTAATCCCCAACCTTTTGGAACCCTTTGAACTCATGAACTACCTTCTTAGAGTGACCTTTATCTTTAGAATAAAAAAGCAAACATCTAGGTAGCGATCACTAAAGCAGGTTTCTGGCTGAAGCACTCACTCACATACAGAGAAGAGTTTTCACTGAAATAAGTATGGATAAATAGGTGCGATTTACAGGTAGCAAAGTAATTTTCAAAAACAATATTCACAAAATTCCAACTATATATACCTGAATTCTGTTTAGTATATGAAATTTTTATGAATATTAATGGAAACATTCTTTCCGGGAGTTTAAATCCAATTCTGGTACCTAGTAAGGGAGATTTGCAAACAATTTGGCAATTCAGGAGTCTTATGATCTCTTTTTATTTTATTTTAATTTAGAGCTTCTGTGTGGTAGATAATGATAAACGTTTGTTAAAGCTTGACACATGTGAATACAAAAAATGAAACAGAGGGCTACTTTAGTCATAGGTATCTAAAACATCCCATTACGAACATTAAAAAAAAAATCCAGGTATCTAAGTAAAGGTTTTAAACTAAAAGAATGTTGAATAAACATTTGACCTGTAAATAGTCTAATGACTAGTTAATAAGCTCAAAGAACACATATATATTATATATTCAATTTTTTTAGAAGCTGGAATCTGAATGTTTTACATTTGTATATGTATAGGCACAATCAGAAAATCATGTAAATAGAGGGGGAAGAATCCTTATTCTGTGCTCATTTAGGCTTCTCTTTTAAACACTGGAAATGGAATCACTGTCCCCATTTCCTGTTGGCACTTAAAGATAAAACAACCTTTGCACAAAAACACATTTATCTAAACCTGGGAGAAAACATTCTCATAGAAGAGATAAGGTAAAGACAGGCAAGTCTGCCCAGTCCAGCAGCAATTCCATCCTTCCCTGAGATAGACTCCGAAATTCTTCAAGACGACACAGGCAGGACTCCATGTGGCAGGAAGCAAAGGGAACCCTCTATGAGGGCGAAATTGGACTGATATGTTCATTCAATCTTTAAAACATTCCCTGATTGAGTAGACTTTTTGTTTGTTTTAAATTTCCTGTTATGAGTTATGCACTTACCAGGTGCTAGGGTAAAAAATTAAAATTGTATGGTATCTGCTATAAAGATACAACATTCTAATGAGAGGACAAGCAAGTAAAAATTACTTATAATATAATGTGATATAAACATTATTACTACAAGATTAAGTGTGAAGAATGTAGCCAGGTCCAATAGTTCCATTGTCTGGGTCTCTAGGGTGAAGGAAATGAGAAAAGGAAAATCTAAATTTCAAATCAGACTTGATATCTCCTGTGCCTCCCGCTAGTTTTTAAAGAAGTTAAAGGTATAACTTCACAAATGTAATCGAGTAGACAAATGCTCCCCATGGAGGCCAGACAACTCCATAAAAAGAGGGATTACACAGTGACACTCCTTTTAACTGTACGCAGCCATGATGTTTTCCTTCATAACAAGATTTCATAAGACCAAGACTAACACCAAGGTTAAGAACCAAACTAGTTACACAGTCGTTCTGCCGTTGATTTTATCATGTACTTGGGGGCAGAAGGTATGTTAAGCAAAATGCTTGGAGGTTTATTGTTGTGGAGGCCCAGGTAGAATGATGGAATGCCAGGCCATTGGGGAGTTCACTGCACCCTCAGCTTTACTAAACAGACACAATCAATACCTTCACGAGGATGTTTGGAATCAACCTTATGAGAACCAAACAGGCACATTACAACCCTTTTTCCAGGCTATGCATTAAGTTCATTACCTTTTCTCATTTGAATTACAAATTGTACTTCTCTGATCAAGATGAGGACAAGTCTCTCATTTACAAGCTCAGATTTTTGCCACGTTAGTGTTTTACAAGGGATAATAAAATTAATGCAGCAGAGAAATATCATGTCACCTCTCGGTAGACAGAGAGAAGTTTCGAAATTCCAATAATTCTGATGGAAGTGGCACAGGAGCTTCCATAAAAATATGACAAAATTGTGAAGTCAGAAGATCCAAGGGCTAATACACCATATTTTTAAAACATGTATCCACTGTCATAACAATGCTAATGTTATAACAACGCTAACGTATTCCACAAGAGAAAATGTTTTTTTCATTTTATCTAACACTAGAATACTTTTCTAAGGTCTAAACATTACACCGAAAATTAGGTGATTTTTGGGGGGGGTGAGGAAGATTGTCACTGAGCTAACATCTGTTTCAATCTTCCTCTATTTTTCATATGTGGGTCGCCACCAGGACATGGCTTTTTTGATGAGTGGTATAGGTCCACACCCAAGATCCGAACCCACGAACCCCAGGCCGCCAAACCAGAGCACATGAACTTAACCACTATGCCACTGGGCTGGCCGCCCAAATTAAGTGATTTTTTTTTCTTTTTGAGTAAGACCAGCCCTGAGCTAACATCCGTTGCCAATCCTCCTCTTTTTGCTGAGGAAGACCAGCCCTGAGCTAACATCCGTTGCCAATCCTCCTCTTTTTGCTGAGGAAGACCAGCCCTGAGCTAACATCTGTTGCCAATCCTCCTCTTTTTGCTGAGGAAGACTGGCCCTGGGCTAACATCCGTGCCCATCTTCCTCTACTTTATATGGGACGCCGCCACGGGATGGCTGACAGGCAGTGCGTCAGCAGGCGCCCGGGATCCGAACCCGCGAACCCCGGGCTGCCGAGCTCAAACTAGAGCGCTGCGCCACTGGGCCGGTCCACCAAATTAAGTGATTTTTAAAGAGTTTAGAAAAACATTTACGTATTTATGAAATGAAATACACAGCAAAATAATGCAGATATTGGTTTAACTGCCACTCTAGTATTCCTTCCTATGCTTGGAATTCAAGGAAAGAAGAAAAGCTCTCAAGTAGGCTGTGAGGGATTCAACAGAGTGTACTTGATGGTGAGGCCAGCCAGCTCTCCAAAAAGTGTTTTAACAGCTTAGAAGTTTAAATTAGACAAGTTTTATAGAATTTTTTATAGTAAAATTTCTATACAGAATGTTCTGAAATTCTTTGATAACCATGCCTAATTCATAAGATTATAGGATTAACGGCTACTCTATTCAAAGTAGTAAACGATGAAGTATTGATATAATTTTCTATTCCATGGTAATAATACTAATTTCAAATATGGTATCTTGGTCAAATATAATGTTTAAATAAATACAATACAACTTTAGCAATGGAAGGGAATCCAATCAATTCATTTCAAAGATGAGGAATTTAAGGTCTAAAGAGGCCAACAGACTTACCTAAGTTCGTGTAGTTTGTAACAGAGCTGGGACAAAGGTATTTTTACCTGGAAGTACAATAAACTCATCACCAGATCACTTAATATGGGTCAGATGATAAACTATACAAGAAAAAGAAAGAATTTAAAAAGTGTCATAAATATTGAGTCTAAATTTGTAACTTTTTCTTTGAAACACAGGTATACATAAGACATCTTTCTATAACATAGCTGATCTGGACTCCTTCAAAATTTCTGTGTCACGAAAGACAAGAAAATGCTGGAAAACTTTCAAGATAAAAAAAGAGAGAGACTATAGGAACATGAGTAAAAGCAGTGTGTAATCCTGAATTGGATCTTGAGCCAAAAAAATTATAATCAGAGTAATTGGGGATATTTGGATGCAGACTTTTTATTAAATGATGATGTTGTATCAATGTTAAATTTCTTGAGTGTGAAAACTGTATTGAGATTATGTAGGAGAATGTTCTTGTTCCTGGGGGAAACATGCTGAAGTACTCATAGGTAAAGTGTCACCATCTGCAAGTAGCTTCCAACGGCATGTGTACGTATAGAGAAAGAGATAAAGAGACTTTGGCAAAATATTGCAGCCAGGTGAAAGTTTATGATTGCTTCTACACTATTCTTTGAACTTTTCTGTAGATTGAAATTTTTCAAAACAGGAAAATGGAGATAAAAGAAGACTCAATCTACGAAGTCAGGACAGAGGTTCTTTGATCCATTTCTTGATCTGGGTGCTGGTTACACAGAGGGATTGTTTGTAAAAATTCATCAGGTCGAATACTCATAAATTATTTCTCTGTGTGTATATTATACTTCAGTTAAAATTTCCAAAAACACAGGAATCAGGCAATATGGAAAACGCATGAATGTATGAACAGATCTTCACTGATTTTTTGAATTTCTCCCAGCCTAGCCCAATTCTTTAAATGTGCAAATTACAGATACAAAATGTCCCCAATTGCATAAGTAATAATAAAAAGAGTTGCCTTGGGACTGGCCCAGTGGCATAGTGGTTGGGTTCATGCGCTCTGCTTCAGCGGCCGGGGTTCATGAATTCGGCTCCCAGGCAGTCACCTACACACCGCTCATCAAGCCATGCTGCGCTGGTGACCACATACAAAAATAGAGGAAGATTGACAACAGATGTTAGCTCAGGGCCAATCTTCCTCAACCCCTCCCCCCCCCAAAAAAGAATTGTTTTATTATTTATGAATAAAATAAAAATAATAATGAGTTGTCTGATTTTTAATTTTCTATATCTGATAAAGTTCTTACACAAATGTCACACACCATTTTTCTATTAAACTTTTTATTTAAAGATAACTGTAGATTCATATGCTGCTATAGGAAATAATAGAGAGATGCCATGTACCCTTCACCTAGTTTCCACCATGGTCACATCTTGCAGAACTAGAGTACGACATCGCAATCAGGATATTGACATCCACATACCGTTTTATCTACATATGTTTCTGTATTAGAGCGGATTCTCTTTATCAGACTATCTCTATGCAATGGGGAATTGATGAAATGCCTAGTTGATTCAAATATATTCATCTTAAGAAGAGAACTCTGTGTGCATATGAATATATCTGTATTCATCTTTGTGTATGTCTGTTTAACTATCCATCCATCCTTCAAGAGAAACCATTTTTGGCTATGCCAGAAGTAAATTTAAAAAATAGATAATTTTTTTTAAACATAACAGTAAGATATTTAGTCAAATTGTTATAACCATGCAAATTCAACATAATTTTCTTAAGCTCTCATTATGTGCCCCACACCATGTCTAAGTATTATACGTAAGTTAGTGAACAAAACAGAGTGGTCAGTCAAGTTGAGAAAACAGACATTAAACAAATGAACATGCAGATATGATTTCAAATCACGACAAATGAATGCTATGACATGAAATGACAGGGTGCTATGAAAGAAAATAGCGGGAGGACTCTAAAAAGATGCCAGCAAGTATAGGGGACTTCTGTGATTAAGGAGTTTTAAAATACACAGAACTGTGAAACGAATGGCCTAAAACACAATGTATGTCATTGGATTATTGGAATCTCTGTAAGTTAACAGTTTAACGATTAGCAAGACTACTGGCAGAATCAGCTAAGTCTCTGCCTAACAGCAACAATTAACTCTCATTCACAGGTATTTGTGGACAATTTATATAACATAAAATAACATTTGTAAAATCTATGTATGGGTTCTTTATTCCTATAGCATGTTTAGATGGCAGGAAAAATATCTTAATTACATGTATTTTCAAAGCTAGTGGACATCATTGACATCGGGAAATGTAAAAACGTTATATAGATTCAAAGGAAGCAAAATTTGTAACACCAGCTTTATTAAAATCTCCAAAGTAATATTCTTAAGCCCTAAACTGGAGGATTTTGAGTGTCTTCCACTTCTAGTACCCATTCAGCTCCCCAACGTCCTTGCCCAATGCTTTAATTTATATCGTTTGCAGATTTATTAGAGGAGGAAAAAAGAAAGGTATACCATTTACAAAGGATAAGCTATTTAATGCATGTAGGAGGGAGATTGTTTTTAATGTTCTATGTCATATCACTTTTAATCAGGGAGAGAGTGACACACGGGCAGGTGTATACTGTTTTCATTAGCAACATTTCAAGAATTCATTAAGATGCTAAACTTGGCATCTATAAGATGGTACTTTTGGATCTTGCCTACGGAAACACTGTTGTTTATCTGCTTGAAATCTATTTTAATTAAATGGAGAAGACAATGGGAGCTTTTTTCCTAACACAATCCTTTTATACTCATTCATTGTATGGAGGACATCTAAATGTGTAAGGTCATATTTGTTAAGCCATGTATTATTTTAATATCCATCTTCCAATCAAAATTATGTACCTGATGCATCCAAAAATTTCAAAACAAACTGTGAAAATAAAAATATAGGACAAATATATATCACGCTGTTCTTACTATTCTTAAGTTGTTTTCTTCTTTCTTTTTAACTATTATGTTTTACAGACTATGCTTTCTGCCATATGTCCTATTTTTGTAACACTGGAGAGCTATGATTTAAGAAAGTGTACAAATGTCCCTAGTTGAAATTTGGTGAGTTTAACACTCAAGTTTTTACACATTGAATTTGAGAAGTGATGAATTGTATCTATATCTTCTTTAGAAAGAGATTATTTTTTAAATGAATTATTGGTACCATTGAATTTGTGATAGAGAAGTTATGTTCTTGCATTATTTTCAGGCAATGACTTTGTATATAATTTGGATGAAGTTACTAATTTGACAATTATATGGAATATTCTTCTCCAGAAAGGAAACTATATGTTTCAGTAAAGAAACATTACAGCAAAGAATGAGGCAAGAAAGAAGAGGAAGAGGGTAGAACAAAATTGAATCACGGCTGCTCGTTAAAAGAGAGACAAAGAGAAAAAATATATATTTTCACAAAATATGTGGGAGTGAATGAAAGCTAGCATTAATTTTCAAATTGAATTTTTTAATTTTTAAATCTGATTTCTTAAATAGAATATCTTTGGGCTATATTTCAGAAAATAAAAACAAATTGCCATGGAATCATTATCTAAATAAAGTTCAACTACTTTACTTTTGTTATGTTATGCAAAAGAATAAGAAGGGGGCATACTGCTCTGAAATGGAAAATAATTTATAATCTTATTATCTTACTTTTAATATCAACTAAAGACTGTGTACACACATTTGTCCTTAATAAAGAGTTGAAACATCGCTTGAAGGGTGTTTCATATAATATATGAAACATATAATCCTATAGTAAATTAGCAACAGTGTCATCGTAGTCAAATGAAGCCTGTATTTGAATAGTCCTGGCTCCATATGCAAATGAAGCATCATAAAAATGGTGCTGAGGTTGCATTTTACGGAAGATGGAACTTTGTGTTGCAGATGCAAAAATCCAATTCCAAATACATGATTATTATTAAGGTCATAATGTGTTTTTCTCAACACCTAAACAAACAACTAAAATCCTCTGGGACCGAGAAGCCCCAGGCAGTCATGCTCCATTGACCGTCTTTCTCAGAAGTGCAGACCATGAAGCTTACTGAGAGGGAGGGTTGTAATTAGCAGCTTCTTCCAACCCACTGGAGTACTCCTTCCTTTACCTATCTCTGTAACCAGTAAACCATCCAGTCATAAAAGATGCTTTAATAATGTTTTACATATTCTAATTCCATAAGAAATTGGGGACGTTATCATAGTGATCAATTATTCTTCAGGAGACCAAACTCACAATATGAGCCGTTAAAAATCAACATACAATTACATTCAAGTTCTACTTTTTAGTTTAAAATTACAGTATCAGTATTTCTCAAGGTCAACATAAACGGTAACTCCTGTGTAATTACATGCCAAGAACGCAGTAATTATATGCTCAGTGTCTAACTCGAAGTAGCAGTACTAAGAGTGTAGTTCAAATATAATTTTCTGTACCACACACTGGCAACTGTTCACATAAACTGCATGGCATGCCACATGCATATTCTGGACAGTTTCATCCTAATTACTGAACCATATTACATATATCAGTTTATAAAATGAAGTAATTAAGGTAAAGAAATAACTTGTCTTTTCACTTTTTTTTTCACTGTATCAGCATCTTCAAGTTTTGGGGATATATTATTAAATGAATATATTTCAGTAATAAAAGAAATGGCAAAAGCATCCAATGCATTAATCCAATGAAAACATCTCAAGATCATGCAGATAAAATAGCATAAATACATTTATTCTACAAAAATAGCTTCATAGTTTGTAAGAAAATACTATTTTCCAAGACAAGCTTTATAGATGACAACTGTGTCAATTTTTTTCCCAAATAAGTGATAAATGTTTTAAAACTTTCAGTCTCCTTCATATATAAAATGCTACCACATGTAAAGGGCTTTTCTTAATCGCTGAGAAAGCACATCTCTACTAACTAGGAAATAATTTTCTGTAAAAGACATTGAAAAGTGTGCCTGGTGTAGTATAATAATCATCAGAGAAAGTAAAATTCACGTTCTACGTTTGAGGTGAACAGACACACATATATAAATCTGTTATCTCTGGTAAATTATTTTTCTCTTTATTCACACTCTCTCCATTCTTTTTTCCTTACAGCTAACTCCCAGACTAATGAAAACATGGAAGGATAATTTCAGAAGAGGAAACAAAGAATCACCATAACATGATATATCATTGGCAATAAAATGTTTACATATTTAATTGCATTGTGGAAGAAACTTAAAATATAAAGGATAGGATTAAGTGGGGAATTTGAAATGTACCCCATCACTTCTCTCAGTGTTCAGCTGAGCCTGAATAGGAATCCTCCATTGTCCTAAAACATGATTTATTTAACTGACACACTTTTATAATTTCAATATATTTATATGAGCTACTCTGAATCTGACATTCTTACTAAATTATACAAGTTTGGTCATAGACTACAGAGACGTATTACTATTTATCTTTTGATAGGAGTTTTTATCCTTCGATTTGGACAGCAGACACATTATTTTTAGTTTCCAGACATTAAACAAATCACTTGTTCTACTTCACACATGACATTGATGACTAAAGAAGGGAAAGTATTGGATACAAGTCCTATTAACCAGGCATTTGCCATAGTGAAAATGCACTGTGGAAGAAGTGTGCAAGGATTGCTGCCAAGCCTGCATTCGGTAAACCAGGAAACCTGCTAAAACACCCCCTAGTGAAATAGCTGGGAAATTCATTACTAAAATGTAGTAATCATGGCAAAAGTACCAGCAGATTGCACACATTACCTCCTGCAGATTGAAGTGGGAATAACTAAAAGAAAAAGGGTAACGACGGTCGGGGGAAATTGAATTTTCATGGCACTTATCTTCTGTGTCATTCTATTTGCATGAGAACAATGTTAGCCGCAGACATTACAGGACCCTAATGAGAACAGGAGCCTCTCCCAATGGGCAGGAGCCAGGATGGGTGTTGATGACACCAATCTATCAATGAGATTTTAAAAGGTGCAATAGTCTCTCCCTTGCTCAGAGCCCATGTGGGTGGGCCTTCAGTCGAAGGAGAGAAGAAATTAAGAATGATGACTTGAGCGAGTTCAAAGCACACTCGCCTCTCTGTCAGCTGGCCGTTAATGATAACGTACTACTGCTTTCCTTAGAGATCTTCATGTCTTATTCAGGGTAAATGGTGAAAATGTGGCATTTTAGAACCCATGATGTGTTTTCTATTGATGCTGTCAGTGTGACCAGCCGCTAAAGGACAGGTTGTTTGTCAGTTCCCATTCTCTTCAGTGATTCATCAAACAGTGGCAGTTCATGCATGCAGTATCAGAAGAGGAATAAATAACTTAACAGCTCCACACTGAACACTCACATATTTTATTAAGCTGCCACCAACCCCGGGGCAATACAGCATGTCAGAAGACAAACTCTTCTGGGGAAACTCTCTTAGCACATACTTTTAGTTACAAGCTAATACCTGCTACAAGTATTTATTATCTAAGATATGAAAACATTTCTTGAGTTGCAAAAGCTGGAGATGCATTTGTATCCCTTGGCCCTATTCTTTATGTCATGAGTAAACTGGTAATGATATTCATTATTAATGTACTCAATTTATAAACCACTTTCCCTCCAAAGAATTCAACTTGCAGTATCCCCAATTACATATATTAACTTACCTCATATGGTGAGCTGTCTGTTTTTCACACACTGAGTGGTAGCTCTCTAAATCATAGCTATGTAAGGGCAAGTAATAGTCTTCAAACATCAATAGCAGGGGCCATTCCCAAGCAGGCTGGATAGACCAATACTCATTGAGAAAGGTTCTACTAACCATTTTCAGTTGTCAACAAGCTCTACCCAATGTTAGAACTGGGGGGTGACCAGGTCCTGCACGTGTCCAACTCATACATCGCACATTACCAACTTAAATCTCCTTCAAAGTTTTCACTGTTAACCTTTATCACCCCTGGGTCAGCCTGAAAAACAACACCTATGTACACTTGCAGTGACTGTAGTTAGGGGGTAGGCAACTTGAATGAGATTAATTTCATATGAGAATTTTGATTTGTCATTCATGTTTCTCTCCCCTTTTTTCACATCCAACAACTGAATTAGGAAGCCTTGGCTGAAGGCAATCAGGGCTACATTTCCAGATTTCCTCTGTGTACTGTTATTGCCTCGCTCCCACAACTCCCATAAGAATTTTAGTAAATATGTATTCACTGAAATTCAATATCTAAGTAGCAATGTTTATTCCCCAGAATCAAATATAGTTAATCTCTAATATAGAAACAAACTGCGTCCCAAAAGCTCATTTAGAAATGATTTTAGAACACAGAATGCACTTCCTCATAAGCAATATTTCCCTTCAAGCTACAGTATAGTGAAGTAAGGAAGTTTGAACCAATTCACGATCAGCATACCAAAAACCAGGGAATGCACAGCTTCTTCACTGCTACTAATTGCTACCAAGTCCCCACTCCATGCACTCCTACAACCTTCAGGGTGACCTTATCCTTTTCAATGGGTAGAGCAGATGTGTAAAAAGAACTGCTCTGCTCCCACACAGAAAGCAGGAGAATTCTCCTTCAAGTATAAACTTGTTGTGAGTTTCTTTCCTTGGCAATTCAAGCTGGGAATTAGAGAATCATTAAGCTTCCATAATGAAATAAAATAAAACTTTTAGCACAGGACATTGAAGTTAAATATAGTTTACAACGAGAAAATTCAATTAACTTTTTAGACAATTGAACCTTTTCATTATATTCTATCCTAAATATATTTGGGGACACTAAGTGTTAAGTGTGTTCTCTCGTGTAGTAAGCTGGAATAAAACAATGAATTATTTCCATATTCTGCTTAAGTGGCCAAAAATTAGTGAGTCAAGGAAGAATGAGAAAGACGTAAGGTGCTTATTATATCCATGCATTATGAGAGATATAACAACGTGGTTTTCAGTATTTAGTGTTCATCAGAATCATCTGGAGGGCTTATTAAAACACCTACTGCTGGGCCTCATCCCAGAGTTTCTGATTAAGTAGGTCTGGGGTTGGGCCCAAGAATTTGCATTTCTAGCAAGTTCCCAAGTGATGTTGATGCTGCTGGTGTGATAACTACACTTTGGGAACCACTGATACTGAGGAAAGAGTACAGACATTAGAGGCAGAAGCACTCTATTCCAATCCTAGGGTTTTTACTCGCTAGTAAGCTTAATCCTTCTAAATTCTAATGAATCAATAAAAAGCAATACTAAACACCAGCACAAATTTGTGAAGATTAAATGAGGCACTATAAAATAAAATGTTTGCAATATTACAGGAGCTTAATAACATTAAGAATTTATTGCACAAACACTACTAAAATCTTTGAAAAAAAATTTTTCACATCAACCTGCAACAGACAGGAAAATGTTCTTTCCACTGAATTTCTAACAGTCGATATATGTGACAATTGATTTAACTAATTATGGTTTTCTAATGTCATAGGTACATCAGTACATTAACAACTCAACCAGGCAGTGAATGCAAAACCAGCTGATATTTGGGATTCAGTTAAATTGGCAATTGACAGCAATTGCCATTAATTAAATTGATATCAATTTAACTGAGGAAAATATGCAAAATTATTTATATGCATAAAGATACGATCTTATATTATTTAGCATGATCTCAAGTAAAATCAGATCTGACTGCATTTCTAACACATCTTCCAGCCTTCAGCTCCCAAGTGGAGGCTACTTCACTTTCTCAGTCAATCCAGAAGGACACACAATTTATAACAGTACTGGAGGAGAAAACTGGGAAGAAAAACCTGGAGATTTTCATTCCACATTGTTTATTCTTTATGTTTTCAGGGTCATGATTCCTATTATTTATGGTCTTAAGTAAAAAATGGTGGTTGAGACTAAAATTGTGATAAAATGATATTGAGGAGGAGTGCTTCACTTGCTACTAGGGCTACTAAAATATTTTAGCCAATTAGAATAATGCATAGCACTTGTAGGAGTTCTGCCTTGATCTTAAAGGCAATAGAAACTATTAGATAGAGGTGTGACATGGTGAAATTGACAGTCTAAAATGACTCTGGCTGTGGAAAATAGAATGAACACAGTCCAGAGTGGATGCAGGTGGGTCAGTTAGTAGTCCAGGTAAGAAATGACGATAGCTAGATTAGGGTGAAATGTGGAGAGAAAAAAAGAGGATCAATTGGAGATATGTCTAAAAAGTAACATCAGCAGGCGAGAATAATGCCTTGGATATGAAAGGAGGAGGAGAATGGTGTCATGTGCACAAACATTGATGAGTTCAGTTTGGGAGATGTTGAGTTGAAGAATCTTTGAGACAAAGAAAGAGAGATTCAAGTAAGCAATGGGTTTTACGGGTAGAGCTCAGAAGGGAGGTCTGGACTGAAGATAGGAATTTGCATGAGATCTAGAAAGAGTGGCAACAAAAGCAGTGACCGCAGAGGAGAGCTCCTAGAACAAGAAGAGGTGAGGGCTCTAAATTTAAATTGATATGGACTGGAATGAGCTGTAAAAGAGATCAAGACAGAGAGGTATAGGAGGTAAAAAGAAAACAACAAAGTACTAGGTCATGGAAGGCAAAGAAAGCAAGTGTTTTAAAGAGGGAAAAGGTGAACAGTAAACCAAGTCCATTGCTTCTGAGAAGTGAAATAAAGTGGAGACTGAACAATGTGCAAAGGGTTTAACGACAAGGAGGTAAGTGGTGACTTTCAAAAGAACCATCTTAGTAGAGTAATTAGACCTGAATCCAGACCAGAGTAAGTACGTTACTTTTCTATTAAAAAACTAACATGTGTGTTAGTTTCCTACTGCTGCTGTAACAAATTACCACTAATTTAATGACTTAACACAAGTTTATTATCTTAGAGTTCTGTAGGATACAAGTTTGACATGGGTCTCACTGGGCTAAAATGAAGGTGTTAGCAGGGTTTCTGGAAGCTTTCTGGGAGGATCTCTTCACTTGCCTTTTCCAGTTTCTAAAGGCCACCTCTATTCCTTAGCTGCAGGCCACTTTGCTCCATCTTCAAAGCCAGCAACAGCAAGTCAAGTCCTCACATCAGATAACAATGATTCTCTCTTCTGCCTCCCTCTTCCAGCTTTAAGAACTCTTGTGACTGCATTGAAGCCACTTGGATAATTCAGATTAATCTCCCTATTTTAAGACCAGCTGATTAGCAACCTTAATTCTATCTGCAAACTTAATTCCTCTTTGCCACGTAACCTAACACACTCACAGGTTCAGGAGATTAGGATATGTGCATATTTGACCACCGTTACTCTGCCTTCCACACCAAAGTCATCCAAAAATTTTTTGAGCACTGACCACGTGTCCAGTAATCTCCCTCACTTCCTCAAAAACAAGCCATTTTAATACAAACACTTTGAGGAGATATTTTGCTAGGGAAATCTTTTCTATTTTAATTTAGAAGAGCATACTTCTTTACCTGCTTTTTCTCTGTACATATTTATTGTTTGTTGATTATTTCTTTTATGTCATACTAAAACAAAGTCAAAAAAGAAAAACACATGTTTAGAAAATGGTAGGAGATACTTTAAGTTATGTGTATTGTTGCAAGAAAAAAATTAATTCAGCATTTAAAGTCTAGATTACATACTCAGAAATGTTTGTTTTTTTTTTTTTAGTTTGGTCTCATTATATTTCTGTTACCAATCTACTGAGAAGAAAATGCTGTGCTGCTTTCTGGTATCTGAAGGGCTGTCAAGTAGAAGACGATGTAAATTGTTCCATACTGCTCATGTTGACAGAAGCAGAACCAAATGTGCACAGCTTAGAATGTACTTTTCTGCTTAAAACAAAAAAGGTCCTCCTAAAAATTAAACTTGTCTCATAATAGAATGGATTACTTTATGAGAGGTGATCACCTGATTAGTGTAAGTATTCAAACAAAGAGTGAAGGGCTGTCACCCCATTATAAAATAGACATGTAAAAGAATCACATTAGGTGGAAGGTTGAATTGAATCATGATCAAGTTTCTTCTAATATGTAGTATATGGATTTAACTTAGACATGATGTATCCCATGAAAATGCAAATCTAATCTTTTGTGTGTTGTAATATGTGTTTAATTTTTTTAGAGAGGAGGGTTACTTACATTCATTATTTTACTACTGGTACTTTTTTCTCTCTAGTTTTCCTTATTATTTAAATGTTCTGTGTTATTATGGGGGACTAGGAAATCAACTGTGGCTAGAGAAAAGATCCTGTTCCACGGTCCACTATTTGAGAATTCATGAAGATGTATTAAATATCAGAAACTATACACTTCTCAAGGCTCAATTTGGTTCTACTGTTACAATGATAACTACAGCAAATTATATTTGTTGCATATTACATGGGAGAATGGTGAATGGAAAGTGTTGACTTCCCCAATTCACTTAATGACCACATTTCATTCATGGAATGGATATGAACATATTTTTATAAAGATACAATCCACTGAACCTGACTCAAGAAGAAAGAAAAAATCTGATAGACATATAATAAGTAAAGAGAATGAATTCGTAACTAAAAAAACTTCCCACAAAGAAAAGCCCAGGCCCAGATGGCTTCACTGAAAATTCTACCAAACGTTTAAAGGAGATTTAACACCTATTCTTCATAAACTCTTCCAAAAACTAGAAGAGTAGGGAACATTTTCCAATTTTTTTTTTTTTTTTTTTGTGGGGAAGACTAGCCCTGAGCTAACATCCGTTGCCAATCCTCCCCTTTTTGCTGAGGAAGACTGGCCCTGGGCTAACATCTGTGCTCATCTTCCTCATTTTATATGGGACGCTGCCACAGCATGGCTGACAGGCAGTGCGTCGGCAGGCGCCCGGGATCCGAACTCGCGAACCCTGGGCTGCCAGGCGCGAACTAAACTGCTGTGCCACCGGGCGGCCCCCATTTTCCAAATTATTTAGAGACCGTATTATTGTGATACCAAAACTAGACAAAGACATCATAAGAAAAGAATACTGCAAGCCAATATGCCTTGTAAATATAGATGCAAAAATTCTGAACAAAACACTAGCAAATGAAATCCAGCAAGATATAAAAAGGATACACCATGACCAAGTGGAATTTATTGCAGGAATGCAAGGTTGGTTTAACATATGAAAGCCAATCAATGTAACAAACCAATCAATAAAATGAAAACAATAACTACATGATCATTACAACAGAAGCAGAAAAATATCTGACAAATTCCAACACCTCTCCATGTTAAAAATACTTAACAAATGAAGAAGAGAAAGAAACTTCTTAACCTGATAAAGGCCGTCCAGGAAAATTCCACAGCTAACATCATACTTAACAGTAAAAAACTGAGTACGTGCTCCCTATGATCAGAAACAAGACAAAGATATCTGGTCTCATCACTTCTATTGAACATTGTAATGGAAATTCTATCCCGGGCAACTGGGCAAGGAAATTAAGCAAAAGGCAAACAGACTGGAAGAAAGAAGCAAAACTATCTCCATTCCCAGATGACATAATCCTGCATATAGAAAATCCTAAGGAATCCACACACACACACACACACACACACACACAAAAGAAACTTAGAACTAACAAACAAGTTTAGCAAGATTGCAGGACACAAGTAAGATTGAATAATCAGAAAATAAAATTAAGAAAACAATTCCATTTACAATTGTATCAAAAAGAATAAAATGTGCAGAAATAAATTTAGCAAAAAAAAGTGTAAGACTTATACACTGAGAACTACAAAACATCACTGGAAGAATTAAAAGAAGACCTAAATAAATGGAAAGATATTCCATATTCATGGAATGCTAGAAGACAATATTTTAAAGCTAGCAATACTCCTCAAATTGACCTACAGATTCAACAAAATTCCTATAAAATTCCCAGCTGCCTTATTTGCAGAAACTGGCAAAGTAATCTCAAAATTCATAGGAAATGAAAGGAAGCCAGAATAGCCAAAACAGTCTTGAAAAAGAAGAACAAAGTTAGAGAACTCAGGCTTCCCAATTTCAGAACTTACTACAAGCCTACACTAATCAAGTCCTTGTGGTCCTGGCATAAGAACAGACATGTGGATCAATGGAATATAACTGAGAGTCCAGAAATAAACACTTAGATTAATGTTTATCTGATATTGTAGAATGGTACAAAGACAATTTAATGGGAAAAAGAATAATTTTTCAAAAAATAGTGCCAGTAAAACTGGATATCCACATGCAAAAGAGTGAAGTTGGGTCCCTACCTCATCCCATCTACAAAAATTAACTCAAAATTGATCACAAGCTAAAAGTAGGAGCTAAAACTATAAAATTCTTAGAAGAAAATATATGGGTAAATCTTCTTGACCTTAGATTTAGAAATAGTTTCTCAGATATGACACCAAAAGCACAAGAGAATAGATGATAGATAGATAGATGATAGATAGATAGATGATAGACAGATAGATAGATAGATAGATAGATAGATAGATAGATAGATAGATAGATAAAGACTTCAAATTTAAAACTTTCTTGCTTTGAACAATTCCATCAAAAGACAATGCACAGAATGGGAGAACACATTTGCAAATCGCATATCTAACAAGGAACTTGTAGCCAGAATATATGAAGAACACTTACAACTCAACATTAAGAAGAGAAATAATTCAATTAAAAACTTGCAAAGGATTTGAATGGACATCTCTCCAAAGAAGATACAGGCATACCTCCTTTTTGTGCTTCTCTTTATTGTGCTTCCCAGATATCGTGTTTTTTATAAACTGAAGGTTTGTGGGAAGCCTGCATCAAGCAAGTCTCTTGGTGCCATTTTTCCAACAACATTTGCTCATTTCGTGTCTCTGTGTCATATTTTGGTAATTCTCACAATATTTCAAACTTTTTAAATATTATTATATTAAAATGGTGATCTGTAATCAGTGATCTTTAACGTTACCATTTTAATTGTTTTGGGGCATGACAAACCACCTCTGTATAAGATGGCAAACAATTAGTAAATGTTGTGTGTGTTGTGGCTGTTCCACTGACCAGCTGTTCCTCCATCTTTCTCCCTCTCTTCAGGCCTCCCTATTCCCTGAGACAAAACAATATTGAAGTTAGGCCAAGTAACAACCCTACAATGGTCTCTAAGTGTTCAGGTGAAGAAAAGAGTCACACAGCTCTCACTTTAAATCAAAAGCTATAAATGATTAAGCTTAGCGAGGAAGGCATGTTGAAAGCTGAGACAGGCCAAAAGTTAGGCCTCTTGCACCAAACAATTAGCCAAGTTGTGAATGCAAAGGTAAAGTTCTTGAAGGAAATTAAAAGTGCTACTCCAGTGAATACAAGAATGACAAGAAAGCGAAACAGCTTTATTGCTGACGCAGAGAAAGTTTTAATGGTCTGGATAGAAAATCAAACCAGCCACAGCATTCCCTAAGTCAAGGCCTAATTCAGAGCAGGGCCCTAACTCTCTTCAATTCTGTGAAGGCTGAGAGAGGTGAGGAAGCTGCAGAAGAAAAGTTTGAAGCTAGTAGAAGTTGGCTCTTAAAATTTAAGAAAAAACCATCTCCATAACATAAAAATGCAAGGTGAAGCAGCAAGTGCTGATGTAGAAGCTGCAGCAATTTATCCAGAAGATTTCGCTAAAATAATTAATGAAGGTGGCTAAAGAACAGATTTTCAATGTAGACAAAACAGGCTTATTTGGAAGAAAACGCCATCTAGGACTTTCACAGCCAGAGAGGAGAAGTCAATGTCTGGTTTCAAAACTTCAAAGGACAGGCTGACTCTTACTAGGGGCTAAAGCAGCTGGTGACTATAAAGCCAGTGCTCCTTTACCATTCTGAAAATCCTAGAGTCCTTAAGAATTATGCTAAATCTACTCTGCCTGAGCTCTATAAATGGAATAACAAAGCCTGGATAATGGCACATCTGTTTACAACATGGTTTACTGACTATTTTAAGCCCAATGTTGAGACCTCCTGCTCAGAAAAAAGATTCCTTTCAAAATATTATTTCTCATTGACAATGAACATGGTCTCTCAAGAGCTCTGATAGAGAGGACAATGAGATTAATGTTATTTTCATGCCTGCTAACACAACATCCATTCTGTAGCCCTGGGATCAAGGAGTCATTTCAACTTTCAAGACTTCTCATTTAAGAAATACAGTTTGTAAGGCTATAGCTGCCATGGATAGTGATTCCTCTGTGGATCTGGGCAGAGTAAGTTGAAAACCCTCTGGAAAGGATTCACCATTCTAGATGCCATTAAGAACATTCATGATTCATGGGAAGAGGTCGAAAGATCAACATTAACAGGAGTCTGGAAGTAGTTGATTCCAACCCTCGTGGATGACTTTGAGAGGTTCAAGACTTCAGTGGAGGAAATAACTGCAGATGTGGTGGAAATAGCAAGAGAACTAAAATTCAAAGTAGAGCCTGAAGATGTGACTGAATTACTGCAATCTCATGACAAAACTTTAACAGATGAGAAGTTGCTTCATATGGATGAGCAAAGAAAGTGGTTTCTTGAGAACGAAACTACTCCTTGTGAAAATGCTGTGAAGATTGTCAAAATGACAACAAAGCATTTAGAATAGTACATAAACTTTTTGGATAAAGCAGCGACAGAGTTTGAGAGGACTGACTCCAATGTTGAAAGAAGTTCTACTGTTGGGTAAAATGCTATCAAACAGCATCACGTGCTACAGAGAAATGGTTCAAGAAAGGAAGAGTCAAATAGATGAGGCAAACTTCATTGTTGTCTGATTTTAAGAAAGTGCCACAGCCACCCAACCTTTGACAACCACCACCCTGATCAGCAGCAGCCATCAACATCGAGGCAAGACCCTCCACCAGCAAAAAAGATTACTACTCACTGAAGGCTCAGATGATGCTTAGAACTTTTTTAGCAATGAAGTATTTTTTAATTAAGGTATGTACAGTGTTTTCTTAGACATAATGTTATTGCACACTTAATAGACTACAGTATAGTGTAAACATAACTTTTGTATGTACTGGGAAACCAAAAAATTCATGTGACTTGCTTTATTGTGATATTTGCTTTATTGCCGTGGTCTGGAAATGAACCTGCAATATCTCCAAGGTCTACTGTATGTACATAGTCAATATGCACATCAAAAGATGTTCAACATTATTAGTAATTAGGGAATGCAAATGAAAACTAAATGAGATACCCCCTACACCTACTAGGATGGCTAGAATCAAAAAGATGGACAATGATACGTGTTGGCAAAGTTGTGGAGAAACTGGAACCCTCAGACATCGTTGGTGGGTTTGTAAAGTGATGCAGCCACTTTGTAAAACAGTCTGGCAATTTCTTCAAAAATTAAACATAAAGTTAATATTTGACCCAGTAACTGAACTCCTAGGTATTTACATAAAAGAATTGAAAATATCTGTCCAAACAAAAACCTGTACATGAATGTTCATAGAGCACTATTCACAATAGTTGAGGTAAAACTCGAAATTCCATCAACTGATGAATGGTTAAACAAAGTGTGATATATCCATACAATGGAATATAATTTGGCCATAAAAAGGAATAAAGTACTGATACATGTTACAGCATGGATGAATCTTAAAAACATTTTGCTAAGTGAAAGGAGTCAGACAAAAAGGCCACGATTCCATTAACATGAAATGTCCAAAATAGGAAAATTCACACATAGAGAAAGTAGGTTAGTGGTTGTCAGCTCCTGGAGCCATAAGGGAATGGGGAGTGATTGCTAATGGATGTAGGTTTTTCTTTCTAGGGTGAGGAAAATATTCTAAAATTAGTGGTAATGATTGCACAACTTTGAATATACTAAAAACCACTAAAATGTACACTTTAAAAGGGTAAATGTATGGTACGTAAGTTATATCTCAATAAAGCTGCTATAAAAATAATCCATGGTATAGAGAGTAATACTAATACCAATTTTCTATACATCTGGGAAACTAGAAGTGTTACATCAATTCTAGAGCAATGTTTTTCAATCTTTAACGTGCATACAATCACCTGAGGATCTTGTGAAAATGAAGATTCTGATCCAGTAGATTTAGGGTAGACCTATATTCTGCAGCTCTAACAGGCTCACAGGTGATGTGGATTCTGCTTACTCAAGAGGCACACTTTGATCAGCAAGCTCCTAGAGGTGGCACTGTCCTATATGGTGGCCACCAGCCACATGTGGCTATTGAGCATTGAATTGTGGTTAGTTTGAATTAAAACATGTTACAAGTACAAAGTATGCACTGGATTTCAAAGACTTAGCATGAAAAAAATTTTAAATCTCATTAATAAGTATACCAATACATATTGATATAAAATTTTGGATATTGGGTTAAATATTAAATTAATTTCACCTGTTTGTTTTTACCTTTTTAATATGGCTCCTAAAAAATGTTACATTACTTATGTTGTTTGCATTATGTTTCTATGAGACACTGCCATTGTAATGAATTTTCTCAGTACTGCCAGCAAACTGTGTTGCTGAACTGCAAAGGAGAAGCCATTATCAGTATCAAGAAGGTTCTTAATTGTCATCAGCTGTAGACAGGTCAATGTAGCACAAATGTACTCTGCTGAATGAATACAATGAATAAATAACAGGAATATACCCAAAATATTGTTGCACATTGATCCTAAGAAGTGCTATCAAAAGCAGAAAAGCAGAAGAAAATTGTTAAAAATGCACGTGTTCAAATAACATGATATAGCTGAGGATTGTGCTGATGTTACAGTAGTAGAAAGTGCATACTAGAGCATAGCAAAGGCAATGGACTGAAAAAGAATATAAATGATAGAACTTAAATGAGACAGATTCCAGGAAACCAAGGATATATTCATGTCAAAAGGTAAATTTTACATATATGCACTATGAAAAGGTACAATTGATATTGCTTAATTTCTTCAACCTTGTCTAAATATGTCATTTATAAATGAGAATTTTAATGCAAGACAGAAGAAAATACCATTGTTTTGTGCAGAGCTCAGAATGGAAAATAAAGTAAATGAATCATTTTCTCTGATTTAAAGATATGTTGGCTACTTATATCAGTATATAAGCATAAAACGGAAATGCTTAAGCATTGTTGCAAATTTAGTCAAAGACAACCTGGACAGCAAGTCAAAGTTGTAGTTGGTCAAAATAGCATATGCTGACTGATAGCCGGCCACAGAAAATTATGCCAGAGATCAGAAGAAGATTCACAAAGCATTCATTCTGACAAGGTGAAGGAGTAAAACCCCAAGGTTGTGAATGATCGTACTCTTGTTAAGGTCAAAATGGGCCAGAAAGAAAAGCGGAAAACCAGGCAAGGATAATAAGGACTCTAATTCATCTCTCTTTTTTTTTCGTTTTGCTTTTTCATTTTCTCTAAGACTTCAGACCATTTTGAAAGGAACTCAATGAACCAAGGGATACTACTAAATACATAAATGTAAAATATTATTACTGCTAAAGTCAGCACCACAGTTAACTTTCAATGTAAAACTGAAAATAATAATCTGTAAGTTCACGTGCACCTTAACTCAATGATTACACATGTAGAAGGTATCAATTTTACTGAAAAAAATAAATGACCCCTCAAATTGCAGGTATATTATACTACCCTGATACAATTGGAAAAGGTATTTTAAGGAGTAAGGCAGACATTAAATTTAAGCAACTAATGCCAGTTATATATAAGAACTTCCCACCACAAGAACTGACAATGAGAAGAAGATGTAGGCTGCATTGAGTGGGTATAATAAGGGACTTAATTTAGATTGGGTGGGGTCCGGTTGGTCATGGTCAATGCAGACTTCCCTGGTATGACTTTGAGTGGACATCTGAAAGTGAGTAGAGGTTACATAGGTGTGGATGGAATTAAAAAACATTAGAAGCAAAATACATAGCATGTGCAAAGGCTCTGGGGCAGGAGGAAGCTTGACAAATTTATAGAACTTAAAATAAGAAGCTGAATATAGAGAGAAACTGGGAAATAAATTATAAAGGAGAAAATAGGTAGGAATCAGCCAATGTAAGTCCTTTGAAACAATGAGAAGCCACAGAAGGTCTTTAATCTAGAATATGACTTGACTAGATTTCATTTTGATAGATTATTGAGAATGTAATAAAGGGAAACATAAGTTAGAAAGAAATTGTAGCAGTCCAGGTGAGATATGATGGCTGTTTGATGGAAATGAGAGAAGTGGGATTAAAAGACAGATTCTTAGGGGCTGGCCCAGTGATGTAGTGGTCAAGTTTGCACACTCTGCTTCGGTGGCCCAGGGTTCGCAGGTTCGGATCCTGAGCGCAGACCTATGCACCACTTATCAAGCTATTCTGCAATGGATGTTAGCTCAGGGCTAATCTTCCTCACGAAAAAAAAAAAAACCCCTCAAATATAGACATATACTTTGCAATATAGAATAAATGTTTGAAAAAAAAAAAGAGATTCTTAAAAGGTGAAATCAGTAGGACTTAGTTCTGAGTTGGAAAAGGGGGTTAAGGGAGGAAAAAGTCAAGGAGGCATAACTAAATGGATGCCATTCCCTGGGATAGTGGTACCTGAAAAGGGCCTTTTGGGTGTTGAGAGACATTGTAAGTAAAATTTTGCATATTTTGAACTTGAAGTGTCCCTGAGACATTTAAGAAGAGTTGTCAAATACACAGTTGGAAACACAAGTCTGTAGCTTAGCAGAACGGGTTGCCTCAGAGACATAACTCTGGTAGTAACTGGCCTGTAGGTTATAGTTAAAGCCATGTGTATGGATGAAATAGTTTAGGAAGCAAGTACAGGTTGTGAGGAAGACTTAGAACTGAGTCTTAAGAAATTCAAGATTTTAATAACCTGGTATACAAGAGCAATCCCACAAAGGAGAAAGAGAAAGACAGACTAGAGATGTAAGAGAAAAACTTATTTCTCTATTTATCTCACATGGAATAAAGACAATCTTCTTTTGATGGGGGATTCCTACTTACCCTGAAGGCCCAGAGAAATTATTACTTTATTTTTGTGGCATGTTCTTAACCCATTCAACTTCACTGAATATTTGTACGCATCATTCTACTTTGGCTCAAATAATGTAATAGTTTTTTATGTTTTTATATACTCTTTTGAGGATAATAGATTACTAAAAAAAACCCTTCTAAACTGGAAATAATACACTTTTTGTCTTGAGACTTAAAATACATCTAGGCTTATCTTTCGTTTTGATAAAAACAGGGTGCATTCTATGTTCACACTTGTGTCCCTTTTAAAGCATCCAGTGTCACATCTTCTAATAACAAAATTAAGGTAATACAATTTGATTTTAATTGGAAAAATAAACTGTATCCTATTAAAAACTCAATTATACTTGCAGCTCTTACTGGTAACTACTATGTCTTGAAAGCATCTGTTCCTAAAGTTAATTAAACTTGACTTTCACATGGTCAAATCTTGCCAACCGTAGTTTCCAAATAATTTTCGTTCCCTGTAACATTCTGCTGTGGAATCACATCCATTTCTGTTTTGTTTGCCTTGCTTCATAATAAACTATCCTTGGGAAGCGGAAAGATGGGCAGCCAGTGTCCCCATGGGAAAAAAAAAAAAAGCTTCTTGTTTTAGGATTTCATTTATGAAGCCAAATCTGGTTTTATAATTTATAAGGCTTTTCCAACCCAGCTTTGAAGTATGAATATCTACGGACACTTTTCTGTTGTTCTCTGCAGAAAGGAAAAAAAGGACAACTTGTCTTTTCTGGTCATAGACATTTTACTCTACAATCCTCTCTTTTCTGATATATAGACAAGAAAGAAAGGAACCACCGCTTGAGATAAAATGTTCCTCAACTTTCAGAGGCTTTTTTTTTTTCAAGATTACAAAAAATGACCTCAAACACGAACGAGTTACTCATCTGTCCTTCCCCATATTTTACCATAAAGAATTTTTCTTTTGTTCTCAATGCAAATGGTCATTGGTTCATTTTCTCTCACCCGGGACAGTTATGTCACATCTCTTGACTAATACGCATGCATTTGCCACTAAAAGACATTTTAACTGAGAGCTGTCACATCCGTCATCTCCACTAGGCCTGGTTAAAAATTTTATCTGCCGTCTTGAATTAATTTCAGCTTCCATGAGCCCAGCAGGGGAGTTTAGAGTGGTTTAGTTAAATTCCTCATTTTAAAAGAACATTATAGTTTCCTATTTAGAGTTTTCCTCCACATCTAATTTTTGTTTTACATTACTGAAACGATGATATAATTATATATCCACTGAAAAGGAAAAAAAAAAGGAACAAAAAAATAAAATAAAATAATCATCCAATTGTGATATTTTCCTGAGGAGGCATTTTCTTTTGTTTTGCTTTTTTTGCCAATTTTCCTGTTATTTCACAAATGAGCTACAACCCAGCCTAAAGAGTACACAATTAACAACTAAATATGCAGAATTTAGAGAAAAAGGAAATGAGAATCAAAGCACTAACTGACAGTAGAATCACAAAAGGGGAAAAAAAGCAAAATAGGAATAAGGCCTAATCACCAAAATATTTAATATAGATTACATCTGGGACAAGACCGAATGGGACCAAGTCAATAATCTATTCTCCTTAAAGCTGCTGTTCAACAGTTTGCTTTTCAGGCAGCCAACACAGATATTGGTAGGTGAGGAAGTTCAAGCTGTGAGTTGGATGAAAGAGATGTTTGAAGCTGACTAATGCCAACGGAAGTATCTAAATCTCCTATGAGCCACGACTGACCTGGGGGAATATAAACCCCCTGAGACAGGTACTGAACTCTTGACAAATGTGTTGTCTTACAAGTTGCAAGTTGAGTTTTCTGAGCCTGGAGCTCGCTACTAGGAAGTTTTAGAAGGGCACGCATGGGTATCAATTCCCCCAGCCAGTGTTGCTAGTCCACATTAAATACTACTATCTACATACATATGTTTGCAAGACACCATTAGAATTCATTGTCTCCAAGCTTTTAATTAATGTCCTTTGCTTAGTAATGATCTTAACACCTTAAATCAAAAGGAATCAGCAGAATCCCAGTTGTGCCATTGCAACTCCAACACCAAACTTTCTCAAGCATTCCGTGAAAAAATCTCCAAAGGAAAGGATGCAGCACATGCTTTTACTTTTATTTAATCAGGATCGAGGAAATTGTACCTTTTAATTAAGCTAAATTGGTAGTTTAAAGTTCTTTATTTAATTTATTTTTAACCATAAATTATATTATGAAAGAGTCAATATTTTGTTTCCTATTTAGTGGCATTTGCGTGACATAATTTTATTCAATATTTGTAAGATCTCATCTGATATGAATTATTTTGTGTGTGCACTCTTTAGGAAAAATTGTGAAAGCTGCAATACCAGTAATCTCTTCTCTTTAAGATTATTTATTGCTGCTTTAAAATTGTGTTTACTAAGGACAGAGACCATGAGAAACAAATACCCAGGAGTTCTTTTCGTGCATTATCTTAACCGTACGAGGAATAAGAAATAAGACGTTCGGGTAGTTTTTCTCTTCTGTTAAATGTTGGGTGAGTAGAGAAAGAAACACAATTTTCACGCAGAGATTTACCAGAAGACGCAGGGGAAAGACCTGCTCATACTTGGCTTTCCCCAGTTCCAATGTAAACAACTAGTAGTGAGTCACTACATGCCCACTGCTAAAACAGGCAAGGCAGTACTGTGTTATTAAAATCCTTTTAATCAATAGGAATGATGAAAGTGGCTAACTCAAAAGTGATAACCTAAATAGTTGATGGCTATGGGGTGAGGAGTGCGAGAAAGCATTGAAGAAGGAAGCACAGAAGTGTTTTAAACCTATATCCTTTAAAATTTACTAATTCAGCCATCTGGCAAGTTTACTGCTATTATTATAAATTCTTATTTAAATGATAATAAAATCACTTGCTGACAGGAAATTAGTCATGCAAGGACCTGCAGATGCACTGCCTTCTGCCCAGACCCTGGAACTCTGCGTGCAAAGTTCAAGGCTGCTCATTTGCTCAAACCACATGGGGTAGCGAAATGCTGACAGCTTTAAGTCTTTCAAGGTCTCCCCCAAATTCAACAGATCTTTTATAACTTTTGGGGATGTAAGTGGGGGGGAGGGAGGACATATTTATTAATGTCAGCTCCTCTCTCCAAGTTATCTCATCTTTTTTTATTAGACTAAATGTAGAAAACCCAAAGAAAAAAGGATATGTCAGTCTGGATAACTTTTGCACTAATTCTTGGAACAATAAAATTACAGTGAAGTATGATATTAGCACTAATATGATATTAAAAATTCCATTTTGATTCTCTAGAATTATTTTGTAAATTATACATGATAGGAAAGTACATCACAAAAACATTTTAACAGACAAAACTGTGCTTTACACAGGAAATATTTCTATGGAACTTTTAGTAGTATGGTGACAAATTTGTTTTTGAAAGCACTTTGTTCTTATAGAAAAGTTTATTTAGTAATGAAACTGAGTATTTTATCTTATATAACATCAATAATAATAGTAACACTACCGAATGTAACATAATTTAGCACATTATGGTTTGAAAAACACCACCATTGTTAAGCTATGAAATTTCCACCCTTTGGTGACCTCTCAATTGGGCACAAGTACTCCCTTTTCCCAGATGAAAATAGTGAGCCTCGGACAGATTAAATACTCCACCCAAGGATCAGAGAACTAAGAAATACCGAAGGCAGCAAGCAGTCTCCAGTTTTATCATTCAGACTAGAAGATTGGACACATGACCCCACAGCTAGTAAACAAGAGTGGAAATAAATCTAAATAAGCCACGGTTTAGCAAACAAGCTGAAAAAGAAAGCAATAGTACCATTCTTGTTAGGTGAATAATTGTTAATATAAACAGGTGTGTATTGCATATAGCATAGGTATAAATCCACAGTATACGACTTTACTAAAAACTTCACCTCTGTGTATGCCTGAATTTCATGTTATTTCTTTAATACACTAATTATTTTTTATGATGACATCATTTGAAGTTTTTAGCGAAAGATAACTTTAGAAAAGACTTCAGGTAACACAATTCATCATCTTATTTATAATTCCCTATGTAATTGAAGATATCGCTTATGGATAGATAATCAAAATAAGTATTAATCTTGTTTTAACTGAACCCCTCCCCCATTCAACTCTAAAAGGAAAATAAAAATTATTCCCACAGAGAAAACTCATCTTTTATGAACCCATACTGTCTGATCGTGCCTCCCCATCTCCCTACACGCTGGTTTGGGCTTTTCTGCACGCAGTAATGAACCACTTCTGACGGAGCCATCGCCCATCCCCCCCTTGCTCCACCCCTCTGCGTCTATTTAAATTCAAACATGCACAGCTCATGTATAAGCAAACAGGTGCAAGGATCGGGGGGCTGCCAAACCCGGAGCAGGCAGGAGGTACACGTGTATCTCGCTGATTGTGGCACGCTACTGATAGAAGACGACAAGCCCAGACAATAGGGAGGGTCAGTAGGTGGCTCTTTGATTTCTCTGGCTTCCTGACACGGCAGCAGGCTGGGAGTGTGCAGCTTGTAGAAGAGCTAATGTTCTCTACCCCATAACATTTAAGAGCGGGAGTGAAATTTTTAGATGTCCTGAGCAGCAAGTCTGTGCTTTCTAATTATTGTCTTCAGCAGATAAGTGCATGAGGCTGTTAGCTCAGAAACGCAAGATACCAACAGTCCCAAATCATTGCCCTTTCTTCCTGAGAATCTTCAGGGAACCAATAGCAATAATGTCACACTGTACACACAAACAATGTTGTTCATTGTACATGTGGAAGTCATCTTTTCTATCAATACTTTAACGCAAATTTATGCCATATTTATTTCAGGTCACTCCATCAATTCTCTCATTCAGTTGATGGGTAGTGGAGGCAGGAAAATGACATCCTTCAACCATGGAAAGTGCCATCTTGTTAGATTTAATTAAAAGATCCATCGTGATTCTATAGTTTGACTATTTTTAGAGCATGTGAGAATATTTTGGAACATAAAAGTTTAAGCAATGTTTTATTAATATTTTTAAATAGTGTCTCTCTTAACTTTATGAAGCCATTTAGAGCTTTTCATCTGTATGCCATAGAAATACATATATCCTAAAGCAGTAAAATCAGCCCTCCATATCTGCGGGTTCCGCATCCACGTACTCAACCAACTGCAGATCCAAAGGCCTACAATGGTTGCGTCTGTACCAAACATGTACAGACTTCTTTTCTTGTCATTATTCCTTAAACAATACAGCATAACAACTATTTACATAGCATTTACACTGTATTAGGTATTATAAGTAATCTAGAGATGATCAAAAGTACACAGGAGAATGTGTATAGATTATATGCAAATACTAAGCCTTCTTATATAAGAGACTTGAGCGTCCATGGATTTTGTTACCCAGTTGGCTTCTGAATCCAATGCCCCATGGATTCCGAGGGATGACTGTACGCTTTTAGAAAATTAGATACAAGAATTGCAATAATATACTTGAGAGTTTAAACATACATTTTTTTGTAACCATAATTGTTATAGCCAAAATATTCAATTTTCAAACATGTCTCCCTTGAATCAGTATTCATGTGATTTTATCTTAATACTTTTTAAGAGGGTAAGAGATCATGAACCCCATTTACTTAGAACATCTTTGTTGGACTTCCTTAGCACCTGGAGAAATGCAGTCTCTACATTATCCATGTAGCCCATGTTCACCCAGCTAAGCTACACTAGTCACTCTTCAGATAACTATTGTGGAGACTTGGGACTCTAGACTTTTAAAGCCAATGAACTTCCCTTCTTCATTTTCAGTTTGAATCAAAGTACCTTCATTAAATGATATTAATATTTAAAAGCAAATGGCAAAATATAAATGCACCAAGACCACTGACAGCTTCCTATCATGATCCATATTTTTACATTTAGAGAAATTAAGAAAAAATAAATGCTCAGAGAGATATCTACTGCCCATTTTTATCATCACGCTCCATTGAGCAAGGCATTAATAAATAATCAAAGGCTCACACTATCTCTGATATTTGAGGCCTGAGCCTGATTGAGAACCAAATTACATCTAAGTTTATTACAAAAGCATGCATATTGGAATTGAAGAAACTTCTACTTACTTCCACCTCCTTCCCCCAGTTAGCTTTTTGTACTTCCTAAAAAAATTAATAGTACAACTTCATATTAGAACTCCAGTTTCAAATATCTTGTCATATTTTTCATCTGTAGAGTCCACTCAAATGTGAATTACTATATTTGCTTCAATATTTCATTTGAAGTTTACAAAGTTTAAATAAATGTTTAAAATCTTTTTTCTTTTCAAAGTGATGTGTATATGTACACGCATATTTATATATAGTACAGATAAATAAAACTGTAATGTTTTAAGCAGAACATGCTGCAAAGAATACTGCAGTGGTAGAAACCATACGGAGAACATGTTCTTGAGAAATTTAAAATTTTTAAAGAAAAGATGTCAACATATGAAATACTCATGAGGAAAGAATGTGGGGTCATTGATTATCAAGAGTTCAATTATGTGAAAAACACTGTAAGTTTAATGGGATTTCAAAGGAAGAAAGGGCCAATATGATCTGAATTTGTGGGAGAGTAAGGCTTGATAAAGGAGCTACTATTTAATTTTCATCTTGCCTCACATTTAAGAGGGAAAGAAAATGGAGGGTAAACTGGTTAAACAAGTAGGAAAAGCCACAGAATCAGAAATAAACTTTAACATAAGTGAGAGATTAAGGCGTTTGGTCTACGTAGAGAATGTATCTGCTGATAGGAATTACGACATGTAAGGGTTGCAGGAATAAGGTGAGATCAGATCAGGTAGGGCATTGACAGTCAATCATCGCAGGTTGGTCTTTTTAAGTTAACCTGACAGACGTGTGCTTTAAGAACAGCAAAGTGGCATGGAGAAAGTAAACTTTTTACTTTTTCACAAATTAAAGTTTGTCAAAAAAAACTCTACTTTTTTACAAATTAAATTGTCAGCAAGTTTACAGGGTAGAATGGAGTAGCAAGAAGTCTAGAAAGGGTACAAATAAATGCTTCTAGGAATGGTCCAAATATCTATCTTAGGAGGGCACCAGAATAGTGAATATGAAAAAATGGACAGGAAATGATGAATGTCGAAGAAATTATGGAGGAATATCAATATTTAGGTATCCAAAAATTTGGCAGAAATATGTCTACTGTCTTTACTTCCTATTTTCTTTATTGGATTAAAAACAAATAGGTCTTCAGTCCATGAGTATTAAACACAGCTGAAGAAGAGGTAGTGTGTTATACCGATTTTATTATAGGTATAAAATATAAAGTGATGTCTGACACTTTAAATGGATGAATATGGTACGTGAAGTGCATCTCAAAAACTTTAAAAAATGGTCTCTTAGAGGCGAATTGCAAAACTGTCATGAAGCAATTCAGCTAGAAGTTTGCTTTTGTTGTCTGCTTGCTTGTTTTAAGATATACAGAGCCCAGATTCAAATCTGGTTTTGCTGGGTCTCAATTAGTGTAACCTTGGGTAAGTTACTTCATTTCTCCTGTCTTACTCATTTTGTTTTCCACTCACACGGTGACTGCTAGGGGCCAAGCCCTGTGCTGCGTGTTGGGAAAATACACTTCTCACCTGTAAAAACAGGGCTAAGAGCAACACTTCCCTGAGTTATGATGAGGCCAGAACACAAGTCTACACGTTCATGGGCTTAGCATAGCACCTACTCAACTCAGGCCCTGGGAAAACGTAGTTAGTTGCCTTCCCTTCCTCTATGACAAGCTCCCGAGGGCTCGGTTTAAAGCCAAATGCAGAATTAATAGGCTCTGGGCTCCTTGAAGGCACTCGTGTGTGAGGCAGAAGTGAAGGCACAGAACTCCCCCCTCCAGTAAGCCGGTAGGAGGTCCAACAACTGACTAGCCTACTACTTCAACCATTTATTTCATATTCCATGTGTAGAAGCAACAGGCTCCAAGAGCAAAGAAGGCAGATGTTACAAAATCCTCTGACAAAGCTATGTTTTACCCTTTACAATTTCTCCTTTTAAAAAAATCAATTCTATTTTATTAACATTTCTGTTATAGCAATATACTTAAGAATTAGGTTATCAAATGTTGGCACTCCTCAGAAGTGTCACTTTCGAGGAAAAAATCGTCTATCTTTTATCCTTTAAATATACAATAAAATTTGCTTGTCTATACAAGTACATTTCCACTATATAATCAAAGTGGAAGATATATTAAGAGTTTCAGACTTTATCAAATATATAAGAATATGAATTGTGTTTACTGATTACATCGATTTTCTTTTAGAATCTATCTTTAAATTTATTTTAAATTTAGATTTAAGTAAATCTTTAAAATTACATAAAGGTGTTCCCAGGATCTGAGTGTGTATATACACATGGATATTTCTAATAGGCTTTATATACAGATATGAGGAAGGAAGGAAAGAGAGAGATTTTTCTAAGTTTTAGAGGCTCTCTCCCAAATATTCACTAACTGTTCAATTTCTAAGAATGCATGAGTTTGCTAACTGGAACCTGTACTTTTAATTGAGTGTGTGGTCTTCCGTCATTTTGAAATGACATTAACTGAATAACTTGCCAGCTTCTGCATTCAGTAAACAAGTAGCATATATAACACAAGAGTGGGGGATCCAGTAGTGTTAGCACAATCTCTGCAACAGAGTTTTACCCAAGGATGTAGCAGAAATGAAAAATCATTCAGTGAGCCTGTTTGGTCTGCCTCTAATTTATCACAGCTTACATCTCTTGCCTGCCAGCAGAGCCGAATTCATACGTTATTGTCCCAAACCTGTCACTTCCTGGACTGCTTTTTAATCTTCCTCCCTGAATTACATTCAGAAAGGTCACCGCTATCCAATTAGAACCTTATCAAAGATGCACATGCAGTCAGGATTCATGCTTATCGAGAATGGGTCATAAATCCAGAAATTGCACATCACAAAGTGCCATTACCATAATGAATAACTGAAGAGGGGATAAAAAAAGGTGACAAAACACCTGTGTATTTGCCAGTCTTTGACTCCATTCTTGGGAGTATCATGGAAGGTGAACAACCAGGATGCAGGCAACAGGGCAATGAGGAAGGAAGAGAATCAAAGCAATGGCCTTCAAGAGTGTCACCAAGAGCATATCACTGCGTCTGAAGACATATATGTCTAAGGACAATGACTGATGATAAGACAAATACATCCATTATGAGAGGCTTATATGTTGCGCCTTCGTATATAAGGGAAAGAACAAGTGCAGCTTGCCTACAACACAGAATTGTATCCCCCAAATCATTGCATTTCTATACAGACTTTCATTCATAAGAATGTGATATAAATATTACTTGTTGTAGAGTTAGGTTAGATCTGTTCACTTCAGAAAATGCTTAACACACTCTTTTTAATCCTAAATTATCACACTGGGTCAAAACTTCCTTGGAAAGTAATGGCTTCTTTCATCCTGGGAGTGAAAGTTCCATTAACAATTTGTCGTAGCATATCTGTAGGTAACTCACTACATAACATGTATAGAATGAATTAAATAAAATCTTTGATTTAAACAAGTGAGAAGCAAGGAGGCGATGTGTCTTTTTTTTCAGTTTTATGGAGATATAATTGACAGAAGCACTGTATGAGTTTAAGGTGTACAGCATAAGGACTTGGAAGTAATGATTACTGTACAGAAGGATTTATTACCTTCTAAGGAGAAGAGAAAGAGGAGTTTCTACAGGTTTCCTTCAAACAGAAAGCCCTTAAAAGTTTTAAAATAAAATGACCCAAATAATTTTAGGAAAATGTTTGACTATATACAGGAATGCACACCATGAGGAGGTACTAAATTGGGACCCCGGGCTAAATTTTAACTTCATACCATATTCTCTTACGTCAAAGTGCTGGGACTATTGTAAGTGCATGATGTTACATGTTGCTAAGAGTACAGGAATTCTAATAACCAAAGACAAGCTCTCCATTGCTGATGGTTTTGTGATTTGCTCTGTTTACGTTCTCAGGGTGACTTACCAGCAGACTCAATAATGCATATATCTACGAATGCTGATTCCAGGGAGGCTGAGAGGTACTATATAATTAAATGTAAATGAATCTCTGACGTAATCTGAGCAGTGGAAATGTACTGTCAAATTTCATAATATAAAGAAAATATCTCTCTCCTTACCCCTTCAGTGTTTAGTGAACTGAGCTGTATGTCTTTACCCCTATAGTGGGGCCTAGCCAAGTTTTTAGTCCACCCAGAATGCGGTTATAAAAAGAGCATTATTTATGCCCCTCTCAGCTTTAAAACATTTCATCTTCATCTAAAAATCTAAGCTGGATTCAGAAAAAAATGCCACAGTAAAAATAAAACCTCTCCATCTAAGGCACTACAAGGTCATGCTGTTAACAGAAGCATTTGCATTCCGTCAGGGTGCTCATAGTTCATGTTTAACAAGCCGAATGTAATTGTCCATTTGCCGAGCTTAAAATTACAAAAATCTCCCTACAACTATATATCTGCCGTAGACAAAGGCAGGGCACACAGCCACCTGCCTGCATCCCCTCCTGCCTCCGGTTTTCAGTCGGGTTTTGACTTTCAGCTGGTCACGAGGAAGTCAAGATCCACTCCCGGGTTTTTGATGTTGACAAGCATGTCATCTATAACTTAGGCTCTGACATGTGGGGTTGTCAGGATTTGCCTTGATGGGAAAGTGATTGACCTCTGCTCATAATTATCAAAACAAGGGGAAGAAAAGTGACTGGAGAGGCAGCTGCTACTTTGGCTGCTGTCCAACTTCAGAGAAAGTCCGGGTGAGAGGTCTTTTTAAAGTCTGTGTGGAAGACACAGCCTACAGGAACACAAAGCTTTGGTGGAAAGTGTGAAATGGCACTAACACTGGTACTCTGGAGAGTGTTCTGTTTTGAGGATGTGTCGATCTTCGTAGCTAGGAACCGTTAAGTTATTGAACTTGTTTCATATCTGGGTTATACACCACACTTCCAAATCACTCAAGGGATGCAGGATTGAAAAACAAACTTTAGGCACTAAATCATATTTTCATCGTTAAGCTCTTAAAATGTTGGTACATGTGGTTGCAAGTCTTCTTAGTATTAATATACTCTAGGTAAGTTTGGGTTTGAAGTACTGTTCCAAGTACAATCAATGACTGGATTTAAAATTCAATAATTTTTAAACGTGAATGGAGTATATTAAGGGAATAAAATATATGGAAGGATATTTTTTATTTTATTAAAATATTCATAAGATTTTCTCGTCTAAGATTTTCTTTTCAACATCAGAAAATTATCTGTATGTAACTAAAAATCTTCTATGTATATATTTATTTGTATTAGGGTGGTGGGAAGCAGCTTGTCTTCACTCCTTACTCTTGACAATGATCAGGTTAAATCTCAGTAACATTTGAAACGCAGGCCTTCAACACTCTCCTCTGTGGTTCTTTCTATCTATTCTCTACTCGATCACATTTTCCTGTAGATTCAGAGGTGAGAACTGCTCAGAACGCTCCTGACCATTTTCCTTTTAATAGAATATAATTTTATAATAAACATTTACTATGTATTATGTAATTTTATTTATTCATATAAATGTATTTATATATTATTAAGTACATTTATGTAATTATATTACCTATCACAAATACTTTTAAACACAGATCAGCTAACTTATGGTCGAGCACAGAAACCCTTGTGCTTTTCAACACACAGCCAGACATTGATTCTTCTTTTTTTCACAGCCAGACCCTTCCGATCTTGTGTTCATTCACGAGTCTTCTCCTCACTAAGTGGGAAGCCTGCAATTGGCCTAAAAGCCTCCTTAAGTCCTGCAATTTTTCCTGTTATTCCACATTCTGCTTCCTTTCTTGTGGCCACTTTCTGGCATAAAACAGAACACAGAGACAATCATTCCAAGTCTTTTCATCTCTGTTATTAGTTATTCTGTTGACTTAGAACTAAAAGGGAACTTTAAACAAGGGGTAACCATGAAAAAAGTTTTAAAAACTCACTCCACATAGTTCATTTAAAAGCTTTTAAACATCACGTTAGTCCTTATACCTATTTCTTCATATAAGGATTAGTCTCTCCCTTTTCTGTTAATCATAGTCCACGTGGTTATCTCTAATATGAATAAATGTAGAATATCCTAAACTAGATACACAAGAGATTCTGTGACAGCTGCATTTTTTTAATTCAAAAGGGACTTCTCTGTTCACAATTCTCTCATCATCTTGAAAGTATCACGGAATCTAAATTATTGAGAAGAAATTCCATAAAGCAGATTTAAGTAGTTTGGGAAATTAAGAGTATGCAGTAGACATTAGCATACATTGCACTATCATTGATAGTATGAGTAATTAACTGTATTTTCACAAAATAGAATCACAATGAAAAGAGATTATGGAAAACTAATGCATTATGTGTATTTCACTACAAAAAAATGAAGAGCAAATGAATAGTAGAGAAACTAGAATTGCCTATACTATTGGTCTGAAGAATTGGACAATATCTTCAAATAATGCTATCATTATTATAAAAGTTACGAAAGTATACATTGCAAGGGAAATTTTTCAGTGATAAGGAAAGTTCATGAAATCTGTCAGATTCAAACAGGTGTCAGAGCCATCTTTGTGTTCCATGTTTTCCATGATGTCTGAAATATTGTTAATGCTAAACAGTCTTTGTTAAATTTACTTGCTTTTGCTTGGAAGTGCTGCAGAGACCTTCCCTGTCAAGGTCACTATAGATATAGGGATAACCCAGCTCTAAGAGAAAGAGAATTCTGAATACGTTGGGTGTATTTCATTCACTAAATTTCCAGCTTAGGCAGATAGAACTATGCGTTGTACATGTCCTCCTCCACATTTCCTCACTGGACAGTTGACTTTTATGGACAGGCAGCCATTTGGAGAGTTTCTGTCAAGCACAGACTTGTTTGTGCTCACTGGACTGTACGATTAGAATTCCCTGGATAAGAGGAAGAGAATTTCCCTTAAAATTGGTGGGAGGAGAGCCAGATAATAACTTTTATAATCATTTAGTTTGTTATTTCTCAAGTGACAAACAGTTACATGCAAATAAAAGCAAAATTAAATTTGTTGACATTACATATACCCTATCATTAAATCTCATTGTCTTGGCTCTCTTTTCTTGAGAAATGCTAAAAAGTAACATAATAGTAAAGTTACTTTAAAGAGCAGTAGACTCTTTAGTAATGGTATCAAGAATAAAGTGAAACTCACCAGTGCATTTTTAAAACTAGAAAAAAGCGTATTTTCTTGTCCTTTCTGAGTTATATAAGAAGGTGAAAGATATCAAGATGTGAAATAAACATACTAATTTTCCTTAATACAACTAGAATATATTATTCTCCAATAAAACAACAATTTAGTGTAGCCTAGTAGAAAATAGTACATTGGTATGCAGCGATGAAGCTAATTTTTAAAAATCCTAAGCCTGACTCAGCCAAGATAAAATTTTAATCAAAAGAAATAAATCTATTCTTTTCATGAAGAGAACTCTTAGGTCGATTTTCAGTGTCTCTTATAATTCTTTTACTGCCTCCACAGTTAAGAAGAATATTTCACGTCTTTCTGTAATTCCTCACTCTGTAATACCACGTTCTGTTCAGAACACAGAAATAGGAGGTATCTGCTGGAAGCTAATGATGTACACAAAGTCCCAAATCCAAAATATTTTAAGAAGGGGAAAAGTTGTAAAAAGCATGTCTTATTTCTGCTACTATCTCTGTGTACTGTGCTATATAAAATACCTTTTAGACACCAAGTTAAGAACTTAATATATTTTTAACTTTAGAAACCAACATTCAACATGCTATACAGAAAGTTTATATGAAAACTCTCAGTAATTATAACAATTCTGCTCTGATGTAATATTTTCCCTTCCTTTTTTCCTCCCTGCTGATGTTAAAATGGACTATCAAGGGGCTGGCCTGGTGGCATAGTGGTTAAGTTCCTATGCTCCACTTTGGTGGCCCGAGGTTCTCTGGTTCGGATCCCTGGTGCAGACCTACACACTGCTTATCAAGCCATGCTGTGGTGGTGTCCCACATACAAAATAGAGGAAGACTGGCACAGATGTTAGCTCAGGGCCAATCTTCCTCACCAAAAAAAAAAAAAAAAAGGAATATCAATAGTTATCACATGAAGTAAAGAGATGGAGAATCATTCAAAATAAAACCAATTGCTTCAAGGTTCTTCATGTGAGTGACAAGAAAGGGCAGAAGGTTAGAGAAGCCCAAAGTTTCTGCAACCAACATTATCGTTTCAAGAAAATATGTGTCTGAAATCTAGATTTCACTGCAGACACATAACTAAGATACACCCACAGCAGACTTCAAATTATCTGAGGATCAAGTTAGAACCTTGGCAAAGTACCATGTTGCTGTTTGGCTCCCACATAACTTTTCATATTATAAATCTAGAGTTTAAATTCCATCATTGCCCCAAATTCTGTTTTGTTCCCATATTCCCAATTAAAAATCATGACCCAGGAGTTTTGCATGGTGAAGGCAGCCAGTAGTGTTGTCAGCAGTGTGTAATTGCCACACGAGGCTCTCACGACTTGCTTCAAAGCTGATCTATAGAGCCACTCAATTCCACAGCTGTCAAAGAGCTGATACCAACTGCGGTTAATGGCACAGCATCATCCTCTAGCTCGTTTACCTGCCGCCCTGCAAACAAATGGACACTGGCAGCAAAGCGGGGAGCACAGTGAACAGCAGATACCATATTTATCATAATCACTATGATTCACGGTAGAGGAAAATCAATTTCTCTTAATCGAGTAGAGTGACTTATTAAGGGTTATGAGTCCTGGCTGGATAGCTGTACTGATTTGATTATGTTGGGAGGGAAATTAGCAGCGGCCTCCTACACAGTCTTTTCCTTTGTCTTCTGGCTCGGAGTTTGTTATTAAATTATTATCTTATGAAAGACTTAGTGAGCAGGTCATGCTTTGATCAAGAAGAGACTGAGAAATTGGGTGCTGAAAGGTTTCAGAAGTGTTGACAGGTAGAGATGTGAACATTCACAGCATCCTCACTGCAGAGCTGTTGGTCTATAATGGAAAGCACGTAGATATAGCACACGCCCATGCCAACACTGGAACCTTTTCGAAAGAACCCCGTCATAAGTAAACCCTCATTCTTCAGTTTCTCCTTCCTGTTTTTGATACCATTGTCTCAGATACCTCAAAAGCAAGGTACCTTGTTATGCTGTCTGAGAGGAATAGATCAGCAGGTTAAAAGTTGTACCTGTTTTTAATCTTTAAAGAACACTTTAAGCAAAATCAGTAGTAGAAAAATAAAAAGTAAATGTGTGTTATTTTTTTAACTCTCCAGGTTTTTAAAAGGTCACAAATCATGGAGGAAAAGTGGCAAATGTTCTGTGAAAATAAGTTTAAAGTATTTTCTCACAAGAACCACCTTTCCTCGTCTTCCTATGTCTCTGAGGCAACTTGTGGGGAAGAAAACAGAATAAACCAGTTGTTTTCATTTCTGTTTTTTTAAACAGTTTTCATGGGAATTTTGCAAACATATATGAGCACCATCAGATTTATTTCCCTCTGAATAAAATAAAGAAATAAGAAAATGATGATATGTCTCTTCCAACATATGTAACAGACAAATATGGCAGATGAGTGAAAATTACTATCCTGTGTAAATAGTTCTGTTTTAGAAATTGTCCATATGTACAACGAAATATGCACAATTTTTGTTAGTAATAGTATTTTAAAATGTCAAGTAAAATTATTGGGTGAATTTTTGTTAGAAGCAAGCATAAAAACTAAAGAAATTCTAAGACAGAATGCTTTTTAGTTGAGCAGAGCACCAAACTGCTTCTTCTTTGCCTTTTGCAAAACGCACAATTCATTAGAGGTAAACAATTCCTTTAATAAGCATACATTTGTGTTTTATACATATTAGATTTCAAATATTTGATAAATATAACACCAAGACTTCTTTTGATGGTTTCAAAGTTCTTAATAGAGTAGTCATCTGACTTCCCTATGAGTGAAATTTCATTGTTAGTAAAATGATTTGAACAAAGGAATGATGCAATTCTTAGAAACAGGACAGTCTGGGTTCCATAATCTTCTGCTACCTTGAAAATCACACACGCCTTCTCTATTCTCTCTCTCCAGTGGCCTCATCACTGTCCCCTCAAAAAATTACCTGACACAAAATGTAAAATTTTTATTCTATAATCTTCCTTCCCCTTTCAACTCTCATTTAAATGGCATTTTGCTCTCAATGACCCAGAAAAATTGGAAATTGCACTTATAAACCATAAGTGCCATACAATGTCCCAGTTATGCATTTTACCATATAACTAAATAAGTACAGAGGTATATCACAAGATTAAAGGAAATAGAAAGCTAAACCTTATTTGTATGCTTCCATTTTGGTTATTTCATTTGTCCTGTTCTAGAAAGGATTAATAAACATCTCCTATCCATTCATCTCTCTTTTAGCATGTGCACATTTTTGTAACTTTGCAACCTAGCACCCAGCCTAACATAAAGAAGATGTTCAAAAGATATTTGCTGAATTAAACTCAGTTATACTATAAACATATCAAACATGGTTTACTCGAATTATTTTCTCTCTTTAGAATTTTCATTTCTGTTAGTAGTCCTAATTTTTCCAGCATTTTCAATTATTGGAAACATTTTCATACTCTGCTATACTTTAAAAGCCAGTGGTCAAACGAGATTTAGTAAGTGGGTGGAAACTTCCATTGGCCTATTAGAAATAATTAAAATTTTCAAAATCTACAGATACGTAGTTCATTTATTTCATCTAATGTTTACAAAGGTATTTCTGGCTGATCAAGCAGTAATTGAATGACTTTTTCATAAAGACTTTCCCTGTGGTATAAACAATTTTATTTGTGAATGTAATGAGAACGCAGTCAAAATAGCCCTTTCTAAGAGCTGAAACTACTATAGCTAGTTTGACAATAGATGTAAATCTGATAAAATGGACACATTACTCCAAAAAGACCATATTAATCAGAGGTAGTTGGAGAAACATTTGCCACTGAGCTCTATGTAGGATCATTTTATTGCTTATCAGTCAATAATCACCAAACACATTCAAGTAGTCTGTCTCCTGGCTCAGAGAAATTAAAACTACAATAAATCTTCTGACATACAGTATTACAGTATTATTAAACACCATCATTCAATACTAGGACATTGGATAAAAATCACAACCCTATAATAAATCATGTATTTTGTAGGTAAAGATTAAAATATACTTATCTTTATTCTCATAATTTTATGACTGAGCCATGGAAATATATTATGTCCTATTCTAAAGAAAAATATGCACTAAAATTAATCCATTTTAAATACATCTTAAATGACTGCTTTCAAACAGATTCACCTAATAACTTAATAATGTGTTTTCTTTATCTTCAATGGCCAGGTTTTAGAATACCATTCTTTTTAAAAACACAGCCACATACAAAAATATACAAATAAATACTTTACCAGAAAGTGGGTCATAATTGTTTTCCAGTTAATTTAATACTTTTTTTACTAAATGGTCAAATCTGATACGAACTTAGGAAACTGAAATATTATTTCTAAATTCTCTAGTCTCACAGGTAAATTATAATAAAGAGTGTGGAAACTATACTATATTCATTCAAAAATTGTATTAAGCATTTAAAATTGTGCTAGCCACTTTGCTACATAACATAAATAAAAAATTTTTTAAAGAAATATATAGTTCTGCCCTTATTGAGCTTAGAGCTTATCAACAATTTACTTTTCATATTTATGGATCCCAAAGATTGTATATTTCCCCTTATATTATTGATAGTTTTAATAGTCCCTAAAGCACGAGACTTTAAATCTTTTGGCCATTGACTTTTTCTGTTAGCAGTCTTCAGCCACTAATGCAGTTGTCTTAAACTTACATGCCCACTAAGCCCAGCAAAGTAATCTACATGAGTAAAGCATTCAAGGTGTAGGTAAACCTGGTTTGTAGGGCATATGGAAATCTGGAAAGAACAAGACTCACCTAAAAGAATAAATGCAATTATAACACAACAATAGCAAACACTGTGAGGGCTAACATAGCCTATCTCTATTTAGCCTTTTGGCCACCTGCTCCAAAATATAAAAAATAACACAGAAAATTCAGATACTTCCAGCTTATCTCAGGCAAAAAAGTGTGTGTGTGGCGGGACAGGGGGGAATATCTTTCATCCAAAGACTCAGTGTAGGTCTAGGGTTCCACCAAACCGATAGAAATGACACCTATGTAGAATACATCTCAGTCTCTTTAATGTCATTTCTCTTTTTCCTAGCAGTGTCTAAAACTTCTCCAATAATATATATCAAAGGGGAAACCAATTAAGAGACTCTAGTACTCGATACAAACAAACAAGAAAATCTAACTCTGTAACTAGGTTACATAAGAAGTTTACACATAAGCAAGGTTATATTATGAAGATAACAGATTAGTAAAAGGACAATGGGAAATAATGTATCGAATTTGAAATAATCACTAGGAAATCATGGAAATTACTTTGATAGTTTTTTGATATAAAAATGGAAAACTTTTGTATGCACATACACACGAATGTGAAAAGAGGTTGATGCACTTCAGACATAACAAGATTTCCAGTATCAATAAGAAGAGCACTCCATGGGGAAAACAGTTCAACAACATGAATAGGCAATACAAAAAAAAAGGAGAAAAAATAAGCCAACACTCATATTACAAAAGTTTTAGCCTCATTAGAAATAAAATGTAAAATTATTATAAGACAACAATTTCATCTACCCTATTGGCAAAAGAAAATGTCCAAAAGGAAAGGTACGAGTAAACCTGGACCCTTGAGTATTACTGATGAGAGTTTACAGTAGAACAGCCTTACTGAAGAAACTTACAAGACTCTTGAAAATATCTATACTCATTGACTCAGCAATTCTACATAAATGAATTTGAGAAAAATAATCAGGGAGGTGCACAAGGATTTTCATCACAGCATGTTCTTCATAGTCCACATATTCACACATAATCCTAAAGAACTGGAAACAACTTAAATATCCAATGATAAATAATAAGAAAATTAGCAGACAACATGGTATGAAATGTGCACCATTAAACGCCATGGTGAAGAAGAACATGATATGACAAAATATTTATGAAATACAAATAAACAAGAAGACACAGGCTACAATGGTAACCTGAGAAAAAAATGCAAAACACATGTACACATATAAACACACAACAAATATATATTCATCCACAAATCATTAACAGTGACCTCTGGGTCATTTTATTTTTGTATATTTACATTTAAATACTTTTTAAGTTTCTGCATTGAATACGTACGCACTGAGAATACAAGCTCCATGAGGTCACGACTTTTTTCTGGTTATTCACTGACACATCCCTAACACCTAAACTGAACTTGGCACATAGTAGGCACTGTAAAATCATTTGCTTAAATGAATAAAAAGTGTGTGTAGTTTTTGAAACATTTCCAATCTATGACTCACAAATGAATCTATCTTGTACAACTATAAAATTATGTTTATAAGTATCACAATAACCCTATACCATTAGAATCATCATCTGACTTTATAGGTGAAAAAAACTAAGACTAGGAAGATAAATAATTTGCCTGAGGTCATACAGCTAACAGGTAATCTACGGTAAGTGATCTATAACTAGGATGGGAAGGAAGGTCCTGTGTTCCCACTTCACCTTTGGCCTCACACCTCAACAACACAAACTCAACTGACTGGTGTTCTGGTTAGGATTTTACTGTAATATCTATATTTTTAATTCTCTTGCTTGGGCAAGTCAAAACTTTAGCCTTAACTGATGACATCACCTAAGAAGGAGCACCTTTTAATTCATTTCTTAGGACAGACAAAATGTCAACTTTATGTGGAGACACTATCTTAGAAAAATGGCATATTAAATTTATTAGCAGATAAGACATATCCAACACATATTTAATTGACTTATCCACAATGCAAGTTTTTTTTTGCCTAGACGTATTTTTTCCAAAAAATTAGGGCCAACCTTAAATCAAATTTGTAAGAGTCTTCTCATAAAGATTATTTCTGTCAATATAAGGGTATTGTAGAATCCATGATGAAAGATAAGCTGTAACGAAAGCTATGGTGGTGATTGTAAGGAGCACAAGAAAAAGTTCAGGATGCAGAAGAATAAGAGAAAGTATAAATACTGAGATACGAGAGGTGCAAGAACAACAGTGCATGAGATTGTATCAGAAATGAGAAGGGATGAAATGAAACAGGTTTTATGTGAGAAGCAGCACTGGACTATTGCACTTGAAACAAAAAGGATGTCTATGAGGATACTTCTGAATGTAAGAAATTCTAGAGATTTATGCAGATATTGTCATAAGAAGACTGTGGGAAGACAGAGCTTTTTTAGGTTAAAATTTCTACATTATTATTAATTAATCAAGAAAAAGAAGTTTCAAAATCAAATGTACAGGAAATATATCCCACAAAGATCTCAACATCTTTCACAAAGAAAAAAATAATTATTGCGCATCCATATTCCTTCTTGCTCTCAACCACATAACTTTAAAATGTTGATGGAATTCCCTTGAGAACTTGTGCTGAAAGCCTGACATTAAACTACTAGGAAACATACAAATGAAAAGTGCTGAATAATTTATCACGAACTGGTGATTGTGGGCAGAAATGTCTAAAATAAACTGATCTAGACTTAATGATCAAGAAGAAAACAACTAAAAATATGAACTGGAAATACCAAACCACAAGGGATAATCTTTTTAATCCAGTGTTTGCTACTGCATTTCTCTTACATAAATTGGAATCTGTAAATGTGATTTGTGAATTTTAAGTAGGCCAATTATGGATCAAACAGATGATTACTTCATTGCTTCTATAATAACACTGCTAGGTAACCAATTCAAACTTATATTTAATGGCCATATATTTTCTTTTAAATCATCTTCTGAATACATTTTGGAAATGGACTGTGACAATGGTTTAAAGCTTTATTCCTCTCTTCAGCTACAAGTCATCACAATTCTGACCGTAATGAGGTTACTCTGCATCTGTCTGTCACAAATAACCTAGTAACAACTAAATGGATTGCCATCAATCTTTCAATTAGAATGTATAACTTTATTAGCACAATATTTTTTGAACTGATTGTATTACTTTGAAAAAGGGCTTTCATTTACTTTGTCATTTAGGGTCAAATGTGTGCAATCACTGGGAGCGGAATAAATAATAATAACTTGTTTTGAATTTGTAGGCTGTAGACTTTGCTAACATGTTTTCCTTCAATTACGTAAACCAAACAATTAGTAGTACTTCAGAAGCAGAAATGAACTAAATGTAGGCATATTTTTGTGACGGTTCTGTACATTTTATTCTCTGATGTTGATTCCTAACAACTGCACTCTGTAAAATCAGCTGTTAATCAATTTACACATCAAGAAAACTTCATAAAAATTGTTATATACTAAACAACTGATAAATACTTATATTCAAAAAATGAGTATACTTATAGGGAATAAAACTTTTTCTATATGCAAAATATTTTCTTCATATTTCCTTGTAATGAAAAGTTTACATTCATTCACATCACACCTTTGATCAATATATTGACATAAGCCCCATGAGCTACTTGAACAGTATCTGTTTTCTTTCACTTCTCAAACTTTTCTTTGTTAAGAGAGAGTGCTGAATGCCTATAAGTGAAGCAAGTAATAGAGACCCAGAGCCCCAAATTCAGCAGAATTAATATTAAGATATTAAAACATTAGCACCGTATCTCAAAGAAATGCAAAGTAATTAACAAAACCAACACCAATAGACTATCCAAGACCCTGGAAAAGTTTAAAGTTGTGATTTACGCTTCAAAGGCAAATCTATTCCTTCAACATCACCACCTGGGTTTACCTAAATAGCACTCTGAGAGCTAGAAATCCAGAAATACTCATGTGACCTTGATTGTGACATTGTGCAGACAGACCACAGCTGTTATAGTAATATGGTTTTTCCACTAAGTGTAGATATCTGGCCTAAATTTTATTATAGTTCCAGATTTCATAGCAAATAAAGGTTGCATCTAAACACTACCTGGAAAGTGAGCAAAAGCAGGTACTTGTCATTATTCAACCAAATATTTGACAAGTGCCTAGATTCTCCCCTTTTCAACCCTGATATTCCTATATCATGAGGATATAATCTTATCATATTAGAGTTTAATATTTAAAATAATTAAAAGGCTGGTATCCAGTATGGCAGAAAGAGATATAGAAAGAAGAAAGGAAGGAAAAAAGCAAAGAAAGAGAGAATAAAGAGAAAATAAGAGAGAAAAGGTTAAGGGAGGGAGGAAGGACAAAACCTAAGTCCTTGGAAGCAATTATAATGAATAAATCAATTTGCTACTTTTAATTGGAACTAAAAATGGTTGCTTAAATAAGATATATGCTGGGGTGAACACTTATTTTATGACTAATATATGGCACAGAAATATAGATGATTACATTACTATTCCCAAAGTCAGTATTCCTTTTACCAAAGTGAACACAAGATTCCAGCAACATCCCCAGTTTCTTCTCCTACCTTGATTTTATTTTGTATTGTAACCCACTCCCACAACGCCATGAAATGTTACTTCATAAAACACTGATTTCATTGCGTCATGTCCATTTTCAGTGGTGTCCTGAACGTATTCATACTGCCTAGTGGATTCTCCAAACAATCTCTGCCTAGCGTTTGTGGTTCCTATTAACTTAGGAACCCTCATACATCCTAGGCCCCTCATAAATCAACATCATAAACTCCACTCCTGCCAGGCTGGTCTTCTCAGGGCCCTTCAAAAAACACTGTGCCTTCCTGGCTTGAAGTTTCTGCCTTTGCAATGTTCTTCCCTTCTGATATGACTCATTTTCCTCTCTTCCAATTTTTCAAATTGTGTTCTGTTCAAAAAACATCTCCCCGGGGCCGCCCAGTGGCGCAGCAGTTTAGTTCGCACTTTGCAGCCCCGGGTTGCGGGTTCGGATCCCGGGCGCCCGCCGACACACTGCTTGTCAGCCATGCCGTGGCGGCGTCCCATATAAAGTGGAGGAAGATGGGCACGGATGTTAGCCCAGGGCCAGTCTTCCTCAGCAAAAAGAGGAGGATTGGCAACAGATGTTAGTTCAGGGCTGGTCTTCCCCACACACAAAAAAAGAAACATCTCCCCAACAGGAAGGCTTCAACTTCTTTAGACCATAGCCTACATTTAACTCAGGCCTACCTGGTATCCTATGAAACGGTTTTTAACAATTTGAACTCTGAAGATTCAAGAAAGGAAGGAATAAACAACCTCTGCTTTTATCCAACCTAGACTCTGGACACTGGGGTTTCCAAAAAGACTTTGATCCAAGAAAGTACTTTTTCAAATGTTTTACACACACACACACACGTGTGTGTGTTTATATGTATATATATTAAGGCAGCCGTCCTATAGCATTACTTATGTTTATTACTTTCTTGCCCACTATGTAGAATTGTCAACAGTTTCATATGTGTATGTCTAATTTTTCCAATTAGTATATATGTAGTCAAAAAGCAAGGACCGCACCCTAATACACACTAAAACAGGCTAAATTTGTAATAAATTCTAATAAGTACCTCATTGATTAAGTAAATAAAATACTTGCAAATTTTTCTAATAATCAACCCCACTTATTTTCCAAATTCTCTAAGTTCTTTTCTCATATCTTTGTAAAAGCCATAGTGTAATAAATCATCTTGAATTACATAGCCAGAGAAGCAAAACTTTTGATTCAGTGGAAAAGCTGCAGCAGAGAAAACCTGCCTGGGAGACATTTAAAGTCTGGGTTCTACACACTGCTTATCATCTTCCTTACTGGAACCGTAAAACATAGCGTAGAACTAAAAACCCATTCACAGAGTATTTTAAATTTCTACATTTAATTTTCTAAATGCTTTTGCTCCATATATGTTTACGAAAATAAACTCATTAACTTTATTGTCAAAGTATTAAATTATTAATCTTTATCAGCAAACTGCTTTTTAGAATTTAGATCCTGAATTAGCCTTTGCTTTGATTGCTGATTGTTCTTCTTTCTTCTTCTTTAATAACAAAGTAATATGGTTTTGATCAATCCATCCTTTGCAGCCTGAGAAAACACCCTCGCAGGCTGTTCCCAGACTTACTAGGGAAGACTGTATGTTGGAAGCAGTGAAATAGCACATTGGCTCCAAGACCATTAGGCACGAGCTTGAAAAAAAGACAGGGCACTCACTTTTAATTTTGAATCTATCAGACATGGCTTGTCGACATTATGTCATTGGCCTGTCAGAATGAAAGAACACAAGACAAAACTGTTTTAATACTTCACTGCTCACAATATTACCACAACACCACACGTGGAATAGATCTGAGAAGGAAGCTGAGAGTGAAGCATCATAGGTTCATTTTTTATGTTGTCATCACCGTAAAAAAGATATTTGACTGGACTTCAGCCTTTTGAGTGGCCATTCTCTGTGAGTTAAGTACTGGTGTAGCAATAATCTGAGTTTAAATTAGCTAACTTTGTGGATTTCTACATATTCTTTGAAACCTAGTGAAGAATTTACATGTTAACTATTTTAGTCCACGCAAAAGGAACGGGGTAGTGGGAACTAAATTATAACCTCAACTCTTTGCCTAGACAATGCTTACTCATTTACCACCAAATTTACATCTGCAGCCTTAGCTGGCAAGAGGCACTAGTCTGAAATTTAAAAACGGACTGCCTATGTTCATGACCACATAGCAAATAGTCCACATTTGTATAGTTGGGGAGCAGATTAATATTGAATACCCTCTTGCTTTTTCTTCCCACATATAACACACACACACACCCACACACACACGCTCACACACACTCCAGTGTTTTGAACAGTTATCTACCTCATCTACATAGAACAAGAGCTATACCTCGATAAATTAAGATCCTGAACTCTCACAAAAACAGAGTGGCTTTTTACACTTCATACTCACAGAGATCAATCCTAAGAATTCTCCCCTGGATCAGATACTCTAGATATTGTTTTAAGTGGAAGAAATCCAAACCATTGAATTGACACATAGGAATTCCAAAATCCCCTCTGACTAGCTGTATGGCTTTGGGCAGAGTTTTTGTCCAATCTGCCATTCAATTTCCTCATAAAGAAAAAAAGAAAAGAATATCCTAAACACCAGTGCTTCAAGTGAAGATGAAATGGTGTAAAAAAAGTTTCCAGAATATAATTAGTATTCAACTTATGTAAAGGAAAGGCTGAATTTTTCACTGCGGAATACCATAGTATGTTCAAGATTTTATAATATAAAGAGAATTAATGCTTACAATTATTACCCTATGAGACCTTAATCACCCAAGAAATTCCAACTAATACATAATGTAAAATAAAACTTTTAAGAACGATTTCCAGCACAGCATTGTGGCTTAGGCCAGCCCTGGTGGTCTAGTGGTTAAGATTGGGCTCCTCACCACCAGGGCCCAGGTCAGGGAAGCACTCATCTGTCAGTTGTCACACTGTGGCAGCTGTGTGTTGCTGTGATGCTGAAAGCTATGCCACTGGTATTTCAAATACCAGCAGGGTCACCCATGGTGGACAGGTTTCAGAGGAGCTTCCAGACTAAGACAAACTAGGAAGAAGGACCTGGCCACCCACTTCTGAAAAAACTGGCCCTGAAAACCCTATGAATAGCGAGAGAGCATTGTCTGATGCACGCCCGAAGGGGAGAGGATGGAGCAAAAAGACCAGGCAGGGCCACACTCCACTGTACACAGGGTCACTGGGAGTTGGAATCGACCCGACAGCACTAACAACAACAAACTGTGGCTTAAACAAAACAAACCAAAGAAATCTGGTTTAACTGAATTAATGGGGAAAAATTTATACCAGAACGTCCATTTCTCACTCAGTTTCAATCAGTGAAGGACTACATGGATAGACAGTAACATGGATATTAGTGAAATTATTCTGCTGATAGAGCATCAAAAATTTTTTAAAGAATTCAAAAACAATACCAAAACCTGAGATACGTTCTCGTTGGTATAATACTAAACATCTGCAGTGTTTTCCTTATTAATTTGTCCAAACACTGATTAATAAGAAATTCTTTGGGGTTCCTAAGTAAGTGTAAGAAGTGTGCCAAACAAGCCAGCGACAGGCACAACCTATTTACAGGTTTTAAATTGCCTGTTCAACTTAGTATAAAAATTGCTCAATTGCTTTTTCTTAGTTATTTTTTGAAGTCTGCATTTAGACTTAGCTGAAATGTACACTATTCTGAATACAGAGGAGGGCAATATACTTAGCTGGCAAAGTTGTCTTTTTTTCAAAGCCAAGTGCTGTCACCGTAATTCTAGCAATGCCATTGAATTCTGTCTTTGTAACTGCTAGAAATCATAATTGTGCCAAGCTAATCTTAAATTCACAGAACAAAGGCAAACTTTCCTTCCATATTTAGTGTAGCTATTCTACATTTAAAATTTACTATCAACTTACAACCATCAATTTAATATGAACACATCATGAGTTTTTTGATTGGTAATTATAGTATGAATCAATCCAGATCAGGGGCATAATGTGATTTAGTTTGAATCCCTTCAGCGTACATTTTAGAAGCTTTATAATTTGCCAAATTCCCCCGGTGCCTACATCCTTTTAGGTCACCAAAGTAAAGTTATCAGATTGCTCTATCAACATCATGGACTTAGTTCTTTTCCATATCTTCCCCAAATACCCTGCATATTTTTGGAAGAAATGTATATGCTGGACACATTAGAATAAATGCCAATGCATGTTTCAAGTTAAAATAATCATTCCTTCATTCCCTCGTTACCATAATTGTTCATCACAATGCTTAAAAATGGAATTTAAATGAAGATATCAAGGTTGTTGATGCAATGCACTAATCCAACAATATAAAACAAGTGAAAAAAATCATTGATGCTTAACAGGATTTGTGAAAAATAATAGTCTAGGATGAAAGTCGTTCCATATTACTGATTCAAATACTTACAAGGGCAATGTAGAAGGCAGCATTTTAAAACTGTGGTTCTGAGCATCTTCTTGCATTACATTTTAGTACATGAAATTGGCCAATGTTAATGTCCTTGCATGAAAAATCATTATATGTCAATATGAATACTGTAAAACCATAAGTCTTAGACTGTCAGCACAGAAGCCTCTAAGAATGGATCGCTGTGTATTCTCTCCCTTACTATCTCTATTCCAACAAAGGCACACAATATTAAAATAACATATTTCACGTTATTAGAACTCTTTATAATTTATAAAGCACTTTCACATGTATTTCTTTTCTTAATTTCTCAGCCTCCTTATAAGTTAACAGATGATAACATCCCTTTATATGTGAAAGTACATGGCAATCTAACATGGTCCTTTATCCAAAGAAACTTGGACACAAAACTCGTATTAATGAATATTTCCACCTAAGCTGATTCACTTTGATGGAATCATGAGTTTTCATGTAATGCATTGATCTTTTTCCCAAAATAATGTGTATCACTCTTCCATTGTTGTTTGCTCATTTTATACGGAAATGTAGGTTGACCTGCTCCTGCCAACCTATATAGAGTTTATATGCCAGAAATTGCAAATGAAAAAATTTATGTTATTTCAGGTGGTATAGAATAAAAGGGAAAGGCAAACTTAGATATTTAACAGTTAATCAAAATATGGAGCACCTACTGAGCACTCCCACTTGTTTTTTCTTGTGAGGAAGATTAGCCCTGAGCTAACATCTGTTGCCAATCCTCCTCTTTTTGCTGAGGAGGATAGGCCCTGGGCTAACATCCATGTCCATCTTCCTCTACTGTATATGTGGGACGCCTACCACAGTATGGCTTGATGAGTGGTGCATAGGTCTGCACCCGGATCCGAACCTGCAAACTCTGGACTGCCGAAGTGGAGCACATGAACTTAACCACTACGCTACCAGGCCGGCCCCTGAACACTCCCAATTTTAAAAGCACAGTGTAATATAGCTGAGGAAGTATTAAGTGCTGGGCATGATATTTAAGGACTTAAAGCAAATGACAGATGTGGAATGTTCTGATATTTGGAGGGGTTGGTCTTTAAGGAAAATGTTACAATGGATTCCCTATGACTGCTCAAAACAATTCTTCAAATCAAATTCAGGCATCCTAATCTGACCTCCCTCATTTTTAATCATGTTTTATCTGAACATGCATGACAGTTTTTCCAACCCACACATCTATGTTCCAGAGAAGATCCCATAACTAGGACTCATTCAAGAATTTTCCAAGCCAACTCAGAGGTGTCTAAGGAGAAATGGGCTGATTAAATGCTATGGTCAACTATTTCTATAATTTCCACAGAATTATAGAAGAAACCTCACTTAATTTTAAGACAACTCAGGAAGTCTTTAGAAATAAATAATCACCTATTATGACCTGTAATATTGTCAAGTTATTTCACATTGTAAAAAGCTGGGCATTCCAAAGGGCCTGTCAGTTTTATAGCAAAAGGCTCTGGTGTGGATTTAGTGAATAAATGTAAACTGTAATGTCAATGACCTCAATCTTTATTTTGTGAACAAAGGTAGTATTTCTAAGTTTTTATCAGTTTGGAGATTCAAGGGAATGTGTGAAAATGAGCCCTTTGAAGATGAAAAATCATTTTCAGCTTCATAAATATTTTTATGACAGCACACATAAATATTAAATGTAGGATCACTGTAAAGTAGCCCATTAGGCACACGGAATATAAAAACATAGGGATAATCACATGAAATATTTACAAATGAGAATAAAGCCAAAATAAAAGTTAAAGCTTATTATCTGTCATGATCTATTAATTTATCAAAAAGTGTTGCCAGTTTTTAAAAGACAGGAATATACCTTAAAACAAACTGCTAACCTGAATCATATTTGTTTGAAAAACTAATCACAAGCTTATTCTTAAAATTTTTATGGAAGTTTGAAATAGAGGTGTGAAGAAGATTGTATTGGAATAAATTTTAGTCAAATGGACAGAGTAGTAGAATATATTTTCATATTAGATTAGCATTTGCTACAAAACTCATTCTTCATTATTAGAATTCATTAAGATAAAAGAACCACTCAACAGTAACAATAAACAGAAGAGAGGTTTTTACAAATCCTACTTGAAATGTTGTTTGTAATTAAAAAGAATGAGGATAGTAGGTATTTGAGTTGGGGTTTTAGTTTTGTAATTCCATAACATCAGTAGACCAAAAACTTAAGAACATTATTTTAATTCATCAAAATTTTTAGAGTATTTTGACACAAGTAGTCTTTTTACACGTGACATTGTTTCCAAAGTATTTCCAAATACTTGTTTCATCAATTCCAAAATGTACTTGTTAAAGATATTACAGAAACATCACCCAAACCAGCAAAGCATACTTAAGGTATAAGTCAGTTTTCATTCCAGCCTTAAACAGTGTAAACCCCTGGGTGCTTTTAGATTTTCAAGTGTAGATGGAGAACTGTTCGAATTTCTGCAACTTCTGTGTTATTAATTCTGAACAAAAAATTTCCAATATCCAGTTCTGTGATCACACAGGTAGCTGAGCATGTTATTGTCCAAGCAAACGTGTTATGAGTCCTCAGATGATGGACTACACTGAGGCCAGATGTCAGAGGTGCTGAAATTGATAATCCATCAGTAATTTTCTATCTGTCACAATAGCTCTGACCCATTGAACTAAATAAATATGTTTAATCACTGACTGGTCAACTTATCAAATAGTGCCCTGGGCTAAGAGGAAAGACTTGTCAAATGTAGAACAGATAAAGCAAGACCCACAGCTATAGGCAAGAAAGTAACTGCATCCTTTATCTCTACTCCTTTCCATCTCACTTTGAGAAAATAGACTTAAGTGGAAATTGTATTAAGAAAGCAACTTTTAGGTTAAGAAATAACAGAAAAATGCTTCCTTAAAGTTCTACTGCATTTCTTCTCTTCTTTTCTGCGTAAGCCAAACTGTTCATATGTTTCAATTAGACTGCAGTTATATAAAGACATCCCAAGTTCAATGACAGGTACCACACTGAATGTCAATAATGGGTAAAGAGTCAAGGAAGAGCTGCATCACACACTCATTAGGCCATCCAGAAATAATGATTTGTGAATAAAGCCACTCAGTTCGTGAGATAAAGCTCTCCTCTGAAAAGGGACATACCCTTCACCATTCAAGTAAGCTAAGGGATCCAAAATTGCTGAATATGAACAGTTACATGACAAGCCCATTCCATTCAAACATTAATCATAGTTAATGAGATAAAAGCTTCAGTAACGTGTGACATTGGGTAAAAGTGATAGATCAGCCATCCTTTCATTGAATGTGCCAACAGCTATGTGATTATAAAGGCCAACCGCCATCACTGCCCAGGAATGGAGCAAACTGAGGAGATTAGATGCACCGCACTGACCACAAACAGCAGTGATTTCTCCAACAGGATTCATGGAGGTGCACAAAGAGCATTCTCAGTATTAAGTTCTCTACGTCTTACTTTGCCACCGCCATGCGCTGGCAGCCATGACAGAAAACTCTTGAACTTGTTTATTCACACTTGTTTAATCCTGATTCTACACACTGACTCAGCCTGTGGGGTTAAGAAGATGGATGAGAGGAGCCAGGGCCACGAAGGGGTCAGGGTCACGATGTCACTAGATCTCATTAACTACATCACTCACGACACCAGTCACTCCAAAGATCACTCCAACTGAGGACTCTGGTATAGGTAAAGGAAAACTAGTTGGATGAAATAAACCAATTTTTCTTAGAACTATCACATATAAAAACAAAACTATTCTAAATTTGCTTTCTAGTCCCAAATACGACTATTATTAAAACAAACAGTTTTAAGAAGTGAAAAATAAACTTCCTCTAAACTCGCAAGCAAAAATAAATAAACATATTTAAAGGGACCATAAAAGACTAATTATTCCATGAATTAACAATTACTTTGCTAATTTTTACTACTTAAAATTTGGCCTATTGTATATGTTAATTGGTTTAAAAAGGTGGAAGAAGGGTTAGTATTCACAAAGGTATCACCACATTTAGAAAGCTGAAAGACAACTTTTTTTGTGGCAGAAAAATTAATGATTTTAACTTATTTTACAGAGATATATAATATTTGGCAGGAAGGCTATTGCATGAAAATTTTCAAGAAACCACAATGTTAGAATTCAGAAGGACTTATTAAACATGTTTGCAATTTAGATTATTTCTATTTCCTGAGTACATGTGCAGGCCATTTTTATGAGATTTCTAAATGTTTGTTGAAGAAATAAAAAATTATGTTAGAGCTTACCCAATTTGACCAAATTTTACAGCTATTTATTTACATGTGTAGTATTTTTATCTTTTATTTTATTGAAGTATTAAACAAAACTGAATCCATTTCACAGATTGTCTATTATTAAAATGATAATGTTGACAAATAAAAACAACACAGGGGAAGTAATGATGTTTATTTCTGGTGGTAATTTTTTTTAAATCTCCTATAGTTTCCAACATTTCTAACATAAGAACATATTATAGATAACCAGAAAAAAGTATAAAAATAATAAGGCAAATAAAAGGAAAACAGAAAAAAAGACATATACTTCTTTGGGATAACATGGGTCCACAAAGAAGAGAAGTGTGATGTTGGTCTAATATATGCCTGCTTATGGGTATGATTATAAATTTTGATGAAAATATTTCCATAAATAAACATACATTTTACCTAATAAAATACTTTACACACTAAGTGTAATTCAAATATATGTCAAAAAATCAGTTTCTTTATTTCATGTATCTTCTTTAGAAAAACAAAACAAGATCTAATTTACATACTAGAAATTTATATTTGTTCACATTAAACTTCAAGAGACCAGAAATACTGATCCAGAATGTACATAATTTTTCAAAAACAACCATTTTCCTCAGACCTAAATGCCTGATTTAAAAAGAAAAATGACTTAATTACACGATGACAAGGTGACTAGGAACTGCATAGACATGGATGCATGACCAGTTAATTCTTCAAAAGACACAGAAGATTAAGGAAAAATCTCATTTAACCAGCAATATTATCAATTACTTGTTGTCAACCAGAATTCACATGAAGAAATGGTAAAAAAAAAAAAAAAAAAAAAGGTAATATCTGGGATAAGAAAAAAGTCTTTTCACAGACTGGGGGAAGGGCCAGTTAAAAAGACTGCTGCTAAATTTCCTTGATATCCAAGGTTGGTTCCTCTCAGTTTCTGGAAGCCAAATGTAAATGATATGTTAGAAATATCTTTGTTCCAGGGAACTTAGTCCAGTGATCGCACACTGACCTCTATACTAGTTCAGTTAGATTTCCTCTTTTCTGGAAGACAAATGATCTAGTCTAATCCCCTCACCTTGAATTCAGGAAAACAGATCCACAGAGGTTAAAAGGTTTGCCAAAAATCACATAAGTAGTTAACAGTAGAAAGGGGCCAGAAACTGGTTCTTTCTGGGAAAAGAAATTCCCAGAATTATCTTTTCCCTACATTGCTGTCTGATGAAATTGGCTCCCTCATTCATTTTCTCAAGCCTGCCTCTCATCAGCTGAGGGCTTTGATTAAGTCAGTTCACTTCTTAGGGCCTCAGTTTCCACATCTGAGCAACAAGGAGACTGACGAACTCTACAGTTCCTCCAACCTACCAGCTCCTACATGCACGGTTTTATAGTGACCTGATTAACCCGAAGGTTGTTTTTTTTTTTTTTCTGATTTAATCCTACATTCATTTCTTATGAGAAAGCTTCCATTAATGCCCCTGTAATTAACATCAAACTCAAATGGAATGAATGTGAGATTTTCTTATGAACAGGATAAGGACCCTTACATAAGAATGAATAATGATAATATTTCCCAGAAGACAACTATGGCAGCCCTCAAGTATGATTAACTAGACCACTCCTTGTCTCTCTTTCTCCACAGAAATAGAACGGTTCATTTGCATGTCATCTGATATAAAGAGAGATTCTAGCATATAATGGGTTATTACCATTGGGTACTTCATTAGTAAAGCTTTTCCTTATGATGTGACAGAAAAGAAAAAGACAAAGTAAATTGAGATTCTTACATCTCTATTAATGACATACACATTGAAGATTAGATTCTATCAGCTTATCCATCAATCCTAAAGAACCAAACAAGTACTTAGGAAGGATTTTGCAAGTTGACCCCTTTCTAGGTAGTCCTGTTTAACAATAGGCTTTTGGGAGAAGCTGCTTTTAAAAGAAAATCCTATATGAATATTAAACACAGCATTTTTCCACTTCTTTTAAGAATATTCAAAGCAGATCCAGGAAGAAAACAAAAATAAATCAGCCTTTCTATCAAGCTGCTCTTGAATCTGGACATGTAGGTCCTGGGGAATTATATGTTATAAATGAGTGGTTGAACTACAAAATGCAATTAACGTAATTGCTTATAATCTCAAAGGATTTCAAAATAAGATGTGTAAGACGTATGCACAAATGGGATTTTTCCAAGGACTTTTCATGAACCATGATAATACTAAATTTAAGGAAATTATGTCTACTTTATGGAATTCCTTGTGAATAGGAAAGTGAAGAAAATTATTTTGCAATTGAATAGGTGACCAGTACTAAGTTTTGTTACCTTGTTTCATTATCATGGAGACCGAGTTTTCCTTTAAGGAAAAAACATGAGGCCAAGCTATACCAAAATATATAGCTGTACGTGATTTTTTAGGTTCTCTTCTGACATCTCAACATCATCACGTTGGTTATGGTTTGCCTGTGATTCCTTAAGATCTCAAGAAAGAACACATACACCACAATCATTGTCCAGCATGCTGAGGCAACACCCGCAACTTCCATCCACTGGTCCTTTTCTTTCCTCAAATGTCAACGGAACAAATATATTCTCTCTTTGTCTTGACAGTTCTTTATGCGCTTAGCGAGAACTACCAGACCTAGGGATGTCTTCATTGCTCCTGGCTCAATAATCCCAATTCCTTCCGCTTTTCCTACTGTGACCCTGTTAAATCCTTGATCTTTTTCTTCTAGTGGTATTCCAGTTTTAACGGTGAATTTAAACTGACAATAAGAACCATTAACAATATTCCACACATAGTTTCAGCAGCAAAAAATCAAGCTGGATTACATTTCTTAATCTGAATTATTAATGCAGTCTAGAGTAAGAGACTTTTGGGCAGCTATATAATGGACCCTATTCATTAGGTCATGTAATGGGGACTCTTACTTTACTCCCATGAACAATCACTCCCCTCTTACTTTAACCTCCCCTTTCCTTAAAAAAAAAAGAAGCCTATCATTAAGCTCAAAAAACAAGATGGAGCAAAAATCAAAAATTGAAAGAAAAATTCACAGAACTGTATGTAAAAGGCACCACAATTGATTTATGAATTTCAAACAGTGAATTTGTGAATCTGATTGATTTTAAACAGATCATGGACATTTAATAAAAATATGAATTCATCAATATTTAAGCAAAGCACTTAAATATTCAAAAGTTATGAAATAAATTATTCAGTTCCTAATAAGACCTTTTTATTTATATTTTTAATGTCTACTTCAGATAGTTGGACAGCTCATTTGTTTTAATTTTTTATTTTGCAATAATTATAGATTCATATGAAGTTGTAAATATAGTACAGAGATGTCCTGTGTACTCTTCACCCAGTTTCCCCCTAATAGTTGCATTTTACATAACGATAGTACAATACCAAAACTAGAAATGTGACATTGGTTCAATGTGTGTGTGTGGTTCTGTCATTTATCGCATGTGCACATTTGTCTAACCATCATCACAATGAAGATGCACAACTATTTCATTACCACACAGATCATCCTCTTGCTCTCCCTTCATAGTCACACCCATGCCTCTTCCCCCACCATCCCTAACCCTTACAACCACTAATCTGTTTTCCATCACTATAATTTTGTCATTTTGAGAAGGCTATATAAATGGAATCACACAGTATATGACCTCTTGAAATGACTTTTTTCACTCAGCATAATGCCGTTGAGATCTATCCAAGTCATTGTGTGTAAAAATACTTCATTCCTTTTTATTGCTGAGTAGGATTTCATAGTATGGATATAGCACGATTTGTTAACCATTTGCCTACTGAGGGACAATTTAGTTGTTTCCATTTTTTTGCTATTACAAATAAACCTGCCATTAAAATTGTATACAGGTTTTTGTGTAGATATGTTATTATTTCTCTTAGATAAGTGCCCAGGTGTGCAACTGTATGGTAAGTATATATTTAGTGTTTTAAGAAACTGTCAAATCATTTTCTAGAATGGCTGTACAATTCCACATTCTCATCAGGAACATACGAGGCATACAGTTTCTCCGCATCCTCCTCACCAGCATTTGGTAATGTCATGATTTCTTATTTTGGCTGTTTTAGAAGGTATGTAGTGAGAGTTCATCACACTCTTAATATGCATTCCCCTAAGGCTGGGGAGGCTTAACATCTCTGCAGGTGCTTATTTGCCATCCATATATTCCTTTTGGTGAAATGATTTTCACGTCTTCTGCCCATTTTCTAATTGGATTGTTTCATTTAATGTTGATTTTTGAGAAATATTTATAGATTCTAGATATGAGTCTTTTGTCAGGTAAGTGCTGTTTGCAAATATATTCTCCTAGTATGTAGGTTTTTTGGCATCCTCTTAACAGGATCTTTCAGAGAATAAGTTTCTCATTTTAATGAAGCCACATTTATTCATTTTATCTTTTTGGTTTGTGCTTTGCCACCACATCTAAGAAGTCTTCACGAAGCCCTAGGCACCAAAATGAATTGTCCTAACTTCTAAAAGTTTTATAGTTCTATGTTTTACATTTAAATCTATGATCCATTTTGAATTCATTTTTGTATAATGTATAAGGTTTAAGTCAAGGTTCATTTTTTTTTGGCCTATGAATATCCAATTGCTCCAGTATCATCGTTGAAAAGACTATCTGTTCTTAAATTAAAAACAGAGTTATTTGAAAGTCAAATTGACCAATGTTAATGATACTACGTACCGAACTTAGAAACTATCAAATCAGCAAATGTCTATGAATACATTTACCATGAGATAATGCTTGTAAATAACTCTCAAAGAACTCTAGAAAGTAAGGTATCATTGCTATTATCATGCTGTTTTCTATAAAACTTAGTCAAGTTATCTTTAGATATTAAATGATAGATGACTCGTCTTATAAATTGGATTCTTAATCTCCAAGCTGCTTTGGCCTGCAAACATGTCAATAAGAACTGAAAGTGATGAATTTTCCTGATACTGATATTTGACAACTAGGAACTGTACAGAGAAAATCAAATTACTTGAATAAACTAATGAGCTCTCAAATGTCAGTATATAACTAAATAAAAAAAAATAGAAAAGATTACTCTTTCTGTTGTTTCTTTCCTTTACTATCCCATGAATCACAGAACTTTAGCACCAAAATGAAGCTTTCCATTTCATGTAGTCCAGCTTCCTCATTGTATATATACAAATGCATCACTGTTTCTGGGTAAAATACCTAAAACACATGCTAATGATTTTTTTCTAAGTGTCAAATGATTTTGTTTGTTTAAATGAATCAATGAAAACTCTTAGCATAGTGGCTAAGAAAACAGGTTCTAGATGAAGGCTGCCTAGATTCAAATCTTGATTCTTGCTGTATAAAAAATGGCAATTCTTTGGGTCTCAGATATAACAGAGAGAAAATAATAGGGTTGTTTTGAGAACTGAATAAACCATGAGTATAAAACATTTAGGAAAGAAGCCTGGTTTAGTAAGCACCAGCAATTACTATAACTCATTTTCTGCTCAGAGAAATCATTTCACCTGTTCCACAGTTCTCCTGGCAGAATCAACCTTTTCTTCCTCGGAATCCCCACAGAATGTCAGCTGCTCCTCGCACTAGGACTTACCACATTTTGGACCACCCTGTTGAACACTCTTTAATGGCATGGGTCACACTTTGTTCTGTTTTTTTTGTTTTTAATTAACATAAGAAAATAATAACATAAAATATACCATATGATTCATTTGTAAGTGTACAGTTCAGTGATCTTAAGTATATTCACACTGTTGTGCCACAGATCTCCAAGACTTTTTCATCTTGCAACACTGAAATTCTATGACCATTAAACAACAACTCTTCTTCTGTTCCATGTGTCTGTAACCTCAACACCTAGTTGAGTACCTAGAAGTTAGAACACACTGTACAAAAATATAGCAAACTAAATTTATATCATCCCTTGAACCACAAATTCATTTCTTAAATTCGTATCAATTCTCCTTTGGAATGCCAAATCTTCTTTTTCTGATATCAGCTTAATTAACTTAATTCCACCCGCACCCTACTGTAGCTTAACTTGTAGTAGATCTCCCACCTCCACACTCCTCCTCCAATCCACCTCACACTGTGTTTAACATATGGACTTTCATACTATACTTCCAAGTAACACTCGCAAAACAAAAAACACTGAAGGGCTCCCTTCTGTCTTCTAGGATAACGGGCAAGCTCCTTAGTTTGTTTAATCATTACCAATCTCTGCCTCGCTATTTAAATGATTTCCCTCTACCCTCCCTGCACACATTCTCCAATTCAACAAATACACTCATTTTCTCCCAAACTGGCCAAGCACAGCTTCTGGCCTTTGCTTTTACACTTCTCTCCAGTTTTCTAAGGCCACTTTTTTCATATTCATCCAGAAGCATTTTGTGCCACTCCTTCTTCTCACTCCTGTGGCCTGACCAATCTGAAGGCCCGTACTCTACACCACAGTGGAAGGTTAGCTCTCTCTTGATGAGGATGCCTGGGCTTCTCACTTATAACACAAGCACCACTGAGGGCATGGACCTCTTAAACAGCATTTACTCCTAATGACTAGGAAACTCAACTTTGTTAGTGACGTCAAGTCGATTCTGACTCCCAGCAACCCTGTGTACAGCGGAGCAGAACCCCCCCCCAGGCATTTTGCATCATCCTCTCACCTTCTAGCTCTGTATCAGACAATGCTCCACTGCTATTCATAGGATTTTCATGGTCCATTTTTTCAGAAGTGGGTGGCCAGGTCCTTCTTCCTAGTCTGTCCTAGTCTGGAAGCTCCGCTGAAACCTGTCTACCATGGGTGACCCTGCTGGTATTTGAAATTCTGGTGGCACAGCTTTCAGCAACAACAGCTGCCACAGTGTGACACTGGCAGACGGGTGATGTGGTTCCCTGACCAGGAAACAAACCCGGCTGCAGCAGGAAACTCAATAAAGACTTTTAAACTGATTTAAGGGAAAACATTGAATGTCCTCACTCAATGTGAATAAATAGAGAAAGCAAGAAGGAGGAAAATGAGGCAGGCTGATATCTATAAAATGGTCTGTATCAAATATGATGTATTATGGAAATAAATAGTCACATTATGTTTCCATTTACATATATAAACTGTAGTTTGTTCCAAAATCTTAGTACAGAATTAGATGTTAGATAACCACCTAAAAAACTTAATGATTGCCTTTATAAATACTAAGAAGTACTTGTGTAACTGGGATCTGACTGACCTGATTCTCAGAAAAAAAGTATACGTGATAAAAAAGAGCCCCTTCTCTTCTTAGATGTGAATTTAGGCTCAATTTCCAGGCCCTACTTGTGACTCTACCCAATGGGCCAATGGCAACAGCCAATCAGACTTTTGCTGCTTGAAATCCAGCTTGACAACCTTGCTTGCTGACTTTTTAAGGATCAACTGTGTAACAAACGACCTCAGTCTATTTTGGGTGGTAGACTTTCTGCAAAAACAAAGAAGCAAGACAAAATAAACATACAAAAACCTGGGATTCACCAGAGTCTGGGCTTATAAATCTGTCTATCACATCGTCAACGCACCTGCCTCCCTTACAGTCCTTGCCTGACTTCTCTCCAAGGGCCAGAGACACTAAACTATTGATGTCTGAGCAGCCCCTGGTGGGTGGTGCCAGGGAACTTCAAAGAGTTTGCAGAAATCACCCCAAGCAGGGGCCCATATTGCTCTCCTAGATTATTTCTTATGAAACATGTACCCAATTGCCAAAAATGCATGAATATCTTCTAATTAAGAAATGGGAAGTTGGGAGTGTTGTTTTTGCTTTTGAAAATCTCCTAAGAGGAAAAAGCAATTCCAATGATAAAGAGTGGAAAGAATATGTCAATACTACGATTGAACCTCATCCTTTAGCAGTTAAGCCAGACTGTTACAAACTTCTATACAAAAAGAAATTTCCAAAGTCAAACAAAATTTCACCTGTTTCGACTTCTATACTCCTGTAAACAGTCTACCATGTACACTGACTCAGGCATGAAAGAAGTACAACCTTCTTTATGTAATTATAGAAACCTTGCGGGGGCTGCTTTGGAACTGGAAGATGTGTATTATAATTATCAGAAACAAATTCAATCTAAAGAAGGAAAATTGGAGAACTGTCATTACACTGAAACACAAATCTTAAGAGAAAAGCATACAAGTTACAGCACAAAATTACATTTCCTTAGTGTACTGTCAATCTATACACATTTTCAGCAAAATCAACTTATATTTACACACCAGTTGAAATCTAATAAATTGAAGGTTTTCAGGTGGGAAACTCTCCAAAACCTGAATATTCTTTTCTTAATTTTATCTTAAAGTAGGTTTCTGGGGTTAAAAATAAGAGCTGACCTCAACATGTTTTCTCTTGATACACCTTAGTACCACTATGAATATTTTTCCTTGTCATTCCATGAATATGTTTGCAGAACTCAGGATAATACTGTTTTTGGAAATAATCTTTTGAAAAGTAGAGGACATCAAGATTTCACTTTATTTATATGCTTTCCCTGGAATCAGAGTTAATTCAGGCTAACTTAAGTGAATAGCAGCTTCAGACTTGTACTAGGAGGGGTTCGATACAGTTGATTCAACCATCCAAAACCTGATACCAAAATACGGCATTATACATATTTAAACAGATCATAAACTCAAAACATCTTTCCGAGAGTAGCAATTTCACACCTTCATTTGTGAAGATTAAAGGAGAGACCGGTTTTTGAAAGAGTTTCACAAAATTAAAAGGTACACACACAAAATAGCCCAAATAACACAGATGTGTGCCCATGCACACACACACACACCCTCTAAGGTCGTCTGTTCTCTAATACCAAAATATTTGCTACTTCATCTTCTGTTTTTTAGTTAAAGATGTTTTAGATTGATTTCTTGATGCCTATACATTCATGATTTATAATACATTCAATTGAGTTTACAGATTTCTTTTAAAAGAGCCTCAGACCAACATTGGGGATGCAGGGCAGAAGAAAATCTACAGAATGCAAACAATATTTGATTCTTAACACTACTTTCTTCTTAAGACAATCTTGTATTAGGTGTTACTCTTGTAAGATTAATGGCCTTTATTAATTTGCTAGGGCTGCCATAACAAAATACCACAGACTGGGTGGCTTAAACAACAGAAATTTATTTTCTCAGTTTTGGAGACTGGAAGTCCAAGATCAAGGTGTTGGATGGGTTAGTTTCTTCTGAGCTCTCCCTTCTTGGCTTGTAGATGGCCACTTTCTCACTGTGTCCTCACAAGGTCTTTCCTTTGTGCATGCGCATCCCTGGTGTCTTTTTATGTGTCCAAATTTCCTCTTCTTATAAGGTCACCAGTCACATGGGACTAGGACCCACCCTAATGGCCGCATTTTAACTTGCCACATTAAAGGCCCTACCTCCAAATATAGTCACATTCTGAGGTATTAGGGCTTAAGGCTTCAACATACCAATTTTGGGGGGAACACAATTCAGGTCAGAACATGGCCCAAGTACCTTGAGCTATGAGTATTTTTCAGTTGTGTACCTTCCTTTCCCTACCAAAAACATCTCTGAATTCTCTCTTGAAATTTGTAGAAATACAAATAGAGGAATCATGAAAAAGCCAGTTGTTCCTATATTCTTTTTGGTCAAAATCTATGAATATCAGTTCCATTTTGACTCATTGTCTCTTATGCATATAAATAGATAAGTTTGTTTGTATGTTTATTTGTTTTAGGAAAGTCATGGTGTGGTGGCAACAGTTCTCTGTTTTCCCAATCCTGGAATTACTTAATCAATTTCTATTATAATCACTTACTAATTTCTTGTTCTAAACCTTCCAAGTAAAGAAAAACTTTACGACATTTGGAAGGAAAAGTAACCTGGGAAGAGAAAAGATAATATCAGTTATTCTTAAGAAAGGTAATGTCACCTCCTGAGAAGCCAGAATATTGTCTACTTTTAGGACAAATAAAAATGTGACAGAAAATGAAGTGAAGACTCAAATAGCAGGATTATCTAGCTTAATTGGGCCAAAGTCAACATGGTCCGGTAGAAGATCCACAAAGGGAAGTGATTTCATGATTTATTCCATCAACCCATGCCTACTTGAATTAAATGACTAGGTCAAAAAAAAATTTTAACTTTGTGGTCATTCAATATCTTCATATAGTTAATTATTTTACATTTTTAATTAATTGAATCTTATCTTAAAATATGGACATATAACACAGGAAGTGTAACATGCTAGTCATTCAATAATATTTATGAAATACTGGCAATGTTTCATGGCTGTGCTTTGTACTGAGAGGGGAGTTGGATACTGTTAATTCAATGGCACTAATAAATATTTTTCTATCTACACTTAAAAGTTACACATAAGTTCCTCGAAAAGTTAAAAAGGCTTACCATATGACTCAGAAATTCTACCCATGAGTATATACCCAAAAGAATATCCAAATGAAACCATAGGTCCACACAAAAACTTTCACAGGAATATTCACAGCAGCATTATTCATAATAGACAAAAACAGAAACAATCTAAATGGCCACCAACTGATGAGTGGATGGATAAAATGTGGCACATCCATACAACCGGATATTATTTAGCAATATAAAGGAATGAAGTACTGATACTTTCTACAAGGATGATCCTCGAAAATATTATACTAAGGAAAACAGGCTAGTCTAAAAAGACCATATATTGCATGACTCCACTTATATGAAACGTCCAGAATAGGCAAATGTATAGAGATGGAAAGTAGATTCTTGTTTACTTAGGGCTGGGGCAGGAGGGTTCAATGGGAATGGGAATTGACTGCTAGTAGGTATAGGGTTTCCTTTAGGACTGATGAAAATGTTGTAAATTAGATTGTGGTGTTGGTTGCACAACCCTGTGAATATATTTGAAAACATTGAATTTTACACTTTATATGGGTAAATTACATAGTATATGAATTATATCTCAATAAAGCATTTTTTTAAGTTCTCCATGGCTCAGTCTTTTTTGAAATTTAATTTGTTTTGTGTCTCTATGGAGTATAAAGGTATTTTGCCTGGATAACATTCATTTACAGCCAAAAGAAAAAAATTACATATGTATTAACTTGGAAATATGAGGGAAACAATTTACCTTGTGTTCATTTTTAATGCGACCTGTGACCTCTGTTACCAAAGTCAGTCTACTTCTGTAACCTCTCTTCCTTGTACAGATAAAACATCAATTTAGCTTTGGATTTAAAGCAAACAGGATCATTATGTTTGTAGAGTGTTCCACAGCTTTGCTATTCTAGCAATCTGTGACCTATAAATAATTCAAGACCTTTTCCTTCTCTAAATGACTTTCTTGTAGCATGAGTCTTGATACATGAAAACAAAAAAATTTTAAAAAAAAAGAAAGAAATCACTCTGCAGTCATGGATTCAATTTATTTCTAGTTCCCCAATTGAATTATGAATCACATCTGTTCTGTAGTTGTATCAAAAGCCAACTTTTAAATATTTAGCCATTTTATTTTAATGAAAGCAAAGGTAAATCATGGCTAATCTGAAAAGTTCTCATGTCTTGCTTTAGAAGTAAGAAAAGCAAAAAAAAAAAAAAAAAAAAAAGATCCGTTTCTAAGTGACCCCTGACCTTTCAACCACAACCTCCTTGCCACTAAAGCGTTCAGGCCTCATTTAATCTCCCCTCTTTGCACTGGTGTAGCGCTGAGAAAAGAAAACGGAAAAAATAATCTGGGGACTTCATCAATTTTTCATGAATTTTCATTTAGGCCAGAACCCCCTCTTACCCTGGTCGATAGATCAAGCTTCTGTCATATATTTACCACCTGGGGCTGCAGCTGCTATCTCTAGGGGCTGCCACTGACTCAGGCTGCTTCACGGGCTGCCACAGTCTGTGTGAGGACCCCTGTGCTCCTTCTGCTCCCAACACAGGGAGTACTGGTGTTCAAACTGAAATCCTATCTGCACCAGCCATGCCTCGGCTCTCTTGGAGGTCCCATCGGAAAACTGCCTATTAACTTCTTCAGCGCCAGGTACCTTGCTGCGGACCCTGCCATTCTGTTTTCTAAAGACGTAAAAGTCACTTTTTGCCTGAAGACCTTCCTTGAGTTCAAGTGATTTGCAAAGTACTTTCTGGATTGCTATTTTTTTCCCAAACCAAGGAAGAAAAAAAAAAGCAAATATGAGGTAAGCGATTCAAATCTCCATTGCAATGATTGGTCCTGAATTTTTTTTTCCTCCACTATATTGTCCCATTACATAAAACTTAATTATGTATTAAAGGAAAACAGAAAAGAGAACAAATACTGTATGGTAAAGAACAGGCTGATTGTACACAATCAGTCAAGCCTGATGGTTATCAATAAAAGTGCACATTTCATACAACACCAGAAACCAAGATTTTTGAAATTAAAAATGAAAACCAAGATGAAGCAGAGTCACAAATTTTCCATATTTTTTATCAATAATCATTTCACAAGCAAAGTTGCAACAAGTTTGTCTCCTATTTATCCATACACTCTTAACCACTTAGATACACCTAGATCAGTGGTTCTCAACTGATTTTCATTCCCCAGGGGACATTTGGCAGTGTCTGGAGACATTTTTGGTGGTCACAACTGGGGGCACAGGGCTGGTCCTACTGGCATCTCCTGGGCAAAGGCCAGAGATGCTGCTAAACATCCTACAATGCAGAGCACCACCCCCACACCAATGAATTATCCAAATGGCAACCATGCAGAGGCCGGGACACCCTGCTCCACTTCTCTCACACCTCATTCATAACTCAGTTCTTGAAAGAGCCAGCAGCATCTGCCACTCCAACTCCACCACCCACTCGTTCTTCAGCTGCTGTGCTCTTGCCATCCCTAGAGCCCACAGATACTTTTATTTGACCGCCACATGGCATTTGCATTGCCAACCACTTTTACTTTCTTAAAATTATTTCCTTGGTTTTCTTGCCACTTCCATGCCCATATTCTAGCACTCTGATACCTCCTCTGAGCCTTCCGCATGGTGCTTCTTTCCTCTGCCCACTATTAAAGATTGGGCTCCCAAGCAATGGGAGTATTCTCAGCCCTTGTTAACCTCTCCCTGTACACAGCCTGTCTGGGCAATCACATAGACTTCTATCTACTCCCATGGCTCAACCTCTGTCTGAGAAAGCTCTATCTCTCTTTTCAATTCCAAAAGCTCTTTTTTTTAATGGAACAGGAGATATTTTTACCTTGACATCTCTTTAGTATGTCAAACACTACAGGCAAAGCTGACTTCACCCTCCTGTTCCCACTAGAGTTATTTCTCCTGTATCTGCCATCCCTATGGATGGAAGCACTATGTATACACCCAGTCACTCCACACACACACCCACACAAAATCTGGGAATCACCCTCTATCCCCCAAAATCGACCATGAAGTGATATGATTTATAATTTCTAAATATGATTCAAACCATTCCCTTCTTTTAATCTGCACTGCTATTTTCAGTTTAAAATCTAACATATACTCTTTTCCGAATTATCTGACAGCTTCTTACCTTCTCTCTGACTTTAGTTACCATCCCTTTAACCCAATCTTCAATTCTCTTTCAAAGACTCTCCTTTCACATAAAAAAAAAATTTCTAGATTTTATGATGCTGCACATGCCTACCTCCAACTTACGCTACCCACCAACCTCATCTCGAGCTACCCGCAGTTTTCCAAATACACAGTGTTTTAAGGTTTCCATTCTTTCCTTCAATGGGTAATGGATGTGCCATAACGGAGCATCTATGTTGACTGTTTTAAAATACGAAGGCCAAGCATTTATATAATCTGCAGCTATTCCTCTATTATTTTATAAAAATACAACTTGGTTAGCAATAGTATTGAAAAATCACAATGCTTTGAGCGAAATTTCCATATTAATACATTTTATGAAACACATAAGGAAAGAGAAAAGACTGGTGAGCTAATGCGAAAGAGATGAGCAGCATATAAATAGATATTATTTGATCTTGCTTTGCCTCAAATGGCATGAACTGTTGACATGGCATTAGAAGAAAGAATTTTATTCACTAGCTAAATCGAATTTAGCAGCCTTCTTGTTTTCCTCTCTGGGTCAGAAGTATTTTTAGCATTTCTCAAAGCTCATTGATTTAAAGATAAAAAATGCTACTGTCACATTACATGAAAAAAAACTCATGGTTTAAAATTTTCCTCCTAAAACAGTTTGATTCATTATTAATGACGCAATTAGAAAAGACAGCAATCCTTTAGATTAAATAAAACTACAAGACGCATGTGTGTTGGGAGCAAGTTTAACAAAGCTAAGAGTTGGAACAAAAAAAGGTTTGTAGCTGTCCAATGATAAAATGACTAGCAAATTTAGAAAAACTTTAATATTGAGAAGGAAAGTTAATTAAGGATTAAAAATTAGGTATTTGCTGCTCAGTAGATAAAAGAAAAACTTTTTTAAAGAATTGAAAATTCTTAATTTTTATTTATGTAAAATAGGCCAGATTTCATTTGAGTGTTTTCCCAAATATGGCACAATTCTCTAAAACTGAAAATTAGAAGAATCAGGATCTGATTTTGAATTCCCCATTAACTTATTATCTGAGTCTTGGTCACTTACCCATCATGGATTTCATTTTATCTGCAAAGTGGGAGAATAATGTCTGTTATATTTACTATAAAGGATCTGATGGGGAAAAAAAAAATCAAGAAAATTTGACATTGAACTATTTCAATAGGTTTGAAAAGTTCCAGAAATAAGATATTTCAAAATAAAAATGGAACAGTTAGTAATATTTGCATTCCTGAGGTTTTGTGTATATTTCAAATCTCACTAAACTGCATTTAATTTAACTGCTTTTTGAAGTAAGTTATAAAAATGCAATTATCTTGTGTCCGGTATCTAATTACATTGCTAGCTAAGGGTCTAATGTTCATATGTCAAAGTACCTCACAAAACAAAGTTGGGTCTTAGGATTCTTCTAGTCTTTTCCTATTGAACTTACACATTTCAGGCATCAGTGGATTCCAGATTTCCTGGTACAAACTATAAATCAAAAGACTGGACGCTTGAGAACAAAAGCTTTCATTGGGATAGCTGAATAAGAAACTGTGATTTTGTTTACTAAAAGATGCTTTCACATGTAAAGGTAATGACATATTGTTGAGAATTTCAATATACACACACACAAGTTTTATAACCTAGTGTGATACCATGTAGCATGTGAGCACAAGCATCAGCTTTAATTGGAGACATGAGACCATAAGCTACTATTTTGCACCCCGTCCCAGCTTTATCGATAAGACTCATGTATCCTGAAATTGTTCAGTTCTATGAAGAATCTATGAAGATCTACTGTTACAAACAGAAAGTTAAAGAGTACAAACTTTTTTTAGGCCCAATGCTTGCCATCTTATTCACAATTAATTCTGGATAAAATCTTGCCTCAACATAGATAATATCAAAAATGTAAAACCTCACCTATACACTAGAAAAGAAAATTTATCATACTTATTCATTTGTTCTGGAAAACGATCCATGAAATTACAGAATCAATGTTCAAATAGATGCAAAGCATTGATATCTTGATTTATTAGTGCTATGGGCTATCTAATTAATAAATAAATATATTTTTTAAATGCCAAAGTCAGGGCAAGTCCTTAGCTATTGCTGATTAGTGAATAAGACTGAATAAGACCCTCCAATGTATGAACATTTTGTTCCTACAGAAATCAGATCTCTTCTCTGATGAGTTTTTTGATAAAAAATTAATAAGTAAAGTATAGTTGATGTTATTGTTGGTGTATTCCCCCCTGAATGCTAAGGGTAAAGATTCCTGAATTCAGCCTGGAAGTAAAAGAGTTAATATAACCTAGAGAGTATATTCATTTTAAAGTTGCCTGGTAAAAGCTAGATTTAGAAATATATATATAATATAATATATAAATATATTTATAAATATAAATAATTATATATTTATATAGATTTATATTTATATAAATATAAATAAAATATGAGTATAAATATAAAATATTTATATAATATATAAATATAAAATATATAAATTAATACAAAAATAAATAATGTTTATGTTAATAAATTTATTTATAAATATATATAATACTATATATAGTAGTTATATATAAATGGGAAACAGAAATAAGTACAATATTGAATTTGTACCTTGTTTTTGATGCCATGTTATAAATAAACTTTCCATTTTAACAAGGCCAACTACAATACTTGATTATAACTCTCATTAATAATTCAAATTTTAAATATGACCAGCATCATCATTACCTTACTTTAATATAATAACATAATCACCACATTGCTTTAATATATATATATCTACTGCAAAACCTTGGCTTGATATTGTTTTGACCAGCTTTCTTTGGAGAAGGCAAAGTAAAATTATGCAGTGTGTTGATTGTTTTATTCTTTAGATATTAAGTATCTATGGGAACAAATCAAGGCTTACTAAAAATAAATCAAAGTAAATGTGCATGCCATTTACAAGGTTCATTGTGTTCACTTACATGCCACTTCCAGAGATGCATTTCGACTCACTGCTTCACCAAGATAGTTCCTTGCAACGCAAACGTAGCTTCCTTCATCAGGTTTACTTCTGCGACCGTGCACAATTCGCAAGAAGAATAAGGATCCGCTGGGCAGCAGCATCCTGTGGGACCGGGGATCATCCTTGTCGGTCTCCACCCGCTCACCATCCTTGTACCACTCAATGGTGGGCGTTGGCCGGCCCTCCGCCTTACAGTTCAAAGTGGTGGGTTCTCCCTTAGAGACAATGACATCGGAAGGATGTTCCACAATCCGCGGGGGAAAGTCTTCCTGGCGAAGACGAGATCCTACAAAACATGACATAATGAAGACAAGCTTTAACATTTCCTTATCAATAGCTTTTGTTTCACTGAGGTTCACATCGGTGAAATCAAACTCTTCAATTATTCAAAATGAACTCCTTACCATTTTATTAATGCTTCACTCTTTTGTTCTTTATGCATCTTACAAGTCAACCCAACTTCTTTGTGGAATAAGACAATATAGCAACAAATTAATATGTTAGTTCTAATAAGTTAGGTTTAACATGTTCCACCAATCACGACAAGCAAAAGTAAAAGAAAACACGAGATTTTCTTTTGGAACCAGCGTGTTAGAATGGGTACTACAATGAATAAGACTAATTGCCTATCCTCAAAGGAAAAAGCAAAGTGGGCAAGTACCTAGAATACACACATAGATACCATTTCTCATGCCGTCATTGTGTTATCAGAATTAACATAAAAAAAGGCCCAGTCATTATGTACAAATATTAATTCAATTTAACAGATGGGAAAGATGCTTAGATATTGCCAGGAATGTAGAGGAAGAAAGCAGTAGGAGACAGGATTTGAACCCAGGTATGTCTGACAGAGAAACTCAAGTGCAAGTCACTAAGTTAAAATGAAATAAGTGTTGCATGGAGGTCCAAGAAATGCATTAAGGAAGAAAATAGGAAAAAAATGTTAACTCTAACTAGAGCATAATAAGAGGCCTCTCCTCAAAAAGGTGGCATATAAATTGAGCTGCAAAGAATGAAAATATGTCAATAGAGGGGGAAAAGCATTCAGACTGAAGAAACAACATGAGCAAAAGGAGAGAGAATTGAGAGTCCATGCAGACTACGTATCCTAATCGGGGAGGAGGTCGATGTGGCAGGTGAGGCTAAAAGGTATTCCTGGAGCTGAGACCAAAGGGCTCCAAGAATACCATGCTAAAGAGTGTGACTATATCACTAACAGACTTTGAGGGGACAGTGACATGACTATCTGTGTGTCAGAAAGATACTTTTGGTGTGCAGTGTAAAAGATAGATAGCAATGGAGGCCAAAAGACAGTTGAGAGTTAAATATCCTGGAGAACAATAAAAAGAACTTGACCTCGGGAAATGACACTGTGGGTAGAAAAAGGAAGGAAGATATAAGGCATATCATAAAGTAAACACTTGACAGAATCTGATATATCACCAGATAGTAAGGAAGAGTGACAGGCACCAATGACTTCCTTGTGACTGCAATGAAACTGGGACCATTATGGGGTATAAGAAACAGGATGAGAAAGACCTGTTGGTATTTTAGGACAAAAATTTTGCATAATGCGTTATTTTGAATATTTTTAATTTATAAGTTGTCAATGGCCATTATTTGTGGAAATGTCCTAGGTGCTGCAAATAAATCTAAATGAGCTGCTGAGAGAAATAACCATGTCTGAGGGCAGAAGGATAATCTAGATATAAGCTTTTAAAAGTCTGCTCTTACAATTTTTCAATCACCTAATGTTAGCACATTTCTGTTCAATAAACAGAAGTAATATCTACTCCTCAATGTTATTGCAGCTTACTTTCAATATTAATTAAAAATGCACATTTTAATTTCATAAAAGGAATTTAATGTGGTAGTGAATGAACATTTTCTTTTCTGAAGAGGATTAACTTTTAAAGGTTGCTGATCACCATTTGTTATCTCATCACATCCAAGAAGAAACTTATACAAGTCCTAGGTACCTGAAACAAAAGAGTAGTTTATAGTACACAGTTCAGAAGTTTAAAAAAAGAACTAAAGAGACCCAAAGCATTTAAATATAGGCAGGTAATTACATTATGCATCACAATAATAAAGAAGGTTATATATTGTAAGTACTGGGTCCTGAAAGCAAATGAGGAATTTGCAAAATATAAAAGGTAAGCTGAATATAAAAAGTAATTATTTTTAAAAGTAATAATCAAAAAAGATATCACAGCATTTAAATATGAATGGCTAATCACAGTTTGCAAAGCAGTAACATATTCCCAAAGTCAAGGTCTGGACACACAGCCATAGAATTGATCCTAAAATGCATCAAGAGTTACATGTCACTTTTCCTGTGACAGGAATATGGTAGCTACGATCATTTTGTTTAGAAATCTTCCTCGTTCTTCTCTAACCTCCCATATGCAGTCATTTATATTCTCCCTACTAAGTTGGTCTATTATTAAAACTAAGCAAGTCAATTGTCCATGGTATTAGAGTTCTATTTACTACAGCAAATAGTTCCCGACCTTATTAGGCAGTTGGCCTGGATAAGGCCTGAATAGGACTTGAAATACATTAATACACACTTATTAAATAAAATATAGAATAATAGAATTATAAGAGAAAAAGAAGCAAAATATCTAAACTATTTAACAAAAGGATATAGAGTCCAGCATTTGCAATAAGCACTCAGAGAATTTTATGCATTTATCACTATAACATATGTAAACTATCCTAGTGTTGTCACATTTGGATATTCTTCCAGTAACTTTATTCCCACTATTATAAAAACTTCAAAAGAACATCTACAGTCTAAATGTAAGAGGTAAAACTATCAAACAAGTAGAAGAAATTATAGAGGCAAATTTTCATGACCTTCAGTTAGGCAAAACCTTCTTGAATATGACACCAAAAGTACAAGTGACAAATGAAATAATAAATAAATTGGACTTCATCAAATTTAAATGTTTATGCTTGAAAAAACACATGAAAAAATGAAAATTCAACCCAGAGAATCTGAAAAAGATATTTGCAAATAATATATCTGACAAGGGACTTATATTTAGAATATATAAAGAACTCTTACAACTCAAAAATACAAACAAATTTAAAAATGAGCAAAGGATTTGAAGTGACATTTATTCCAAAAAGTTAGACAAATGACTAGTAAGCACATGAAAAGATGCTCAACACAATTAGCTACTAGGGAACTGCAAACCAAAAGCACAATGAAATATACTTCACCTCCACTAGGAAGGCAATAATCAAGAAAATGTAAAATAAAAAGTATTGTTGAGGATGTGGAAAAATTGAAAGCCTCATACATTGCTGGTGGGAATGTAAAATGATGCAGACACTTCAGAAAACAATCTGGAGTTCCTCAAAAAGTTTTGGAGTTAACACATGGCCCAGTAATTCCACTCCTAGGCGTATACCCAAGAGAAACGAAACCTTACGTCCACACAAAAACTTGCACATGAATGTAATGTAATGTTCACAGCAGAATTATTCATAATAATCAAAAAAAAAAAAAAGAAAAGAAAGAACTCAAAGAAAGAACTGTCAAGTGATGAATGGATAAATAAACATGGTATATCCATATAATGGAATTCAGCAATAAAAAGGAAGGAAGTACTAATACACACAGAACGGACGAACTTTGAAAACATTATGCTAAGTGAAAGAAGCCAGTCACAAAAGACCACACATTGTATAATTCCATTTATATGAAACGTCCAGAAGAGGAAAATCCATAGTGACAGAAAGTAGATTTGTGGCTGCCTAAGGTGGGGGATGGGGGTCAGAAGTAAAGAGGGACTGGGAAATCTTTTGGGGGTGATGAAAATATTCTAAAATCGATTATGGTGATGGTTCCACAACTCTGTGAAAATAATAAAAACTATTATATTGTACACTTTAAATGGGTGAATTGTGGGGCCGCCCGGTGGCGCAGCGGTTTAGTCCGCGCTTGGCAGCCCGGGGTTCGCCGGTTCGGATCCCGGGCGCCCGCCGACGCACTGCTTGTCAGCCCTGCCGTGGTGGTGGCGTCTCATATAAAGTAGAGGAAGATGAGCACGGATGTTAGCCCAGGGCCAGTCTTCCTCAGCAAAAAGGGGAGGATTGGCGACAGATGTTAGCTCAGGGCTGGTCTTCCTCACAAAAAATAAATAAATAAATGGGTGAATTGTGTAGTATATGAATTAGATCTCAATAAATCAGTTTCTAAAAAGTCATGAGTAAAGGCACTGTGAACAAATTTAATACAAGGTGTTGTAATAATTCATGTTCACTCAACAATAGTTAGGTTATCTTCTCCATCTACAATTTTAGCTTCTAAATGTAATGATCAGGCCAGCAATAGCCAATAGGGCATAAAATAAAGCTGAAAAGTCTTACCAGAAAGACAGAGAGAGGGAGATGGAGATATGCAAAAATACAACTACAATCTACATTTTAAGATGCTGTTAAGATTGAGGGAATTAATTCTGAGCTCCCTTAAATTCAGACATTACGCAACTATAGCAGTGACCCTTAAGATGGATAAGCCTTAGGTAGGTCCATAAATTCTTTGAAATTGTGTATAAACATGGTTATTTATGTGTGGGCAGGAGGGAGGAGTGGTGAGGGGACCACAGCTTTCATAAAATTTCCAAAGTTATGAAGGACCACTAAACTACTAAATATTCTATATTATTGGACCAAAACAACCCCATTATTTGGTTAAAAAAATAAAATAAATAAATAAAAAGCTGTCAGCCAAACTCATTGAGGATTTGAATCCTAACAATAAGGGGGGCTGTTCATCACATGAAGAGCCACGAAATTTAACCTCAAGAGCTTTGACACCCAAAGGCATGTTAGAAATGGACACAGAGCCCAATGCCAGATCTACAGAATCTGCATTTTAACAAGATCCCCCAGAGATGCATATGCACATTCAAGTTTGAGAAGCACTGTTCTAACAAGTTTTTGTGTGGCCCTGAGCTAACAATATTTTTACATTTTTAATAGTTAGAAGAGGAGGAGGAGAGGGAAGAAAAAAAATAGGTAGAGGAGGAAAGAGACCCTACGTGGCCTACAAAGCTTGAAACATCTGCTATCTGATCCTTTCCAGAAAAAAGTTGACCAATCCTGCTCTGGACTACCAGTTAATCACTTTCCATTAATAACTTCAGTTTTTTAATTTATATTTTTTCTATATAGGACCACAAAACTGTTTTCTCTAGATTTCAGATGAAAAAATATATTTTGAACAGCAATGTTAATATTGCTCATGTAGTGAGAAATATTCAGGATCCCTGTATGAACAGATAGGCTAAGCAATGTATCAGAATTACTATCTGTATTTCTAACTTCGTTTATGACTGATAGCAAGTCTGGACATCTTTTTATATCTCAAATATTAATTGGGCAATCCAATAGTCAAGTTTTAATTAAAAGCATTTTATTCAACTCTCCTTAGCTATTATAAAGAAAGAATGGAAATTAGTCACAGAGTCCTGAAGATGAATATCCAAAAGTTTATTTTTACTGCCCAAGAAGTAAACTATAAAATAGTCAGGTGACTTGTCCATAACTGAACAGCTGGTAGAGGCAGAATTAGAACTCAAGACTTTTAATCCAAAATGTGCCAGGCTTCTAAAAAAACAGGTGGAAGAGTATGTAAAGAATGCACATTACAACTATGCTAATTCCAAAACCCTCTTCTAAAGTTGATTTCAATAAAATTAGTCAAATGAATGCCACTAGTCATAATCAGAAAACATCTTCCTTGTTTTTTCAAAATGTGATTCTCAGACTACCTGCATCAGAATCCCCTGAGATATTTCTTTCAAACACAGATTCTTGGTTTCCATAGTGAACAGGATGCATCAGAAGTTACCAGTGGAAGGGTCTAAGAAGCTGCATCTTTAGCATGCTTACCAGGAGCAGGTCATGCACTTAGACCTGGCTAGATGTACACATTACACAGAAACATCAAATTACTCAGCTGGATGCAGATGTATCTTTGAATAATGTTCTAAGCACTCAAATTTACATAATGGATTACTTCTGCTTCTGGGAGACTCTCAAACAATGATTTTGTAATGATTTTTGGTAAAATATTTAATGAAAAACAAATAGAGTAGTTACGAGCTCTTCAAATTTTACCAAATTGGAAGTGAAGTATAAAATCATAATTTATAAATATATTTAAATTTAGTTTCACTTAGTAACCACTCATTTGCAGTGACTGCTACAGAAACTTTTGTTTTCAGAAGTGATTTCAATTACAGAATAGGATGAAGCACCTAGAAGAACACTTGTTGATTTCATTTCCTGTGTGTGAAAGTAAACTGCTCCTGCCTCATGATTCAGCCAGAATATAGCATTTCCTTGAACTAAGATTTACTTTTCATCCGTATACTAGATAGCCATATCTAGTGAAGTTGGGAACACATTTCAAACTTATCTCAATATTTTCAAAGGCAGAAGCAATTCTTGGCAAATACACCCCCTCCAGGGAAATTTCTATGCAGTGTCTGCTTTTCTTTTTCTTAAAAGTGTACATAGTTTTGTGTCCTAGTTCATAATGTTTGTTTTAACAAAATATTTAAAAAATAAAATAAATCTCCTAGCAAAATTAAGCCAGCAAGATTCTTTATGATTACTCCAACTCTCAATGTGACCAGATGTCCCTCCTGAAGTTTTCCCTCCCCCAGTTGGTGAGGTACATGGTGCTACACAAGAAAGGGAAGGCTGCTGACCCATCGTAATAAGACAGAGGCAGTGTGGTTAGGAAGAAAGGACATGGGGTATTCACCAGCAAATACTTATGCCTCATTTTTACCAGATGCAAATTAGAACACCATTCTCTCACCAGTTGGTTTAGATAATGAAAAGAAATCATATATATAGATCAGCAGGACATCTAGTAAGCGTTCAGTATTTCTTATTTTTTCCTTTCTATAAAAGACTACAAACATACCTTGCCAAATTTTCCCCTTAAAACTAATCATATTGACAAGAGGTTTTTTTTTTTCCCCTGAGGTTATTCTTGCATAAATGTTTTTCTGCACAGTAAATTTTAGCTCAAACAGGCTGATCACTTTACTAGACTTCAAAATAATTAAATTTGTTGCTGCTTTCTATTTGCCAAAACAAATCCTATTCAAAATTTGCTCCATGGAAAGAAACATATCTCAGTGCCACTATAAATGCTGTCCACATTGATTAGTGGGCTAACGTAATTTGCAAAGAAATGGAATTAATTAATGACCCCATCAAGTCTGTCCTTACAACTTTTCCATCCTTGAATTCTTCATGATGACTAAATTCCAGTGCACTTCCCTTATGAGGGAGGGGGAATAGAAAAGGGCTATGACATAACTTTTTTTTTTCGGAGGACCTATGATGTGGTAAGAAAGTCAATGTTTAGAAAACAAAGACTGTTTTATCCCTTTGAAACTTACTGAAACTCTCTCAGGAGATAATCTAATTTGGCAATGAAGTAAATAAATTTGCAAGATTTTCATTCCTTCTGGAAGTAGGGCAGTGTTATAAATAAGTTTAAATTAGAAACAACATCAAAATTAAATTAAGGCATAGAAATGCTACTTGTTTATTGCACAATTTCTACAATGTCAATGGCTTTTCAATGTCATAAAACTATAGGGCCAAGGGTGCGAAAGGGAATTGACAAATACAAAAGATGTGTCTTGTCAAATCCAACAGGCAGTCTCATTCTAAAGTTTCAGTTCTACACTATGGCATTCAGCAGCGTCCCTATTACCTAGTCTTCTGATCCAACAGGCACAAGATTGAGCTAGCCGAGACTCTCTTGTTCCAAACACCCATTTTACAGGTGAGAAGAAGGAAAAAAATAGAGAACCAAAGAACTGAAATTTTTCCCCAAAATTGAGACTAGAAGAACATAATTGCTTTAAGCTGTGAATCCAGGCTCTGTTTTCAGGATGATCTTTCCTTCTCTGTTACCTCTCCTTACCCACGTTTACGTAGTCTAAAAGAAAGTTCCAGGCACTAGATTTCAGTTGCTTTTTTGGGTTAATTGGGCCACTGTGTGATTAGGTATATGACCTGAAGCAAGTTACCTAAACTTTCTTTTGATATTATATCTTCATCCCCAAATTGAGGCAACTGGAAGAGTAAATTGCTACAAATTCATTGTTTTACAACATGATCACAGTCTTTATGGCTGTCACATCTTAAGGGACATAACTAAAAGAGAAGATAATAGGGAGCAATTTAAATTTATTACCACAGAGTAAATTTTTAAAGATATACACTATAGATTAATGTTCACACTTTTAATATAAGTATATATTAGAAAGGTTTGCCTTTGATAGGTCTTGTGTCGACTATCAAAGGCAATGATTATCAAAATGCTTTTTTAGAGAACCCTCCAGAAGTTAACAAAGATTTAAAAGCTTTTGTTTAAAAAATGGCCTATGTATCACTTGGAATTTATTCTTATATTTCTATGAAATTTATTCACATTGCCAGTGAATATATGGTTTATAATTCACTTTATCCAAAGACCAACTGGTAATACATGGATACTTATCTTAAACGTAAATCTTTTATCCATTATTTAAAATACAAACTTTGGCAAAGATACTGACATTTCCTTCCTTATTCAGGGTGAGCAGCTTGCTATTTCAGGAGAAGGTTAACTAAAGCATGTTTCACAAAACTTTTTCTCTAAATTTCACAACTGTTTCAGGCCTTTATTTATGTACTCTTTACAGAAATTGCTGAAAGTATTAAAAGTGGAACACATTTTTTAATCCATCACCCCATGTTATTCCGTGCCTTCATTAAGTAAGTTTTAATTGCTTTTTATAATATTTCATTTTCTGAATGCCCACATCCAATGCACTGAGCCACTGACCTTGCCTGAGCAGGTGGGCCCAGGTGACAGAGCACCAGCATTACCAGAGGAAGGCAGGACTGGTTTGGGTAAGTTAGAACCAGTAGACAAAGGCAATAGAATCCAGGGGTGGAGAAATGGGAATTATATAACATTGAAGAGAAACTTTGAAACCACAAATCTGAAAGATTTCCAGTAAATTTTTAGGAGTGATTTCCTCCTGAGAAATAACAAATTAATTTCCTACTTTATAAACTCGTTTTCCAATAATTCAGCGAGGAGCCAATGTATAAACCTGGACATTCATCCAATACTGTTTCAAATCAATTTGCTACATCTTACCATGGTTGAAGGCATTCTTTAAAGAGTGATTTGCCACCAAATCAGAGGTCTTCATGGGTTATTCAGTTTCATCTTATAATAACAAAAACAATCTCTACTCCAGGAAGATATCTTTGAAATTTAGCTTACTGTCACATTTATATTATATTTATAATATTTTGATGTGGTTTCAAAACGCATTTGGCTTTACAGAAGATGATGCAATGAACCAATCTCCAAACTCTGATTAAACTGTTTGACACGTTTAATTTTCTAAAAACACCAACATTTATTTGGTAGAGACTATAAACGGGTTTCCAAAAAATAGCATTCTACTTATGTAAACTCCTAATGAAGTGATAACAATTTGGCCTTCTATTCTATTTCCCAAGCAATATATTCTGAAAATTATGTAGCGGTAGCATTAATTTTAGTAACTGTAGAGGCCAAAGGTCCCAATGTCAATGTCAGAAAATGCCATTCCTACCAGCGCTATTTTACACAATGAGTGGTAAGCTTTGTTAAATATTTAGTTCCTGATAAATTTGCCTAGAACTCTTGATACATTGTCCTCTAACCTAACATATTTTATTATAAAGTTAAATTGAGATTCAATGACCCTAGTTGAAACTGAAGACAAACATCTTTTACTATAAAGTATATGAAGGATTTTTCTAAAACAGAATTGAAAATGTTAGTATAATCTGGAAAATTTCTTAAGAGAGTGATGGCTAAAACACTACCCAAAAAATCATATCTGCCATGAACCAAATACATTAGCTGCATCATGCCTAAGTAATGCACACAGTGACTGGTTTTAGGCTTGTTCACTTCCAATCGACACTCAGCTACTTAAGTTAACTTCTTAAGTTAACTTATGAAGTTAGCCATATGACTCTCATTGCATTACCCCATTACCTCTGTTGGATACGGTTCTTAAGCCATGGATTGGCTTATGTGGAATGAAAGTAAGGGATGACACCTTAGAAATTGGATGCAAAATTTTCTGAGTATGTTTGCATGTGCCTTTTTAAGAAATGATAAGTTACATCTATAGCAGTTAATACAGATTCTCTGTCAATAAGAGAACTCTGCCTTGAAATTGCTCTTGTCCAAATGCTGGATAGGAGTGTGAACTCAGGCAAGTGTCTTACCCTCTCCACATCTTGGTTCCCTTATCTATAAAACACAGCAGTACCAACCTAGTAACATTGCTGCAAAGACGGAATGAGATTCTTTCCATGTGCTGAGCACACAGTAAGCACTCAGTAAATGGTCACTCCTGTTAGTGTTATCATAATGTGTAATTCTTTAATATAACTTCTATCACTATATTCAAAGTCATCTATGACTCCATAAAAACAAATGACTACCATCTACAAGACATAGTCTTTTTTATGCAATAGTAAGTCATTCAAAATACAGCTTCTGCCTATCTCTCTACTGTTATTCACTACTACTGCCTGTTCCTATCTACCAAATTAAAGGTCATTCTGAATGATATACCTCACCTACATTTCCCTGAAGGCTCCAGATTTTCAACAACTCTGCACCTTAGTCAGATTTGCCACATACTGTACTAAGTTCTAAAGATGAAAATATCAGGTGCTCAATCAATATGTTATATAAAGGCATGAATAAACATATCGATTTTATTATTCTCTCATTGGAGCTATAGGGAACTAGATTTTGATCCAAAAACTCTATAACAGCTAAAGAATGCTTCTATTATGATTCATGACAAATTGGATATGAGGGACTATAGTACCAGGCATTACTGTCTAGGCATGCAGAAGAAATGATTTGTAAATTACATTGATTGGAATTTAATCAAATATTGATGCTTAATAATTTTTTGTGTCTCCCTTAAATATTTTATTGAGATAGGTTATACCAATACTGATGACTTTTCTTTATGAAAATCTTGAAACCATTGTGTGATTAATACATGAGAAGCTTCTAATTCATGGTTGTTTTTCTGTTGTAAGTTTAAAGAGGATTAAGGAATATTGAAAGAAATTTTTTGAGGGCACAATAATATGACTTAAGTTAAATGACATGACAGGAACAGGAATATTATCAGAACATTGTCTGAAATTAACTTACCAGTAGTTTAAAGGTGTGGTGAAAACAAAATCATTTTCTCCCTTTTAAAGCAAAATATTCCTTCCTTGAAATCTCTAAATTACAGTTTTATGAAAATGTGTATCTGTAAATTAAGTCTAGATCTCTTGCAATAAAAGACCCAAGTCAAAAATGAGTACAGCAACCCCAAAGATGAAAAGAAAGATTTTCTCTTGAGTAGCGGGAACAGCTATATTATATTCAGTTTTCTCTATATTGTACAATGGCATGTTGGAATTCTTTTTCTGAAGCCTGTACCTTGGAGAGTAAAGGAGGTTTATGAAGATGGCTGAATAACAAGTTGTACTTATCTCTTTGTGACTATCACGTTCAGAATGAACCAGCTGTCACAGTCGACCAAACTGAACAGAATTGACAGCATCACATTTCTGGGGAGGTATTTGCAGGATACACACCTATATTCACTTGTAAAGTGTTTACTCCACTTAAAACACCTTGGACAAGATTTTGATCCAGAATAGGTTGAAAAAGAGGCCATGTTTTTAATCAGCTACAAATAGCTCTTACTCTTGGAATTAAATCTGTTTTCAAATCTTTAGGATACTGTAGAAAAAGTTCAAGCTAGCATTTTGCCCCTCACATGATGCACTGCATTAAAATAAAAAAATAAATATATAATTAAGTTAATCTCTTTAAGAAAGACATTTTATCCAATTTTCTTTGGTAAATCATAGTGATTTCTATATGACATCTGTCCTACGGCTGTACCAATAGTTAAATTTAACTGAAAATCGGAGTTGCTTTACTCTAGTAGATAAAGAGTATGAGTTATCTTAATTAACAAGATACTTTTCATTTGGGGATCTCCTTTGTCTTCATTTTTGTCTATTGACAGTATCTGTTGATGACTTTAAAAAGTGGGTGATTTAATAAAACTTTGAATTTCCTTTCAAGGGATGTCTTCTGTTTCAGAGCAAAATGACCACCAGATAACATCATTGCTTCAAGAGAAATACTAAGTGTAGTTTTCAGTTAAAAGACTGTGTGCATAGAGAAAAAAGAGCTTGTTTTTCTGCTGAATGGAGAAAGCAGCAAATGGGAGTGCTATAAATGTTTTAAAATGATCTTTTCTGCTTGAATTATGTTTCACTAAAATATATCAGAAACTCAATTCCTTGAGTCTCTCAAAAAACATCTGCAGTTTCTAGAAAACTTATGAAAAATGTTATTTTCCACTCAGTTCATTTACTTTGAAGCCTTATCAGATGAGGGATCAAATGAAACCGATCATCCTCAGGTTTTCCCAGGTTATTACGAGGCGGACATGGAATTAACCTCCATCCAGCCACTCTCAAAATGCAATGCTTTCTTGTCACAAAGCAAAAGGAGTGGAACACAGAGAATTATTCTGGATTATGCTAAAGGGAAAGAAAACGCTGACAGGTGGAGGAATAAAAATGCATAGAGGTATAGCAATTGTGAAAGACAAGAATAACGCTAGCTTAGAATAGGGTGGTATTTTTTAAATATAGGAAGTTGCTTTTACAGTCAATACTCAATACATCAAACTCTGACAAGTTGGATTTTATAAAGAAGCAGCAGCTGAAAATCTGGAAGAAAATAAAAAGTGTATGAATTTTAAAAGAGTATAATGATGTTTGCTTAGTATTTCATGTATGTATAGTACTTCCAAAGGAGTTAATAATAACTGTCTGTTGTTTTTTAAGAGCTATACAAACTGCCGTTGACATTAAAAAAAATAAAGAACATTGTTATGGGTTACTTCTGTTACAAATTTCCATCACAAATCTGAGAAAAAAAATCTTTGAGTTATATGTAAACTGCTAAACTATAAGTGTGAATTGAGTCTATAATTAATGACCCATAGTTAATGCCCCCTACGGCGTCTGCTTTAGACCTCTGCTCTTCTCTTCACTGCTTTCCACAGGGAACTCATTGCCTCTCACTGTGTCAGGTATCATTTCTATGACAACGAGAGCCAATCTCCAGTTAAGCAAAGTTCTAGACTTGGTTGAGGTGCCCACTTGAATGCTCAATCACAACCTCAAATTCTATATACGCTATCTCAAGATGGATTCCTCACCACTCTCCTTGCTCCACACCTCATCCCTCTCTCCTTCCTGACATAATTCCATCTTTCTTCAGGTCTCTAATACTAAACATCCTACTTGTAGGGTTTCACTCTTCCATTTCTTTCCTATCCACTTAGGCATAGATTCTTATGGATTCTGCCTTCTTTCTCTCACTTTATGTCTGCCTCTCAGTTCCACCCCTCTCTAGACTCAATTTCACCCTATCGTTATTCCAAAAGCGTCATAGTTTCTCTGTTCCAAGTATATTCTATTCCTCTCCCTCATCACTCCATACCTAAAAAAATATACAAGGATTTTAGAGAGCTAGGTGTAACTTTTCTTTAAACAAATAACGAAGGAAGTTAGTCAAGGAAATCTCAAATTTTCATGGAGTGTTCTAAATTCTTCTCACTCCTTTGGCCAGTGCAAATCCATTGATTCAGCCAGCTGAATTACAAATTGCACTTCTCTAAGTCCAGCTCACCCAGCCAGGATTAAGCAAATTGCCTTGTGAGTCTTATGATGAAGCACAAAACCCTGAACCATGGTTCCAAGGCTCGGCATTTGTTTGGACAGCATTTACTCATGCTGCCATGATGTCTTTGCAGCTCTGATTTATAGTCAAAGGTGCCAGGACATCACTTACTATATTAAAACTTGGCTGTGTTTCTCCATTTTCTGAATTCACTGCAAATTTGAAAAACTACACTGACTGCAGGGGGAAAAAAATGAGATGCAGAACCCTCTGTTTCATTGAGGTAGCTTTATACCTGATATATTTATCTAAATTGCACAAACTGAAATCAGGCCTGATGGGCAGCCGCCTCAGATGAAGTCTGTAATGATGATGCAGGCATTGATAAAACCTGGCTAGTTTGTTCTATTTGGCTTATGAGTACCTTTACATATAAAATAAAGAAATATTACTTAGCAAATAAGGGCCTTAAATTAACTTCTGAACATTCCTCGTGAGGTGATTAGCAAAAAAATAAAATAAAATAAGAGTGTACATAGTATCATCGATGTAGTTAACACACATTCATGAGCCTCAGTATTTATAAGTCTCATATGTGGAAATTGAACTCAAATGTACAAAAACATTGAAACACAATTCACAGCAAAAATATATCCACTGTCTAAAGTCTCTCAACAATCAGGATATGAGATTGCATATCTGTTGTCATTGGTTTACAACCAAGTGATTTCTTTAATTATCCTCATTGGACTCAACGAGGTATTCAACACCCAAGGATCAGTCACAGAAACAAAGGCACGAATTAGAGCACAATGCCTGACTTCGCCAGGCTCAATAAGCGCCACCTTGATGTACCGATGGTCCTTAATGAAGACAACCGCCACCAATTAGACAACCGACAATTAGGCTGAAAACTGAAGTGTCAGAACAGGAACAAGGGACTGACCCCTGAAAACTAAATTATTTTTAGGTGGCATTTAATCACTCTCACAACAGCAAAAGATAAATTTTCGGGATACCCCTTTACCACAGTGAGGAATTCTGCTTTATGCTTTACATCTTGCAGGCTTACATTTTAGCTTTTTTTCTTCTTCTTGTCTAAATTTTGCTGGAATCTAGCTTGATACACTCTTTCATTATGATCAACTTGTATTGATGAGTAGACAATTAGAAATATGGGCCACACACAATGTTTAAACATAGGACTTAAGCAGATGGTGCATAGATTCTGGATTCAGACAGACCTCAGGTTCAATCCTGGCGCCTAGAGGGCAGGCTATTTGTAAAGTAGAAGACATGGGCGTCAGATTCTTTAGTCAATATTAAGAATGTCTACGAAAGGTATCCTAGTGTTAGAGTCCGAAGAGGATGTAGGAGAAGCCCCAGGTCAGCCTGCAGGAGGAGTGGCCATTTATATAGATATGATATATATATCTCCCATATATGATATATCTGTATGTATCTTATTCCTACATTAAGAACATTGCCTGAACAAGAGCTCATTGTCCACAGAATTTTCTTCAGTAAACCAAAAATTTTAAAACTCTTAATACACTTTTACCCAAGCCACTGCCTTCCTCCACATAACAAAAATAGAAATTTTTCCTGCTTGCATGCTGGCAGGCAGTCCACGTGTGCCCGTACTATGATTATTTCTGAATGACTTGGCACAACCTTTAATGATATGCTTCTTGCATCACAGGATTCAATGTTCCATTTTTGCCCATCTCATCACTTTAGTCTCCAGAAGTTGTATTTGCCTGATTATTATTAATACACAGGGGCATTTCTGCATAGCTGTCCTTAGAGTCCACACCCTTGGGCTGCTTCAGAGGTGAGATCACCTTTGGCTCTCCATTGGCTCAGTTCCGTTGGATGGGATCCAAGACAGAACAGCTCTATGCTGAATTTCACTGCTATGGCCAATAGTGTAATAATGAGGTTCCCAAGTCAACACCCCTTGGATTTTAAAGGGTCATAGGCCCAGTATAAGCACAGACATTTAAAATGATGTGTTTCTTTTCATTTCATTTCATTCAACTTTTTTCTTTAACAATCAGGTCCAAGTACTGTATACCAAAATGGGCAACCGCGTCAGTAACCTGCAATTTTCCATAAACTAGTACCTGGACGCCCACCTCCCCCACCCCACATATGGGTGTAAACACAGTCAGAGAATTATGGGAACAAATTTTTTCTCATTTTTCCCTTCAAGAAGGAATCTGCCACTCAACATTAATATCAAATATTTGAGTCACTAAACAAAACATGTAACTCTAGTGAATACCTTATAAAAACCAGAATGTAGAATATATATAATTATATTATCAGATTAATATAGCCACTCTTTTTTAGTGGAACTGTGCCTAGTCATTAATGCAAGACTTCATATAACTATATATTTACGAAGAGAAATATGAGTAAAGATTTTCAAGCTTACTGCACTCTGCCAAAGGCAGTTGTATGCATGAGGAAAAGGACACAGGTCTACCCTCACAGTCAACTCCAGCTAGCTCAGCTGAAGAGAGCTTTCCAATTCTTGGCAGAATAACAAATTCTCAAGCAAAGAGGGGATAGGGGTGAGATTTTTTTCTTCTGTAAGTAACTTAATGAATGAAGTACTAATTAACATTATGGCATTGATAAATGGAGAGAGAGATTAGGGATGTACTCGATATTTAGACCTTCGCAGATGGACTGTCAAAGCCACATTAATTCCTATCTCATTGGAGCATCTGCTTCTCCCATAATCCACTGCCCCTTGGTACAAACAACACAAACTGTTGTGACTCAATTCGATTTATATCAATCTAATTTCTTTTAATCCAATTTGTATTCCAATCTACTACCTTCTAATCACTTAAATCTTCAGCCTCCATCTGGTAAATTTTCTCTCAAAATTAACCGAGCAGATGCCTCTGCGATTGTCTTCCACAGTCAAGCTAATCAGACCCTCGCAGTGGCCTATAGAATCTGCTGAATAGGTACGTGACTTACGGTGTTGCCCTTCCAGTTACACACTCTGGAGGTAGGAAGACCATTTTATCTATCATTAATTGGTTCATTTGCATAACACTGCTTGGGAAGAAACACTGGACACAAAAGCCAAGAGAAGAAAACTACAGGAAGAGAGCAAAATGTGCTCATTTTCAAGTGAGCTTTACAATTTAATCTGTTTTCTGTTTAGGTTAACAAACATGAGTGAGAATATTATTTAATACTGTCTGGTCTAAAAAGCTACCCTCTGCAAGTTATGGGATTAAAGGAGTTTTGTCTAATCCTCACAAAGTCATACTGAGACCTAACTTTAGTTGACAAACATATTCTTAAAATAAGCTTCTGAATTTCTGAACTATGCACCAATTTATTCACTGGAGCATATGTAATATAAACAATCCAGTCCCTGGCTAGCATTGACTTCCACTCCCATGGAAGTTCCACTGTAATCCATAAGAAATGTCTCAAATTAAATGTTCCCGTATGAGCAGACTGGACAGTACTACCTGTGGATTAAACATCATTCTGGAGACACAGTAATTAACAAAAATGTAAATAAATAAAGAACCCAGGACATATAAAGACAAACACTCTATTGAACTACTTTGAGGTTGAATTGATTTTCATGTGAGACTTATGAGATTGGGATCATTAATTTATAGCCACACTTCTTACATAGTGTGTCTTGATAATATTTAAAATTTTTTTTCGAATTTCAAGGCACCCTCAATAGAATATTAAAGTATTCAATGTGGCCACATAAGGAATTGGCCTCAAGAAGACTTTTACTGTTAGAAAAACCTGAAAGATTAGCCAAGAAAATCATTAAATCTAGAACATAGTCTATCTTGGAGTGAAGAATGCCTAATAAGTCAATCTCATTAACATTTTGAAACAGAAAAATGTCAAAATGTCTTCATAAAGTATAAAAAGTGGAATTAAACAATTGAATGTAGAATCTGCTTTTACAATTCTGACTAAAGTTAGATATAGAAGACAGTACCTTTAGGTGGCTGGGTCACTGGGTGTCCAAATAATCAGACAAACCCAGATGAAGAAGTCAGAGGGCAGCATTGGACCTCCTGGGAAACTGGTAGAACCGGTGAGTTGGGGCACAGTGAGAGACACTGATCCATCTTTGTCTCAGCACTGAGATAGTGAGTGACACACAGCCACTCAGTCAATACAACCCACCACTTCTGGCCCCAGCTCAGGCTCACATTTGCTGCTCTCAGTCTCAGTTGTTTCCTCTGTAAAATGGATTGAAAATATTATCTGCCTCTATATACTGTGTGAAGGATGAAATGAGATCATACGTATAAACTGCCCTTTTTGAATTCTAAAGTGCCATACAAATATAAGACAGCACAGCAGGGACATTAAAGAACGTGGACTCTGGATTCAAAATTTGAGACCTAGTCTTAGGAGTTGGGTAACTGCAGGCAAATTACTAATCCTCTCGGTACTTTGGTATCAAATGGTGATGATAATTTCTCCGACTCCATGATATGAGAAGAAAATGAATTAATATATGTAACATACCTAGATGAGTACCTGAGACAAAGTGTCCCATGAAAAAATAAGCATCAGCTAAAGGGTAAAAGCTAAGAAAGTTGTCATTGTATTAAAAGTTCTCAAATATGTCCAGAGGTGCTTCAACTGTTCAGTAGCTAAAGAGTAGTGTCTGTTTTCTCAAGGACATTCTTCTTTTCAATAATAAAAGCAAACTGAGTTGTAAGAATATAATTACTTCAGGTGCTGCAATGAGGTCTACCGGTGGAAAGACAATATGGTTTATAAAGTATTTTTAATTGGCTCTCATATGAAAAGTGACCTCAATGATATCAGTAATTTTATTAACTACTGAAACAAACACTTACTGTATACTATGTGTCAGGCATTGTGCCAGAGGGAGTGAGCCCCAACCTCAAGGAGTTCGGAATCTTGGACTCTGGCACTCTGATTAAACCCCTTTTCCCCTCTGGGCAGTAAAATATCTGAAGCAGACATGTCATGTGCTTCCTTGAATGCCAAGGAGGCTCGTATAACTGACTCAGGACTGTAAAAGTATTGATCAAAAGCCCACTTTCATAATCCTGGTCTCAAGGAGAAAGTCAAGATAGAAATGGACAGAGAGTCTAGAATATCCAGGAATGATTCTGTACTCGGCTGAGCCACCTGAACATTTAAAGACTACCCTATCAGAGGTGCAACATCTTTGATAAAGCAAAGAATGACCCTAAATGAATAAAAATATATATATATGATAGAATATATATGTTATATAAGAATAACCAAGAAGACCAGATGCTACTCTGAAGAAAAAACCCTTGAAAATTTAGATAAGATTGGAAGGCCCAGTTAATGAAGGACCACAGCCCCAGCTTCCATATTACCACAGTCCCAGCTAATGCCAATCATTTCTCGTCTAACCTTTTACCAATGACCTCTCAGTGCCAATCCCCACCCCAGCAATGACCTATCCAAAGTGAGTTCAGAAGTGACCAGGTTTGCTCGTAATTTGTATACAAGAGTACAAGAAGTATTTTATTAATTGTTGTCCTAGAATTTTAGTTATTTATATAGATCTTATTTCTTCTGCAAGATTTAACTTAGTATTTTTGGTGCCTAGCACAGTACCCTGGTATATGTACATGTTTAAGAAATATTAACTCATTTTCAATAACACCAATATTCAATAGTAACAATAAAAATGATCAATATCACTATAGGCACCAGGCACTTTACAAAGATTCTTTTATTTCATTCTAAGTACAACCTTTGTATAATTATCCCTGTTTTACAGACAAGAAATCCAAGAATTTAAATAGCTTGTACAGACTCATATCCACAGTACTCAAGGTTATCAAAACATAATAGAAAATTTGGTGCTCTATTTTTCAAAAGGCAAAAATATATATTTCAAATGTGCTGTATCATTGTGTGGTTTTTTTGCCTAAGATTTTAGAAGACAGTACATTTATCAGGAGTACTGGGTTAAGGGAGCTGTTCCAGCACCATCTTTGAAGCTTCCCATTATCAAATCCATTCCTTAAAAACTTTAGCATCATCAGTTTTAAATAGTTGGTGGGGTTCAAGATATGCTACCCCAAAATAGGGCAGCGTAGCATATTGCATATGTTAGGGTAAAGGATTTAAGAAATGGCAGCTGCAGGAAGGACTTTCTGACCGTCCCCTGAAGCAGGTTATAAGACCCTCATGTGAGAGGTGCCCTTCTTATACCCGGAGGAAAGTAGCATCCTAATCTCCAAAGACTATGGGACACAGAGAGGAATCTGAATGAACAGGCTGTACTAAGTTTCCAGCAGTTTACTACACTTACTTCATACTCTTTGTCGTATCACATTTTCCCAGGTCTTTCCACTCTTCATCAAACCTAGCATAAAAACACAGGTTTATTCGCTTCTTTGGGTCTTCATTTGCTAATGAAGTCTTCCGTGTCATGTAAAACTTACATTAAACAAATGTGTATGCTTTTCTTTTGTTAATCTGTGTTTTGTTACAGGAGCCCAACCCGAGAATTTAGAATGGTAGAGGGAAAACCTATTTTTCCTCTCCTACAGAGTCCATTATAAAATTTGCCCTGATTAATGTTGCTTTGCTGAAATCTTTGAGGCAAAACTGAAAGCATGTAATTTTGAGTTCTTTTTTGAAGAAGAAACATATCCAAAACTCAAAATTGTCTATAAATGCCAAACCAATAGTTTTAATTAAGGCAAATTATTAATGCTTCATGTAGCTTTATCTGTACATGACAGTGAGTTATATATGAGGCAAAGTGCTACATAATTTATATTAGAAACTATAATTAACCTTTACTTGAAAAGTTTTATTTAATTTTTAAGATAATCATTTGTAAAGATTTCATACAGTTTCATTCTGAAATAATTTATAGGTGGATGGTGAGATATAGCTTGATAAGAGAAGAAAGATGATCTGTCTTCCCTCTAGTTTTGTTTTCTTTACCTTTTAAAATCTCTATCACTTAGAAAAGCAAACTGTAAGCAAAAAAACACAAATTGTTCTTAGATGTTTTTGAACCATATATGCTAAAACATCTCCCTTCCCCCAAACAAGTTTTAAACATTTAAATTAGGTGTTCTCTTTAAAAACCAGTCTAATTTAATCCCTAAAAAGTTAAAGAGTGTTCATACAACAGAGAAGGAAGCACAAGAAAGCACAATAAAATGGGTACAATAACCACAGCATAGGAGAAAAGAATATAGAATTTATATATTACATCTTACGAGACAGTCAAAAAGTAAATTATGAAAAAATAACGTTCCTTCTAAATAAAACTGCAAGATAGCAAAATGTGCTTAAGTTTTGCAAACTGTTTTCAAACTATTATCATTTCCTGACCTCAGCAAAGAAGAGTAATTTTAAGTCCCATTAGTATGCGAGAATAAACAATAATACATAATCAAAGCATCTCTCCTACAGGGCATATATAGACCGCATTTTGGTGTATATATTACCATACAAATGCAAAAAAAAAAAGTTACTTTTTCGGTTAGTCATTCTCATAAGGGGGTTGTTGATAAAAGGAAACAGAGGAAGACCCAACCCTGACACACTGACTATCTTAGAGTACCCCTCCCCGACTGGCCTCCGAGTCCTTCATAAACACAAGGACGGGAATCCTAGACCATCTCACCAGACTTCCCAGCCTTGTGAGAGAGGGAAAACATTACTCTCCACTTTAAAATCTTACTGATGTTCCCAATTTCCTCTATTACTGAAATGCATCAGGATGTTCATCTGAGGTGTCCTGTTTCTATACAGCATTCCACATACTGTACCGTCAGATACAGATATGACCACAAAAAAATATTCTCAGATGAAAGTAGGAAGGAAAGATATGACCGCTGGTAAACCTAGGTGGTCATTCTCTAATGCTCGTATAGAATGCTAACATACAAATGATAATGCTAATATATAAAGAGATGCATTTTATGTGTATGTGTATTTATCACTTAACGGCAAGCAAAGTGGCTTCTCCCCTTCTACTTATGACCCATTTTCCACAGGCTGGGTTTTAATGTATTCAGCTTTCCAATTATGAAAATTTAAGTGATATGACAGAAACATAACAACTGAAACCTATATTTGACATTTTAAGTCTTTCCTCTCAAGACTGGGTAAAGAAAAATATAGCATTTAAATACTCATGGAGGAATACTTGCTTTGGAGGAAAAGGTTGGGACACCATCATGGGACGCTGTCTTTAGGGATATTTATGCTGTGCTGAAATAACATTTCTTCAAGGGATTCCTCTCATTCGTTCTTCATCATTTATTTATTTATAGGTAATGTTCCAGTGACTAATATACATTATGGAAAAAACAATAAAGGTGATGCTTTCTCTAGGGAGGGTTACTCTAAAAATTAGAGGGAAATACAATGCCATGAACTCGTCCAGGGCAAGATTTTTTTTTAATTGAACTAACTGTATTAGTTCTTCTTCCATTCTAAAGGAAACATCTGTCAGCAAACCAGCTGAACTAATAAACACTCTACTGTGTTAGAAAAGAGTATGACTTGATTCGTTCAAAATATAATAGATAACTACAAAGACTCTCTCAGGAACGTAACTAATTGTGTCAGTAGACATTTGCAAGGGAACAAGACATAAAAACTCATCTGTTCCTTACTACTTCTCTTATGTCCCAGAGTTATTGTACAGGTGGAAGGCAACATATTTGAAAATTGAACCTTAGAGAAAAGGAAGATGAGAGAATGTAAGTGAGGATGCTACCGTGACATTTTAAAGGTAGCCTTCACAGGTGTGAAGAACAGAAAATGCAATTACATCACATACTAGTACTTGTAAAAAAACCAGAACATACATTAATATTTACACTATACCTAAATTTAAATCTGCATTTATAATTCATAAATGTTCATAGTGCTAGTGATAAAAATGAAATAGTAACATAACCTGTTTAATGAGAGTGCATTCATTTGTACTACACAGGATTTTCATTTGTAATGTAAATGTTGTACACTTTTATATTTGTATTAAGCAAGACACACCAAAAACGATTATCAAAATAACTAGTTTTAAATAAGTACAAATGGATGACCTAGTTAACAAACGTCATCTACTCTCTTTCTTTGTGTATATTTTCAAGTCATAATCTCAGACTAGGCATAAAGCTACAGGACTCTGCATAATTTCCTGTGTAAGAGCACCGTGCCCATAGGACAATCCTATCTCTTCACCCTCAGTGTGAGGGTCAGGCTGTGTAGTCCTCAGAAAGTAGCATTAAATAAGACAACTTAATAATGCACTAGGGAGGAAATCACTTAATATTCATGTTGACAGAAGAGAAGATTAATCACAGGGACTTCATGCTCTCATAGAGGACTCAGGATGGCCCTGGGTTTCAGTTCCAGGAAAGCTGATTGTTTTAAAGGAGTTCACAAGCAACCCTTTGATGAAACGCTAAGGTTTACTGCAAATTGGCACTGGGTGACAAATGAGAGACCTTCCTCGCTTTAACTTCAAATTAATCATATTGCCCCATTGATCTTTGCTTTCTGCAATGCACTTCTCACAACCTTTTTCCCTCTTTTGTATGGAAAAGCGATCTTTTCAATGAATTTTAAACAATTATATAGACTATTTTCTCTCATATTTACTTCACCCTACAGGTGATTTCAGAAACAGCATGCTTTTTTCTCTTAGCAAATAGAAATGTGTTCCTCTCAGTCTGCTCATTTTTTATGACAAAGTAAACATTAGAAAAATAATGGTCGATGTTTACCTGGTATTCAGAATGCTGAGTTAAAAGCATTCAACCTGTTAAAGACTATTTTTAATGACAGTGATTAAATATAATTACCACCCTTTTCCCTTGAGCAATTTATTAACCCCCTTTGGATTAAATACTTGTTTGCGGTAATTTTTCAAGGGCAATTGTTTTCATATCTTTTAAGCATTTTCCTCAAAATCTATCTACAAAATCATTCAAAAGTTGCAATATTACAGACATAAATAAAGGCTTAGCAGATTCGTTTCCTATTCATGTTTTTTAAATGATTACCCTTCGACTTCTGGTAATCATTGCATTGAACTAAATCATGATGGCCTAACATTTCTTCCACAAAAAAAAATGAACTTCACTGTGTTATATTTATAGTAAATAATATAAATGCAATCCTGAATTTAAAAAAAAACAGATTAATGTGGGACACAGCCTCAAAGCACACAAACTTCAGGGACAATGAATGTTTACAATCTCTAGTAGATATTAAACATAAAATATACTTATTCACAAATATATGTGTTGAGCACTACTACCAGATTGGCACTGGGTATATCTTGGTGAAGGAAGCAGAGGCTCGTGGAGATACTGTATACAAGTATATAGTATATACGTTTAAAAATTGTGTCAAATGCCATAGAGAAGGATGTAACAGGAAGAACTAATTGGGCAAGAAAATCTTCTCTAAGTGACTCTTAAGCAGAGCCCTGAAAGATAAATGGAGTTAGCCAAAGTAAGAACTAGAAAAGAACATTCCTGGCAGAATATCCAACATAGGCAGTCTCTTAAATGGGAAGATCTAGGTATGTTCTAGAAACTGAAATAAAATCAATGTAGCTAGAGTATAGGGTAAGGAAAGGAGTAGTGGAATAAAGTTAGGGCCAAGGCTATGAAGGAACTTACAAGGCCATGTTAATGATTACAATCCTATCATAAGTGCAATAGAAACCTCTGAGGTATTCTAAACATCTCTGGAACCTAATATCATCTGGTTCATATTTTCAAAAACTACCCCAGCTACTCTAAGAGTCCTGTGGAAGCATGAACATCAACGAGGAAGCTCTTGCAACAACCCAGATAAGAGGTGACAATGACCTGTGAGGATGGGAAGAAGTGAGTAGACTTGTTATTTATATGGGAGGCAAAAGTGGCAGAACACAGCTCAGCTTCATGGTTGTAAGGAACTTTCTTATATTCATTCAATCCTTTTGCCACAGGAAGTCGATAATTTCCTAATCACCTTTTAAGCAGCCTAGAAAGACCCTGAACCGGGCAGGCACAAAGACAGCAGTGGCTCACAAGAGGGAGCATCCACACACACCACCAACCCCAGCCTTCCCCTCAGATGGACTCTCTATGCCCCTCATGCAAGCTGCTAATGACCATGTTTTCCAAAACACCACCACTCAGTTCCAAGGAGTGAGAGGAGAAACAACGGATGAGAGAATCCATTTCATTTTTCATTTATGAGTTTTTCAAGTGGGAGAGGAGGTGCTTTTCTTATTTCTAGTCAAAAATCCCAGGCTATGAAGTTTTAGGTAACTTCACAACTATTCATTATACAAAAATCATAAGGGACATTTATACTAAAACTACTGGTTTCATGTTTATTCCATCCTACTTTAGAGTTTACTGACATATTTCACTGAGTGAACAGGTGTTTCTAAAAAGTAGCTTTTTCTGGTCTGGAAACTTGCTCATTAACTGGATTTTATAGAAAAAGAATAGCTCTAGTTTGAGGTGGGCCCAATGGCATAGTGGTTAAGTTCACATGCTCTGCTTCGGCGGTGCGGGGTTTGTGGGTTTGGATCCAGGGTGCGGACCTAGACACCACTCATCAAGCCAGGCTGTGGTGGCATCCCACATACTAAAGATTGGCACAGATGTTAGCACAGGGACAATCTTCCTCAAGTAAAGAGAGAAGGATTGGCAACAGATATTAGCTCAGGGCCAATCTTCCTCACCAAAAAAAAAAAAGAACAGAAAAAATAGCTCTAGTTTAGGAGACATATGGTATCTTAGAAAGAGAAGGTTCTACACAGACTATTTCCCCAGAAGGATGTAGATAAAACTGCTAACATTGGTTGCTCCTAGAGTAGAGACTGGAAGATAGGGCTAGGTGGAAGATTTTCTTTCCACAATATAACATTCTGTAGCTTTTGAAACATTTACGGTCTATTATACTATTATAAATAAATAAGCCAACAAACAACTTAATAAGGAAAGCACCCATGGTTTCTCTCCACTCTGTAACAAATCACCCATGAACATTTTGGTTTATACCCAGTCCATCAGTAGTCTTCCAAACCTGGCCCCACTTCTTCCCATTTGTGTTCAGCACCTGGCACCTCTCTCCACAAGGGCCGAACAAGCTTCCCGCTTGTTTCCACTCTTGTCCCATTACAGACCACCTTCTACACAATAGCAATCCTTTGACCTTCCTTGGATTGTAAATGCATGACTCCAATCTCAGCCTTCATCTTCACATAGATTCTCCCTGTGTCTCTGTGTCCAAATGTCCCCTTTTTATAGGGACACTAATCATATTGGATTAGGGCCACCTTAATGACTTCATTTTAACTCTCTCTGTAAAGACCTTATTTCCAGAAAAGATCACATTCTGAAGTACTGGGAGTAGAATTTCAACAAATCTTTTTAGGGGGGCACAATTCAATCCATACCAGAAGGATTATTCCTACACCTTGATTTTGGACTTCTGGCCTCCAGAACTATGACAGAATAAATTTCTGTTGTTTTTAAGGCAGGAAGTCTGTCATTATTTGTAATGGCTGCCCTAGGAAACTAATATACCAGCTTCCTCTCTGGTTCTTGAACATATCAAGTTTGTTTCCACTTTAGGGGCTTTCACGGGCCCTTTCCTCTCCTAGAATGCTTTTCCTGCAGATCTTCACAAGCCTAGCCTTCACACAGGTCTTAGCTCAAACATTTCCTCCTAAGAAGACTTCTCCTGATGACTCTAAGAAGGCCTGACCTGCCTGGCACACTCATAACATTATATTGTACACTCACAACACTGATTTGTCTTTAGAATTATCTAACAGTTGATTTGATTGCTTGCATCTTGTCTCTCTTGCTGTCAAGACTCCAGCAAGTCAGCTCTAGAAGAGCAGGCACTTTGTTGGTACTGCTCATGGCTCTAATCCCAGTGCCTAAAAGAGCGTTTGAAACAAAGGAGGTGCCCAATGCGTACTTGCTAAATTAATTAATGAGAAAATAAGAAACCATTCAATCTAACCACCTCCAGACATTTTGGCCAAGTGTTTAAATAGCCTATGCTTGAATATTTGAAGTATTAGAAATCACTGACGTATAAAAGAAAAAAGATTCCATTATAATAGTATAATTTTATTAGCATGTTTTTTTTCTACCTTGAATCAACATACGTTTCAGTAAAATTTCCACCCACCACCCCTAACTCCAACGTCACCCCATCGTGTTAAGTCTAACAAGTCTAATAATTCTCCCATGTGATAGCAGATATTTGAAGATTACTCTGATCCCAATCAACTTCTTTTTCTGGCAAAGCATCATCATTCTTTCAACCATTTCTCATATCATGTTTTACAACCCATTTCCGTCCTCCTCCTCTCTCCTAAGTCATCTCCTTAAGTGAATTCTAGTTTGTCTATTTCTGTCTCAAAGTTTACCACTTTTGAATATGGTCTAACAACACACACTAGAGCAAAAGTCTCACCCCTTTTATTTTAAATCAGAGATCAGCAAACTTTTTTAAAGGGCAAGACAGTAAATATTTTAGGCTTTGTGAGTCATACTGTGTCTGTCACAGCCACTTAACTCTGCTTTTGTAGCAGGAAAGTAGCCATAGACTGTGTAAATAAATGAGCATTACTGTGTTCCAATAAAACTTTATTTGGAGACAGGAAAATTAGATTGAATAAAATTTTCACATATTATGAAATATTATTCTACTCTTGATTTTTATTCTACTATTTCAAAATGTAAACAAATGAAATATTGGGGCTGGTCCCATGGCCTCATGGTTAAGTTTAGTGCACTCCACTTCTGCAGCCTGGGTTCAATTCCCAGGCATAAACCTACACCACTCATTGGCAGCCATGCTGTGGCAACAACCCACATACAAAATAGAGGAAGACTGGCACAGATGTTGGCTCAGAGCAAATCTTCCTCAAGCAAAAAGAGGAAGATTGGCAATAGATATTAGCTCAGGGCGAATCTTCCTTAGCAGAAAAGAAAGAAATATTGTTATAGTTTGTGGGTCATACAAGAAGAGGTGAAAGGCCAAATTTGGCCTACAGGCTGTAGTGTGCCCACCTCTATTTCAGATAATATGTCCTATAACAAATCATACTCTGGAATTATATTGAATTTAATGTTCACAAAAACACTGAAGTCTTTACTCACGTAATCTACTTCCAATTCCACCTTCTCTCACCCTGTTTTGATGCTATTCACCCTCTCTGACTAACGAATAATGTGTTTGAATTACATTTTCAAGATACATTTCTCCTTAGAGTGAACATTAAACAAGACTGTTAAGTGAATGGTTGGTAGGAGGCTTTGGATATTAGTAATGGGAAAAAATGATTATGCTTTATTCTATACAATGTTCATCTAAATAAAGATTATTCTCAATAGGGTGATTTGTTTATTCTCATTTTAAAAAGTCACAACAAAATGGCTTCTGTTGCTTCCCTTGGGAAATGTTGGCACAACAGAAGGAAACATCTTTGCAAATGCTGTCTTAATTTTCCTCTTTGTTTCCAACACATGAGACTGACAGCTTTCTTTCATCATGAAAATATGTTTTGTCATATCAAATTAAGGTTCACACCCTTAACATAAATATCCACCAAGAAGCATGTGCATTCCCAGTGGTGAGAGAGAAGTAGAATTCTCAAATAGGACAGCCTCTTCCCTCTAGTTATGACTGTAAAACAAAACAATGACAAAGGCTTATGGTGCCTTTTTGGAAAATTTTACAAATATACACTTATAGTTATTTTGAGAACAACTAAAAATGTGCCAAGAACCAAAAAAAAAGGAAAAGAAAAACAGAGAGAAACACAAATAAAGCAAAGATTTAGATGTGATTGTTTAGAGTTGAAGAATATATCTTAGACAGATATACTCTGTAAGAAATTAGTACATAGGATGATTTTAAAAATCAATATATGAAGTAGTCATCAATTAAATGAAAAAGAAAAAAATGTTTTGAAGCATCCTCTACGTCCTCTTTAAAAATTGAGATAACCTGGTAACTGTGAATGAAAACATGACATGTAGGATTAATTCCTGGGAATTTCATATTAAGAGCAGTCTCGGTTTTCCCACCTACTTTCTAAAGGTCTGTGTTCTCTGAAGCTAAAGATAATATGTCAGCAAAGAACAGACGACCTTCATCAAAAAATTTACGAAAAGAAGAAACAAATATTCATTTCAGCACCAAGTCTATGCCAAGCACAGTGCTAGTTGTTTTCATGTGTTATCTTGGTTAATGTCCTCACAAAAATCCCATGACATCTTCCCCAATCTTTTCAGCTTGTTACTCATATTCAACTCAAAAGTAGTTTATCTTAGAGACACATATATCAATTCTTTTTAATTTCATACATATGGATAAAACTCTTCCTTTTTTGTACTCACAGTGGTCCACTGGCTTAACTTTTGTGAAATAAGGATGATAACGCAAACATTGAGAACAAGTAGCAGAAAAAAAGTTTGACAACGAGCAAAACTAAGTCTTATTGAGTAGACCATTCAACTGATGGGACCACTAGTGCCCACCACACTAGATATTACTCTATTAGTTGTGTATGTTTGGGGGCCTCTGGCTTCAGTCGGTATGATGTGCAAAGAGAATGACGACTTTGGTTAATCCAATACTACAACTTGGATGGTCACTAATAAGGAAGTACAGACAATTCTTGAAATCTTCGGAAAAGTTGCTAAGGCTTACCAACAAGTGCAAGCTATTTTGTGTTTTTGGCTTTGGAGGGGTTTGTGTGTGTGTGTGTGTGTGTGTGTGTGTGTGTTGGGGGGGAGGGAAGATTTTTTTTTTTTTAAAGATATTTAAACCAAAAGCAAATGAAGAGATAAAAATTTGTTAACCTGAACATGGGTGCTAATTTTATAATTACTACAAGGATACTAAAGATTTTTTTAGTCATTTTATTTTGAATAAATAGATAGGGGTAACTGTTGTAATGTTTTAATATAACCTTCCAATACGCAACACTAAGAAACCATTCCCTACAAATTCTTTAGATTGCCTGCTTGTACTATCAAAAACTGTTTAAAAACAAAAATAAAAAGATCACTCCCAATAAAAAAATCTAGATTAACTATATAATTGAAATATGAACATTTTTAACATTAATGTATATACCTCTGTACATTAACTTATTTTCCCCATTTTTAGTCCTGTAACTTTTTGTACACACTTTGTTGTATGATTTAAAGGGTGACAATATATACAAACACCGTTTTCATAGAGTTTTTCTGGCTAAGAAACTTTTTCAAATTGATATGCTATTAATATACTGATAAAATTTTTGAGAAATTATACAATTAGACTCTTTATTATTAACAGAGGAGCCTATGAACAAAGACTTGATTTTGAAACCAATTTTTTCCCACCTGCAGTTAATAATGTCAGAGTTATTATTTTCAAATATTTTTTGACATACAATATCATACTTAAACTTTATTTATTATAAAGTTTATGATAAATACGAGTAACTTTCAATTTATTAGAATTTAAAGGCAACTTTATTTTTCTTGATATAACTGAGTGAAGGTAGTTACAAAACTACTAGTAAGATCCAGGAGATGACCTCTTCAAAATTATTCCAACTGTTTATCTTGTCATTTCCCATAGGTGCTTCCATCTCAGTAAATGCATTAAATTGTTACTGTGCTATTATCAATTACCAGATTGATTATGATGAGACATAATTCTTGTCACAAGTGAACAGACATATGCTGAGCCATTTTTATAGACATTTAAAAAAAATCTGTGACCTAGACAAGGATCTTCCTTTGTAGTAAGAAATAGCTTCAGCTTCAATGCCAACAAAATCCTGGGAGAATGCCAATTATGCCAATTTTGCAAAAACAGATGTATGGTGATTTTGTGATATGGACTATTTTACACCAGGGACAAAGGCTACACCATTCATCTCAATTTACTTAGGACCGAAGGCTTAATTTGAACTCTGACCTCAGGGTGGAAAGGTCATCTGTATATACAATAATAGCACAAGGCACTGTTTTAAAAGAGAAACACATATATTTACCTTCACATTCCATTAATTTTTCAATTAATTATGCAAACAGTAATACTATTTTACTATTTTAATTGTTCCTTAAAATTAACCAATTCTAAGAAATGTTTAAAATTGGGGCCATTACTAAGGCAATAAAGTGTTTAATCAATAGTATGGATGATGGCCATTGATTGAAACTCCTCATTTAAGGTGCTCTCAATCTTGATCACCAATAGTCAAATGACACCTGACTAAAGATTGCTAAGAATCTTGTTACTCGCTGACTTTAATGGAATTTTGAAAATAGGTCACAGGAATGACAGATAATTGGGTTTAGATGAAAATACAAAGAAAAACAATGAGTTATCTTTCACAATTAATTTTGAAGAAAGTTTTTGTTTGGTCATTCATTTCTTGTAATAAAGAAGAATAAGTTTATTTCCATGAAAGTGAGTTGCAACCTTCGTTGACCAGCCTGTATGTATTCAGAATACAACTCTTCCTAAATATCCTATTTAAAACATCTTCTCTTCAACATGTGATTTATTACCCCACTCCTTCCCAGGGAGCTTCTGAGAATTAATGAGATGATTGCCAAGTGCTTGAAGCTCCTTAGGGAAAGAATGGGATAATATCACTAAACATTATTGTGATTATTATTATTGTTTTATATGCAGTTCCCTCAAATGTGTTTTTCCTAAACAAATTTAGTGACCTTGATTAAGTCAGAGCCACCTTGCATTAAAAAAATACTTTGTGATCACCTCTGCCCCTCAAATCTGAGGAGACACCAAATTCTGGTCATTTTCCAGAAACCCATTTCTTGCCCTCAGCTGAGCATAGCGCTCTCCAGACCTCCATATCCCCCTGGTGGTCATCAACCTTACGGAAAAATTGGGAATGAGAACATCAGGGAATCATTATCACAGAAAGTAATTCACTCCTCCTTTTACCTCAAATATAAAAATAAAAATATTTGACTGAGAAAGCACAAATCATTATTATTGAAGACTGACTTCTGATTCGAGCATTGATCTATCCCAAATTTTTAAATTGTTACAAATTTCTGCACTTTTTATTCTCCAATGAAATATGTTTTTGCTATATTGAAATATCACTAGTATGAACTGTTAATTTTATTAAAATATGTATAATATAAAATTGCAATTTATATAAAAATATGTTTTACCACTAATTTTTCATATGCTTGAATTTTATTTTATAAACTCTTATAAACTAATCTTTATACTTAATTTCCTTTCTTTTAAAGAAATAAATGGACATAATTTAATACTTTCTCATTTTGGGGTAACTTTTACAATAAAGTCAACTCTTTATAAACTAAACTATATAAACTAATCTTCATTCCTTAATCTCCTTTCTTTGAAAGGAACATATTTACATAATTTAATACATTCTCCTTTTAAGGTAATTTAAAATAAAGTCAACTCTTTATGACAATGAATGTAAACAATGAACACAGGCACTTTCCTTTCATGATGTTACACAATAGAAACTTTAACAGTAGTAACACAAGCATATTCATTTTTCTGCAGGCTTTAAAGTTAGCATGAAGAAAACAGGTTTGCTCTTCCACCCAGGTGAGTAAAATAATAATTACAGTACAAAATGTATATTATGAATATTCCTAAATGAGAAATTGGATTTAATCACACAAATATAGATAGGAGATAGTCCAATCAAATTCAGAATACATAAATTGTGTATACTCAGGAAGTGATGAATAGATCATTTTTAATTTGCACACACTATTGATGAATTCAGCAAAACCAAGAGAAATGAGTAGTTTTTGCTGAGTTTAGAACAAGCAAGGACCTAGAAGAGCTGAAGGACCTATAAGAGTTGAAGTAAGGGACAATTTTAATTTAATTCAATAAGTATTTATTGAACCCTTTTCATGTGTAAAGTTCTTTGCTACCCAGGACAAGCAATAACAAGTAAGGAGGAAACAGCTCCTGACATGAAGTAGCTTAATGTAAGTGTGATTCATACAGCAGGTACAGCAATTATTGCAATTCAAGTAAAGTAAAATATCATCCAGGGAGAGGAAGAAAGACACATAGGAGTTGACGGGATAAGGAGATCCTGTCAATCTTTCATTCGTTTCCCTGATTGCAGCGTATATTTGAAACTTTTTTTTGCCGAACTTCTAGGTATCTCTAACTCATCCCCTCTTCATCCACTTGCACCAGTCTCACCACTTGACTTCCAGATGCTTGGCAACCTCTTGCCATGTTATTCCTTACCATCTTCTCACTATCAACCCTGGATGTATGTCAAGAATCACATGAGAGCTTTTAGAAAATAGACACAGGCTCCCCTCTCAGCCTTTTTAATGTAACTGGTCTGGGGTGGGGGCTGCACATGGCTTCTACCTAAATCTTACTCTTGACTCAGCCCAAGGTATCCCTCTCTGCATCCTCTTCTCATCCCCAGAATGGTCGAGGTTCCCGTCCACTATGTTTTCACAGGCCCGTGAGGCCAGCTCTAAGCTAACTGCTGAGCACACTCTATAGTATTCGGATTTACCATTGGACCTCTTCCACCAGCCTGGAAATTCTCCTGGGAGCATAGCAATCTTCCGATGCCTTCCCATTGTCTCGGGATAAAACTCAGAATCCTTACCTACATAATCTGCATCATCCCGCCCAGCCTTCTTCCACCTTTCCTTTGCTCACAGCTTGCCCCTCCACCTTTCTTCTAGGTTTTCAAAGGTGTCAGGTACGCCTCTCCCCACCCCTTCAGGACCTTCTCACAGCCTGGAATGCTCTTTCCAGAACCCACTCCTCTCATGACTACTACCTCTAATCCCACAGGCTTCAGCATAAGTATTACTTCCCCAGGGAGGCCTCCAGGGCCAACAAACTAAATATGGTAGATTTTTAAATCTATCATTACATTCTGTAATTTTTCTTTATAGTGCTTAAATTCAATTACAAGTACAAACATATTCAATGTGATTATTATCTATCTTTCCCACTAAGCTGAAAGCTCACCACACTTTCATGAGCATCCAGCACAGTGCAGATGCTTTATCAATATTTCTTGCAGAAACTAATGAATGTGCATCTGTGCTACCATCTAAACTAATAATAACACTCATAAACTAGGAAACAGCAAAACAAGATGAAATTTCTTTAAACAGCAACTTATCTCTTAGTGGCATAACCACACATCCATTTTTCCTTTCCTTTTTTCAGTACTAACAACATCACTTGAGGTCTTCACTGCCGTGGGAGGAGTTGCACACTCATTCTTAGGGATGTTATGGAACAGGGGACCGACTAGACCAGATAGCATACAATAATCTTTTTTTAAACATTATAATAACAAGGCTATAGGGAATATTCCTTACATTCAGTTGAAACTTTCCAGGTAAGTAAACGTTAGAGTATTGTAGTTTTAACTTCCATGAGTTTTGCCTCAAGGCAACTGAATAAAGCTAGTTTGCTATCAAGCTAAAAGCATCTATGACCAAAGTTTTTTATTCACTTATTCTAGTCAGGTGATATTTGAAAGTTTAGTAAAAGACATTGTGAAGATGTTTCTAATCCCCAATATTGTGAGACAATTTTCTTAATAGCAGATTAGGAAGAAATGTAAGTATTCCTTTTTTTTGGTGGTAAAAACAACACACGCATTCATCTAATGACAAAATTCAATCAAAATCCCAATCCACATACATATTTAAAAAAAAAACACCTATAAAATCCAAAGCCAAAAGAAAGGATGGCTTCCACGTCAGAAACTAACTCCCAGAAATGCTAAGACAAAAGGATAGAAGAGCCAACACCTTTGAACTTGGTGGTGTAAATTTTTAACGAAATTATATGCATTTATGTATCTCTGTATGTGTGTATGCATGCAATTGTGTGTACATGAGTCAGTGCACATATATGCATGTCTACATGTATTACATACATATATAATTCTTAATCTATAAAGCATGTTGCATGGATTACTGATTACGATTATGGCCTCAATTCAACCATTTTGTTTCATGTTAGAAATGTTAAGCAACATATTTGAAAAAAGAAACTAGTTATTTTTATATTATTGCATCTGCAAGCCTCAACACAATTGCCAAAAAAAATTATATGTCTTGTATCTAAGTTTTGAGTTATCTGTATATTTAGAGCTGTGAAAATTATACCAAATATACTATATTTTCCCTAAATATTCAGTTCCCACTCTTTAATTTTTTAAATTGCCCATATAATTTCAAAAAATGAGAGGTTGCTAGTTTCTCACAATCCAAAATGAAATGTTATACAGTACTCATGTCTTCTTATGAATGAGAGCACATCATGAAATAAGATATTAATAATAAGGAGTAGAATCTTTCATTTACAAATACACATCTTTATTTTTGTTGCCTAATCCTTGTGAATCTCATCAAACAAAATTAGGTCTTTACAAGCTCTACCACATTTGCTAAATACCACCTCCCTTGAAAAAAGGAAGGGGAGAACAAGTCTTTACACAGATGAATGAGAAAGGATGACTTCATCAAGGAGAGTCTTAGCTACATCACAGAAAAAAAGCTGGGAAACACAGTAGTAGACCTTTGTGGCCATCATCTCTCTTTCTTACTCTGAAGGCTTTACCTTGTTGGAACTTGTTTAGACTGAGTGTGGCTTCACAAAGTCGTTACTCAAATATTTCAGGCCTTCCTGTGATCTAATGTATTCCCAAAGAAGGACACCTTCCTCTTTATGTGAGATAAATACCTACAAAACATGTCCTAAATCCTCTCCGGAAAGACAGTATTAGGATCACGCACTCATTTATAAGGACACTTCAACTACTCTATTTACCTTTTTAATTTAACGCATTCGTGCTCTTAAAAGGTTGTGTTTTATAAGAATCACCATTTTGCCAAACCAAGTTCATCTTATAAACATTCTTTTGTTAGCTTGACCCTACTTTTAAAACTTGAAATTAGAGAGGAGAAAGTAAGAAATGACCTGGCAGTTACATAAATTTACAGAAATAAATTGATTGGGGTTGGGTGTAATAAACTTACCCCACTGGTTTTGATTAGTTCCTCAGGGTACAAAGCTGTAGTTTAGTTATATTTATATCACACAAGGTACAGTCCAATCTGACATATTCATTTATATGTGGATTTATTGTACTTAAATGAGTCCTTCAAATATATATTTTTCTCAAATGCTGTATAACCCTCACATGAAATGGAAACTGAAGGTACTCAGGAATATTGCGATTGGAGAACAAGTTAGGAAATTACGAAGCATAGGGAACAAGGAGAATGAGTCTACTGTATTTTCTTTTGCACCATCTATGTTTTTATTCTAGATTCATTACGAGACTTTCCATACTTTTTGTCATTTATATATGCCTTGTCAGCAAACTGGTCCCTCCTGAGTTCACAGACGATTAGAGAATGAGAGCCCCTTCATCAGTACAATATGCAATTTACTGGCCCAGTAACAAAACCTGGAGAGTGAATTTTATGCAGAGACCCCTAATATCAGGGCCATCCTTTTCAATATTATATGCTCTGTTTTACAAAATGATGAATACCAGATGCAAACGGGTTTGATGTTGGTGGGAAGAGGCAGTGGAAGTTGAAAAAAAGAGAAAATCTAAAAAAAAAATTAAACCAAAAATTAAAATAAATAAATAAAAAATTTAAAAAAATTAAACTATAGAAATCATAGAAGGATGAGTTCCGGGTGAATACAGTTAGTATTTCCCATTTCTGAAAAAAGAATGATGCCTCTCTAGTTGTTCCTGTACTATAATTCCAAATTTAATGCATAGGCACTCAATTATTGGGGCTCTTCTCTCATTACTGATATATTACACTCAAGCATATATGTATATAACACACATACATATTACTGAAATTTTGTAGAGTCAGAATCCCCTCAATCACTGGTTGCAGTGATGTTATGACACAAAGCCCATGTGCTTTCAAATGTTGGCTATGATGTGGCCCCACAGCATGACAGTATCATAAAATTGTCAAAATAAAACCAATTAGAAACTCTAAGAAGTGGCCTCCATCACCTCACTGTCGATCTTGGCTTATTTTTTATTTTCACATTACTGAGATACTGGCTCCATTCTATCGTCACTCTCTTACATTAGGGACAACAAATACAGTGAATTCTTAGGACTGGGGACAGAAGCCAACACATAACTGTACAGCAAGCAGAGACTCTCACTTATAAAGTCTGCCCTGGACCTTTATACTCAGGCCAAGGAACTTATTAACCATCAAGTCAGTACAGAGGACACATTTAGTTTGAAGAGCCATTATGCAGGCTTCCTCCACTCCATGCAACACTTTCTTCTGCTGCTGGAAGGAAGCAAGAGCCTTGACTTCAACAGGAAGTTTTACTCTTGAGCATATTTGGGGTTAGATGGCATAAACTGTATTGACTTCTGCATAAAACATTGTCTATTAAGGACAAATTTAATTCATCCAACGTTAACTGAGCCCTACTTTGTGCGATTCAGCAGATGTAAAATGGACCAAGATGTAAACAAGGGCCTTGCTGTATATTGTCAGAAGGTAGAGCTTTCTCTTGGAGAGCTTTGTGAGTTTGTTCTTGATTTTGAAGATGCTACATACACTATACAAATGGAACTATTTGAACTTTTCAATGGAGAGCATGTATACAGGAGATAATGTCATATTTTTAAATTAGCTGCCAATCTAAAGCTGAGTTCCAATTTACACTAACCAAACAACTAGAGAGAGAAAAAAATCACACCTAGCAAAAGAATTGCCAACATCTTTAACTTTAGAGCAACAGCAAGGAAGGATGTGAAGAAAAATCTTCCCTTGGACAGTCTGAAAGATAATTAAAACAAATATGTTTGGGGGTGTCTTAATTCTGACTCACCTTCTCTAATTCCCCATTTAAACTTACACCCGTAGAATTGTCTTCTCCAGTACCTTTTCTCCTCTTTATTCCCCCCACCCAGTCTAATTTGGTCAAATCTACCTCCGCTATAGTTTTTGAATCAGTCTCTCTCCCTTCGTGTCTACTGACAACTCGTTTGTTTATGCCCTCACCATTTTATTCCTAAAGGACTTTCTCTGCCTTCAGTCTTTTGACCTTTAATAACACCCTCACAGAGGTCACATATTGTATTTCTCAATAACATCAACCCACTTTAAAGCTTCTAGATGGGTTTTCATTGCCTTCCTTCTATGACTGAGCCTTTCTCCAGAAATCCTCAACGCCATTTCCCCGAGAAGAATCTCCTCTCTATACCTATATTTCAACCACAAACACCATACGTATTCATCTCTTGCCTTAAGTACCCTTTCTATCCTATCCCTAGCACTCTAACCACTTGTCCAAAAGGCAATCACAACACTCTTTTTCTTCTTAAGACTCTGCTCAAGTTACCTGCCAGGTGTGAAGCTTTCTCACAAGGCTCTCCAGGCAGCCTTTTAGGTTCTTAGCGCACAGTACAAATGCTTCAACTGCAGCAGTACTTGAGAGCAGTGACCTTATTCAAGTTGGCTTGGGATTTAAAGAACTCTATCCACTGCGCATAGTAAGTGTACTCCTAACATGTTCTGAAAGAATGGATGGAAAGTGATGAAGTTGGAGAAATAATATTTGGGGTGGGGGAGAATATCCATATTCTGCCTCCATCTGCCTCTTGTCCCATCCCAGCACATTCTTCCTTCTACTCCTCTAATGAAAAAGGGATATTTTATATTCTACAGCAAACTATAACCTTTAGGCCAAATCTGGCACACTCCTTATTTTGCTGTGACCCATGGGTAAGAATTTTTTTCATCTTAAATCATAGAAGAAAGTCAAAAAAATAATACTTTGTGATGCAAAAAAATTATAAAAAAATTAAAATTTCTGTGTCCATAAGGAAAGTGTTATTGGAACACAGGCCTGCTCATTCATTTACCTGTTGTCTAGGGTCTCTTCCTCCCTACCAAGGCAAAGTTGAGTAGTTGTGATAGCGGAATCCCTATGGCCAGCAAAGCCAGAAATAGTTACTATCGGGCTCCTAAAGTTCTGAGACACCCAGGCTCCATTTTTCTGCTCTCTTTACTGACAACAGAAGGACCAGGAGACTGCAAAAACAGGAAGGTGTGGATGAGCGTTGGCAGGCACCTTTGCATTCTTTCTGTTCTCTTGGGCTTATCATTAATTAAAAAATAATCACCAAAGCTCAGGTACTAGCTTGTATGTGATGCCTATCAAACATTTGACAATGTTTTAAACCCAGGAAGGTGATTTTAAAATCCAAGTACAGGATATTGTTCTGCCCCTACTATTAATTTATTAAAAATAATGAGGCCAGAAGAAAAACACAGAAAAGAATTCCAATTTACGTAGCCACTCTTAGGTATTATTTTCCACTCCTGTTATCAATTTGCAGCTCTCTATAGGACAGAGACTATCAAATTTTTCACATTTCTCTTAAATTGTATATTCCCAAAGGGCACATGTCTAATAAGACCTCACTAATTTTGAAAGTAGTAAGAGGATTATGTTCTGGATCCTGTTCCACCAAAGCTTAGAAGATTACAATTCTTGTCTATTTACATAGTGGACTCACATTGTTTACTAGCTTTCCTTTGAAATAAAATGCAACTTTGTATTAAACAGCTCCTATAATTTAAGTCAATAATACTTTTAAAATAAGAGTATTTTCCACCTAAACACAACTAATTGCTTTTGAGTTTTTTCTGACATAGTCATGAAAAGTGGTTGGTGAAATATTTTAAACATGGTTACATTTTTTCCAATCTTTTCCCTCAATACTTAAAAAGGTTTAATAGGGTCCATCTTAATATTGTTTCTCATCTGTAAAGGCCAGCACATAGAGAGACAATAAGAGCATCCTTCTCTAGTTTTAAATTGACAGGCGTCTTCCAAAAGAATCTGTCTTTGTATTCACTCCTGCTTCTGCCAAAATCTCTTTCTCCGGCTCTCATGTTCTGGCAGTGAAGTGCAAAATGAATGAAGTATTTCAATTGCACTTAAGCCATGTTCACTGAAAAAGAATCTCCCCAGTCAGTGATGCAATAGCCCTTAAATGGGCACTATAATCTCGTGACCTTTAAACTGGGACATAATACTCCTAATCTGAATCACATTCTCTCCTTGCCCCCACTCCCAGTTATCCCTTGGGTCCTTTCAGTTTTATTGCTTTGCTGGCTTCTCTCTCTAGTTAGATATCTAGATTTCTGATTATGTCCCTGAAGAATTAGTCTACATTTATATACCAAATAAACCACTAGCTCTTACTCTGCTAAGAATCTTTGCTGCCTAAATTTTTGTAAATCACTTCCATGTTCATTGCGGAGGGGGGGGCGGGGTGAGGGCTAGAGGAAGGTTCTGCTAGCTTTCTAATGTTGGCATATACAATTTCTTTACATTTTGTTCTCTCCTTTATATCATTAACAAAGATGTTAAGTCAAACCTCCTTTGAAGCTGATCTCTAGACAGCACCCACCAAATCGTTACATTTTTATCTCTGATTGCCCTTGGGTATTACCACCTCTTAACAAGACATTTCACTTCCAGAGTGAAAAACACGTTACAGGAAGCATCATGCAGAGTCCATTAAATGTTGTGTGTTCTCATATCCAGACTACACTAAAGACTTTTGAACAACCATGAGTATATAAAGAAGGAACAGAGGCTGCTGCATCCAAAATAAACTTAAAATGCAAAATGAACAGCAGAATGAGAATAATTTTTCTTTAAAACACTAAGTCTTGGTTTAATTTACCACCTAAATATCAACAGCCTGGATGACATTAGAATCATGCTAAAAAATAGTATGGAAAAGCATCATCTTGCATTTCCTAGTTGCCACACACAGGCCATCAAAACCAGAAGCTTTCCTGTCTCTGCACCTCGGGTGATTGACAAAGTTCCTAAGCCTTAAACCATTTTATTTGAAATATGCCATGTACCCAATGTAATCAAAGGATATAAAGAGAGGTAATAGGGATTATAACGATAGCCCCTCTAGTCCATTATGCTAAACTAGCCTATAGATATAACCACACATGCGCACACCCATATATATAAATAACTTCTTTGTAAATCACAGATTGTCCCTCACATCCAAGTGCTCATGGGAAACAAACACCTGCCACCCTTAACACTTTCTCATTAGATGCTTCTCTAAAACCTCAAGAGTATTGTAATTAGTTTCTTTATCAAACAAACAAAAATGTGATTTGGATGCTGTGAAATAGATCAGCTTAGACCACATTTTGAATATAATCACTAACATCATGTTTTTAGCTTGATGGTCATTACAAACACTGCCAAAATATAAGAACGGCTAACTGATTTTTTTCATAAGTGTTCATTTGGGATATTTTTTCCATTTCAATTTTATCTGACAGTAGCCACAATGAACAGTTCATGAAACACTATTTTATTAAAAAGACTATTGCAGGTATTGAAAATTTAGCAACGTCTTTGTCAAAAGCTTTGACAATGCATAAGATCTAATTTGCAAAAGAGCCAAAGTAGTATGAAGACCTTTCTTGTCTGCCTTTTCCCCCCCATTAAAAACAGAAGGTATTAATCACTCGATTTCAAAGGCAGCTGACTGAAGCTATTCACTGAGTAGGGCATTCTCACTAATGTGGCCCCATGAATAACTCTCAAGGCTTTCATTATTGCTCTGAGTGGACTCTTAGCAGCACAGCCTCCCTTTAGCAACCCTCATCCCCTCAGGCTCCAAAAGGATTATACACAGTGGCTGAAAGGAAGCATCATTGGTAAAAACAAAAGTTTTTAAAGGGAAAAAATAATGGGAGCAAAGTGGACATATTGGAGACAAGTCATGATTCATGGCCTATACTGTGTTCTGCCTCTCTTTCTCTTATTCAATACACTCTTTAGTTTTACTGCTGGAGAAGAGGGGACCAGACCAGTGCACTTCTCCTAGCAACCAATATCAGTCAGCAAAGAAGCCATGTCATCTGCTCAAAGGGAAAACGGAAGAATTTGGGGTCATACAAAGCCAGACACATGTTCTTTTGCATTTGATCCCAAATTGATTATCAAAAAGGATTCAGTAAATGCTAAATAATTCTGTTTTATGTGAATGTTAACAATCCATAGAACTAAATATCAGCTTGTCCACTTGCAATATAGTAGAGCTTCAAATGCTGGAACAATTCATTTCATTCAAATGTTCAGTGTTTCAATTTTCCAACATCCCTCCGCCCCACTCCTTATTGTTCATAGAGATTGCTCCCCCCAGGTATATCCTTGCACCTCCTGGACTACAAATGTAAAGATCATGCAGAAATTCTTATAGCACCCCATGTTCAGAAAGCTTAGAATTGTATCCTGAGAGAGAGAGATTATAAAAGCAATTCCTAGTCGTCTTATTTGCATGCCATGTTTAGCTACTGCTTAGAAAGATAAAAATCACTTTCTGAAAGGAAAAGTTGGACAAACTCGGAATTTAAATTCAACACTAGATACACTTATGGAGCGCCTCAAAAATCTGGAGAGAGTTTCATAACATCCAATGGATGAACATCACAGGTGTTACAGTTTAGCAGAAAAGTACAATATTTCATAGCCTGGAAAATGTTCTTCTTCAAATAAAACTTGTCTGTTGGATTGTGAGTAGAGAGCAGGCATCAGACAGCTCAGAAGTTTATTCATATGTTATAGCCATGTGTGTATGGGGCGGGGGGAAAAGAGGTATCTTTGCCCAAAATCTGTACCCACATGTTGTACATATTTTTTCCCATTCTTTTTTTCCTTCATTTTGTATTATAAGTTGACACTATTCAGGCTTTCAAATCACAAAGGCGGATTGAAACACTTAAAAACATACTTAACTACAAAATCACCTACATGTTTTCATGATAGCCCATGAGGAACTCCCTAGTTGAATCTGTTAGCGCTTCTTCTCCGGTGAAGTTATTAAACAGCATTTGTGAGAAGAAAAGGAGGCTGCAGACCTCAAAGGAAAGACAGCCTGAAGATTTGCAAGTGCAGGGCTCAGGTACCATCGAAATACTTTTTCATTGTTAATTTTTAACTCTTGAGATCATCATTGCAATGAAAAAGGTGTTCAGAGACCATCAAATCCAATATTATAACACCTCACAGTCCATTTTGCATGGAAAAATGCTGAGGAATGATAAGTTACCTGGCATTTTCTTTTTAAAAGGTTACATTCTTGCTCAGTTTCTCCTCCAGTCAATGATCAGGTTGGGGAGAGGTCAAAGAATTGACATTTGAGTGATGGCTTCTTGTTGTAGTTGCTGACATTCAAAGGTATTTTAGAATAGACAAGTTGCATATTTAAGGAGATGAAGGTGAAATGCTTTTTCTAGTTTAATAGATCAACAATGAACTCGGTTTTTAATAACTACACTGTTATTTGACAATACAGTAAAGTTCACTTTAAAATAAAGATATAAAACACAACTTACAATGTCTGTTGCTAATGTGGGGGATCAGAATTGGCCACCTCAAGATGTGTCTCTCTCTACCTTGCTCTGAAGGAGGCTTTGACCTTCACCCCCCCCCCCAACTCTCTAAAGGGATTTGTGATGGAAGGCCTGTCCCTGGGATGGGCCTTCACCTTGGAGGACTCCAGGTATCAATAGACTGGGAGGGTCTTTGCTACACCCATTCTTATCAAAGCTCTGTTTACCATACATTTACATTTGTAAGGGAAATCTCCATTTGTAAAGGTGTCTCCTTCTCTGTACTGGGAAGAGGGGTGGATGACCTCATCTCTGGAAACTTGTCAGTGTGGAAGGTGAGGCCTTAAATCTGCATAATATCTTTACTGTGCTTTTCTTGTAATCCCTCGTGGCTGACAATCCCAACTACCCTCCAAAATCGTTTGTCTATATAAGAGGAGAATCTCCACCATTTTGTCGAGAGAAACCCCCTGGTCTCTCCCATGTATACATGTTTTATAAAGCTTTGTTTGATTTTCTCCTGCTCTTCGACCTCATGTCAATTTAATTTGCAGCCCAGCAGAAAGGACCCGGAGTGGGTAGAGAATGCTCTTTCTCCCCATCACTAGGTTCATCCTGAATTTCTCTTAATGTAACCCTGAAAGCTACAGTCTATAATTATCAGATATACCTGAACAAATTAATTTAACTATATTCTAGCATTTGCTAGTATTTAGAAATATATATTGTAAAACTTTAAAGTGTGGCTATAGCCTTGATTTATAAAAATTTTAACCCTTTCTTTTTAAAGAAAACCTCTTGATTTAATTTTTTTGAAAGTCAAAAGTTCTCTCTTTTTTGATCATACTTATGAACACTTTAACTGGTTATAACTGTTGCACAGGTTTTGGACAAATCCTTTACATTCCAAATGTTTTCAACTGGGTGTTCCTTGTTTAAACTTGAAAAGTGGTGTAATGAAATAGTTGAGTTATATTCCATGTTCTCCAGCTCATTTCCCAAAAGCCTTGGGACCAAAAACTAGGGAAAGAGATCTCACATCAACCATTATAACAGAAATTAAAACGTGGCTGTTAACTCTCTCTCCTGAGCTAAAGCTGCTACATCGCATATGTTTCTGGTTACATTGGCCATAAACTGAGTACAATGGCCTAAAACTATTGTTTTCTTAGTATTAATTTTTTTAATTCAATTTATTCATAAAGAAATAATAAGTACCAGTGGTCATGAATGAATGAAAGTGGATTTGAATCAACACTAGTGGATTTTGCCTATTATCCATATTCCCGTCAATAAGCCCACAACAGAATACAGGGATATAACCCCTGCAAACTGGACAATAAGCCAGGATTGTTTTCGAAGATGGATGTTTATGGTTTTGGATAATTTCTTTCCAGGCTAAATTTTCTCCTCCAATTGTACTAAAACATAATAGCAAACAATAGGACATTTAACTAAATTACTTACAATAATATAATTTAAGTATGAGTGAGATGTCAGAGATTACACAGCCAGATCTCATCTTTTTTTGGTTAAGGATCTAAAGTCATACAATGAATTAGTAGGAAACCTAAAACTGGAGTCCAGAGCGTCTGGCCACCCAAGGTGTGTCCCTTCCACAATAGTAATGATATTGTTTTATCCAGGTTACCCTTTCTGATGTACACAACCACTCACTATGTGAATCTGATTAATGGATAACTGTAAAAATTATTAAAATCAACATCTATACTATATGAAAGAAAGATAAGTGGGCTATTTAGGAAAAAAAATGTGAGTGGAGACTGAATGTTAATTTTTTAAAAAGATTTTCTTTTTTTTTATCAAAAAGTACCAAGTAAAAAATATTCTCAATAAAACACAAATCAATCAATATGAACCAAATGCAGGGTTACACAAGCATGTTCTATTTGTTAACAAATTCCTATTTGTAGTATGTCTCTCGTTTATTCCATTCATTTATAATACCACTCACTTAGGAATCCCATTTGTTCTGTAATCAGCACATGATGCAATGGAAACACATGTCATAGCATGTTTGTCACAGTTGCATAGGTGTGGCCACAGATGAGCCCCCTTAAGAGGCAACAGAAGTCTTAGTCAGTCACCTGAAGACTCATGCTTGAAAGATTATATCAAAATTATCATGAAGTATCTCAAATTAGTCCATAATTAGCCTGATAGCCCAAATCCTCTAAAATTTATTTCTAGTCCATACTAGGAAGGGAATAATATAATAAAAATATTACTACTACTAAAAATAATAATAAATAGGGACCAGCCCAGTGGCATAGCAGTTAAGTTCACATGCTCTGCTTCGGCAGCCTTGGGTTCTCCAGTTTGGATCCCAGGCACCAACCTACACATCACTCATCAAGTCATGTTGTGACAGTGACCCACATACAAAAGAGAGGAAGACTGGCACAGATGTGAGCTCAGGGACAATCTTCCTCAAGCAAAAAAAAGAGGAAGATTGGCAACAGATGTTAGCTCAGGGCCAACCTCCCTCACCAAAAAATAAAAAAATAAAAAAAATAATAACTAACTCTTAAATGGTGCTTATTAAGCATCAGGCACTATTCAGAGCATTTTATATATAGTTTCTATATATATAACATACATATATACTACATATATGCACAGACATTATTTCCATATATGTGTAATACATATATGTGTATATTTCCTATATACATTCATTCATTCCTCATATCATCTTTATGAGATAGACACTATTATCGTGCCCATTTTACAGATTAAGGCAGTTAGGCATATTGCTCAGACTCACTCAGTAGTATTTGTTGACTGACTGTCTTTCAATAATCATCATATATTTCTTCCCCTATGGACAAACTATGTTACAATTAAACTAGATTTCTTGCCTTTCCTCTAGCACACCTTTGTCATCTCCACACCATTCCTCTTGTTATTCCTTTTGCTTGACTGCAATTTCCAATCTTTCTGCCTATTAAAACCCCACTCTTCCTCTAAGGCCCAGGTTAAGTCACCAATTTGGTGTTGACCCTTCCCAGACTGCACCAGCTGGAAAACATCTATTCCTTCTCTGAGTTCCCAGACCATGTTGTGTGTATGTTCAACCCTCTATTTATCAGACACTACTTTTGTTTTAGTGACTTGAACACATGTTATCTTCGCTACTAAAGAGTGATCTCCTTGAAGGTGGGAAGTATTTAACAGGTCATCATTACATTCCTCACAGAGTCCCCAGCAAGTTATCTTCTTTATGGACAGTGCTCAATAAGCCTGAGTTGAATCAAATAAATAACCTCAAACTATCTCAAGTTAATTCTCTTGTTAACATATTCAGAAAACAGCTGGCCATCTTCAGTAACAGGTGTCTGGAACTCTTGTTAAGGAGTTCCGGGGCTGAGAAACCAGAATGAGTCTCTTAAGAGGAGAATAGTATAGAGATAAAACATCCCTGGACTCTAGTTTCAGCTCTACCACTAAGTAGCAGGGTGATCTGTGACAAGACACATAAAAATCTCTGAGCTTCAGGTCTCCACGTGTCCAACCAATGAAGGAGTTGTATTGCATAATTGTAAAGACTTCTAGCTTTGAGATGTTATCATTCTACGATTTATATTTAGTACTGTTGAGGCTTCTGCTAAAAGTGACAAGTTCAATTTGCGTTAATTTCATTTATAAAACTTTACAGGGCAACTGAAGGAGATTCAAAAGACAAACAATCACTGAAGGGATTAGAAATTAGGATTATTGGAAATTTAAGTTATATTATTATAATATAAAATTATTTCACTACAAAATATCATATCCAACTCATAAAGGCCATTCAATGTTTTCTTTCTAAGGTGAATTAAAAGAATATATTTACCTCATACATTGCCAGTGGGAATGTAAAATGGTAAAGCTGCTTTGGAAAATAGTCTTGCAGTTCCTCAAAAGGGAACCACCTAAATGTCTGTGAACTGATAATTCAAAGGATAAATGATATGGAATACTATTCAGCAATAAAAAGGAATGAAGTATTGATACATGCTACAACATGGATTAATTTTAGAAATAATCTATTTAATTCAATCTCTGAACCTAGACTAAAGGAAAGAAGCTACTCACAAAAGACCATATATTGTATCATTCCATTTATAAGAAATGGCTAGAATAGACAAATCTACAGAGACAGAAAGTAGACTAGTGGCTTCCTAGGGCTGGGGGAGGGGTGGTGGATGAAAAGCACAATACAGGGTTTCTTTTTTTGGTTGCCAAAAAAGTTCTAAAATTTGATTGTAGCAATGGTTGCAGAACTCTGTGAATATGCTTAAAAAAAAATGAAATAGTATACTTTACATGGATGAATTGTGTGCTATGTGAATTACATCTCAATGAAGCCTAGGGAAAAAATATTTAAGTAGCAAAATTTAGACAGTGTCTATGTTGGTCTTTATCTCAGTTTTAAAAAAAATAAATTTTACACTTAAGTTTCCTTCAAGTTATTTTCTTTTTTGTGTGTGTGTAAGGAAGATTAGCCCTGAGCTAACATCTGTTGCCAATCCTCCTCTTTTTGCTGAGGAAGATTGGCCCTGGGCTAACATTTGTGTCCATCTTCCTCTACTTTTTGTATGTAGGATGCTGCCAAATCATCACTTGATAAGCAATGTGTAGGTCCACACCCAGGATCTGAACCTGGGAACCCCAGGCTGCCAAAGCGGAGCATGCAAACTTAACCTCTAGGCCACGGGGTCGGCCCCCTGAAGTAATTTTCATAAAACCAAAATGTCTATAAAGAGGGTCCTACCTGCCAAATTCCTAAGTATATCTTAGTTTAGTGTCAGTGATAATAAACAGGGCCCTGAACGTGATGATTGGAGAGCAGATAGGGTAGGACAATGCCCATTACTGGGGATATTACTTTTAATCTTCCTCTTCCTTTTCAATTATTAGAGAACTATACATTTGGAGATTAATTTTAGAAATAATCTATTTAATTCAACCTCTGAACTAGAGTAACCATTTTTATTTGTTGCTAATGCTTAAATGGAAAGCTGCCCTAACTGTACAGAAAAGTCTCAATTTCTGGACTAGATATCATCATACAAGTCATCGAGGGAGTGTGTACGGTCCTATTGAGGCACATCAGAATCATGTGAAGGAGTGTCCTGTCAAAATACACACTACTCAACAGTTTGCTAAAAAACACAGCAGTGTTAGTGTGGGGACTGGGGGAGAGGGATGATGATAACCATCATTATAAAAAAACAGAAAATATTCTTGGTTAGATGAGAAAGAGGCATTTCGAAGCAAATGGTAAATTCTGTATCTCCTGCCAGGTAAAAGGCAGAATATTGAGTCACCAGAAATCATGATGTAATTTGAGTCAAAATGTACATGTTTGATAACTCTCTCTCTCTCTCTCTCACACGTGCACGTGTGTGTGTGTATATACATATATTTGTATATATATGCATGCACACACACAAAAAAACAATAAATAAATACATAAACCTAGTTCAAATGGTAAATGTTTCATGTGTTGGGCTAGGGCATGAAAATAAATATCTCAAAAGCACTCATAAGCACATTTTCATTTATTCACCAAATAATGGAGGAGCACTGGCAAACATGACAGACAAAACTAAGTCCCTGCACTAGGAGATCAGTGCAAGAGTCAGATGATAAAGTAATAACATCTCTACCTCTCTATTGCTGGCAGAAAATTCTCTATGAGTCTCTCATGTTTCTTCATGTCTTGCTAGCAGAGGCACTAACTACTCTTTTATTCCAAACTATCTTTTCAAGGATATTTATATAGCAAACAGTCTTCTAAAATAGAGATGGTCTCCCTTGAGAACAGAAGGCAGATTTGCTTACTGCCCAATATAGTCAAGGCATTGTCTTCCTCCAGGGCAAAGGTTAGGCAGGTTTCCTTATTGCCCATTATAAAATATCTGGGTTCCCAAGCTCAGGGTTCCTCAGCTGTGAGGCTAACCCACTGCATGTGCATCATTTACCTGGGCCCCACCACCTTGCTCCCAGAGGGACTTCAGGGGTGAGACAAATCCACACAAATATGAAGTCATGCTGCTTGCTGTGACGTGACTAATGAAGTCCATCATCTCTGACCCAAGAGTCTCTTGTCTCCTGCCAGCATTCATACAGTTGTGGCAGTCTAATTTCTTAACTTGCAAGTAGGGTAAGATGTCAGTACCTTCACAGCTGTTACACACACACACACACATACTTCCAGGAGGTGATAAGTGCGAGGAAAAAAAATTAAGACAGGTAAAGGGGCAGCCCAGTAGTGTTTTACGGGAAGTAATTTTACATAGGGTGGCCAATATTTCTGAAGAGATGATACTGGATAGGGACTTATTAAATCAGTTGAGAGACTTACCCAAGCAAAGATATGGGGAAGCATATTTCGGATAGAAGAGAGAAGAAATGCAAAAGCCCTGAGTCAGGAATAGAACACCAAAAAGAAAATTCTAAATCGAGGTGCCAGGCAGGGAGTGTGAGCAGATGAGGTCATGGAGGAAGTGAGGGGCCTGCACCTGAATAGTCATGTAAACCGTTGTAGGGAGTTCTGAGTAGAAGCCATTACAAGGTTCTGAGCAAGGAACTGTCATTATCTTATCTACATGCTGTTACAGGTCCCTCTGGCTACCGTGTAGAGAAGTAACTGGGATGGGGGTAATGTGCGGGGATAGGAGGAGCAGGAGTGGAAGCAGATGATCATTTATCAGGCCATTGACCAGGTTTTGACCAGGATGGTAGTGGTTGACTTAGTAAGAAACATTTGGTATCTAATTATTTAAAACGCATCAAAACTGTAAGCTGAATTAATGGATGCGTAGAGGCATGGATAAGTGGATAGATATGTGGTAATCAAGCATAGTAAAATAATGGTAGAATCTAGGTGGGGATATCTGAGCGTTCACTGTACAGTTCTTTCAGCTGTACTGTATGTTTCAAAATGCTTATAATAAAATGTTGGGGAAAAAATCACAAACACATAAAATTGTTGATATAAGGATATATTTCAAAGGGTTTACTAACAAGTTGGATATGGGCTGTGCGAACAAGTCAAGAATGATTCTCAGTTTGGGGTCATGAAAAACTCTGTGAATATGGATGCCATTTATTGAGCTGGATGACTAGAAAGAGGAGCAGATTCTATCCTGGGCTTGAGTTTGATACATTCTTATTAGACATCAATCACAGATGTCAAGTAGCTCGATACATCAAGCACTGTTCCAGGCCCTAGAAATACAACAGTACATAGAAGAGCCAAGTTTTACCCTTATGAAACGCATATTCCTCCAGACAATGATTAGGGCAATTTGAGAAGTATCAGCATAAAGAGGGATTTAAAACCCATGTGACTAGATGAAAGATTTTAAGGATTAGACGCAAATAGAGGAGAAAACACTAAGGACTGAGGCCTAGGTTACTCCAATACCATTTCGAGTTGGAGCTAGGTATTTTGGGTGAGTATGCTATACTTCAGATGCTATACTAGATCTCTATTATGGTATAACACACTGCAGAAACATTGAAAGAGATTATGTGAGTTTCCCCTTAAAAGACTTTATGTAATCATTCATTCATGCTTTATTCAATAATTAAAAAGAAGAATATCAATATCAATTTGATACTGATTTAGGTTGATAGGTATATACCTGGAGACACTATAAAAAACATAATGTTTCTTTAAAAATAAATCTATAAAATGGCACTCTATAAGTTTCCATTGTCTGCTTGAACTCAGATCTATAGGTTTCTATTTGCCCAAATTGCAAAAAGATAAGATCTATACAAAATAAGTTTGCATAAAGCTAAATAGTATTGTAAAAGAAAAATGATATGGAGTCAAGACCCCAGTTGAAAATATCCTAAGGTAAAATATTATTAACATATTTCCTTTAAATGTAGCTTTTCTAAATTGTTATTCAAGAAATACCCTCACCTATTTTCTTCACTCTTCAAATGTTTCTCTAATTTCTTCCTCCAAATCCAAAAAAGGAGGAGTAGAAGAAGGAAGAAATGAAGGCGAAAGAGGAGGGGAAGAAGCAGAGTAGGAGGAGAAATGAATAAAAGAAAAATCTGTTTTTCTAATACTCTTCAAAGAGCAAATTGCCCATAGGAAGTAAATGTATCTCTTATAGATTGCAGACATTACTGGACACACACGTCCCACGCACGTAAGCTCCCTTCATTACTATATATGTATCCCAATTTATGCAATGTGCTTACATATCCATATTCTTCTTGTCAAAGATGCTTTTTATACAGGCTGCTCAGGGATGAGATGACCAGAATTGTTCTTTTTGTATAATCATGACTTTGTTTTTTTCTTTAAGATATTCTTTTTTGACGTTCTAAGAAATCCTTTTGGTTTATGATCCACGTGTTGCCTTGAATCAAAGGTTATTCAAACAAAGCCAGTTCAGATGTGATATTCTTGCATAGTTGCAAGAACAAATTTCAGGTTACTTATATGCAATTTAAGTTCTGAAATGGACTATATATGGCTACAATAATGAGCCCATTACTGAAAGAAGCATTTTAGCAAAGTGTATAAACCCATATGAGATTATACATCTGCACTATGTACACATGTGATCTTTATCTCCCCAAATATCACGTGTGCCATTTTCATTTAAGAATAGTTAAGGATGAAAGATAAGAAAAGTATTCTCATTTTAAAAACATCTTTTCACAAGTATTGTAAAATTGCTGAATTGACAAATTGTATGGGATATAGATGCAATTAAAAAGACTTGTGATGGTTCATATTAGTTCCCTGGAAATGATTGGAAAACTCTATTCTCATTTAAAAATAAAGACAATCTGGAAGACAAAGGCTAACCTCAATACATATTCTCCTATATAATACAGAAAAACCTGCATTTGATTAATTAACCTATATCAAATGAGAAAATCTTTATTTACATCCCAAATAGAAAAGTTTGTCTGTAGTTCTCCACTAACTTAATATTTATGCTCTATGGACTCCTACAGACACGAGATACTGAACAATCATAAATAATATTAATACATATCTTCTATGAGGAGGCGAAGCTCTAACATTTTTCATATACTATAAAAATGCACATATAAATAACCCACCAAGCAAATTTCAATGCAAATCTATGTATCATTTGTCACTGAATAAAATTAATTTCTGTGTCTAGCATAAGGATAGTCAGTATATCTTTGAAATGGTACAAGCTTCTCTAAATTTGAAATTCATGGGGAGAATAAGCACACATTTCTAAGAAGGGTAATAAGTACATAGAAATCTGAGAATCCTGGAAGAGTAAGAAAGCTTAGAGATCCTACAAACCAAACCCCTCATTATATATGTGAAGACAGTCCCAGTGTATTGAAACAGCCTAGAGGGCAGTGTTGTCTACATCCCAAATTTTCAACAGCCCCCATGGAGAGGCTGTCATCATTCTGGAGTAAACCAAAGGCAATCCAATGTCAAATGTCTGATTTACATACTAATTCAGGAAGTATCCACAGTTTCCTTTGCTTTTGACCTCGTAGGTGCTAAATACAAAAACTAGTTTCACATACACAAAAATTCAATATTACCTTTTCAACTCCTCAACCCTGGGCATTTTTCACTACATTACTATGAATTTTGCTGCATAATTGTGGTCCAGACACAAATTTCCCCCTTACCCTACCATATTAAATCAGAACAAAGGTCCTAGGTGTGTCTCTGGGGCAGGAGGGGAGAGGTTGGGAGAGAAGGAAGGAAGGGAGAGAGGGAAAGAAAGGAGGGAGGCAGTATAGAAGGGAGGGAAGGAAGGAGAGAAATGATGTCTTGCTACTGCTGTTCCAGCAAGCTGGTTAATTGCATTTGTTTCCTATATCTCCAAACACCCTGGTACATTAATTACATTCTGTAACACCAAGCTCTTCTGATTCCCTCTGTCACTTCCACTGAGCAATTTAATTGTATTCCTCCTAGCTACACACTGATTCAAAAAAAAAAAACCTGGGTGATAATTCTGGAGTCTAATATACAGTTTATACATGCATTTCTGGTATTGAAATATGTAAATTCACGGTTTATGAGAATATATTATCCAAAAAGTTATATCAAAGTCTTCTTATCATGATAATCAGACACACTTGGGACAAATATGTAAACCTTTTTGTTCTCATAACATAAATGTATAGTAAAGGTAAATGCATTGAAGAAGAAAATGCACGGTGAATAATTGGATATGAGTATAGATATTAACAAAGTATAGATCCCAATGGTTAATTCCCAAACATCTGCTACTTAGAAGGGGAAAAAAGAGAAGCAGTGTGGCCACATGCAAGCCTTGACTACTATCGCTGGAGGGCAAAGGTACTTATGTGGTCCATGACTGAAAACAGCCACTTGACAGTAGGTAAACTCATCTGTATCGCCTCATGTTTATAGAAAGCTTCCTTTCTGAGTCCGATACACTGGGTTCTCTGCAGCAGCAGCTGCCAGAACAAAGTTAGCTCCTACAGGCGGGCAAAAATAGGCAGTGTCCCAAACAGTGAATTCATCCACAACACAAATGCTGGAGGAAAGTTTATGTAGCAACAAGCTACTGTGACGGCTCAAATATTTGGACCAATACTCCTCAGACGCTTTACAAGCCCAGTAATTAAAAATCTAAAATACTACAAACCACATTTTCAGGGAAAAAACAGACTCTAGTCCTCTCGAGACCAATTCTTTCCCTTGATGTCAAAATTAAAGTCCCTGGAAGGTTAATACCAAATGTTCTTTCGGCTTTCTTCTCCTGAACAAACAGAAAAGCATGTTAATGATTACTTCCCCTCCTCATTCAAAAGAGCTACAAAAAAGGATTTTGCAATCCTCCCACAAGAAAATGACATCCTGTGAAAATATCCCAGGAAACCAAATCTGAACAAAAGACAGGAGAATCAGAGGCAGAACGCTGTCTGTGTGACAGACCGACTCAACCTAGTGGAGACACCTACAGCACCTGTTTCAGATCCCCATTGTGTCTGCCACTGGGGACTGAGCTGAGTCCCGCAGCCAGCCCAGAGCTTATTTCCCCCTTCCTGGAGCCTCGCCCAGTCTTAGTTTTGACAGTTTTCTTCCTATGATCTAAATTCTTCATTCTGATTCACGCTACGAGAGCACTTATCAGCACGCAGGTGATGCACACTTATCCTCGAGATGCCATCTCAAATTCCTAACCCACTGAACCTTCATTGGAGTGTCTATTATTATTTTTCTTCACTTGAATTTCTAAGCCAAAGTTCAGATGCAAGAACAAACACCAAAGAGAAAGCAGGCACAAGAGTATTAGACTCGTTCAAGAGATTTACTTCAATATTTCTTTTTCTAACAAAACTGAGAGCCCATCATTGATTATCCAACTCCTTAATTAATTAAGTAAATTACAACAATAGGTGACTACCAACATGTCCCACTTGGAGCAATTTAGAAACAAAAGACTTAAAAACCTCTGCCCCTAAAAAGCCCCTGTGCCTGGCCAAAAGGGACTAACAGACATAATGTCATTTTACTTACAGGCCACATTCCACTTGGAATAAAATGTTTTTTGGGGGAAAAAAGGATAAAAGTATTTTTAACTTACCCTCAACCCGAACATATAAAAATCCACAGAGCAGTAGTTGTGTAAACATCAGCCGACTCATTTTGACATATTAAAAAGGATCCAGAATGTTTAAGAAATCAATCCCAGAGAGCAAAAGTACAAAAATAAGTATCAAAAAAAGAGGTAGGTCTAAAGTTTAGACTTTCCTAGATGCTAATTAAAGTCAAGAAGAGCAAATCTGAAGATCAGAAGGGGCTAGAGAGGTCTTGAATGGGGCACATTTAGATCCAGCCAAATTAACAGAGGGCACTCCAAAGGCTGCTGGTATTTCCACACTCTGGCTTCCTAAATTCCCACAAATTCAGCCCAGCCGGAGGGATTAGTCAGTGTCTAACCCTCTCTCCTCAGGCTCCATTGCAATCCAAAGCCAAGTTCTTTCTTCAGAAGTCAAGAAGATGAAGGGGGAGGAAGAAGACCTAATTCCTAGAAAGTGTTCCACAAACTTGCCAGCGCGCTGCCGAAAAACCATTGGCCTGCCTACTGGTTGTCTTTCCCCCGGTCTCCTTCTCGGTAGCAGCTCCACGTCCAGAGTTTTATTTTGTTTTTTTTCACTTAACTTCCATCACAAGGATGTGTCAGAGCAACACTTTGCAGGCGGACCGACTTGGCGGGCCTCTCCTTTGCAGCCTCGTTGCCTCCCTCCACCTCCCTGGTTTCCAAAAGAGAAGCAAAGGAAAATCAAGACGACTCGGGTGGAGAATCCGAACTCTTACGCTGTGGGGCTGCAGGGAGGAGGGAGGGAAGGAGGAGGGAGGGAGGGGCAGGGCTGAGGTTGGGGCCACCCCCGCAGTGCCGCCTCAGAGCCACTGTGAACCCGGGCGGCTGCGGGCAGGAGCGGAGCGCGGCGGGGGAGAGAAAGGGAGCGCGCAGTCCAGCGGCCAGGCGCGGTGCAGCCGCCCGCTCGGGTCCAGCCGCCAGTCCCCGGGTCCAGCCGCCGCTGCTCCCGCGGCCCGGCAGCAGAGCGTCCGCCTCCTCCTGCAGCTGCTGCGGGTGGAAGGACTTAGAGGAGGGAAGGCGAGGAGGCGGGAGGGGAGGGGAGAATGAAAGCTGCTTGGAGTCTGCCCCGGGGAGGGGGGCGGGGGGAATGCGGGGGTGCGCTGAGCACTCTACCTCCGCACTTCGCCACCCGTCCGTGCAGGGGGCGCCAGCCCGCTGGGCAGTGGAGGTGGGGGGTGGGGGCGGCCGGACAGCGGAGAGCCCTAGGGGGACGGAAATTAACAAATTCGGATCCCAGGGCACCGGTCAACTGTTCCCCTTCTCCGCGCCTCCTCGTCCCCCCTCCTTCCCGCCTCGGGAGGGGATAGGTGGGCTCTAGCCTCCCGCTCCTCGCCGCGTCCCGTTTAATGGGCAGGTAATTTTCTCGGTGAGTGATTTCATGGAAGCCCTTCCTAATTATTCATCCCTCCGTCTGCCGGAGATGCACGCTCTTTCTGGAAAAAGATCATCCTCCAGGACCCGGGGCGCAGCCTCATTACCCGTTAAAATCACACAAACACTCACTCTTCACCTTTTAGCAAAAGGAGAAGCTGAGCGGGAGGGAGACAAGAAAGGGAAACAAAATATAACCACCGTTTGGAGCGGAAAGGTCGTTGGGGGGTGCTTCCTCTTGTTAAAAAGGCACAAGAAAAAAAAGAGGGGGGAGTACAGAAATCTGTAGCCTCTACCGGCTCGTTTTAGCCAAGATCTATAGCCCCCAGAGGAATCCCGGGGGGAAGGGGAGGGGAAGGGGTGGCATCCCCTCTTCTGCTACTCAGTTGCCTTATGACCCCCTCAAAGATGAGTTTGACGCGGGGTTGGATTGTGGGATGCAAGGAGTTCAGCAGAAGACTCTTAGAATGGGGAGTGGGGTTCAGAGACCTTGAGCGGGAAGATACTCCTTGCCCTCCAGAGACTAGCACCTCAGAAAGGAAATTCGGAAAACACAGGTTCAGGGAAAGCTGCAAACCCAACTGAGCTAATAGAAGCTCAAAAAGAGCCGGATTCTAGCCCAAAGATGACAAAACCCTGAAAAGTGCGGCAAAACCCACCAAGTGAACGCCAGTCGGGACGGGGGATGATTAAGGAAGGCCACATTAGATCAAAGGGATGCCAGTGTCTGCGGTGCCGCCGGTGTGGCCGTTGTGGCCGGGCCCACGTGTGATCACAGGCTCGCTGGTAGCTGTTTGATGCTTGTTCGGGTGATTGGGAGGCGGGTTATAGGAACTCACGCTCGTCCCAGAGCCGAGCCAAGGCTGGATGGTGAGACTTTAGTTCCCCCTACTGGAAAATATTAGGAAACATCCTCTCTCAGGCCTTTTGAGGCAGTTTGAGGAAAAGCCTTTTGTTTGGTGGATGCATTTTGGTGTTGCCACTTAATTTAGCTTTCCCTTACCTATTATAGACATGATATTGTGCATTTCCAAAAAGTGGTCAGCGACACTCAAGCAATTCTGAGAGTTCCTATAGCACCTCAGCATGCTTGAAAATTCTGGTAATGAAACAGTCTTGCAAAAGAATAAAACAAGCCACTCTTCTTGTGAAGCATTAAGAGGAATTTCAGCACACTTTTGATCTACATTATTTAGTTGAAAAAAAAATGTGCATTATTGTGCTGAAGTTAAATCACTTGAATTCTCATAGTAATGATTCTGAATGTATTATTGTTTTGCCAGTCTGTGAAAAAGGCTAAACAAAATTCACATGCGTTTTTTTCCCTAAGGGCTAAGTCTAAACTAGATGATACTGTGGTCTTGGAAAGCCCCAAAATTCTTTGGATTAACATCTCTCTTATCTATCTATAATACTGGAAAATAATTGATAATTCTTGAAAACTTTCATTTGAAATATTCGGACTAGGTTTCAAGTCAGGGATTACAAAGTCTATGTCATTCCTCTCAATAATGTACCACTCCCACCCCAATCTCTAATTCATCAAATGTCCTTACAAGGGTGCAGTAAAAAACATTCTGAAAATAGTTTCCCTAATAAAATAATGCAGAAATTAACAAATCATATGAACTTACATCCCACTAATTTTAAGATAGATCTCAGAAAGGAAGATATTGGAACATTTCACCCAGAAGAGTTTTCTCATGGCTATTCATTTATGGGGCAAAAGATAGATTTGATTTTATACTTGTTAGACTCACCACCTATAGATGTCTTTCCTTAAGTGATCTATGAAATGGCTAAGAAGCAGAAAGGGTGAGTGTGGGAAGTAGGGGGGATTGGTTGGAAGAGAATGATGTAACAATCGCTGTTGTCCTCTAGAGCAGAAACACCTTCTCTCATGTCTCAGAGAAAGTTGTCTTTGTGAGGGTATGACAAATGACCTCATACAGAGGAAAGAGACATCTCTTTGGTTATATTTACCTGACATTTGGTGCCAAGCATCACCATTTTGCATTCATAATTATTTTACCTACTAAAAGTGACAGAGCACACCAATGATTTCAGTCTGGTGTCATCTTTTTGCCCTACATTATGTAATAATGTCTATAACAAAGGAACTTGGGGGGTCCGTGTTTTCTGCTTTTCTTGAAGATAAGTCCATAAATGATGTTTAAAAAGAATACTTTTTCAATATCTCATTTGCTATGAAGTTTGACCAAGGAAAACGGATGATTTAATAAGAATCTCACACCAAGTGATGGTTTAAAATTAGGACCAAAACTCTCATGCTAAATCACCGACAGAAACAGTAACAGACAAAGTCAACAGACAGAAATGTAATATGAACAATTTTAAGTTCATATTAAAGGGGAACAAAGATACCACCTTCTGGGAGATTTGATAAGATCTGTAGTAGAGAAACATGTATCTTTCAATTCACTTTAACACACTTCTGGTGAGCATTGGCTATGGACGAAATGGATTTCTCACTCTAAGTTTTTCTTAAAGGAAAATCTTTAAAACCTAAATGTTCTAGGAGAAGTTGGAAATTCAATTTTAGCAGTGCTTTAGCTAAAAAAATATTTTGTTTTAGGTTTTCATTAAGACAGAAATGGCTTTACAATGAAGCCCCCCACCGCTACCAAATCAGAAGGTTTAGGATACAGAAAATGGGCATTTGGCTTCAATATCTTTCCAAATATGAATTGCTTTTTCTTCTCTAAACAAGCAGTTGAATAGAGAAATGTACATGGAAATCTAGGTTCCTTTTATGTAAGACTTGGAATGGTTTTATTATGTACTCAAAATGTGCCTACCAGATAAATATATATTTTAATACATTTAAAGATGACTGTGTGCAATAGACTATAATTAACCCTAATTTGGGTAAGGTGATCCAGTGGTCTTCTTTGTGATCGTACTTCTGAGTTGGCATTTCTGGAGAACCATAAAATTCTCATCTGAAGGCAATCTGCACAAATAGGATACAAAATATTAAATATTTCTTTTCCATACCAGATTCCACAAGGATGTGATATAAATTGAAAAGTCTCAATCAATTTTTTGTACTCTTTCCAACATGCTTTCATTATAATTGCAAAGTGGTATATATAGACGAATCAAAGATTTGATCCAGGATAATAATTTTAATATCTGCTACCACGTGATGAGCACCTGCTACGTATCAGGGCTTGTTCTAGTTTTCACAGATTCATTATATCACTTAATTCCTCTAAGAGCCTTATGTGGTTGATATTATTCCCCTTGTACAGATGAGAAAACTGAAGGTTAGCTATCCAACCCAAGTTAATAAAATGTGCAATCTTCCTTTGAATCCAGATCTGATTACAAAATCTGTGCTCCTAAGTGTTAGGCTATGCTTCCCAGATTATTTTAAGACATCTTCCACATTGTAGAAATACTGTAACACTTTAATAAATTGCTTTGATTGATCAATTGAAGAGAACCCCTGGTGCACCAAAACATACAGAAATATGTGATCAGTTTTTGTTTTCAAAATTGAAGAATCTTATTAAAGCCAAAAGATCACCATTTGTTATCTGTTCACTTTGAATTTTTCTGTATAAGATTGTCTTACCATACCATACAGAAACACCACATTTAGATGAAATGTATGGGTTATTACCTGCAGAAGGACATGGGACAATTAAAATAAGTGAAGCGTTAAAAATCCAGATCAGAGAAGGATGACTCATTTGCTCCTAGGTTATTTTTTTTTAACACTCCACCTTGTTCCAAAATGATTGAGGCAGCCAAGATAAAATGCATATTGTTCTTCTGAAATATATTCTAAGTATCTGATTACAATCAATTCATTATCAAATATTTACTGATTCTTCTCTATATGTAATAAGCCTGCATATCTGTGTATCTATAATTGGTACTTTTGGTACATTACATGGAGTCATTAAAATCTTCCATTTTTAGAGATGTGAGATTCAAGTTAACTGAAACGTACCAGTATTCACAAAAATAAAGTGTTTTCTGCTAAATACCATCACTCGTGGTCAAGAAGGATTTTTCTACTTTTTAGAGTTAAAATCAATTGGAAAAATCATTTTCTATGTTGATTGAAAATTTCAGTGATACTTTCAAACTTTACAGATTTGGAATAAATAAAATATTACAGTAAGTAACAAATAATATCAAGGCATAATTTCTCTAAGTGTGTATATCTTAAGATTTAGAATTTCAAAAATACCTAAAGATATCTCAAAGTTCATCGATGAGATTTTATCTTCATAATGTCAATACTCCTCATTCTGAGGTCGTCCTTCCCCCTCCCTCCATCTCAGTAATGTGTGAAACCTCAACCTCTGCCAAGAGTTAAAAAGTAGCTCTTTGTAGCAAAGACAACCTCTCATCTAGATTAGGGAAGTGTTTTTAAAAAGAAGCAAGTTGTCAACGTCACAAAAGTACAAATTATCTATAAGCCCAACTCCATCTGTGTGGCCTCTAACCGTGACAGGCTAGGCTTCATATGCATGCGCAGACTTTTTCTGCTTGTTATTTGATCATATCTATTTAAAGCTCTCGAGTTCCTATTTTAGTATATAGCCTAATTTCAATGATGTTAAATAACACACCTTTTGCTATTTTTACACTACAATATCATGAACCCAAGAAAATCCCTTTGATTCTTTGCCAAACTATTTCAAGTCCATCTGCTCCAGTCTAGGCTTTGTATAATTGAATTTTAGCAAGGCATAACTGTAATCCTAATAGGAAGATTTTTTAAAACTCCAAAACAGAATTTTTGTTGTTCTTAAAAAGAAGGGATTGTCAAATATTCAGGAAAAGTCTCATCGTACTTATAGGTCCCAGATTTTTACAGCTGCCTGCTCACTGCATTGTCTTTTAGACATATTTAATAATGGGTTCTTCAAATTAGAAAGAAGTTGCTTATTTTCCCTTACAATAATATCATGGAATTAATCCAAGAGCACATGTAATCCAATTGAGCTGCCTATGGCTCTATCATACAGAAGAACTAATCTGTTTGGGAGCAGATTCTGATTTTCTTCCAATATCCAAATTATCTTATTTCTGCCTGATAAAATAACTTCTGACTGCCTGTGGAGTACTTGAAGTCCTTTTTACAATGAATATTGGGTTTTTACTTGTTAGATAGCAGCAAGCAGTCTAGGTAATATAATTTGGCTTAAAAAAATGACAGATGTAAATACACATCCTCTTCCTTAAGTGATAGAATGAAATATATGAAGAAATTGTCGTGGTCCAAGTTTGCAGACAAATCTGCAAATGAAGGAGTGATATGGCATATAAAATACTTCAGATCAAGATATTTCAATTTGGATGAAAAGTCTCTCTCTCTTAAGCAGCTTCTACTGATTAATCTTTTACTTAGCAAAAAGGAGTATAGGAATAAGTGATGTTTGTTCTCTGAGTAATTTCAACTTTTCCATTATATACTAATACTAATGTAAAGGGACCAAGAGAGCAAATACTTAAGATTGAAAAATGCTGGTGCAGTTTTTGAAAATTTGATACAAATTGTACAGTCCCCCTATCACATTGGCTTGTTTTTGTTTTTAATATACTTTATTTTCAGTGACTACTTCTTTATATTTAGTAGAAATATGAAATTTAAATATGTGTACATTGTATCCAATGTAAGATGTATTGAGCATCTAAATTAATTTATGGTTTTGGCAATGAGAGAAAAGTTTCACCAAATCTCTATTTTTTAAATTCTCATTTTCCTAACACTACTCATCTGTGGTCTTTTTTCCTTTAGCAATCTGGCAAACATGAGTGTTTGAGGTACTGATTGGCATAGACAAGGTCAAAGAAAATTATGTAGCATGATGAGCATTGAGGGATTTCTTTTTTCAGCTTGTCTCTACAACTGGCTTAAGTCCAGGTTATTACTTACCAATTATTTTGTTTCTCCCTTCTCCACTTCCCACCAAACACACACATTAAAAAGAAATTTATATCACGAAGCTGGAGAAACATTTATAGGGGTTCTGGTAGTCTATTTTCCAGCCTGCATTCTGAATCATGTTTAAATTACCAAAAAGAGATGAAAACCTATTTTATTGTAAAGGCTTCCAGGGATTTGACGGTATTCTTAAGTAAACCACTCACTTGTCATCAGGAAAATTTTAGTCTTCTATAATCTAACTGTGAAGGAGCATTTCTACTCCAGTACCTCTGCAAGGAGAAGGGATAAGGAATGCATGCCTAGGTGGGGAAACTATCAAACATGCTAAGAACTAGAGCTTTGGGTTAAGCAGATCTGGATTCTAATCTTGGTTCTACCACCTACAGTGTAATCTTAACAATTGCCTCAACTATAAAACAAAAATAATAATAGGCCTACTCAGAAGTGCATTTGGATGATGCATTTCAAGGATGTGGCACAGCGTACATTTTAATTGGTTTATAGGGTCACTGGAGTGTACTAATGAATTTCCAACATGGAAGCAGAGACAAGGTTGTATGTTAACCTAGAAGTTGGCCAAATTTCCCAGCCTCCATTGCAATTAGATTAGATCATGTGACTGAGTTATGGCCAATGGAATGCAGGCATTTCTAGGTCTAGCCTCTAAGATACCTCCCACACCATCCTCAGTTGTCATTGGATGGCCAAATCCTGTAGAAAACTCCGGACCATCAGATGGAATAAATGAGTCTCAGGATAAGTATGTAGAGCAGACAATCACTTTCTCCCAAATGCTTTAGACTATGAGTTGAACAATAAATAACTTGTAATATGTTAAATTATTGAAGTTTTGGTATTCTTTGTTTTAGCACATAGCGTATCCTCACAAATCTAATCAGCTACTTGGAATATTGCCTAAAGTTTAAATGGAAATATTGTAATGCATTTCTTCACAGGACATTAAACCATGACTAATATGATAACAAATTATCAGAATACTTAACTTTTTAAAAACAATTTCTATGAGGCTAGCACTGCAATAAACCTTTTATATTGTCCTATTTAATTATCACAAATCATATGAGGGTGGTATTATTTTCAGCCCCGTAATTCAGAGTAGTTTATACAAGCTCAATTGAAGAAAAGTGGGAAGTGTCATGATTTGAAGCTGAGACACATATGCAGTGTCAACAAAGCTTGTGGTATCACTCAGGATAGGATAGGTTATTCAACAGCAGTGTTTCCTAACCTTTTTTTCAATGCCACTACCCTAAGGAGCATTTTTAGACATTTAGACATTTTTTTTCCTAATCACCCCCCCATGGAATTTTAACACCACAGACATGCTGTGTATACGTTTATGTACTGTATGTATATATGTACTTTATACATAAAAAGAGTAAGATCCTTTTTAGCCCCCAAGAACCACATTTTTGCGTCACTCCCATTGAGAATGCATACTCTACAAATACAAACAGTTCCCATATCTCAAGCAACAAGGATTATTTCTTGTTATGTTGTGAATCCGCTGGGGACTCTGCTGTACATCATCCTCATTTCAGGTCCTCGTTTCAGGACCCAGGTTGCTGGAGCACTCATTTTCTGAACAAATGGAAAGGCAGAATATGGCTGTTAAATCCTCTTGTGGAAATAAATTACACGTTTTCTTATATTTTGTTGCCAAAACAAGACACACGATCCACTCCATTCCCCCTTATTGATGGCAGACAGCTGGAAATATTTGTTGACCAGCTCTATTTACTACCCCACATATCCACCTCCTGCAGACCTCTTTGCTTTTGGAAGGAATTATGTAAATTCATTATGGCAATATGGGTTATTGCAGGCTGAAAAGAAAACTCTGATCAATTATTATATGTTTCTGCACTGGACTCAGTAGTGTCCCCCAAATTCACATTCACTCAGAACCTCAGAATGTGACCTTATTTTGAAATAGGGTCTTTGCAAATGTGATGAGGTTAAGATGAATTCATACTAGATTGGGCCATAATCCAATGACTAGTGTCCTTATAAGAAGAAGGAAATTTGGACAGAGACACAGAAGCCACAGGGAGAGGACAGCTATGTGAAGACAATGGGAGAGATTGGAGTTATGCTGCTGTACTTCAAGGAATGCCTGGGACCACCAGATTCTGGAAGAAGTCAGAAAGGATTCTTCCCTAGAACTGTCAGAAGGAGGATGGCCCTGCTGACACATTGGTTTTCTGGTCTCTAGAACCATGATAAGAAAAATTTCTGTTATTTCAAGTCACCAAGTTTGAGGTAGTTTATTATGGCATCCCTAGAAAGTCAATATAACCATTACCTATTTTAACAAATTCAAAACAAGAAAGTAACTTTTACTTACTAATAGCCAAATAGATGAATAAAAAATTAGTAGGAGCCTTGGAAAATAATGGTAATATGTATTCTAAATTGATTTTAATTGAACGTTTATCACATATGTACCTACACACAAATAGTCACTTGTATATCTAAATACAAAGAAAACTAAAATGAAAGAAAAATTTTAATTTAAAAAGTTTACTTTAAAAGATCCATTTTAGAGTTTCAGAACTGAATAGTATCTTTAAGATCATCTATTAAAATCTCATTGTATAACTCAAGGATAAGAGGCCAAATTAAATTAATAATTGACACCTGATTCAGAAATTAGCCTTTTAAAATTTATATTAATTTAACCAGGATGACTTTAGGATTTACATATTGTCTTTCGTTAATTGTTATTGCAACTGCCAGTGGTTTCTGATTAAAATTTAACTACATACCTATTAGTACATTTTAAATTAGAATTATATCAAAATTTAAAAATAACTCTATACCATGAAAATGTTAAAAGAAATACTAAATAACTATTATCTCTATGTGGAAATGTTAAATAAAAATATTCAGTCCTGGTTTTATTGATGTTTATTACAGAATGCCTCTTGCAAAATGTAATAAAGGTTATCACAGAACCAGATTTACACAACTGCCTATGGCAGTAAATAGAAGACTTAAGTCGTTTCCTTTGCTGATTTATTTAATGTAGTGTTAGAGAGGGAAAAGGCTGAACTCTCATCTTTTTACAGCTTTCCTGTTTTAAAATAAAGAAAAGAAGTAGCCAAATCTCATTTTCTCTGTCACTAGTCCTTTTCCCCATTCCCCAGTTTTCTTCTACATTCAATTTAAAAAACCCAAAAAACAAAATACTCTCCAAACTTAGAAGCTCCCCAAATTACTGAACATATGACCTATCTTGGTAACTTTTTCATATGCACATTAGCCCCAACAGGAGCCAGCCATTCACCATAATCATTAACAAGTAGCCATAAATACACACACAGAGACAAATAAAGATGCTGGGCCTCTTAAATCAAGTTGAAGGAACATAGTCTCATCAGTCTGTTACTTTCAGCCTAAAGCAACATCCATAATAAAGATTGAAATTATCACAAGCTATATTTATACAAACATATGTGAAATCCAGTCCAATATCTTGAACCAAATTCATAAATAGATACCCTAATCAATGAGACCTAGCACAGTTCTCAGGGCTATGTGTTACAGAAAAACCTCAGTATGAAAGAGAGGTGCTGGAAAGAAGAAAGTAACGATCAATTGTCTTATAGTCACCAAAGTAAGGAAAGAAAAAAGGTAAAATATTAGAAGATTTTGAAAAGGAGTAAAACATTCCACAAATATCCTGCCCTATGCCTGGTAGCATGGAGCCAGAATTGGAGGAAAGTGAGAAACCTCATGTGTATAGAACGAGGAAAAACATTGACAAGAGATGTCAGATCTTGTTGTAAAGATTTTGGAGGACTTAAAACAGATCAGAGATGGGGAAGAGACTATTTATTATGAACAGCAAAAAATCGAGGTTCTGAGAAATTAAGTAACTTCATCAAAAGAGTACAAAAATAAATGAGTGCTGAGACCTGATTGACATCAGAATCAATTTCATTTCCACTAAATCGTGTTAACTAATTCAATATTAATCATTGTTTTCTGGCTTTAGAGAGGATATGCCAAACATTTTTAACTTGAGAAAAGTGTTGACAATTAGTGAACTAAGGGATTTGGGAAGCAGTTCCTTGTTTATTTGTCTCAATAAGTTTTGAAAGGGAGCTAGGGAACGAAAGAGAAGAAAAGGAAAGCAAAGATGAGAGGACAGAAGAGCAGGGGAGTAAGTATGTCTAGAGGCCTGTTTGGTGGGCCTGGTTTTACTAAAACAAAAGCTAGAGAGAGCCATGTGCTTGGGTATTCTTTGGCCTTCTCATTTTGCTCTGTAGCTCTTACCTAGTGTTCTTTCTGATTTCTTTCTACCCACTTCACTTTAGTCTTGTAAGAAAACTAAGATGCAGCCTCATTTGTTCACAGCACAGGACTTTTGAGCCAGCTTAGCTGTAATTTTTCCCCTCAATTAACTGAATATGCTAAGTGGGTCAGAGAGCAGTAGTTGACTAATACGCTTACTAGAGTTGAATTTGACCTTTCATGGTCCTTAAGCTAGCTCTCCAAGCTTAGAGGACTATTCTAACTGTTGCAGGTCAATAAACTACCATGCTGACTCAAATGTGGCAAAGATTTCTTTTTAACAGTTCCTAGCATATTGAAAGAGCTAAAGCAACTTAGTGAGTGCCAGGTAGCCATTTCTGACTCAGAATTTGGGTTTGCATTTATGGTCCAATCTATTTTTGTTGCTATATATGCTCTCTGGGGTGTCCATATAGTAATGTCTGTGTGTGCTTTTCATTAACTTTGGAAGCAATGGTTTAGCAGTTCAATATCGGCCCCCCACAATGCCACCTTCCTGGAGATGTCACTGAGTGTTTGGGCCATCAGTCTGACAAGAGATCTGACTGAGGTAGGGGCTTCAGGGGGATTCTTCCTACCTGTTTCCCTCAAACTGAGATTTCTTTTTGTAATAGGATGTTGTCATCACTATTGTCACCAGAAAGACATATAAGGGATTTTTAACATTATTGTTTGTCAGACTTCTATATTAATTTTCCTTGAAATAGTATTGCCTCAACTGAGGAATAGAATTATATTTTGCCTTGTCTCCAGAAATGCTTTTAAATTAGAATTGATGTTTGAGCTGCGTGATTTTTCACTGCTGATGTAATTTAGTTTTTTATCTGAATGTTTGATAAGTAGCAGTATACACTCTATTCTTCTAGTTACAAATCCATTAACTGCCCCCTAAAAAGCTGTTGCTTCATAACAGCAGCTTTTATGCCAAAGACAAACACCAAAACATATTATCTTAGTCAAAATGCTTGCACCTATTTCTGGATAGGTCTCTTAGTCATGAGAAACTTCAGTGGTTGGAAGAAAGAAGATCATGGGAAAAATGATTGATTTGTTCAATTCACTTAAATTTTTATTGAGTGCTGTTACATGCCAGGCGATAACAGGAATAATGTCTGCCTCTAAAAACACACATTGCCATTCTGGATTTTAGTTCATTCATCTGTAAAATGAAAGAGCTGGACAAGTGACTTCTAAAGACTAGTTCCCCTAAAAACATTCTTTTTCTTTTTTGGCTCCCACAGAAGACTTTTCCAAGGATTTCAGCTCTTGTGCCTGAGCCCTTTGCAGAAGATACAGCATCATTGCTTCAAGTTTCAGATTCTGTGAAATAAAGTTACTTTGAAAGCTGTAATATAAAGTGATGTTTATTTTGGTAGTCTTTCATTTGTCCATCTGGCCTAATCCATTATGCTTATATTTATGTGAAGCTGTCAGAGTGTTAGTAGTTTTTCTTTGGGTCCAAGTGTAGACTGGAATGTTGTGGTCATCCCTGGTAGCTGATTCATCTGTTACATTACATATGAATAATATACCTGCCTTATTCTAATATCATAACCTTCTATTAAAATAAAAGAGGATACTAGCATCCCTGATATAACACTGCTTATAATGATACAGATATGGGTCTCATAAAGGTCAGAATTTATCCCTGAATATTGAGTGATCTATAGGGATTCCATAGAGTTATATTAAAAATGTATAGGACTGAAGGAAACTACAGTAGGCTCTCGTGATTAAAACAAGAAACAGATGCTTAAAATCAAACATGGGCATATATATGTTTCTGTTGTTTGAATATCTTCTTACAATGAAGATTTAGTTTTAACTGCTGATTTGATGGTGGTTGTGCCAATCATGGTGAAGCCAATTTTTAAAATAAATCAATGGAAACATTGAGGTGCTCATAGCAGAATTGTGTCTGTCTGTAGAAACAGTTGTGGCTGTTTCCTTATCAGGTACCCCTTAAAAAATAAAACTGTGTAAAACATTGAGCAAAAAACAGCAACAAGGAAAACGCCTTTCAAGGAATGATGTAGAGCTTTATGTGGGCATCTTCAGTGAATGCTCCAGGGATTCCTCCATGTTAATCCCCAACCACCAAGGCTGTAATACTTTCCATTAGCACCCTCCCTACCAGGCTATTCTAAGACCCCTCAGCACAAATGATACCACCCAGGAGATTTTCCCTAAGAGAGCTGTAAAGATTCTTGAGGTTGTTTGCATTTCAAAAGAAATTCACTTAAATCATGAATCTTTTGTCTAACCTCATGTCATTCCTTTTTATGTTCAGTTGGGAGCAATTTGTCTATTCTTTCAGAAACTTTTGTTAGTTGTTGTGTTAACTAACTTTCCAAGTCAGTGCAGGATATTACTTTGGTTTTGCCCTAGCGATAAATTTATGTTTGAATTTGTTACACCAAGCAAATTGGAATGCTTCCACAAATTTAATTATTGATGTCATTTGGGACATGTTTGATTATATTTTGTTTTCAAGGTGCAACATCGTAAAAGAACTCTAAATTAAAAAAAATAATAACAATTTTGGAGGAGTCTTGTGAGCGGATGGCAGATTTAATCAGTTATTAGTAAAGACAAGTCCAAAGTAATAACTAAGAGTTGGAATGCAAATGATATTGATTGACCTAAAACATCTAATAACAAAAATTGAAAGAAACAATTTTTTCATTATAGTAAAATATTTTGTGTTAGAAGTTTATGGCCACCTCCTTTTGACACGACCATCTCACATTCTAAAGGGAGGAGCTAGCCACCCTGACCCCTGCCTTTTAAAGAAGGCACACTAAATTAGTTTACTGACAAAGGACAGAACTTCTGTCTTTTCAGAAAAGTCCAAGAGAAAAAAACAAAAACAGGAAAAGGTCAAACTAGTGGTCACTTTGCTAATGTCTTCACTTTACGATATTCATATATTTCAAATCATGTCTTTTCCTCTTCCAATATGGTATTAAGTCACAAATTCAAAAGAAAGACATGGATTTTTGGAACAACAATTAACATATGATAATGCTCCAAGATAGTGATACTAAGATTCATGTCATAAAAGCAAATTTCAGCTTTCTTTTCTCTCCTCTTTGGCTTCATTATTATTCAAAATACAATCCATAACAACTGGTATATAGAGTCTCCACATCTCCAACCCTTAGTTATATCTCTCAGTGCAGAGTTCAGAATTTCCATTTTTCAGTTATTTCTCTCAGTACAGTTAGAGTCTACAAATTCAATTCTAGCTTTTCCTCTCCTCATTCTCTCTAAACACTTGATCATAGTATCATATATGTTTATGTCAATGGAATACACAGACAATTTCTTTTTGTAGCTGAGGTTACTGTTTGTTTTGTTTGTACCTGTCCCTCTCCATCAGCTACTCAAGCTGCCCGTTTTACGGCCTCACTTTCCACACAGTTCTGCTTAGTGCCTGAACAATTTCTGCCCTGAAACTAATATTCAGAAAAATAAACTTATAGGGCTTAGGGTCTTTCCATCTGCTGTCCCTAAGACTCAAACTTACCCATCCAACTTACCCATTTGATGTCCCTAAGACTCAATCTTATGCATCCTATTCCATCTGATCTCCTCTTAAAGATTTCTGGGGTAATAATTCTATCTATACTGAAATACTCACATAATTTTCTGCCTAACTTAAATTCAGAAGTTAACTGGGCAGGGACACGCTAAGCCAATCTATAAGGTGGCACGTTGGGGGCAATGTTGAGAATTTATGACAACTAAGCAAATCCACATTGGTCTGTATGTACCCTCTATGTAGAACTGACCTTCTGTGAGTATATTTGTCATAAGTTTACATGATATACAGGGAATCTGAATTATTAGACCTGAAGGAAATGTCATCTTAAATACCATGTTTTTGTACTTCAAGTAGTTAAATTAAGGTGACTAAATGTAACTATAAAACTTATTGTAGATATTCTTAATTTTCAAAAATATGGATATGTCTTTCATTGTGTCATTTCATATACATTTTATAATTTAAGTTATAATAAGAATATTTCTAAAAACTGCTTTGGCTATAGATATCCCAGACTAACAGACTCATTAAAATGAGAAGCCAGTACTTTGGCATGAGAATTTCATCAGTATAGGCAGATTTTAATTTTTTCTGTCTAGTTTTATGTTTGAAAGAAGTGTTTTAAAACAATTCTATGTAAGGGGTAATTAGGTTTCTTTTCATCCTCGTCACGAAGAGGCTGTATCCTTTCAAACAGTGTCTAAATTCCTTGACCTCAAAAGATTCTAAAATCTTTGACTTACAAATGGTTATTAAAATTGTGATACATCACTACATTTTTAAATCCAATCATAATATATCTCAACTAGTTTACAATCTCTTGGAGCTTGTTGGACCTTTAATGATTTTATTTCCTTATCCACTATTTGGTTTACTTTCTAGTACTTTCCTGGAGAGAAAAAATATTAATTCTCAAGCCAGTCACAAAAGGACAAATGTCATATGATTCCACTGTATGAGGTCCCTAGAGTAGTCAAATCCACAGAGACAGAATGTAGAATGGTATTTGCCAAAGGCTGAGGGGATAGGGATTGGGGAGTTATTATTTAAAGGGTACTGAGTTTTGGTTTTGGAAATGAAAAAAGTTCTGGAGATGGATGGTAATGATGGTTGAACAACAATGTGAATGTACTTAATACACTGAACTGAAAATTTAAAAATGGTAAATTTTATGTTGTCAAAATGATTTAATTTTATTTTGTATTTTACTACATTGAAAAAATATTAATTTGCATGTTGTCTTTGTTAAGTAGTTTTCTCCACTGTTTATTTTTTAAAAATGTTTACGTACCAAAAAGTATAAAGAAAAAAGGAAAAAAAAATTCATACAACTCATAATCTCACCATTCAACTCATAATCTCACTATTCAAACACTTAATATTTTCATGTATTTCCATTTTTCTCCACATATTGCTTTATAGTTGCAAGTTTAATATTTATATATAATTCTGTATCTTGCTTTTCTTCCACTTAACGTTGAAGAATAAAACTTTTCTACGTCATTAAACTTATAAATACCATCTTGTATGGTTTGTGATGTTATATAGTATGGATATACAACCTTAATTTAATATTCCCTTATTATTGGACATTTAAGTTATGTCCAGGATTGTTCTTTGTTTCCTTTTATGAACAACATTGACTTGAACATATTTTTCTATGTGCACATTTTTTTAATTTCTTCAGTAGAATTTAAGTATTTGCTTAATAGATTGACTTATTGACTCAAAGGACATGAACACTTTTAAGGTTTGTAATATGCATTGCAAAAATATTTCTGAGAAAAACAGAAAACATTTACACTCTCACCAGCTGTGAATAAGAGTGTCTATTTCATTAATGCTTTTATATATAGAATGTTCTCCACATGCATATATTTGATAAATTATTCAGTTCTCAGTTTTCACTGCTTTGTTTGTGGTTTTATTTTAACGTTTAACTATAAAAATCAAGAAATATTTTCTATTTTAGTATAGAGTGAGGTGAACATCTAAATTATTTTTCCCAAAACCTATTCAATTTTTGTTTATTTATAATTCTTCCTCTTCTTACTATTTAAAAACAGCAAGATCCCTTTTATAGTTCTAACAATATGTTGAAAATGATACTGACCAGAATCAACAATTGTGCTTTATGTTTGCTATGCAAAGCGTTTTATGAACATGAACTTGATGATGATCCTTTAGATTCTCATTACCAAGTCCCCATTACCATAAATCCCTTTTACCAAATCAACCTCCTAGAAGTGGTGGAGCTGTGGTTCAAATCCAAATCTGTTTGCATTTAGGACAGAAAGTTGTAACTTTGAGAGGCAATGTAGAATCACCATTTTATAGAAACCAGCTAGTCTCTTTGATCTTGTTTTTCAAAGTTTTCCACAGAATTTGTGAAACAAATGATTTCTTAGCAAAGTTACAAATACTTGTAGATGAAAGGGTCACTCAAAAATCATTTAAAGTGAAAGTGATAAAATCCTGAAAATGAGGACTCTTTTTCATGCCCATTTTCATTGGACATTCCTGACTCTGTTTCAGCCCATGTGACATTTCCCCTCCGGAATTCCCATCTTACCTTTTCTGTTTACCTTCTCCCTTCCATTCCCTACAAGGCCCACCTGATCATAAAGAATTTCCTGATGTCTTCAGGCCACAAAGAGAGAACTCTTCCTCCTTTTTAATACTTATTTTGGGGAGCTCTCATTTGAAATTTATTTAAGCTCTTTGAGGTTCTAGCAGAGGGCCATTGCTATGTTAGGTCACTGATAGAAGAAAGATATTCTGTTTGGGAAGGATGTCCTTGTTGGCCCACCACCAACAAAGGAAAGGATGCCCCTGGATCAGAGACAGGTGGGGAAGTTTTTCTTGGTAATTCAGAATGGTGGAATCAACTGTGACCATCATTAGGTGACAGGAGATGCAGCCAGATTACATTTATGTCCTATTAATTTTCATTTTTTAAAAAAAGCTCTATATTAAATTTATAGATGTTAGTAATAGAATATATTTAAAATATTGTTCTGAATTGATAAGAGCTTTCCCTTACCATATACATCATTTTCATAAGCTTTTCTATATGAAGGCAACATAGGGGGTTTGGGCTAGGCTTTCAATATTCCATTAATATAAATAAAAAACAAAAATAAAGTGTTAGAAGATGTAGCCTTATGCCCATAGTATTTTGTGTGTGTGTGAGGAAGATTAGCCCTGAGCTAACATCCCCTGCCAATCCCCCTCTTATTGGTGAGGAAGACTGGCCCTGGGCTAACATCCGTGCCCGTCTTCCCCTACTTTATATGGGACACATCCACAGCATGGCTTGACAAGTGGTGCTACGGTCAACGCCAGGGATCTGAACCTGCGAACCCGGGGCTGCCACAGCAGAGCGCGCGAACTTAACCACTACGCCACTGCGTTGGCCCTGCCGATAGTATTTTTGATTATTAATTAGAGTGCAAGCCAAGAAGAAATTGAAAAATTATTTTTTAATTCTATCAATTATAGAATCTATTTAAAAATAGAATTGGACTTTTCAGATACTTGTTCACACAAAAAATAAAATAAATAAAAGCATGCAAAGAATATAGAAATACTATGAGAATCTTCATGGGTTTACATTTCTTCCCGATGTGTCTCATTTTTAATTTTGCTTTTTTTAAAGTAAATAATTTATATAAGAGGTTCAATAGTCCTTTTTTCTAAGGATAGGATAAAATGTAACAAAATGTTAAAAATTTCTCCATTTGTTTCTGCTTAAACAACTCTTGTGTACTTTTATTGAACTAATACCCTGGAATGATTGTGAAAGAAAATCATGTCCAATCTACTTCATACACATTTTAATTTCTTGGGTCCTGATAGCCATTTGATGTTATCTCTGATGGGGTCAAATAATCTTTTCATAAATCAGTATTACCTTCCTCATCTATTTACTTTACCTTCCTTTCACAGTAGAAGGTTTTCTGTTGTGGTTGTTTTGTTTTTAACTCGTTTCCTTTGAATTTAAAAGATGAAAGGTCCTAGACACAAAGTCTGATTATTTTTCCATCTAACGGTTTTCAAAATTAGATACAAATTCCAAGGCAACATTCTCACATTTTAATAGCCTTCTTTTGTTGTTTTTTGGTCTAATATGTTTTTATTTTAGTTCAAAATTCTAGACAAAATAAAGATCTCCTAATTTGATAATAACAAGGTAAGATTATTGTGCATATGCACTATAGTAAATTACATAAGATCGACAGCTGATGTAGCTGTGGGTTTAGAGGTAGCTGAAAAGTCTCAGACAATCTATACTACTGACATCTGATCACAATTTTAGTAAATATCATTATACTATATGAAGCTTGGCTTAGTTCATAAAGAACTATGTTTTATCTGAGATTAATGTTTTGTACTTTCACACACCTAAGTTATGCTTTGAACAAACTTGGTCTTTTTATACATTCAAATGATTTGAGTGTATAGGGCAGCTTGGTACAAGAGCAAAGGCATGAGGTTTTGAGAGATGTAGATGGCCAAATCCCCATTCTAATACTCCTGGCAGTGTGGCCTTGGTCAAAGTTCTTCTCTGTGAACCCAAATTTTATCACCTAGAGAATGGAGATAATGGTTGTATTATAGGGCTGTTGGAATTAGTACAAGTTGTATTAGGTTAAGTCACACGAACATGCTTTTGTAAATTACCAAGTTCAAATATTGGCTATTTTGTATGATTCAACCTAATGTATATGAAGGTACTATCTCAATTCCATGGTGACTATTGGTATTAACATTACTATTACCAGGAGCTGGACTTACAAAGATGAATAAGATGTAGCTTTTGGTGGTGAGGAGTCTTATGTGCATATAAAGATAGTGAAAAGTGTGCTATTGACAACTAACAGTAAAGCATTTTCAGTTTTTGTTATCTTTTTAAAGAGGAGACATAAATTTATGTGTGGATCCAGTTCATAGTAGCACCATAATCTGACAAAGCAAATTAATATGAAGTGTAAAACTCTGTTGGTGAAAACAACATAATAGGACATGGGCAGTGAGAGGCAAAATCAATCATAGTATTAGATATGAATTAATATTAATTATTAATTATTATTATTATTATTATTATTATTAATATTAATATTAATATCAGATATGAATCAAGTTATCTTTCCAGTGTGTGAACCTGCTGTGCTAACACAGACAAGTCATTTAAACACATCAGGTTTCAGCTTCCTGTTATGTTAAGGTAAGAGATCATTGTCTGGTCTTCAAACTGTGGGCCTTGGGCTGGGGGTGAGGAGCTGTGATACTGGAGAAAGCCAGCAGGCCCAGCAAGATAACCTGTTGCTTCAGTCACAGCAGACACAATTAAAGCATTTGTCTATATTGGAGTTCTTATAGGAAATAAGCTGTTAAAAATTGTTTGAAACATACTGGCCTATATTATTTAGCCCCTTTCTAACTCTAAAATCCATTGATTTTTATGATTCTATCCAATATCAACATTGTTAAATGTCATACTAGAATATAATTTGTTTTAATCGTGGGTGGTTATAGGTTAAGTATTTCTTGATCCTTCAGTGACCTTTAGGAGACATTCCAAGGAGACAGAGTAAAAATAGAGTGTTCGCTTAAAATATCAAAGGCAGGGAAAAGATGTAATCACTAATACCACATTAAATTTCTGTGTTTCCCATAAATCCCCTACGTGTACACAAAGGGCCTTTCATTACAAATTGGTCACACTTTTTAGAAGTGACACCACTAATAACAACCCCTAAATGATATTAATCATGTTTAAAGAAAAGAGAGTTCACTTTGGTAAAACATTAGCTAACTCTTGTTAAATTGATTTTGGTCTTCTTGGTTAATTGATTTTAAACACTATTTCCTTAGAGCTTTTATGATGAGCTGCAGTGGGGGGAAATGACAGGATTTCTCCTGAAATACTGGCTAGAAATATGTTTCCTCTTTCTTAAATGACTTTTTCTTTTTTTAAAGAGACTTTTTAAGTTGAACTTTTAATACGTAGGAATGATACAATTTAGAAAGTGAATATCTATTTTTCAAGATAAGTTCATTAGAATTCATTAGATATTTATGATTATAATCTATGATTTTTTAATAATATAAACATGACTAATTTAATAATAGAAATACAATTAATCGAGGGAAAGATTCATTATTCAGCAAAAGTCTAAGAAAGCAGGAGTGCAAATGTTGAATAAGGCTCTGCTGGTTTATTTGGGCTTTCTCTCTCTCTTTTGTTTTACCAAAGACCACCAACAACCCACAACTCCTTTGCTTCTTTGTGACACTAGCATAAAACTTAGGTGGTCTTTTGACCACTCCCAGTCTCCAGCTGCCCCTGATTGTTCACTCCCTTAACAAAACCAGGTCTTTTTGGATATAACACCTCGCATTTTAATGGAACTGGCAACTCCACAGTTTCAATAAAGGTGGAGGAGACTGATGGTGAAGATTTCCAACCCAGTGTCATGTTCTCAGGGGTCTCACATCTTAGAAAGTGAGTGTGAAAAGTGCTGGGATCTGTTTCACAGGGCTGTAGCCCCACTTGGAGGCACACACTCCTATGCATTTCACCTTGTGAGCATCTTCATCAGCTCCCATTCCAGCACAGCTGTAGCTGGGGAAGGACTGAATTCCACTGTCTGCTACTGTGAGCTTAATCAGAGTTTTACCAGGGTCTTCCAGTGGACAAACTACCTAAGTTGCTTAGGAGAGAGGAATGTCAAATGAAAAAGTATTCCCTTGGATTGTTGTGTGGAGAATGTTGAATAAGAGACAGGGCCAATTTAGCAGCTATTAAAAGACTTTAGTGCATTAAAAGTTTAGAGTCTGCTAGACCAAATGTTTATATCCTCTAAAATTCAGTCCCCAAAATAAAGAAAATGAGATTTCACACAACTGTGATTATCCTGAAAGAATTTGGGCAGACCTTACTGAAAGGAAATTAAGCATAGAGAAACTAATTTTTATCAAAATACTAAATCTGGGTAATTGATATTACAAAATGTTCTAGGTAACTGAAAATGCATTAAGAAAATTCAGCTTTCAGAAACACTGTTCCTAATTTCACCCCCTCAGTCCCCATAGTCTTGCATATCACAGTACAAGAAAATAATAGAGGCATCAGTGCTAATTAAAACTTGTTATAAGTGTAGGATCTTAAAAAAGACCACACTTACTAGGGATACAGAGATACTGTTACTGCACACGGAACATAATCTGCTCACTGCAAGACAAAATCCAATCCTTCAAGAGGCAAGATGGTGGCAGAGAAAGGGCATTTTATTAAGCAATGAGCTAGCTGATCAGAAGATGGTGGACTAGCATCCCAAAGAGCCATGTTAAAGGGGTACAGAATCTTGAAGCACTTATATAGGCCAGTGGGTTATAGGGGAGGAGGTTAGGAATGTTGATTATCTGGTGTTACAGACTGGGAGTTGCCACACAAGATCTTTCAGTTGTCATCAATGATGGATATCAGCATAGACTCTCTGTCCAGGGGTCATCACATTCCTAGGGAACTTATAAAAATTATTGTCTTATCGCAGCTGGGAGGTATATAGGCAAGCAGAAGCCATAAAATCTACAGAGCAGTTAGATCTCCTGGAGGGTGCATATCCAGCTGGGTTAGTTAATCACAGGTCATTCCGAGTTACAATAAGACTTCTTTTCTATAATATGGCTTCCCTTATGTCAGTGTTGAGCTGGTATCAATACTACATTACCCCAACAGGAAAGGAGCAACAACATACTTTATCTAGTCTCTTTCTCCCTATAGGTTTCATGCCTTCACTTACGTCTAGAGACTTAAATGCATGGGGATTGAGGTGCACTATTTCTTGATGTTTTTGAGTATTATTATTTTATCAACATCTATACCTTATGTTTAAGTACATCATTTTAAAACTAATTTATACTTCAAAGTTATGTTTGCTTTCTTTTTTAGCCTCAAGTTCACATTTGCCTTTTCACCCCACTCTAAGAATCATGCCTTTGCAATTATAAGCCCACGTCAATGGGAAAATATAATTTAGTTAATAGAAATTACCTCAAAAACCAATCTTTCAGAAACTCATTTATCTCAGAAATTAAGGTGCACCTATAATCTAATTTATTTTATCACCATTTTTCTACTTTCCTTTAAAAATATTTCAATTCTTATTAGATTAGTGATGTGATGCCTAGTGATTACAAATTGTATTAAGACACTAATATTGGCCAATACTTAAAGATAAAAGGATTTTTATAGAAATTTATATTTCTTTTTCTTAAATGAATATATCTTCACTCAACTGTATTTTCTAATTCTGACTGTAACACTCGAGATCGAAAAAGAAATACTTCTAAAAAAAATGGTACTATTTAAGAAACTGAAATCAGGTAATGAAGTGGAATTGGTAACAGAAATCTGCAAATGCAAAGCGGAATTAATAGTCATCTGCCCAAGCAAAGGGAAATAGAGCTGAACTGGATTTAGGAAGATGCCACAGAAAGTAATCCACAGCAGCAGATCATCAGGAGAACCTGGGTTGATTGAAGTAAAGATTACCAGGCCAACACCCAGGCATTTAAATTCAGTATTCCTGGGCTTGGGCCTGAGAACCTGTATTTTTTAAAGTTTATTGGGTAATCCTGATAATCAGCCAAATTTGGTAATCACTGATATAAAGTTCCATAGGACCAATTTGGACAATAAAAGCTTGCCACCCAGTGGTTATCTTGTCTTTCTATCCATCTACTAAACTGAAATTCTCATTATCAGGTGACCCTTCACTTTACGGCAAAGCATACATACTATTTCCAGGAGACTAAATTCACATATGTTATTCAAATTTGTTTGACAGTGTCATAGAATAATTTAACATTTGTTGTTTGTTAACATGAACTGGTTTATCAAGGGATCTAATCTTTATGCGGGAAGTTTCATGAAGCCTTGAAATAGAAAGCCAACAAAAGAGGTGAGATTTCAAAGACAAACTCACAAATTTCCATTGTTTGGTGTCTCTATGCTCTGAAGTCATATTTCTCAAAATGGACCATGAGTAATTCCAGGATATGCAGTAGTAGACCAGGGGTACAGAAATCACAGTGTAAACTGTGCCTATTCCTGAAGTATCAAATGTATTTATATTTTATTTATTATTTATATTGTAATGAACAGAAATATATTATGCAGTAAAACACTTCATATATTCATATATCCTTCACATAGTCATATATATGTGTATGTGGGTATATGTGTATGTATTCATTCTTAGATTAGAGAGGGAGAAGAACACATTTTAAGGAAATTTCAAGCTAAAGTTGCTTTAAGTTAGGTACTCATATCTCTTGTTTTTACAGCATGCCAGCAAATGATGAATCATTACTTTTGAAATCTGGGTGAAAAACCTACTGAATGAAATTTCAAAATAAAGATCCTAGAAGGAAACAGATGGCACACTATCATATTTTGTGGAGAGTTTAATAAAGGGACTATTTATAAAATTTTATGCAAGGTTCAAGGAAAATTACCCTGGGGCTAGTCACAAAGAGGAGTTATTACCATCCCTAGGTCTGAAAAAGGTAGTTGTAAGGAGATGTTCATCTGACAAGACTATGGTCCTTTGTAGAAGGATGCAGCCAACTCAGGCATATATGGCTGGAAGAGAGTCGGGTAAAAAATTCCCATGTTCACCCTCTCCCTGTCTTACAATAACTGCTTGTGCCCTGTATTGGCCAAACTCAAGTAGAAGCCAAGCTGTTGATGTTGTCCAAATGGGTCAGTCTCTCAGAGCACAAAGCAGGGTGAAGGGTGGAGGTAGATCTTGAAGAGCAAGCAAAAAGATACCCAATACAGAGAACAAGTCATTTTGATGCTGCTAATATGTAGAGCTATTTTGGTTTGCATGTAAAAATAGCCATTCATTCATTTGACAAATGTTTACCTAGCATGTACCATGGACAGGCCCTGTGGTAGGCACTGAAGACACAAGAGTGAATAAAACACACAATATTCTTACATTCATAGGGCTTTCATTCTATATATAAACAGGTAAAGAGGGAAAGAAATATTTTCAGGTGCTATAGGTTTTGTGAAGAAAATAATGCAGGAGGAAAGGTAGAGAGTGATTGGAGCATGGGTTTCAGTGGTGTTGTTTTAGTTAAGAGTTCAAGGAAGGCCTCTGTGAGATACACAAGGACTGAAAGGAGCCAGCCATAGGATAATCTAAAGAAAGGTATCCCGGGAAGAAGAAATAGCAAGTGCAAAGTTCCTGAGACTGGAACAGGCTTGGTGTGTTCAAGAAGAAAACAAAGGGCCAAGAAGGAGCCAGCAGGATGGGGAGTCTGGTGGGAATTGAGGTTGGAGTGGCAAGGTGTGGCCTGCTTACACAGGGAATTATGGTTTATTAGGAAGAGTGTTTCTTTCATTATAAAAGTAGAGACGTCTTTGGAGAGTTTTAAGTAGGAGAGTTATGATTTAATTTTAGTTCCTTAAAAGATGGCTCTGTCTACTCTTTCTTCAAGAGTAGAAGCAGAAAACAGGTTACAAAACTTGCAATAGTTCAAGCTAAAGATTATAGTGGTGTGGACTGGCAGTAGGAAGAGATATAGTCATGTGTTGCTTAATAACAGGGATATGTCTGAGAAGTGTTTTGTTAGGCAATTTTGTCATTGTGTGAACTCATAGAGTGTACTTTCCACAAACCTAGCTGGTATAGCCTACTACACACCTAAGCTATATGGCACTAATCTCATGGGACCACCATCTTATATGCGGTTCGTGGTTGACTAAAATGTCAGTATCAGTGCAAGACTGTAGTGAGGAGAATCAGACTCTGCATACGTGTTGAAGGTCATTTCTCTATGTGTATTTCAATTCTATTGACATCAAACAACTAATGTAAATTTTTACTGGCCAAACTCTCTTACCCCCCGTTTCCGAAATCAACCAAGTTCAGTGAAAACAGCATAGGATCAAACCTAAAAACCAACTCTTTGAGTAAGCTTTCTCATTATGCTGACATAAACAGTTTATGACAATTTTGTTAATAGAATTCTGAATTTGTCCCAATTAAATTTAAAAGCTGAATATATCTGTAAACCAAGATCTAACTTGGTTATAACAGTGATTTTTTTCTTACTAATTGTTTGGTAAAGATGTATAATTTTAGAATAAATCTTTTCATAGAATGGTTTTATCTTTTGAGTTTGTTAACTAAACAACACACAAATTGTGAAGACTAGCCGCGACCAAATGTCATTATTATCATACTATACTTAAAACATTGTTTCTGAAATAATTTAGTATTTTATTTTATTTATTATTATTATTATTTTTTTGGTGAAGAAGATTAGCCCTGAGCTGACATCTGTTGCCAATTCTCCTCTTTTTGTTGAGGAAGATTGGCCTTGGGCTAACATCCGTGCCCATCTTCCTTTACTTTATATGTGTCGCCTGCCACAGCATGGCTTGACAAGTGGTGCATAGGTCTGCGCTCAGGATCCAAACCTGCGAACCCTGGGCCAGCGAAGCAGAGTGCACGAACTTAACCACTACACCCGTGGGCCAACCCCCATGGCTTGGTATTTTAAATACAATTCTTAAGCAGAGAAGAAATAGAATTATGAATATTATAAAAAACATTGGATTCGAGCTTTATTTTTAATTGTTTAAAGATTGGGTTTGATTTATTGTTAAAAAATTTACCCTAACTTTTAAATAATTTAGTCTGGTGAGTAGTGATTAACTCAAAGGGAAAAATCAAGTCAAACCCTCAATGAATTTTCTCAGTATTTGAGTAAATAATTGGTAGAATGAGGACAAATATCCATAAACTTTGAATTCTCAGTCCACATTTAAACGTTAATGATAATAGCAATTGCTACCATTGTGGTGCTTATTATGAATCAGTTACTGGCCTAGGTCTTTTAAAGAGTTCATCTCATTTAATTGTGATTTTTTGAAGTAAGTGTTAATTTATCCTCATTGAACAGATAAGGAATTAACTACACAGCATGTATCTTTCAGTGTCCCTACTGCTGACTTCATTGCAGTATATAATATTATATATATAATAATATTATATTATTTACATATATGCATTTATCATCATTTTTAATGGATTAACATCCAAAGAAAAGGAAAAAAGCAAATGAACAATAGTTTATACATCTACTCAGCAAATGTTTATTAAACTTCTACATTGTGTCGTACATAATTCCAGATGCTAGGGATGAAGTAGTAAACAAAACAAGAAGAAAAAAATCTCACCTTTTTTGGAGTTTCCTCATTCAGACCCTTTAAATTTTCTGTTTGGTTTTTGTTTTGTTTTCCTTCTGGATACTTTCACACAAATCTGAAACAAGGCTCTAAATTTCATATCTCGACAGATCTTTTCCAAATCTATATCAAAAGCCTAGATCTGACAGACCTAAAAACTAAAAGCAACAAGTGCTTTTCTGAAACCATGAGCAACTTACTATGGTTTATGTTGTTTAAGCTATTCTCTTGTCACTACTTTTCAGAATAAGCTTTCTTATGGTTTAAATCCTTAGAGAGCATGGGCTGAGATTTTATCTGTTTTATTAATTACTATCACTTCAGTGCCTAGAAATGTCCTTGGCTCATCTTTGGTAATAAGTGTTAACAACTGTAGGGGAGCAAAATTTGCCACCACAAAATGTGTCTCTTTGGCATGATGATTAATTTAGGCTGATTATTTTTAAGAAACAGAAGACTCAGGAAGTTTTTCTTGTTACTTCTCGCTTAACTGTCTAAAAGATTTTGGAAATAGGGCCTGTTCCTGGAATAGAACTATCACCAGAGATATCTACAAAGAATATGGGCTAGGTGTGGTTGGGGCCATAACGCAGGGTCTAGAGATCAGAGTCCACTCTGTGTCCCATTGTCTCTCCATGGCCCAGTAAACATTTGTTTACCAAACATTTGCTTGTCCATCTCCATGTAAATTGTCTTCCTCTACTTTGAAGTCCCAAACTACTACCCCCTTCTCCTTAGCTCAAGATGGCATACCAGCTTTTGCCCAGTTTGTCCTTGGGCCTCCCATATTCTTGTGGAACCCCCGTATGTACAAAATTAAATTGGATTTTCTCCTGTTAATCTGTGACATGTCAATTTAAATCTTAGACCAGCCAGAAGAACCTGGAAAGATAGAGAAAAATTTCTTCCTCCTGATATAACTGTTTCTAGACATCCTCTGTGTTATCTGTGCATATGACACATCATCTTATCAGATACAAAGTGGCTAAAGTCTCAATCAATTATGTTCTTTTTCTCTTTTTTTATGTGTCTCAGTCAATAGAATCACCATTCTCCCAATCACAAAGGAAAGAAATTTGGAGTTAACATTGACATACATTTCAGCCTCACCTTGCCTATCTAATTGGTCACAAACTATGTATGTTTTACCACCTTTATCTGTAATCCCTTTGGAATAGAAATCAGTTACACACATACATGCAGCCATGAGAGTATTCATACATGGATGCTACAAACGATTTTACTTAAAAGAAAATCACTTTCTATATATGAATACCTGTTTTTAAATGAAAAGATACTGCTCTCTCTTTCCTATATTTACAGTCTCAGTTGATTTTTTAATAACATCAATTTTGCAAAGACCACATTTAATTTAATTTGTATTTTGGGTTTGTTTTAGATTACAAGTTCGAGAAACCAAATTTTCTTACTATTTTTATCTCTGGAGCAAAAAATTCATAGAGTAACAGTCTCAAAATACAATGATGATATAATTTTGATACAGTGTTCTTGAAGCACTGGGGACTTGCACTTAGTCTTTTTGACAGTTTTCTGATGGGAAAAATGAGCTATAATGTGAAAATTTTAAAATTTATAATTTTAGCATAAAGCATGCTGATAATATATATCAGATTGGATTAAATTATGCAATGTTGAAATCCATTTAAAATAATAATGTTTTGCATAAATCCTTAGCTAGTAAACAACATTCTAATGTAAATTAGTAAAGCCCTTTTGGAGAGTAATTTTAGAACTGACAAATTAAAAAAAGAAAACATGTGTATATATTCAGACCCAACGATTTCCCTTCTAGGAATGCATCTTACAGAAATGCTTAAAGATGTATGTACAAAGATGCTGTGGGATTTTTTTGCAATAGAGAAAATTGGATCAAACTTAAAATATAAAGGTACAGAAAAGGTAAATTATGACATATCCATAGTATGGAATACTCTGCAGCTACTTTAAAAATATAGTAGATTTTGATGTACTAACATGAAAATACTTTGAAGACACTTTTTTAAAATGCAAGTTGCATAATAATATATTTAGTAAAATCTCAATTTTGTTTAATAAAATAAACTGTGTAAATGTGTGTGTAAGTAAATGCAGAGAACACCGACAGAAAGGATACCTACAAAATATGGACAGAGAGGGGCTGGCCCCATGGCGTAGTGGTTGAGTTTGGCATGCTCCACTTTGGCTGCCCAGGTTTGCAAGTTCAGATCTCGGGCACAGACCTACACCACTCATCAGCCATGCTGTGGTGGCGACCCACATACAAAATAGAGGAAGATTATTATTAGCCTTTTATTATTTTTTGTATTATATTTTATATAAAAATATATTTTATATATTGTCTTTTTATTATTATCATTTATTATTGTTAGATTATTACATTAGCTCAGGGCTAATCATCCTCAAGCAAAAAAAAAAAAGAGGAAGATTGGCAACAGATTTTAGCTCAGGGTGAATCTTCCTCAGGAGAAAAAAAATATATGGACAGAGGGCAGTCTGAGAAATGTAATTGGAATGGTGGATGGTATCAAGATGAATGTTCATAATTTTGATACTTCATACAATGAAGATTTGATGAGAAAAAATAGAAGAAATAGCATATAATGAAAGTAAAAAATGTATAGGTATGTATTGAATTTTTTATGAATTCATAATTACTGTCACCCAAATTTAATAAATTTATGTACCATAAAATAGTTATATAAAATATTAACAGTTATAAAATCACAGCTTTTAACAAAGGATTTGAATTGGACGCTACTTCTTCATCCCACCTTTTCAAGTATCAGCAGGAGACAATCCCTACTTTGTCAACGTGGCTCTTCTAGTAATTGGCTGCATATTCTGAACCCTCATAAGAGTCTTCCATGTTGATTAAAGAAGTGTAGTTTCTATTTTTGGCTCTTGAATTAATTCATATCCATCTTGCTTGTGATTATTGGTTTAAAATTTTAACAGCTTAAGATACAAATTCTCTTTGACCTTTTACTTAACCTCCATATATTTTCCTCATTGCTCCTAAGCATTATCTTTTTAAAGTTTCTAAACTAATAAATTTCTTAGAGAAATTATTAACTGCATTTCATGATATATTTAACACTTAGCTTTTGATTTTTAAGATTTTCTTTCATATTTTTATCATTTATGCATTTTTTGTCATTATATCAGTTTATGATATTAGTTAAAACTTCTCTATTTCTCCTTTACAGTTTTGATTCTCTTATGCCTTGAATTTAGACCTGAAAAGTCATTTCTCTAAATTTCATTTTTTCTCTCACTGTAGAGCAATGGTAATAAATATTTTAAGATATTTAAGCTTTATCATTTACGAGGTACATTCTTAGACATAATTCCATGGAATAGTTTTACCAGTCCTATCAAAAAGCTATCGTTAGGCACATTTTACAAAAAGGAAACTAAGACTCAGAGAAATCAAGAGACTTGTACTTAATTACAGTCAATAAGTGGAAAATTCAGATTATTTTAACCTAAATCACTTTCTTCATTTCTTTTTCTCCCCCATCACACTGCATGGCCTTTGTCCTCATTTCCTCTTGTCACTTTCACAAGTATTTTTCTAAGACAACTTTAAAAGTCTTACTTTGCTATAGTGTTTCTCCTACTTCCTTTATCTTTCCTTAGTTTTCCTCAAACTTGGATGTACATTAGAAGTTTTCTGGGAGATTTTTCAATTATACAGCATTCTTGAACCCATATACACACACACACACACACGTGCACACACACACATACACATTCTATTACTAAATTTCCATCACCAATATTTGGCCAGTATATATATCACATATCTATCTTTGATTTCCATATTCCTATTAATTCTGTACCTACTCCTGGATGAATAATGCTTGAATCTTAAAGGTATAGTGAATCCTTAACCAACATAACAGTCAGGGCAGCCAACTGTCTCCACTAATAGCGTCCTATCAATGGCACACCTGAACTCTTAAGATCGCTTTCCTATGAACCACACCTCATGGTATGTTGTTTTCATCAAAAAAGGAAAACATCTGAAAAAACTCATTTATAAATCATAACTTAATTCTCATAGCAACCTGCTAAACACCCTTTGTTTGCATTTAAGAGGAGCTTCCTAACACATTTAAGGGAGGGGCCAGACTGACTGATTATGTAAATTAGGCTTCCTAATTTACGTTCTTTTGGGTGGGTCGTAGCCATCTTGGAGTTTTTGATGATCTTTTTCTTCTTAAACTGATGTGCTCCCTTATCACCACTGGACCCAACTGTCTATATCCACCATCAAAATTGTGACATAATTTGGTGCCTGGGATGCAAGAAGTGCTTCTCTGAAACCATGAGGAACTTTCTATGGTTTGCATTATTTAAGCTATTCTGTCGTCATTACTCTTCAGAATAGGCTTTCTTACTATTTATATCCTTAGAGATCATGGGCAGAGATTTTGTCTGTTTTATTAATTACTGTAACTTTAGGGCCCAGAAATATTCTTGGCTCATCTTTGGTCATAACTGCTAACAACCTACTCAGACTGCTCCTGTCTGGGTGACTATGGAAGTGACTGTCCTCATCCTTTATATGATAAAGATTAACTGAGAGTCAAAAGAACTTGAGAAAAATTTGCAAGCAAATATATATACAGCCCAATTAAAACTGTTCTGATTTTCTTTTTTTTTTTTTTTTTTTTTTTGTGGGGAAGAGCAGCCCTGAGCTAACATCCGTCGCCAATCCTCCCCTTTTTTGCTGAGGAAGACTGGCCCTGGGCTAACATCGTGCCCATCTTCCTCCACTTTATATGGGACGCCGCCACGGCATGGCTGACAGGCAGTGCGTCGGCGGGCGCCCGGGTTCCGAACTCGCGAACCCCGGGCTGCCAAGCGCGGACTAAACCGCTGCGCCACCGGGCGGCCCCTGTTCTGATTTTCTTACATAATATATAGTAGCTTTATCACTAAATTAACTCTCCAAGAGAGCACTTAGTCTAATAATAGTCAACTCATTGTAAAATAAAAATTCAGAAAACCAATGAATTCTTTGAAAGACAAAGAGACAGAATATTTGTGGATAGTGTCAAGTTCTGGTGTCAACAAGGTTCCAATTAGAAGAAAAATGACTGCATCCTTTTTCATGGCATAGTCTTCTTTAAATCTGAAGGTGGGACAGATATGGAAACAAAATTCACATTCTTGGTCAGATTTCCTCAGAATCATATACACAAAACACAAATAATCTACCATCAAGATAGAATCAACATCAGTCTGCCCATACATTAGTTACTAGTCTAGTCTCCTTTCAGACTTCTGCTGTCATTTATGTCATTCTTATCCTGTTTCCTTTATGCTATAAGGGATATTTTTTTATTAGTCCTTACAGAGGACACATATGTGTACCAACACCGTCAACAAAGCTCCTTTCCTTTCCACCCAGCTCATCATCCTTAGCAAAATATAAAGTCCATTTTGAACCACAAATGACATTAGTTCATCAGTACTGAATGATACCTGCCTTTATAGCATAAGCTCATTTTACTTATAAAATATATTGAATAATAAATATAAGAAATTATATGCCAAACAAATAGTACATTACTGTCACTTAACTGTATAATAGGGAGTGTCAAATCTATTTCAGAAACCTGTCACTACAAATGTAAAGAAGACATGGGTTCTGCCTTCAAGAAGCTCCTGGAGAGGTTGGAGGCAAACTATTTATCAGATACTTAAAATGCAGTGTTGGGCACCAAAGAAGTTCAGCTAGCCATGGGAGTCCAGGAAAGTCTTCCCACTGGTGGTGCCATTTGAATGGATAGAGGTTTGACAATATCGGGGCAACGGGAAGGAAGTTGCAGTCAACACGAAAAGCCCATGTAAAAGGAATGGTGTTTTGGAGGAATGTTGCCTCTGAAATGTACAAGATGGGGATTGCATGGAAAGAAGGCTGGTAAAGCTGCTAAGGTAGATGGAGTCTAACTTTATAACAAGAAAATTTTATGTCATCACCATGATATTACTTTGGATAATCATCTGCAAAATATCTGAGAAAACGAATATCAGCACCAAAACATTTTACTGAAGGCAAAAAGTCTATAAATGGGGCTTTCTTCTGACTCTGCCACAGCTCTCTCAGTAATCAGTCTGGCTCAAAAGCATGAATGAGAACTTTGATGATAAGCAGCTTTCAACTGAATTCAGACATTTGGTTTCGATTGCTTCCCTGGATAAGTTAGAAATACCATGGATGTTGTATAGCTCCGGGCAAGTGATTGACCTCACAGGGGTTCCTATTTTCAGAGGGAGTAAAATGTGGGAATAGAAGTAGCTTCAATTACAGTCTCTCCTTCTCCTTTCAGTCCTGAACTATTACTCAACTAGTTGCCAGCAAGGAACAAAGAACTAAAAGCTGAAACCATTGTTGCCTATGGATTTTCTTTATATCCTTTTCTTTTTTTCTTGCCATTGGCAGAATTACAAGCCACAAAGCTTGTTCCCGTATTTGAGAAGCCAACCAAAAGAGCTATGAAGATTTTGTTAATGTCAGTAGCCATTAAATTCTGAGGTTTCTAAAACGTTTAACAAGACAACAAAATAATTCTGTTGTTCATGCACAGTTTTAAAGCTCCCAGAGTTTATTACATAGGGATTTGTTATACTCCAAATTAATTATCTTTGACTCAGTTAAGAATTTAAATTAAAATTTTCAAAGCTTTTTTTTCCTTTTTACTGATTTAGCAACTGAAACACAAAGAATGAGCATGAATTTATACATAGAAATACATTTTTAAGTTTGGCTATATATTCTGAGGCTGCCAAGTTCATAATGAGTGGCTAGTGGACTGGCCAACTAGATAAATTCTAGGCTGAGAGAAAAGGTGCATTTTACAACTTTTCCAGGAAAGAACCACTAGATCTGATTAAAGAATCTCCATCTCTAGAAAGCCTGCCCTGCAGTCAGTCTAACTGGGTAGAGAAGCAACTTGAAAAGAAACAAAGAATGATGATGATAATAATTGTTCCATTTGTTGAGCATTTGGTATGTACAATGTACTTTTCTAATTATTTAACAAGTACTGTCTTGTTTACCCTCACGGCACTGTGAGTTAGGTAACATCATTAAAGTGTTTCTCTGAACGAAATTCCTCATTTTATTGCCCCTCTGGATCACTCCTAGATATGGATGACTCTTACTCCCATCTTTCCTCCAGTTATAGAGACAGTAATTATCATGTGATAGATGTGCTTCTGGAACTACAGAGTGATCTGCTGATTCTTACTTCATAGGGGTTATTGCTTCCAAGCAAGTTAAGGAACTATAAAGGTGCTGCAGATCAAAGAACATTTATTAAGCATCTACCATATCCATGATTTGTAGAGAAAAATATTAGACACTCTCTGTAGAGAGATAAAAAGTAGAGAATAATATAGTCAATATACTCAAGAGATAGCTCACTTTCTCCTTTAATTTTTCCTTGTGGTTATACAACAAAAGATTCTTAGGGGATATTTCTGTTCTACGTTAATTACAGTTTGTTTCTGGACATATGGTCAATTGTCAGGATGCTTTGATCTTGTCATTAAACATGAATGTTTGAGGAGGTATTTCCCTCCGCCTTTAATATGTATCCTGGACATGTACTAAGTAAATATTATTGTACCATTTCTCCAGCTTTCATGGGTGTGCCAGATCAAAAAGAAAAACATAAAAAGGTAACATAAACCACAACTAAATTAATAGTTATCTATGGGTTGGATTTAGAGACTGAGACGAACAGATACCATTGAAGACTAAAATCTGAATTGAAATCCTTTGCCAGTGTTTAGAGAAGACTGGGAACTTCAAAGCTGAAATGAATTCTTGTATTGGTGTGTTAGGTCTTCTTAGTAACTAAAGATGTCCCTTTTCAATACTATGTTATAAGTAGAATCATGACTATCTTATTATTCTAGTATTAACTGGCCTTTTGAATATTTTGAGCTACTTTAATAAAGCATCAGTTTTAGAATTTCAAGTCATCTGTGATTATAAAATAGATGATGCCAGAATATGGCAAACATTTTAATACAAAATAATGCATTATCAATATAACTCATGTCTTTAAATAGAGCCAAAGTTCTTAAGATTTGGATTTTGAGGATATGTGTGTTAAGATAAAATTCACTTTAAAAGATAAATTCATGAATTATAGTTAGTAATATAGCATTCATATATATTTCTATAAATATATTTACCATATTCTCTCCAATTATGTAATAGATTTGAAAATGCTTTCATTCATTTAAAAAATACTCACTGATGTTCAGTTTTGGCTAGACATTGTGCTAGATTCCTTGTGGAGATCAATTAGGTAGATAGAGCAGATAGACAAAGAAGAAGACAGGATGCCTAACACCGAGTAGCGCATGTTCTAAAAAGGAAGATGGTCACACACATGTGTGGAACAAAATATATTAAGTACAAGTATTTTTGGAGCAAAAAGGTAGGAGTAACTATAGTTCTAAAACTGTTAGCTCACTTAGGATTACAAAGTTGTTCCTAATGACATTATCGTTTGAGTTTGTTGTTATGAACACAGTTTTGTCCACACATAAAAAATCTTGGTACCACTAACCAATTTGGAACTGTGGTCTAGAAGAATCATAGTTTTGAAACCGGATGGTGTTTATCATATCCTTATGAAATTGAGAAGTTACAGTTTTCACCACTTAGAAGACCTCGAAAATCCCCATTCAAAATCCCCTCTCAAAAACCCCTCTGCATGTGTTGGCAGTGCTATTCATCATTGATCATATCAGAAAAGATCTGCTGCTCTTTGAATAAGAATTGTATTTCTACTGTGGTTTGAAATATTTCCATTGTGATGCTCACAACTATTTTTAATATTTACGGAATGGTGCTTCAGTCTGTTGCAAATTCAGAGCATATGTTCACCAGTGACAAGAACCAGAAGAATGCCATACATTTTATGGACTGTTAATAAGTCCGTAAACTGATTGTTTTGTAGCCAAAACTCTGTTACTATTGGCATTAGCCGACATTCCAATTTGGATTTATGCTTGAAAATGAGTCTGTTCTAAAGTAATAGCTCTGTTCTTGCCCTGCATTGGCTCAAAGTAGTATCAGATTTCATTTATGGAACATAATTTCAGGAGGAAAAAGAAGTGGGGCTGTACTGTTGCCTCTTTGTTCTTAGGTGAAGCCAGCATTCTCTGTTTTAGACTTTGTGCTTATTCTGGAAAGTTAGCAGGCACACAAACAATGTTTGTTGGGTAAACTTGTCAACCCTAGCCCTGGCTTTGAAACGTATGGTGCTAAATTGGATAGATTAACACTCCTAGCATGTCATGTCAGGTTTTGGAAAGCATCTCTGTGTCTAAAGCAATTCATCATTCAGATATCACAAATGCATATACAAATGAGGTATTATCAGTGAATACACTTTTAAACTAAAAAGCATTTTAGATATGAATGATACTATTTTATTACTTTATTTTAATATCATTTTGTATATGCAGTTTCCTTCCGCCATTCTATTTTCTTACATTTAATAAGATACCTTTCCCCAAAAGATTAATATTATCATTAACAAATATTTATCAATTATCTGCTATATTCAAAGTTCTGTTTTAGAAACTGTGTATATAAAGACGTGTAAGACATGATCCCTGTCCTCAAGGAGGTTTTTGTTCTATCAGCCAAAGTCCGTAGCTTATATTAGGGTTCACTCTTGGTGTTGTGTATTCTATGGGTTTGACAAACGTATAATGACACATATCTTCTGTTATAGTATTAAAGCGAGTATTTTAACTGCCCTAAAAATCCTTTGTGCTCAGCCTATTTATCCCTCCCTCCCCCTAAACCCCTGAGTCAGGGAATTTTAAGACATTTGAAGAGGGCATGCATAGGAAGAAAAATAACTGAAAATATCAGCTACCTCAAAATAAATTGCTAATGAGTATTTGCAAACGTAAATATTGAAAGAGTTCAGAAGGAATGACCATTCTGGCCTGAAATGACCAGTAAAGGCTCGGGTTAGGTGAAACTTAACAGGAGAGGCAGGACCTTGAATATGTAGAATTTCTCTACATATTCTACAGAGGAAAACTGTTCAGACTGAGAGGCCGGCAAAGGGGGAACTCTGAAGGTAGGGTGTGTGTATGGTAGGCCCTTGGCATTTAATATGCTGTTTTAATAGTTCTTATAGGACCCAAGACATTCAGTAACCTACCAGGAACACGTTTGACTCATGTCATGCCCAGTATAGATGGGAGCGAGTCCCTGAGGTGGAGAGAGAGAGAGTCCATCCATATCTGACCAGAGTTCATGCATGAAAGAACTCTTCCTCATTGATCTATTTCTAATGGGAGGGTTCTTAAGTTCTAGGGTGGTACGTTTGCCCCAAATCAAGGCTTGATTTTTTTTTCTTTCTCAGTGGACATTAATTAGGCCATCTGGTTCCAGGTAGAAATGTAATATAAAGGAGGAATAAAATGTCTGCAAATATTGGGAATGATAGCCAGCAATTTACAAGGAAGTATATGTTGAACCTACCTATCATATTTTGTGCTAGTTGCAGTACAGGATACAAAAGCAGTGAAATTGATCTGTGTCTTCAAGTTTACCAATTCGTAAGGAAAACAACACACGAAATAGAGAACACAAAGGTATATATGTTTTAATACTAAATTGGAAAGTGCATCCTTAAAATGCTGAAGGTCAGGACTGTGAAATAAGGCCTGCATTAGGAGTCTTAACACTGGCAGAAAGCGCACAACTCTTAAAAAATGTATTTTCTACAAATCCCAGGAGATCCTGAAGTATGTTATCAGTCTTGACACACATTTCTTGCTAAAATGTGGGTCTTTTGTGTTTTTAGTCAAGAACTGGAATTCCTGTAATTATTACTAGAGGGAATATCATTAACCAGAATATAATTTCTCCTGGGGATACAACAAGAATGACATTTCTAAACTATGTAGTGTGATTTTAACAAGGAGTCATTTGACAAAAGCATTTGGCTCTGCTGAGTTGTAAAGACATAAGTTAAAAAAAGGTGTAAATAACAGTGGACACATTGCACATTTTTCACTTTAAGTTAAAGGGCACTGTTATCTGGAGTAAGGGTCTTATGGGTACCCCAGTTATCTACAAGAGGGTCATTGCCTTTATTTGTGATGACCTCGAGTGCACTCTTATACTCACACCTGGTCAGGTGGAGAGCCACCCAGGATGTAGGTAACAGTGTTACCCCCGAGTCAGAGTGGAGAAACAGGAGTATATTTCACAACGAATAAATAGATGTTGGGATCATTACCCATTTTGCAGTAAAAAATCTTCTCCTTTTTATCAGTAGATGATTAAAAACATACTCTATATGCAACCTCATCATTATGAATAGTAAGTCTAACTACAAAACACAGAAAACTTGTTGATTTGGACTAATTTGGAGGAAGGCCAATATGAAGTTTAGTGTAGTTTCATTGATTTTGAATACAAGTATTAATTTGAGCTAAGAGCTAGTTAAATACTTACAAGTTGAAATCTTGCTGGGACTGCTTCAATAAATAGATAAGTTTATTAAGATCTTTCACAAACAGTTTTCTTAAGCAAATAAAAATGTTTCCTACAATCAGGCTTACACCCTCAATATGCATGGCAAATCTTTCTGCAGTGTGTGTATGTGAAAAGGTGAACCTAATTCAATCCTTCTGGAATACTGCCAGCATGTTGACTTTGTTAATCACCAAACTCCCTTCCACGTGAAATTAGTCATAGGATGGTTGCACACTCACTTGAAAATACCAAGATGTGACAGGTTTTATACTCAATTACCTGCATAACTTTTTCCCTAAAAGGAAATACCATTATATTTAAAATAACTACTACACACAGTATGTTATGAGCCTCAGTTTCCATACCCATAAATTGAGTAATATTTGTGATTATTAATAATCCTACTGGTTATTGTGAGGATTACATGTATATTATTTTTGTCATGGGAGGATTAAACATATGTGGAAGTTTCTTTCGAAACTCTATGAAGTACTGCATGTATGTTAAGCATTGTTAATATTATCTGAGGCTATGACCTTTGTCTTTTCAGTTTCAGCCCAGATTTCTTGAAAAGCACGCTCAATTTCTCTTGCTCTCCCTCTCATCTTGCGTTAATGTTTTATACAATCTAGCTCAATAAGTCTGTCTCCTTTCTTCCTTCTTTCCTCCTTCCCTCCCTCCCTTCCTTCCTTCCTTCCCTCTCTCTCTTTCTTCCCCTCTATATCCTGATCTTCATTATCTATGATAATAAATGTTTTTTTGTTTTTTTTTCTTTTTTTTTTATGATAATAAATGAATGCAAGTATCGATCAACTTGTCCTCCTAAAATAAGCAACTCTTAACACTCCCTGATATGTAGGCCAGTATGGTATATGCTTGCTGTTACCAATTATAAAAATGACCACAGTTCTTTGCGACTCTCCCCTGAAGAGATGGAGTCTCTCCATCCCGTGAATCTGAGCTGTTCTTGTGATTCATTTTGACCAACCAAATGTAGTGGAAGTAATATTGAACCTCTTCTGAGCCCAGGACTCAAGAGGCCTTACACTCTTCTGTGCTCCCTCTTGGAACCCTGCACTGACATGTGCATAAGCCCTGACTAGCCACCTGGATAACGAGAAATCACAGGGGGCAGATATTATTCAATAAGCACTATTCTTTTTTTTTTTTTGGTGAGGAAGATTGGCCCTGAGCTGACATCTGTGCCAAACTTCCTCTCTTTTGTATGTGGGACGCTGCCATAGCATGGCTTGATGAGCAGTGTGTGGGTTCGTGCTCAGGATCCGAACCGCCACGTTCAGGCTGCCGAAGCAGAGCATGCTAACTTAACCACTACACCACCAGGCCAGCCCCCAATAAGCACTATTCTTTAACAGGTAAATACAGTAACAGCAGAAATAAAAATTCATAATAAGGTATAAAATCATCAATTCTACTATCAATTCAAATATTTCAGATGCTTTAACATACTCATTCACATATATATAAGTATCCACATTTTAAAGTGAGAGATATAAATGAAAAATGTAAATCTGTGTTTTTCAAGCATACTTAAAAACAGTAATAATTTTTCCTATTTTATACTCCCAAACAAAACTTTCTGTGAAACACGGAGTAGCATATAAGCAGGGAATTTCAAAAGGCTGAAATAGTTTATGTTCAAATAAGCAGAATGGAAGATTATAATATTTATATAATGTAATATATATTAGCAAATATAATATTTATAGGAAATACATAAGTTATACACACAAATTATACCTTCCTATTTGTTTTTACTCATTTTATTGACTTATTCATGAAAAGATAATAAGCATGGGGAGGCTATGCATGTGGGGGGGGCAGAGGGTATAGGGAAATCTCTGTACCTTCCCCTCAATTGTGCTTTGAACCTAAAATTGCTTTAAAATAATAAAGTCTTAATTTAAAAAAGACAATAAGAAGATCTGTAATACTGGGGCAGACACACTGGGAGTCACATATTAGATTGTGTATCTGATAATAATGATGGTAGAGACTGTCAGTGATGGTTTTTTCAATCATACAGTCACATCAAAAGAAATAAATATTCATGATTAGTAGAATAAAATAAGGAAGGATTAGCTTACTTTGGTAAACTCTCTTTTATAATCCACCATAGTTTAATATGAAAATACTCAATAAAAATCTACCGGATATCAAAGGAAGATCAATCTGAATGAACAATGGCTGATTACAAGTTGTTTTCAAATAGATATTTTTAAGTGCATACAGCAATTCAGAATGTGGTCAGATATGTCGTATGGAGCCTTCTTCAAAGATTGCTGCAAATAATTATCATTTTGATTTCTTATTTTGCTCATTCAATCACATCTGGTGCAAAAGTAATCTTGAGCCTCATGTTCAAATTATTCCTAATTCTAAATTAATGAAAACTTTACCAATAGTAACATCTGGGATAGATTTGCCAATAACGTTTTCACATTAAAAAAATGGGACTCATGGATTAACATAAGGTTTTGCTGATTTAGGGATGTTTCTATTATACTGCTCACTGTAACACTTTGTTCAGTTGTTGATGAAATGCAGAAATTTCTAGCACATTTCTCTGTTTTATGGGATGGTGAGGACAAAATATTAACTTAGGTTTCTCCAGGAAAACTGAGGCTATAATTTCATCAGAGTGCCATTTCTCTAAGGGCAGGTATCAAGTGACCTCTTTCTTCATAAGGTATCTATAGAGACTCTCACACTATCAGCGCATAATATGCCCTCCATAAAGGTTTGCTAAAAGATAGAATAAAGGATTTCTTACTAGCTATCTTGATTCAGTCATTAATCAGGCTTCAGATTAGAATTTCAAGGGAAGTTATAAGACATATGTTTCATTATTATTACACTGTTATTATCCTGTTTGCTCACTGCAATCATTTTAGGGTCAGTCATTTACAATTAGGAAAGAAGAAAATGACCAATAAAACAGTTTCTAACTTACACAATGCATTCAAAAAATTTCAAGTTTGTATTTGGGAACTCAAAGTGTGCTATTCCATAGAAACAATGTTAGAAATAATTAGGTTCCCAAGCGAGGACACACATTCCTATTTGATCATTAACATAGCTATATTGTATTACTAATGGAACAAGTCTGAATTCCAGGTTCTGATTGTTGATAGGCGTATAGCACAAGAAAATGACTTTTTCCTCCTTTTCTTATACAGGGTTGTCCAATGCTAACATTTTAAAATATATGTTGACTATCTTTGGGGCTCATTTATTAGCCTTTTTATTTCTTTTCTCAGGAGCCCTACTCATCAAAGCATGGCAGGTAACTTACCTTTCTTTCCCCTTCCTGTTTAAATAGAGCAATTAGGATGAAAACGCATTAATTAAACCAATGCACACTGAAGTATGAATGAATGAAGGCCTTTTAACAAGATTCAAGAGAGATACTTGCATTTGTTTTTTAAAGGAGGTCATTAACCAAACTAAACTTCAGTTGAAAGAATTTCAAGCACTATTTCAAAGTAATGTTAAGAAAAGAAATAGATGATGTGAGTGAAGACATTTGGGGGCCATTAGCTCAATCAAATAAAGGTTTATTTTGAATGATTTGCATGTGATTTTTAGGATCATTTCCTCTAGGAGATCTGTGAATTTCACAAATTCTTCATTCCTTCCTTTTCAAGACAGAGTTGCTAAGAGCTCCAAGTTGTTAATTTTATTACTTTTTAAAAATAATACTTCTCATGGAAATGACATTAGTAGCTCTTGTTAGAAGACAGGTAGAACAAACATTAATGAAAATGAGATTGAGTCTAAGTCCGAAGTTTCAAACTCAAGGAGTGCTTTGATTTAAAAATAACCTCTGAGTTCTTATTTTTTAGAATGATCGTGGTAGAAAATGATTCTCTTTAACATCTGAAGACCAGACCTGTATACTGTTTTGTTTCCTGTGACTTGGTGCTACTCCTGGCAGGGAAAGATAGATTTTTATTCAGTGACGGGGACCTCAGGCCTTATGTATAGAAAAAAATAATTTTCTTATTTTTAGGAAAAATTTGATGTTATGCTAGGATTTCATATAATTCTCTTTCATGAAAAACGTGGTCCAAGGACGTTGATTTTTCTTACCATGTGTTTCAGAATGTGCGGTCTTCAATAACCCCTCTGCTATTTTTACCAGGGTGGTGGTGGGTCTTCCTCGTTGATGTATCTCAGCAATGGTGATGTCTGTCTGTTGTTTAGGAGAGCAGAACTTTAAATTTGTTTACAATTTTTTTTGCTAAAGTTAACTTTAAAAAATATCTTTATTAATATGTGGATATAGACAGCTTCTTTAGAATGATTGCTAGGGTATGCAAGAGCATTTGCAGACAGTGATCCTGGGAGTGAAAACGCATTAATGCCACTGGTATGCCTTCTCTATCCTATATGTCCATCATCTGACTTACCTTTTAGCACAGAACGAGTAATTCTGTGGAAGGGCAAATCTATTTCTAACAATGTGTTTTGCTTACCCTGTAGAAGAGTAAGTTATTTATCTTGGGACTTGAAGGTCTATGTTCTAGGTGGCATAAATTCCACACTCATAATAAAAACAAGCATCGGCATTGACGACCTGGAAGTTCTGTTTGGTCATGGAAATTTATAAGGGGCAACCTCTTTAAATTTATATAGTTTTCCATATGTACAGCAGAGTGAATATCTGATTAAAAGCTTTTCAAATAACCCTGCTTTTGAGGATATATGTCCTCCAAGCTGGGGTCAATAGCCTTACTGGAATGAAAAACACCAATTCAGAGCTTTTTGAACTCTGCCATACTCTATTTTCTCTGATAGTTAAAGCCTTTCTACTCCCACTAACGATCTATTCACTTGGTTTCTTATTGCAAATCAATAAATGTCAGGATATTCATGCTGTGCATATTAATACACTAAAAGCATTGTATGTTAATCTAATATTAGGGATTTGTCTATATTTCCTATGGTAAAGAAAATTCTTTTTCTTTCCCTTGGATTGCCAATCTATTACCTCTTCAAAATCCTCAAAACTCAATTAATCCCATGAAAAACAATAAAACAAAACAGCATTGTGGAACCATGATTTATACAGCTCCCTTGAACAAACAGAGAGATTCTAGATGATGGTGGTTGTAAAAATATGAGCTACATTTCATTGTAATTGGTATTAAAGACTTCAAACCGCACCCAGAAAGTGCAAACTAGAAAACAATGCATACTGTGGGATGATACTGCATTTAGATTAATTACTTATATGATTCAGAATGTTGCAATACAGCATATTACACGATGGCTTGAATTAACTCTTAGCCCTCATCTGCCATAGGAAAAAATAACCAGAAGTTTCAATGGCTCTTATTTGGTAATGTTAATAGCATTGAAGTGTATGACGAATATCACTGTTTTTAAAAAATTGCCAACATTGGGTAAAGCTAGTATCTATTAACTTTAATGTGTTGATTTACTAAATTGTTACTTTCATGAAAAACTTTTAACATTAAATAACTTTATTTCGAAAGTTCTATGTTTCTATTATTAATGATTTTGCATACGCAGTGTATCCTTGTACCCATATGCCCTGACTGAACATGGATGGGCGGAAAAAGCATCTGGTTAAGTTGAATGGAGACAGCCTTCTGGCTAAGACTTTCAGAATAATAATTTTAAGAGAGATGAAGATGAGAATAAATCGAATTGGTAATAGGTACCCTAAACTTCCCGACTACATTTTTACATTTCATTTTACTTTTCAAATAAGTAGGAGGAGAGTAAGGAAAATTAAAACAAAAATATTTTTCAGTAAGTGTGAGAAAGTCCGTTACTAGAGTTGGGAAGAAAAGAAATAGTCTTACCACTCTGAGATCTATTAGATCTCAAAAGATAAAACAGTATAAAGTTAAGCCACTGATTAATTTAAGTCCATAGGTTTAATGTTAATAATAGGATTCAAGAGGAAAAAAGATGAATAATAAATCTTTTAGATGTAAAATAAACACAAGTGTGTCCTTGTTCACACATGCCCATGTGCCTATGTGCACGTGTACACAAACACACACGTGCATTACATAAGAAGATTATATTTCGTCTATTATTATAACTCCTTGAAATGCTTTGTCCCAAATATCCTGCTGTATTTCTCTGCGCTGTCTTATATCAGCATTATAGTATCAAATGCCGAGTCTTCCTCAAGCATTGGGATTGTAGCAAGGTGGAAAGTCAGAGCACAAAGGAGGAAACATTCTCCAAACAAGGAATAATTGAAAAGTCAAAATCAAAATTTAAACATGTAAATTTTGTTTCAATAGCATAATACTCAATTTTTCTATTATCTTTCTTTTCAAATAGTAACCTAAAACAGTGTCATGTTAATAGCAAATATTTCAGGTCAAATGCTGCTTAAGCCATACATCAACTTTAAAACAAAATCATTCCCAAACTACTTACAGGACCATGGGAAATAGAAATTGTACTTTTTACTCTCATCATGTTATATGTTGCTTATCTTCACTAGGCCATAACAGAACTGTTAAGAGTGGAATCAGCCTGCACAGATTCAAAAGCTTCTCTGTTTCACTTGTCAGCTTGCATAACTTTTCCGTGCCTCAGTTTTCTAATCCATAAAATGGGTATAATAATATCTCATGTAAAATGCTTAAAATATGACAAGTTTACATGTCTTCAATAAATATTACCTATTATTATCCACTCTATGCAACTTATTTTCCTAATATTTTAGCAGTTTCATATTAAATGACTTTCCTTTTTTATTACAGTCATGTGTCTCATAGCAATGTCTGGGTCAATGAGGGACTGCCTATACTGTGGTGGCCTCATAAGATTAGAACCATATGGCCTAGGTGTGTAGTAGACTATACCATCCAGGTTCGTGTAAGTACTCTCTATGACCTTCACACAACATTGAAGTCGCCTAATTACATGTTTCTCAGAACATATCCCCATCATGAAGTGACATATGATTGCATTAACCACCAATTCTTTTGTTGGTCAGTGAAAATAAGAATGGAAGAGTATTGATATTCAGCAAGTGTTGAATTATGTTAATAAGGACTTTAGGGAAATAATAAATATGAAGAGACAGGACTAATATCTCTTCTCCAAATCCTGAATTATGGCATAATATTTTATGCCATATACATTAATTTTCTAAATAGCACAGTTGGGAAATTTGAAACTTCTCAGTCGAGTGGGTCTACAGAAATGTAGTGTGAGCCTCGGTTTCACTAATATCTATTCACTTCTTGATCTCAGAGCACAAGGTGCAGTTCAGAAATGAAGTGGTTTTAGGCCTTGTCAGAACAGAGTTAGAGGCGTGAATGTGTTACTTCTACTGCAACAAAGAAAATCACTCCATTGGGAATAGCAGGGTATTGGAAGCAAGGCCAACGCCAGTAGAGAGAAGTAGAAAATAAAGACACTGATAAGGATAACTCAAAGGAAAAGGAGGAAGGAAGGAAGGGAAGGAGGGAAGAAGAGAGGACTGGAGGAAAGAAAGAAGGGAGGAAGGAGGGAAGAAGGGGAGAAGGGAGGAAGGGAGAAAGGGAGAAGGGAAGAAAGGAGGAAAGGAAGAAGGAAGGAGAAAGAGAATAAGAATATTCTCTTCTGGGTTTTTGACCTTGATCATGGCTCAAACTCCCACAACACAACTGAGGTAAATTATTGATAGAGTTCTGTGGAAAGTGCTTTTTAGCCTGACTTATTCACATAATTGACTGAATTCTCAATTTACTACTTCACTTTGGTGGTGGGGACGTGGCCAAAGAGCATTTTTGGCAACCATCCATTCCCCTACTGACCTCTTCCTAATCAGGTTAACCACAGATGGAAAGACTTGATTTAAACTATATTTTTATTTGGTCGTTGGTGAAATTCAGAAAAACAGGCTTACAGCCTTATCTTTAGATTTGGTACAAATGAGTGCTTCATATGATTATTTCAAAAATCTGCTTTTCTAACAGGAAATAAGATGAGCAAGGCTGCAATAATCATATCAGTAAATAGGTTGCATAAAATCTTAGTTTGTCTTGTAATTACCTTTCAACCAAATGAAGTATAGCCTATATACATGCATTTTTAAAATAGGAAATGTATAATTTTCAATAATAAAAGCATATATGCTGACAAATAATCTTTCTAGATTACTTCAATACTGCTTTGTTTTTAATTCTGCATTTTTATATGAAGCAGAATTAAACTTTTTAATTATTAATAAATACACTGAATTCATTAGATGTTTGTCATGCAAAAAAAAATTCTTGTAAACTAAATGAAATTCATCTTCAGGGGAATTCTAATTCAAACTGTTCCCACGGGGTTACCTATTCATGTACAAATTAATTTGGTAATCGGCAGTGGTACAAAGAATATATGAGAACGGGTATATCTTTTTGGGAGTGGGGTATGGAAGAGAGGAATTTAGAATTACTGATTTCAACATAAAATATAACTGGCTTTTTAAGAAAGTGGAAGATCAAGCTAATTTTTTTTAAAGTGCATGAATTCTTGATGGCATAAAACTTCTTGCAGCATCCCAGTAAAATATCTTAATATATATGTTTTGCCTTATCTTTTGTGACTACTTTTCCTCAAAGAGAAATAGGGCCAAGTAGATACCACTAGAAGGCAAGAAATTCTGCTATAAACCCTGATGAAGATTTCAATCAAAGGGAAGTCACACACAGACTCTAACATTGAGAAAGAAAATAGGCTCCCTTGCCCCCTTCCATGGCAGTGTAGAACTTAAACAAAATGAATAGTGCAAATAGGTCTGTAAAAGCATGTTCTTTGTAAACGATCAAGATCTCTAGAGGGCAGTGTATTAAATTGCAGATATTATCTAGCTAAACTCCAAATCATAAAAGCATGAAATTAGTAATTGACTCAATTTGCCTCATTGGTTAGTAGCTCAGACCTCTGCTTGAATTAATATTGCCCAATGGAATTTCAAGTACTGGTGACATGGCGTATCATGACAGAGATTAGCGCCTGCTTCTATTACTGTACTTCAAATGTCCCACATGCTCCAATTAGGTTAGCTCTAATCTAACATGCATGCCTTTGGCACTTTTATTGTCAATAAGATGTGACATCCATTTTTTATAACATCGTGTTCATTTATGGCAGTGTGGGATTCATTCTACCTTAATTTGGCATGGTCTTTTCAGTTGCTTATTGCATCTTGTCTCAGTTTGGGGTTTACTTATCATATTCCCTTTTCAATAATATATGCCAATTAAAGATGAAGGTTAATTATCTACACATGTGTAATATAAACATTGGTAATAAAATACTGAGTTCCATGCTATGCAAATAGCATAACCAAGTGTAATTATATACCTTTCAATATCATATTTTTCTAGTGGTGGTGATTAATATTTAATACACATCCATGTTAATTTTACAATATTATTTAAATAAAATCTCTTTTAAAAGGAATTGCTAATATTCTTATGTTATTTTAGTAATAACTAAAAATGATTTATTTTTTATCTTTGAGAATTAAGAAATTTAATTTCATGGTAGAACATTTGTACTTTCATGGGCATTATGGCAATGAGTTACAGAAAATTAAGATACTGTTTTCTGTTATTAAATAACTAAAAACATATTTTTGATAGAATTCATGCTTTGTAGAGCCCAAATAAAGCTAGGAACCAGAACTTCACCATGAACTTGACCTGCATCTTGAAAGCAGTAACATAAATCTTTAAAGAAGTAGCAACTCCTCAGAAGTTTAATCTATAGGAAAGAGCCCTGAAGATAAATACTCTACATTTTGTAACTTGGATTTTTATAAATTTCATCACTGGCCACTGCATACTATACAGCAAACCATTTAAATAGGTGCTTTGGTTTTAACTAACTTGGAACCACTTGATTAATGAGGATACAATACATCTTTGCCACTGTGGTGTTATAAGAAAGAAAACAATGCCCAAATATACATAATACATGAAATATCATAATCTGAATCCACTTCAAAGGCTTATCATAAAGTCATTGATTTTTTTTTCATAGTTGGTGTATGATAAAAGAACATCTTCAGAAAATGAAAAGATTAAAAGAGTCCTGCCCAAAAATTGTATTAAGAGAAGGGAAGTAATTGTTACAAATGTCCTTGTTGTAAGATATTTCCAACAGAATTAATGACCACATGGAGTTAATGGCCCTAGGACCACAGCTCTTCCAGTTGATCATTAATCCTCTGGAAGTACTGGCGTCATATATGTTATTGTTGAAACTATATATAGCCAAGAGTTCCACTTTGTTCCTTCATTGTTGCTTGAGTTATATCCCACCTGTTGAATTAAAGTTGAATATGCAATGGAAAAATTTCTGAAGGACATTAGCTATTACTAGCAATAATTATCAAATTGCTTATGTCCCTCTAGAGAGAAATGAAATGCTCTAATTTCTATGCAAATATAGATTATCTTCGTTTTACAATTTTCCTAGCCAAGATTTTCCTAAAACAGATATTTTAAAGTCATTCAGGATAACGCATATATATTTTAGATGATTTTCAATGTTTAATAAAATTCAGATTAAGTACAACTATTAATTAAAAGCCTAGAATTGAAAATGTTGAGCCCAATAAATTCAGTGTACTAGGCTTTATGCAAGAGGCTGACCTTGAACAAAAGAGTAAAGAAATCAAAGCAGCAGAAAGGTATACTCACATCACTCTAGATTGATTAATAATTATATTACTCTTATTTAACTCGCATCAATTCTATATTGATTCATAATTCTGAGTGCATTATTTTAGTTTGGAGGTAAATTATACTGATATATATATATTTAGGTTTTATTACCGTAAACTTTTTCAACATATACATTGTATTTTTTGCATGAAGCGCAAAAATTAGAAATGAAAGAATGTGTGTAATTTTGTTAAATGAATTTTGTATTAAATTATAGTAGTATAAAATAGTTTTCCTAATTAGTGCTCTTTTTTTGTCCCTTCATTCTACTACTCCTTTACTTCACTTCTTCAGTTTTCTTTTTTTATTCCTCCTGCACCACCCTGATTCCAATATAATCTATTCTATGTGAGTCAGAACTTGATCCTTCTTTTCATATTTTAGGAATATCATTGTTGCTTTTAGATCCTGCCCTTCCCACAACATTTCCATGCATTTTTCAAATTTTTTCTGGTTAACTGAAAGTAAAAGAGTCCCAACCCTCTCTGGAATATGGTAAAAGCTTCTATCTTCCCTGGAGCCAAACCACACTCATGTTTCTGACAGAATATGGATATTCTTGAGGCTGGGCCTTGGAGAACTGTAGGCTTAGCATGGGGCATGGATCTGATTTTGCTTCTTTTGTGTTTTTCTTAACCTCTCTGTTTTGAAATGGTTTGGTCTGTTACATTGGGTCTTAGAAGACGGCTAAGATCCAATAAGTAGGAAGCCAAAATAGCTGGTGTAAGTTCCAGTTTAGTAGTTCAAGTTAAGAGAAAGGAATTTAGGGAAGAGAGAGACAAGATGGTAAGTGAAAAGAAAATCAAATTTGGAGTCTGATAACCTGAGTATGAATCCCACTCTGTCAGTTATTCAGCTGATCTTGGTTAAGTCACTTAAACTTGTAGGAACTCAGTTTCCTCATTTTAAAAAAGTGGGGGACAGGGCCCGCCCGGTGGCGCAGCGGTTAAGTCCGCGCTTGGCAGCCGGGGGTTCGCGGGTTCGGATCCCGGGCGCCCGCCGACGCACTGCCTGTCAGCCGGGCCGTGGCGGCGTCCCATATAAAGTGGAGGAAGATGGGCACAGATGTTAGCCCAGGGCCAGTCTTCCTCAGCAAAAAGAGGAGGATTGGCAACGGATGTTAGCTCAGGGCTGGTCTTCCTCACAAAAAAAAAAAGTGGGGGACATACTATTATTATCTGGACAGAGTGGATTAAATATGATCATGAACGTGAGGTCACTTTCTCTATTGTCTACTATATAAAAAGTACTCGATAAATACTAAAAAAAAAATCTTTAAATAAGATTTGATCAAATCTATTTAACCAATCAGTATTCTTGTCCAAGTAGGTGCTTTGGACATTTCTTCTCACATAAGATCAGACTCTATTATTTGGTGAAAAAAAAAAAGGCATCAAAACATCGATATGGATGTCATCAATTGAATTCACAGATGAATTTTATTAATATGTATAATTTATCTTTTGAGTTTATACTTATATTTGGTTTAGATAAATGTATTTGATAAATCATATGTTGTCTACAAAATTACACCATATACCTTTCAAGTCCTTGGGAAAATTTGTAAATTGTTGACCTAGTGATTCTTATTGTCTCTTCTGAATATTAAATATGTACATTTCATAATTAAACACTAAATTGAGATAAACAGCAATGTTACGTCTTCTTTAATTACGTAACAATGATTGAATCTGAGTACTTTCTTGTTTGGGTATGAGTTTTTAATTCAAATAAATAAGAAGCATTCTAATAGGCATTGATTTTTAGAGATTCTCCTAACAGAGTATTGGGAAAAGAAATAAAGTATAGATTCACTCATTGGTGCTCCTAATATAAAATGTCATTTTTCAATACAATTTCTAATATGTTTTAATGTTGCTTAGAACAATTATATCTAAAAATTGTATTTGAGGTTATTCAGATGCAGTCACAAAATAAATAGGTATAAATTAAGAAGATATAATCCCTCATTCACAGTTTGTTTTATTTTATTTCACAATACACCTTCATGTAATAAAAATGTACTTCAGCAAAAATTTCATATAGAAATTAAGGGACCCAGATAAGTCAAAATGTCCTTGAAAAAGAACAAAGTTGGAGGATTCACACTTGCCAATTATGAAACTTACCACAAAGCTACACTAATCAAGTCAATGCACTTCTGCACAGCAAAAGAAACAATCGACAGAATGAAGTGGCAACATATGAAATGGGGGAAAATATTTGCAAACTGTATATCAGATAATGGGTTAATATCCAAAATATATAAGGAACTCATACAACTCAATAGCAAAAAAAAAAAAAAAAAAAAATCAGATTAAAAACTGGGCAGAAGACTTGAATAGATGTTTTTTCAAAGATGACATGCAAATGGTCACGTAACTAAAAAGGTGCTCAGCATCACTAATCATCAGGGAAATACAAATCAAAACCAAAATGAGATATTGCCTCATACATGTTAGAATGACTATTATCAAAAAGAGAAGAGATAACAAGTATGGGTGAGAATGTGGAGAAAAGGGAACCCTTGTGCACTGTTGGTAGGAATGCAAATTTGTACAGCCACTATGCAAAACAGTATGGAAGTTCCTTAAAAACTTAAAGATAGAGCTACCATATGATCCAGCAATCATACTTCCGGTTATATATCTGAAGGAAATAAAATTTCTATCTGTAAGAGATATCTGCACCCCCAAGTTCATTGTAGCACTATTTATATTAGCCAAGACATGGAAACAACTTAAGTGTCCATTGATGGATGAATGGATAAGAAAATGTGATATATGTGTATAAAATCATCATGTTGTACACCTTAAACTTACACAATGTTGTATTCAATTATTTCTCAATAGATCTAGAACAAAAAGAAAATGTGATATATTTATTAACAGAATATTACCCAGCCATGAGAAAGAAGGAAATCCTGCCATTTGCAACAACATGGATGGGACTTGAGGACATTATGCTAAGTGAAATAAGTCAGACAGAGGAAGGCAAATACTGTATGATATCACATATATGTAGAATCTAAAAAAGTCAAACTCATAGAAACGGAGAGTTGAATGGTGGTTACCAGGGACTAGCTAGTGGGGAAACTGGAGAGATATCAGTCAAAGGGTACAAACCTCCAGTTGTGAGATGAATAAGTTTTGGGATCTAATACTCAGGATAATGCCTGTAGTTAACAATAAGCACATGAAAAGATGTTCAACATCATAGCCATCAGGGAAATGCAAATAAAAATCCCAATGAGATACCACTTCACACCCATTAGATGGCTATAATAACAAGTGTTGTTGAGGATGTGAAGAAATTGGAACCCTCATACACTGCTGGTAGAAATGTAAAATGGTGCAGCCACTTTGGAAACAGTCTGGCAATTCTTCAAAAGATTAAACATAGAATTACTGTTTGATCCAGCAATTCCACTTTATAAATTAAGGTTCACAGCAGCATTATTCATAATAGCCAAAATGTGGAAACAACTCAAATGTCCATCAATTGGTGAATGGATATCTATACAATGAAACATCATTAGGCAATAAAAAGTAATGAAATACTGATATGTGCTACAGTGTGGATGACTCTTGAAAAATTATGCTAAGTGAAAGAATCCAGTCACAAAGGATGATGTATTACATGAATCCATTTATATGAAATGGCTTAGAATAGGCAAATCTATATATATTGAGAAAGTAGATTAGTGGTTACCTAGGACTGGGGAGGAAGAGTGGATTGGGATGGGAGGGGCTTTCTTTTTGGTTTCATGAAAATGGTCTAAAATTGGGGTGATTTTTGCGCAGTTCTGTAAATATACTAAAAAAATTGAATTTTACACTTTAGATGGGTGAATTTTATGGTGTGTAAATTATATCTCAAAGTTGCTGCAAAAAAAAGCCCCATGACAATGCTAAGTCCACTTCCAAAGATGCCTAGTTCAAGTTTGTTTAAGTATTGGGAGAATAGGCATTTTATTTTCCACCTATATTGAACAAAAGTTTTTTCCTGTTATTTATGCTACTAAATTAATGGTATTCATTAGAGGGCATCGCATTAATGGTAATGTGGTATTCTACTTTGAATCTCCTAGCATAAAGGGGGAGGATAGAAAAGTTCATCTTCCAGTTTCCTTCTATCTAGCATATCCTTAACATCATACAGTAGTGGATACTTTCTAAGTTACAATCTTGAATGATTTTCATAAATTTAGGAAGCCAGCATGGCTTCAGTAGACTAAGGGGAGAAAGGCAGTGCTGTTTCTACCTTTTGATTACATAGGCACAATGTCGTTTAGCCACCAATGGCCTAGGAAAGCCCTTGAGATCAAGCTCTGTCTACATCACATAGAGTAACTCTCAAACCAGAAGGCAGCCAAGAGCCAGCAATGGAAGAAGCATCCCTCCATTGCAGAGTTTATGTGTCATCTTTCTTGAGCTTCACCATCTTCTCATGAATCAAAGTAAGTTATTTTTTTGGAGTATGGGACCAGATGTGTGTCCTTCTAGCATCATCTCTAAATATTGCAAAGTTTACTTCCTTTATCACCTCAGGGAACAACTCAGCAGAGATAAATTTCCTACCGGGTCTTCATATCAGGTTTCGGAGCAAGGAGTCCTTTATTTGTTCATGACTATGATTGATTCCTCTTTAGTTCTTGACCTTATGAAAGTTTCCAAGCCTTATTTTCAGGAATCTCCTCAAATTGTTATTCAGTGAGTTTTCAATAAATAAAAGAGAACACCAGAAAGGTAATACAAAATACATGGAGAAATGAGCACCTTAAAGTGTGTGTGTGTGTGTGTGTGTGTGTATAAAAAAAGTAATTGGAGAAAGTTGTTCACTTTCCCAGCACGGTGAAAAAAATCAAAACAAAACAGAAATGGAACAGAGCCCTCAGAACTCAGAAATACTCTCCTAACCCTTTGCTTGGGCAATTTCCTTTAAAATCTGTGAGTGCATATTTGGTGTATCTGTGTGTGGAACCTCAGCAGGATGATAGTATACTTTATTTCCACTATTGATTATAAGGCAGCAGTTTCTCTTCCCAAAACTAGTCAAGCGTCTGGTTACCTATTTTATTTTGCTGAGGCATAGACAACTCATTTTTTTCAGAAGCTTGAAAATATCCTCTATAATGTTGCTTTCATTTTTTTCAGTCCAAGAAGTATTGATTTCTCTGGTGATTCAATTTGATTTTGTGAGCAATAGTTTCCACCTGGCGAGAGAGCTAAACTGAGCTACTTCGAAGAATCCACGGCATTTATTCATTGTTAAAAGACACTCAAATTCATTCCTACAGATCTCCGGTCATTAAGAGCATTCTTGATATTCTTTGTTCCAAATAAAAAAGATGTCAATATGTATTTTGATAGGAAAATATAGAAAAGAGTGCTTCGTTTCCTGTAAGACAAGTATTTTCATTCTGCGACTGACCATAAGACTGGTCTATAAAGTAACCTTTAATATATGCAGGTACTTGTTACTCAACAAAAATAGGCTTATAATGTGAAATGGAAACCTGAATCAGAGTCTTGAACATGTCCTCTCATTATCTTGAGCTAGATTTATTTACATTTGGATTTTCAATCACTGGTATCATTAATTTTTAACAGAGTTTAAAAAACAACCATGGCTATCACCAAGAATATTTTTAGGGTCATATATAATTAAAACTTGCAAGTTCATACTCAAATGGAAGAATCCAGAGGTCTGGAATCTGGGACTTTGAATGGATGCTCAGAAATTCATACATTTTAGAACATCACCAAAGAATCTATTGGGATAACTTGGAAATGCAAACAGGTCTACGATAAACATTCTTTATTGAACATATATTTATTCTCTGGAGGATATTTATTATCTGAAATTTACAGATAATCTTTACAAAGTACTATCTTTAGAAAGATACTAAATTTGACCCTAGTTCTATGTGACTGTCAAATACTTTACTTCAAAACAAGGCATGCTAGATATGAATCGATTTAACTGCAGTATTCAGCAATGCAGAAGATATCAAATGTTTAGCTGAAATCTAGTCAAATGATAGCTTCCCCTTATTAGAAGTTTAGCAATGAATTAAAAAAATGTGAGGTCAGTTGTATTGACTTCAGTGAATCAAAGCTTGTTTTAGTGAGAACTATTTCCATTTCTAAATACTCTCAAATAATACTTTATAATCCGGGGGCCGCCCCGGCCCCGAGGTGTAGCGGTTGAGTTCGTGCGCTCTGTTTAGGCTGCCTGGGGTTGTGCAGCTGCAGATCCCGGGTGCGCATCCACTCGTCAGCCATGCCGTGGCGGCGTCCCATATAAAGCAGAGGAAGATCAGCACAGATGTTAGCCCAGGGCCAGTCTTCCTCAGCAAAAAAGAGGAGGATTGGCAACCAATGTTAGCTCAGGGCTAGTCTTCCTCAAACACACACACAAAAAGGATACCTTATAATCCATTAAAAAAATGTTTCTTTGCATCAGCATCAAGTTTAGTTTAGTATTCCATAAAATCATTTTCCTATTTACATCTAGATAATAATGAAAATACCCTAATTCTCCACAATTTATTGATAACCTTTTTAGACATTATAAAAACATTGATCATCTACCCTTCCATAAGACAATTAGAATTTTCAGAAATCATAACAAATGCTCACTTGACTCCTTACTGAATCACTTTCCTCCCTATAACGTTTTCATTTAAAATGTTTGTTACAATGCAACCCATAATGGACAGTGAACTTGAAACTTGTGGGGAAAGTTAATGTCCATGAAGTGAGCTGCCAAAATTGTTAAACCACACAGGGCCTCTTTCTATGAGATTAACTGGGATAGTTTAACCCTTATTAATTCAGGCACTGCTTACTTCCCTTCTGGTATTTGCTTCAGTTTCAAATTTGCATGAAAGCATTTACATAGGGATGTCATTTCCAGCATGAATAGCAAATGAAGCCGTCAAAATGTAAAGCAAAGTCTGGAAAAGAAATTGTGTTGTTCAGCAGCAAATGTTCAGTAGCAAAAGTGAATCATACATTATTAAAGTGAACATTGAATTTATATTCTGATTTAATTATTTGTTAGACTTTGGTTTTCAGCAATACCATGCGGTGAAATCACTAATCACTTTTTCCTTCAGGTTCAACATAATGTTCACATAGTTTGCATCGCCTGATATGAAATTCCTCTCAGCAATGGGGTTTATAAAACAGAATAAAAATGTTTTGGTTTGTTTTCATGTGTTAACTTTTCTAAACATACCTCCATGGTCTCAGATGAAATCATTCATTTAAACACAACTTGAAAGGTGGCAAAGCACATGGGACTCAATGGAAATCAATATAGAGAGACATTACGTGTCTTGCGTGGGGCCAGCAGCAGGGGGGCAGAGGAGTTCTGTTGTATAGACAAGGTTACCAATTGTTATAAATGTCACCATTCAAGTCACATGTGAACTTGCTTACCAGCCATTCTGTGTAATGTTTTCAGTGGACATACTAAAAATGCAATCTAAAGATTAAATAGAAGATACCAGTCATTGCAGCGCCCTTCCAATATGATTTAGACAAAGTTCTACATTTCCCATTACATGGTCAAAACACAGTAACAAACAAACAAAAATTGTGTTAATGCCAATGTATATTTCTGTGCTTATGTGAAAATGTTATTCAATCTGAAAAAGGTTATTTTACATTATTGTAAAAAAACATGATCTAACATTATTGGATACTGGGATAGAACCTGTAAAATAACATATAGATAGTCTTCTAATTCAATGTAGTTTCATGTTCCATCTACCCGGAAAATGTCTGCTTTGCATGTTACTTGTCAAATTGTCTAATGGCATTTCAAAATTTCTACTCCTCTCCTTCAGATTCTATGATAAGAATCTTCAGTTTAGGTATTTAAGACATTTTGCCAATTTACGTTCTCTATGAACTTCTAACCAAATCACCATGAAAAAATAGCACACTTTGACCCTGATAGAGGGTTACGTTTCTTTTCAAAGAATAAATTGAATGGCAGATGGGACTCTATATGCCCACTTCTAACCTGCCCACTGTAGGGATGTCTATTCCATAATCATGAATTTAGCATATTTGAGTTCTAGTTACATCTATATCACAGTTAAATCATACCTTCATTTGCATAATCAATAAATGTATATAATTTAAAGCATGTCTGTAAAGAGGGTTTTGGAGGAACACAGTTTGGAAAAGTTAATTTTCTTTTCTAAATTTTAAGAAAACCAATTTAATTAAAAACTATGTTTGGATTTCAAAAACTGTTGGTGTTTGACAATTAGAGCCATAAAATTACTGTGGTTAAAGTTCAAGGGCAGAATTTAAAAATAATGTAAATGGGAAGACACTTTTGTAAGGTGAAGAGTAATAGTTTCCTCCAAAAGTAAATTAGGAAAGAAAGCTTGGGGAAAATAAAGGAAACAACTTCAAATCGTTGCCACTGTTATATGGAATGTCAAACTGAGACAAGATGATAAAAAGAAATGGAGTAACAGTCGTCTAAATTAGTCATTCCCAACCTGTGGTTGGATGCGCCCAATAGAATGAGTGCTGAGAATTGTTAAAAGGGCCCAAGAACACACATGCACAAGAAGTGTGACTGTTAACTAAGGGACAATGTATTGCCCATGTATATATGACTGTTTTTCACCTATAGGTTACATAAGAAGATACGAACTCATACTAAAGCACATCGGCATTCCTAGCAGCTTATTTCACATTAAGGACTATTACTATAATATGGGGGTTCAATTTCATTTTCTTTAATTAAAAAGGAATCCTCATACAGAGTGAGGATGGACTATTACGGAAGATGGGACAATGAAGACATATCTTAGCTGCCTTTAAGCTGTGAGCTACTTTTGCTTTTGTGAATGGTATTATTTAGCCAACTGTAACAAATCATTAGCAGCCCACAAAGCCCTTGAAGGGCTACCACTAGCTGGGGAAGAGAGGCCAAAAACATTTCTAAGAATAGATGGTTCCAAAGACTAAGTTAAAAAGGCACATTTCAAGCAACAGATTTTGTAGGGACTTGGAAACTAAAATTTACAATGAAGGTCAGAAAAGGGAAATGCAATATCAGGGAGGTTCCTGGAACACTGTAAGAGGACTTGTCAGAGAACAAGAGATAAGTAAATAAATTACAAAGCCTTTGAGAAACATGAGCTCAGTGACCAGAATACCTGAGTTATAATCCTTTATAATCCTTTAGGCTCCTCCACTTATGACGTAACTGACCTTGGGCTAGTTACTTTCCTCATCTGTAAACCCAGGTTAAAAATACCTGTTTCGTGAAGATCAAAGTAGTTAATTCATGGGACTTTACCATTTTTGGCCAGCTGTTCACCAAACATTTTTCCTTTTGCCAAATAACAGAATACCAAAAAAAAAAAAAAAAAAAAAAGAAAAGAAAAAGAAAAAGAGGTTGAAAGGCTTAAAAAAATAGTTCCAAAATCTTTGCCTCCAATTTTAACGTGTATCAAAAGAGACAGTTCATTACAGTTTTTGTTTTCTCAATATTGCTGTGACTTGTCTTTCAAATAAAAGATTAGATAAAATTTTCCTCTTTCTATATGAATGTGAAAAGGCTAATCTATGCAAGAAAGACTCTTCTAGAAATGGAAGTTGTGAGATGTGTTAACAGAATCATCAAAATTAAACAGAGAAAAGTGTTATGGAATGTTATCTGATCTGATCAAGTAAGGCTTACAACTTCTTATGCTGCCATAACTCATCCTCAATTCCTCATTTTGGCATGCTCTTTCTCCTTGGGTTTATCATATCCTCCCCGCCTCCCCCCCACCACCCCCGCCGGCCATCTACTCAGAGCTGCAGCTTATCAAATGCAGTGAAAGCTTTATTACAAGATGATATTGTCCATTGCATTTTGAGCTCGACTGGGAGCCTTTTGGGATAGGGTCTGGGTGGGGACAATGTCTAATTCATCTTTTATTATCTTACTCTTTATATTCTGAGTACAAGGTCTCATACACTGTTAGAACATAGTAAACGTTCATTATTACATTGTAAGTTAATGTTCAGAAAAAGTCATGCCATGTCTCGTGTCTGTAGTTAGTAGATAATATCTGTAGTTAGTAGATAATATGTTAATTTTCTGTGGCATGTTGAAAGACGATGTCCATCATACGTGAAGACAATATTATAGATAATAGAGTATAAGATGTGGTTAGTTTTTTCCTTTACAGTAGAGGTTGTGTCTCTGGGCTGCACATTAATCATTACATTTAGTAATAATGTGAATATTATTCTCTATATAATATTATATAATCGATTACATTATAAAATGATTAACATTGATATAATGTCACATATACTGACTTGGATTCGATAACGATTTCTTTTTTCAAAGCATTTTTTAATGCTTCCTTTCCTTTCTCAGGGTGAATGTAAGGCAAAAATTTTACAGATAATCATCCGGAGCAGGTAATCAGTAAAGTAAGAATTTTCAGTGGACAACTGAAGCATGTTGCCCATTGAGTTGCTAGGACTTGGCTTAAGATTTTGTTGGTAGGACTGAGCAGAGTTTAGGTACAAATGGAAAAAAAAAAGGGAGGGAAAGGAGGCTCGAGCTTGAAGAGATACAAATTTCACAGAGGCTTCTTAGGTTCACAGGCTGAGGTTATATTAGCTGTAACTTGTGACATACGAACACAACTTCTATATTAAATAACTAAATAGCTCTTAATAAAAGTTTAATGATAAGAAAACAAGTAAAAAAATAGAGCGATGAGTTTTCTTATCTGACTTGTTAGCAGTTGACAATGTTATCTTGCTGTTAGTCCTCCTAAATGTAAGAAACATCTCTTATATTTATGTATATACTATATATGCATGTATGCACATATGCTCATGAATGTGTACAGAGAAAGACCCTCAGTCATGCTCCTTACTATTAATAAAATGTAATTAACACTTTTCTATATATTCAAAGACACTTGGAAAGAAATTAGCAACAACTCACAAGCCAGGTTATTTTCCAGGTTATTGAAAGATATAAAAAAAATTCTTTTTTCATCAACCAATTTCCACATAGGAAATCAATCTAGATAAAGATTTTTTTGAATGGCAGGTAGTGAAAGATGGTTCATTTCCAAACACAAAATGCTTTGTAGGAATGGGGTCCAACGAAGCAGGTGGAGATTTCCGTGGAGACTCCGGAAACTTATCAAGTTTTTTGTTTTACAGCTCATTAATTAAGAGAGTTTCTTCACCAATTTCCTTTAAAGAATTTGTTCATGTATTAGCCATGAGTCTCATGGGGCTCTTGAGCTGAAGATGGAAAGGAGGCAAATATAGTCTCCATAAAGGCTGTTTGGGAAACATAAGTATCAGATGCTCAACAGTGACGTTGTCAGAGCTTGCACTTAGATATGATCAAAACAGAGTTCAATAACTGTATTGTTAGGACCAGTTAATCAGCCTTGTGATTGAATTGCCGGGTTAGATCCTGCTCAGCTCTGCACCATCTGCCACGCTGGCTCCTTTTGCTGCACACTCAGCAATTGCTGAGGGCCGGGTATACAACCATTTGTTGAGTTAAATCAAGTTAATAGGTTCTTAACTGAATCTGGCATCTCTTAGTTTTCCTCAATAATTTGCCTCCAAAATAGAGTTCTTTTGAAATATACACCACATGCAAGAATGTAAATGTTACGGTTTTCATTTAAGCTCTCTGAACTACCACGTGTCTATCACTCTAAAGCAAATAGCACACACGTGAAGAAATGCTCTTTTGACAACTAAAGACAAATTGATACATTCACAGCATGTGGCCTTTTTATTTTGCTCATTTTTATAGGAAAAATGGAAATGTTTATTCCTGCCAAATATACGTGTTTGTCCTTCATGTTTTAATGCATCTCACATATAAAATCTAACATGTTAATTCAACTGTGCCCAAACTGATAGTAAACCTGGGTATATAAGTTCAGTTTATATAAATGTTAGGCAGTTGAACACTTTTCAAATTCAATATATTTAGATCAAAAAATTCTAGCGTATTTAGTATATTTTTCTTTTATAGAAGGATTTTTACAATCATCTCCATATTAATGGAAGCAACACATCCATGTCAATTATAGTTTGAGAGGGAGGGATATCCATGAGAAAATGGTGGGCAATTAATCATGGAATATGAAATTTGGAATAAAAAAGGAATTTTGTCATTATTTTAAAAGGATAGAAAACATATTCCTCAACTGCAATTTTTCTTGAGTAGTTTATTACTCTAAGTAACTGTATACAAATAAGTGAATATACATTAATTTATATACGGATGCCAAAGGCAGAACTTCATAGTGTAATTGGAAAACCACGGACTGAGAATAAAACAGATGAGAACTTGAATTCAGGGTCATAAATTTATTAAATATGTAATGTCAGCCAAAGTTCTTTAATTCTTTTCTGACTCAGTTTTTCTTGTCCATAAAATGGAAATAACAATAACGTATATCTCAAATGTGCTATGAAAAGTAAGGAGATGACATATGCGATATTACGTGGTTAATGGAAAGGACTCAACAAAAATAATTAAATCAATCTAAAGAAACTCACACATAAGTTGTTAATATGTGATGAATTTCTTCTTTAGAAATTATCTGGTCCTAAATACTCATTTGATATTTTTGTATACTTTAGCAAAATGTTATTGGTTTATTAAACATTCTAACTGAGCCATTGAAAATGCTAATCCTGAATTCACTACATTGATTCATTGCCTGAGCCAGGCATCAGTACTCATGCAAACGAACCGGTTTTGTTTCCTGGAAAGACTCTTCTGTCACTTTCCATTTAGCCCTTTCCCAGCTTGTAGATTTAAGCTGGTGAAAATGGAAGCCAATCAAATGCTTGTCACCCAGCCAGGCCACAAGGCTCACTCGTATGAAGACATTAGTTTTTCATCATGTTTAGAAGAATACTTCTAGTCCTGATTTGTCTACAAAGTGAGGTCACCTCTTAAATATGAATTAAATAACTGAATTCTGGCTAAAATTACCTCCTGGTAATTTTTTTAAAATGATATATTACATTTCTTTTTAAAGAATAAGTTGCGGTCATACAGTGGCATTTTCTTAAAATTTATTTTCCAGAAAGGAAAGGAAATGGTAGAGTTAGGCCCTTGAGAAAGTGATTAATCCCCTGGCCGCAGAGAAGCAGAATGACAACGTGGATAAATACCTTGTCTTTAACGCAAGTTTCAAGTGACTGTGGCCAGTCACAGCAGAAATGGTAATGAGGGGTCTGTGGAGAATGGTTCTTCAGAACAAACCAGCAAAGCATTGGTGGGTATGTAAGAAAATGATAGTGGTCCCAGAGGAATTTCCTTTCTTCCAGGCTTACACTTTGAAGCTTTGAATTCTGAACTTTTGAACTATGTTGGCTTTATCTTGTCCCTTTGGAGAGATTTGCGAGGTACTCATAACACTCGCCATAATTATATTCTTAAAAAATTAATGATACAAAGATTTTCAAAGGAAAATTGCTTCAAAAAAATTCTACAACTAGCAAACACACACATACACACATAAAGTTCTGATATGATTGGTTCTAACACAGCCTAAGAAAAAGCAGGCCTCTTTGTTATATCTCCAAAGCCCCCAATAATTTATAATAAAGCTTGTAAGTCATTATCAGAGGCTGGAATTCTCTCTTTATAACTAGGAAGAAGACATAAAGGGAAATCTAAAACGGTAGAAATCAAGAGAGAAAACCAGCATGGGGCCAGCTGAGGATATACAATTGAGGCTGAATATATTCTTCAAAAGAATTATTTTTAACAAATCCCTTCTCAGTTTGATATATGATTCAGCAAATGCTCTGTCTTGGGTTTTGTGGCTCTTTGGTACTTAGAGACAGAGCACATCAGATTCTCTAAAATAATAAAATTAGGTTATTGGAACAATTTACTGGAGCTTAGAGAACCTCTTGCAACAAAGATCAGTCTTTCAAAGACTCTCCATGTGCTTTGCAGGCCAGTTCAGTTTCTGGTTTAGTGTAATGAGAGAAGCCACAGTCACACAAAGGGGGCCTGGTATTTCAATTAGTCATTAAATGTTAAAGCTTCATCATTTTCCATAAGGAATACTTTAACATTTTTTCTATATTAACATGTTTATACATTAATTCTAAAATCTGCAATAAGTAAGGTCAAATTTCCTAGCCACCTTATTGAATTCTGCTATTTTCAAAGCTCATTGAACCAGTTGATCGCTCCACCTTACAAACGGTTAAGAAAATGTGTTTCACTTGCTTCAAGTCTTTATTTAATAAATGTATGTGTCCAAATGCTGTAAGATCAAGATACACATTACCTAGAGTAAAACATAAATTAATGAAAAGCTATCCATGCCGGGTAGAATAAAACTGAGACTGATTATGCAGTTATACATCTGTCACTAAATTAACTTTTAAAAATGATTAAATGTGAAATATCAATTCTTAAAAAATGTAGACCCCTGAAATAGCATGCTAAAATGTAAACCTTGTTGTAAAAAGGATGACCTACGTAACTACAGAGAATGTCACATATTTAGCTGACAGTATCCATCAATCATTGATGAAATTATAATATTTATGATGTTTTTCTGGCAAACAATACAAACCTGATGAAAACTTGAATATAATAGTATATCGTCTTTGATTTTAAAAATTGAAATATTCGAGATTTAACCTTCACTAGAAGCTAGTAGAACAAAGAACAAATTGTAAGACATTTCTAGGACACATAAAAAGTTTGAGTCATTACCTTAATCATTGACATTTAACTACAAAATCAGTGATTTTCTTATTCAAATTTCATGTATACATACATATGACTCACAAAATATGAGAAACAATAACTAAACTATAGGTTTTATGTTACATTCATATAAATTCCCTAAAAGGAGACATTGATTAGATCATTATGAGAGTTCCATAATATGTTAATATATGTCATAGATATCAACAATATATGTTGTTAATATATGTTCTGGTTAAATTGTAGATGGTTCCCACAAAACATAGGTACATATAATGAGGTTAGAAATTTCATAAGACACATCTGTAAGACCAACACTGCCAACTACAAACACTATCCCTCACATGTATTCTAGAGAAATTTACCTTAAATCAATTTGCCATGGATAGGTTCTTTCTCAATCATTATTGGGTAATTATTAGAAATATTTAAAAATTTATACATGATGTTGGAGTGCAACAAGAAATTTAGATATGTGAGTTCTGTCAAGCACCTAAATGTCAGAAAAAATATAAACATAAACAAGCAAACAACAACAACAAAATGATATATAAACCTTCCAAAATAAGAACATGGAGGAATCTTGGCCATATCTCTAATATACCAACAATGTAAGACCCTTGTCCATCTCCTGTTGCTTTAAAATAACAGCGTCTAAAATGGAAATAAGCAATCTTGACAAGAGGAAAAAAATATTGTGAAAAAAATGTAGAGTGTAGAGTTAGTCCTCAATGGTTTTCTAGGTTTTGCTAATGTAGTAAGTGTATATGTGTAATTCTGGATGTGTTGCTTTACCTTTACATCCATCTGTATCTCCATCTGTAAAATGGGCACAATAGTAGTTAGCTTATTAGTTTGATGTGAGGATTAGATGGATTGTATGCAATGTGGCCAGCAAAGGCTCTGGACTATGATAGATGCTTCATACACAGTAGATTTAATGTCATATATTCACTCTGCTTACTGTGTAAATGAATGTTGGTTGATGTTGTGGGGGCCCTATACCTAACACAAAACCTTATTGTCAAAGTGTCTCAAGCAAAATTGTGACATATAGATGAGATTTTTCCTCTACACGTTAAACTTTCTCTTTTTGGACCCATAGTAAACATACCCAATATCATTTGAATGCTTACTGTATAGCAGGTATTTTATCTCATTTAATCCCCACAAGAATCCCAAGATGGAGGCGCTCTTATGAGCCTCATTTTACAGATGAGGATGCTAAAGGTTGAGGGGAGGTGGAAGGACTCACTTGAAGTCACATAGCTGGTAAGTCAAAAATTAGGATTTGAACACAGTCTAATAGCAGTGACTAAGCTCTTACTTATTAAACCATAACCTCCTCCACTTCTCATCCTCCCATTCATCAGTTGTGCATTTGTACATACTCTCCCTTCTCTGCATCTTTACTCTCATTATTAAGACTCCAATATCAGACACAGAAAGAGGCATTACAGTAGAAAAATTTAAAGCATACTTGATCTCAAGCTCTGGCTGTGTGCCATTTACTAGCTTATGACCTTGGGAAATTTTACTTAACTACACTATGACTCAGTTTCTCATAGTAAAATGGAAAAAAATGAAATAACACAGGTAAAACTCTGAGCACAGGGCCAGGGATATGTTAGAGGCTCAATAAATATTATATATGTATCATTTATAGCTTTGTTGAATAAACCATGAGTGTCTGCATTTCAAGTCATTTTTATGAGTCAAATAAAAGATTTGCCTAGTTAAATAAATGTAAAAATGGGCAAGTAGGAAAAATTTATAGATATGGATAGTCCTTCACCAATGCCCACAAAAAGAATAATAATTAATATTAAAATAATAATGTGTGTTCCATAAATAATGCTTTAGCAACTACCTTTTGAATAATGACATTGTGGAAGTTTCTTTACGGATAACTCTAATTCTTGTAACCACTTAAAGTAGTATTTTTCATTTTTATAGATGTGAAAGAGCAGAGTCAGAGAATTTAATTTCTTGCCTAAGGTTACACAGCTATTAAGTGTTCAAGCAAGGATTTAGATTCTGAAGCCATATATTCTTCCCGTTGCTCTAACCTTTCTCCTCGCACAAGTATAGGTAGTCACAACTTCCCCTTGGTAGAGAACTAACTCTGTGATGTAGCTATGCAATGCCTGAGGAGTAAGAACTGGAAGGTTTGCAGATGTCTATGAAACCAATGTGAAAGCTAAGGCAAGAAGAGTCAGGAAGGCTAAGGCTACTGATCTCCAAGGTATAGGTTTCCACAACCATAGTTCTATTTCAATTCCAGAGGTCAGCTTGCCAGAACATGCGTCATCTTTGCCCATGGCGGCGATATCTAGGTTGCCTGGATTTTCCTGGCAGCGAGTCTGAGAGATACCTCAGCTATAGAGGTCTCCCAGAAGATGGGTGGCTTCAGGCTAAGAAGAAGGAGAGTCTTCTTTCCACTCCTGTTACACTATTCTCATCAAAGCACACTGTCAGCTCCAGCCTTTTGCTGACCCAGTGATTGTGTCTACTTCTTACTCTTGCATCCACTTGCTCATGCAACATGTGTGCTATGTGTAGCCGTAGAAGCTCTTTTGGAAATACCAGAAGAAAGGAGCTTAAAGTCCATTCGAGGAATCAGAAACATTCATGTGTGATATATTTATAATAATCAATTACAAAGTGGTCTGTGGAAATGTTTTCCAGGCTTTAAAGAGGTATGCTTGTAACTAGTCAATTCCTAGGTTATTATAATGACTATAAATCATCAATAATAATAACTATGAACCACTTGCTGCCCATGATTTTAGGTTACATGCAGTGCGTTGCTTCCTAGAGCACCAAAAAGCTGGAACCAGTGCTATCATACAGTGTAGAAAAAAACACTATTATTGCAAAGGGAATAACAGAATCTGAGAGATAGAATGACCTAAATTGGTCATCTAATCAAACATTATTATTTTACTTAGATGACAACTAAGGCAATGAAGATGATATATTTGGAATATATTGAGTTGGTTGAAATTCAAAAGGTCATCAAACAATTTGATCAATCTTTTATACCTTAATGTGAATTAAAACCAATGTGATCCAGCGCCAGTACTATCCACTTTTTCCCTTAATGACATGGATAGGAGAAGAAATCCTGGATTCACAAAATTTCCAAAGAACATTCAGAACCTTCTGCAATGTCATACTTCACTGTTTAACTTATTCCTCTATGGGGAAATTCTCTAATCTGATATTCACCCTTCAGGTTGAACTTTAAACCATATTTTCTTTTCACTCTGAGTGAAGTGACTAGTCCTTTGTTTCTGTATTGCAATTAGCCTTGAATTCAGTTGATCCTGGAGGCAGAGAGAGAATAAAATACATGTGACAGAATCTGAAACCCATTCTGACTTTTTGTCTATTTGGCTGTTCTTCATAGATTTTATGCTTAGAACTTTAATTTTCCAGTTTTTAAATCCACATATCTCTTTATAGCTTTTTGTAGCACTTTTTGATTTGCAGGCTTTCTCTCTAGGGACTACGTGGAAAGGCAAAAGGAAACAAATATGAACAGAAGAAAGTTATTTGGACAATTTTATTGCTGCCTATTATTATATAATCTACTGCTTTATTGTCCATAAAAGTTTAAGTAGAGCTAATATGGGAATAGAGATTAAAAGTCCAATGATCAAATTTGCCAAATTCTCTATGAAATATCTGAATAGAAACAGGTCTAGAGAATATGCTTGTATTCCATAGAAATTTTCTTCTTTAGAATCACTCTATATAGTCATGGAACTTCATCAATGTTAATTCCTTTTGTGGTAAAAGTATGCTTTTAATCATGTGCACAATTGTGATTCTATGTGCTTTCTGAAATTTTCATTTAAAATTTTTTCTGCATTTATTTTATATAAGAACTCTTTCAAATGGTTAGCCGAAAGTGTAATATTGATTAAACCAAATATTTTGAAGATGAAATGTGTAAAGTAAGACAACTGATCCAATTAACAATGTTCATATAATGATGTTCTTTTCACATTTTATGATAACATTACTGAGAGTATAGATTTCAGGGCTAGTTCCAAATAATCTGTATGAAAGGGGCCAGAACATTTTGTTTTGACCTTAATATACTGAATATAATGTTTTAAAAAATTTGCTTTTTCTTTCCTTTATAGAGTAATGTCTAAAGAAAAAGGTAGGAATGTGCTTTGTTAATTTGTAAGTTGATAGCCGACAGATTTAGATGGTGATATCTTAGATCCATGTACCAAAACGTTTCTGTGGAGTATGCGTGAAAAAAATGAAAAATTGTGATATGTGTACCTTTTCAGCTATCATATATTTGGATTTACTTTATATTTCCAACTTTGAGGTCCTAAGAAAATCTAAACTAGTGTTTTTTCTCTGTGGCACATTAGCTTATGAAATACAAATGTTTAGAACATCCGTGGAAACTGTGGTTCAGTGCGGTTTGTGTCTTTTAACAAACTTCAGAGCAGATGCTTTGTCAGGGTTAAAAACCACGGTTCAATCATCTGACTGAAAATGGGACCAAACATTGGCCCAAGTTAAAATTTTACTGAAGGTTCCTAGATTTGTTCGGAGCGCCTGGTGCCAATGATGTATAAAAGTGTCCATATGCACTCTACCATTGGATGCTCAAATTGCTATGTTAGAGAAACTACTGGTTTTTTGACACATGTTTTACCTTTTATCATCTAGAAAGAGTTTTGATTTTAATAACATGAAGGTCTGAAAAAGTTTACAACATTTTATTTGTTTTGTTACCTTCTCTTGCTCCCAGGATTATGATATTATTTTATATTTTTACAATGTGAATAGTGCTACCGTTTTTTTAGAATTAAAAGGTCATTATATGGCCAGCCCCGGTGGCCTAGTGGTTAATTTTGGTGCACTCTGCTTCAGCAACCTGAGTTCGCAGGTTCGAATCCTGGGCACAGACCTACACCACTTGTCTGTCAGTGACCGTGCTGTGGTGGTGACCCACATACAAAATAGAGGAAGATTGGCACAGATGTTAGCTGAGGGCAACTCTTCCTCAGCTAAAAAAAAAAAGGTCATTACAATGAAAGTACTGTAAGTGGATTTCTTAACTTATGGAATTCTGTGATAAAGAATAAACCAACAGAGTTTACATCACTTTTACACCCTAGAGAGCTGCTCACACCTTCTTAATTCACAGGGAATTTATTTAAGGTCGATTTCAGTTAGGTGTGAGGTTTCACCTCCAAGTATATATTTAAACATTTTTTTCTTTTTCTCACTTAAAATAATCTTAACTCTTGAAACTAGAGACATCAAAAGTGATACATAATATGGACATTTTAAATTAAAACAATTATTGAAGGCTATATTTTAAATTTACATGCTATATATACAAATACACACATATACATTTATAAGGGGATTGAGAGAAGAAAAAAAATCAGTTTGTCACTGAAAGTCAAGCTGATTAGAAAAGGACTAACCACCCACATCAACAAGAATATAGAAAGATACTTCTATGTTTCTTCTCATTATTGAGTTATGGTCACTGTGTGGGTGTCAGTTCTTGTACTACCTACGTGGAATGCATTTTTAAAAATAAACAAATCTAGGGGGCTGGCCCTGAGGCCTAGTGGTTGAGTTTGGCCTGCTCCACTTTGGCAGCCCAGGTTCGGTTCCTGGGTGTGGACCTGCACCACTCTTGGTGGCCATTCTGTGGCAGTGACTCAGCATGGTGTGGCATACGAAAGAGAAAGCTCGGCACAGATGTTAACTCAGGGTAAATCTTCCTCAATAACAACAACAACAAAAATAATTGAATCTTATTTGGGGTTCTGTATGTGATTTTCACATCTTAACCTCAAAGATTAACATCTCCTCAGGAATGTCAAATTGATTGGAAAACTTAAGGGCAATTTTTGAGGAATGTTTTCTATGTAGCCAGCCAAGTCATATCGTTCATAATTTTGTTTCTCTGAGATACCAAAAAACTATGTCAAATCTCAATTCTAACATTTCCTGAAACAAATAATAGAAAGCAAACCATTCAGAAATTATATCTAAAAGAAATATATAAAACAGTCATTGAAACAAGGATTGATAAATTATGATATATGAAGTGGAATTCTGGCACTGAAGTTTATTGAACTCATAATTTCTGGTTTACTTTTCTAGCATTTTCCTCCATATGCTAATCAGCAAAAAATCACTTTATACTTGTAAAGTAACCACTCCCTTTTATCATCTTTAGAGAAATTCAAATAAAAAAATAAGTTTGAAGAAACGGAAGCAACTACTTGTCTTAGGGTTTTTTTTTTTTTTTCTTGAGGAAGATTGTCCCTGAGCTATCATCTGTGCTAGTTTTCCTCTATATTGTATAGGGACACTGCCACAGCATGGCTTGATGAATGGTGTGTAGGTCTATGCCCGGGACCTGAAACCATGAACACCAGGCCACCGAAACGGAGTGCACCAACTTAACCACTACACCACTAGGCCAGGCCCTGTAGGGATTTTTCATGATTTAAATCTACTACTTACTTAAATTCAGGATATGAATAACAAATGTACATATAAGAAGCCTAAGTTCACATGACTGGCTGGGATACACCTGCATCATTTAATTTCTAATGAGAGAAACTTTCCATCCTTGAATACTCATATTTGTCAATTCCCTGCAAAAAGAAAACTACCTTTGCACACTCTGTTTGAACACCATATTTTCTCTGACTTCTCTGCTACTCATGCAAACAGTGTCACTTCAGTACTCAATGAACCAGCCACTAAATTGGTCCTCCACAAAGGGTTTGAGATCAATAACTAATTTTGAAAACTGATTAGTTTGCACCAGAGTAGTAGACAGTTCCGAATTTTGCCAGAGGACATAGTCAGTAAATAGAGGCATTAGTGCACTAGTAATAGGTTGGTGATACAGCCCAAATCTACCATAAACTCTTTTCCACAAAGGGCGATTTGAGTCTTTATAAGCAACTTCATTTGTAAATTAAATTTTTTTTGATGCTGAACTAAAGCTTAGTTTTATTATACTACATAGCTGGTTAATAAGTGTTGTTTGTAAATGAATTCTAATAAAGCAAGCAAGCTCAGCCTTGAGAGACTGTTAAAGAGCCTCAGACATTTTTATATATCTTGGTTGGTTGTGAATTCCAGATGTTTCCAACATGAAAAATGTTATGTTCTAACAGTTAACGTTGTATTGCTAGCCATTCAGAAGATAAATCTTTCTATTAGATGGGAATGTTGCTATGGAGATAACTGTAAAAGTCTGACCTAGGAGAAGAAGTGAGGAGGGAAGTGTTCTAAAGGAAGGGAGAATACCAGTTATGCCAATAATTGAAAAGGTAGCGAAAAAGTAACATATTATCCACAACTACTTTCAGAAAACATATGTGAATACATGATGCAAAAAGGATGTTTTAGCCTCTTGCATTGGCTTTGTAGTTAGCTTCATCAAGTGACCATGTGGATAAAACCTGACCACTCGATTATCATGTGAACTAGCACTAAATTGAACATGTAGCTTTAAAAATCATTCTGAATGCATAAGCTATAGTTTGGCAATTGCTGGAGGCTTCATGTTAGGACTGTGATAAAATGCAACTTCAGAAAATATGCCCTTCTTAAAACTCTGAGACAGCTGGGATTCCACAAGCAAAGTCAATCTACAGGCTGGTGCTATGAAGCCCATATAACATGGCACTCCAGATTCAATTACTAGAGCAGAGTGCATCGTTTGGATTGGGATTTGAAATGTGAAGACTCAGTGCAATTTGATGCCTAAACTTGAACTGAGAGTGGAAGAGCATAAAAATCACAAACTATATTCTGAACAGAGATTATTTGTATTAATATGGGGTGGGAGGTAGATACTTAGAAAATAGATTGTAATTCAGAAACTTAGGCCACCTCCATGCATTCATTCAATGGATGAGAAGGCAAATAAATGAGAAGGTGACTGTCTCAAGAATTTAGCACACAATGGTGGCAGTGATGGGACAAAGCTCTTAGTCTGGAATATTTAATTCACTGCAATGAAGAAAGTAATATTTATTCTTTTGTTTTTTCATATTCTAAACGGCAACATTCCACCCATAATTCCACTTTTGAAGGGAAGCACTCAGGAAGGAAGGGAGAGAGGGAGGAGAAGTGGCAAAAAGAGGGAGCTCCTTCACTTGGGTTTCAGCGCCGCTCAGAAGACTTCCATGTGGATAAGCCCCACTCTCTTCTAATCTGTGGTCATGGACACGATATCCTCAGGTTCATTTCAAGCTCATCCAGAGTTAAATTTTACTACTTTCTTAACTAAAATGACTTGATTATATCAGAGGCAGTAGATAGCTATATACTTTAGCTACTATTAATTCTTTATTTTATTTTTTTTTTTTGTGAGGAAGACCAGCCCTGAGGTAACATCCGTTGCCAATCCTCCTCTTTGTGCTGAGGGAGACTGGCCCTGGGCTAACATCCGTGCCCATCTTCCTCCACTTTATATGGGACGCCGCCACAGCATGGCTGACAAGCAGTGTGTCGGCGGGCACCAGGGATCCGAACCTGTGAACCCCGGGCTGCCAAGCGTGAACTAAACCACTGCACCACTGGGCCGGCCCCTACTATTAATTCTTTATGAATTAATTGGAAAAACTCACAAATAATGTCGATCCAAATATTACAGAAATGGTCTAAGTCCTAGTAAAAGACCCAAGAAGTATTTTAATCTTTAATTACCGTTAATATTGGAAACATAATGTTGATAAAACTGTGGCAAAGCAGGGAATGGGAGTAATAGGAAAAGAATATTCAAGAGAACTAAACTGAGTCTTCTAAACAAGAGAATATTGAAAGCAAAATGGCCACAATAATCATGATACAGATAGATTATTCTATCATTTATCTAGTAGAAATACATTTTTATTTCTAGTACTGGAAACAAAAAAATAGTAACAGACTAAAACATTTCAATGTTTCTACACAAAAATATCAATATTTTGCAAGAAGATGATGTATTTAAATTCAGATATTAAACATATATATGCTTAAACACTGGATTTGAAACAAAGGCCTAGATTCTATTTTCAGGGCACAATAGTTGATCTTTTGAAGGCTTGATTTTTAAATCTGTGATTTGGGAATTATATAAACATTAGTGGTTAAAATTAGCTTAGGCCGGCACCTCACGACCCTCTCTTGTTACCCAAACATGCCGAATCATAAGATTCTTCTGTTGTGCTCTTAAAAATGCAAATTCTTTCACATTCCCCTGGAGATTTTTTTTTTTTTTTTTTTGTGGGGAAGATCAGCCCTGAGCTAACATCCGTCGCCAATCCTCCCCTTTTTGCTGAGAAAGACTGGCCCTGGGCTAACATCGTGCCCATCTTCCTCCACTTTATATGGGACGCCGCCACAGCATGGCTGACAGGCAGTGCGTCGGCGGGCGCCCGGGATCCGAGCTCGCGAACCCCGGGCTGCCAAGCGCGGACTAAACCGCTGCGCCACCGGGCGGCCCCTCCCCTGGAGATTTTAATTCAGTGGTTCTGGCGTTGGAGGATGGGCAGTTATTGCTTAAAGGGCATAGAGTTTCTGCTTGGGTGAAGCAAATGTTTGGAAACAGATAGTGATGATGGTTGCACAACAATGTGCATGTAATTAATGCCACTGAATTGTACACTTAAAAATTATTAAAATGGTAAATTTTAAGTTTCATATATACAAAAGTTTTTTCCTGACTGTGTCCATGGAGAATTCTGACTTTTGGACATTTCTGACTTTGATGCAAAAGCTAGGCTTATGATTATTTTGTTCATCATGATAATATACTATCACTATATTCTCAGATTTTGAAGGTCATTTGCAAAATATTTTTGTTTTCGTTGCTTAAATGACAGTAAAATAATTCTGAGAAGCACTGGAAACTTTATTTTTTGGACAGTATTCTTCAATGAGCTTATCCATTCAACGTTGTAATAAGCAGAAACCTCAAGCCTTTATTTTCAACATGCTTTTGTGCTGAGACATAGTTTTTAAGAGTCTGTTCTAGTTATGATCATAAGAGTTTTTAAGCTAATCTGCTCCCCATGTGTAGATATAGATATGGTGTTAACGTGGGATGAGAGTAATATTTGCACTTCGGGGGTGGCAACAAACTAGAGTAGATCCTTGGACTAAAATAGAGTGAGAAAATATACTTGGAGGACTACTTGCATTGTAAGATTATACAAAACGATTAATACAGTGTGGTTGCATGTAAGTTGTGGTTTATTAGGTGCTGGTTCAATAGCACTGTCCTAAAATATTGGCAGAAGTTTTCAAAACAAATTAATGGCTGATGAAAACCTATTGAGACATTTAAATGTGCCCTTCTCTGTAGGGCATATCTGTAGGTAAATTTCCCCATGCCTAGGCCTCTGCGTTTATGTTTTATATATTGAAAGAAAGGTGGTTTCAAACTTGATAAACATTTTCCAATTTAATTCTGCTGCCTAAATATTTACTCTGTTGAATAAATAAACGAATCAGCTGGGACCTGTAAATGTCAAGTCACTGAATTTTCTCTCACTTGGTTGTAAGTCACTCAGCGCATATAACTGAATAGATATTTGAGAATGAAAGACAGTCAAGGTTAAGACCACAGCCAAATGGCATTTAAAAATTCCCTCTAGCAAAGAAATCCTTGAGTACAGACTTACTCTGGTGAAACAGAAGCTGCTAGCCTTTTAATGTAAAGTGGTAACACATACACACACTCACACACAAATGAAAAAAGGAGCATATGGTCTTTTATGTAGACCTACTGAGATTAAGTTATGAGGAAGGGAGGGTTGTGTGTACGTGTGTGTGTGTGTGTGAGAGAGAGAGACGGACAGACAGAGAGTGCGTACTTCTAAGATAATATCTCCTCAGAGCTAACCCTATTCCCTACTAAACACATAACAAAATGGTGCTTGATACATCCTGTACCTACTCAACCAGAAATATAGGTTGAAAGGACTATTTTGCTGTAAAAGTTCATCTCCAAAGTGAAATTCCAAATTCTATCAGGGGAGAGTGCTTGTTGAATTGGAAGTATATTGAATTATATGAATACCAGCAAGACATTGATGTCCTTGGATATACAGAATAGATATGCAGCTTTTTAGGTCTGATCCTTGACATTCAGGGTAAAATTAAGTTTATATAAAATGTCCTCAAGCCCTGTTTGCTCCCTAAAGCTGCCTAGGTTCACTACAATAGTATTAGACATATTTTGCCCTTTTCTTACCCCCCCTAAACACTCATCTCCTGATGGAGCTGTTACATATATGAGTGGCTTAAGGTAATCATTGAGATGGTGACAATCACATCTGCTTCAAACTGAAATGCACACTTACCAAAAGTTTTTTTGTGACTTTCAAGATGAGTCGCATTCATAAGCAGCAGACAGCTGACGTGGGCAGCATCAATCTTCCACAAATTTGTCTATCATCCTAAGTGGCATTTTTTCAAAGATGAAGAGATGCTAATTCAGAATCAATTTTTATTTATTTATTTTTGTGAGGAAGACCAGCCCTGAGCTAACATCCGTTGCCAATCCTCCTCTTTCTTGCTGGGGAAGACTGGCCCTGGGCTAACATCTGTGCCCATCTTCCTCTACTTTATATGGGATGCCGCCACGGCATGGCTTGACAAGCGGTACATCGGTCCACACCCGGGATCCGAACCTGCGAACCCTGGGCTGCAGAAGCGCAGCGTGCAAACTTAATCCGCTACACCACCAGGCCGGCCCCCAGAATCAATTTTTAAAATGCCGTATCACGTTTGTATTTAATTTTCTATTTAGAAATTGTTAAAAATTTCAGCATTGTCACGATTTTTGTCAGAATGATATGGGATGGCAAATTTTTCTACAGGTTTTTTTGATGAATACTGTCAAAAGTCCCTGGTGTTTGATCACATTAAAATGCTAGAACACTAATTACCATTTGGCAGAGGTTTATAGAATGTGTGCAAATTTTAGTCAGTAAATAAAAATTTTGACATCTGTACAAGTTAAAATAGAATCTGAAAATTTAGTTTAATTAAAATTCTCCCTGCTGAGCATGCTGGGAGAGAAGCAAATGTTTTTAAATTGTTTTATTTTGAATTACAAATATAACTACTGAATATTTTATATATAAATATACACATAAACACACATACAAACATATGCTAAATATATAGAGAAGAAAATTATGCCATGTGATAATTGCATGACTCTACAAAAATTTATTTCACAGGTTAGATATAAAAGTAGCCTATAACAGGAGAGCTATTTTGTCATGCTTTGATGGAGAAATCATTTATGTCCATTGACAATCAACTATTGTACCAGCTGACTCAAAAAATATTAGTAGACATATCAGTCTGAATGTAGGCTGAGTTTTCAGAGAATATGTGACTATGTGATAAGAAGCTTGCTGAAAGTCATCAATCTCACATGCTATTGACCTGTGCTGAATCAGAGGGACACATTACTTGCCAAAATAAACTGCCAGATATAATTTACCAAAGTTACGTGATCATGTGCCATATATATTAAAGAATACATTTTACATCTTGCAGAACAAAGTTGGGGAAAGGGTGCCGCTGAAAACTTGGTTAGATAATGGGAGAACTCAAGAGTTTCCTGGTAACAATGGTGATTTATATGTACTATTTGGGCCTTTGGAAATGAGAAAAAGATCTGAAAGCACAGCAAATAGTTATGCAAAAAGTGAGAATGAAGAAAATTTTTGGATCATGATTTATATTAGTCTAGGAATGGCTCAAGTCATATGGCAAGGTAGAAGAACATATTTTTTAAGAAGTTACTTGTCCTTACTAAGAAAATTTTTAATTAACTAAGAAAGAACAAAGCAGGCAACAGACTTAAATAGTACATTCTTTCTGTTCTGTGGGGAATAGCAAACACGATGATATAGAGATAAAAAAAGTGTCACTTTGAAAAGTCAATAAAGGAATTTGAAACAGTATTTTTGCCTCTAGTTCCCTCTCTCCCATCTTTATATAAATGCATACTTAAACACACACTATATACACACATAACTTCAAGTTCACTTTTCCTATATTACCTTTACTTCAGAGTGACATATATACTGCAGAGAAGTAAATATAATTTCAAATATATCCTCAAGATAGAGTTAAATTAACCTAAACACTGGAATGGGATGAGTGAAGTTTGTACCACTTTAAAGGAAATAGAATCTGTTAGGATGGAAGATGATAAAACCAGAGTATTAGTTCACCAGGAGGACAGTGGATATTCATTGGAAAGAGAATATAAGTTGTGGGAATAACTTTAGTCCTTAAAATGGGGGAAGAAATGGTTTATGGAGTTCCGCTTCAGATCGCAATAGAGAATTGAGGCCAAGTGTAGTATTGATGGTGGTTTTAACTGTCTGGATACCTATAAAAGCTAATAAATTCTTTTTTTTTTTTCCTTTTGTGAGGAAGACCAGCCATGAGCTAACATCTGTTGCCAATCCTCCCCTTTTTGCTGAGGAAGACTGGCCCTGGGCTAACATCCGTGCCAGTCTTCCTCCACTTTATATGGGACGCCGCCAGGGCATGGCTGACAGACAGTGAGTAGACGAGCGCCCGGGATCCGAACCCGCGAACCCCGGGCTGCCAAGCGCGGACTAAACCGCTGCACCACCGGGCGGCCCCAAAAGCTGATAAGTTCTTGACTTTCATTACCTTGATGATAATTATACTATGATTAAACAAGTCTATGTTCAACTCATATGCTTAAGAAAGTGACTATGAAAAGAAATAAAGCATATCCCACAGTTCGTTATAACCTGGGAGGAACAGTTGGGCATGGTCAGACGCACACCCTAGATTGTTGCTACCCAAAGTGTGGTCCATGAACCACTGCTGTGATGAGATGAGCACAAAAACTGAAAGCAAATGTTTAGAAACCTTCATGGCAATTGAAATGACTGTGACGTCCTGGTATGTAATCATTTTTCTAATAAATCACTTTTAATGTACTTTACAAAATCCATGATAGATTAGAAATAAATGGTAATAACGAAACTTCTTTTATCACATGTAACATCAGAATGAGACTCACTGTCCTAGAAAGTGAGGGTTTCATGTGTAAGTATGTTACTCACATGAGAATTGAGGCTTACAAAAGATTAAGCAACATCAGAAAGATTAATCCGACTTTGTCAGAGAAAGAGGAAAACTTTGTGTTCCTCTTCGAGTAGGAGCTAAGGAATTCTACTGATAGGAAGGATAGGAAATTCCTCAGTTACTGTTTTCTTACCTTTGTCAAAGAGCACAATCTTCAAACGGAACGCTGTAGAACAAATATTGATACAAGGGATTTTAATCCCCCAAAGGTAGGAAATTATAAAGAAAGCCTTTACCAGTGTAAATTCATTAAATTAACTAGCCTCTGTGAATTATATCCCAGGGTATTGGAAAGATGATCACCAAACAGAGATGAGGGATTTTGGAGAATTCATGGCAAAAGAGGGACATTAAAAATGTATATGTAATTTTAATTTTATAAAATCAAAGAAAATGCGTTCAGCTAATCATCCTGAGATGGTTTACGAACTTATTGAGCAGGCAATGATTCCTATATCCCAGTATGATTCACTAAGAATCATCAGACTGTTGGAGCACAAAACCAGAGAATACACAGTGCAGTGGGAATCTGGTGATTTTGCTTGGATAGTGTTCCTAATTATAGTAACAGATTCAACTCTTCTTTTGGGAGTCTTCCCTGCCTCCTCTTTTCATTCATGTCGTTTTGATGGGGCCAACCCTATACTCTGTATCGAGGGATTTTACCCAAACAAAAGAGAGTGATACACGGGATTTTTTTTTTTTTTCTGGAATTATTTGAAAAGAGAAGAGGTTACCAAATTTGTGAGAACAAGCTGGTTGTCATTCTGCTACTTCTTAGGGAAGAATGAAACCAATAGGAGAAAAGCAGATCTGAGACATAAAGAGGATTTTAGTGATATCATTAGGCCACCTGAATTTAGCTATTTTAACTCCTGGATTTTTTAAGTACATCATCCAACAAAGTACCATTTCTGGTTTAAGATAGTTTGATTAGAGCTTCTATGATTAAAATCAAAAGAATCACAACTTTACACCCAATTTATCTGAACAACAGTAGCCTATTTGTTTATACTTGGGGACAAGATGTAGAAATATGGGCTGAATGTAAAGGCAACTAAGTGAATTGAAAATTGGTAGAACAATTAAGGTCGCAATTAAGCTTTGTAATTTTTGTTCAACAACACAGAGTTCTCAATAAAATGCCATATAGTGCTTCATCTTTATCTTTGTCACAGTGAGCGTGTTTCCAAATGACTTGAAAGAAGTTATGGAAGATAGGGCAGTATTTTGGACTAGAGAACCTGAAAACCTTTCCCATTACAAAACCTTGGAAATATTAGTTAAAATAATATAAACATGATTTTAAAATGCTTGTAAGACAGTAAAGGGAGTCCTCAAAGACCAAAAACAAAATAGCAGCAAGAAAGCTGATTAAAATTCTCTTCATGGGAGCTAGAGCTGCCCTGTGAATGTTTAACAATCTCAGTACCCTAAAGTGTCATGTTTTAACAACCGTCTTGGGCACAAGAGACAAAGTGCTGGGCCCCTCAAGGTAAACAAGTTGGCCCCATTAAAGTCAGGACCGTTGAAGGGCTACAATCTCAGTGAAAATGTACAATAGAAGAAAAGTCTACCCACTAACAACTGGAAACAAGTAGGAAGCCTGTCAGACTCTGCCTAAACCTCTGGGAAAAAAAAGGATCTCTGAGAATTTATAATTACATTCCTGCCTTCCATCTGGTTTGGAGTTAAAATTTACTCTTCCTGCTTCATCCAGAAGACTTCACGTCAATAAATCAACCTAAAGTTTCCTCATTGTTAGCACTGGGTTGGGGATGATGTGGGACAGGAAAAAAAATGGAATTCTCTGGAAAAATATACCCTCAAACTAGACCATGCAGAATTCTGGTAAAACACAACACACTTAATCCAAAATTGCAAAACACATGAGGAAACACAAACCAATATGAGTAAAGCTGACAGTTGATCACCACTAGACTCTTGGGGAAAGAAATTCTAGAAATGTTCCCCCAAAATAAAGGAAAATTATCCTACAAGAAAGTTCTAAGATGCAGTAAGTATTGATGAGCACAGATACTGAAAAACACGTGGGGAAATAAAAAACAACATTGACTATATAACAATCATAATAATTTGTAAGCTTGGAAGGTTAAAAACCCCAACAAAACAGTGACATGACTTGAAGTAAAAAGTATTGCTTTTAGATGAGAATGGTGACAGAGCACAAAACGACATCATATGCAATTGATTAAAGGAATATGGGACTGTTAGCTGAGAAGACACAAATTTGGGAAAATAAAATCTACCTTAAATAATTTTAAATGCTGTCATGTACAGGAACATTTATACTTTATTCTGAATCTTACTAGGTAGTAGATCAAGGAACAATGAAGTACAGATTTCACTGAAAGATAAAGAAAAACTTTTGTTCCGTCAAAGCTATTCTAAAATAGAAAGGACTTCCTCAGAAAGAAGTAATTTTCTGGTCTCTAGAAGTATCATATACAGGTTGAATGGCTGCTAATATGTGTTATTATAGAAAGAATTCAAGTACTAAAGAGGTGGATTAAATACATTGTAATATTTCTTCTGAACACATAGTATTCTGGGACTATGATTCTAATATAAATATTATTTTGGGGGGGTTTGTGAAAAAGGAGTTAAGTACATCAATGAGCCTAGAAAAGATATGGAAATTTTAATCAAGTCATGATTTTTGAATGATAAGAATAATAGTTTCCAAATTCTGCTTCCATCCAAGATGGGGTAACAGGAACTAGATATACTCTCCCACCTGAAACAATTCAAACATCATACTAAATATATGGAACAAAGATTTTCAAGACATTGGACATCAGGCAAAGAAAGACATTAGTTCCTGAGAGATGGGGGGAAAATAAAATGATCCCTATGTTTACCCCCATCTTATAGCTGGAGAGAATTTGCAGGCTCCACACAGGGAGGGGGACGCAGGTAGAACCTAGCAGTCTTCCTAAGGAGGAGATGGAACTGGGAGTTTGAGGAGGTAGTGGCTAAACTTCACAGGAAGGGGTTCTGGAGAGAAAAGAGCTGCACGCAGAATTTGGGAGATCTGCAGAGGTTTCCCTTCAAGTATTCAGCTGAGTGGTGATCAGCGCATGTGTGTGAGCAAGTTCTCACCACTGGATAAAGAATTCAAGGGAAAAAAAATCCTTGAGAATCACAAAGGGCTAGGAATATTTATTGATCTGGCAAGCCTGAGTGGAAAATCTCATAATTCAAGGGACATTTGGTAGAGTACTCAGAAGAGTTTTGCTTCACTGGGGCAATAATTAGCCCTGGACGGAACACTGCTCCAGTCCTATATAACAAAGCATAAAAGCAAGACCAGAAAGGTTCAAGTTATTTCAAAGTAACTTAACCACATCTCAGAACATAGCTCAAGAATATTTTCAGGAATATAAAAATATCTAGTACCTAAAAAGGTAAAATTCTCAATATTTGGCATCCAATAAAACATTAGCAGGCATGCATAAAAGCAGGAAAATACAACCCATAATATGTAAAATAACAACAAAACAGTCAAGACCCACCCAGAAATGATACAGATGGTAGACTTAGTCATGAAGACATTAAAAATGTTGTAATAACTGTATTCCATATGTTTAAAAGCCAGAGGAAAGATTGAACGTGTTAAGTACAGACATGAAAGGTATAGAACAGCTTCTGGACTCCAAGAGACCAGTGTTTTCTCTGAGCCACATTGATGCATTTCTATTTTGCCTGTCTCCTGGAGTCGAGGAGATGGATATGTATAGCCAACGGAACTGAGTGTAGAAAAGCACACCGAGGCACACGTGAGCTTCTGTGCTTCCGCAAGCGGCTGTTGTCACATGTTAAGGCACACTCTTTAAGCAGATCAAATTGAACTTGTACAGGTGAAAACTACAATGTGTGAGATGGGAGTAATAGCCAATCAGACATTGCAGAAGAAGAGATTAATGGCCTTAAAGATGTAACACTAGAAGTATTCAAAATGAAATACAGAGAGGGGAGAAAATGACTAAAAAACAACAACTAAAAGAGCATCAGTGAGCTGTGAAACAACTTCAGATGGCCTCATATACATGTAATCAGAGACTCTCAAAAAAGGGGGTGTGTTTGGGGTGGGGCAGAACAAATGTTTAAAGGAAAAATGCCCAAAATTTTTCCAATTTTGATGAAAACTGTAAGTCCACAGAACCAAGGAACTCAGTGAACCCCAAGCATATATTCATAGCCTATGAAATGTGCTAATTTGTAATAGTATATTACAGGGTCCAATTCCAATTTTATATGAAGCATTAGAAAGATGGTAAGGTTGGTGTTCAGTTTTTTTATTAATGTATATGGTGATAACATCAATAATAAAATTAATAATTAATATTTATTGAATGCTTATTATATGCAAAATAGTTCTGATTTCTTAAGAGCTGGGCCCCCAAACTGGCACATCATCACTTCTATCGTACTCTATTGTTAAAAGCCATCACCACACCTACCCAGATTCAAGGGGATACATAGATGTTTCCTCCTGTTGGGAGGAGTGTTGAAGAATATGCGGCCATCTTTAATCTGTCCATCTGTTCACACTACCTTCCAATATTATCCTAAATTCAGGAACGGTATACATAGTCAATCACCAGAAAATAATTTCCCTTTTTTTTTAGAAATGTCCAACCTTTATCAATGGCCATTCAAAAATATTAGAACCGTAGCTCTGATTTCACATTGCCTTAAGAATATCCTATTTTCTGGGTTTTGAAACCATTATAGGAAAGAGGACAAAAAAACCCCTCTGTACCTGAAATTTATATTTTCCTTTTCCTTTTTCAGCTTCTTAAAACATAACATGTTTTCAATTGATGCCTAAAATCTTTCAGAATTTAATTTGGAATTATAATATCTATGGATTTATAAAATTGCAAATTCATTTTTTTTTTGTAAAACCAAGAAAATTGTGGGTCATTTGTTCTGTGGGAGTGTGAGATGAGTGTCGTTGGAGAAAAGTTTGTTATTTGAAAAGACCAAATATTTCTCTTTGTTTATTAAGTAAATACAATTTATTTTATTTTGTTTTGAGTGTAATTAACCTTGTTCATTTGTACTTCTAAAATTTGTGATAATTAATTCAGGGTAAGGTTAATATTTATCTTTTCACTATCTATAAAAATATATTTGCTAAATAAAATAAAAGTAAAATAGGACTGCACAGTATGTATACAAAGTGCTTAGTAAAGCATTATTTTTTCAATGACTCTCATGGACTGTAGCAGTAACTATTTACAATGAGACAACTGGGAGTTTAACATAAACAGAACTTTTTATTGGAAAAGGTCTTTAACTGCTAGGTTATTTCTAACTATATGTATTTTAAAATTTAAAACTAAGTGGTTAAAAATAGTAATTTTGACTTTCTATAAATTCACCAAAATTTTTCTCCAATTACTCCAACTACTCTTTAAAGCAAAAAATAAAAAGCTTTGAATTAGAGAACAAAGCCCAGCTTGAATTCTTGTCTCCCAATTTATTCGCTTTGTTACGATAGCTTCAGTTTCCTCCTCGTTTTTAAAGTAGGAGCCATATTTCCTATCCTCCACGATCCTCTGAGGATTTAATAACTCAGCGTTATCACCTAACAGCATTCAGCACACCGTAGGACAATGTGTATTGTAAGGAGGAAAGAAAGAACACTAACCTAAATCTTAGTAAACTTTTCTTACCTCTCAAGGAACCAGGTAGAAAAAAGTACTGATACAAAAGGTAGCCACCTTTTGTCTCTCTATAGCTCTATATTTTAACTGTGAATGTATTTTTTAGTTATCAAAATTTATCGTGCAAAACCCGATTATAAAATATGGTCACTATTTTCTAGTTTGGTAATTGACTTCCACTATAAAGAAGCAATAATTTTAAGTTATACTTCCCAATATGTTTTCCAGAAACTTAGTATGCATTTTTCTGACTTCCTTAAAAATCTAATTCAAAATTTTATTCTTGGGAACTTTGAGATCACTAAAGCGCAGGCTGGAAATATGAGAAGAACAATTATAGTTGAATGACAACCTTAATAATAAACAAGAAGTCTTTTTAAATGTTCTTGCCAGGTCTGCAGACACAGCCACTAATTCAGATAGCAATGAATGGCACGTAAAGCTCAAGATAAAGGGAGTCCAAGGATCATGGAAGGGACTTTCCCAAACACAAATGCCAGTCCTGTGAGGTAGCTCTTTCAATACGTCATGATTCGGATTTCCTAGAAAGGACCAACTCAAAGCCAATCTACTGAAGAAACACAAAAATAAATTTGAAAGCACATTTTGCTACTAACATATTAAAATACATCCCTACCTTTCCACAAACATCCGAAATACTCCCGTGAGGTTAGGTAAACTGGAGGAATGTTGCCTTAAAGTCTTTGTCTCTACAAAATATTTTTGATCGTTGGGTAAGAAGAAAATAATGTCATAAAAATACATATGATAATAAAGCTATGCATCTCGGGAGTCTAAATGAACCAGAGTATAATCTTGCCACAGTTTGGTGCTCAGCATAAATTAATAAAATAAAACGTAGTATTTCAATGTTATTGTTTTTCAGTTGAGATGAAAAATTAGAGTAATAGAAAATGAGAGTTGAAAGACTTCTTAGAATCTATTCAGTCAACTCAATATTTTATAGATGAGGGGACTGAAATGGAGAATTAAGAGAACCATTCAATGTTAAAGAGGGAATTAAAGTTGGAACCAGAAATAACGCTAGACTTCTGGACTCCAAGAGACCAGTGTTTTCTCTGAGCCACATTGATGCCTTTCTATTTTGTCTATCTCCTGGAGTCAAGGAGATGGGCATGTATAGCCAATGGAACTGAGTATAGAAAAGCACACTGAGGCACACAGGAGCTTCCGCACTTCCGCAGGCAGCTGTCATTTCATGTTGATAAGTGAGGCCAATGCTCTTTAAACATCAGTGGTACTTCCCATGCAAAGAATCAGAAGCAAACTCAGTGGACAGCCTTCCCTTTCTAAATGGAAAAGAATTTCACTTATGTAACACATTTATCTTATGAGAAATCCTAGACTGTGGAAATAGAGAGTCAGAACAATAAAGCAGAGCTGGTTGTTAGATTTGCATGTGCTACTTAGCCTGTGATGTTTCACTTGTAAAAGTGAAATGTTGTTTCACTTGTAAAAGTGAGGTGTGCTTTGCAAATGAAAACCAGGCATTCCACTGGGGTGATAAAAATGTCAAACTTAGAGCTGCTAGGTTGAAAGATGAAAAGGAAAACAAATCAATGAGCTCCAATAGAAAAAAAGTTTAAAGTAGAAACTACTAAATAGTTTAAATATCCAATTTCTAAATAATTATAAATTTCCCATATAATAACCTAAATAATTCTTTGTATGCATGAATTTCTTTCATATTACGGACTTGGAATAACTATCAGAAATGAAATAGGTAGCGGTATCTTTCTAGAAAGTTGAACTATAACATTTGTTATAGATAAGTCAAGGAAATAAGTTTTCTTTTAGATAACTTTTAGTAATAATATCATTCATTTCATATTTACTTACTAATCCCCTACAGATTATACCCTAAGAGAGTCCCTTTTTTAAGGTGGAAGAGATCCTATTTTTTAATTTAAAAACATCATGTATTTTTAATTTTATTTGTTTCATTTAAATTTTGCTGGTCAGTCAAAAGAAGTTTATTAGGCAATTATTATGAATCAGGCAAGGGTTATGCTCCAGTAATAACAGCAGAGATGAAGTTCTGGTGCTCCAACACATCCTCCCCCAAATTACAGACCAACAAGGAAGAGAGACATAATAGTCACAAAGAAACAAGTGCTGTGAAGAAGAAGGTTACTGGGTCTAGGAGATTGTTATTTCTATCGTCACAGATTATAACATAATTCAAAGTTAGCCAGGTAAAGAAGAAGGAACCTTCCAAATAGAGGGAGCAGCAGGTGTGATGACTCAGCTGTAAAAGAATTTGTCTTGGGCAAGCCCTGGTGGCCTAGTGGTTAAGTGTGGCTCACTCTGTTTCCATGGCCCGGGTTTGGTTCCCAGGCAGAGACCTACACCACTTGTCTGTTAGTGGCCATGCTGTGGGGCAGCTCATAAAAAAGGAAAAAAAGAGGAAGATTGACAGTGGATGTTAGTTCAGGGAGAATCTTCCTCAGGAAAAAAAAAAAGAGAGAGAGAGAGAGAGAACATGGCTTAATTAAGGCTTTAAAAGACCAGTGTAGCTGAAGCCTTGAGAGTTAGGGAGAAAATGGCATAATATTGTCCTGGAGAGGAAGACAGAGCTCAGATCATGAAGGACATTGTGAGTCTAGTTGAAGAATTTATATTGTGATAGGGTACATTCTAAACATTTAATATAAACTAGTAACATGAAACATTTAAAATGACTTAAAATGCTGGAATGACAATAAATTATTTAAAAATTCTCTCTTTATTGGTTGTGAAGAGAAAGCAGTAAAGGAGGACAAGAGTGGAAGTGAGGAGGCCAAATAAATTATACTGTAATGTTAAATGGAAAAAAAATGGTGGCAAAATAGATCAAGAAGAATGCATTCAGTTGAGACATAGTCTGGAGGATGAGTTGACAGAATTTAGTGATGGGGGTGAGGGACATTTTGAAGATAACTCCTAACCTTTAGACTGTGGGAAAAGCATGACTGAAGGTATCATTTGCTGAGAAATAAAAGAGATTAAGGATGGAAAATATTTTGGGGAAAAGTCAAGGATTTAGTTTCGATATGTTCAACTGGAGGTGCCTTGGAGAAATCCAAGTGAAAAAGTCAAGCAGGTAATTGGATATACAAATCTGAAATTCCAAAAAGGAGTTTGGATGAAAGTTGCAAATTTGGGCATCATCAGCCTGTAGATGGATTTAAAGCCATTGGAATGGTGGTATCACCTGGGGGGAGAGTGAAAAAGGAAATAAGAATCTAGTTGGTGAGATCAGCTGTATATAAGATCAATGCCTATTTTGCGAATGATACTGAGGGTGTTCAGTCTCCTTCCAAGCTGAGTAGCTAGAACTCTACAGATTGATAACTATTGTACTAATCTTGGGATGAATTAAAGTAGAGTCAGTGTGAATAACAAAGAAAGGTTATTCTACTAATTTGAATGCAATCAAAGAAAAAAACCTTTTGGTAAAATACACTCAGTTATTTCAGTGAAACAAGCAGATAAATGGAGTTTTTGTTTTATTGAGAACTATAATGGCTTCCCCGACTTGGCCAACTCATTGTTGTATTGAGAAAATGTTTGAGAATAACACTTAGATTAACATGGTAAAAGCTATTTAATCCTCCATTTTGCTAAATGGGAGCCTTTTATATTCTATTGTTCTAATATTTGGCAGTTTCAGAATTTTTTATTGCTCCATCTCTCAGTTGCCATCCCTCCCCCTCAAGTTAAATGCTGATACACAAACCAGTCTAGAAATTTACACAGTGTTAAAATTAGTCCCAATAACTGATTTAGTCAACTGCAGAACTAGTTGGGGTGCAATTTGGTATGTATAATGATAAGAGAATGGTGATATTGAATACTCTGATCTTTGTTCATGACTCTTTAGATTTTGGAGGAAAAGAGAAAATTTCATAAGAAAGAAATCATACGGCTCCTCATTGTTATTGACTTTTCATTTATTAGAATTTCTTACTCATTACAAGTTTTACCAATGCTAAAAACTAGAATTTTGACAATTCATTCCACCAAATCACAGAATAAACATGTTTGCTTTCGCATATGTTACCGCAAAGATTTATCAAGAAATATCTACATAACCTCAAGAAAAGTTAGTGGAAAAACAAACATATTTTGAAAACCTAATTAATGCTAAGGATAAGGCAATTCCCTTCTCTTCTTTTTTTTTTTTACCATAAAATTTCTAAAACAGAACTATGCACCTTTAACTCATTATTCCAAATCATTAACAGATATCATCTTTCAATTTTCTGCCTTATTCACCTTCTCTTCTGGCTTAAACAGATCTGTACATTGCCTTCTACTCAGAGAAAGAGTGCAAGTCTATTTTTTTTCCTTTTTTTTTGAGGAAGACTGGCCCTGGGCTAGTATCTGTTGCCAATCTTCCTCTTTTTCTTTTTCCTCCCCACAGCCGCAGTACATAGTTGTATTTCCTAGTAGTAGGTCATTCTAGTTCTTCTATGTGGGACACCACCTCAGCATGGCTTGATGAGTGGTAGTATATCTGCACCCAGGATCCAAACTAGCAAATCCCAGGCCGCCAAAATGGAATGCACAAACCCAAGCACTATGACACCCAGCCGACCCCCAAACAAGGCTGTTTTTTTGTGCAGAGGTGACCGTTGATTGAGCTACATGTGGCCGACAGTTCTAAGAAAGAACCTAAGGTTTAGCTGGCCTGCCATCTGTGGTACGTGTGGTCTCACTCATATGAGCTGTCCATCTGCCAATTTCTAGAAATGTAAAAGTTCAAAGATGAGCAGGTCAACTGAGAGGAACAGAGTGTAGGCTGGTGGTCCTTGTAGGGCTATTCCCTAAAAGACCAACTCAAAGGATCAGGTGATGAGGGAAGCAGGTCAATAAAAGAGCAGAGAGACACAGAGATGAGGGAGAGTGTGTGACCTCAAGGAAAGAAAAGTAGCCTTGATTGCTGACTAGTTCCCAGGTGCCTGTTTTAGGAGGTCTGTCTGCACTTCCCACCTATGGGTTCCATGATAGTTCCAGTATCCTCACACTGACCAACAGCACCTAGTACCACCTTAACTTTCACTTGAGCTAGTTTGAGTTGAGTTTTTCGAATAGAACAAGAAGCAGTCCTAAGTGAATATTCCCAAATGTGTGTGGCTGGGTAGAGGGTGGGACAATATAGCCATCCAATCTCATACATAATATTGAAGAATTGAAGCACGTATAAATAAATACTGTTACATATACAAACCTGAATATTACAAACTTGTTACGTATACAAGCATTGAGTTTGAAATAAAGGCTAAAAATGCACAATTGCATTTTTATTTTGATCTGAAATGTGTAAAACTGTTTTTTATTGGTTGATGGGATTATAGGCTATTATTTTATTCCATTGGCTTTTCTTTATTTTTAAAGTATCCAAAATAAGCATGCATTGTTTTCTAATCAGAATAATAAACACAAGAAAAAGAAAATATACTTACTATAAATCATAATAAAAACAGAAGACAAGATTATAATAGACTATGATTGTACCTATGATTTAAAAAAATAAGTAAACAACTAGAAGGATATCTCTTGGTATGACTCCATTAAATTTTTATGGCAGATCAGGGAATTTTTTGGTCTTTTCACTATTTGCATAGCTTTTCTCATATAATTTAAGTTAACAGGGAGCATTATCTACCACAGATCTGGCACGTGTACAGTAGACATTTGAATCAGCTATCTATAATTATATAATGGTAAAATTACCTAGCCCCTATATGAACAGCCGTATATCTTAACTTCCACAAACTTGCAGTCTGTTAGAAAGATCAGCCGGTGAAATACGAAACTAGCTCATCTCACTGCTTTCTTTCACTTTAGGTATTTACTAAGTACAGGCGGGAAAATGGAGAATCATTCAATATGGGTAGTTTGAGGATAAGGAGCAGTAGGTCAATATAAATACCGGTTCTGGAGTCAATGAACACTACATGGGGCTGGCCAGTTAATCTAGATGCTAATCTTCATTTTAACACTCCCTGACAACCTCAGTAATTGCCTTGGAATAATATTTCAAACAACTAGCTCAGGTGCTCCTAGGTGTTACATTAAGAGAAAAAGAGCTAAGGTTAAAGACAGAATGTAAGAAAGTAAAATTGAGTTAAACACCCAACACATAATTGTTGTATAGTTTAAAAAGACCCACTGCTGCTGTGATTAAAATAAATTCTTGAACTGTTTTTTCAAGAATGATTCCAATTTCATAACTGGCATCATTTGTATTTAGTAGACATGTGCATTTATAAAGAAAACCTACTAATGTGATCATGTTGGTGCTAATTGTAATGTGTTGGCTCCAGCCAAAAATTAATTTATCAATTCTTGCTTTTAATACCTCATAAATCCTTCAGGTCACACCCTCCCTGACTTGGAGGAGCAACACAATCCACAGTAGCATTTTCATTTTCTGCCTTGAAGTTGCTACATACGAAATCCTTAGACACTTATTATTATTTTAAATTTCAAATGTAATTGATATTTAACTCTACATCTTCAAAGTTTGCATGCAATTAGAGGCTATATGGATATTTTATATATAATAATAAATACTCAAATCATGGTCAGAGGGGATATACAACAAATTATCCTTCTATGATATAGATTTTCACATTATTTTTTAAAGCTATGACATATCCATGATTCCCTGAACTTAGATTTCTGTCATGGCAAACATGTCTATTTCTTTAATGAAGGCATAGTCACTTGTGTGTTTTGTATCTATATTTTCTACCTTTGCCTCCCTTCTTTGTCCTTATGGACATCATGTGCCTTATAATATGATGTGATCCGAAGGGCGCAAAATCACTTGTGGTATTCTTGCTAGGATGCGTTACCTCAATTTAATCATGAGAAAATTTCAGACAAACCCAGACATTGGGTTGTTGAGGAATACTCAATAAAATGATTGGCCAGTACTCTTTAAAGGGTGGCAAGGTTAGGAAAAATGAAGACTGAGGAATTGTCCCACATTGGTGGAAACTAAGAAGACATGAAACTTAAATGCAATGTAGGTTGGATCTTGGACCAGAAAACAAACATTAGCAGGAGATTTGGCAAAATTTAAATTTGTTCTGTAGGTTCGTTAATAGTATTGCATCACTGTTAATTGTAGGTAATTAGATAAACATAGGAGGAGAGTGGGTGAAGGGCATAAGAGAACAGCAGGTGGTATTTTTCGCAAAAATTTTTGTAAATATACAATTATTTTAAAATAAAGTAAAAAACTAAATTCTACATTCTGAGCCCAAAGGCCTGAATTTTCATTTTATGTTTGTGAAAAATAAGACTATTCTGATAATTCCTACAAGTGATCTTAGCATTGCAGAAAATTTAACTAGTGAAGTAATACTTCGTAATCCTTCCATTAGTTCCAAATTGAAGTGAAAGTATTTTCTCCATGAAGCACCTGTCAGAAGGACATGGACTAACATTTTATTCATGCACTTATTTTTTTATTCAAGTAAATCATAAACGCCACAGGAATCTGTAAGATATGATATTCTAAAAATTCATGAATAGTAATTATAATCATCACATTTAAAAATAAACATTTTCTGATTTGAAGCCTTTAAAATCTCTAAAATGTTGCTCCATAACTAGTTTTAAAGGTGGTTTAATGTGTGGGTTTTTTTTCCTACTTTTGATCTCATGCCACATACAGGCCATTTGCTAGGAGTATGACAACATGGAGATGAAACAGCGATCTATGTTGACTATGAATGCAATTGTCATTATGTTCCATAATCTTACTCAAAACAAAGTTTCTAGAACACAATACAGCAAAAGCTTTTAAACAGATGAATTATAATCCTAGATATACCTTCAAGCAAATTTTATGCTACTGAATATTTAAATTCTGAAAATAGTGGATTGACATGGAAATGCTGGCAGCATTCAAACTATATTTATATAAATAATATTCCTGTAATGAAATATTTTTAGGAGAGATAGGATGGTGTCTTTATGATAGAGACACATATAATGATAGCTGATGTCTGGAAGGTATTAGACTGTGGTTATAATAATCACTATAATTGCAACAGTTCATGCTAGCTCAACTGCACATCTATTCTTCATTTGTCTCTAAACGAATTTGTTCTACATATGAATATATAACCCTCATCAATTTAAAGTGCCATCCCTTGGCTATGTGGGTCATTAAAGGAAATACATAATGTATGAGTTCAACAATCCAAACTTAGAGGGGGAATCGCTTTTTAGCCAAGTGTGAAATCATTGCTACAAAGCTGACTTCTGAAATTTAATCAAAATCAAGCCATGATCACACATGGCCATGAATCCATTCCAGTGTTACTCATATATTTTGTTTTGAGCAGAGGTGTTTCATTCACAGTTTTGACTTCACTGTTCATCATTAGAACAACTGATGTCAGCAAATTATACAGATAACATTATGAAGTAAAGAAATTTTTTATAGGGCATTGCTTTTCCAAGAAAATTAAGTCCTAAAAATGTGCTGAACATTGTAATTAGTTCATCCTAGAAACACAACTCAACATCTGGGATGATAGGATAAGTAGTAAGTTTGCTGTGGTAGTACATCACAAAGAGTTAACTGGAACTAAATATTTTTCACTGTAGATTAGTACTTTGGGGGGCTATATAGTATATGGAATATGAAGAAATTAATGAGAATTGGGGGAGGATTATAACATAGTTGGTGATCATGCTAATATATGACATCATTCTTGACTGTTTAACGATTTATGTTTTCATAAACATTATTTTATGTTTTACTTCCTATCCACTTCCTCAAACCCGGGTTTAGTTGCAGAGGTTTATCCTTGGCACCCTGGCCTGGTGGCATAATGGTTAAGTTTGCACACTCTGATTTGGTGGCCCAGGGTTTGCAGGTTTGGATCCCAGGCGTGCACCTATGCACCACTCAACAAACCATGCTGTGGTGGCGTCCCACATACAAAATAGAGGAAGATTAGCACAGATGTTAGCTCAGGGACAATCTTCCTCAAGCAAAAAGAGGAAGATTGGCAACAGATGTTAGCTCAGGGCCAATCTTCTTCACCACCCCACCCCAAATATCCTCATTTTAACAAAATAAGTGTATCCTGAAACACTTAAAGAATATGTTTGTCCAGGATCACTCAGTTCAGCCTTGGATAGTAAGGATAATAGATTTTTCAGGATGGTGGATTCATTACCTTTATCTAAGTGCTCTCTTTCATGAACTTCTGAAGGTAGATGAGATTCAGAACTTGGGGGACTTGAAAGATTGTTTTCAGGTATATACCTACGTTTCAATTTTATGTTGAAAGTGAAATGTGAAAGGTTAATTTTTCCATGTCTTCTTCATAGTACAACATATAAATACTGACTTTATTGAAAGTTTAACAATTTTTGTTCAGGTAGTTCTCTTAAGTAAATGAGAAATCTCAGAATGGAAGTCTATTTTCTTTTGAATTGATGTTTTTCATTGCTGTACTTTTGTCCAACAATCAGAAATAAGTGGCTCTTTTTTTTTTTTTTGGCCAGAAGATTCTTTGTAGTTAAGGTGAAAAGGAAAAAATAACATATGAAGAATGAAGGCATTACATAATACACTGGGGATTACAGTTGCAATGTAGACTCATGACATATTTCTTTTCAGGGGTGTGTATGTCTGTGGGTTTCTAAATATATGCATACAAACATAGGTTTCCTGGTAATATGATGTTATTTCTATTTATCTTGCACAGTTTCTCATGGTATAGACTAAATGTTTATTTTAAATCAGTATGAAGATGCTGAGCTATTTATTAAACATTTTAAATGAATATATAAAATATTTTTTCGGGTTTTTGTTTTTCCTTTATGGTAAAAATTTTACATTCCTTTCCATGTCTTTTAGTAGAATGCTAATTCCAAAGCAGGAGTGCTACTGGACTTCATATTTTTTATGCAACTATAAATTTTTTATTTGTATTCTATGTTTAGAAGTCCTGAGAAAAGTTGGAAAAACAACTTGGTGTTGAGAGTTGTTCCAACCATATAAACCACTTTAAAGCCTTTGCATGATGATTCTCAATGGAGATCTGAGTATTTACATGTAGCTTAAAATATGTGTTTAACATCCTTGTAAATAGAGTACTAGGCTAATAAAAGATTGCTGATGACACTGACAATATAATAAGCTTCACACTCAATGCTCTTATACGTGTTCATGTGCATGTGCCCCTGTGTTTTATAAAGTGCACAAAAGTATGGTGGTACAATATTTTAAAATGTAATACAAATATTTAAGTAAATTATGTAAGTTAATAATAGAATCAAAAGTTTTATGTGTTTTCTTGGTTGGGAAAGAGGCATATGTTTGAACTGCAGTAAATGGGTGTTGAATGGAAATCAAATGAAAACTAACAGCTTTCACCATTTTACTTTCTGAAGTAAAATAAAGTAAAAATTAAACTGACAATATAGCATGTATTTCTTCACATAAAAATGCACAGTGGTTTTAGTTCTGCTGATCCACTTCACTAATCTCAAAGTTTTTCCTTATTTGGCTTAAAGTTAATGTTTTTTTAGAAAAGCTTTAACTTTTGAATAAGTAGCCTATGAATTTTAATTTTGAGCACCATTTTAACTTTAAACAAAACAAAGGAACTTATACTGATACTGAAACTAGAAGTTTGTAAGCTCTGTAGGATGGTAATAGAAAGCTCTCCTTCTCTTTGTTCCCTCATAAAGCTCTCGACCTTGTTTTTATTCATTCGTTTATGAAGCTCCTACTTTTTTTGCCAGGCCCTGTTCCCAATACCAAGGATATAGAAGTGAAGATAGACAAAAATCTCAGCACTCACAGCTTACATTTTATTGGGGAAAAAAAGACTATAAGCTTGAAAGTTAAGCAAAATGTCTGGTGTTAGACACTGATAAACAATAACCAAGCAGAGGGGGTGGATGGGAAGTGTTTGGGGACAGTGGTTGTAATTTTGCCTATGGTGGTCAGTTAACACTTCACAATAGACATTTGAGAAAAGGTCTGAGGGAAGTGAGGGAGACAGCCATGTACAAAGAGAGGTGAGGAGTACTCCATGCAGGAATAATCTCTGAGATGGGAGTGTGTCTGACATGTGTAAAGAACAGCAAATAGACCAGTGTAGAGGGAGTGAGAAGAAGAGGAATAAGAGATGAAGTTAGAAAGTTAAGGAAGATGGAAGACAGACCCCTGTAAGCATTTTAGCATTTCCTCTGAGTGAGACCTGAAGCCAGTGGAGTGTACAAGCAGTTTGTAAGGTGTTATCCAGGCAGTTGTTTTGAAGGAGGAGGAGCAATAGTGGAAAGGGGAAGCTAGCTAGGACCTATTACAATGAACTAGGAGAGAGATGATTGTGGCTTAGGGCAGATTGTAGTGGACATCCCGAGAAGTGGTTGCATTCTGGATATATTTTGAAGATAGTGTCGACTGAAATAAAGAGTCTGGGTAAACGTTAATTAAAGGAATTTATTCAATAATCAAGGTGAGGAATTTGAATCCTGGGAAACAGTCCAACAGAATATTCTGAGGAAGTGCTCTGAGGTCTACAGATCTGAGTGTAGTTTATAGACTTTTTTTTTGCTAAGGAATATTCACCTTGAGCTAACATCTGTGCCAACCTTCTATTTTGTATGTGGGTTGCTGCCACAGCATGGCCGCCAACGAGTGGTGTAGGTCAGCGCCCTTGAACCGAACCTGGGCTGCCAAAGCAGAGCACGCTGAATTTAACCACTAGGCCACTGGAATTTCTCCTTACTGAGATGGGGATGAGACAGAAATCAGCAGCTTAGTTTTGGATATTTTATATTTGCGATGCCTGTAGGACATCCATGTGAGGTATTGAGTAGGCTGTTAGCAATTGAGAGGTGTAATTTAGGAAGAAGTCTAGTCTAGAGATGTGTGACTCATTAGGATATTGAATAGATTTTAAAACCAATGGACTAGGTAAGTTCACCAAGGAGGTAAGAGAAGATGGAAAGACAGATCCAAGGACTCCCCTGGGGCGCTCTAGGGATTAAGGAAAGACTAGCAGAGGAGACTGAGAAGAGGTTGATAGAGAGGAAGAAAACCAGCAGAGTTGTCCTGGAAGTCTAGTGAAGGAAGTCTGAGTTGGTAGAATTGTTGAGACCCATGAGAAATTGAAAAGGATGGATTCAGACAACAGGAGAACCTGAGGTAACGGGGGAAGGGAAGTCTCCCTTAGACCTTTGCTGAGGATCCTGAACAAGAATGTCTAATACAGCAAAATGCTTGGGCAGGAATTGGAAAGCTGTTATGTGAGTGTATGTTTTCTATTGTTCTGTAAAAATAATCACAAATTTCGTAGCTTAAAAACAACACAAATGCATTGTCTTATAGTTCTATAGGTCAGAAGTCTGAAAGGTCTCATTGGGCTAAAATCAAGGTGTTAACAGGGCTGCATTCCTTTCTGGAGGCTCTGGAGAAGGATGTGTTCTTTTGCCTTTTGTAGTTTCCAGAGGTCACTCACAGTCATTGGCTCACGCCCCCCCTTTGCCCATCTTCAAAGCTAGCAATACTGCAGTTCTTTATTCTTCCATTGTCACATCTCCCTCTCTCTCTCTGCTTTCCTCTTCCACTTTTAAGTACCCTTGGGATTACATTGGGCTCACCTAGATAATCTATGGTAATCCACCGATTTTAAGTTCAGTTGACAAGCCACCTTAATTCCATCTGTAATGTTAATTCTCTTTTGCCATGTAAACTAATATATTCATAAATTCTTGGGATTAACACATGGACTTTTTTGGGAGGCTATTATTTAGCCTACCATGGTGAGAATATGAGTTGTTATTGGATAAGACATCATTTTTTCTTATTATTGGTATCAGTGCATTTATTTTTCCACTAAGCCTAATTATTTTCTGCTAAGTAAACCAACTAGGGCAATATGTACAAAAAAATTTAGATAGATACAAATACACATTGTTACTTGACCAATTATGACTATACTCTTGAAATCCAATAGTGAGGTACATGCAGCAGATGAAGTATAAAATTCTAAATTTGGCATATGAAAAGAAGTTTAGGTTGTAAAAGGATAGTGTACAAAAGTGTGTCTATAGAAATATTGACTGTATGAAACTGAGAAACATTGTGCAATTGTTCAGTTTTTGTTACATATTGGGGAAGTAGAGAAAGAGCCAAAAGCCAGCAAATTGCCTTGAAGGAGATGGTAGAACAAGAGCTAGATTTTGGCTGAAAGGCAGAAGCAAAGTTAGGAAACATGGTTAGAAACTGGTGTTAGGAAAATCTTTCAAGAGGTCAACAAAATCTAATGAGACAAATATGGGACACAAAATGTCTATGTCAGTCTTGGATCAAAATCAATAAGAACTAATGCACAGAGGTCAAGATGTGGCATCCAAGCTTTAAAGATAGGCCTTTTGAGTAATTTTGTTGAAGTAGATATGTCCCTTTTTATGGCACTGACAATTTCTCATGTTCTTAACAATTGTCCTGCACTTTCAATCTCTGCTTGGAAGTGCAACCCAATAGAATGTTTCTTATGAGTAGATCTTACAAGTTCTCATCACACACACAAAAATTGTAACTATGTGAGATGATGGATATTAACTAAACTTATTGTGGTAATCATTTTGCAATATATACATATATCAAATTATTATGTTGTACACCTTGGACTAGCACAGTGTTATAGTTCAATTATATCTCAATAAAACTGGGAAAAAAAGACTCATGTTTCTGATTTCTGTGAAAAAAATTCTCTGCCTTCAAATAAAACGAATATAAACTAAATTCTTGTTATATATAATGTAAGATGCTAGGTTCTACGGTAATATAAAGATGCTGCTCTTTAGCATTTTACATTATGTGGGTGAAATAACATAAATATATAAAATCTTAAATAGGCAAATTTTGAATAGCAATAAATTAACAAAATGTATACATGATTTCGTAAGACCACAATGTAGGGTTACATTAGGAAAATAACTGACAAAGCAATTTTTTACCTGACCAGGTAAAAGGGGAGTTTAAACCTAAGTAGGAATTCAGTAATAGTGAGTTATTTTGGGTTTTTAAGAAAAAATTAGGTGATCAAAACGTTGTTTGGAAGGAGGTTAGTCCAACACGGTAAGTAAAATAGATTATACAAGGAAAAGTTCAGAGTCATAAAGGCCAATTAAGATTTTATTTTAATCACTTAAGATTGCAATAATTTAAAGAGAGCCACTGTGTTTAGAAGTGGAAATCAAGGGATAGATGGGAGAGAAACTGAGAAAAAAACATAAATAGTGTAAAGTAAAAAAATCAGAGAATTTGAAGACAATGGACATAAAAATGATATAAGAAAAAATTTAATAATAACACTCAAACAACCTCAAGACAGTGAGCGTGTGGTCATTCAATAACATAAATAGCAAAATTAAATTGAGAAACTGTGTGGGGGTGATAGTAGGGGGAGATGAAGAAGTTGTGGAGGGAGAGGGTGAGGTATATAATGAGTTTGTTTCCTTCGAAGCTGCAAAAATAGAAAGAAAATAAAAGTTTATGCAATTTCATAACCCAAAGATAATCACTGTAAATTTTTGATACATTTTTCTGTATTTTTGAAGAAATGTATATTTAAAAAAATAAGCCATCTTCTTTATTTATTGGCAAAGTTGAAGAGTTTTGATGGAAAAATAGCATTCTTATACACTGTTTATATAAAATGGTATTTCCTTCCTGGACAACAACTTGACAAGATGTAGCAAGAACCTTAAAAAATATTTATAGACTTTGTCTTAGTAATCTCACTTCTAGGAATGTGCCATTAGGAAATAATCAGAGATGTCAATGATTTATGTACATATGTTTCCATTGCTATGCTGTTTGTAACAGTGAAAAATTTGAAGAAAACTATGTATAGTTTATCGTAGCTTGCATTGTATGGGAATTATCTTAAAAGGTTCTTAGAAGTTTGGAAGAATTTACTGGAAAAAACCTATTTGGGCCAAGCATCTTTTTTGGCTGGGGAGGGAGTAATTTTCCAACAAATATTATGGAGATGTATTGATAATGCTAGTTCTGTGGATATATTAGAGTTCTCTGTAAATACTGTTGCTTTCTCACTAATTTCTTAAGTTCAGCAAAAATTTAGTTTAAGGTGAGGTTGGGTTATAAGAAATTTTATTACAGTAAGTTATTTAGGATAAAAAATAATTACTTTTCCATTATTTGCTACTTGGTTTTAAATGCTTGAAAAAGAATTCATCTCCTTCGGTTTTAAATGAAATGAATTAGCAAATAGATTACAATCACGTTTCTTTGAGCTTGACTGTCCTCAACAATTGATTATTTGGGATAGTTATTACTGATGGGTTATTTAACTCCTCTCTGTAGATCTTTAGCTCAGTTCACACTATTGACAATTTCAAACTAATGAAACTTCCTGTATTTTGAAGCACAGGATTTAACCCTGTCTCTTGGAGAAACTACCCAGATTTGCTCTCTTCACTCGTGTTGACACTCAGTCATTAGGACTGGAACCTACATGTCCACTTCAGTGAAGTGAATTACTTGTGGATATGAGATAGACAGGAGAAACCAAGCTTTATAAAATGAATAGTGATGTTGCTAGTGACCACGTACTTCCACCAATACTTCACATACATTATCCTGATGACTTTTCTGAAGGAAATATAAAGTCAAAGATAATCTCCCAAAGGACTCAAAGAGATTTGTAGATGAGTATGGTGTATTTTTTTCCACTGAAAGATCTTCAGGAGAGATTTCCATAATTAGCTCCTAGGATCAGTTTTCTCTGATTCTTCACACACCATTAAAATGCCATCACCCTTTATGTTAACCCCTTTGCTTAAGTATCCCCGTGCTCAACAAGAAGCTACATTTGACTGTGAATGTCATTTCATTTAGACATAGTCATACTTCTACATGACAGTAACTTTGGGACCCTGGAGTGGAGAAAGCAATTTGAATAACACTGGAAAAACATGAAGTTCTCAGATAGGAGTTAAAATTAAAGTCACCAGATTTAACTGAGATGGAAATCAAAAGAGAACAGTCTCACAACCAATTGGTAGCATGGCAGTTTTTAAGACAATCACTGCAGAAGGGGAATGCATAGCCATTTAAGACAGGCTTGTCCCTTTCATCACTCCAGTGACCCCCATCTCCAAAGGACAGTCTGCTCTTTCCTTTGTCCGGGGGAGTACAGCCTTTTGCTGAACCGGCTTTATCCATTTGAGTCTGTGGAACATAGTTGGCACTCACTTATATTTTTTTGAATAAAAGAATGAGTTTTCTATGATCTGGTGACATGTTTATAATTTCATTGGTTCTCTTGCTAGGTGGCTCCATTTTCTGGGGTTGGATTTGCTCCATCTTAAGGTGGCACTCCCCGTGTCCCCCTCCTTGTCTGTGTTCCCTCCCATGCATCATCCCCTTAAGAGCACGTGTGAACATGAGGAGAGCACTGTGAATACGAGAATAGTATTCTACTCTTTTCAGTCAATTACAGACACTTCTGCTATCTTAAATATCTTTCCCCAAAATACATGTGAGCTAATTTTAATATTGTGGTATGGTTAACATTTTGATATGGAATATATTTAATATCCTGATGTTTTAGTGAAACTGACTTCTAAAAATATTCATAATTTTACTCAAATTCAAATGTAAAATTTGGAAAAATCTTTTCCAAAGTTTCAACATCCATGATAGGCTATTATTAGGCAAATATATAAAGTAACCCAAGAACAAATCAGAACCTGTAAGGTCTTCATGGCCATTCATTTATATATCCAACAAGCATTTACTGAGGTTTGGAAGAGGAGAAGCGAACTAGATTTTTTTTATGTGTCACTATATTTTGCATTTCACATGTATAAACTCACTTTGTCATTTTCATAATTCTAAGTATGACTTCATAACATTTTACGGATGAAGAAATGAAGCTCTGAGAGTCTATGTGTCAGAGGGGAAATAACTGTCAGGTGGCTGAGTTGGGATTCCAATTTATGGAACTTTTAATCCAAAGTCCGGGATCCACAAATATAACAATGCCTCAATCTGATTCACTGAGTTTGTGCAAAGCGCTTGTATGTATATATTGGAAGATACTAAAATAGATCAAATGTAGATTCTGGCTTAGGTAGCCTTTAGTTTGTAAAAGTGATAATAGTGCACAAATAACTATACAGTAATACAAGGTAGAATGTTATGGGCCAAGAATAGATGTATGTCCACTATAGTTTATATGATAAAATCTTCTTTAGATGAAATTATAACTTGAAGTTCTGCATATTTTTGTTCAAATTCTTAAATATTTTATCCATTGAGAGATGGAAAAAGAAGACTGAAGCTAAAACACAGTAACAAATGGTTTTCCAAAGTCAAATACAATTATGACCTATAATATTTTATTGTTTCCAATTTACTTCAGTTTTGGTTTCTGAACAACGCATTAAGAAGAAATGGACCACTTCCAGGTCACGCAAACTCACGTTCACATTTTTGAGTTCTTCATGCCGAAGTATTTTCTCATTCATCATTTAGATCTGAACTTGGGAGAAGCACAGGAGGATGGGTCAGGCTGCCAGAAACCCTTTCAGTGTGATTCAGTAGCACAACTGCTTAGTTTCAGGCGGTCGGCACAGTAGTAGACAGGACACGATGTTTCTGCAATTAATCTTTCTGATGTACCAATGATACTTTGCAGAACAGAACGATTACCAGTAGTTACTTGCTCTTTTCCTTCATTCCTGGCCAATGAGCTGGGCCAATGAGCCAGAAGAATTCTGTTTGAAAACCAAAAGGCGCTGGAGCTGAGTATTTTCCTTTTCTCAGTATGGTTTTTTCCTTCAGTTCACTAGTTTGGATGGAGCCTATTTGATGAAATAGGGACTACATTATTGCTACTAACAATTGTATATATACATATGTACTCATATGCCATTTTAGCTATACTATACCTGTAGTTATCATATTTGTCTGCTTACATACATGTGTGTCCTTCTAGAGCAAATCATAGAAAAATTTAAAACACAGAGATTGACTTTCCAAAGTAGAACATTATGAAGGAACATTGTCCTCTATTTTTAGAAAGAACGATAATGATGTTCAGAAGCTAAATGGCAGGGAGTCGTTCCCTCTGAGCCTCCAGCAATGATTCATATTTTTGATAGCTCTGAGCGAGTTAAGCTTTGTCTCTGTCATAGCAGCCTCTTTATACCTGGATGAGGATATAAATCCTAGGGGCACCAGAAGGAGTGGAGCCCGTATACTCTGCCCTTTATGCCAGAAGCAACTGTACGACAGCCAGAAACAGAAATAAATGTAAACATCCCCACTATGACTGTGTTCTTGAGGAAACAAAGCTTTATTTCATTGAATTATCTTGACAGGAGATAAAAATGAATTCCTGATCATGAGAAGATTGAAAACGTTACTTTTGCACAGTGTCGGGAAAGTTGGAAAGCCTAGTTTCAGTGACTAAATGAAACAATAGCAGCTCAATGTTTAGCACTGACCCCGACATGGCTTCGATGGAACCAAAAGCTCGGTGTAGAGTGTGAGGCCCTTACAATGAGTCTTGAGTCTCTGGAAGGCTCCTGGCCCAAAAGCCTGCCCACCGAGATCTGGGGGCAGGAAAAGTAATGTGGAATGAGCTCCAGTTTCTGCCTCTCAAATTCTGTGAGATGCTGAGACAAGTGGGCACCTCCTGTTCCAGTAAGTTGGGACGGGTAAAATGATTTTTACTTCTCCTTCCAAGGGAGGTCTTCCTGGCCCACTGACATCCCTTCCTAAATATGGCAATTCCCACCTCAAAATGGCGTCTAAAGCTACAATTATTTCCTTCCTGGTTTTTGAAATATTTGGGTAGTAGAGGAGTGGATTTTGAACTACCTGAGTGCGGAATTATGTCTCATTTGGCTTAATACTTCCCAATTTCCATCATAGTACCTTGCACATTACGTATTCTGTGGTAGTTGAATAACTTGTTGTGACTCTGTTCTATCTGTACTTTTATTTGTTCATAGAAAGTATTTTGGACCTCATTTCATTCTGCTTTGTAGGAAACCATGAGCTTTTATGATTCTTCAAATACGTATGCTCACATCTCAACACATTTTAAGACAAAAAAAAATTGGATAATTACCTCAGCTCACATGATTTCAGAGGTCAAACATGATTCTAACAATTCTATTGAAATCCTCATCTTCTTTCAGAATTACAGCAGAAATATGACTATCTCATGATGGATATGTGATCTATTTTTGTTCACTGAATATTTCAAGTGCCAAGAATGGTGGTTGGCATATAAACAACAGTCAATGCTTTTTAAATTATCATTGCAAATATTTGAGGTTGTACATAGCACAATTGGGTAATCATAATGGATATTTCTCATTTACTTTTTTTTTCCATTTACTTTTTATAATTAAACTAAATTCACAAGAGGAATTCTTGACAGCTCAAACACATATCCAACTGTAATACATCCTAAATCACTGACCATGGAAATCATATATTCAAGTGATGACATCAATCAATTTATTATGGATCAATTTGCAGCCAAGCGTTCCTCTAAACCTGTCTAATGTTTTGGCAAGATACTTGAAAGGACTCACTAAAAATTTATTAGTGTAGCTTGAAATAGGTTTCTTTTTTTTTTTCATTCTCTGGCTCAACAAAGAGAATACTGTTTGCCCTCTGAACATATAGATTTTATAGTTTAACGTAGTAATGGATATGCTTGCCAAGAATCACAGTTTTTAATGAGTCTTTATTAAAACCATTGCTGTATTTTAGCTTTCATTTTATACACTGCATTTTTATTTAAAACCCATTCTATTTAAATTTGTCTAACTCTTTTGTAATCAAAGCTTGAGTATTGGCTTGGAAATATATTTTGTATCACTTTGCTTCTATTCAAATGGTTTGAACCTAGGTAGTTCAATTAATTGCTAGCGATGTTGAACATATACAATATGTAAACTTTAAAAACAATTCACATTAGGGTTAAAGAGTATGTTACTTTCATATTTAATGTTTTTAAATAAGATACAGCTTTAAAGAATAAGTATTTCAGACACTGATTCAAATTTCAAAAGTATTAGCTTGGTGCAGTAGCTACAGCACCAAATAAACAGCTTTGTAGGTTATTATATATTATGAATTTAAGATTTTCTGGTTTATAGGAGAAATCATGCAGTAAAATTTCAAACTGAGACCATGAAAGGGTGAACTTTTATATTCCAGTTCTGTATACAATAAACACTTAGTTGTGTCTATTGATCAAAAAGTGTCAAAAAGTTAACCCAAATTTTCTTCCTAGATGAAATCTGGGCACAATACCATATTGCTAACTATGGGTAATATGTTGTACTCATAGTACAAGATGTGGAAACGAGCCAAGATATGGAAACAATCTAAATGGTCCTGAATGGATAAAGAAAATGTGGTATATACATACAATGAAATATTATGCAGTCTTAAAAGAAGAAAACCCTGCCATTTGCGACAACACAGATGAACCTAGAGGACATTATGCTAAGTGAAGTAAGCCAGTTATAGAAGGACAAATATTGCATGATTCCACTTATATGAAGTATCTAAAATAATCGAACTCATAGAAGCAGAGAATGGAATGGTGGTTGCCAGGGGCTGTGGGGAGGGAAGGAGGAAATGGGAAATTGTTGTTCAATGGGCATAAAGGCTTTTTTTTTAATGTAAGATGAATAAGTTCTAGAGATCTACTGTATTTTCTATTACAATATTGAGACTTGAGGCTGTTTTTTTCTTCTCAAAAAAAGAGAAGATGACCAGCCTGGATGGCCTACTGGTTAAGTTTGGCATGCTCCATTTTGGCAGCCTGGGTTTGGTTCCCTGGTGGGGACCTACACCACTCATCTGTCAGTGGGTATGCTGGGGAGGCTGCTCACATACAAAAAGAGGAAGATTGGCAGCAGATGCTAGCTCAGGGTGAATCTTCCTCAGGAAAAAGGTAAAAGAGAGAGAGAAGAAAAGTTATCTTAATTTGTAGAAAAAATGAAATAGTTGAAAGCCAAATAATAGATTTATTCACATCAGTTCCCTTAATTTACTGGACTTTGGATTACTACACTTTTTTCCCTTGCTTTTTGAACAAGGGCTCCATATTTCCATTTTGCACTGAGCTTTACAAATTACATAGCCATCGCTGATCAAAATCTTGTGTGTCCAATTTTCTTAAAATAAACAGGTAAGTGGAAGGGTTCTTTTTTTTCTATCTTAATATTTAGAAAAGAAACTGATCAGGCAGTAAACATTGTCAGTAAACTATTACAAAATATAAAAATGTACATGGGACACTGCAATGAAGCATATCAGGAAGTTATTAGAATTCTTCAAAGAATGTAGAATCTCTGGTTTTGAAAACTGCTGCAACATTGCAAAGCAAATAGCCATGGGCTTGAAAATATAAATTAAATTTAAAAATCAATTTTCACTACAAAAGAATACTATTTTCAATGTGAAGTTTTGGATGAACCAATTATTAAGGAAGAAGACAAAAGTTTTTTTCCTTGCAATTAAAGATATAGTGATGGAATGCATAAACAAGTGCTTTGAATTATATATAAATCATAAAGCCATTTTTGGTTTCTTGTGTGATCCCCACAAGTTACAGGAAATAGCAGAGGAAACATGAAAATACCATTATATAAATTTGCATTTAAAATTAAATTCAGACTAATGTGAAATTGATTTGTATGAAGAGACAAGTCTTTTTAGAAAAATTTTCCCATAGGTATCAACAACTCAATATATACTAAAAGTACATTTTGAAATAATTTATCAGAAATTTATCCCAATATTGTCCATCTATAAAATATTCTTAATAGCTCCAGAACAATTATATCACCAGAATGATACTTTTTTTTTTTTTTTTTTTGTGAGGAAGACCAGCCCTGAGCTAACATCCGTTGCCAATCCTCCTCTTTTTGCTGAGGAAGACTGGCCCTGGGCTAACATCTGTGCTCATCTTCCTCTACTTTATATGGGACGCCGCCACGGCATGGCTGACAAGCAGTGCGTCGGCGGGCGCCCGGGATCCGAACCTGCGAACCCTGGGCTGCCAAGCGCGGACTAAACCGCTGCGCCACCGGGCGGCCCCCAGAATGATACTTTTAAATGAAAAATTATTATCCAACATTTGTCTAGAGTAACTGACATCTCTTTCAATAACGTTGATTGAAAACAAAATTGTTAAAAGTACGAATTTTGATGACTTACATAAATTCATAAAAAATGAGCCAGAAAAATCTTATGATCAATCAAGATATCATATTAACAGTGTTACCGTATTATTTATAATGCCAAAATGTTACTTTTTGCAATTTGTAAGTTATTACTCCTGTGTTATCCCTATCATGTTCTATAAGTAATAAAATACTTAAAAAAAAATTGCTTCACATCTTAGTACCGTTAACTGTAATTTCTTTTTCTGCTTTTTTAAGGGGCTCTACGTGCTCATTTTGCACTGGGCTCTACAAATTATGTAACCATCGCTGTTCATAGTCTTGTATGCCCAATTTTCTTAATTAAAATAAGTGGGAAGTTTTCATCTTAATATTTAGAAAAGATAACATGGCAATATTTTCTTATTGTGATCCTTCTCTCTCTCCTTTTCCAGTGCTTTGGTTCTCTTTGGTTACATAACTTTCTTCATATCTGCTCATATTTTCCAGAGAGATAAGGAACCAGATTTTTTTCTTAGAGTAAAATCCTGAATTTAAGATCTAACCCATGGTTTTCCAGCTCACCAGATATAATCCATGTACATGACTGTCAGGAGCCACATTTTAAAAAGAACTTTCTTTCCTCACTAAGAAGGCCCCACCAGCCATCATTCGCCATATTTGCCACAGCTGGTGAATGAGCAAAAGATACAAATTGTTACAGAATCCCAAAACAAACTGCACTCTTCTTTCTGCACCACCTGGGGCCTCTTAATGTATGAAGCAGGAAAAGGAAATATGCAAATGTTGATATTCATTTGCATAGAGCTGATTCCACTGAATAGTTTTCTTGGGTTTCCTAATGTTTTCACAGTTTTCTCAGCATACACTTATCAATCATTTTTCTTGTCAGTAAGAAACTCATTTCTTTTGTTTCCATGCTAAGTGTTGCCTGAAGGTGCTGCAATTTCTGAATGCTCTCAAGGTAAGAATTTCCTTGGAAAAGTCTATAATTCTTGACAGAAAAGAAATCACCATTACAAAAAAAGCAAATAGCAATGATCCTAGTGCATAATAAGCAACAGACTACCAGACTTCATTCTCTACTTTAATGGGACTCTTGATTACCACACGTAGAACATAAAAATGAAGAGGAAACATTATGGCACTGATGCCAAGCTGTAGCGTTCTTCCCTCTGGGTATGGATCCCACCCTCTCCGTGCATCCCAGCCTCGGCTTGTCAGTTATCATTATCAATGCCTGCCTTTAACAGCCACTAAAATTTAAAGGCCCCTTTTCAAGTTAAGGCATATCTGCTTTTCTAGTCAATGTGTTGTATTTGGGAGAGGATGACCTGACAATTAACTAGAAAATTAAGACAGAATCTCTCTATCTGTTCCTCAAATGGACCCGTATTTTCACTATTATAAACCTCTACTAACTGAAGAAATTGTATATAGTGGCTCATAATAGTGAGAGAGGCAAGACCTCTTGTTTTCATATTCCTGTGTGAACTCAAAGAATTCCTTCAGATTCATTCTCTTTCATTTTCCTTTTGAACAATCTTTAGAAGGAAATGTTACAGTGTTACAGCATTTTCAATTTAATTTCAAATTCCATGTAAATATCACTCTGGCTACTACCTACATGTATTTTTAAAAAATATAATAAAGCTTACAAAAATTGCATTTCATGTACAAAAATGCATCTATCTATAAAGTCTCCTTTATTTTCATTTTCTAAAAATTTTGTTTTCTTTTATCAGACTATGTTAACCAAGTTAAAATTGCTGCAAAAGTATGTCTCATTCAAGTGCAAGTATCTGTGTAATTAACATCAAAAGGTCAAGTAAAAAATGAGTATATTAATGCAAACCTGTCTTGATTTAAAAGAACTATTAGCAATCATAACATTTTACAACCTATTCTGTACCTGTTATGGATTGAATATTTGTGTCTCCCCAAACTATATGTTGAAATCCAAACCTTGAATGTGATGGTATTAGGAGGTATTGGGAGGTAAAGAGGCATGAGGGTGGAGCTCTCATGAATGGGATTAGTGCCCTCATAAGAAGAGACGTGACAGAGCTTTCCTCTCTCTGCTCTCCTCTTGTTGAGGGTACAATGAGAAGATGGCTGTCTGCAAACTAGGACAAGGGTCCTCATCAGACACTGAATTGTCTGGTGTCTTGGTCTTGGACATCCCAGCCTCTAGAACTGTGAGAAATAAATGTTTGTTGTTTAAGCCACCCAGTCTGTGGCATTTTTATTACAGCAGCCCAGACTAAGACAATACCCTTGCTGTAAGCAGAAAAGGACAGAAAAGGCACAGAGCTAGTCATTCTCTTCATTCTTTATGCCTTTGCTTCTAACAGTACTAAGGCTGGAATCATTTCATATTCTGTCCTTAAGTTTTAATAATGGGTTTCTCAGTACTCAGAAGACACCTCATTCATGTATTTAACACCTCTATTTCAAATTATTTGCTAGACATGGCTAAGCACTGGGAAGAATTTGGTGAATAAAACAGGCATCCTCCTGCTGTCGTGGAATCTACAGTCTGCTGGGTGAGACCAACAATAAATAAATAAAAATAAGGTTACAAATTGTGATGAATATTATGAAAGAATAAAGTGCCACATTAACAGAACTACAAATAAGCATTTTAAAAGAGGGGAGGGAAGGTTTCCCCGAAAAAGTTATGTTGTAGTTTAGAGGGACTAGGTTTCTTTTCCCATGTATATTTACCTCAGTCTGGCCGTGGTGAAGCCCGATGGATACAACAGCACATTCTTTTCAGTGAGAATGTGATGCTGCCCCTGCCTCCCTCTGTTCTTAGAACACAACTCTCCTGTTTTGCATCTGTTGAAATTCTTACTTTTTGTTTTCTCTTCTTCCAACACGGACAACCTATCACCTTATTCTATAACCAAATTGAGAAGGCTTACTAACATACAGGCAATATTATTTCTTTTTTCTCCCTTGATCTTGATGTAGTCAATGTAATATCAGTATAATGAAATACATATTGATATATATACCAAATATATACCGAAAGGCACTGCACAATTGTCTAAATTTGTCTGGATTACTGCCCTCAGCCTCCTAGCAGCTCTGAAAGAGAAAGATACAATTTTGACCAAAAATGAAGTAAAAAATATACTAGCCACTAAGAAATGACACAGATTTTTTTGGGCATCAAGATCATAGAAATATGTCTCTTATGCTTCTTTAGAAAAGTGAGCACTCATGATGCCGTAGTAGGTATAGGTAACAGTTATTCACGATATATTAAAAAAATAAGATAATATGCTAATTAATGCTAATATACTAAACGGAAACTGAGTTTTTCTCTTTCTCTGCTACTTTCTCTTATGTATATTGAAGCAGGAAAATTCTGAGATTATGTCCCATCTTTTCATTTTAATTCTAAAACGTTAGTCAACATGGAAGGATTTTCCTCTTGGTAGTAGATTCAGGAAGCTTTTACCAGGGAAGTCTGCATCATGCTGATAATCTTGGAGTTGTGTGTGGTGGGTTTAACCTATGTGGCATACTTCATGCAACTGAGGATACATTTAGTGATTCCTGTGAATATACATATTTAAAAGTATTTATTACCAACTCCCAACACAAAATACTTTGGTAAAAGTTTTCCCTTTTAAATTATTGTTTTAAAAAGGAGGAAGATTGGCAACAGATGTTAGCTCAGTGCCAATCGTCCTCAAAAAATAAATTAAATAAATAAATAATTATTTTAATTCACAAAATTACATCAGAAAGCCAATTGGATTTCAATCTATTTTGTACTGACTAAACTTAAGGGACACTATTCACCCATGGGAGGTTGGAATGGCCCTGCAGTGGCCCAAGAAGTGAGTAGCTGAATTGAAGTAACTGCCACAGTATTTGTGGGCAGAATAAACCAAATCTGTTAAACGTATACAACGCATTGATTTACTTATTCACCAGGTTTAGTTTGTCTTAAAACATTTTACTAGAGATTTTAACTATCTTTGTACTAAAAAAAATTGCTCTTAAGATGTTCAATCACAGATTTCTTGATTTTATTGTAGTACTGATAATACACAGAAATAATGTTTAAAGAATTCATATATAAAATATGCACAAATAATGCAGATAGAAACATGTCCCTAATTGATGCTAAATAACAGACCTAAATAATTTTTTACTTAAATTAACACCAGGGGGTGATTGATAGCTATGCCCTTAGAATGCCTTGCATGCTTTCGTGAGTAGAGAGAGCCTGACTTCTCTGTAATGATGATCTTCAACACAGGTAGAATGACCAGAGAAATGTCTCCTTGAGACCTCTCCTAACACATAAAATACTCATTCATACATCAACTCAGGCAGTTTCATGGGGAGAGGCCCATTTTGAAAGAAGGTCAAGGTTTCAAATTATAAAGTCGGAAGGCTCATCTTGCTTTGCCTTTTCCTGTGTCCTCCCACCCTATTAATTCAAAATTTTTCACAAGAAGTGGCAGTAATTAGACCTGATCTGGACCACCACCAAGGTTTTCTATCAAATTTCTTTCCTGTTTATGTTTGAGTTGCTCAGAAATTATCTGTGTGCCCTTGGGACACAGAGGACCAATGTTTTTTCAACTCCCTCTGTACAAATAATGTAATCTTAGTAGACTGGGTTCTGGATTGTATCATTTATTTCTCTATTTCAACTGAGAAATCTCAGAGTAAAGAGCAAAAGTAGTAACTTCATCATAATAGTCCCCTCCTTCCAATTCAGAAACCACCCCCCCCAGCTTTTTGTTTAAAAGGCTTCATTTCCTAAGGTTGAATATATACTGTCTAATTAACTTTAGTTCCGTCAAACAGAAGTTTTGTTTATAAATTATCCCCTTATGAAATGATTTTGAGGTTGTTTCTGATAGGATAATTTTCACTTCCATTTCTTTTTGAAGTTTTATTTGGGTCATTAATTGGAGAATCATTAATTAGAAAATAGAGCAATTAGCTGTTATGGATTGAAAATTATAAGAACATCTAGAAAGTTAATTGGTTACTGATTATCGTGTGCTGATAAAGTGGACAGGTTTGTAAATTATTTTATCTACCAAATGGAATTTTATCCTTCTAAAGAACTTAACGTTCCTTGATAGATACTCTTGGACAATTTATGTTGGATTGTCCCTGTGATTTTTACTATTTGAAAAAAATATGAGAAAGTGAATTTACTTCAGAAAAGAAATAAATATAATTTAAAAAAATCTATTTGTATCTTATTTCTGAATATGAACCTTATTGTATCACTAGAACTAAAAACTTCTCAATTGTGATTTGGGGATAGGAGCTGCTATATTATGAGCTCTCTAGCAATTTAAGGGATTTGGGGGAGCATCTAATTCAGTTACTTCCCATCACAGAGAAGAAAGCAAATATAGAAGTAATTTGTTCAAGTCATAAAGCTTTTGACTCAATCAGAATAAGAAATTTGGGTCTTGTGTCTAGTGTTCAATATCTTATCCACTATGCTTTCAGAATTGGCTTTTGGTTTTACGATCTGAAATTTACATGACAAATTTTATCTATCCTTAAAAAATCCTCTTAGAGATTAATCAGAAGAGTGTTGGGTTCTTTATTGCCTTTTTGGAAAACTTATAGAACATTCTGATATATACATTGTAAACATTGTTGGTCAATATGTTTTCTATTTAAATAATTCATTAAATTGAATGAATGAATGAATGAATGAATTTTGAGAATGAAAATAACTATCAAATTTGGAAGCAGTAATAGCCCATATTTTGATGATCTGGGAGAACTGCAGTTTTTAACTAAAGCACATCTATAGTTACAGGCACTGCTGACACACTTACTGAGTTGCCTAATTGGGTGCAACTCAATGTAAAGTTTTGCTTTACAAGCTGAATTTGAAAAGTAACCCTTATATAAAACAATAGTTTTCCTTCCTCCTAGCTTATTCTTGTAGCCTTGATTTTTTTTTCATCATTTAGGTTTGCCTGCCTTAATTCTAACCAACTTCTTATTCCTTGAATAGATTCAACTCTAATTTCCTTGTGTTTCTTGGTTTAAATTTGAAATCCACTGCCATGTTTTCCCCAGGATTTTAAGGGAGTAAAATATATATTCAGGAGAGGGTTTCCAGTTCTCTTTGCAAATACAAAGCAGCAATGAATTTCACGTAGACACAAATACATCATTATGAGATAAAAAGAAAAGGTTACATCAGATAATAAGACTTGTATTAGAAACAAATATTTTACTACTTGTTGACAGTCATTTCCATTTCCTCAAAAGGACCTTGTGTGCTACAACTGTGTTTTGATCTTGAAAATACAATCACCAGCAAGCACTATACTTTTTCATTTCTTAAAATAATTTCCTGTTTAGTTGTTAAACTAATCTTTGTCACTTGTTTATCTCAGAAGTGCAGATAGTACATTATAGAACGTTTCCAAATACCCGCCAACACATACCCTATTAAAACCGTGTATTTTTCTCGGGATCATTTATGGGACAATTTTGTGGAGAGTATTTAAGTGGACTATTTAAAGCGTTAGAAAGCAGTGAAAAAAAGGACTTATTCTCCAAGGATCTCTTTTTGAAATAAATACATGATACTTGCCCCTTCTTAAGAGGAAATACCATGAAAAATGTTTCAATGAATGACGCGCTGTGATATATATTCATTTATTGTAAACACTAAATAATATGTGTGGTCACAATCTGTATGATTTCCAAAAGCTCCCCTTTTCATGGCCCATTCAAACCGAAGGTTCCCTGCTTTTTCATCATTTCATAAATGTAGAAAGGAAAAAGTAATTTAAATAGCCTCATGTTTACCAAAGTTCAACAGACTCATCTCCAAGTTGTTGAGATTGTATCAGTTTATTTATGTTTAATGGTTTTTGTGGCAGCTAAGGAGTTAAATGCCACAGATTTTTAGAACGGTGTCCCAACTAGATGACTAAAACACCTTGAGCTGGGCACTGAAACAATGCTTCTCTGAGCAGACTGATGAGTACATAAGATGAGGAAAGTTTATAACAACCATTTTGACCCACGCTTACATAAATTTTACTACTAATAGCAGTAGTTGTGTGTTAGTTTTGTATCATTATTCAACAAATAGGATTCCATATTGATTTTAGATCTTCACAAAAATGGTAGGAAGAAAAGAAAGCTTGGAGGCATTAGGAAAATTGCTTAAGTTTACACAGTTCTTGAAAGGAAAATCTGGGACCCCCATTTTCTGATTTCAAGTCCAGTGTTCCTTTCCTCACATCATTCTGCCTCCCAAGCAAATTGTATGACAATGAGAGGAAAATGTAAAAATAGATTTTACCCCCTCCTTGAATCTTTACTTCTGGTCTCTTGGAAAGACCAAATGAGAGTTTTATGTGAGGTGAAATTTGCCTTAAATTTTGAGTCTAATAATCTAGAATTATGAGACTATAATTTTGAATCAGAAGACCCAAGTATTGAAAGGGTTCCAAAAGATGCTAGTTAAAATGTCAGTTAAAGAAAATAATCCAGTAAGAATTACTGCATTGAGAAGGACATTGCAATGAGACCAAATTTAGCTGAGGTCAGATTCCATTGCTTTTATACCCTCATTTCCATTGTCTCAGCATATTATTGTCACTGTGTGTGTGTGTTAATAAATGAAAATCTTGTTGAATTTATTTCTGTCTATTTAGATAGGGCTAAACAATGTTAATATCTCAAAAGTTTGGGGGTCAAAGTAGTCCATTATTGTTCCAAACTCAAAATTTAAAAAATTATGCTAGAAAAAGTTGTAAAGATTGATATGATTGCACATTATTTTAGCTTTATCAAACTGGGAATAAGTCAATCATCTTGATATTACATACCAAATCCTTCATTTAAATATTGACTACTTTGGAACATATAATTCCCATCAACTTTCCTGGTAAACAAGTTCCTTGTAAACAAGTGAATGTGAAACAGGAAGAGTAGAATAACCAATTCTCCTAAGGAGAAACTTTAATTATATTTTTCACTTATATTCGTGATATATTTGGTCTTATTTTTCCAAAATTAACCTTTCACCTCTAGTACTGATTTCTCTGTGCCTCTTGAGTAGCAGTTGCTCATAAAAGGATTATCCAAGTAAAGTGCTTAATGCTCAGTGTTGGGTGTAAGTGCCACAAGGAAAAAGACAGTGTGAGGCTATGCTGACAAACTTGGCAGGGCTGTGGTTTCGAGAATCGTTCTACTCTGACAGTCAAACAGATCACCTAGTTTTTTCGACAAGATGGTGTCACACCAATGACTCATATATCTGGGTCTGTGCTGAGAATGCTGCTTTGTAGGTGAACTCATTTTATCATTTTAGTCAAGAATTAGGGTTGGAACAGTACCAGAATGTTTTGGCTGCCAAGTTGGAGCTACATATTAAATTATCAATGCTGATTCTTTCCCGCAAACGCTAAAATTTGTCTAACGGATAGAAAGGAATTAATATTACAAAAAAAGATTTGGAGACATTTAAAAAAAATTTTTTTTAGGGTTGACAATTTATCAATGGCTTTTGACTTATTTGAAACATAGTATTAAAACAAAGAGGCCAGGGGCCGGCTCGGTGGCGCAGCGGTTTCGTCCACGCTTGGCAGCCCGGGGTTCGCGGGTTCGGATCCCGGGCGCCCGCGGACGCACTGCCTGTCAGCCATGCCGTGGCGGCGTCCCATATAAAGTAGAGGAAGATGGGCACGATGTTAGCCCAGGGCCAGTCTTCCTCAGCAAAAAGAGAAGGATTAGCCACAGATGTTAGCTCAGGGCTGGTCTTCCTCACCAAAAAAAAAAAAAAAACAAAGAGGCCAGGGGCCACCTGGTGACGTAGCAGTTAGGTTCTCACGCTCAGCGTCGGCAGCCCGGGGTTCGCGGGTTCGGATCCCAGGCGCGGACAGACGGATCGCTTGTCAAGCCATGCCGTGGCGGCATCCCATATAAAGTGGAGGAAGATGGGCACGGATGTTAGCCCAGGGCCAGTCTTCCTCAGGAAAAAGAGGAGGATTGGCGATGGATGTTAGCTCAGCGCTGGTCTTCCTCACAAAAATAAATAAATAAAACAGAGAGGCCATGTACCAGTATCTGTGAGGGTCATTTTCTTTAGCTGTTTACTTAATGGTTATGTTCCCCCTCAGTCTACTTTCTTTCTTTTTTTTTTTGGTGAGGAAGACCAGCCCTGAGCTAACATCCGTTGCCAATCCTCCTCTTTTTGCTGAGGAAGATTGGCCCTGGGCTAACATCCATGCCCATCTTCCTCTACTTTTTGTATGTGGGACTCCTGCCACAGCATGGCTTTATAAGCAGTGCATAGGTCCACACCCAGGATTCAAAACTGCGAACCCCAGGCTGCTGAATCAGAGCATGAATTTAACCACTATACCACCAGGCTGGCCCTAGACTACTTTTTTATGGTAGGAATTATATAAATTTTTGATCCTCACTCTAGCTTCAGTATCTAATAGACCCCTTTGCACATAGTAGGCACTCAATAAATGTTACATTATTAATGAATCTTCAAGAAGTCGAGAATTTTAATTTTGTTGCTATTGTTTATCCATGGTAGAAGACTGCACTTCTTACCCTCATTAACTTGGTTAAATATATTTGCTGTTGGCTATAAAGAAAAGATTGATAAAGAGAGAGGAGAGACAAAAAATGAGAAAAGTGAAAAGTACAGAAATTCAATCTCATTATACAGTAACAATCTACAATGCTTGCTTCACTGAGGGAAACTCTATCATCTTCATGTAGGAAAGGCATAAAATTAACTTAAATACTAACATTTTTCATAAAAACTAAATTACTCTGCAGTCTAATGGGATCTTAACCAAATAAACTTACAAATTCAAAATGAATCATTTAATACACTTGCAGCAAAACTAGGAGATATCAGCATAGAGATGAAAAAGGAGATAGAGAAATCCATAGCATAGTGGGGACAAGGGAGGAACTTTTAAGTCATCATATTATTTGAGGTTGTGTTGCAACATGGTTAAGAAAACAGATTCTGGAGTTCAGACTGCCAGGATTTAATTCCAAAGAGGCCATTTACTCTCTGTGCCCTGAGCAAATTACTTAACTTCTCTGTGCCATAGTTTCATCATCTATAAACTGGGTAACAATGACAGCACCCATCACATAGGATTATTGTGAGGAACAAATAAATTAGAAATTATATATATATATATAAAACTATATATATTATTATATCCTAGGTTTTTAAAAAATATAATAATCATTATCAGATGAATTCAGTGAATTGTCAGCTGCATATAGTATATCTGTGCAGCTAAATATCCAAATGTATCAAGAGGTTGTTTTGAAATCTCTATTGCCTTAACAGTATTTTTCATTAAAATTGTTTTTAGTGAAATATATGTTGATATGCCCAACACCTACACATATTGCACTGAATTATGTATAGGTCATATAACCTATCTTATATATGATTATAAAACATACATAAATTTAAATCAAACTATATAGTTTTGTGCAAATGTGTTATTAAAGGTAAATGTTTATTTCCAGTATTAAGATTTTATTCTGCATAAGAAAAATCTTTCAAGGCAAAAATGAGTTATGTTAGTTTTTGACATGAGAATTACTAGTAGATCTTGTAACAGCTCTTTATAATTATCTGTGAACTACAATAATAAACAGGCCATGATTATATATGTTTTTAAAATCTCGTATAATCTCATCACATGCTCAATTAGAATTTAAGAGAAGCAGTTCATTTTCTCCCTGACTGCTATAACAAATGCAAACCATGGAGGAGAAAAAAAAATTGCTAGTTTTCATTGATAGCTTTCAATCTTTCCTCAGACTTGTCTTCTAAACTATGACTTGATGAGAAAAATAAAGATATTAAGAGTTGAAAAATTGAATTAATCCAGGGTCTAAATTTGGGAGATGCGGGTACCAGATTTTTACTGACATATATTTCCATGAGAACCCGAGGACAACATTCCGGCTTTTTCGAGCTCATAAATGATGGCTGAATGAGGAATGTAAGCCAGAAGTGTGTAGAACATTTACAGAAATTAGTGTTTAGGATAAAAAAAAAGATTTCCAAGTTATATCTTGGGTTTTTACATATGAATTATAATTGTTCAGTGATGGTAGCATCCTGGTGGAAAGATAACACATATGTTTTTAATTGGGCAATCCTCAGCAGGGGTCAGGACATGGAAAGACATTGAAGTGAGGGTCTGGAAACAGGGGTTTGGGTCATGGTTCCTCTCCTAGGTTGGTTATGGTCCTCCTATGCTTTTGCAGTAAGGTAGGATTTAATTATTTGAACCACTGGGAATCGGTCCTACCATCCCAAGATAATCTGATACTTGGAAATGCAAATGTTAAATATGCATATTATATTTTCAAGTGTCAGATCATGAAAGTCTCCCTAACTCTACACTTGTCTTAGCTGACATATTTCTACTTCCTCTCTTTTGTGTGCCCAATACATGGCTGCCTTGCGCTTTCTCTTCTCATTACCCTTACTTTATCCCAACTATAATGCCTTCCTTTTCTGGTGTGTCTGGCCTGTGGTGGAGCAACTGAGGTGCCGAGAGGAAAATCATGGCTCCCTGCTCTGTCATCCTCCTCCACAGCAGCTGGGTTGCAACACTGATTCCCGCAATGCATTCCCACTCCATTTATCTCACCCAAATCCTTGCAAAGTGTTGTCTAAGATAACCTCAAATTAAATGAAACTATCTTTCAGTGATAGTCATGTTAAAAAGGAGAGAGAAAACTTTGGTGGTAGTTTGCATATTTTCTAAAAAAATGTTTTTCATTACTTACAGAAGCAATCTTTCAAAACTGTCAAAGAACTAGGCACTTGGGAGAAAAGATAAAGATGTATAAAGGATACTTTGACCAGAGTTAGTCATGGGCAAGAGAAACACGAGGCAGAAATAACAGTTGGTGGCACCAGGAAGGCAGATAGGAAATTCCGTCATAAACTCACACTGAACAACGATAAGTTCTGGGGATACAAAACAGGAGATTTTCTTTGCCCTTGAAGGCTTACCCTCATGGGGTAAATGCAGATAGAACAGGCAGATCAAAGATTCAGGACCAAACTAAGATGCATCCTTAGACTAAATGGATTACAGGAGCCAGTTCTTAAATTCTAGCCCCTCTGAACTAAGGGATGGAGAACTGTCAATCTCACTTGCCAGCAGGTGGAGGCAGTGAGAAAAGACTGGAATTTCCAGTTCCATGACTTTTACAAGAGATAGGAGGCTGATATCCCAATTGGGAAAGAAAAACTTCTATAAAATCACTCCTTTAGATAGATTTTAAGTCAAAATAATATTAGGAGAGTAAAATATCTCAATTATATCTTGGTTCAATAGGTTTTGTCAGCTTACTTATAAATCTAATTGCTATATTTAACAATATTACAATGAGAAAATTCATTGAAATAAATTTGAGGAACAATTTCTCCCATAATCCACACTTTTAATTGCAGTCTCTATATTGTGAGAAATTTCCTATAATTCTATTACTGAATCATATCTTTACATAAATATGCATACACATTTAAGGATATAATAGAGTTTTTTCAGCAAATTCATTTAAAAGTTAATCCATATAAAAAACATAAAATATGATAAAAGTATATGATTCTTCTCCAAATAAATTGCCATATGTTTTGGGAGAGAAAGATGAATTTTATGGATGTACATAGTGCCTCTGGTAGGAGAAAGGAGGGAGGAGGAAGAGAAAGTTTAGGGTTGAACAAAACTAAATAGGAAAAAGGAAAAAAAAATCAGTACTAAAAATTACATGGGATCAAATGTACGCATATATGTGAGTTACATATATGAACATATTTCTTAAGAAATTAAATTGTATTAAAAATATCTTAAAAGAATGCAGTCATATTTCTCAAGCATCTGGTTAAAAAAATAAAAAGGGAATAATTAATTAAACAAACCTCTTCACAGGACTCAAAGTGCCTTTTGTTATCTAGAACGCATCTGGAATCAATATGTGTTGCATTGTATATTACGCGTAAGCTCTCATACCTCTCTTATCCTATTTAAATAAAGAAAATTAATTCGTTATTTCTTTAACAGATATATGTTGAGTGCCTCCTATGAGCCAGGGACTTAGAATGGAACAAACCATTTCCAAATCCTTGCCCTTATGAAGCTTACAGTCTAGTCCCAGAGAAGGAATATAAAGAGTTAAATATATAATATGTTATTTGGGGATACATTCTGTAGATACAAATAAACTAGGGAAAGTGCTAGTGAATACTGGGAGTGTTTCAATTTAATTAGGTGAAAATGGCAAAATACACATTAACCCTCATATGTGGGACTGGAATCCCTAGGTTGTTGCTCCTGGGCAAGTCGCATTAGCTCAGGGTCTCATTACAGTGAGAGGTTTCCCTTGAGTGTATCTTATTTATGTTTGGACTCTGTTTTATTCAGTATTTAATTTATTCCTAAACAATCATTTGGCTTAAAGTATTCAGTCTAAACAACACAAGACTGTGACTGTATTTCTTTCTTCATTCTATTTTCCTTGAAGAGTAACTGTGAGCATAGCTGCTGTAAAACACCAGATGGAAAGGAAACAGCTCAACACCATCTTTTCCTCATCTGCGTTGCTGGGGCATTCAGTTTCTCACAGGAACTTGAAAATTCCAGGCCTCAGATGTGGTCGCATGTATCCTCTGCTGATTACCACAGATTCGCCTTCAAATGAACCACAGGAATGTTTATTTCTTAATAATCAACAGCAGCTTCTCTTGTAATGTGTTGTTTTGTTTTTATATATAGGCTAGCGGCATTGGTCCCAAAGTCTAGCCCTAGCTGGCAGGTCACTTTCCCTATGGGAGTTTTAAAATGAACAATATTAAGTTAATTATTTCTAACTCTTATCAAGGACTATGAAAAAAAAACCTTCCAGAGTCTTGAGAAAAGTATGACAATTCAGAATCTGTTCATACTGATAATACTTTAATGATTTGGCCCAACTTCCTCATTATGCACATTGTCACATTACGACACCACCTGAAGAGTTACACCTTCTGGTGAATCATGATAGGAAGCTCTTCTCCAACCGCTCTAAGCTTAGAGTCAAACTGAAAGTTAGTCAGACAAACTTTGGAAAAAGGGTCCACTTCATTCTATGCCAGAGGGTCATGGAATCGGCCATTAATATTACTCCAGAGGAATAAACCTTCCCTTATGCTTCAAAAATATATACTAAGGGGGTACAAAATATATACCAGTGAGTAAAATAATTAATCATCAATGTTTGTCTAATTCTAAATAATTCTGGGTGTGTGACTATGAAGTAACAAGATGTGAATTACCCACACCGCAGAGAAAGGAAGAGAATGCAAGCTTGATGAGGGTGGCGGCTTTGTCTAAGGAGTTCACCTTGGATAATACCTCACAGTCAAGAGGTGTATAATAAACATTTGATTAATAAATGGAAAAACAGTGCCTGCCCATGTCAAATAAATCTATGTAGATGTCAAGGTCATACCCATGTAAATTTAAAGATCATCCTTTCTATGGAAAGAAAATTATCAAAAAACGGAATAATTTAAACAGCATAAGTTAAAAATGTTGGTGCTACATAGTAAGATTGTCATCAAATGCTTGTGAAATAAGGCATAAATCTAAGAGATAATTTAATTTTCAGATCCTAAGCAGGAGGCATTTATTCCAAATACATTTTCTACATTCGTTATACTTCTATATTATGGCATTTTCCTTGTTTACTTAATAATCATCTCCACATATGTGAGCTTGCATGCTTTTGACATAGGAATTGGATTAGGTTTTTGCTTTTTTCAAGCACGCTAATTCTTTTTAAAAGATAACAATTGAGAAAAAACATTGTGAACAGACTTTTAAATGGCAGATCAAGAGCTCTATCAAAACTTCCCCTCCATCCTTGAAAAAAATCTGGTTTTGTTTATAGTGCTACACTAGATTGCCTATAAAAAAGAGATTTTCTTTTTGAGGAAAGTGGAGGAATGGTTGCATATACTCTGCATCTGGCACTGGTGGTTTTGGAAACACATGGAACGGGTGTCCAATTACTCTTCTTCTTCGCTGTCTTGGGGAGTTCACATGATCCATTCGTCTCTCCTGTCAAACACATGGAAAAGTGGGCTCTGTTCTTGAATGTCCACCATTCCAGGTGTGGAACCCCTGCCCCATAATTGGAATATAATAAATGCCAGCTAGAAACACTCTTTTCCTTTCTATACTGTGTATAGTACAGCATATATTTCTAAGAAATATTTATATTACTAAAGAACTTGAGAAGACCCTAAATATACAGAGAAATTTAAGCTAATGTAATAATGATTCTTCCCACTACCATACATACTGCTGGAGAAAAACTTGCTATACTCAAACAAATTTAAGGAGAATCACTGAATTGATTAAGACTAAGTAAAATTCCTCCTTAAACTGAATTTTGGGTGGGTCTGTTGACTCATATACATTTTTTTGTCTAAACGTAATTGGGAATTGCTGATGTTCTTTAGTAAAAATCAGAAAAAAACCAAGATTATGAGTACCATATATAGGATTTTAGCATGTAAAGCATTGTTATTTCACAATGTTTTTTGAAAACACAGCAACTGACGTACATATATATATATATATATATAAAATGAATTAGGCTTTATGTGTGTTCAAGTTACCACTGTGTATATTACCTATAAATACCATGTACCTTCTTAAGTATAGGTCCTTTATAATTATAGTTTAGTACTTGTTTTTAAATGAATTTATTGAATCAGACATGTTGCCATTTTTCATTTGTCTTATTTTTTGGGATGACTTATGTGATTTAATTGTGTTAAAACTGTACTAAAAGTATAAAGGCAGTTCAAATTGCAGAATAGCGCTTTAAAAATATGGCCTTCACATAAATAAGACAGACACATAATTATCATAATATATATTTATTTTACAGACATGTTTTATCTTATGTTCTCTCCATGAGATACAATAATTTAAATTACACAATAAAGTATAGCAAAAGACCTAGCAATATGTAGAATCTGCTATCGTTATTTCCAGGGGGAAATGAACAAGCCCTCATTTCCTTCTTGAGAGACAATGCACACATTTCTATTCAGACCCTTTAGTGATCAAGAAGATTAGGAGTGTGCTGATATGAAAACATCTCTCAGAAACCCGGATAAAGTAATCACAAAGGTATAAAAAATATACTGAAAATTTTTATAAATATTGAGTCAGTTATGAGCAGTTTTTTGTTGTTATCATCAATTGTTTAATTAACTGTAGATAAAATATATGACAATATGGTGTCAATATTGGATATCTCCATTGGACACCCAATGGAAGAGCAAGCTTCCATGTTAATCGTTCATTACTTTAATCAGCAACATACAAACTGTATACTTCAAATCCAAATAATTAAAAACAAAAAAACATTGGAGGCCACTCTGTCCTTGAAGAACTTTCATTTTAACCAGGTAACTAGAACATGCATTCACAAAGAGAAAGATACACGTTGATAAGCTCAGTTTGATCTTCAGGACACTCTAGCCCTAACTGGTACTCCCATTCTCCGGGCACTCATCTCTTTGGAATCAAGTCATGTTAGCTGGTTTCCTGTGTCTGCACTCTAGAGGGACATCTGCACTTGTAACAGGGCATGATTTTTCTACGTGCTTGGTGTTGATGTCAGTATCATACCCTCTGTTTTGTATTTTTAAGGAGATGAGCCTCCTGTGCCTTAGACATTTTCATGGACAGACTTTCCAGGCCTCATACAAATCATCAAAAAATGCACTGGGATGTTCCAAAGTTTTACAAAACTGCTGAAACTCTATTTAATGTAAGTTACAGCCAGCATTTTTGGGGAAGGCAGCTGTTTCCTGATGTTGTTATTCAGTTACACAAGAATATAATTAGCATTTGTAATGTGTATCTAAATTTCAATCCTATTCCGACTACTGATAGATCCATCATAAACATGAAGTGAAAATGAAAACTGCTTTGCATATTGTTTATGTCCCATATGCAAACTAGGTACTCGGATTTTGGACACTTAGTCTATCATATTGTTAGATCCATCTATAACAAAGAGATCTGAAAGGACACCAGGGGTACAACGCTTAGTTCACATACACTAATGGCAGCTGTCCACACTGTGGACTAAGCCCTAAGTGTAATTTAGCACCTCTCTGCCTCACTCATCAGTGATATAGTGATCTACAGCAAGAGAGGTCAAGATTTGATTTCTGCATATTTCAAAATTTAGAGCTTAAGAAACAATATTTTAAAAGTACCCAGAGATCCCCTAAAAGTTTAAAAATTCTCCTGAATGTTCTCAAGTACCTATCAAAATCATTGGGCTCAAGTCCTAGAAAAATTTAAATCCCAACAATTCCTGTCGATGAAGATTTGATAAATTCCCAGTTAACAATATTATCAGACTAAGAAAATTGTACCAAGTGAGTAATAAACAACAATAATTTGAAGATTTTAATTTTAATTCATGGACTTGATAAAATTCTAATTACTAATTTTATCAACTGAATAGGACTTATTCTAAGATTTAAGAATTGAAGACAAAAGCATTTAAATACATGAAGGAGCATTATCACCTATATCAAATCTATTACCTGAAAGCATTTATTTGAAATATAAAAATATACCTCTTTATTTTTATTTGTCTTGTTAAATTTGTATATTCTTTGTATTCAGTGCAGGATTTAGTCAATCAATATACCCTCACAACTTCAATAAGCAAAAAGTTCTATAGTTCAAAAATCAAGGTAGCAAAATAAAGAACTAACGTTGAGGCTTCGTTTACAATTTTGACTGAAAAGGTCATTTGTTCAGTTTCACAGTTTCACACCTTACATTTAAAGATATTTATTTATTTTTATAAATAAATTTATATTTATTCTTTATATTTAAAGATAGACAATATTAAATGACAGAATTCTCTAGTAGAAATATTAATGTCTCGCCCTCAGATATTGATAGTATACATCATATTTATAGGAGGGAATAATAGATTTGTATGTAGGTAAAAGGTCAAGAATGGACCTTTCTATCTGCTAGAGATAGAGGAGACAGTTAGCTCTCTAAATACAAATTGACAGTGACATTGCAATTAAAGCACTGAGCTCCTGTGGGCCGGTCAGATACAGGATTCCAAACAGAGGTGAGGCCTCCCTATGTGGTTATGATGGATTTGAAGGCAAGGTGAGCTGTCCCAGGAGCAAAAGGAAAGATTCCTACTGTTCCCAAGTGCAACAGGTCAAGTAAGCAAGAAGTGCAGTTTTACCAAAGTGAGGAGTACATAGGGCAGTCTTGGGAAAACCAGAGCTGCCAAATGAAATTACTTAAAAACGTCTTTTTCCAAATTAGAAAACAAGGTAACCATAAAATAACCAAGCTCAAGTAAATGAAAACTGTCTTCTTAAAGAGGGACGTGAAACCTTTTCTTAAATGCTTTATGATGTAATCAGATCTTAAAGTTATTTTAGCTATTCTGACCTTAATATTGCAGACTTCCAAAAACTGAGCTTTGTGATTTATGAATCCAAAGGTAAGTGAAGTTTCCTTTTCTGAAGATTCCTCCTACTGTTCTTAAAGCTATTTTAAAAACATCATTATTATATGAGCATGTACTTACTCCTATGGATTTTACTCAATAATCACTAAAGAAATTATATAGCACTGTGCTATAAATATATGCTATGGTAGACATTAATGAATAATGAATATATTATAATTTAATTTTAATAATGTAAATACAATAGAAATATATGTTTATGGCACCAAACATGCAATGCTCTGGCCTCTGTTTGAACTATCACAAATTTCAAATTATTTGAACATTTATAATGATTTGGGTACAATGCATGTCAAGTAGGGAAAATATCAAGTGGATATTTTGCATACTACCAATAGCACATATTTATTTTGCTTGAGGGATTTGTTTGGTAAATTTATTTTATGTGTTTACTTTTTAAAGCCAAATAGTATTAGGGCCAAAACATTAGAAAATTTAATTGCTCACCAAGGTACTTCAAGAAGAGAATATAAGAAACAGAAGGAAGATAAATATGATGATGAAGAGTAGGAAGTTGAAGAAAAGAGCAAAAGGAGAGACAATAAAAAATATTTTTTTGTACCAGAAATATCACAGTTTGGAACTAAAAGTCTATTTTTTGCTATTAGACTTAATTTTTACTAACATTCTCACTATAGAAAGAATTAACACAATAATTTTTAATATATTTCTAAAAGGACAAAAACCAAAATTGAGTTCTCTAAAAGAAAACCATCCCAGTTCTTCTACACAAATATAATTTTGTTTGTTTTGATTGAACTGAAAAAACTGGGGTTCTCTGAGTTGATACAGTTGGATTAAGTCAAACCTGTCAAATGATTCAGAAAAAAATTAAGTGACTAGAGTTAGATGAACATGTTTTCTCCAGGAACTGACTCTGATGTACAGAGAAAATGCTTTCATGTCCCTGAGCAAAACTAAAATCAACTAAAAGAACTTTTTAGTTAGAAGTAATTCAGAAGCCTAGAACTATTGAAATGAGAACTGACTGTGATAATTTACTGTGCCTACTTCAGCACAAGTCATAAAACATTTCATTCCAGAGATCTCTTTCACATGTCAGCGCTGCCAATGGTAGGCAAAACAGAGTAAATAGATATGTTTTCAAAGACTCTGTACATCATTCTTTAATAAAAAGAAAATTATATAATACTTGGAGACTATTTTTCCTAAAAAAATATATCAAAACAATGATATTCTTGTATATTTTGACATACAAATCCAAGATAGTAAGATACACTAAATCACAGGCATCAGTGATTTAAACAGGCATGTATCAGTTTTAGAAGACAACAGCCTGATCTACAGCAAAACAGTATGATATGTAATTCACTTATCCCATTTTTTATCCATAGAGATGAAATTTTGAAATATTAAAACATGCACAAAATCATATTTGTGTACCAAAAGCCTAATGGAACCTGAAATGTATTGAATTAACAAGTTGTAATGCAATTAATGGTAAGAGGATTAGTGACACAGGAGAAAAGAATTTTTTCCCAGAGATAATGGACATTACTACCTAAATAACAAGTTATATATCAAGATCTCTAAAAGAAATAGTACTGCTCAAAGGAATTCCTTTTTAATCCCTCCTATTGAAAAATTGAACTTTTTCCATATCAGACAGAAGCTTTTATCAACTTGTAGGCTTCATATACTGGGATAATTGTTACTTTTTTGCTTATAAAAATAAAAATGAACTAGTTGAAACCGTTCAGGAGGACACAATCAATATGTTCAATTAGACATCATTATGACTGAAGAATTTCTTTTTTCCCATCCACAATGTCACCCCTGACTATCCTGCTCCTCTCAAATGATATAGAAATGAATTAAGTGAATTCAGCCATGCAAGTGTCTGGTAATAGGGTGAAGAAATTATAATAACATCACAAAAATAACTCAAAGGATAATGTTTATTATATACTTTCAAAAAGGCAGCCCAAAAGTTCAATTTTAATTAATTAATACCTGGGGATGGGATATACCAGTGTTCAATTGGAGGAGTTGCCTTAGGCAGAAACCAGAATAGTTATTGATCTTTTGAGGTAGGAGGTTGGTCACAGTATACAGATAAAGAGGGAGGTAGGTGGAAGAGTTGTGGGATCATGTGGAAATTCTCTTTAATTGCTTATATTTTCTCAATGAATTAACAAGTCAAATAGCTTAGAGAAAGAGTGGAGAGGATGTCTTATAGGTTTGAGGAGAGTAGAAAAGGTGTGAAATACTCATCTTGGAAAGAGAGAAAATGAATTGGCTAGAGAAATGAAGGAGGAGTTCCTGGCTTCATTGGAGGTCATTGGTCATGAATCTAAAACGAATCAAGCCAGTCCAGTTGTGTGTTTCTCTCCAACTATGCAGGTGAAGAGTAGGTGAAGAATTTAATGAGAGTTGCATTTTTGTCAGATGAGTAGGGTAGTTGAAGGGAAATGTGGCAAACCAGGAGAGAATGTATTTGAGGGAGTGATTATTATGTTGGACCAGGAAATTTTAGTCAAGTAAGGAGAGAACTGAAAGCGGTACAGAAGCGTCAGACAATGAGTCTATGAATTGGAAACTGAAAGGATTGGGATTGTTGGCATTTCAGCACCAGATGGGGTGAACAGGACAGATAAGAAATGGCAGCTAAGAGTGGAATGCTTGATTTGAGATTATGGGCAGAGGGAGGGAGAGGTCAAAATAACTGGAGATAGAGTCTGAGAAACCAGAATTCTACAGAGTTGGATATAATGTGCTTGTGGATATCATAATCACAGACATTTAAGACAGTTGTGAATGCTTTTGATTAAGTTGCCTGGGAGCGCAGATCTCTGTGTACTGTTGGTTCTCCTCTGTTTGCTCTCCACACAGGGACTTGGAGACTGAACCAAAGACTGAAGCAGAGTTCTGCAAGTTCCTGCAAAACATTTCCCACCTCTCCATCCCCTTTAAAAATGCCAGTATTTATAGCTTCATTGTCACAGTCTTCCGAAAAATCCTTCACGTCTGATTCCACCAATGTTTTATATTTCTGTTACTTCAATTCTCACTAGAAGCTCAGCTCCTGGTCATCTTTCAACACAGGGACTTTCTTCCTTGTATGCACATTTCCTAAATTCATCTAATCTTTCACCTCTCCTGATCCCTAGACCTTTCTATTGTTTTCTCTGGAACTCGTGCCACCTCATCACCAAATTCCTCCAGGGTCATCACCTTCTACTCTGAATGTTACAGAACTGAAAAGCTATTTCTGGTGAGAATATTGCTTCTGCTGATACCCTGTTAAGTGGAGGAAATTTCATCTCTCACAAACTTTTTCCTTGAGCTCAAGGGGGATTAGATGTCCTCCTTCCTCCTCATTGAGATCTAGACCATTATTTCTTTACCTCTCCCTCCAATTTCTTTTAGTTTTATGAAGTTTATACCATTAAATCCAACCATATACCGAAAATTCTTTGTTTGGTCATCCTAGGACCTTTCTGTCATTTTCTTTGTGTCTTGAAATATTATCAACTGGCTCTTACTGAAAAACTCTCTCTCCAACACCACTCCTGTCATAATTCTTGCATTTCAATATCCACATCAACTCAAGAAGATGTAAAAGAACCAATAGACCCACAACCATAGAAAACTCTGAAAAGATAGTTAGATATCCACTCCTAAAAGACATTAAGTTCTAATGATGTTACGTCTATTTTTATTAAAAATCAAAACTAATAATTCCGAAGTTATTTAAACTGACCCAGAGCATGGAAAAATATAGAAATCTCTCCAACTTATTCTACAAGGCAGCATATTCTTAATACCTAAACTGGATAATATTAGCAAAAGGAAAACTATTGTTCAATATTATGAAGATAATTCATACAAATTACGAAGATAAATGTAAAATTCTAAACAAAATACTGGCAAATAAAAATCCAGAAATATTAAAAAATATATCACTAGAAAAACAAAGGTGGATAAATATTAGGAATTATATAAATGTCTTCAATCATATTAATGAGTAGAAAGTGAAAAAATAAACCAGGAGACTGATTGATGTTGAAAAAGCATTTGATAACATTCAAAACTCATTCTAGACTTTTAAAATTGCTAAGCAAGCTTAGAAAAGAAAGTTGTCTTGATTTGATTAAGAGTATCCACCAGAAATCTTCAACAAACATCATACATGATGATGAAGTATTAGAAATATTACCACTAAGGTGAGCAATGAAATAAGGATGCTACTGCCACTGACTTATCCAGTGCAATAGGGAAGAAGAATAAATAAGAGTGTCAAGTGGAAAAAAGGAAGACACAAAACTGTCATTATTTCCTGATAATGTCTGCTTAGACAACACAATAATTAATGAAAAAAACATTATTTTATTGAAACTGGTTGGAGTGTCCAGTAAACGGCAGAATTATAAGGTTAATATAGAAGAAGTAATATTATAAATGATCAATAAAATAAAATGTGATAGAAAAATATTTAATTCACTATAGCAACAAAAATATATATGAAATAACTAGAAATCATCCTAAGAAATTTTCAAGCCCTATATCAAGACCTTGGGAAAAGCTAGTCTTGAACACGGGAGGACAGTCCTTAAGGAGAGGTACTTCAGCTGGGAGCAGGACACCCTTGATAGGCCCACTTTAACACCACTTAGTCTAGTAGTTGTTCTCACCTGATTTTAGGTAATAAACTATAGTGGTGAATTACATGGACTCTGGAAACAGACAAACTGGGTTCAAATCCTGACTGTACAATATGCTAAGCGTGTTTGTTGATTTCATTCTTCTGAGCCTCAGTCTCCAATTCTTAACAAAAAAGCATGATAGCCATATCTTTATCGGACTGCTGTTAGAATTAAGTTAGATGTGCATGTGAATTTCTTCATGCGATGTCTGGCTCATAGCAATAGTTCGGTAACCCACCACCATATTTCTCATAGATTATTCAACATCTTCCTCACTGGTCTCCCTACTGCTACCCTAGCTCTCCACAGCCTGTTCCCAGTGCAGAGTGATCCTGTCACACGTAAAGCAGCTGATGATAATCTTTGGCTCAGAATCCTTAAATGACTTCCCATCACATGCAGAGTAAAATTCTTACAATGGCCTAAACAGCCTTTTCTTAGTCCCATGTTCCCTCTCTTCTCCTACTCCATACCCACCGGTTTCTCAGGGACCTTGAATTCATGTTCCCTCTGCTTGGAGCACTCTGCCCTAAGCTGCCACCTTCCCTCCTTTATCTCTTTGCTCAAATGACACCTTTTTATAGAGAATCTCCTTAACTATTCTGCCTAAAACTGAAAAAGCAAACCAAACAAAACCCAAACTCTCAACCTGAGCACTCTGAATTCCCATTTCCTTTAAAACTTATTTTTCCATTATCACTATGTAGGCATTATATTTTACATAAGTATCTGTTATCGAGTGAAGTATAATCTACATCGGGGCAGGGATTTTCATCCATTTTCTTCTTTCCTCTTCCCCAGTACCTACAACAGTGCCATGCACACAGTATATATTCAATAAATATTTGTTGCATGACTATAATTATTATTATTCCAACATTACCACTATGGAATGGAGCTATTGACTTTATTTCCATGTGTTAATATGCTGACTCAAATATTAAAAGTTTTCTTGTTTTATCAGCATATTTTTATGGTAATTTATCATTTTCCTCCTCTTAATTCCTATATTGAAAAGCTACCTTCCAGATGTAATGGTCCTTGATTATCTACAATTTTGTTAATATCCCAAATATTACTTGATATCTGTTTCTTTAACATCCTATAATTTAAGAAGTTATAAATCTTTTTTTTTAAATCATGCCTATATTTCAAATCTCTTTCCCATGAGTTACTTTGAGAATCAAATGCCAAGACTGAAAAATCAACCTCAGTGCCTACACTGAGCCAGTGAGCCAGTCCCATCTCAGTCAGCAATCTGGCTCAGTAAAGGGTTTCTGTCACCACAAATAAGAATCAGGGTCTCAACACCTATCATCCATCAAGCCTCAGGGGCACAGCTAGGATTTGGAGAAGCTCACAGGAAGTTGTGTAGGCCTGGCTCCAACAGAGGAGCCACTGTGATGTATAAATAGTGTGAAGAATGAATAATAATGATGAAGAACTTTCCCAAAGTCTGACCAAACAATCTGTTAACTTTGGGAGAGATTACAAGATCCAAGAAAAGTTGGCTTTTATGTTAAAGGTTATTAGTCCTCAACAGATAATATTTTCTGGAGGAAGCATGAACTAAAGAGGCTCCATAGAGATTTGAGGATTTTAAACATTACACAAGTGTGAACATTCACACCAGAAAATGAGCCAATAAATCAGCTTCCTTAACTCTTGCTGGCTCTGATTAAAACCTGGAGCCAGAGTCTTCCAGGGACCTGAGATAGTCAAAGGCATTTTTTAGAGCAATGTGTTAATGGTGATTTATGAATGGTAAAGCCTATGATGTCACATAGTAAACAAAACCTAGATAACACAATTCTTCCCGTATATTGTTTCAGTTATAACCCTGATGGAATACATGTATTAGTTTGGTTGAAGTTGTTGTAAAATTTTTTCTAATTCATTTTCACTTTTATTTTAATTGGATTTTTATACCCATTTTCTGATTATATTATGCATGTTAGAAAATCATTATTAACTCCAGTTCTACTGAGGTTCACCATCATAATATTTAACTAGATTCATTTAAAGTCTTCCTTTTGAATCTTACTATCCATTAACAACGCTATTTTAATTTGAATGTAGGCAAAGTCACCAAAATATTTCGGATTCTTAGTGTTAGATGAAACTAAATCTATAGTTACACAAGTTTGAAGGTAGTTATATGTTAGTACTCTCCACACTCAGGGTTTGTTCTAACCCTTAGGTAATAAACTTTATCCCCCCAAACCACTCACTAGTTCCATATTATGCAGACAGTAATCAGAGTAAGGAGATGACAAGACTCTTGGCCTGAGATTATATGTCTAATCCGGCTTCCTGAGGTTTGAAAAATAAATGCACACCGTAGACATGCACTTGGGTTCACCCTAACGTGACTGCAGGAGAATATTGGTGCTAGAATCCAGGTTTCATCGAATCAGAGAACCTTGGAAAAGATTTTGGAGAGAAACACATTTAGTGGTTATAGTGGCAAACATTTTTTTTTAATTTTCTTATTTATTTATTAATTTTTTTGTGAGGAAGACTAGCCCTGAGCTAACATCCATTGCCAATCATCCTCCTTTTGCCAAGGAAGATTGGCCCTGAGCTAACATCCATGCCCATCTTCCTCTACTTTATATGGGATGCTGCCACAGCATGGCCTAACAAGCAGTGCCTGAGGCACCTGGGATCTGAACCTGTGAACCCCTGGCCTCAGAAGCGGGGTGCGAAATTAACTCCTATGCCACCGGGCCAGCCCCCCAAGCTGCTTTGATTGAACTGTGTAGGGAGAAGACAGAGGGTAAAGACGATCCCACTCCTCCCCAACTCCATATGCCACTGTCCTGCCTTTGACTTACCCATTACACCATTACCCATTGCACCTTATGACTCACTTGACGATGCTTTGGAAAGAGGTTTTAACCGCTTTTAAAATTTATTTTTAATTTTATCTATTTTATTTTTTTAAATTTATTACCTAGAGGTAAGAACAAGAAGGCATGGAAGTTTAATGCCCTTGTTTAAAAGTTGAAAAAAAACCCAGAGAAGCTATGAAGTCAGGTGACTTCCCTAAGATCACATGGTGAACTTTTGGACTGGAATCTAGACCAGTGGTTTTCTCATCACATCAACCCTTAAAAAACGCTTCCTGAAGCAAAGGTAGATTGACCTCACTAGTAAGCAAAAAAAAAGCACATTAAAAAAAGTCGTATCTTTCCTTTTAAATAGACACTTTTGAAAGAAACACTCCTACTTAAGGAGCCAATAAATGATAACGGTAATCCCATAAGAAAACCTTAGTGTGCCTTCCAAGATCTAGCCTAATACTGCCAAATAAAACTTTCTGTGACGTTTCCGCTCTGTGACATTTCTGTCCAATATGGTGGCTACTAGCCACATGTGGTTAGCGAGTACTTCAGATGTGGGTAAAGTGATTGAGAAATGAAATGTTTAATTTCAGTTAATTTACATTTAAGTAGCCACACTTGGCTAGTGGCCACCATGTTAGACAGCCCAGATCTAGTCCTTTTCCTCGTCTCTAGTCTCATCTCTCATCACACCCTCATCTATCACTTTATGGCTTGACAACATTAAATCCAATGTTGTGAATGCAATTGCTCTCTCCTGACTCCTACTCATTCTGTTAGTATCCATTCCCAATTCCTCACGTCGCTTTTCCTTGCCAACTTCTACTCATCTTTTGCATTTTGATTATATGTTGCTTTCCTTGAGAAGGGGTGTCCTAATCCTCTAACCCTCTTCCACCTTACTCCTATACAGACAGGATGTACTTTAGGTAGACAGCGCTTAACCTACTCTATTGCAATTATATTTTTACTTAGGTCTTTCCACCCATGATATTGTAAGAGTTTCTGCAGAAAAAACTCTGCCAGCCACAGCACATGACTTGCCACTGCACTTTGAACAAAAGAGTAAATAAATGAAAAAAAACGAATGTTTAAATGTCTACTTAATTGTATTAATTATATTTTTGAAAGTTAGAAAAAATGGATGTGATGTAGAGAACTATTGTCATCTCTCAAGTAGCATAATGACCAGGTTAATTCCACATTTCAGTCTAACAGTAGTGTGATGAATTTATTAGATGGACTATTGTTTGTTTAGAAACCTGTTCTAATAGTCAGCTATGAGGGGATGATGGTCTGGACTAGAGTTATTCAAGTGGTCATGGAAAAGAAGGTACGAGTCTAAAAGACTTGTTGAGAATTGGGTGAATAGAGCTGAATAGAAACTGAGTAGTCAGAAACAGTCCAATGTATCTTTCATAAGACCTACAGAGAATAGTGATTACAAGCAAAGATATTATACTTGGGAGCTAAATAAAACTTTGGGTGATACATGATAAAAATGATGGAGCAAAGTAAATTCAGAGGAATGTCTAAGTGTGAAATGTCTAAGGGGTGAAGTTATATAAACAATTTATAATACATGACTATTGAGAGTGTAACTGAGTAATCAGGCTAAAGGTTGTAGATATTAGAGCCATATGAGTCATTGGGATTTTGGTGGAAATCCGTGTAGGAAGAAGAAAATAAATGGGATAGCTAAGTATTTAAATATATCCAAGATTGGAGGCAACACAAGAAAGTGGAAATGCTGGTAGACTATTCAGAAGTATACAAAAAAATCAAAAGACAAGAGTTTTAAGGAGGTGGCATGGTAAAAAGTATTGACTTACTCAAAGAAACTGAATTGGAAAGAAGTGAGAAAAATAAAACTTGGATAGAAAGAGTCTTAGTGGGTGACCTTTGAGACAGCTCTCATTCTTATGCCTTGTATAGAACTGCAAAGTATTAACATTCTATACTTCTCAAGTGGCCAGAGGACTACACCACGAACTCAGAGGCTGAGCTTACTCTTCTTTATTGCATTTGTAACCAGGACGTTCTTTTGTTTTTTGTTTTAAGAGATAGAAGGCGGGGGTCTGCTAAAAGTTTACCCCTTAAATCTTATTACAAATAGTTTTGAAAAACTATCTGTCGTTTTCTAAAGCTTTGACTGTTTAATTAAAAGGGGTCCATAATCTATGGGGTCTATAAGAATTTTTTGTGATAGGTTATTCTCTTAGCCCTTAGAGCATAGAACCTCAAGCAAAAACTTTTGTGCTAATACTATATCAGCAAGTGCTCTTCCAAGGAAGTCACAGTGAGGGGAAAGGGAAGGAGGAGAGAGCAAAAACATGGAGGTGCAATACCAAACTGCCTACACTTTGTATCAAGCACAATTTCATCATAATTAAGAGGCAGCATGAACTACTGTATCTCAGTCTACCTTGGTGAAAAGAAAGGAGAAGAATTTATTTGTCATCTCCCATTTCTGTTGTCACAGGTTTGCTTCACGAGCTATTAACACATCCTCCCCTCCACCCAAATACACAAACTTCCAGGATGCACACAGGTAGGACCTAATGTGTACCGACATCTCATGTGTCAGACACAAAAAGAAAACATCAAGAAGGAAGGCAAAGTGTGACGTGGGGGTATGAAGCAAGATGAAGTCATGTTGGACCAGGTGAAGTTAGTAGTTGGAGTATCTGAAATGAGACAGCGTCCAACGGCCTCAGAGAGAGATCCCACTAAAAAGTTCTTAGATGGCACCAAGAGGTATCTGACACAGTTCACAAGTACCTTCTCTTGTTCTGTCTCCTCTAACCTTAGCACTCAAGGGTGGTTTGTATAAAGCCTCTAATTTGAGTTCTATTTTTGTGATGGGGTAATTATGGACAGTGAATGTACAAGTGTGACCACTATTTTTAGATAATACAATCCTGAGATAGTTTGAGTAGGAATAGTGGTCTGACTTGCTTATCAACTCTAATATTGTCAGAATTGTGGTGATTTTCATCCCAGCTTTATTTTTGTATAGCTTGATCTTTGAAGGCTCATACTCTCTAGATAAATCTTTTTTATATTTGTTTGATAATCATGCATTCCATCAATCTCAAATGGCCTTTTGCCATTTTCACTCAGCAAAATTTCATGTATCCTCAAGGCTCAATTCAAAAGTCACCTTTTCTCTAAAGATGGTATTGTATAGTTGAATCTTACTCAAGTTTAAGTTCTTAAGCTCCTTTGTAGGGCAAAAATTGAGTGAAAATAATTTGACTCACCCACTAGAAACAGTATTACATATGTATGTATACACATATACACACACACACACATATATATAGTTCGTTTATACAAACCTATATAAAATCTTTTAGGTCTTGGCTAGTCAGTATTTTCTGTGTGGTTCCAAGTCTCGAGAAAGCCTTAAAGTCATTCACACATATCTTCTGTCATTTTGCTTTTAGCTTTCAGGCTTACTTGCATCCATTGTTTATTTAACAGAGTTAAATTAGATGTGTGACTCAATTCTACTGACCCAGACCTTCTCGAAAAGATTAGCCATCTCTCCTCTGCCCTTTTATTTTGCCCTCTTTATGTTATTGGCAGGAAGTTTATCATATTTGTCATTTCTATTTGGGGAGATGTGACAGTGTGGCATTCCCTACAGCCATCTCCCACTTGCATATAATGGTTTGTCCCCTTCAAGAGGCACTAGCATTAGAATTAAAAATAAGGAAGATTGAAGTATTGTCTAACAGGAAAGTATTAGGAATAAGAAGGTGAAGAAACCTGAAACAGTCCTAGGTTTCTAGTAATTTGCTAAGTAAGAATCCATTCCCTTAATTTGATCTTTTAGTTGCTGAGAACTGTGTTCCTAGATGGCAAAGCTGAGAATTGAAGCTCGTGGTGGTCACGGTCCTGGGGGAACCCTGCCTGGTGAATCCTGATTGGACAGACCAGTCATTCCCCTCAAAAGGCTTCTCTGCTACATTTCTTTACAGCTCTAACAGCATTGTGTTTGGTTCTCTCCAGAACCTTCTCCCCGACTTGAAAGTGAGTTCCGAGAGAACAGGGACTATCTCTCATCTTTGTATCCCCGATGTCCAGCACAGTTTAGAGGATAACAGGTCCTCAATAAATGATTGAAGAGATAAGGACAAACAATTTTTAAATTATGCATGTTTCCACATACAATCATCAATTATTACAATCCTCTCAAAATACGTTAGATTAGATTAAACTTCTTTAACTGACAATGGGGCTAATTTTTTTGTAATTGTTATATTATAAAATAGAATTATGCTGAGTTTAAACTTCATTCCTAATAAGGTTTTTATCTATCACAAAAAAACAAGTGAAGATGTGCCATTTAGATGATTCATAATATTGTTTATGCCCGTACTCAGCAAGAAGACATAACTAAACCCCCTAGTGTGCTCACACAGAGGGTTGATAAATGTTTATTAATTATTATGGATGCACTATAGATAACAAAAGACAATATATAATGGGTCATTTAAAATCAGCTTCTGTCTAGTTCTAGAATTGAATTTTTCTCATTGCCCTGCTCCATAGCCTGAAGATAGCTTCAACTTGAATAATTAAATTGATGACTCTCTTAAGCAAAACTTTCTAATGCGATCTTGAAAAAGAACCTTGTTGAACAACAAGTTCCCGCAGAAACTCTACACTGAGTATTTTTAACAATCTTAGGAAACCATTGGTTTGATAATAGCTACTCCTTGGACATCAGAATTTAATTAGGCAATCTTGTATTGGACACCAGATAAAGTAAATGGATAGTTAGCAACCTTAGATCATATGGCATGAAATAAATCATAATACCAGACGTCTTCCATTTACTGTCTTCTGTGGGGTGATACTAAATTGGTTTGAGATAAATGGTTGCCATCATATGCCTCTGTTGAGGATAAAAACCAGAAAATGACACTATTAATATACTGAAGTCGCCTCATTATTCAAGAAGATTAGAATAAAGAACCGAGATAACAGGTCTGTAGATTGTTTTCCTAGCATATTAGAGGGCTTTGCTAATGACTACAAAATTTAGGATCGTTAATATAAATTGCAAAATGTGACCATGGTAGTAGTGTTAAGTGATTAGGAATATGTTCAATAATATTTTAAGATTTCTTACATACTTATCATAATCGTCTCCCTCTTGCAAGCTCATGAAGTAATGAACTTGATGCTGCAGACTTTCATAATAGATTAAAAGAAACAATATACAAGAATTTTTCAATGAGGATTTTAATTCAACCTTTATACTTATATGTATTATGAAGTAAATTATACATATGGTGATCTTTCATGATTCCACCCAATTATTTCTGGAAGAGTAATAGTTTCCTTTAATATGGCTGATAAATGCTTTATAAAATTTCTAGCAACCCTAAAATAAGTAATCTAATGAGTGATGATAGTATTTTTCTTTGGGATCATGTAAGCAAAAGAGGCCATTCTCCTTCCTGTAGGCAGAACTCCAAGTTAATATCCTTTTACAGATATGAGTGTCCTTAGCATGGACATAACAAATTGATATTGGAAACTAATTAAGCCTGTGAACCCAATACCATTTGAACTATCATGTTTAAGAGTTATTCATCTTCAAAATTCTCCTTCACAGAGTAGGTTAGATCTTCTATGCAAGAGTTGAGTTTCCGATGTAATAAAATGTTAGTTTCCTGGCACAGAAGTACAAGAATAAATTTCTTTCAATTTCGTAGATGGGCAGAAAAATTTAACAGTGAACAAATGCAGTAAATAATTGTGAATAAATTAAAACAAGTAACTTCTTTTTCCAGAAAGTTCTTGATAGATTTTAAAAATCGTATAATTATATCCAAAATTTTTTGTTTATATCAGAACTGTGTGTTTTTGCTAATTTTGTTTTTTGTTACTTGAAGGTATTTTTTGTTTAGCATGCTACAGGTAACAGATGCTGAAAGTGCTGAAAACATTAATGCTATTTTGAAGAAAAAGAAATACAAAGTGTTTTTAAAAGCTATTTTGATACTTTGAAGGTATCTGAAATATAGGACGAGTGGGAGAGGTGGAAGGGAAAGTGAGTTATTTGTGAGAAAGGAGTGATGACATCTTTTCAAAAGTGCTAAAGATAAAATTTATATCAAGAAGTAAAACCCAGGCAGATAAATGAGGCTATGTAACATATTACATAATTCTGATTTTGAATGTGACACTAACAGACTGCCAGAATACTGGTTTCACCTCTAGAAGAATTTGTATTGTTAAAATCACCATTCGAACTAAGAACAGCAACAACAAAACCAAACCTACAACCAACAAATCACAAACAAAACAAAATAAATATCACCGACAAAGAAAACCAACCTACCATACAACAAATGCCCTGGTGATCCTGCTGAGTCAAACCAAACGGTAATTACGAGGGCGGGCATGGAAACCAGCAGACAGAGCTCTGTTTGATCACACGGCAGGCCTTGCCTCCATGCTTTCTGCCATAGCCAGGGCCATAATCACAGTGCCCCATTTAGATGCCACGTCTGGGTCAAAAAACATATTCAGAGATCCAAATAAGCACTCTGAGTAGGAGAAAACTATTGACCTATGAACATCTTTATTTGCATGCTGATTTTTGTTCAACATGTAATTTACTCTGATGTGACGTGGAAGATATAGTTTGTAGCTCTAGAATAATTGCAGCAGGAATACGTCCTAATATTGACATTATTCCAATTATTCTGATTTGGCGTATTCCTGAAATTTTTGAAAATGGCATGTGAGGTGAATGGTCAAACAGTGCAACGTAGCAGATGAGGCTCAGAAATAGAAAAGTCTCTTTTAGGCTGTGCTTTTCTCACTTTAAAATGCAAGGACTAGAGCATTTCTAAGAACCCTTCACACTAAGATTCAGTGACTCTATACATTTTTATACATACTTCAGATTTTAAAATATAGGAATAAATTTTCATTCTTTGGTTTGAATATCCTAGAGATTAAGTACCATCAGAGCTTAGTCACTTCAGTTTTAAGGATTAACTCTTGTATAATTCTGTACACTCTGATCCAATTTAATAACAGAGAGATACAGGGCACGGTGGTTAATTGTAGAAAATGATTGCCAATGATATTTTCTGAGGTCTGGGAAGCCGTCGGAAAGATCAAACAGTACACAAAACTAGGTACAGTGTATCGTAATTAAGCATCACAGCTAATGGCCCTTGAACAAAACTCTGCTGGAAGACACAGTGATTAGAGGCACCTGCAGGTTAATAATTAGAAGCATCTGAGCACAGAAGCAATTAATACAGGGAAACTCTCCCAGGAGAGAAAAGGCTGAGCAATAAACAAAACAAGTTTCATTCCAAATTCCCATTTGAAAAAACCCGTGTTAATAAAGTGTTGCCAAGTGCAAACTTTTAAGAATGCATTAAAATGCTTATATTTAGTTTGTTCTGCAGCATAATCTTTTAAATTCACTGGACTCACAAATATTTTCATTCAGTGTAATCAGGAATGATTGTTTTCTCCGTTTACCAAGTGAGTATCAAACAATTTGGAGCTGCTAAAGATCAGATATGAGACCAGTAATAATGATTTGCTAGGCAAAACAAGGACCACCAACATTGAGCTACGTCTAAATTTCTAGAACTTTTAAAAAGAAAACCTCCCCAAACCCATTTTTTCCAAACTAAAAACCATACTAACTGGTTGACTGAATTATTTATAAATGAAAATGTTCCCATTTTTAAAGTGTGAAACTGCTGCAGTCTTCATATAGAAACATTTACATCATTTCAGGACAGCAAGTGTTTTTATTTTTAATAAATAGTGCTGGCTACACACTGAAATATATTTGCTAGGCATACATTCCTTTATTTTGTGCTGATCATCTTTTAATCTTTATTGTGTATAAGTACATGCATTTCTCATTTCAGAATTATATCCATTTTAGCACCTTAAATATATAATATTCAATTAGATCCCACTGTTCATTTTCTGTTCCAAGCTGATTGCAAAAGTAGATGTTTTGAGGGTATGTAGCAAAGGCTAATGTATTCCTAAGCAAAATGGAAAAATAATAAACCAAGGAAAAGAGAGACGTTAAAGGACTGCTCTGGCCATGTGAACTAATCATTAAAAAACACTTCCAGGGGAAAAAAATTTCAAACATTACAGAAGTACAGATTCATGAATTATGTATAGTCATAAAGGCCCTTGGAAAACATGTAAAATTCAAGCTCTAAATCATTACTTTGAGAACTACTTCTATTATTTTTCTTTGTCTTATAATGAATAATTTGCATCAGAATCCCAATGCATTTATATCCTACAGCAAAATTTACTTGGTCAAATACGAAAGATATCATATCCCATTTCCAATTGAATTTTGCTTTCACCTTTTTAAAAGTATTACCTTTTGTTCATAGGGACAGGCGTTTGAACGGTTTAGAACACAATGGGTCAGATTTCTGTTAATTATAACCCAAGGTGACTATGAATAAACATTGTAGATAATAAAAGTGTTATAAAATATTAGCCTTGTTATTATTATCATATTATCATTATTAGTAAATGATTTCTTCAGCACGTCTCACTTTGGATACAGCCCACATCAGGTTTGTTCTATTACTGCAGCCCTGGCTTACTTGATCTCATTTGTTAGCTTTGATTTTCAAGACTTGAAAGAATCTCAGAGGGCTTTACAGATGTATTCTGTTTGCTGGGTTTATTTCATTGCTACATATTTTATTGTCCTTTAAATTTGATGTTTTTTCTCTTCTTATTTTTCCGGAGGAAGATGTTACACCTCCTGGGATTGTTTAGGTTTTCCCCACTGTCATCTGTTCTCTAGGACTTTGATACTCAAAGTGATGTCCCATGGGCCTCGCCTGGGAGCTTGTTAAAAATGCAGATTATTAGACCGCCACCCCAGAGTTACTGAATCGGAAGTTTCACTTTAACAAGATTCCAGGTGATCCAAATGCATATTTAAGTTTTAGAAGCATTGCAGAAGGCACCCAATAGATACTGGTTTAAAAATGAATACATGATTTTTCTCCTCTCCCCTACACATTTTCTTTGACTGCACTGTTAGTATAAAAGGGTCAATTAGCAATGGCATGGAAATTCAGTAGAGCATTGGAAGTTGACATTAAGTAGAACTAGAGAAATCACCCGATGGATCTTTTGCTGAATAAATCTTGTGGCTTGGTTCAACTGAAATTTACATCTTAAATGATTAGCTTTAAATTTAGGAATATTATTAAGCTATTCCTCTCTCACATTTTTATTATTTCAGCTGAATATTTTAATTTTTTTTAAATTGTAGAATCCGTGACCATATTAGTACTGTTTGTAAATACCAAAGGGGGAAAAAGGAGCATGAAATAGATCATCAGGAGATGAAAACAAATATTTACCCCATTCATTTCCCATTATGAACATGCAGCTTAAAATTTTCAGTAGTTCTGCTACAAGCCATCAAAGGCTTGTTTCCTTTTCAGACTCATTTCTATGTTTATAGTATCTGTGGGTACTAGGATAAGCACCACTGATGTGCAGAATGAAGTCCTAGACTCCTTCCCCACGTACAAGAAGTTTCTTCTCCCTATTGAATAAGTGATGAGAGAAACTGGAGGCAAAATTTTACTTAGCAATCTTGGTTTACAATTTTTAACATTGGTCCTAGTTCATATTTTCTCATCCAGCATTACATTCTAGCAATGCTCTGAATGTCACTGAATATAAAATAAAGATCAGATCATATTTCTTTTATTTTATACTTATTTCCACAAGAAATGTTTAAAGAGAGCCTAAATCCTTTCCATTGTAAGCCAATTACATACTATTAGAACTAAAAGGATCAATTTAGTGAAACAGATTTTGCTTTTTCTATTTTTTAAATAGCCATTGATGAAGAGGGAATAACAGATAAATCTGCTTTGTGTCAATTTTTATTTTTATTTCATTTCATTTAAAAGTAGTTGCTTAAGGGACTTTCCAAACCCCAATTTTTAAAAATGCTTTAGTAAAATTACTGTCAGAGTTAAAAAGTTTCTTGCATTTACTTCTGTATTCATCTCTTATAAGGTTTCTTGAAGGCTCCCTAAACGAAGAAAAGTATAAAGTGTTTAATAAGTCATGGGGATGGAATGTACTGAGCTGAATTGTGTCCCCTCAAAATTCATGTACAGGTTTCCCCCTCTGTCCAAAAGTTCATTTTACACCACTTCACTTTTACAAAAGACCTACATTAGTATCTGTTTTTGCTAACAGAAAGAAATCCAAGGAGGATTTTTGCTTTTACAAAAAATGGCAAAAGGCGAAAATAGCATTCAGCATTTGTTTTGTAGAGGCTAAGCAGTCGAGCATACTGTCATATTTCAAGCCTTCCACATCAGCCACAGCAGACGATGAACTTCGACCTTCGACATCGAGACAGGCAGACAGAGAAGGTATAGACGTTAGCGACCTGCCTGCCCTGCTGGATTCAGACGACGAAGAGATGTTAATACATGACCCTCTTCCTCTCTCTCCTACACCCCAGTCTCCTGTACCTCTCACAACCCCAACCTCTGACCACTCAGCCTAACACACCATCACCACCACCACCACCACCTCTCAGCCTTCCAGCGTGCTTGCTGTCTTCCTGATTCTGGTAAGTGAAACTACACTGTACATACATTATTCCTACTTTCTATAGGCTGTGTATTTATCATATCATTCCTGCTTTTACTAAACGTTAGTGTTCCTTTAGGATTTATGTGTTACTTGGTATGATTTGGTAGGTTATTTTGGGGGTCTGGGAACACTCAAAAAATTTTCCCATATAAATTAATGGCAATTATTCTTCACTTTACTCCATTTTGGCTTATGAAATGTTTCATCAGAATGCTCTACTTTCAGATAGTGGGGAAAACCTCTATTGAAGCCCTAACCCCCAATGTGACTGTATTTGGAGATTGAACTTTTAGGAGGCAATTAAGATTAGATGAGGCTGTGAAGGTGGGATCCTAATCTGATGGGATTGGTGGCCCTATAAAAAGAAGAGAGTGACCTCACTCTCTCCTTACTCACACACACTGAGGAAAGGCTTTGTGAACACAGTGAGAAGGTGGTTGTTTTCAAGCTAGGAAAAGAGCTCTCACTAGACTTCGACCATGTTGGTGCCCTGAGCTTGGACTTCCAGCCTCCGGAAGTGTGAGAAAACAAATTTCTGTTGTTTAAGCCACCCAGTCTACGGTATTTTGATATGGCAGCCCAAACAGTCTAAGAATTTGGTACTGAAAAGTGAGGCACTGCTGTAACAAAAACCTAACAACGTGGAAGCAGCTTTGGAATTGGGTAATGGATAGGAGCTGGATGAATTTTGAGGCACATGCTAGAAATACGGACATTAAGGACAATTCTGGAGAGATTTCAGACAGAAATGAGGAACATGTTATTGAAAACTGGAGGAAAGATTATCTGTTATAAAATGACAAGAGCTTACTGAACTGTGTAGTAGTTTATTGCGGAAGATAGAACTTGCAAGCTATGAAATTGGATATTTAGCTGAGGAGATTTCTAAGCAAAGTGATGAAGGAACAGTTTGGTTCCTCCTGGCTGCTTATAGTAAAATGTGAAAGGAGAGAGATGAATTGAAAGGGAATTATTAAGCAAAAGGAACTAGAACCTGAATATCTGGAAAATTCTAAGTCTACCCATATTGCAATAAAATGAGAAAGCATGTTGTGAAGACAATAGCAAGGGTATGGCTGGACTGTCACTTGATCAAGAGCTTATGGGATTACACAAGCAGAAACACTGCCAGTTTGAACTGAAAGGGAAGGAGACAGAGATGAAGGAAGGCTGTCAGACTTGTTGGATTTGACAGGACAGGAGCTATTTGGCTGTGAAAGTGCTCTATTCAAGAAGAAGGGAAGATGACCTTGAAGGTGATTCAGATATCATCAGAGCGACCTCCTTGGTTTCAATAGGCCAGATAGCCTCTGCACTGGGGTCTGGACCCCAGCCTAGCAGAGCTGCAGGAGCGAGACCCCCACCAGAGCCATGGGGTGACAATGCAGCCCTGGTGGGCCTGGAGGGCAGAGCATCAAACCAAAGAAGGTTATTCTTATAGAAACTGAAGATCTAATGGAATTTGCCTTGCCACTTTTTGGACTTGCTTGGGACTTGTCACTTCTTTCTTCCTTTCTATTTTTCCCTTTTGGACTAAGAATGTCTAATCTGTGCCTGTCTCATAACTATATTTTGAAAGTAGTAACTTGTCTGGTTTCACGGGTTCACAGCTGGAGAGGAATTTTGCCTCAGGAGGAATCATGCCCCCAGTGTCATTCATATCTGAATTAGATATTTAGATGAGACTTTAGACTTTAGAGTTGATGCTGAAATGAGTTAAGACTTTTGGGACTGTTAGGATAGAATGGGTATATTTTGCCTGTAGGAAGGACATGAATTTTGAGGCCCAGGGGTGGACTAATATGGATTGACTTCTCACCCAAAACCCATATGTTGAAGCTCAAACCCTCAGTGTGACTGTATTTGGAGATAGGGCTTTTAGGGGGTAATTAAGGTTAAATGAGGTCATAAGGATAAGGTCTTAATCCAATCGGATCAGTGGCCTTATAAGAAGAGGAAGAGAGATCTCTCTCTCTCCATGTGCGCGTGCTGAGGAAAGATCCTGCGAACACACAGGAAAGATGACCGTCTGCAAGTCAAGAAGAGAGTTCTCACCAGAAGCCGACCACGCGGGCACTCTGATCTCAGACTTCCAGCCTCCAGAATTATGAGAAAATAAATTCCTGTTGTTTAAGCCACCCACTCTATGGTATTTTGTTATGGCAGCTGGAGCTAAGACACCAGATATTTACAGGATATGTACTGTGTGTCATAGAATTTTTGAAGATACAAAGTAGAAAAGACTGGTTAAAATCAAAGCAAATAAAACAAACTTGTCTCATAAGTCACTTCATAGTAGGAGTAAAAAGGCTGTAAAGATTTAGAGCCTAGTCAACTACTAGGTTTCTATTAATCACCCTTCTCCAGGAGCTCCCCGCCGTCCCCCACCTCGCAGTTGTAAAACATTTGTTTTCTTTCCCTCCTGACTGCTTAGTATTCCAGAACTTCTACATGGCCTTGGAGCATAGAATGCAAAATGAATTAGGCTTGGTTTCTGCCCTAACAGCATATTATAGTGGAAGAACAATGAATTCAGGTGTGTTTTGTTTGCATATGATTTAGACAATCATCCTTTGACCAGAACCATAATATTTCTAAGAAAACCCTTCAAGCTAACATTAAACTGGTCTGTGCAGAGAAACTTCATTACCGTTTCCTGTTCAGTGCTACTGCCATTAGAAGCTCTTTCAAATACTAATAAAATAATACTATTTTATGTTACATGTATAAAATATTTGTGTAACTTGAAAGTCTTGGAAAACATGAAGAGTGTTTAGTTTCTTAACTTTTATAGAAAATATAAAATATCCTATTACCTAGGATTTAAAAGATTTTTTCCCCTAAATTTGAATGTCTTAAAAATGATAGTATCTGGTAGGAATCCACTTATTAACATTTTAGGATGTCAAACAGCAACTATTTGTACTTTGATTATGCCAAGTTTATTGTTCTAGAAAAAAGTGTTAGCAATTTTTAATTGCAGTGAAATAGCAAGAGTTTTGTGAATTTTACTTCTTGAATGCAGTTATTTTGGTCAGGGTCTTATTCCATTGAACACTGGGGCATTTATTTTTGCAATGTTATATGGATCTTATATTTCTTTCGTACAGAGTCTATGAAATCTCAGAATAAAATTTTTAAATATTTTATATGGGTCAAAGCAACTACAAAGATGAATTATTTATGACCTCTTCTTTGTCCATTAATTGGAACAGATTCACTTTATAACTGATCATATGCTTATAAGATTTCCACTACTCCTAGTATTTGCAATAATATGGTCAAAATGTTTTTCTATAATGAAATGATGTCTGAACAGCAAAACCATGAAGCAAAGCTTTCTTGTCAAATTCATGCTTTTAATCTTCACATCAGTCATTGGTGGTATACTCTGTGTAGTAGATAAAATAATAGTCCCTAAAAGATGTGTGTGATCTAGACCTCCAAACCTGTGAATATTTTAAGCTGACATGGCAAAGGGACTTTACAGATATGATTAAGTTAAGGATCTTGAGATGGGGAGATTATACTGAATTGTCCCTGTAGGCCGAACGTAATCAAATAGGTCCTTATAAAAGGGAGGCAGGAAGGTTAGAGTCCAAAAATGAGACATGATCATGGAAGCAGAGTTGAGAGTGAGGTGGCTATAAGCCAAAGAATGCAAGCGGCCTCTAGAAGCTCAAAAAGGTAAGGAATGGATTTCCTGCAAGAGTCTCCAGAAGGAATGCAGCCTCGCTGACACCCTAATTTTAGCATGTTAAAACCCATTTTGGACTTCTGACCTCCAGAACAGTAATATGATGAACTTCCATTGTCTGAAACCATTAAGTTTGTAGTAAATTTGTTAGGGCAGCAATAGGAAACTAATACTCTATAATAGCAGGGAAAGTGTTCTCATGTTAAATCATTAAACAATCAAATCACAGAGGAAATGAATTCTGTTACACATGCAGCATCTCAGTCAAGTGTTCCCACTGGGTCAGGTGATCTGTGTTCTTGGCTGAGCTCTGTCATTGACTAACTGGGTTACCTCAGGAGGTCACTTTACCCGTCTGGACCATGTGCCCTCTTGCATCAACTGTGAAGGAATTCAACAAGATCATCATCTCTCAAATTTCCTTTACTTATCGCATGCCCCCTTTAAAGTGTTTGCTATTCATCTTCTATTTAGATTTTAATGAAATTTAATTTTGCTGGCTTAAATTATGGGAAATTAGGTGCTTTAAAAATGTCTTTTGGGGGGCCAGCCCAATGGCGTAGTGGTTAAGTTCACATGCTCTGCTTCAGTGGACTTGGGTTCGTGGGTTCGGATCCCAGGCACGGACCTGCATACAGCTCATTGAGCCATGCCGTGGTGGTGTCCCACGTGCAAAGTGGAAGAAGATAGGCACAGATGTTAGCTCAGGGACAATCTTCCTCAAGCAAAAAGAGGAGGATTCATGACAGATGTTGGTTCAGTGCCGATCTTCCTCATCAAAAAAAAAAAAAAAAACTTTTTTCAAATAACTCTCATTTCCTCCCCACCCCTGAGCCTTTGATATGAATTTCTGTGATGGACTGTGGTGGAAGGAGGCAGCGTGGCCTCTCCACTGGCTTGAGAATCAGAGTATAAGGACCCTCTTGGCTTTGAAAATCTGATTTAAAATAAAACCATGCCAACCCAACCTTTGGAACTTTTTGTGTATTTTGAGAAGACACCAGGAGCACCCTCAGGATTTCTTAGGAAGATTTCTGGGCAATAATGAACAATTAATTGAAAGGGAAAAAAGAGTCAAGAAATTTGATGGCAGCTTGAAGACTAAATCACTTGTCTCCAGTTTGGCTTTGGAAGATTCTTAATGGGTGAGATGAAGTATGGGCTGACAAAAACAGAGTTAATGGTTCTTGGAAGTCAAAGGCACTTTTTTTTATGGTCTGAAAACAAACAACCAACTTTTACACAGAGTGTTTAACCTAAAGCCTTTGTTTAACCTAATGGCACTTAAATTCTTTTTCTCAAATTCCCAGGGTGATTTATCTCTTCAGTCAATCAACTTTGGCTGGCCCACTAACCTGCTCTTCTCTCTAACTTGGGGGTTTCAGGGATATTGACATTCTTTAGCTTACTTCTGTTATGCTTCTGTTTGGTTCTTTCTCCATTCTATTTATCTTTGCTAGTACCATTCTCTATTACAAGGCCACCAGGGTCAATAATCAAATTGGGAGACAAAAGCCTTGTCTTTCTGGGTGGTAAACGTCAGAATACCCAGTCTGCCTCTGGCAATTGGAAAGAAGAAATGGAAAGAGAAAATCCTTCCCTAGTGTTGGCTGCTCTTCTGTCAAGCGAGCCAATTTTGTGAGAAAGCTTTCAGAGCAAAGTGTGTATTCAAGCGTGTGCTGCCGCTGCTGTTTTTTCAATACTTTCAATTTCTGCAACTGGCAGTACAAGGCAATCTATGAAAGTGAGAAGTGCCACAAGTTTCCAGAAAGCAAATTGTTCAGTTCATTCTATAATTCGAAGAACATTTTAGAAAAGAAATGGGAAATTCAAACAAAAAGTTTTGTTTGCTGATTACAGAAGGAGATTTACTGTTTCTAGAATGCTGAGTGTTCTCAGGAGTCTGTATCGATTCCAGACACTACATAAAAAATAAAATAATTGCCATGGTTTACAAGTCATTCAATGTACCCCATTCCAGTTCTGAAATAATTAAAATATTTATGAAGCTTTTTTCCTCGCCTTAGAGCACATGAACTTTGCCTCCGAAGAGGCTTAAATATTGACTGATCCATTGTAATGTGACATTTATTAAACTTTGTAGTGTTTAATGTGCCCTAAAAGTAATCTTGGTTTAAGATTATTCTTCTGAAGAATAAGAAGTTTCTGGATATTTTTTGGTGAAGTGAGAGTTAAAAATACAAGACTTGTTTTTCTTGTAAAAGATATTTAAAATAGGAAGATTTATATGAATTCTTTGAACAAACAGAGCAGAACACCAATTTTATATTACATTCTTGAACTTGTCAGGATCTAAGAATATTTAGGACTTTCATGCTGTTATTGTTCACTTTTACATAATGAATGTGATTTTTTTTGCTACCCAGCCACATTGACGACTCTGGACTACATAAATATATAATACTTGACAGATGCAAAGGAAAGCAACAAAAGCAAGCATGTAGTAGTTTTAATAGTAAATGTATTTATTTTATAGAAGCAGAAATATCTGTAATTCCAAACCGTAGATCCACAAGTATGAATATTTTTAATGCAAACAAACCTGGTGTTAAAGATGCATTTAGCTCTAATTTAAAACTTGTAGCAAACATATGGAAAAATTTCCTGATGCCAGAGAATTTATTTCTCACCAAAGCTTACAGACTGTGGCCTACTTGAATTTAGGTTTCATAAACTCACAAAGAGGTTGATTATTAAATTCTCTTCTTGGAATGCAATAAATTATTTGAAAGTATTGTAAAAATTTAAAAGGTATTAATCTTGAATGGTTTACATATCTCTGTCTAATAAGTGGAGTTCCTTGATTTATAAAGGCTAAAATGAAAAGTTTTAAATTCATAAATGTAACTGTACAAAAACAAAAATGATTTTTTTCTGAGTGTCATAATCACAAATAATTTGTAGTTTCATTGTGTTTTCTGTATTTTTAGTTTTCTACAACAAGGTGATTTGCTTTTGTAATTAAATTTTTCAGGTTACTACATAAACATCCTATTTTAGTGGTATTTTAAGTGGTTCCACTAAGAGCGCATTTGCTTCTGGTGTGCAAGATAAATCAGAAAAAAAAATCACAGGAACATTTCAGTTGTGCAGAGTTTATTGCTCAATTTATAAACACCATTTTTTAGATTATCGTCCTAAAATTTAAGAGAGAAGATCTTTGCCGAATACAAGAAAATCAAAAGTTATTCTCTGTTGGTGACTCGATTAATATTTCAGTGATATTTATGACAAATCTCCAGGTGTTACAATTTTCCAAGTTTAGAGCTTTCATTACAAAAAGAACGAAAGAAAATTAAAAAAAAAATTATGAAGACTTACTGCTGAGTTGCAGCCTTGTCATTATTTCCGCCAGGTTTACATCCCTGCAGCCATCTGCAGCTACAGCCCTTCAATGTTAATTACATCCATGGTCAGCTCAATTTTGATGTAACCAAAAGCTGGTCTCTTTCAGATCTACTGTTGTCACAGTTAGCCAGACACAGACTTTTCATGAAACAAGTTGGCTGCCATTCACAGTCACAAATCTCCAGATAATAGGTAACAATCACAGACATGTTTCTCAGCTCCCAGGCAATTTTGTTCATTTCCTTGAAAAATGTGTTTTATCTTCATAGATTCTACTAATCATTTCCCGAAGTGAGTCAGTGATTGCTTGAATTTTTAGCTAAATAGATATTTTTCAAAGACAAAATTCTGGATTAAGTTAGATAAAGCTCCATAAAGTACAGAGGAATTAAAAACAAAACTAAACTAAAGTACATAGTTATTTAGAGAATTCAAAATAGTGGATGAGGACCAAAGATTTTAGAGAAAACATTCCCAGATCTTGAGAAGAGCAGATCACCACATGCCACAGAACAAAAATAGAGTCACTAAGTCATAAATCATTTTAAACCCAAAAACTGTTGAATAAGTTTAAAGCTTTCATCATTGTTTGTTGTCCCTATGGGTATAAGGCTACATAGTTTGATGATGTAAATTTGTTATTTAGAAATGTCTATGTATTCTGTTCTACTCTAGGAACATTCCCTTAGTTAATTTCATAATTCCCATACTTAATAAAATAAAAACTAAGTAACTAAATACAGTTTATAACCCAATTTTATTTCTTTGTGTGGTGGGTGAGGGAGCAATTGGCAGTTGCTTTAATGTTTCATCATTTAAATGCCAAAGAAAATTTGTCTCATATTATGTATCTAAAATAGAGCAACAAAAAAAAGGAACACCATTTGAAAAGGTAGATGATTGGAGGATGTGACAATATGTAGAGGAGGAAAGCTGGGTAATAACTAAGCTAAAGATTTTGACTCAGCATATGGACACTTCAGATCTTGTGTATCTATGTCATTTTGCCTTATCCCTGAGGTAACTGACATTTTACAAACTAGGCAACATTCATTTTCTGCTACATGAAGTGTTTTGCTTATGCATTTCTCTTAATTTGGGGATATGGAGAGAGATAACACTTTACTTAATATAAGAAGTTATGTTGCTTTGTTGGTATATTTAGTTCGTTAAATTGATATTTACTGAATTCCAGACAGTATCCTGGACCCTGGGTGACAAGGATGAATGAGACATGCTCTCCAGGAATTCATAGACAAGTGAGAAACTAGTCTAGTTTCTCCCCTGAATTTATAACCAGAGACTATCTTCAAAGCTAAGCTCATACATTTCATGGAAACTTGGGCTTCCTAGAAAACTGGAAGGTCATCGGAACACATATTTCTAAATAACAGTCTATTGATTGGCTGTAGAAGAATCATTTGGGGAACTTATAAAAATAGAGATTCCTCAGGCCCATGTCTATTGCCTCAGACTCGAGGTGGGATGTGAATTTATAATAATAAAAAAAAATGCCCCAGGGGATTCTGATGAAAGCTGGGTTTGTGAATGACTGCGAGGTTCAAAAATCTTCTTTTAGGGGATATATCCAAGGAGGTCAATCATTTGCACAAGGCCACATGGCTATTATCACTGTTTTCACACCATTGCAATATGACCGATATAGAAAATTATTTCTAATATTATTCAGTGATGCACCAAAGAAATACACATTAGCACAAATTATTCCTTTGACAAAGCCTTTTGGAATTCTTGCTATTCTATGTTGCAAAATCAATGCATGATTGTAGATTTTTCATAAGCATAACATGATATTTAAGGACTACGTTTAGTCTTTTTATGTTTGTTTCTCTACTGTGTCTTGCTGTGCATTCAAACGGGGAGTTTTCTCTCTTGTCTCCTATCCCCTTTAATACTTTAGAGACAAGTTTCTGTATAAACTAGGATGGGAAAGTGGTGTTTGCCTTTAGTTTAGTGACATTATCTATTTCAAATGCTGCTCCCTGCTTAGCTTGCATAAGCTAAGCTACATTTGCTTAGTTCCTAAGAATTTCAATCAAAAATCTTTGTTAAACTTACCATTTTGTGTCCATTTAAAATTAATATCTTCTTTTCTTCATAGTTATATTCATTAGTACCTGTTACAACCGTCAGTGACACCCATAACAAAATCTTTTTTCTTTCTAAATATACATTTATTTATGTGTATTTGATAACATCTTTAAACATATATGTCTAAAAAATCATGAACAAATAGAATTTTTTTTTTTGTAGAAAACACCTTACAGGTACATTTTAGAAACATTTTTGCCCCTAATCTCTCTGTACTAGAAGGCTAAACTCAGCTCTCAGTCTGTTTCTGGGAATATTATAACAAGCCAAATATCTGTTCAACTCCCAGCATTACCAAAGCTGCAGGAATTTGCAAATTCTGGTAGAAACCCACATTGCCTGGGGATGTTGGAGGCCATCACACCACATCTCTCTAGCATGGGGATCAGGGGACCAATATCCTAATCCCAGTAGGTCAAAGTTCTTTGCAGTTTTGCCCTAGTTCAAGGTTTATCCAAGTCTTTCCAAGGTTTGTCCTAGGATATTGGGTGGGTTATGCATTATTGGAGGGATTTTTTTTAATGCTTTTGAGAGTTTAATAAATCTGTTAAGAGGAAATCTTAAGTGTGTCATAGTTATTTAGCATTGAGCATGAAGACTGAGTGGGACAAAGAGAATAAAAATTGTTAAAGGACACTTCTAAATGAGAACCAACCTAACTGAAACCAATTAGTGAAAACTTCATTGCACTTCTTTGCTCCCAGTATATGGTCAGAAATATAAATAGGCCTAGCAAGTGGCAAATTTGATTATGAAGTGACTCTATTTTTTCAATACTAATGAAGGCAATGTACTAGATTACTTTTAAGGATTCTTCTAACTCTGATATTCTCAGTTTCAATGGTAAAATTCATGATATTAAAAAATTTTGCCAATATCTACTAGCCACACAAAATATTCCCCAAATGCTGTAAACATTTATTTGTTGCAAAAAAAAAAGTTATTTAAGTTAATAGCAATGAGAATGTGCAGATCTATACCCCCATTGATGGAGAGGCAGTGTACACAAGGCTCAAGAGTACCTGGTTTTGAATCCTAATTCTGTTGCTCATGTCACTTTCAGCAGGGTACACGAGCTCTCTGTGCCTCAGTTCCTTCATCTATAAAACCAGCACAATGATTTCTATTTCTCAGGGCTTGGAGGGGATTAAATGAGTAAAGGAATGTAAAGCACTGAGGAAGGAAAAAACCTTTGCACAGATAACTGCTTTAGTAAGTGTTATCATCTCTTTTCTCTGACTTCTTTTTTTGGGCATACCTATCCATCTATCCTGAACTAAAATACTCTGGCTAGAAATTAGAATATTCACACAGTCATGACATTACTGATGGAGATAATTATTCTTAATATTATTTAGTGATACACCTAAGAGTGGAAACACACATTACCACAATACATGCTATTCATCTCACAAATGCTTTTTTAATTCCTACAACTCTATATTGGAAAAGCAAGGAGCGATTCTAGATGTTTCATAAGCATAATATGATATTTAAAGGCTATCTGGATACTTTCCCTTTATGCATGTATTGTCATCACTGTTAACCCATTTATTGTTGTAAAACATAATCTGGTTCCAGTGATTTCTGACTGAGGTTTTTATATTCAATTTACTTGGTGGTTTTAACAGCAGAGGCAACTTGGAGTGTCTGGTTACAATCTGATGAGATGCTAATCAGAAATTTACCAGTGCAATTTGTCCTATTTTAAAAATTGAAAGTTGTGATTTATTGTCTTAAGAGTTGACTTTCTCTAAATTTTAATGTATTCATGAATGTAACAAATATGTATCTGAGAGCGAGAGCCCCATCTCCAAAGAGAGAATTTGCTGCCAGTTCTTGTTCATTAAGGAGCAGTGAATCAAGACAAACATGCTATACAAATAACAAAGTGGAAGATGAGAGGAAGAGAAAAAATTATTTGGAAAAGCATAGTCTTGGGTAGACCGGTTATACGTTTGTAGTCTGAACCCCGAGAAGAACTTCAGATGTTTAGGGGAAGCAAAGATTCAGAAATTAGGGAGGTTGCCAAAAAGAATCCATGCTGAATAAGAAAAATAGTTGTAACTTACAAAATTGAAATAGGTATGTATTTGTTTTATCATATCTGAAAATTGGTTATATCTACATTTATACCCACTGACTATAAAAATGCATACTATTAAATACATAGGATACTCCTAAAATGGGGCTGAATGTATATCATCTGATGATTTACAATGAAGAAAATTAGTTTGTATGGGGGTAAAGGGGACAATATTGCCAAGCCTCTAATACCCGGAGAAAGCACCACTCTGGGTGGTGCCGGGCCAGGGGGTGGGGGTGGGGGTGCAGAGCGTGTCAAGAAGAGTCCCTGGCATGAAATACACACCAGATATTTTGATCATTTGCTTCAAGTATTACTGGCAGCCCTGTTGTCCTATCTAAAACTCTATGGAGAAAACAACGTTTTCCCTTCTTGCAACACTTTCTTTTCCATTTCTCATGGAATGAGTTAAAATTTCCCCCCAAAATGTGAGAGTTTTTGAGGGCAGAATCAGCAAGTGTTTTTTGCTAAATCAACATTCCTTTTATTTTTAAATAAAATCTCCTTCTAATTTGAAATAGTTTAAGTACAAGACTGAAGCTGCCAATGCATTGCAATGGAAACTGATGCTAACGTTTTCTATTAACAGGAAGAAAATGGATGTTCAAGTTCATCATAGATGCCGTTCTGTCCTGTTGAACAGAATGACATCAAAGCGCCCCCTAAATTGAGCTTCAGTAATACTGGCCTATTGAAGTTTAAATTTCTACTGCTACATTTTTCTTAAATCCAAGCTAAGATTAAAACAAATGAACAAAGGAAAACAAGCAAAATTAATGCACAATATCCTACAATGCACATAAAACTCTTACAAAATGGCCTCATCTTGACTACGATCCCTGAGCTTGTATGTCTCAACAGCATAAGACCGAGACTGGTGTCTGCATAATGTATAAAGACCTGATTAACTTATATTCCTTACTAAAATAAGAAATGGATGCCTTCTGACAGGCCAAATGACAAGTTTTTCACTGAACAAGACTTCCCCGGAGAACAAAGGTCAAGCTGATAGTCCATTATATGCCATTTTCTCCTGTCGTACAAAATAACAGTAATCTAGTAATACGCTCCAATGTATAAACACATAATAAATGTCTGTTGAATTGAACCACTGCCCTCCCCCTTTCTTTGCTTAAAAAGAAGTGGTGGTCGTGCTTTTCAGTTAAAATGTAGCTACTATCTGGTTGTGAGACAGTTCATTATATATTCCAAGTCACTTAGTGACTTTACCCTGGTAAGTCACTAGAAATGGCTGAACAATTAACATATAGTTCATTAAATGAGTAAGATCAGACCCTTGAGAAAATTCCAGGGCACTGGGAAGTAGCAGTTGAGATGTGCAGGTGCATCTACTTACACCTAGTGTGGATTTTGAAAATTATCCTGCTTCTCCGTTATTCAACCTGATTATGTATAAACAATCTTCCTCATCTTTCATTTGTTTCTTATTTGCCAGAAATAAAATAAAATAAGATACTAAAATAAAATAAAATAACTGCCAGATGTCTAGCAGAAAAGATTTATAGCACAAATGCTGGTTGGACGTTTTAAACACTTAAAAATACTATTTGAGAATTAAGTGTAAAGAAGAAATATAGATGAGATGCTTAGAATAATTAACTAATAAAGACAGTCACAAGTATTTCTCTAAACTTGAGGTCTTGAATAGTGCTAAATTTAACATTATTAGTTCCCAAATGGATTAATTTTGTTTTAATGTAATAAAACTAAATTTTTGGCACATAAAGTTTGGCAACAATAATATTTTAAAATAATAATCATAATAATCTTGGAGTAAAAATAAGTACAAAATAATATTCAAACAGATTAAGGCTTAAGGCAAAGACGTTATGTGATTGATAATTACAGAGTCATAGCAAATATAAGTAGTGTTCTTCCAAATACTATGTTTTATCTTCAAAGTATGAAATTAAATAACTTTATTGCAAAGATAAATACTATGTGCATCTTTTTCTCTTCTTTCTTTCCTTCCTTCTTTTTTTTTCTAAAGCAGTTTAAATTACTTGTCCATATGGAGTAGTAAAAATACATAGAATATTCTTTACCACTTCGAATCTGGAAGTTCTTTGAAAGACTCATGGACTATTCTTTCTTTGATCAAATTAAATGGAGTGAAACACGCACCCTCAAGGCAGTTTTTTAGATAGGAAAAGATCAAATAAAAGCAATTACACTCTAATTTGGCTGGTAAGGCTTAAAATAAGGACCCTATTGAGAAGCTCTTTCATACTTCCACTCCTGCATAAGTAGCCCAATTTTTATGTTTAAATTAATATAATCATGCTGAAGTACCTACTAAAATGCAAGGTAGATATAATTGATCCTAAAATTCTACCTGCAGGAATAAAATACCTCTTAATTCAAAATGTAACATAGCATTTGAACAAGGAATGGATTAGATCAGCCCTATTTTAACATAATCTTGGTGGGTATAGTAGGATACTACTTATAGCTTTTAAATTTTCATTTGATACCTGTAATTAAACAAAATTTTGTTTACCTACCATGGGCCATGCTCACCAATATCAGTGACAAAAACATCTGTGACCCCTATTTGATAATCTGGAATAACAATGTAAAGTCTGTGTAACAAATTTGGTTAGGACCTTGGTGATCTGATCTACACTCTTAAATCAACCTAGATTGTGGTAGAACATAGAAGATCGACTCAGGGTATGTAGGTGCCAGAGAGTATGTGTTCTGCACCAGTGATGGTGTAAACCAGTGCTACTCAAAGTAGGTCCATGCGCCAGAGCTGGTCCACAAACTGCTTGTTACCAGTCCACAGCATGTTAAATAAGAACTTGAGAGTAAACACTGATACTAATTTGATAGCTATTTGGTGCTGTTGATTCTAATAATAATTTTAAGAATTGGTGGTTTTAATTTGTTGACTGTCTTTTTATTTTCCTTGTAACTCATTTTTTATGGTATTATACAAAAACATTGGGCCAGAACGGAATGCAAAAGAAAAACAAAATCACAAACAATGGTGCAGATGATATGCCTGCCTATATTTTTGGATATATTGAAAAGAAAAGCACAGGGTGGAACTAGAATATTCTGTGAGAGGTACCTAGGAAAAATAAACTTCATACTTGACATTTTTAATGACAGCTCCATTGCTCAATAATTTAAATTCTGATTTTTTGCCATTCTAACAGTGCTTTCAATTTAGCTATGCTAAATCTGTTAGTTAGACAAGTATTATATTGTGCACTATTAAAATTTGTCTTGACTTTCAAAAAACTGCAGATTAGTTCCATGTTGTATCATTTGTCATTTTTAGTTATTTTAGTAGAAGTCTATTCTTAGCTCATTTTTACAACTCAGATGGAAAACAGTTTTTCTGAAGTTAGATCATTATAAAGACTGATTTCAGTTGTTTATATTCCCACATATACACACCATTTGATAACCTATTCAACTAATTGTTAGGCAACAAAACATTATTTTTTGGCTGCATAAGTCAAACAAATGCAAATTGCTCTCAAGGGATAAATAAACCACTTTTTCTTTATTTATGGCAAATTGATGCTCATACCTAAACACTTGCATGTACCTACAGATGTACAGTGAAAGTTTTTTGATGAATGTCAAGATAAAGGCACATGCTGGGAGTAAGAAACGCTATGATGTCAACTTGAGTTTCTGGCAATTTTACCTCAGAGACATAATGGATAAGAAAAAACTGAACATGGGATACGAAATGCAGAGACTAAGAGATTCTCGTGATTAGTTCTGTAATGTCTGTGGAATAATTTTCCTATTCATCAAGATAAGGTGAAGGAAGTTTGGTACCCTAACTAATATTCTGGGAAAAAATGATTGAAGTGAGAAATTATTCAATCTACTTTCTTTCGTATAGTGAGGAATATTTTACTGAAAATATAAATCAAGGAAAATATTCTCGATATTATAAAACAACAATCAGATTTATAAACTGAAGAAACCACAGATATATAACCATCAAATAAAACATATCGTGAATGACAGAGTCCCCAGACATATCTTAAGCATTTATAATTTTTTTAATCTATGGCCCAGATCCTATTAAATAAGAGAGCCCATTCTGGAGAAGGATTTTTTTCACCTCAGTAGAATGACATGTAGTAGATTATGGCAGCAGAGAACTATATTGGGCTCTTAGGAAATGCTCACTTACCTGAAAATATTGTACTAGAAAAATTTACATTTCATGACAGTGGAATTCCTTGAGTCTCATCATGATTATTTTTGTTTAAAAAACAAAAATCTTGTTAAATATCAACAAAAGGCAATTATTTAGTAAAAGGTAATTTAACCACATTCTTCAAGTATAGATTTAAATAAACAGTCTATAAAGTTCAGTGTTTTTATTGTTTGAGACATTGATTGGTGGAGGTAGTTATTGTCCTTACAGTCACAACATGTAGTCTTAAAATAATTACTATATATACTAATATAATAAATTTTATTTATTTGTCAATTCAACAAAACATTATTGAGTAGCTACAATTTTGTATCTGTAACACAGATAAGCCCAACATTGTCCCATGGCATTCACAGTCTAAGAGGGAAGACAGATATATAAAATTCTACCTCCAAGACAACAGAATAAGTTCTACACTAGAATGTATGATGTATACAAGATACAGCATTCTACAGGGAAGTGAAGGTGCAAGTGGGCAACTCAAGCTGATTAAGAAAACAAACGATAGGAGAGTAATTTCTGAGTTGGATCCTAAAGGACATACAGACATTCATAAGATTGAAAGGTGAAGGAAAACATTTCATGAAAAAGAAACAGCACGTACAAACCCACAAAGACAAATAAATGAACAGCAAAATCGAGAGATTAAAAATAATTTGATATGACTGGAAGACAAGCTACAAAGACTGTTAGGAGCTAAGTTTATGCAATCAGGTTGATCTGCATTGCAGAGTACATTTTTTCCCCTTTGTAACAAAGAAATGCAGATGTTATAGTATGGGAGAGTTAAGGAAGAATTTTGAGCTAAGAGGTTAAATGGTCAGGTGTCTGTTCTAGACAGTTGACTTTATTAGCAATGTGGAGACCAAGTTTCATAGCACTTACTTTTTCCGAATGATGATGTTGATCTAGGGCAGTGGCAATGGCAATGGAGAAGAGGAAAAAGATAGTAAATTGTTAAAGATATTATTTATAAGGTAATAGATATTAGAGACCATTCCTTAAATCACTGAAAAGATAAATAGGTGAGGTGATGGACATGTCAATGAACTAGATGGGGGGAACCTTTCACAATGTAGACGTATATCAAACCACCATGATGTACACTTTAAATATCTTATAAGTTTATATGTCAATTATACTTCAATAGAGCTGAAAATTTTAAAAATGCAAATTTATTCTCTTCTTTTATATTGATTTTTAGATGAGAACAAAGCCATTCAGAATAAAGACATCACTTCCCAGTCTTCTTTGTAGTTAATGTAACCATGTGACTAAGTTCTGGGTAATGGATGTACAAGAAAGTATATTGTGTAGTAACTTTCAGGAACAATTCCTAACTACAAGATGGAGGGTGCGCTTCTTTAAAATAAAATCTCTTTTTAACTACTGCTAGTACAACAGGTGTGGTTACTGAAGTTCAATCTGCTCTCTTGAGGTCTCCATTTTAGGAAGGAAGATCAGTGAACTAAAAGAGCCTGTCTCTGAGGATATAAATAAAACAAAATAAATGATCATATTTAAGTCATTTCTACTTGAGGTCTCTCTTACTTGTAGTAAAATCTCTGCCTAATGATATGGCAATTAGTAGTGGAAGCAAGGAAATAAAGCAAATTGAGATTTCTGGCTTGGACGATTACTGAACTTAATAAGAAGTGAATTAAAAATCATGTTTTGATGGAAGATACTTACACTAGATTTAGAAATTTTGACTTTAAAATACCAGAGGGATATCAAAAAGGAGTGGTCCAGTAGGTGGTTATATATACTGGTCTGGAATTTAGATGAGTGGTTGGATATAAAGATTGGAGAGGCATAAAAATATACGTGGTGATGTGAAGACTTGACAATAGATATGATGGCCTTGGAGATCTCGCAGAGGAGATAAGAGAGCTGAGAACAGAACTGGAGGGAGCAACAATATCTAGACTGTGAGTGAAAGAAGAGAGGAGGAGCAAGAAGAAGAGTAATGGCAGTGGTGGGGTGGGGCAATAACAGTAGTAACAGAATAATTTACTCAGCAATTACTATATGCCAGGCATTGTCATAAGTGCTTTACGTGTATTAACACTTTTAATCCTCAAAACAACCCTATAAGGTAGTACCTAACTCATAAGGTAGGTACTGTTATTATCCAATTTTAAAGGAAACAGGCACAAAGAAGTTAAGTACGTTGGTCAATATGGCACCGTTGGTGGTTGCCAGCATCTGGCTCGAGTGCCCTTGTTCTTCACTCCTGCCCTACTTCCTCAAAAGAGATGGAGAAGTTCAAAGGGTTATGAAGAAACTCAGAATGTTATCACAGCAGGAAAGGGTGAGGATTTCACATTGATGAAGTTGCTGGCTATTACTAATGTTGCAGACAAGGCAGGGGAAGAGGGCTGAAGAGTAAGTTCATGCTTTCCTTTTATCACACACATACACACAGATTAAATAAATGCAGTTCAAAAAAAGTAAAGGGTGGATCAAGAAATGGAGAGAAAGGGCATACTATCCATCTGTGAATTAGAGACAGTGAGAAGAAACTAGAGAAAAAGGAATTTTTTGTTTGTTGTTAGATTGTAGAGACTTAAGTATGATTTATCATATGTAGCGAAGAGGCCAGTAGACGCACTGTTTGAAAATGCAGGAGGAAGATGGACAATTAATGGGCCAAGTTGCAAGAAAAGGTGACAGGCAATGACATCAATAGGTCTTGTGGCAGTATTAGCCTGGAGCAGATGAATGTAAATTTCCTCATGTTTTAGTAGAAGTTAGCTCAAAAAAAGAAAGAAAGAAAGAAAACCTGAAAGTAATGTACTCAAGTATCTTCTGAGAATGAAAACAAAAACAAAAACAAAAAGGACCTAAAGGATAGCATCCACCAAAAAAATAATATTGGGATAATTATCATGAAGCCTGGCTTCTAGTATTAGCTCTGCCACAAATTCATTGACAGAACTTGTCTTCTTTAGAATTATGATTATCTCAATTTTTATATTTGTTAAATGGCTCTACTGAAACAATACTGTGTTTTTTGAAAAACTGAAATAAAAAGCCTTTGAGAAAAGACTATGCTCCATGAATTTATCATTATCTGGAGAAACATGAATAAACTGAAAACCATTATGTGGTGTGGTGAGAACAGTACCAGCCACGGGTCAACTCTGCCCTACCTATGCAGTATCACTTCCTGCAAATCACTCAGCCACTCTGAATCTTGATCCTTTCCTTTGTAAAATGAGGATAATTGTCCTTAGATCAAAGACTTTTTTCATATAACAAGTTATATGAAATCACTTTATAATATAAGTCACTACACAAAGGCAAGCAATTCTTTTGGGAATCATGAAATATCACTTGTAGCTGAAGATAGTAACAGCAACATGAAATGATGAACAGCATTCATGTCCAAATATCTCAGTGGTGGTGAGAGGTAGACTTGCCACAATGTCACATCTGGTTTCCCTGGTATTCTAATGAGTCATACTTCATTTAAAACAGCAAGGCAGTACTGTGGACAAAGGAAGTGTTCTAGAGGATTATGACTCTGCTGGACAGAGAATGGTTAACTGCCATATGCTATCCAGCAGAATAGCGAGAAGATGTGTGGCCACCACCATTGGGGGGGTGAGGGGAGATGTTGCAGGAGGTTGTGGCTGAGGAAGTTTCAGTTCAGTGATGGGAAACCTTTCTGCTTTCCCCATGTGGTCTCACCACATCCTCACGGACCCCCACGGTGGGGATCTCTGGAGAGATGTTAAGTAATAGGCAGGGGCAGGAAGGCAGACAGAACAACGGAGATGGAATGTGAAGAGGTATCAAGCAAGAGGAAGGGCTTGAGATGGGAGGGAGGAAGCAGAGCTCTAGAGAGGCATAATCATCAGACAGGGCTGCTGCACACACTCTAGTTGGATTGGGATACCTGGGGATAAACCCAGAGAACAACAGAAAAATCATTCAGCACCCCCACCTCCAAGACAACCCATGTGGGCTATTCACAATGGTATTTCACTTTTGGCCTGTGTCTAAAATTTCAGAATATCTAAAATACATGACTAAAAACCTATTGCACACACAAATATAAAGTTCGAGATATGTCCTGTGTTGATAATATTGGTCTTTTCTCTCTTGGGTCATACATACTTTGGTCTGCATCCCTCTTCTCTCTATTCTCTATCATAGGCCTTCACCCTCTGACTTCTCTGCTCTCTATCAAACAAACTGGATATTCAGTGCTCATGAGGTCACCCCCTAATTTTTTGCAACTGATGCCCATATTCCAAAACTGGGCCTCAAAACCTCATTTACATCATGGAGTCATCTTTAATTGCTTACAGGTTTTCCTTCCTTTCCATGGACCTCTACCTAAACATGATTTTTTTTTTCAAAAATCCCATCATCCTCCATGAGACAAATGGCTCTCCTCATCACTCTATTTCCAACAGCACTGCCATCATACTTTTTGTCTTCCAGGACAGAAATCTTGGTGTTATCAAGCCCTGCATTCAGCATATCTCTTACTGCTTCACGAACATTAACATCACACAAATGTGGATCTTCTTTATCCCATGTCTAAGTGATTATAACAGCTTAAATACATTCTCTTAATTTTTCCTGAATCATTGTCAGCATGATGTCACTGTCCCGTTTAAAATACTACAATAGCTCTCTACTAATTAACATGTCAAACATCAAGTTCTCTGTCTGGTTTAGCAGGTCCTCTACAATTTGGCTTTAGATATCAAATCTTACTTCTCATTACTCGTGATGCAGTTAGTAAGTTGATTTTTTAAAAAGCTATTTACTGAGATGCTGTTGTATGTTGGCACTGGGATAAACACAAATATAAACAGCACAGTCCTGTTTTCCAGGAGCTTCAGACTTACTGGGGAGGCAGATGGACAGCGCGGCCAGCACCATGCTAGAAGTATGTAAAGGGCATAAAGGGGATCTTGAAAATAAGGACTTGGAGATGGGGCCACAAAGGAAAATTTCCAAAAGAAGTGGAAGAATGAACTGAGTCTTAAAAGACAAAAAGGAATTAAGCAGAAAAGATAAAAGATGAAGACATTTTAGGCACGGCGTTCAGGAGCTTGAGAACATACAGCATTCTGAAGGAATCCTAAGTTTCTTTTATGGCTGGAGAGAAAGGTTTAGCTACAAAACTAAAGAGGTAGGCTGGGGTCAGATTATGAAGGGCCTTGTGAGCAAGGCTAAGAAATGTTATTTTCTGCTAAAAGCAATGGGAAGCTGTCAAAAGATTTTTAATTAAGATAATGAGTTGCATGATCATATTTGTGTTTTAGAAAGATGCCTGGCAGCAAAGTTGAAAATGCTTGGAAGGGAAAGAGAGTGAAGTAGGGAAAGAAGTTAGGAAGTTTGGGTCTCTCACCAAGGCCCGGGAAAAGAGTTACTGCTTAAAAACAACTATGACTGCCACCACCACACAAAAAAAGATTTGTTCATTGTCAGCACTGAAACCCAATGGGCCAACAAAATTGTTTTTGGTAGTAAAGATGTATTAAAACAAAACATATTTCAAGAAAATATGTGCCCTCTTTGCAAAACACAGAGATCAGCATTTCATAAATTGCAAGTAAATATAAATCCTTTGAGTTCAATAACGGACTAGGGAAATGCCCTCTAATTTCCATGATTTTGTCTTCTAATCTGTTTGATATTTTTCTCTAGTATTTTATTTATAGATAACTAAGGATAGAGATGCATTCATTTACGGTTACCTTGTATTTAGGTTTTCAATAAAAATGTGGAGCTGGGGAACACAGATTCTCCTTCATAAAAGGATTTAAAACAATGTAAATTCTTGGTTAGTTTTTAACTTCTTGCATATAATGTCTACCATATGCAAACACACTATGCAGACCAGGAGTAGAGAAAACACTTGCTGTGTTGGACTATTGAATGTGTGTGTTGTTCTGAACCTTCCTCCCTCATATAGTTCCTGCAATCTGTCTGCTGGTAGAGGCTTTTTAATGATTTACTGCACTATGTTTTCATCTAGAAGATTTGTGTGTATTTTATAGAAGACCAATAGATAGCCAGCTCAATAAAATATTTAAGTATAGTATGTAGACCAGCATCATCACTACCTAGAAACTTAGTAGAAATTAAGATGATCAGGCCCACCCCAGATATACTGAATAAGAATCTTCCAGGATATGGCCCAGGAATCTGTATTTTAGCAAGCTTTCCAGATGATTCTTATGTGTCTTAACTTTATAAGTATTGTGGTAAAGGATCAATCTAAAGGCAGAACAAACTAAAGGCAGATTTTAGTTAATTAAAAAATTAATTTTGTTGCTGTGAATGTCTTCACTTTTGGCAGATAATCACAAATATCCACTGTGTTGGCTCTGGTTGAACCAAGTATGTCTTCTTGTTCATATAATAATGATCTATAGAAAACATATCCCATTAAGCTTACGTTGTCTGCTCGTGGGGCTCCTACGTCAACAGGGACCTGATCATCTCGTCCAGAGGGGATACCAGCACATGTCATAGAATATATGTTCGGACAGGAAATGAAGGTGGTCAGTGAGGATATTGTTTTTTTTTTTAACAAATTACCCGATAAAACAAAAAGATAGACTGTTTTCAGTGAGTTTGTGAGATTAACTCTTAGTCACGTTTTTTTCTCTGCATCATATCAAATATTCTTATTTTGTAAATTAGTTGCTTGATACTGACAATTACAATAACTTAACCAGTGGTGTAATGTGCAGAAACCAATTAGAATGCGTTGTGAATTAAGAAACAAAGCATTTCTTTTTCTTGATGGAAATCAAATAAAAATGTCAAACTGCAGCAATCAGACATCCCAGATATGAATATTCATTGGCAACTGTTCATGGCAGATTTATGAATTCTTTCACCTGCTGTTAGGAGGAAAAAGGCAAACATTAAGTTGCCAAATAAAGCCATTAACATAAGCTAAAAGAAAAAAATATATACACAGATGGATGCTGATCTTGGAATTATGCAATCTTATCAAAAGAGGCCTATTTCTTTTACATTGTGAGAACATTTGTTTTATACATACAGATTGCAAAGGTCTGAGATTTGAACTCAGTATCCACTAGCGGTGCCCTTGCTCATGGTTTATGGAGGACAGTGAAACCAAACATCTATCACCTGTCATGTTAGAGCCATGTGTAAAGATCGTCATTAACAATCTGAATCGTATTTAAAATATCTGCCCCATTCCTTCAGCACCATTTATATCAGCATCCACACACAATGGACTATTTTGCCCTAAAGAAAAGCTTTTGATTAAATTTGAGGGTATAATTTAAATGGATGACAAGAAACTACTTCTATGGATTTGTTTTGAAGGTTTAGTAATGAGAAACCATATAACATGTCTGCCTGGGCTTGTTAGGTTACCTATTTAACCACGTGTGAATTTCAGTTAATTTCTGGAGTACAATTTTCATGAGCATTTTCAGTGCTTCCTGATTGCTACCAGGGTTGGAATGCTACAAAAACATAACATTTCCTGAAGCAGGTCAGCATGTTTGTTTATAGGCAAGGAAAGGACGCACAGAAGCAATAAAAGCTACACTTTGAATATTTGATTATTCTCTCAAACACAATTTGGTTCTTGTTTGGTTCAGATATTTTCTGGCTGACCTCTTAGACCCTAAAATGGCAATAATCTTTGATATAACCTTTTAAAAAGGTATAGGGATTTTTTTCTCCTTTACTTTATAGTTTAAATAAATACATATTTAATATTAATGAACATTTCTATGTTGATTAATTGAATAAATCAGTAATAACTGAATAGTAATGAAAATATTAGTCCAAGAAGATTTTGGGTCGTATTTTATTAAATAATCATAAGATTTCAGCTAAATTTTTGGCAAAGCAATCATTACATTTTCCTACACGATGAGGCATTTGAAGAGACTTCCAGAGATCTGAAACAAGAAGCCCTCGGTTACTGTTACTCAACTTGTATGCCAACAAGTTAAACAAGAAGATTCATTTGAATGTATCCCTAATCCATTGGGTTTGGTTGACAGAACCAAAGTAAATGGTGCTGAGTTCTCAAAAGTATGTATTATTGCACTCATTCATTGTTGGTGGAAGTATAAATTCGTGTTTTGTATGGAGGATAATTTGCTAACATTTGCTATGGAGGATAATTCATGTATCATATGAAAATTAAATATACATGCGCCATTTAAACCAGCAACTCCACTTCTAGGCATTGAACCTGCAGAAGTTTACCACATTCAGAAGTATTCATTGCATCATAGTTGTCGTAGCAAATGATTGAAAGCAATCTAAATGTCTATTAATAGGGGACAGGTTAAATAAACCATGGTTCACCAATACAATGAATTACGAACTTTAAAAGAATGAAGTAGTTCTATAAGTACTGATGTGGATTGACCTTTAAAAGGTACTTTTAAATTAAAAATCAAGGCACAAAATTTTGCATATAATACTCCGTATAGATTACACACATAATAATACATATAATATTTTGTGTATAATATTTGTGTGTAATTTCAACATGAGAGAGAAGAGAGAGAGAGAGAATCTATTCTTCTGTTTATCCATTTATCTATATATCTGTCCAGAAGGATATGCAGAGACTCAAAACAATGTCTGCCTTTCAATAGGTGACTGGGTTGGGAAAACATACACGTATTTTTCACTCTCAATCTTTTTGTATTTTTAAGATATTTGTCATGTGAATTTACTGGGTAAATAAATTTAAGAAATAAAATTTTAATTGCAAATAATTCATTTCTAAAACTATGCCACATTATGAAAAGTATAGATTAATGTATACATAGAATAAATGACTATATCCTAAAGGTTAAAGTATTGGGCACTAGACACAGTTAGAGAATATTCTTCCAGTGGCCCTTGATTATTTGGCTTTTTATCCAATCAATGACACTTTATCTATATCTTAAAATTGTGGCCAATGCTACACTTTTTAAATTTGAGTAATGTTGTAAACCCTCTCCTTCTAGAACTGCACACATGCACACATCCACAAATTTGCAATAAATCCAGGGGATTTATTATTCCACCCACTCCAAGGCCATCCATGGATCCCTAATGCTCCACGAATCTTGGGATAACAACCCCTTATTTGAATAATGACATAAATGTAGAAATTAAGTATTGTTCATTATCAAATCATGTACAAAGGAAGACTTAATAATCACTTTGAATAAGACTTTAAAAATAAAACATGTTAGATTGAAATTTGTGATTATAATCTAAGCCCCAGTAACTCTTTAAAAGCAATACATTTAGAGTCCCAAGTAGCCACCTCACCAACTCCTTTTTATTCATTTTTTGTTTCAGCAGTATTTCCATCATCATGGAAATATTTAAGAGAATATTAGCCTAAGGGAAAAAAAGAAACTAAATATTAAGAAAGTTTTGTTATATTCCAAGACTTAAATAGTTACAATGTGGGGGTTATATGCCTTTAAAAAATTACTTGATACTAGTTTCAAGGGAGTGATGAGGCCTGATGCTATTTTAAGATACAAATCTCAATATATATCAATTCAAAAATAAACAGTATTGCCTAAAAGAGTAGTTACTAAGATGTTACCTCTTTGCACACAATTCCTTAAAAATTACTCTCAGTTGTTAGAGTTGTCTATCTTCCAAGGAAACAAACACCTGATCGTGCTTTTACATACATGTCTATAGAGTCTCTTTTAGTATGATATTTACTATAATCATGACACTATTTTAAAATAGTAGTGAATACAACTCCAACTGCTAAGCACACAGCCAGAATACCTGGAAGACACATTTACTAATGCAATTGTTGTAAACAATGAAAGACATTTAATCAGCCCATAGATATGCTATTCATAGCACGGTATCACTGCTCTTTCAGATTGGGGTTGTGTATTTGGAGGTTTCCATCAGTTATTTTTCTGGGTTTGTTTGAGCTTCTCATTTTCTCTCTCTTAAAATACTTGAAAAGTACATAACATCCCTTTCCTTTGACCTCTTCTGACAAATTAAATATTCAACAACCCTCAAGCATCCATTACCCTTGAGATGACATTATGATCTCAATAACACTCCTTTAGGCAAGTCAACATAATTACGACACATCTAGAACATATAGAGATCCTTCTTAAACCAAGTGGCAGTAAAGCCTCTGCTATTAAAGAGTCAGGATTTAGGCTTAAACGGCTCAGGTCTTAGATTCAGCACTTTATTTAATATCTGGGTAACAAGGATGCTTCCCTTTAACTAATACATACAGAAAGAAGAAGCAATGAAATCCATATTCACAGGGTAGGATGGGGAAGAATATTCTATAACATCTATTTTGGATACCAAAGCTTTCATCAAAATACTTTTTTCCAGCTTTTTGTGTGTGTGTGTGAGGAAGACCAGCCCTGAGCTAACATCCGTTGCCAATCCTTCTCTTTTTGCTGAGGAATCTTGGCCCTGAGCTAACATCCGTGCCCATCTTCCTCTACTTTATATGGGACGCCGCCACAGCATGGCTTGATAAGCTGTGCATCAGTCCACGCCCGGGATCCGAACCAGTGAACCCTGGGCTGTGGAAGTGGAGCGTGCGAACTTAACTGCTATGCCAGACGGCCGCCCCTATTTTCCAGCTTTTTTAAAGGAAATTAAGCAGCTGACAGGTAAAGTGAAGAGCTTCCTAATAAGCATCCCATTGAGGAGACAAAGGAATTTGCTTCCTTGTTATCAATAATAGTTTTACTGTCTCATCTGATTATATAGCTGGAAATCTTAATGCAGGTTTTATTTTTAATGGATCTCAGATACCTTAATAAGTATCTGAAAACAACAATAGGGACAATGACAATATTCACAAGCCCTTAGAGAATTTGCTATGTGCCAGGCACTGTGCTAAGTGTTTTTAGACTATTTAGTTCATTTATTCCTTATAGCCACCTCATGATGTAGGTAATATTATTAACTCATTTACAGATGAGGAATTTGAGGTGAAGAGAGGTTTGCTTATTGTGCTCAAGGTCATAGAGCTGGGTGGAGAATTTGAATCCAAACCAAGGAAATTTACACATTTTAACACTACTAAATTACATCGAAAATAAAGGAGATGCTTTAAATCACCTATATTTTTTTGAAAAGAAAAGTCACAAGAAGAGAAGGTGGATGGTTATGAATTCATCCAAAAGATATTTATTAGTCACTGTTAGGCACTGTGGGGGATGCAAATAAGAAAGATACGATGACAGACAAAATAAAACTTAAGAAATTTCATGAAAAGGTAAGTATTTTTTTAATTTGTTCTCCTTTACTATTTTAAAGTTTCCATTTATTTCAAGTAAGAAAATTAAAATACATGAGACAAAAAACTTTCAACTGTTTCTGTCCCATCTATATATTCTTATAACTACTATGTTTAGAAGAGCTTTAAGTATTATGGTTGTGAGGATATATTTAAAGAAGTATTATTTGACTATTCTATGATTTTTCTCTATGTATTTTTTCTCTTTCTCTCTATTAAGTCTAATCAACATCCTCAAACAACTTTTCTGAGCTGTTTCTATTCAAATGTTTATAATGCCTGTAACAGTCGACTCTTCTGACTAAACTTCAGATTCTCTATCTACCAGGAAGTCTTCCCTGAAAATTTATGTCTAAATAACTTTGAAGTATGTGGTTGAAAATGCTCACTTGTTGTCAAGTATAGCCAATCACAAAGTGACATTTTACTGAATTTTTAAGTATTATTTATTGAAGGCTAGTTTGATTTAATTTTTTTATTATTCAGAGCAGCTCTATCCAATATAACTTTTGCAGTGATGGCACTATTCTATCATTGTGCTGTCCAAAGTAGTAGCCACTAGACACTATTGAGCACTTGAAATGTGGATAGAGGGAAAGAACAATTGAGTTTTTACTTTTATTTAATTTTAATTACTTCAAATTTAAAGTTAGTCACTTGTGGCTAGTGACTGCCTATTGGCCAGTGTCTATCTACACTGTTGCATGTAGAGCAGATAGTTAATAAATTCTGTTGAATGAATGAATGAGTGACTGAATGCATACAGAAAGTTCTCAGGTTCTTAAGAAATATCTATCTGCACCCAAACTTTCATTTTTGGAAAGTATTATACATCTCTTATGGAGGCAAACATTCTAGGGATTTATAATCTTAGAATCATAAAGTAAGACTTGGGAGAGATTCTAGATCATTTAGCCATCCAAACCTTTATTTGACAAATAAGAGACAGCTGAGTCCAGGCAAGAGCAGTGTCCTTGTTTCAGAGCTAGTCTGTGGAGAAGCAAAGACTAGAGCTCAGGTGCTTTTATTCTCAGGGTAGTATTTTTGCCATAATATCCTAAAATTTTGTGGGTTATTAAAAAATTTTGTTTTTCTATTCTCTGTGCATGATCTCCTCATGAAACTGTAGCCGATTTTAATTTTTGGGATTGCCTGCACTGCAGGGCCAGGATTGAATACAGATAGTTTATTTCAGGGAGGTGTGGAGAACACCAGTAGGGGAGTAATATAGGGAAGGCGAGGTAGCAATGAAGAGCATTATCTGTGGGCCTCAGAGCTTAGTTTCATGAGGAAAATTCTGGGATACAATTTAAACATGCATACTTCAGAGTTATCCCAGTTTGGGAGAGGGGTGGTGTCAAGTGAGAGTGTTGGAATATTTGTCATCTCCCATTAGTTCCCAGGCATGTGGAAGTCAGCAGAGCCCAATGGTGGGGCAAGGCCAGAGGGATATTGGTGGGACTTTTCCAACTTCTGTCCTACTTAGTTCTTAGCACAGGGTTAAGCTATAGTAGTTGCTCAATTAATATTTGTTTTATTGAATATATATAATGGGAAGGATGTTATGTAGCCTAAAGGGATAAGGTTAAATATAGCCTTTTAATTTTTTTAGTCATAAAATTTTAATAGACTACGAGGTTTTTTTTTAAATTTTTTTGTGGGGAAGACCAGCCCTGAGCTAACATCTGTTGCCAATCCTCCCCTTTTTGCTGAGGAAGACTGGCCCTGGGCTAACATCCGTGCCCATCTTCCTCTACTTTATATGGGACGCCACCACGGCATGGCTGACAGGCAGTGTGTCATCAGTGGGCGCCTGGGATCCGAACTCGTGAACCCCGGGTTGCCAAGCGTGAGCTAAGCCGCTGTGCCACCGGGTGGCCCCTATACTACAAGTTTTTAAAGATAGATAAAGATACTTATCTTTGTATCCCAAGAGCTAGAGCAGTGTCTAGCACGAAATAAATGGTTTCCAAATTATTGCCATAACTTAATCTTGTCAACACAATAGGCCAAAGAACAACATATTTTGATACTATTACTGCCCCTACTACTCTTAGTAGTAAATACTTAATTGAGTGTCAACTATATGCTTCTAAATAATTTTTGTACATTAATTCATTATTTCTCACCATAATACTATGCTACATGTACTATTTATTACCATAAAATCATGCTACAACATGCATATTATGCTACATTATGAGACAACAACATAAATAGGATTTTTGTGTGTGTGTGTTTTTCTTTTGGGAAAATGATATACAAATTATGATATTCTCAAATTAGCATTTATAATTTAATGTGTTATTGTTTTTAATTTGGGAGATCTTTTATGTTGGAATTACTTTTGGTTTTGAAGTCAGGAGAGGGGAGCCTAAGGATTTGATTTCTCTTATGCATCTCTATGTTTAAAGTTGGATGCAAAACTAGTGGTGCTCTGAAGCAAGAAGAAAATCAGAGTGTAGGAGAATACATAGATCTGGAAAGAAAAATATACTACTTCTCCCCTAAATTTCTTTTCCAAATAAGAGATTCCAAGACACTTGCTATCACCACCCACAATACACACGGAGCATCCACTGGGTATTTTAGATATGATACCTAAGTCAAGCCATTTCCTTGACTTTAGAACAGGTTTCTAAATTATTTCTGTGCTGAGAAATTAATGTCTGCAGAACATATCTAATGTCTACATCATAGTATAATTTTACTAGCCAGAAAGTAATAAGATGGTAAATATGTTTATCAAAATTCTACTACCCTAGGTATGGAGTCATTTAGGAAACAGGTGGGATGTGGAACTTGAGTAAAAATGTCATTTAATAATACAATTAAAATAACTTTCTATAATTTCTGTAATTTTACTTCTATTTATTTACCTTGGATTCTTTTCATTAAGACCTGTATCAATGCATGTTACTAAATGGAGGATGTTGACATGCTTCTAATGAAACCACAGTAATGAGATTCATAGGGGCAGGGGTTTGCTGAAGCCTGCACCAACTCAGCTTGCTCAGCTGATCTTCTCAATTCCAGGTTCAGTGAAGAGACGGCACCTTGGTAGCTTGAAATCCTCTACAGTGAGAGTAACTGCACTATAGAAATAGTAAATGTTATGAATCGAGTCGTCCTGCCCACATCCCGTTGTTAAAGATTTAGCAGCATCATTTACCAGTCTGCCACTGCATAGCAAAGACAGTGAGGTATCCCAGAACTCGTAACTAATTTAATTCAACATAAGATTTATCTGTAGAAGCTCTTCACCTGTACACTATGTCATAATTAGGTGACCAAATTGTTTCTGGAACAAAAAAGCATGAATCAAGAGATGAGGTGTTGCTTTACACAATGACTGGCTCTACAGCATGAGAAAGGAATGGGGTAGACTGGTAGTTTCCAGACTGAGATTTTTATTGCAGTTAAAATTGTTTTCTTTAATTCTGGGACCATCACATGGTTTCCAATTTCTATTTTGTTAATGAAATCATTAAAAATATATTGCCATCTCTTTTCACCTTAATTTCACAGCTGAAAGAACATTTAATACTAAAAAAGTGAAATAAAAATAAAAAGATGTAATCTCAGAATAAATTACAATTCTTCCTAGGGAAAAAAATTTTCTCTCTTTCACTACCACCTTACTATGTATCAGTAAGAACTTTGTCACAAGCTGGACAGGCACTTTGGAATCACTGCATGACAATTATAGTGATTTTTCTTAATGACGAAGTCATCAAAAGAAGATAGTAGAAACAGCATTTGGGAAAAAGCTAATATCCAGCTTTGAACAATGTTGCGAGAGTTGAGGTTGCCCGGACAGAATACCCAGTCAACTGGCAAAGGTCATAGAGTGTCTACAGCTCCTTTAGCTGAGGATGACTTGTCAGATTATCTAAATTCCTGGCTTCCTTCTCTTTGCTCACTCAAGTAGATTTCTTACAAGAAAATTTTTTTCAGTATTATTTTTCTCCAGAGAAAATGTGACAGCAAGTATGTGGTCTCCTTACCATCTGTCTCTTAGTAAAATTAATAGTCTGTCAATCTGATTTAACCATTAGTCTCCTGGACATTTCACTGAGCTTGATAATTCCTGGGTATCGATAACATGTAGTTTCAGAATGAGCAAGATGAGGACGCTACCTAGAGACAAGGTAAACTGATTCAAGCCTGGCCTGATCAATTTGTTCTGATAGCTGTTCGGCACCTCCTGGGATCAACACCGCCTGATCCCTTCAAACTATGATTAATATTATTTCAATTTATTTGAAAAATATTCTCTTTTAAAATTTTCGAGTGAGATCAGATATCATTATTCCTCATGTAATTACTTCTAGAAAATTTTTGGAATGTATTTAAATGTTATTTTTCTATTTCTGAAAATGTAACAGGAGCAGTGTATGTGTTATGTCACGTCTTCTTCCAATCAAAAGATTGATAAATAAGAAAAAACCAAACTCTTGTACAATTCCAAATGTGCATTGGGCATATTTAACAAAGCAGACCAATAGCTCTAAATTAACCCCGAATTTGCTTCTGTAAAGGAGAATTCTTATTGACATTTTCAGCTTGAGGGACCACTGAGAGCGAATAGGTTGATTGTTGTTCAATTATCTAATTAAGTTCCAGGAAAGATGTGAATCACAAGGTCAGCCCCCATCTGAACTGAATTATAGAAGCGGACTACTATTGGTCAAAAATAGGCTGCAGTGATCACTGAGGGTATGATATAGATTGACTCTCTTTGTCAGCTAGTGTATTGACAAGTGAAAATGGAAAAAACTAATTTTGAACTTTTGAATTAAAATAATTAAAAAAAAGAAGAAGAAACCATGAATAGTTTAGCGAGTTTAAGCACGTAGGCTATTTTGGCTTATGTGATCTCAGACAAGCCAATAAATAGGTACATATATAAAGAGGAAAGTTCTTCTAAAACCACTTCTTGCTCAGACAACTGTAATGAGTTTTGAGATTAACAAGGTACCAGCATTAATAGTAAACTGAAGTATTGACTCTTCAAACTATCATTCAGAAAAACAAAAGGGGAAACACTGGAAATCCATTCATCTTTCAGGTTTTTAGATTTCTAAATACGTTAAGATGTTTATCACATACGCATTATGAACATAATTCAGCTAGTACAAATGTCTGCATAGTGAAATTTGGGCAGAATATCATATTTATTGCAATAAGCTATGAAGAATCTTTGTAAAACGTTTCTTTCAGGGATTAGTATATGTGCAAAGAATAACTATTCAGTTAATTACCAGTGCAGTAGAATAGGTGCTTTGTTAATACCCAGTAAGGTATATATGTATATCCTGTATGATGAATTGCATCTATGATGGAATTACAGACATAACCAATTGAGGGAAAGCAATAGATCCAATACAGTTTTATCTAATAAAGGTTTCAGTTTCTGTACCACATGCCAAAAGTCATCAATAAATTAGGATATATTGTCTTGTTTCAACCACCATTAGGTTACAGCACAGACCTATAGGATTATAGTCAGTGAGTTGTATTTGATGGGCCATTGCCAAGTTCAGGTGACATAAGTAATGTTCCACAGTGGTTGGTTCCAGACCTATTGTTGAGCATTTTAATCAGTGACTTTGATGATTGAATCATGAACATGATCATTAATTTTGCAGATAAGTTGTGGAGAGTGACATCGCTAGTACCTCAGAGGAAAAGAATGAGAATATAAAATTACCTTAGGAAATTCCACAAGTTTTCAGAATTAATTATGATGAAATTCAAGAGGAACAAATAAAGGTTGTTGTGTTGATTGAAAAAAATTAAGGGACTATAAAAGTGAGGAAAGGCTGTCTATGCACAAACATGATTAAAGAAAGTCGGAAGCACCATGGTGAAAAGGTTAAAAAGTCAAATACGGGTACACATTATACCGCAAGGATGAAAGGGAACAAGAGACTTAGTACTTGAACCATGTAATAAGAGTATGGTGCTGGGGACAGAGGACTTGGGACAGGAGACCCGGGATTGAATCCAAATTCCACACTTCCTAACTTTGAGATCTTGGGCTAGGGCATGCTATATCTCTGAATCTCACTTGAAAGATGGAAATGTTAACAGTATCCAGTTCAACTAACTAAAAATAATTGGGATAATTTATGTAAAAATACATAGTGATTTTAAATCACTATACCAACATCGGCTGTTGAAAATAATTTCTATAAAGGTAATAGTCTCTCAGATTGCAGATAATTTATTGACTTTTTGAAGGGTATAAAAATTTTTAAGGATTTAGATAATGTACTCCATTAGAAGATGTTACATTGCACTTGAATTTTTAAAATTTCTTAACCAAAATAATAAGACCAACATTTCTACAACACAAATGAGAAATAAGCATTTTTAAATTGCTAATTAATACAAAAGTTGTATTTTGTTAACTATACTATTGGAGATTTAACTCATTTTAACCCAAGGTTATTAGGTTCTGGGAGGCTATGAAACCTTTGAATTAGTAATTTTCCAAAAAAAAAAGAAAAAGAAAGAAAAGATAACTACATTTTCATCAATCTGAGCATGTTCACATAAGATCCAAACTACAAACAATTTGGATATTGTCTAAAAGATCTTTCAGAGGGCCTTCCTGGTTTGGGAGTCGGTCTTTTCGTCTTTTTCTTAAATTTGCTATCCCCAATTTACTAGCCTGAAGTCACTACTTTGTTGACTTTTCTAACGGAGTCAACATCTTTATTTTGCTGATGTATAGAGACAGGTTTTTATTTCTCTTTAGTCTTAAGCAGGAGAAGGAGATGCTAGTGGGAAAGGCAAACCTCTAGACGGAGTGCTGAGAAAGGAAAATAGAATCCTATACAAATGGATGGTGACTTCTGCTTTACAGAGACACAGATAACTTTGGAATTACAAGGTATATGCCAACGAAACCCTCAAATTCTATTTTGAATACAACACTTACAGAATTAAGGTTTGATCGGGTCAGGGTAGAAGCGAGGTTCAGAGAAAAAGCACTGAGAAAAAAGCAGGAACTTAAGTATGTAATGTTAAAATAGATAATTGAAGCATTTTTCTTAAAAAACTATTCACGGTTTTCAATTGCTACTGCTCCACGATCTGAAACCCACAGCCATGACGTGAGAAACCATTTCTCCTGATTAAGGAGTCTAATTTGCATATGTGGTTTACTGCATACATAGATCTTTCTATACATTCTAATTTATTGGCGTGAAACTCTCACTGATCCAGAAGAATTTATATTAAGATTGCTCGGTAATGTGAAATCTGTTCAGGAAGATTGAAAAACCATATTATAGTTCCAATAGATTATACTGTCATTCATAACAGTTGCATCAGAACCAACTCGTATTTACTCAATTGCAAACAATGTTGCATGAAGCATTTTAACCCCAAATAAGCATGTTGTTTATTCAAATGATGTAAGTGTTGGGGAAACAAAAAAAAACACTGCCAAGGTCCCTTAGCAACAAGGAACCAGAGTGCTTCTAAGGAGATTAACATCACCAGGTCAATAAAATAACCTAAACACATTCAATTTTGAACCCTAACATTTAATGATGATACAATTCAACAATTCCACGTTATTTTCTGCACCTGAAAGGATACGGATTCTTTTTAAATTCTGTCTCCTTCTGCAATCCAATGAAGAGTTGGATTGTTACAAGATCAGGGTAAGCTAAATCTTCTCCTATTCTCACCATATATGAAAGATATGTCCAGCAAAATCATAGCTTTTTAGAGCTTGTGGTTTCTAGAACGATGCTTCTAAAACATTAATGTGCAGACAAACCACCTGGGGATCCTGTGAAAATGCATATTTTAATTCAGCAGGTCTGGGGTGGGGCCCCAGATTCTGCATTCCTAATAAGCCACCAGATGATGTCCATTCTGCTCTCCAGTAGCACCAAGGTCCCAGAACACACAGAGAAGGGCTATTTCACCAAATCTTTAAAGTGTCACAAAAGTTTTGATGTAAAAATCTTGCAAATCTGAATAGCTCAATAAGAATACAAATATAATGTGGTGGGAATTATGATGGTGTCCTCAAGAAGTAGTGAAGGGAACTGAGCTAAGGGAAAGGCCACCAACTAGAGGCCAGTGACCCTGTATTCCTGTCCAGAGGTAGTAACGCTTTAAATTTCTCATTAATACTCATAAAATATTTACTGTCCCAACGATGTAATGTACTATAGATGCACTAATACTCTATTTTAAGTCATATGGTACCTCTCAAAGCTGTTTCTGGAAGCAGATTTTGAATAGCATCTGACATTAAGAAATGCTACATATTTTTAAAAATATGACAACATATCATTAAGGACACAATTATGAGTAAAGGCTGTGATTGATGGCATTTAAAAAACAAATATAAAAGATACTTCTATATGGCTTAAATGGAAATGACATAAAGATTGACTCACCTACTTGTTAGATTAGTAGTCAACAGGCTATTTATGTTTGTTATGTTTAAATCTATGGAAAGGATGAACTAGTGGAATAAGCATTGGATTGGAGAATGAGGAGCTCTGAAATACAATTATTAACTGTGTGATCAAAACCTTCACCAGCCTCTGCTCCTTGAGTAGTTAAACAGGGATCATAACTCACATGTGTAGAGCTGAGACAATGAAATAAGATAATGCATGGAAGATCTTTAGCACTATGTTTACTGTGGTTAGCAACCTACAATTACTAGCTTAAATTATTAGTACTCTTAATAATCTGAGTTTCTGTGAAGATTACATAAATGAGAAAATATTTATAAAGCACCTTTTACCTTTCTAGTCCTAACAGCAACAACAATAATTCCACCATTTATTGAATACCTACTTTGTGTCAAGCATTGTGTGAAAAAGCAGTAAATAATCTCATTCAATCCTTGTACATGTCCAAAGTTTATCTTTAATTTAAGAATAATCAAATCCAAGTTTACTTACAGTCCTTAGAGTTTATGAACAGCAGAACTCGTATTTCAGCTCAGACTCATCTAATCTCATAGTTGTTGGTCTTTCTACTATAATGGTGTTCAAAACTGCTCCTTGTGGTTTTGTCATCTGTGAAATGAAGTTAGTAATGTGGACCACACACACTTGTTGTAAAAATTAAACCAAACAATGAATACCGAAAAGCCAGTACAATGCCTAACACACTAACTTGCAGCCAATAGACAGTCTCTGCAGAGAGTCATGGAAGAGTAATGGAATGAGTACTAGGTTTGAGGTGGGCTCCGCTTACAGCAACAGCCGTGGTAAGGTTTGCAATCTTAGGATTTGGTCATCAGCTTCTACTCTAGCCTTTACTTCTGTCTATGCAGTGTTTTCCATCGTGCCACTGATTCTATTTAGACAGATATAACATGACATTATTGTGGCAAAATAAGCATTCTGCCTTTTTTGGATTCCTGGCAGAATATTCCAAACACAACTTTCCTTTTGCTGATGCTGTTAATTGCACAAATGCTCATGTCATCTTGTTTAGACTGTGGTTTCATCCTGTTTTGACTATCATGTTGCCCTTATGCTGGTTTCCCTGTTGACAGACTTCAGCTGGTACCTACTGTGCCTTGGACTCTGATAGACATCAGCTGCAGCAAATAGACAACTTCTGCCCCAGCTAGATGCCAGACACAAATGTGTGTTAAATTGTACTTTTAATTCTGCTTAAGAAGATATTTTTAGATTTATGTATGAAAGACATCCTTCCCTCTTGAGTATTTAGAAATGCCCAATAATCCCTCCCTTTTCTCATATGTGTTGAATTAGGTGGCATGGAAAAAATATGGCTTTTTCTGTTATATGTTACTAATAGTAGTGCCTTTTATAAAGCTACCATTTATCTTTTATTAGCACTTTTAAGGCTGATGAAATTGGATTTATTACATGTTTAGTAAAAAGAGAAGACAGGGATGTCAGAATTGTAATCCTTCTCTGAAAAAAAAAAAAGCAATTTACCGGCCTTAACCCAAACAAATTCCATGAACACTGGCCAGTTTAGTGCACAGTTTTTCTACAACTTCCATATCTTCCATCTGGCTTCCTCTTTTATATTTGTGATTTTAGCTTATATGAATAATAAAGACCAAATATTAGGGACATTGAAAATGCAGAGGAATTCTGTTCAGGTGCACAGTGAAGTGCTAGAAATCTGTGTATGGAAATCACAAGCTCTGTCAGTCCTCTGGAGACACATGTGTCCTTGAGTCCAGAATGTCATCACCACATGTCTGGGATAGTACAAGTCTGTCATTGTTTTCATCCGGTTCTTCTCTGATCCAACGGATCTTGCACAGTGCTACAAGATTTTAGTTCTCTAAAAGGTTGTTTTTATTATGTTGTAGACATTTTCTTTTTTCTTTTTGCTGGGAAAGATTCACTCTGAGCTAATATCTGTTGCCAATCTTCCTCTCTCTTTTTTTTTTCCCGAAGCCCCAGTACATAGTTGTATATTTTAGTTGTAAGTCCTTCTAGTTCTTCTGTGTGAACCACCACCACAGCAGGGCTACTGACAGACAAGTGGTGTGGTGCCGTGCCCGAGAACTGAACCTGGGCCGCTGAAGTGGAGCGCACCGAATTTTAACCATTGCGCCATCAGGGCTGGCTCATGTAGACATTTCCTTTATTTGGCTACCTGGGGTACACCACCTCTCCTCTGTGCCTAACTGCATTCCTATTTCTGTCTGGAGGGTATTCTCTGCCTCACTGTATGTCATCTTGGTACTGTGAAAATCGACACATCTTTCTTTTATTACCACAGCAGAAAGAATCAGGCCTTCTACTCACCACTCAGATATAGTCAGGGAGTGGACATGTGGCTTATACTTGGTCGATCAGACACTCCTTCCAGAGATTTAGAATCTTAAGGGAGTGTTATAAAGGTAGAAAAAACAGTTGAAGTTTGTTTTCTTAATTAGAGAGGCCCCAAACAAAATGAGTGTCCCAACTGGATCATATTTATTATGAGTACTCTCGTATAATTCCTACCCCTCCGTTACTTGTGGCTGCCCAAATCCTGCCCCTTTGCCTTCTGAATTCCCTTGGAATATTTGAGCTCTGACTATAATTACAATATTTTCTTTTGCTTATTTTAGCAAGACTTTAATCAAAGAACTCGGATCCTTGCAACTCAGGAACTGTGCATGATGACATTTTCCTACTTTAAAATTTGATTAGTGTGATTGTCTGTAGAATAAAGTATCAATCCCTTAGAATCTGGGTCAATTCTACTTCCAGCATTGCCAGTTACTTTCACCCAAACAAATGCTTCACTCAACGTGGACTGATATATTCATGTGTGCTCGTGTGTGTGTCTTTGTGTATGTGTTTATGTATGTTTATTCCTCTGAATGGAATATCCAGTACCCACCACTTCCTAACTTCCTCCTTCCTTCCTCTTATTTGAATCTTACCTGTTTTCAAAGCCCAAATCGATTCCCCAAGTCCTCTGTAGAGCCTTTTCTCGTAGTACCAAATCCATGATGGCACCTCCTCTGTTCAAATTTTGTAACAATTATTGCTGTGTAGTGTTAATGTTCAATAAGGTTCCTTAGCACTATTGACTCAATAAATTCTTAGTTATATTTTCCTGAATGCCTTATTTCACCAACTAGACTTTAAACTCTATCATGGATGGGTCTGAGGCTTATATCTCACTGAATTCCTACAGTGCTTAGCATATTGTCTCATGAAATAATTTTATCATTTAATTTGCAATTTAATTCTCAACATTTAATTCCTGTTTGCTTTTGGAGACTTCTTGCTGTGGGGTTTTATTATTCCTTTTTCCATTTTAGGAAGTAATAACTTGAGTGACTACTTTCCTATGATCTGCAATTTATGTATATTAATGATGTCATTTGTCTTTGCATTTATCTTCTACATTAAGGAAAATATAGGTTGTGTACGTGGTGGTTTCCAGTTGCAGTAAAGCAGGTGTTCAAACATTTAAGAAATGACCTTAGTTTCATGGTTTTACATGAAACATGGCTGCCATGTTTCACAGATGAAGAAACTGAAATTAATGAGTTTGAAAAGCCTATTAAACATTCCCCAGCTGCTAAGGGGTAGAGTAAGAGTTAAAAGTAATTCTGCCTCCAGAACCCTAACAATGAAACACAATGTCATAAAGGCATTGTTGCCATTTCTGGATACAGATCAACAAAGGAAACTAAAAAATTTCCACACTGATTTAAAGCTACCTCCAATAATTATACAATAGTTTAGTTTATGTGGTCACCTATACAATATGATTTTGAGAAGAGCTGAAAGGACTGACTGCTTGTAAGACAGCAGGGCAGGTCCATGGGCAAATGCTCTAAAGGACTCCCACTAGAACTCCTTTTCAGAACATATCCTAGCTACTTAAATGATAGACTTTTCTCTAGTCAAGAAAGTATGTGGCATTTTTCTGCCAAATCTTAAAAAAGTGGACTTCAGCTATTTCTTGAATATTGTAAAGCATAAGGAAACATTTCATTAGGTTAAAGAGTATTGCCTCTTTAGCTTGAAGAACACTGCATAAATAGCCTGAGGAAATGCTCCAAAGAATACTAAGGAGACAAGATGGAAAAAAAATGTCATAAAACATATTATTAGGACAATTGGCAAAACTTGGACATGGACTGTGTATTAGATAGCATGGCATAAAAATTAAATCTCCTGAATTTGATAACTACACTGTGGCTATGAAGCAGACTGTACTTGTTCTTAGGAGATAAACATTGAGTTACTTAGAGTAAAGGGATATGCTGTCTGCTATTTGTTGTCTAATGAGTCAACAATAATAATTATATTAATAATATACGCAGAGGATGCTAAAACAAGCATGGTAAAATGTTAATTTGTGAATCCAGGTAAAAGTCGTATGTGAGCCAATTGCACTATTGCAAATTTTCTGTAAGTTTGGGACTTTTGAAAAATATAAAAAGTTAAGAAATAACTGTATAAAATGGTAAGAACGCTGTTTAAATTTGTTTAACTCTTTGAGTATAAGAGGCATTCTAAAAAGTTCGAACTCCTTTAATACAAATACCTTCATTTACATGAATCAAATACCTATATAGGTAGACGATTCTGAATGAAGCATTTTCTTACAAATTGCTTAATGATTAATTTGAAGTCACTTAGCATATTAGTGAATGGTTTTTAGTATTTGCATTATGTAATGTCTTAAATATTCTACAAATCTAAATTGTTTGAATTATGTATCAACTGCAATATTTGGTGTAAAATAAGATTCAACTTCTACAATTCATTTTTCCTTGGTTCTATAAAGTTGCTTGAATGGTAGACTATAGCATGGCAAGCTATAGGACAACATTATAATAAAAATGCTCTATCAAAATACAATATGTGTAGCTGCTAACATTAACTTGGTAACATTATGACATGGGAAAAGGCACTTTGTCATATAATAAAACATAACATAATATATAATACAATATACAATTCCACAATTATAGTCAGAGATTTCAACACCCTGCTCTTAACAATTGATAGAGTGTGTTGACATAAAATCACTAAGGATATAGAAGACATGAATAACAATATCAACCAAGTTGATCTACTTGATATTTGTAGAATACTCAACCCAAAAGCAGAATAATAAACATTCATGCAAGTGTACAAAGAAGATTTATTGAGATAGATCATATTCTGGTTTATAAAGCATGTATAAATTAATTGAAATGGATTCAAGACTTACAAAATAATTTTTCTCACCACAATGGAATTAAATCAGAAATCAATAAAAGAAATTTATCTGGAAAATCCCCAAATATTTGGAAATTAAATAATACAATTATAAACAACCAATGGGTAAAACAAAAATCAAAGGGGGAATATTGAAGTTTTTGGACTCTCTAAGAGAAATTATGTGGAAAGTATGTGGACTAAATAAAAATGAAAACACAACATAGAAGTAAAGAGCTTAACAAGGAAGCTATTTAAAAAAATCAATATTTTCTCCACCCAAAGGTTTTTCTTTTCTAATTTAAGACTCTAAACAAACAAGTTAATACACAGTTTCAAAGTAATGAGCAAAATATTCAGTTAAGAGTATAATAGTTCACTCATAAAAGGGCCAAAAGCAAGAATGTTAAGGACCAAAGATGGTGGTGGTGGGAGAGGATAACTTTTAAATTGAATATGGCACTGGAAATAAATTTAATTTCTAACAAGTGGAAAAATCTCACAAAATATTTGTTTAACCATTAGGAACATATTAGAATAAGGAAGTACTAATTAATAATCAGTAGACTAGGTAGAACTAAAGCACAGTAGAAGATCAGAAAGGGAATCCCTCATTGATATTACTCAAATATAATGTATTAATGATATCTTCAAATTCATTCATTCACTCACATAACAAATATATTCTGAATGACTACAGTCCCTGTTCAAATAAATATTAACCCAATACAAGTAATAATTAAAAACAAATCCTCAAATGATATCATCATTACAAAATGTAGGATATAACAGGCTGTTCTTACAACCCATCTATCAGATAGGGGCAGAGCTGGTTCCAAAATTGGCCTTGAGTTGCTCAGTCTCATTGGTACCAAATTCAAGAATCCAATGTATCTACTCATGCTGCTTCAAAAGGACTTCTTGAAAGCTAAAAAATTAAATCTTAAGTGTGCTTTAAACATACAGGTGCATGATCTTGAATTTTAGAATGTCAATGCCAGGGGAAAACATAATTTATTCTTTAGTTTAGGAACCATGAGTTTTCAGAAACCAGTTTAAACGAATAAGAGTAGGGACCACAAAGATAAGAGATCTATTTGGAAAAGTTTATCAACATACTTGAATAAGTACCAATAATAGGAAAAACCCTGCATTGAATATAGCTCAGGAAAACAAAAATAAATTAACATGTTGAATGAAAATTATGTGGTCCTGGGAGAAGTATAAGAAAGAGTCATTGTGGTACTTATCAAACTAAACACACACATCAGTGATCATTTTGTAACAAAGAAAAACTAAGTATGTATATTTCTGTGTATATGTGTGACTCTGTTGTGTATATCTATTTGTGTTTGCATATGGTTTACAATGTATAATATATTATTCTGTTTGTATATATTCATATGTATATATCTATATATATAGTCATAGAAGTTTCTCCTTATTTCAAAAATGACTCACTTTATGAGTCATATAGAATGTAACAGTAAAAAAAATTCTATTTAAGCTTTACCAATATTGCTATTAAAAAAAAATTCTCAAGATTATTTTTAGATTTCTCATCATAGAAATTCCAAATTATCATTGTTTTAAGTTAGTTTTAAAAATTTAGAAGAGATAAGTTATCAGGACTCTTTACTATGAAGGAAATGTAACTTGTTTTTATGGTTAATTCAATAATATGCTTATTGAGTATTGATTTATGCCAAGAAGTTTGCATTATATGACAATCATTGTAAAAATGGTTTCTTATTATTTGTAAGGGATAATTTATTTTGTTCTCATAAAATTGTGAAAACATAGACTTAGTTGAATTTTTATAACAGATGCTAAAAGTTATTTTCCACTTTTTGGTTCACGAGAATTCTGTAAGCAGCCACCATAAATCTTCTAAACAAAATTTTATACATATGTAACAATTGGGATTGCCTCAAAAATTTGAAGAATGGAACACCTGGGTCAATGAAGAGGTTACATGTATCTACATATATATACATATTTTATCATTAAGAAGAGTCACATAATAAGCAATGTAAACTAAATTCATTATCTAGATACATTCCATAACAAAGTGACCAGTGTTTGGATATGTCTACATGATGAAGACAATAGGAACAATGCCATTAGCTTTGGACACCTAAATTCAGTCAGTGCAAGGGCATAGTAGGCACTCTGAATTAATTTTAACCGACTGGAAGAAGTAGATTTGAAACTTACGTTTCCTTGAGAGTAGATGTGTCTGTGTGTGCATTTCAAGTATGAAAGAGAGAGGAGGAAAGGAAGCAGGGGGGAGGGAAGATTGGGGAAAGGGAAGAACTGGATGGGAGGTGATTAAAAAGGACAGTAAATGAGTGTTTGGGGGTAAGTGTTTATGTGCGGTTGTGAAATAGAGATAACTTTCTTTGCGGGTTCACTTTTGGTCTTTTCCCACCAGCATGTCAAAGTATAGTTGGCATCTCAATTAGAAATATCCACACAACACCAATCAAGGTCTAAATGAAAATATTGACTTCCCTTACACTCTTGTGTCTCCACACAACATTATGCCTTTTAAATAGATTATTTCTTCACAATTATCAGACAAAACACTCGATTCCACAAACTTTAATTTCTCTCAAAATGTTGCACTTTTGTTGAAATATCTGACACCTGGTGGTAATCATATATCACTACATACTAATCTTTTTTCTTTTTTGCTTACACATGTGATTCTACCAAACTTTACCACCTGTTTCACAATGAGCAAAAGAGGATGATAAAGGAAATCATTTTGTTGACATGTTTGCCATCTGCAGACTATATATTCAGACATAATAGGGATTTGAAACCCCTCCTTTATTTTGTAAAGCAGGGAACTGAAATCACAAGAGGTAAAATTAGTATTCATACCTTGTAAGAGTTGAAAGGTCCCAATCTCATTTCTGAACTTCTTGACCCTGAAACTGATTTTGGCTAAGACTCTTGCATTTACCCTTTCCTGTCACACTGGATTTAAGATACATGTGCTTGAACAGCTAATTTTTGACAAGGGAGCCAAGAATATACAATGGAGAAAGGAAAGTCTCTTCAACAAATGTTGGCGAAACTGGACAGCCACATGCAAAAGAACGAAAGTAGACCATTATCTTACGCCACACACAGAAATTAACTCAAAATGGTTAAAGAGTTGGATGTAAGACCCAAAACCTGAACAGACATTTCTCCAGAGAAGATATACAGGTGGCCAATAGGCACATGAAAAGATGTTCAACATCATTAACTATCAGGAAAATGCAAATCAAAACTACAATGAGATATCACCTCATGCCTATCAGAATGGCCATAATTAACAAGGCAGGAAACAACAAGTGTTGGAGAGGATGTGGTGAGAAGGGAACTCTCATACACTGCTGGTGGGAGTGCAAACTGGTGCAGCCACTATGGAAAACAGTATGGAGATTCCTCAAAAAATTAAGAATAGAACTACCATACAATCCAGCTATTCCACTGCTGGATATTTATCCAAAGAACATGAAAACACGAATGCATAATGATACATGCATCCCTATGTTCATTGCAGCATTGTTCACAATAGCCAAGACTTGGAAGCAACCTAAGTGCCCATCAAGGGATGAATGGATACAGAAGATGTGGTATATATACACAATAGAATACTACTCAGCCATAAGAAACAATGAAATCCAGCCATTTGTAACAACATGGATGGACTTTGAGGGTATAGCTAAGCAAAATAAGTCAGAGGGAGAAGGTCAAAAACTGCATGATCTTACTTATAAGTAGAAGATAAAAATAACAACAACAAACACATAGAGACAGAGATTGGATTGGTCATTACCAGAGGGGAAGAGGGGAGGGAGAAGGGCAAAAGGGATGAGTAGGGACGTGTGTGGTGATGGATGGTAATTAGTATTTCAGTGGTGAACATGATGTAATCTATGAAGAAATAGAAGTTTAATGATGTACACCTGAAATTCAAACAATGTTATAAACCAATGTTACCACAATTTAAATAAATAGTCAAATACAAAAATAAAATAAGACACATGTGCTTTCTCCCCCACATCGAACCTTAGCCTATCTCTTTGTTCTCACTGTGTCTGAACTTGTATGAATCTAAGACAGGTAAATTTCAAAAAGACTACCGCTTTGATCATATTTTCCCTCAGATGAAGACTAACCAATTTTAATTTTTGAAACCTGTCCTCATGCTAGAATTTTAGGTATAGTCTCTCCTAATGTTAACTATAGAATGCCTTCTAATCTTGAATGAGGGCTTGCCTCTCTAGCCAGACATGGTTCTTTTCCTTGTTCCCTGTTCCTCACCACCTGCCTGCCCCAAGCGTCCCCACTCCCACACACACTCACACCCTGTGAATGCCTTCCCAAACCATTTGTACTTGCTTATCTTGTTTTCTTTAATTTCAAGGGATTTTTCTGCCTTTTCCTACTTATCCAAATTATACCACCCTTCCAGAGTCATCTCAATTCCCAACTGCTTCTAGAAGCCTATCTCCATTACCTCTGGTTAACAAAGACACTTCTCTTTCTTAAGGGAGCATTTATCTCATATCAGGATGCTGTTCTCTACAGCACTTTATGATGTACTAAGTGGTGTCATTTCTCAATTATTTTATGTGTTTAGGTGTTGTCTCCACAACCAAAAAGTTGTTAATTTCTTGAGGGCAAAGACCAAGGCTTATATAAATTCTGCAATCCTTGTCATTCATAAGTGTGCTATAACTTCATATTGATTTTAACAGAGAGCAGGAAATAGTCTGGCATAATACCCAACAGTCCTCAAATTCTATGCTTATTTAGAGACACATTAAATTGAAAATTAGTTCAATAATTCTTTCCTTTCTTTGGATATAACATGGAAGTACTTTAATAAATTCATTGATTCCTGTTAAATTTCTTCATAGTCTTATGTAGAACATTTCAGAGTGAAAGCATTAAATGAAGTCAAAGTTATTAATTAATCTTATTGGTGGTCACTGTACTTATCTTCCCAACATTCATTTTATCCATTTCACCCTTCCCCCAAGTATAGCAATTATGTAATTTGGAAAGGATTGATTTCTCCCTGCTCCCTCCATTTCATGGATTGCTTTGACTGGTCTAAACAATTAAATATTCTTTTCTATTCTGGTAAATTCTAGTAATCCTGGCCCAAGACAGTCAGCACATGGTATTCCCCTGGCCACAAAGCTGGTTCTAAGCTGACCCATTCAGCACAAAGTTTAGCTAATTGTGCCAACACATATCCTATGCTTTTTAGGTACATGATCCAATAAATTCTAAAAGGTTTAAGACAATTTGTGTTGGAATTTTTATTATACATAACTCAAAGCATCCTATTAATAATTCTTGTTCATGATGCTTTAAGAGAATAATTAGAGAAGACATTAACAATTTTTATCTCACATAGAAGCATGTGCTAAAAGAGGAAAAAAATGATTGAAAATAGATAATGCAAATTTATAAATTTGCAACAGGCACCAATGGCTGCAATGGTCTCCTACAACAAGTTGAGACTTGGGGAAAAGCTGATGCATTTAATATTATGGATAATTTTAAAGGAACTTAAAAACTAGGCCTCATTTTTTCACTTTAAAACAAACACTTTATGTAATGTTATGTCTAAAAATATAACCCTATACAAATTCACACCTTTGGATATTCTAGTAGATTTTTCACAATAATCCATATTGTTTATGTGCTAAGCCTGCCTTGTAGATTTGTTAAAATCAGCAAATGTGTTTTCAAAGTTCTTTAAATAGATAATTGGACTTATATTACAAAATTGCATATTTTTCATTTGAAAATATTCATTTTATTATATACCTAAATAGCACTGAGAGAAAGGTCATAATTAAAAGAATAAAACAAAACAAAAATCCAAGACATTCTTTCTAACTTGCCAGGATATTTTTGATGCAGGATGCTTCTAGATGCTTCTACATCATATCTCTATGTGTTATTTTGTACACACCATGTAGTAATTCAACTCAATACCAATTGAAGAAGACCCAAGTACACTGTGATGAGTACTAGGGAGAAGAATGACTACAAGATAATGGAAGTAGTCTGATTAGGGTATGCCAAGGTGTGGCTTTTGATCTATATTTTTGAAGTTTGAGTAGAATAAATAGGTAGAAAAAGAAAATAATATGAACAAAGTCATGGAAAAGAGAAAATTCTTGTACTGTCGGAGGACATGGGGTGTGACAAAGTCTAGATTGCAGAAAATGCTAAAATATTTTATTATGTAAGCGGTAAGGAGCAAACAAATGTTTTTTGAGTGGGTGGTAATATTAGATTTTGCTTTGGAGAGGATATTCTGTTGGAGTTATAAAAGCTGGATTAGAAAAGAAAAAAAGGAACTAGAAAAGGGAGAATCTTCTGCAAAGGAATTAGAACAGTATCAGCAACAATGTATTCCAGAGAATACATGTAACAGATATTTCTAGGTAGTACTGACAGAACTGAGAGTGAAACCAGGAGCCAACTTGCGTTAGCTATACTCAGTTAGTTGTCTGTTTACCAAAGCAGTTAGATAATGCATTATTAAAGCCCACTCTAATAGATAACATGTCTGATGCTTGGGGAACCGTAGTAATCGGTGCTTCAGTTTTTCGAGAACTGAGAGTCCACTCTTTGTCCAGTTCAGGCCTGTTAAGACCACTCACTCATTGACTGGGCCTGTATGAATGCTGATGGGTGACCTTTTGACATCAGGGAGCCAAAAACTCCAGCCATAGATCATGCTAATGCCACCATTTTGTGAACATGCATCCTATGAAGAGCCATGAAGCTTGATTATGCTTGGGAAGATCATCAATTACCTCACTTCTCCTTACCTCCAATCATCTATTCCCAAACTTCAGACCACCCTGCCCCTTTATCTCATAAATATCCCTACTACCCATTTTCCAGAGGCAGATTTGAGATTTGTTCTCCTGTCTACTAGCTTGACTGCCCTGTGAATAAACCCTTTCTCTGCTGTGAACCTGTTGTCTTGGTGATTGGTGTACTGTGTAGCAGGCAAAACAAGCCTGGTTCAGTGACAAGAGAGGCTAGTTAGCTGTGAGGATGAGGGAGAAATGAATGTTACAGTGACCGAGGCCCACAAATATGCAGATATTTCTTGCAATAATCAAGAAAGTACATACTGAAGAAAGAGCATGTATCAAGGGACAGGCTAAGTTGTAGGCGTTCTGGAAACAATTGGGAGGTCTAGGCTGAGACTTCAGAAAAGAGAGGCCCAGACTGGAGAAATAATACCTGTTAAAGCTCCTCATTATACATGAAAATGAGAATGACTGAGGATTGCTCCTCAAGAAACATAGTATCTAAGGGGTGGTGGGGAAAAAAGAATCTGAGAAGGAACTGAGATAGGAATTAGATGCAGAAGAAGAATGAAGAAAACATACTAGGAGAGTCACACAAAGGAAGGTTTTGTAGAAGGAAGGACAAGTTGTTATCAACTAAGACAAAGCCTGAAAAGACACAATTGGGTTTAGCAATTAGTAGCATTTTTGACAGGCCATTTTCAGTAGTGTACTAGAAAAAAGAAGATTAGAGCAGGCTGCCTATATTAAAGGTGAAGAGGAAGAAACTGCAAATACAGACAATGTGAGTTTTGGGGGTTAGGGAAAGAAAACAAAAGGGAAAGTGACTTAGGGAAGGTAGGATTAAAGGAGCATTTTTTTATTGAGATGGAAAGGACTCAGGCTGTTTGTGGGCTAAGAAAAAAGAGAAAAGGAGGATGCTGAACTATAAAATGTGTTTGGGGAGAGAATCATAAGATGGACTGCAGACCAGAATAAGGCAAGAGGAGGGGTTTGACAGCAGTGAGTTGTAAAAAGGAGAGAGCATTCTTTTCTCTGTGTGAAGAGGTACAAAAAGTTCAGTATTTGGCAGGGATGGCAACGTGGGTTTTATTAGAAAGCTGTTGAACTGCACAAGGAATGTGAACAACACAAGGGATAAGGGGCAATAAGAACATCAGGGCGATTGGATATGCTTAAATATATTTTATGACAGTTGTATGGAAACAGATGTCCCCATAACATGGATTTTTATTGTGAAAGTGAATATTTTATGATGTTTAAAGGAGCCTAGAAAATTATTACCCAATAAGGGGAGAGTGCCTCTAAGAAGCTAATTTATAAATAAATTTTCTAATATGGCGCATGCCTTTCACTAATACACACCTTATTAAATATTATTAAATAATTAATTAAAATAATTGATTAATTCAATATTACATGTTATAATTACAGGACATAAATGATAATATAGAAACAAAAGAAAATAAAAATATTACTTATTGAGCACTTGTCATGCGCCAGCCTTGTGCTAGATTGGGACTGTACATATCATTTCATTTCATACTCATAGCCACTCGGTGAAGGAGAAACTGAGATTTACAGAGGTTCATCAACTTATCCGAAGGCACAAAGCAAGGCCAAGACATGAATTCAGGTCTCTCAATATTATATGCAAGATGTGGCTTTACATATAGGCTGTGATCACATCTAATGACATGGTTTGATTTTACTTCCTAGTCTAGATCTGTGGTGGGGGTAGAGAATAGTTGATTCTTATCTCCTGTCTGCAACTCTTGATTTTAAGACCTTTAACTCAAAGTCTATTACTCTTCTCTTCAATAAAAAAGTCTAACTTCTTAATTGGCCTCAGTCTTTTACTTCCTTTCTGCTTGGTTGGTGTTGTCACTTGATCGTCTTTTGGTAATCCGTGAGGTAGTCAGATGACAGCAGTTTGAACTCAGAAGGTTGAGCAGAACAACTTTTTTCCTGGGTTTCCACATTATGTGCTAGCCAGTGAGTTTGTGGGTGAGACCAACAGGAAAATAATCTGCAATATTATGCAATAGTGTAACCATGAATTTGGAGGAAGCTGTTGAGTGACTTACTCTACAGAGTAAGGTAGTGTCCTTAAGGGTCTTACACTACCCTTACTCCGTAGAGTAGGACACCAGCTAGAGAGAATCCTTAAACTGAATTGTGAAGATTGTTTTGTGATAAAATTACTGGGCTGTGAGCCTGAACACCAAGGACTTATTTATGACTGTGTCACACTTAAACGTGAGCTCTGTGACCTTGGTCAAGTTTCTTCAATGTTCTATGCTGCTATTTCCTCAAATATAGAAGGAATTCCTTAAATAATCTTTTGGATCCCACATAGTCAATAAAGCTGTTGGAAAAGCTTTTTTTAAGGACATTCTGAGAATAGGGCTTACTTGAAATTAATGGATTATGGAGGGAAAAGAAATGAATCGCTATCCTTTGGCCTTTACATATAGACTAACTTCTCACATGGCAAGTATTCAGAAGCGAGAAGGAAAGAGCAAAGACTATATATTCATTCCTTTCCTGACATATTATAAAAATCCGAAATACCCACCTGAACTCAGCTAACTGTGTAAGTCCAAAAGAGCTTTTGTTTCCCTAAGAGTTAAAATAAAAATCACACTAATGCCCTAAGAGTTAATGCTGCTGCTCAGATATCTTAGTTCAAATCTCTTGTGATTTACTGTCACGAAAATTTCTGAACGATACCAAAGCAACTCTACCTAACAAACAAAAGAGAAGCCATAACCGTATATTGTCCTGTGAGACAAGTTAATGTGTAGCATTTTCGAGGGCTGCCCTCTCCGAAGGTTCCAACACACAAACATCGGGCTGAGTGTATTTAAACAAGCAGTGTTTGAATTCATTCCAGGCTTTCCATTTACAGCAATTTAAGACTATTTGTATTCAGGAAACAAAATAACAAGGGACAGCTGTTTCTCCACTTTGCTCTTACTTCCAGGCTATTTGAAAACACTTTGACAAGTTAAAAATGTAAAAGAGCATCATCTTTATAATTTAGGGTATGAGTAAGTCAGGTAAAAATATGGAGACTAGCATAAAATCAATAGTTTCCTTTTTAAACCAATTTTACTAACAGAACTAGCTTATATTTTGGAATATAGGAAATGTGCTAGGTATTTAGTGCATTATATATCTTCAATCTTAAGAGATTCAAGAATGAACCTACCCAAGAACTTATCCACGGTGGTCCTACATACATCTAGCCCTATGAAACATGCTCATATTATTAAGGGGCCATACCACTCAAGCCCACCATTAGTTGAAGACCACTCAGCTGATGTGCATGGGCATTACCTCTGCATTCACCATCAGCATTTCATAGTATAAAAATGTTATGATAATAAATTAACTCATCCTCTGATTACTGGAGGGTAATTCTGGAATGATATGGCTACTAGAATTGTATCACTGAAGCAGCAGACAGCATGGCACCCACAACCTTAAACTGTCCTCATTGGTACTCAACAAACAACAAGAGGACTAGGGTGTGCCTTACATTATTCTACCTACCTGGTGGATTGTAATGCCATGCTCAAAGGATTCAAATTTCAGAGCTGGCAGGGCTATGCATGGGCTGAAATTTTCAAAGATGATCATAGCCTATTGGAAATCTACCTTCCAGAACTCTGCATATGAAGAAATTAGTTTGGAATCAAACTCTAAATTGCTACTTCAAAATGTGACACTATTACAGCTACTTAAAAGAAAAAACACAAACTCACTGATTGAATGTGCCTAAAAGAACACTTTTGATTGAAAAAAAAAAACTCATCAACAGATTTTTCCTGCTCTCTAGGATGTAGGAGAGTTACTTCTTTTCCTCAGATGCCTCATATGAATATTAACAAAAGAACAGTATGCAGGGGAGAAATGCTTTTTTTCATAAACTCAACGGAAAGAATGTTAACAGATTTAGGAATATGTTATGGTACCAGAGGGGGGAGTTCCTTTGCATGTGATTATTTTTAGGTAAGTAAGTTACCTTGCAAAGGAGCCAGATGGCTCTAGCAACACATCTGCAGCTTGGGTTTTCACTTTCTCACTAGTCACACTGATAATGACAGGGTCATTGAGGAAATGGTCACAGCAATCCTATGAAGCAGACACTGTCTTGTGTGAAAACAGGAAAAAAAATGAACCATAGATTTTGTTTTTTAAGTGAAGACTATATGAAAGTGGGTATCCATTATTGTTTAGCCCATTGACAAAATTGTCCTTCACGGTTCCTGTACGTAGGGGTGGAGAAGTTGCTGAAGGCCATGACAACACTGGAGAAAACAGGAGGGAAATTTGCAGATTGAAGATTATCCATGAATTAAAAGCATCCTTATTTTTTTTTTGGCATTTTTGTTTGTTTATATTGAGAGCAAAACTATGACATTTTCCATCTCATTCAGTTTTAAAATGAGGCAATTTATTGTGATAAAACAGCAAGCACATTATACAACAATTTCACGGTGTGCCCACTTTGCCAGTCATCAGTTTATTGCCTTTCTGTTCCAAAGCCACCTTTCTTTGCCCTGTTTCATGACATTGGATCTGGATCCTGTAAACACATCTCCTTTGCCAGCTGGCAGGAGGTTAAGCCTTTCTGGTAGAAGGTGTTGGGGGGACTTTATAGGAGAAAGGAGTTTTCTTCTTGCTTCTGGTGCAATTTATAATTCTTTCTCATAGGGCATGACTACTGTGGAGTGGAGGACATCCAGTGGTACTCACAGTCCAGCACGTTTCACCAGCACTCCCAAGGGAAGCTGTCTAGTGAGTTTTGTGAGTTCTCGAGCAGGCATCGTTCCCGGTAAGTTTCAGCAGCAGCCTGGCAGATGGTTTCATACTACCACTGGTCCACACCATCTCAACAAACTTTCCCATCCAGTGGTTACTGCCACATCCTCTCCAATAAAGTCTGAACCTCAGTATGGGTGGAGAGGGTAGGAAGTAGGGGGGGGGGGTTCTCCCAAGTTTGTGTTTTCCTTGGATACTGTCTCAACCCTGGAGATAGTAGCTGCTCTCTATATTTGCTATTTCCAAATTCTTTGGAGTTCTCCTTATCCCTTTGTGGTTAATATCGTGCTACTAGTTAATAATGATATTAAACTTTCCATGTTCAAACTACTGGTGTGGCTTCTGTCTCCTGACTGGACCCTGATAGATACTTTCAGTTAGTTATAATATTTAGGGCAGGAGGGTTAAAGAGACATATTAATTAAGGAAATGAATGGAGCAACTGAAAGTAATAGAGTTTGGAAAACTACGAAAACAGGCAAACCAGGGAGGTGTGAAAGACAAGAGATGAGTGTGGCAGATACTATGAACTCTTCACTAATATCTGGTGTCCTCCACTTTGATATTCACAGAATTATAGCTGGGCACCTCATTGCCCAGCTGGACTATATTTACCTGCTCCCTTTTAGCTATGTATGGCCACATGACCCAGTTCTCACCAATAGAGTATGTGTGGAAGGGACACACGCCACATCCTACTCTGAGACTTGAGAGATCATGAATGTCTCAACTACATTTTCCCCCTCCTTTATGGTGGGAATTCAGATGTGGAGTGACTCAGCTTTGACCATGCAGATGACAACGTTGCCCTAAAGGATGGTAGAAAAGCAATTTAGAAGGAACCTGCTTCCTAGTTGACTGTGAGGAGCAGAGGTGCCCCCCAAACCTGGAACACTCATCTCAAACCTGCTTCATAGAATGAAGCAAACTTAGAGCTTTTAAGCCACTGTAATTTAGGATCTCTTTTTTATAGAAGCTTAGTTTTACCCTAACATAACTGCCAATCAGGGAAGTCACTATTGTTCTTTTGTCTTATGCCTCCATCCAATGTAGATGTTATTATCAAGTTATATTCGTTCATACATATTAAATTATTATTTCCCTATTTCCATATCCAAATGTCTGTTCAATCCAAACAACAAGAAAAAAAATGATTTCCAATCTACAGAACATGGTCTTGGTCTTCTCTGCCATTCTATGTGCCTGGAATACTTTTACTCTTTCTATTTACTCTTCCATTTCTAATACCTCCCATCCTTAAAGACCTATGTCATCTCATCCATAACTCTTTTTTTACCAGGCTACTTTGAAGTAACTCTACTTTTTCTAACTATGAATGCAATTATTTTCTGAACATGTCACAAGGCCAAGTATCAATTCCCAAAAGAAATCCCTCCCGTCGAGAACACTTAAGATATGCATTTGTTTTATGACAGAATCTTTCTTGTATTTAATTTTAATCTCATCAAATAGATTATAAATTCTCTGAAAATAGAGCACTGTGTACCTTTTTCATAAAGTCCAACCCAATGCCCTAAACAAAGAAAATGTTAAGAGGCTTGCTGTTTTAACTTCTATTCTCCACTAAAAGGAACCAGGATTCCATGGAGAAATGGATTAATTGTGTGGGTCAAGGAATACAAAAGATGAGCCTGAAACCTATCATACCAGAAAGCAAGGAAACCATCAAATATTACTAGCAATATGTCAAAGAAACCAACCTACAGAGATTCCCACTAACCCAAAATGGGACAATATGAGCATCAATAAGCATAATAATTTGCAATGGATAGGTGCACACATAGAATATGTTTATTTTTCTCCCCAGTTTATAAATAAAGTTTGTGACAGGCACAGAAAAGGTGGGTAACTTATCCAAAGTCCTGCAGCTTGTAAGTTCTTCTTTAATCACCATTCTCCACAATTTTTTAGGATGAGTACAGAGCCATAAGAAGAAACACCTTGAATCTGCCTCTATTTGTTCTAAGAAATAGATCACTGTCACTTTGGGGGGAAAAATAAGAAAAAGACAAGGAAATATAGAAATAAAGGAAGTAAACAAGAACTGAAATTAAAAAGATAGGGAATCTACATGCATCTTCTTAATCTTTATAGGTCCATGAATATTTGTAGAGATTCCTTCTTTTGACCTTTTAACTCATACTCATTTCTTTGTTTTTTTACCCATATTCTATGACACTGTTACCTTTGCATAACACATTGTTCTATTTCTATATTGTTTGTTATATTTCATCAACAAAAACCATTATTCATATAAAAAGTTTTATTGTCTGTAAACTGGGGTTAATAGGTATGAAGATTAAATGAGTTTAGAAATGTAACATGCATGGAACACTGCCTAGAGATGGTAAGTACACAACACATATTAGAAATTATTATTATTGCTGTTGTTATTCATTCCCATTTTGTATTCCACATGTCAATAGCACATGAACTTAAAAATGGAACTCAGAAGTTCTTTCAGTGTTAAATTAAGAAAATGAATGTTTATGACTATTGAAGGACTAAATGAAAAGAAGTCTTTTTTAACCTTCACTAGCAATTAACTCTGACATTCAAGAAAAATTTATTGAATATGCACCATATGCCAGGAACCAGGATTTTACTGGACAAAGTAGACCTTGTCCCTGCCCTCACGGACTTTACAGTCTAATGGGAAAGACAGATATTACATAAATAATTAGAAGAGTTATTTTAAAAAAATAACCAGTGGGAATCCAATTAAAGCCACATTATTAGTGCTGCTTTGTTGATAAATAGCTTATGATACTAGTCATATAATCTTTAAATTTATGGGAAATAATTTATCTGATAAATGCCTCTAAATACTGATTTATAAGTGCATTGGATGTCTAGTTTGGGAACTTAAAACTAGACTTTTATCATTTAAGAATTCAAAAAAGATTTGCTTTCCTATTACTATTTTCTGCAGTTGCATACCAAAGGGGGCAGGGGTCTGGGAGTGGTTGACCCCAGCAGAGGGGAATATTTTCTCACTGACATTGTTTAGAATTGCCTGTGCATAGTTATAGTTAAAAAGCTGACCAGCTTTTAGTCAGTTTTATTACTGTTTTAAAATTCCCTATCGACAAAGCACCTGACATCGAAGGCACCTGGGGTAGAACATTCCTACTGTCCTTACCCCTTCTTAAGCCACTAATTTCATGCAATGACTTTGGAATCCTGTGAGCAATAATACTATGGGCAATAATGGGTATTTTATTATTTCTTATTGTATTTATAGAGCATTTCGTATACTCCAGGCATGGTCCCAAGTACTTCACAAATATCAACACCAAAGTCTCTCATAATAACCTTTTACAGAAGATAAAAATATAAAAAAAATAATTTAAGGATTTAAGTTCAAACACTATTCAGTTAAAAAGAGTCAGTGCTGCTTTTCTATGGTTGGTAAGATTTAAAAATTGTTTTGTACTATAGAATTGAGTTTTACTTTGTAGAATGAAATAACAGCTACTGTCTGAGAGGGAATTAATTTGACCTCTTTGAAATGCTAATTGAATTCTTATCTACAAACCCAATATTTGCATTGTTGAGCTATGTAAAGGAAATATAAAATCTGTAAACTTGATGAAATGATAAAAGACATTGGTTTAATGAAATTATTAAAAAGAAACAGTCACTTTTATTCTGAGTGTATGTTCTGTCCCAAGTGTAAGAACAAAACAAAATAATACCAATATATATAAAGCATATTACACTTAACTATACAGTAGTGTTTGTTATTTGGATTGTCTTGACAATACACAGAGGAATATTTCCTGAATTTTAAAAATTATAACAGACTACGTTAGTAATGATTAAACCTTCAAATAAACAAATGAATGACTTCAGTTTGATTTCTGTGAGTTTAAGAACTCAAATTTTTCACCAGCTTCCTGGTATTCATTCTTATAAGTCAAACATCATATACTCTTTACATATTCCTATCAACATATTCAGTTATAATTTTAATAAAAAGCATCATTAGATGGTAGGAAACTTTATGGCATAAATTCCAATAGATCTAGTTAGTGGTAATGATTCAGATACACAATAATCCACACTACACTACATATTGTAAACAGTAGCTGCATATTTCCAGGCTCTCATACTTCAATCCACTTCAAGAAACCCTACTTTCAAAATACATTAGTGCAGGGAATTTTGTCTACTACCCACTGGAATTTCCTGATATAAACTTGTTCAGGCCAGCAATTACTATCATTTTGTGTAATTCACTTGGCCAGGGCTCAAGTTTTCCATTTTTAGATTTTTAAAGGAATATTAAATATATCACAACACTATCCTTCCTCTTTATTATGGCCCTACCATGATGGTTATGAATTAAACATAATCATAAGAAAATAAGATTATGTGATATACTTTAATTATCTAATTCAAATTATAAGAGAAAAAGAGTAGGTTTTCACTAGCGAATAGGTAATAGACTTTTGTGTACATAAAAGGACATTTTTCATGTTGAAACATCAGGGAAAGTTTTATAAGTAAAACCCTGTCTTATGACAAGGAATGTGCACGTTCGTGTGTGGCAATGAAAGAAAGAGTGGGTGATTGAGAATGCTAGAGGTGTTGATTTAGAAGGAATATATTTGTACTTGAAATTCTGATGCTTAAAAATCACTGTGAATCAAAATAATGTGTGTATGAAACTAATCGATCACAGACTTTCTCTAATAACTGACATGTTAGCAGAGTGATATTGAACCAGGATTGAACCTAAGTCAGGCTGTCACTCATGATTTACCTGGTGGAACATTTTGTTTGAGTGAAAGTGAGTTATGTCTTTGATTAGAACATACAGAAAAATAGAGTAATCAGATAGACAGAATAGAGATTGACTTGTTTAAAAACTTCTATTGAACCAAAGCCAGTATTTATCCTCATTCTCCCAACATAGGCTCACACGACACAGGTCCCAGTCGACACTGCAGTATAACAATAGTAGCAGAGTATTTGTTATGCTCTCAATATACTTTAAACTGGAAAAAAAGAGAACATACTGGATTATTTTATTTTGCTGTTTTTTGTATACTAGATGCTTATGCATAAAATTAATGATCAGTTAATGAACATATATAAATATTTTCTCTACTATAGACATTGATCTGCGGGCCTAGAGGTATAAACAGACTCCCCCAAATCCCAACATAAAAGGCTCTCAACAAAAGATTGCCATGTTTTCTTTCTTGCTAGTTTTCTAGAGATCATCATAAAGTTCTCCATTCCCTTCCTCAAGTTACACTTTTTCAGTGATGTCTCATGTGCTTGGGATGAGGGAAGGAGGTTTCCAGAGGGTCTGTCCCTTGCAGCACCAGAGTCAAGAAGTGCAACTTCCAGACAAAGCCCAGCAGTTAACAGAAGGTTCAGCTCAACAAGGGATCAGAGAGACAATATTTGTCTAGAAGAATGTATTCAAGGAGACAATAGATTCGTTCATCGCCTAATCTACCCAACCTCCACTCTCTGCTTCCCTTTGCTAACTCCTACTCATTCTTCAGATCTCAAGTTAAATATCATTTGCACAGAGATGTCCTCCCTGACCCCCTGACTAGGTTAAGTGCCTTGTTAAATACACTCATACACTCTCCACTTCTCTTTTATATAATTCATTGTTACTTGTTTATTTATGAGGCTATGTTTATCTAATTTTGTCCTAAATCCCCAGTGCCTTGCCTATAACGGGCACTCAAAAGTATTCGTTAAAATAATGAACAAATAACTGAGATCAGCAAGAGCAGTTACATATTATCCTAGACTTTAAGGGAGAAAATCTAAGATGGACAGTTCAAGGTTGAAGAGTAAATACTGAACCATCCTTCTCTATCACTTCTTAACAGTTTCCTTCCTCAGTTCAGAGTCATAGCTCTCAATTTCAGCTTAAAGAATACAATTATCCCAGGGCCGGCCTGATGGCATACTGGTTAAGTTCCTGTGCTCTGCTTTGGCAGCCTGGGGTTCACAGGTTCAGATCCCAGGCACAGACCTACACACCGCTCATCAAGCCATGCTGTGGAGGCATTCCACATACAAAATAGAGAGGAAGATTGGCACAGATGTTAGCTCAGTGACAATCTTCCTCAAGCAAAAAGAGGAAGATTGGCAACAGATGTTCACTCAGGGCCAATCTTGCTCACCAAAAATAAAGTATACAATTATCCCAATGATGCCTTGAGAAACACAAAAATACTTAACTTCATAGTACACACTCTACAATGCCACAGATAGTTTTCACCAGCTTAATGAATGGACCATAGCAACCATTTGAATCTTCTACTCATTCTTTGTTTATGTGCTTAGAGATTCCAAGTGTTGACAATAGCTCCAAATTATTTTTAATAGGCTACTGGTTGACATTAGAATGAACCTTATGTACTTGAGCATGATAAATATATCAAAAGTGTTGTTGTTTATCATAACTATCTCATATATTAGACTGACTTTGCACTTAAAAACAATAGCAAAGCAATTATGGTCCCTGTTGGAGTCTGAATCACGTACTTTGGCTCACTCAGTGATTACACTCATTCATGGAGCCTTGCCTGATGATGATTCTGTACTAATTCCATTGAATACTGCATGACACTAAAATTTTTCATGTAAATTCACTTTGAACATTAACTAGAATTGGAAAGAATGTGTTTTTATAAACATATTACATTCTTCTTTGGAGTGTCACTGATAAAAACATATCCAATCCACCTTTGATCTTCAAATATCAATATCCTGTCACTGCATTAGGGACTTTGTTTTTTATTACTCAGCACTTGCTTACACAAATCTTTTCCTTTTCCTTTGTTACTCCCTGTTTGGGTAGCAAAGAGGATAATACAGATCAGGCAGTTTAAAATCTTCTCTGGTGTTATCCACAGGCAGTCAGTGAGAAAGCTTTCTAAGGAAAAACTCTCCCCAACACAGAAAAATAGACTTGGATATTTTGTAAGGCACTTTGTAGAGATGGAAATAAACAGGAAAAGCTAGAAGCTGTCGAATTCACTCCCCTAATGTATCTTTGCTGTCATATAAGCAGGATTTAATTCAAAACTGAACACCGCTTTGGAAATTTACTTTCCTCAAGAAAAGTGCAGCCTTGAGGAGAAAGTAATTACTAAATATGAGTGAGGAAAGGGAACAATGGGCCAAAGCCTAAACAGATCATTATAGTTGTTACCAGAGGGTTTCAGAGTCAGGAAGAGGAAGAAAATGGTATGTACATGTTTGACATTTTACTATTACACCCTCATTAGCTGCTTTCTAAACTCTGAAATGTTTGACATGTAATTTAACTACCCAGAAGATAGGCCGTTTTCTCTAGCCCTTACAGAACAATTCTGTTTAAAATAGAAAAAGAACAAAAGAAGAAGAAGGAAAAAGAAGTAAAAGAAGAAGAAGAAAAAGGTATTACATGACTACAGTTTTAGAAATTTACATAAAATGGTTGAAAACACAATATTTATCATTTCGGAGTATCATGAATCACTTCCAATATTTTTAATAGAAGTTGTAAGCTTCTCATTGTTGATTTTATTAACACGTACTCTGGACATCATTTACTGCTATTGACTGGGTAGAAGTTACAAACATTCAAATGTTTGTGCAAATTTAAGTTTAAAATAGTCTATTAATGAGCTCAACGGATCTCTACCATAACTTATATAAATTCCACAGAGATAACCGTTGATGATCTTCAAAATATCTATTAGAGAAGAGGTGATATTTGCTCTCTTATTCTTTGTTGACTGTTAACACATTTGATGTTAGAAAAAAATCCTGTTGGATCCTTTGTTAAAAATTAGATACTAAATTACTTTAGCACGAAAATTCTTCAGCATAAATATCATTGTCAGGCAATAGACCCAGTAGTTTGGCTACCCTATCAAGTGAGTAGAATTTAATAAGCAGCCTATTTTTCTGCTCCTAATTTTGGAGCCACTAGACTAACAATTCACGTTTGAATCATAAGTGACAAGAAAGCACGACTAAAACTCAAGGGCAGGCATGTGTGATTTCCTCTCTGAATTCTCAACACTAGCAGAGTCTCAGCAAATGAGGTTTTTTGTTTTTCATCGTTGCTTAGTGGTCTGGTTCAGAAAATAGTAAACTTCCTTATTACAAGTTCTTATATTTTTTCCAGAAAATTTTCTCCCATGTTACTTCTACCCATTATCCCTTTTGGCATAATGTGAAATTGTGAAGACAGTGATCAAGCGAAATATGCAATGTTCCCTTTTTATTTCTTGAATTACATGATTTTCAGACCATCTCTTAGTGGGGACTTTATTATAAAATATATTAAGACATACTTAGTGTGTGTTTTTTAAGTGATCAATGAGAAAAAATAAAGTTATCTTTTTTATATCTTCCATTGCTCCAAATATATTAAGCAATATATTAATTTAACTAAAATAATATATTTATTTTGCCCAAACCAAGATTAGCTACTTCCTACTAATCAAAGAGGTTCATTTTAACTCATCACGGAAATGGATGTTTCCAATACAATGGACAGATTGACATATACTATGTTTAGTCTTTAGCTGCTGAGGTTTTCATTCCTTTTGGGTGGTGGAGAAAAGAAGTGGAGAAGAGGGAAGTGATGGATCTTTCAAACTTCTAAATTCATTCAAGCCTTCCCTCTCACTTACCTCTACCACACTTTCTCTGCACCATCTCTGGACACAAACAGAATTCATAACTTTCTCCATCGCTGTAGTCATCTAGCCTTTACATTAATATGTGTATTGCCCAGGGTTGGGACAGTACCTTTTTATTTACATGAATTTACACTCCTATCAGCACTGCATGAGAATGCTCCTTTTCTCATATACTCACTAGACCAATACTTTGTTTTTAACTTGCCAATCTAGTTTGGTAAAATATAATCTCATTTTATGTTTATTTTTCTGATTACTAATGAGATTGAACATTATTATTATTTTTTTTACCATTTTTTTAATTGATGTCTTAATATTTTATAACACTGTGGGGTTTTAGTTGTACATTTTTGTTTGTCCGTCACCTTGTGGATGTAACCCTTCACCCCTTGTGCCCACCCTCCACCCCCCTTCCCCTTGGTAACCACCAATCAGTTCTCTCTGTCCGTGTGTACACTTATATTCCATATATGAGTGAGTTCATGAAGTGTCTGCCCTTCTCTCTCCGGCTTATTTCACTTAACATAATACCCTCTAGGTCCATCCATGTTGTTGCAAATGGGACAATTGTGTCTTTTCTTATGGCTGAGTAGTATTCCATTGTATGTATATACCACATCTTCTTTAACCAATCATCAGTTGAGGGACACTTGGGTTGCTTCCACTTCTTGGCTATAGTGAGTAACGCTGCAATGAACATAGGGGTGCATACGTCTCTTGTGATGGTTGATTTCATGTCCATTGGGTAGATGCCCGAGAGTGGGATTGCTGGATCATACGGTATTTCTATTTTTAATTTTTTGAGGACTCTCCATACTGTTTTCCATAGAGGCTGCACCAGTTTGCATTCCCACCAGCAGTGAATGAGGGTCCCCGTTTCTCCACAACCTCTCCAGCATTTTTTGTTATTTGTCTTTGTGATTATAGCCATTTTAATGGGTGTAAGGTGATATCTTAGTGTAGTTTTGATTTGCATTTCCCTGATAATTAGTGATGTTGAACATCTTTTCATGTGTCTATTGGCCATCTGTATCTCTTCCTTGGAAAAATGTCTGTTCATATCCTCTGCCCATTTTTTGATCGGGTTGTTTGTTTTTTTGTTGCTCAGTTGTATGAGATCTTTATATATTACTGAGATTAATCCCTTGTCGGACAAATGATTTGCAAATATTTTCTCCCAGCTGGTGGGTTGTTTATTCATTTTGATCCTGGTTTCATTTGCCTTGTAGAAGCTCTTTAGTCTGGTGAGGTCCCACTTGTTTATTTTTTCTTTTGTTTCCCTTGTCCGAGTACACATGGAATCTGAAAGGATCCCTTTATGTCCAATCTCAATTAGTGTACTGGCTATATTTTCTTCCAGGAGTTTTATAGTTTCAGGTCTCACTTTCAGGTCCTTGAATTGATTTTTGTATATGGCGATAGGAGATGGTCTACTTTCATTCTTTTGCATGTTGCTGTCCAATTTTCCCAGCACCATTTATTGAAGAGACTTCCCTCTCTCCATTGTATGTTCTTTGCTCCTTTGTCGAAGATTAGCTGTCCATAGGTGTGTGGTTTTATTTCTGGGCTTTCAATTCGATTCCATTGATCTGTGTGTCTATTCTTGTACAAGTACCATGCTGTTTTGATTACTGTAGCTTTATAGTATATTTTGAAATCAGGGATTGTGATGCCTCCAGCTTTGTTTTTTTTTTTTTTTTCAGAATTGCTTTAGCTATTCGGGGTCTTTTGTTGCCCCATACGAATTTCAGTAGTTTTTGTTCTATTACTGTGAAGAATGACATTGGGACTCTGATTGGGATTGGATTGAATTTGTAGATTGCTTTAGGTAGAATGGACATTTTAACTATATTTATTCTTCCAATCCATGTGCATGGAATATTTTTCCATTTCTTTATGTCTTCCTTGATTTCTTTCAATAGTGTCTTATAGTTTTCATTGTATAGGTCTTTGACCTCCTTGGTTAAATTTATTCCCAGATATTTTATTCTATTTATTGCAATTATAAATGGGATTGTCTTTTTGAGTTCTCTTTCTGTTGGTTCATCATTAGTGTATAGAAATGCAATTGATTTTTGTAAGTTGATTTTATACCCTGCCACTTTACTGTAGTTGTTGATTATTTCTAGTAGTTTTCCGATGGAATTTTTTTGGTTTTCTATGTATAAGATCATGTTATCTGCAAATAGTGAGAGTTTCACTTCTTCATTGCCTATTTGGAGTCCTTTTATTCCTTTTTCTTGCCTAATTGCTCTGGCCAGAACTTCCAGTACTATGTTGAATAAGGGCGGTGAGAGTGGGCACCCTTGTCTTGTTCCTGTCCTCAAAGGAATGGCTTTCAGTTTTTCCCCATTGAGTAGGATGTTTGCTGTAGGTTTGTCATATATGGCCCTTATTATGTTGAGGTACTTTCCTTCTATACCCATTTTGTTGAGAGTTTTTATCATAAATGGATGCTGGATCTTGTCAAATGCCTTCTCTGCATCGATTGAGATGATCATGTGGTTTTTATTCTTCATTTTGTTAATGTGGTGTATCATGTTGATTGATTTGCAGATGTTGAACCATCCCTGTGTCCCTGGTATAAATCCCACTTGATCGTGGTGTATGATCTTTTTGATGTATTGCTGTATTCGGTTTGCCAATATTTTGTTGAGGATTTTTGCGTCTATGTTCATCAGTGATATTGGCCTGTAGTTTTCCTTCTTTGTATTGTCCTTGTCTGGCTTTGGTATCAGGATGATATTGGCCTCATAGAATGTGTTGGGAAGTATTCCATCTTCCTCTATTTTTTGGAAGAGTTTGAGAAGGATAGGTGCTAAATCTTCTTTGAACGTTTGATAAAATTCTCCAGGGAAGCCATCTGGTCCTGGGCTTTTATTTTTGGGGAGGTTTTTGATTACTGTTGAGATTGAACATTATTTTTGTTTACCAAGCATTTCTGTTTCTTTTGGGAATGACTTTCATATATTTTTCCCACAATGATATTATGTGGTCATTTTAAAATAATTTATTGGAAAGATTAACATAATTTTCTAGTTTCTCATAATTCTTTTGTGTGTTTGTTATATTTCACTGTTCTTAAATCAGTACAAGCAGATTTTTCACCATGACACAGCACATTCCTTAATTTTCATCTTCCATTCTCTCTTATATAGAGAATGCCAAAAATAGGGATGCTGAAAAATACAATTATATGTATAATGGTAAATTTCTCCTGAGAGTTACCTTTTGGGTGAAAATGAACATAGATATTGCACTATTTTCTTATAGGTTTGAGTAAGGAATTATTTAGGATATTTACATGCTTTTTCTTATCATATTAATTTCACAAGTTTGGAAATGGTTACCTTACAACATCACTTAACAAGTACAAACTGATTATAAACTAAAGCATCATTTGTTACTATCCAGCATTTTTAAGTTATCTTAAAGCCAAAAGATAACATATTTTAACAAAAGAGGGGATTATTTTTGTTTGTACATACAATTATTTTTAAACAAAGTTTCAAAAATGTTTTGACAAAAAAGATGGACAACACAGTTACATAAAGATTATCTGACTATTAAATTTAAGGGAACCAGCAGAAACTTAAAGAAATACATCCTAAGTCTCAGGTTTATATTATCTACAGATTAGTAAATTTCTGTGGTACTTTAATTTTAAGTTTTTTTGGCTAAAGATCAGTCAAGATTAAAGTTTCAAAAAGTAATGTTATTCAAACATGGGAAATATTTTAAAATATAATTATTTTGTTCTTGCATATGTATATATACTTGGAGAAAGGAGCTGCAGGCATGATTTTCTTAATGAGCTATGACTATGCTTAAAAGAATTTGTGTGCTATGCTAATAGAAATTTCCCGATAGGAGTTGTTTTAATATTCTTCCAAGTTCTAAAGTTTGTCCAGCAAGAGTGCCAGTACAAACGATGAGATATATTTATTTATTCTGCTCTTTGAGGAGTCTCTTAAGCAAGTGTCTTTTTGATTTGTGTAATATACAGTATTTTCCAAAAAAAAAAGTATGCTTCTATGCTAGGATACTGTTATTGTGGGGAACAGATTATATACAATTGGATTTCTGATCATTGTTATGCCACTAATACTACTTGCGGGAAACTTTCTCCCCTTACTAATTTTGTTCTACATGTTTTACAGTTGCATTTCTTATGTTTAACAGGAGTTCACTGGTTATCTATTGATATTTTATGAATATATTTTGGAAAGCTCTACTGTCTTACTTTAATTATAAATATCTTCATTTGGAAACTGGCAATTTGGAAACTGGCATTTTGTTTCTATGGGCAATTGAATATTTTCAGAGAGAAAAAAATGTCTTCTTCATAAATAATTGATTCTCTCATACATAGAGGTAGAAAAACACTATAAATGATTTGTTCTTTGCTGCTATTCTTTTTCTTCCAAGTTTTCCTTTTTGAAATTCAAGACAAACCCTTCTCCTTCACTGCAATCCCTCCAAAATCCTTTCTCAGATCGAGAAATCTCTGATAACTAAGGGCTGAAATGATCAAATACCCATGATCTTTGGGCATGAAATGGCCTATGCAAATATCATTTCTTTGAAAGATCTTTTATCTTTAAAATTCATATAATTTTTAAAAAATTTTAGTCTGTAATATATCTATTTGTTTCAGTATGATAAATAATGTTCCACACCTGAAACTATAAAACTCTTAGAAGAAAACAGGCAGTAGCTCCTTGACATTGGTCTTGGTGATGATTTTTTGGATTTGACACCAAAAATAAACAATGTAATTACATTAAACTAAAATGTTTCTGCACAGCAAAGGAAATCATCAACAAAATGAAAAGAACACCTACTGAATGGGAAAAAATATTTGCAAATTATATATCTGATAAGGGGCTAATATGCAAAATATATAAAGAACTCACACAGCTCAATAGCAAAAAGACCAATCTGATTTAAAAAGGAGCAGAAAATCTGAATAGACATTTTTTTCAAGGAAGACATATACAGATGGCCAACAGGTACGTGAAAAGATGCTCAACACCACTAATTAATCAGAGAAATGCAAATCAAAACCACAATATCACCTCACACCTGTTAGTATGGCTATTATCAAAAAGAGAAGAAATAAATTTTGGCAAGGAAGTAGAGAAAAGGTAACACTTGTGCACTGTTGGTGGGAATGTAAATTGCTGCAGCCACTATGAAAAACAGTATGGAGCTTCCTCAAAAAGTTAAAAATAGAACTAAAATATGATCCAGTAATTCCACTTCTGGGTATTTATCTGAAGAAACCACTAATTCAAATGAGAACAAAAACAATAACTCAAAAGCACTAACTCATATACTCCCATGTTTATTGCAGTATTATTTACAATAGTGAAGATATGGAAACAACCTAAGTGTCCATCAGTGTAGGAATGGATAAAGATGTGGCATATGTATACAGTGGAATATTAGTCAGCCATATAAAAGAATGAAATCTTGCCATTTGTGACAACATGGACTAACCATGAGGGCATTATGCTAAGTGAAATGTCAGACAGGTAAAGATAAATATCATGTAATCTCACTTCTACGTGGAATCTGGAAAAAAAAAAAACTCATAGATACAGAGAACAGATTGGTGATTGCCAGAGGCAGAGGGTGAGGGGTGGGCAAAATGGGTGAAGGGGGTCAAAAGGTATAAACTTCCAGTTATAAAATAAAGATCATAGGAATGTATGGGATATAATGTACAGCATGGCGACTATAGTTAATAACTCTGTATTGCACATTTGAAAGTTGCTAGGAGGATAGATCTTAGAAGTTCTCATCACAAGAAAACAAAAATTTTGTAACTATATATGGTGGTGGATGTTAACTAGACTTATTGGAGTGATCATTTCACAATACATACAAATATCAAATTATTATGTTGTGCACCTGAAACTAATATAATGCTATATGTCAATTTCACCTCAAGAAAAAATTGGATAGGTAAAATCTACAATAAAAAATTTAATAATATTGTAAATCTCTTAACATGAAATAAATTGAACAGTTTAGGAAAACAGCCTTTGAATATTATCTGGATCCCTGAGCAAAAAAAATGAAGCACAAGTAACTATACAAAAGACTAGACAAGCAGTCTGGAGAACAGATATAGAGATGAAGTCTTTTTTTTTTTTTTCTGCTGAGGAAGATTTGCCCTGAGCTAACATCCACTGTCAATCTTCCTCTTTTTGTTTGCGAGATGCTGTCACTGCATGGCCACTGACAGACGAGTGGTGTAGGTCTGTGCCTGGGAAATGATTTGAAATTACAGCACAACCTGCCTCTTAATCCTTTCTCCATGTGACAAGGATTGATATTTGGTTTTCCAGGTCTGAAGAGCCCAGGGCCTGGAGCTGAAAGTGTCTGCAGGGTGATGATTCACCAAAACTGGCAGATATGGGCAAGTTGGTCACAAGGAATCTGGATGAGATGTAATCTAACCAACATTTACAACATGACACTCAAAACTGAATCCAATGTTCCAGAAATGCTTTGATCTTATCTCAACATTCTAGAATCTCATGGGTTTTAAGATCTTATGTAAGCAGTATTATTTTATTCGTAAGAAAATGGAGCAAGAACAATCACAAAAGAAAAATTTCTCTGTGACTATTCTGTCTTTTTACCTAAAAAACAATACCACCATTTTTCCAGGTTCTTATACTTGGAGAAGCTGCACACTTACCAATGACCATGTGTATTTCAGAAACATGTGATCACATTTAGTAACTTTGTATGGTGACGAATGGTAACTAGACTTGCGGTGATCATTTTGCAATGTATACAAATGTCGAATCATTATGTTATACACTTGAAGCTAACATAATTTTATTATGCTTCAATTAAAAAAAGAAACATCTGATCACAAATGCTGGACTCCTCTCATGAAGCCACCGGATTCTGCGAGCCTAAATATAGTATTTTCCCATACTTCGAATATTATAGACTTTAAGATGATGAAAATTCTTTGAAAAAAAATTGATGTCTACTTATTAGTCATGCAACACTATGAGTTTGTCCACCTCATCATGGAGTCCTTATTTAGTAATGAAACGCTGATTAACACTGATTAACTGATAGATCACTGATTAAAATGGTTCATTAGGGAAGTAACTTGCATCTTATTAATAAACAACAAAATTATCTTCATCTCACAAACTGTCATTAAATAGTTTAGTCTTAGAAGGAATTTCTGTCTTCTCCAAGTAGTAATGCTTTGTTTCCTAATACCTTTCTTAATTTCAGAATGCTAATCTCTTAGAACACATACAGAATGGAGTTTTAAAAGCTAAATTAAATTATTTTTTGCCCTCAGGTGAATTTTTCACCATTCCTGGATAAAGTTGCTTGAAATATTGTACCTAAAACCTGCATGCTAAATACTTAGCTAAATGATAATATTCAATAGTCTTTAATCCCTTTAAATTGTGTCTGTGATAGATATTCATTCTTCCTCCTTCCACCTTTGAAATACGAATGTTGCCTAAGGTTCATCTTATAGCCGGTTATCTTTGTCTCTTTTCTCTTGGAGATCTCATTTGATAAATGCTTTATCCCTACCTGGTAACACACAAATCTTTTCCTTCAGTGAAGCCACTTTCCCAAAATGTCATCTGTGTTATCTCCATATCTTTATTATTTATGTCTGTTAGATAGTCTTCATTTGCCCCAAATTCAAGTTATCAGAAAGTAAGTGTGGTCTAATAAAAAGTCATTCTAGATTACAACCAATCAAAAAAGTTGATTTGGGGTCTTGAGTATGCCCTGACTGTTTATGTGACCTCATTAGAGTCATTGAATATCTTCCTAGTCTCTAAAACAAAGATATTAGAATAGAACTCTGTGTATTCATCTACTCTCCAATGGGATGTCGTTTAGTGACTAAAACTAAACAGTCCTCTTTTCCTCCACCCTTTTTGTTTTTTATGACTCCCCGGTTTCTATGATTTATATCCTCATTCTTTCATTAACCCAGGCTCCTGGAGTCATCTTAAAAATCTCCTGATATTTTGAACTCTAAATCCTGCCAGTCAAAATATATTGGCAATTCACACTTTATTTGGATTCTTGCATAATAATATCCCTCAAACACATCCCTCCCTTCCTATTTCACAAGCACAGTCATGCGTCGCTTAGCGATGGGGATACGTGCTGAGAAAAGTGTTGTTAGGAAGTTTCCTCGTTGTGCAAACATCATCGAGTGCACTCACACAAACCTAGATGGTACAGCCTACTACACATCCAGGCTACATGGTACTAATCTTATGGGACCATCGTTGTATATGTGGTCTGTCGTTGACTGAAACACTACGTGGCGCACAACTGCATTCTCCATGATCTAGATTTCACTACCCACCTCTGACAAAATATCAATGTTCACTGGTCTCTATTTTTCTATTCTCCCATTCCTTTCCTTAACTGAAATGTTTTTTCTGTTTTTCTTAATTCTACCCTTTATGGTTACTTTGTTCCTAAAAAGATATAAAGTGATTTTTTTTTTTTTTTTTTTTTGTGGGGAAGACCAGCCCTGAGCTAACATCTGTTGCCAATCCTCCCCTTTTTGCTGAGGAAGACTGGCCCTGGGCTAACATCCGTGCCCATCTTCCTCCACTTTATATGGGACGCCGCCACGGCGTGGCTGACGAGCAGTGCATCGGCGGGCGCCCGGGATCTGAACTCGCAAACCCTGGGCTGCCAAGCGCGGACTAAACCGCTGCGCCACCGGGCGGCCCCCTATAAAGTGATTTTAAAAAGAACAGCCTGTCCCCAAATTTTAAAAAAGCATAAAGAATGATAGGTAAAAGTGGGATCATAAAAAATGGTCACAAATGAGGTTTGACATAAAAAACAGATGCTGTTTTAAGATGTATGCGGTCATTCATTAAGCACCATGAGAAACTAATAAAGTATTTCATTCATTCATTAAACAAATGTTTTACTTTCTGTAAACAAACTGTTCTTTAGGGGGTCAGAGTGTCCACTCTCACAAGGTGGTAACTGGGAGAGCCAGGGTTCCCCTGGGAAACGTGACTGAGATTCGTGCTCTTTTTCCAAAACATAGCTGCCTTTCTGGACCATCACTTCATGTTAGTCTTCCCGCCACACTCTGTCCATGAAATTGTTCATTCCCTAATCACTGACAGTATAATGACCATACCTGGCCATTGGCTCTAACTTCTATTCGAGCCTCATTACTCACTCCTGTCTACTTCGAATGTATCCCATCAGAGTCACCTATTTACTGTCCACTGCACACCCAAGTCTAATACCCACATCCAAGCCACCTCCCACTGTCCTCCTTAGACATTCTTATTCATTCTTATTAGAATTATTCTCTCCATTCTTTATAATCCTGATAATTCATCAAATTAGTTTAAAGCTCAGTGATCTTTTTCTACCATGAAGTCAGTAAGACTTACCACCATATATATACTATATATTTTACCTATTTACATTTTTTATTTTTGTCTTCCTTTTGTAAGGCCCATAAAGACGGGGATGTTTATATTTAGTTAACTAGTGTATCCCTAGCTCCTAGAATAGTATCTGGCACAGAGGAGGTGATCAAAAAATATTTGCTGAATAACTCATAACACTTATTGTTAGTATCACTTATTTAGTACTGGACTTATAAAGCCATATCTAATCTCATATGTGGCCAGCCCTGGTGGTCTACTGGTTAAGATTTGGCACTTTCACCGCCATGGCCATGGCCCAGATTCACTTCCTGGTCAGGGAACCACACCACCCATCAGTCATACTGTGGTGGCTGCATGTGGCTGTGATGCTGAAAGCTATGCCGTGAGTATTTCAAATACGGTCCCCCATGGTGGGACAGGTTTCAGCAGAGCTTCCAGACTAACATAGACTAGAAAGAAGGATCTGGCCATTCACTTCCAAAAAACTGGTTGTGAAAAACCATCTGAATACCAGCAGAGCATTGTCTAATACAGTCCCCGAAAGGTGAGAGGATGGAGCAAAAAAGACTGGGCAGGGTTCCTGGGGCTGGCCCAGTGGCATAGCAGTTAAGTTCACATGCTCCACTTCAGCAGCTTGGGGTTCACAGGTTCGGATCCCAAGTGTCGACCGATGCACAGCTTGTCAATCCATGTGTGGTGGCGTCCCATATAAAATAGAGGAAGATGGGCACAGATGTTAGCCCAGGGCCAATCTTCCTCAACAAAAAAAAAAAAAAAAAGAGGAAGATTCACAATGGATGTTAGCTCAGGGCTAGTCTTCCCCACACAAAAAAGACTGGGCAGGGTTCCACTCTGCTGTACACAGGGTCACTGGAGTTGGAATTGACTCTATGGCGTTAACAACAAAATCTCATACATTAGTTTATTGTCATTTACTTTATGGGTGTGTACATTATGTTCCCCCTGGATTGAGGATAGGGATCCCATGTTAATTGAAGTACATTCCCAGAATGAGGGTAGGGCAACATAAATAATGCAACGAAAATCTTTTGACAAAATGGAAGAAAAAAGTTGGACATTGTGCTTTTGTATTATAACTGTGGTAGTGTTATATATTCAGCATATCTTGTAAAGTTTTATTCAAATAAATTATATTTTTAATGATTCAGATTATAATGTTAAATATAACGGCATTTTATTTATTTTCTATGGACAGTAGCTTTTAACATTTTGACTTTGGTAGTTTAACTATCTAGATTTTTTTTTGTCAGGTAATTTAATGATCTGCAAAATAATAATTAAATCCTTAAGGTATTAATTGTCCTAATTTTTTGAGTGAATAATTTTGTAATAAAAGCATTTTTAGCGATCAGAACTCATCTTAATTTATTAGCCCACTTCTTTAGATATTTTTCATATATTAGATTGCTTTAAAGCAGGTAACACCTCTTTAGAACACACATAATTGGTGTTCTTTTATTATATTATTCTAAACTATATCAGAGATTTTAAAAAACACCATGCACACTTCTTCACAATAGGACTGAAGTACACTAATTGTTTGTTATTACCATTCTTCATTGTGATGTTATTTAAAAGAGTATAAACACACACAGAACTCACTCTACTTCTCTAATAAATTAGTACCAAGGGCAAAATAAATAGGTAGAACCTAAAAGATGAAGCAGGGATTTTCAATTTTTAAACAGTTAATAAGTTTCGAAGTAGGTGGCAATAAAATCCATTAGTAAGTGTTCTTATCAATGAACATATCTGTAGGAAGTTTTTCACATCATGGTCTGCCGATAAATGAAGAGAGTTGAAAATGTTCATTAAATGGAAAATAGGCATTTTAAAAAGGATGTGTATGTAGGTTATTTTCAGGGATGAACACAGTAGGAAATAAAAATACTGAAGCTGAGACCTAATTTTTTGCAGGAACCTCAACTGCAGCTTCCATTATAAACAAATATCTGCAAGTTCAGGTTGATATAAAGGATTCCATTCCTGGCATCCTGAGGAAAAGAAAATGATAAATAACCGTTTGCAAAGAACTCAGAGGTATCTTCTACAATCAATCTGAATGACAGCATATACAACTATTTCACATACATCATACACAAGACTAACATTTTAAAGTTGCAATAATTAAATAGTATAATTCCTTTGTAACCAGAAGTTTAGAAGCCTTCTTCCTCAATTTTTAATGTAAAGAGATGTAGCTCCATTATATTGATCCTACATTCTCATGAATCCATCATAAAAACTCACCCACAAATCACAAGTCAGTAACTATTCAGTTCCAAGTGTGATTGTGCAGCTCTCAATTTGAGTCCAAAGTGTGATACTGAGACAAAAGTGCTAATGATATGTTTTCTTATCATATGCACAAATCACAAATTTATCACCTGAAGCACATATGGCAAATTTTAAGTATGTGTATTTGTATATTACATAAACTTATCTTGTATAAATTATATATTTATATATAATATAAATATATAAAATTATGTAATAAATAGAGTAGGTAGGGCAAATCTTATATACATATAAATTTATATATATTTGTATGTGTATTTACATATATATATATAAATATATATATATTTATATTTATATATATTTATATATATGTATTTATATATATATATATATATATACACTATATATATATAGTGTAACTTAGGTAAGTCACAAACAAAATTTATCATTTGAGTATCAGATGTGGTACCTTAACCACAACTTTCCATATTGTAGACTAAAGCTCCCCCCACCTAAATGCTGTCGGGAAATCTACTATGTAGTTTTATTGATTGATTTTTTTTTTCCTACCATGTAGTTTTAAATGGCTAATGTGCCAAACTTTTTGGCTGGCATCTCTGAGAAGCTAAGGTGCCTTCTTTCAGATGATGCAGCTAATTTTAAAGTCACAATTTCTAAAACGTTTCCTTTTTGTTCATGTTTTCTAGCAAACTCCTCTTCAGCTTTTAAAGCAAAATCTAAGGAACATTCTTTTCAAAACTTGACCAGAAAGAGTTTGCTAAAATATACTTCTTTTATAGACCTCTGTGTCACAGAATTTACCTCATTGTTTGTTTATTCATCTAATATCTTGAGTCCTAGTGCAAGAATAGGGACTCATTTCTGTTCCACTTGGTGTTCAAGAGGATAGTGGAGAAGAATTTTAAAAGAGGAAGATATATTTGTGTGTGTATGTGTGTATCTACATACATGCACACACATACACACACAAAGAAAATAAGCAGACCAATAACCTGATAACTGGAATTAAAATTCCAGAAGAAATAATAATACAGAAAAGAATTTAACATAGAGACTGAGATAAGGGAAATTGTAGACAGTAAATAATCAAAAGGGAAAGAGAAGAAGGATTTCAAAAGAAACTTCAAAAGACTAATTAAAATCCCCCAGATATAGAGAAAGCAGACCTTCAAGCAGAACCATGTAATGCATTAACAACACAGACAGCTAGAGGAAGAAGACTAGATGTAATCTTAGTGCAAGAGAAACAAGCCTCAATACAAAGGAGGAAATTGATTTCACATCAAGGAAGGGACTGGGGCTCTTTCTTTGGTCTATAAATGGAAAAGAAACATAGAAGGGGACTTCAATTTAGGAGGCCAATGGCTATGTTTGGAGATGTGCAAGATCCAAGTTTGAAGACATTTGACCAAGAAATGAATTGAGAAAAGATTAGATTTTTTGGATGTGTAACATCCACCACCTCTAAAGAAATATGAAGGAGAAAAATGATTTAACCTTCTTACACATTCCAGCATTCCAAAAGATGTGTCTTTTAGGGCAGACTTTCTACGTGTCTTAGGAAACAAAGACAGGACTTCAGAGAACAGAAAATGACCCACAGGCCAAATATTTAGATTCAGTCTGTAAGACATGAAGGATGCTTATTTAGATATAAATGCCAACAGTTTGGAATACACTTCACACACACGCACACACAAAAATATGGAAGTAGGCCAGTAGAATTAAGGAGCTTCATGAGCAAGAAATAATAGAGCTTTGTAAAATACTGCTTTTCTGATCTATGCTACAATAATAGCTAAAAACTAATATCTCAAAACCCATGAAATTCATATACATATATAGGATACATATATTTTTTAGAACATAAAGAAATCAAAGTAAAAGCAATGGTCAAAAGAAAAGATGCTCAGCTCTCTTTTCAAGATGCCTTGGTGGTAGGATATATTTAAAATGATATAAAGAAAGCATTCAAGGGAAGGAGGAAAACCAAAGGCTTTAAAGAGAAAAGTAGATATTCCCAGCTGTAGAAGTGCTCAGTGGAACATGTAGCTGGAAAAAAATAATCAAAGGTGGAGTGGAGCAGAAAAAGCAAAAATGAAAGTGCAAAGGAAAGATGTTTATATTGATAGAGTCAAGAGAGGAAAAGATGAAAGAAGTCAGCTCAAAATAGATTCTACCTACAGAAATCCTAAAGTTTATTTACTCACTCGACAATCATTTATTCTGAGGCTACTGTGCGTCAGAGACCACAATGTGCAGCTTTGAAAATGAATAGACCACGGTTCCAACTCTCAAAATGCTCACGATGACTTGAGATTATCCTCCCCAGAGCAATAATCATGTTGTAATATTTATCATCGCTGGTCTCCACCGGAGTAAATCAGGTCTTGCAATGTTTTAATGTTTTCCCCTATTGCACTTTGCTAGTGAATGGACACATAGAAAGAATTCACATAAATGCTTTACAGTGTGCTTATTAAGAAGAGCATATGCTCTGACATTAGACTAACGAGGTTTAATCCTGGCACAGTTAGATGAGTATATTAAAGCACTGGCTCCTAGTAAGTACACAGTAAATGTTAGCTATTATTATGTTATTTAATTCTCAGAACAACCATAGGAGGTAGCTGCCATCATTATCCCCATTCGAAAGAAAGGGAAGAAAAGATGAAGACAGATTAAGGAATTTAACAGTAATTGCAAAGCTAATAATTGGCAGAACCAGGATTCAAATCCAAGGGCTGTCTGCCCTCAAAACCTGGACTTTCACATCATACTATAGTTGTCTTTCAATGTAGTCTATGAAAAAAGTTTGACCACAAGGCACAAAGTAAAGTCTTCAATAAACATTAGCTCTTACGACTATTAATACAAAGATCCTGTTAAGTTATGATGTCATGTCTCAGTTTGTACATCCATCACTGTTGGATAACAGACTTGTAAATCACTGGCCTTCTTTCTGTACATAAACACACCAAGTTCAATTCTGCCTAAAGGTTTTCGTGCTTGCACTTCCCTCTGCCGAGATTGCTTCACTCCCTTCAGATCCTCACATGAGTACTCTCTCCTGAGATTTAGGCCTAAGCTCAAGGTGCCCCCTCACAGAAGCTTCCCTGGAGCACCCTATCTAGTGCCACACAGGCCTGGCTCCTGTGCAGCCGCTTCACATTAGCCAGTGCAACTCTGTGCACTCACCCATATCTCATCTGTTTACTTTTCCTGTCTCCCTAAGAGAATGTGACCACCACTCTTGTTCACCTCTGTAACCACACAAGATAGGAGCTCGGTAAATATTTGCTGAATGAATACACTGGCTAGGAAGTTCCTTATGCCTAGAATGTACCCCATAAATATTAGTTCATCATTCTGCTTGCCCACCCATATAAGTGTGGACAGAAAATCTGCATTTCAGGTGAATACATAATTTTTCTATAGCTTCATGTTTCAGCTCCCTTCAGTATGTCATTTGTCAGGATCAAGGACCATCCTCTTATGTGACTTGACTAAAAGTCACTCCACCTCCTCTGCTTACCACAGTGTCTCTAGTCATTCCAACTTTTCCCGAAAGTTGTTAAAAGCACTTATAAAATTTGTTTTCAGTGTCTAGATTTGAGTCAAGCCTGTAAAAAAAAAGTACAAGATATGGTCCTGCACAAATATGTAATTTGTTTGGGAACACACACAAAAATTTAACAATTAAGTAAACCTAGAATACTAAGCAAAATTGCTACAATTATTTAAGAAAAGTAGAGAAAGATAAGGTTTTTTGTCTGTTTTGTGTCTACGTTTTCTTCTCTCTCCCTTCCTCCCTCCCCCTCCTTCTTTCTTTCCTTCCTTTCCTTTTCTCCTTCTTCTTCTTTTTGGTTAGGTAGAAAAAAAGGGAGGAAGAGAGATTTTACTATTTGAGGAAATCACCTTTGTTCCAGAAATCGTGTTCAAGTTAATCAGGTGAAAGCTAATAGCCTCCAATTTATTCCTCAAAAATAAGTAGAAAAGTGAATAACTTAATTATTACTGCAGTGTTTCTTTTATCAAGCAGGTAACAAATTATATAAATATTGCTAATATTTAATATTGCATTAGTTGTATCTTTCAAGGTCTTATCAAAATTGTCTCCCTTGTTCCTGCTCCACCTATGTCATGAGATCAAAACAAGGTCTCTAAATCTGAGTATTTATCCATGGCCTTGAAGTTTATTCTCTACGGACATTAAAGAAAACAGCTATCCAGATAGCTTTCCATCAGTCATAGACTTCTGAGTTCTCCTTCTCTACTGGCCTCAGATGTCATTCGTCCTTGTCTTTCACCCATGTGGCATATGGCTAAATATTTACTAAGCTAAGATAAGGTAAATAGAGTCCACATCACTATTAAGGGCATTTGTTTTACCATCAACACTCATCATCCCAAGAAACAATTTTTTCCAGAAAAGAAACTATTCTGAAGCTGGTATCTCACAGTGACTTTAAGCCTCCCGCTCTGTGAGCCCCAATACGCTGGAAGGTCAGGTACTAAAAATGGTAGATTTAATAAGTAGATTTGCAAGACAATTAAAGTACTCTATACTCAGAATAATAATTTCCTATATTTGCATTGCACTATTGGAAAATGCTTACAAATAATCCTGTGAGGTAGTGGCTATTTCTATTTTACAGATAAAGAAATTGTGCCTTGGAAAGAATGATTAGCTTCACCAAAACTGATTAGCTAGCCAGAATAGAAATCCCACTGAAAATACTTTAACTAGGTCTAGTAAGTTAGCGTAAGGGCGTTACTTTTGTTTTAAATAGATTGGCACAGGAACCGCCGCCAGTGAATTAGTCTGGATATATTTTATATCGCTAACCGCATTTAATAAAGCTGTAATAAATTTTAATGAAACCCATTTGCTATAGGGTCAAAAAATGGCTTAAAACACAATCAGAACATGATATATAGAAATGAATAATATAGATTGTTCAGATATAGAAAACCATTTTAATGATAATAACCCATCTACAGCCTTATCCCAAATTTCAAAGCACTTGATATATTACCTTTACATATTGTATATTTATAGGATTTTTTCTTAAAGTTAGGAATCCTATGAAAGTTCAACAGCCTTTATTATTCCCACTCACAAAACTAACTGAAGGGTCATTATTACCAAAGTGCAAATTGCAAGAGTATCTAAATTTAGAATAAACTTTTACTTTTAAAGACATGACTTCAGAGTCCACTCCGACTAGTTTGTTTAGAATCAAAGCTATTAATGTTGTATATGAAGGTGAAAGTTTCCAGAATTTATATAAAAATATGATCCCACCAAAGATCTACAATTTCTTCAATATTTTTCTATTTGCCTCAATTGAAAGGGAGCTCAGATTGACAAAGGATAAAAGCTGACTGTTAAAAGGCCAATTAAAACTTTTACTCAAAGCTATAACCAACAAATAACTCATAGCACCATGATTTGCAACAGCAAGAAACAGGAAGCAATATAAATATCCATCAACAGAAAACACTGTATAAGTAAGATATAGTATATTCATACAATGGAAATCCATACAGCAGTGAGAATAAATGAACTACTGTATGCAACAACATGGATGGACCTCACATATATTACTTTGAGTGAAAGAAGACAAATATTAAAGACTAAATATTGCATGATTCCATTTATATCAAATAGAAAAGAATCCAAAACTAATCTATAGTTTAGAAGTCATGACAGTGTGGACTTTTGAGGGTATGTGGTACCTGAAGGGGCCATGATGGGTACTTCAGGGATGTAGGTAACATTCTATTTCCTGATCTGTGTGCTAATTATACAGGTGTGTTCAGTTTATAAAAATTTATCAAACTGTACAGATATCATTTGTGCACATTTCTCTACAGTATATTTTAATAAAAAATATTTTCTTTTTAAACTCTCACTCTGTTTAAACATCATTAGAAGATTTCAGGAAGGTCATTCAAGTCATTAGAGACAAAAAAGGAGATCTAATCCAGGGAGAGAAGAGAGAAGCACCATAGAAGCAAATAAAAAGAAGACTTTCAAGAAGGAAGATAACAATAGATGGACAATGATATTAAACTCTGCAAAGGTAGGATAAAGATTTGAAAACCAAAATGTTACATTATTACAACATCATTCAACAGAATTTGGACATTTTGTATTCCTTAGGTGGTTTCCGTGGATTCTTAAAAGAGAAAGGTAGATTAGAGAGAATGAGAGATAAAGAAATGGAGGCAAGATTTGGTGGAAAAAATAAAGGAGAGTGAAGTGGTAGAAGTTTGAGGAATTGGGAGAATGCAGGAGTTGTTGAGAATTTACTACCATGATTTTTACTCCTACAGAATACTTACTACATTTGACATCTACTACATTTTTGACTTTCTGGGATGCTTTCATTTGGGAGCACTTCCTTCCACACTCCCTGTAGTTATGGTAAGAATTTTATCAAGATGTTCTCAATTACTTTCTATCTCTTCCCTTCCAAACCCCATACCTAAAGGGTGACCATGTGACCCAAGCTAATACCATTCAGGTTCTCCCTAATGGAAATGTGAGTGTTGGGTTTGGGTATTCCCTATTCCCACACATAGATGATGGGACGACATGATAAAGAGGTTGGAGGAATAGTTAACAAAATATTTATAATGGTTATTGTTGAGTTAGTATTTCTAGAGATTTTTTTTAAATTACCTTTTATGTGCTACTTATAATCCAAAAATTAAAAAAATTAGAGTAAATATTATAAATATACACTCATAGGAATGTAAATGTTTACATATGGATGAATTTTGGACAGAAATGGACAAACATCAAAAATTTGAGAGACAGAAAGATGGGATTATGTTTTGTCTCTATTTTTATACTTACTCAGTATTATATTGCCTTTATACACTTAAAATTCTGTACTTTTGATGTGAAAATGAAAATACTCAAAAGAATGGAATTTAAGAAAGTTTAAATAGGTAATAAATATTCTCAAATATCTGTTATATCCTCTTAACACTTTAAAAGACTTTATGACACACGAGGCTGTGTGCATTTACATTAATTTTATTATTGAGTATCATTTTAAAACTGAGCTCTAATTCAGCTATTCATCTCCTGCAACTCTTGTGTGAAAAACTTATTTTTTACCAGAGATTTTTTTCCTTTAAGATCAACAGAGTCTACTGGTTCCAAACACTTGAATTATATTTTAAAGATAAAGAATTACATGATAGCTTTCATCCAGGAGAGAAATTTTCAAATTTTATATTTGCTAAAAAAAATTTACATTCTTAAAGAGGCAGAATTACCTTTAATGGGAAATAAAAGGAGCCTCAGGATGTGATAAGAGAGATCATAATGGAACATAAATGATAATAATCCATTCTTACATTCAGGTAACAGGCTGTAGAGTAGTAGTTATCTACTGCTACAAAACAAATTACCCCACACTTAGTGGTTTAAAACAAATATCTCACATAATTTCTGAGGATGAGAAATCTGGGAGTAGCTTAGTTGGGTGGTTCTGGCTAAAAGGCTCTCATGAGATTGTAACCAAGCTGTAGAATGATTACAGCCTGTGGATGCCTGACTGGCTCATTCACGTGGCTGTTAGCAGGAGGATTCAATTGGTCAATTGGTCACGATGGGGGCCTCTCCATAGGTTTTTCACAAGGTGGCAGCTGGCTTCCCCCAGAGCAGTGATGAGAGAGAGAAAGAAGAGAGAGAGAGAGAGACAGAGAGAGAGACAGAGAGAGAGAGAGGCAGTAATGCCTTTTAAAACCTAATTTCAAAAGTAACATCCCATCACTTCTGCCATATTCTATTGGTTACACAGACCAACTTTGGGACAATGCGGAGAGGACTACACAGGGTGTGAAGACCAGGGAGTAGGGATAATTGGGGGCCATCTTGGAGCCTGGCTACCACATGTAATATTAAGATATTTTATTCATCTATTTGTTTTTTTACTTTCACCAAATCTTTCCATGTTCTTCTCGACATGTACTTATTCCTTTACGTAATTCACATCCCACATCATTCAAACTACTCTGCAAGGTACATTTCTGGGAAGTTTTTCTTCATCACACTGTGAAAATGCAGGCTTTTGCCCCTTTACACATCAAATAATAATAATGACTATTGGAGATTATGATGATGGTAACAGAAGCTGACATTTGATGAGCCTTTTCTGTGCCTTTCACATATTTTAAGTAATTCTACAACAACTCTGTTAGGTAGGAGCTACCATTATTATTCCCATTTAACTAAAAAAGAAACTAAAGAAACATAACTTGTTCAAGGTTACTCAAGTAGTAAATGGTAGCGCTGGAAAGAACCCAGAACTACTTGTCATGAGAGCACATACTCTTAATGAATGTTATAGATTTTAATCTATTTTTTAAAGCTGTAGTTAAGACATAGTTAGCTTCATCCAGTAATGAACTTTTTTGGTTTTGCTTTTGTTATCTAAGTGTCTATGTAGTATGCTACTAGTTTCTTTTAAAAATGGTGATAGGTTATGTTTAATTTGAGAAATGCATATATATATATATATATATATAAAGTATTTTTTTGGCTTAAAATATAATATATAAAATAGTTTTAGCTTGAAAGGTTTAATTGCACTTCTGTTATAGCCTTAGGAAGAAAGGATATTTTAAAGAAAGTCACAATAGGATATTTAGAAATTTGATTTAATTTATATTTAATTAAAATGAGTATATGTTTCTCTATTCTTATTTAGAATATTACTTTTGACTCAGCTTATTCCTTATTGTATCTTCCTCACTATTAACAATATAATACTATAAAAATATGCTTCTACAATGCATTATTAATGTTTATCCTTTGTTCATGTCACTAATTCGGGTTCACAGCAAGAAAGGTTAGTTCACAATAAACCGTATCTTATTATGCAATACAGATTTGTTTTAGAATACTGAATGAGCACTGCCTTTCATTTCTTCCAGTTAACTCATAAGAGTCTATGACTATATCTACATAGGTCGGGTCCAGCTATCCAAATATCCCCATAACTTCCACTTAGAAACTAACCATCAATGGTTAGATTTTAGTTTATACAGAGGAGGTGACCAGATTGGCTAGAGAAAAAGTGGAATAAGGAGCTCTTTCTAAATACACAAAAAACACAACAAAGCCTAAGTTTCTTAACTCATGTTCTGGCCAAAGATGATGCTGTCAGAATTTATAATCCCAAGTGTAGTGAGGGCGAAGGGATTCAGGGTAGGAACAAGTAGGTGAGGAGGAATTTGTTGAGAATTGACTTTATGCTTGCTTTTAGAGACCTTTTATCCAAATATTGTGAATGAATGTAGTTAAACTAGCACCGCTAGGAAGACAACGTCATGGCGGTAGGATTTGGAGCAGCACTTCACGTCATTAAGACTTCTACTAATGTTCTCTGCAACTCCCTCATCAATTCCTCGGGCTTGGTGGCAAATTCCTGTAATTGTCCTTAAGGTTCAACATAGGATACAATTTTCCATCTCACTTGGAAATCCTAGTTACCAAGAAAAGGCCCAGGATACTGAGGAGGTTTAGAGGAAACTCTCTCTTTAGGAGCCATCTTTATCTTTGATTGAACAAGCTATATTAACCTTCAGAACAGGGGGATGTTTTGATTCAACAGTTTGAGGCCAATCCCAAATTCTAGTTAAACGTGTATACTAATGATTTTTTTAACCATAGATTATAAACAGTTGCTAAAATATTCAATCTTAGTTTAAACTTTATTATAATCATATAAAATATACAAATATTGATAGTTTGTGGTCAAATGAGGAAATATTTACTATTTGGACTGTGTTCTAAATTACCTTTTCAATTTGTGTAGGTGGGAGAGTTGTATAACGTGGGGAGCTATGGTAGAATCAAAAGGCTCCTCATGGACTCGCTGTTTTGTTGTGTGTGATCCCCTGATTTAATATATGACATTCCTTTTTCTTGACATTCTATTTCTTAAATCAAATTTGCTGTCCTCTAAATTGGATGGAAAAATCAAGTTTCATTTTGTGTTATGCTCTTTGTCCTTTTTCACTTGTAAACTCTACATTGATTTTAGTAAGGCACTCACCACAGCTTAGGAACGTGGGCAGCTTCTTTGAAAAAAAGAAAATGAGTTTCTCATGAGCCCGTTTTCCCCAAGCCCTCCACAAACTAATTATTATATCTGTAGCACAATAGCAAAAGGAACAGAACCTAACAGAAGGTTAGGGAAGGCAATCAGACAGCATGCTTCTGTCTGCACGACATCCTGTGAGCCAGGATGCTGCTTTCCCTTGTGCTGATTACCCCTGTATACAGTGTGTAGCCACCAGTCATTAACTCCTTGAAGAACTCCAAGAGTAATTTGGAGTTGCCAGTGCAGGCTGCTCCTTCATATAATGGCATCCTAGACCATTAAACAGTGATTTATATTGTTCTGCTTGGAAAAACGAAGCCATTGCGATGTTTTTTTTAAAGAGAGAAGGAAAAAGAGTAATTTATAGACATATAGACAATAGAGGACCTGGGCTACTCAAAAATACTAGCAAGCTCGGTGCACAGGGAAATAACCACCCTGCATCTAAGGGTGTAGGATTCTTTGTGCCTTTTGACGCTGAGCAAACTCTAGCCATGCTCTAATGAGGCGCTTTCCTCCTAACTTATGTGAAGCCGCTGACATTTGACATGCTGGGCAGATAGATCAAAAGTGGCCTACAAGCCTGTATAAATGTTTAACACCCAGGTGCTCAACTTGACATTTTCTTGCTATCTAGCCGCTGCCTGATTATTTAAGGATTACCAACAGTCATTGAACACGGAGAAAGGTCCCCCCGTACTAATCATTTGCTATAATAGGATCAGTGTGCAACTCTCAGGTTCTTTTGATTATCACTGTTAAACTTTCTCTTAGGTCCCCTAGCTTGCTAGAGGAAAAAGACTTACTGAACTGCGCTATATCAAAGGTCCTGCTATTGAAATATTACTGGACATTTTTGTGTCCTCAATAATAGATGTTTTTCTCCTTAAGAAGCTCACATCAAGGATACTAAAGAATATTTCACTATATAGATGTGTTATATCATTTCTATGGTTATTATAAAACTATACATAAAGTGGACATAAAATAAAGAAATAACTTTCATGTCAAACTTCTATAAAGTAATTTCATAGTCTAATTTCTTGTTGTAAAATTAATACGAAATTGGCAATATCTGTATTAGGAGACAGAATCTGTTCCAGCCCAACTCCTGTCTCTGGCTCTTTATTACGTGAACTTGACAAGTGAACTCTGAGCCTCGGTTTGCCCCGCCTGGTAAATAGTTATAACAGATTTGTTCAGAGAGATAAAAAAAAAACAAAACCTTAAACAATATAGTTGGTATAGTAAAAGCTAAGTAGGGCAGGCTCAACTTGTACTCTACACCATTTCAGATAGGAACAGGGAGGGGTGGAATTTATAAAAGTATGCCTCAGGTCAAGTGGAGGTAGACTGTTCAAAATTATCCTTTCTTTTTCTCCCAAATATTTTGTCCCAAGTCTATTTTTATTATTATTAATGTTATTATTTGCTTGGCATAATCTAGGCACTCAATATATGAATTCCTTTTTTAACCAGTGCTTCCCTTTTCCCTTTCTTCCCTTCTATTTTATTGATAATAGAATTGGAATCTTCTGGAAATAAGGAAGAAAGGTCGGTAAGATAAAAGAAAATCCTGTTCCTTTAATCCTGTCCTGTATTTGGACTGATTTAAAACAGAAGCCTGATAATCAATTTCTCGAGTTTGTTTTAAGTTGTTGTCAACATTAGATTTATTTTTATTGCAATTGAGAGTTGCTATCTGGGTGCTTAGCTATGTTCCTGCTGTATGTACCCAATACTGATATCCTGATAGGTTGCTGTAGGAGCAAATGAGATACGGTTTGTGAAAATACTTTGCTAACAACATAAATAACAAAATATATGCAAATTGTTCTTGTTATCTGAAACCTGTCATAGACCTAAAAACCTTGTTGTTTTTGGACATTTGGGGACTTTTAGAATATATTTATTTCACATGTTAGCCTAATCTCTGGCTTAATCGCTATTGGCTGGGATGTGAGTCACCAGTTTTATCACTTCTGAGGCAGAATGAAAATGTGCATCCCATTTACCATTTTTAATATATATTGAATAAAATGCATTTACAGCATTTTTGGATATCAAAAGAAAAGTTTGCAATTATATTGCAGGAAGTCACATGCTCTTTATCATTTGGGGGTTGTGTGGTGTCTCTTTCTACATGAGGTTTTGGTAGCTCATGAAACAAATTTAAACCTTACCCTCTGATGAAAACAACTAAGATTGCTATGGTAGGGTTTGGCCAACTATGGCCCATGGGCCAAATCCAGCCGGTCATCAGTCTTCGTATGACCCACAAGCTAAAAATGCTTTTTTACATTTAAAATGGTTGAAAAAATTTAAAACAAGAATGCTATTTTGTCACTTGTGAAAATTATATAAAATTCAATTTGTGTCCATAAGAAAAATGTTATTAGGACATTACTGCATCCTTTTATTCACACATTGTCTGTGGCTGCTTTCATGCTACAGCGACAGAGTCGAGTAATTGTGACAGAGACCATATGGCCTACAATGCCTAAATAATTATAATCTGGCCCTTTACAGAAAAAGTTTTTCTACTCCTGGTTTACGGCCTCATTTAAAACTTTAAGACAATTTAGTATTCTCCTAGATCAAGAAAAGGTAGAATATATCTCAGTCATAATGTATATGTTGATCAGAGAGACACACTGGAAAAATGTACATTAGATATGAGAATATGGGAGACTAAAATCTTGAAAGCTTCATTTCCTAGAAAATTATGAATAAGTACATGGACTGAGTTAAGTTTTACCTATAAGACATATGGGTTTTCTAGCTCTGATATAGACTGATATATATATCAGGTTAACAAGATAAATGTCACAAGGTTAAAAAGATAAATGTTAGGGCAGGAACTTGATTAGGATTCACTGATTGAAATTCGATTGGGTGGCTTCCTCCTTCTCCACACCCTCTCTAAAACCGACTCTAATGAAAGTAAAAAAATAGAACAAAAATTAAGTATTTATGAAGCTACTTGTAACAGATCCATATTAATTTGGATGTTAAGACCAACAACCTTTTACGATAAGGCATAATGCCTCCACATATAACTTACATCAATATGTAATACTAGTCTATAGGTAGTCACTTAAAACGTATAAATTGTGCATCACCAAAAGGTTCTGCCCAATTAACATTATGTCCTGACACTCATCACATGCCCAGGTTTCATCATCTCGAAACATTCACTTTGTAGCAGCCATCCTGGCAGCCAGTTTTCCATTAAAGCCAATTGTTCAGAGTAACAGGAGACATCTAGAAACAATGAAATAGAGGTGTACGTAAATGGGAGGAAATATCTAGAAGAAGGGAGACAGCATCATCTTAGTCAATAATTAATACTAATGTTTACTGAGTCCTTCTTTATTCCTAGATTATGTGCTAAGCTCTTTATATACATCACCACCACTAATCATTGGAACATCCTATGAAGTAGGTACTAATAGTATTATTGCTGCAGAAAAAGAAGCTAAGAAACAGTTGCAGATTTTGTTGATCCCAGAACAGGATCTGAAGTCCAGGAGCTTTTGTGAGTGTGTTGGGGGGAGAGGGAGTTTTGATGGTAACTTCCACTGTGTTCTTAATCACTAGGTGAGTAAGGCTGGCAGAGTTGACACGCTAGGACATTTCTGCTGGTGGGGGGAGTGGAGTTTATGAGCATGTGTAATGTTGTGTGTAGATAGACTTCCAAAATATAATTCTTCCCTCTCTCTCAAATTGTTGGCTCTGGGTCTGGGTTACTTCAATTTCTAGAACAATATGCAATATGATATAAATATTGATTTAATGCTAATTTAATTTTATTCTTATTTCCTTTTGGAAAGTACCATCAAACTTTCCACTGCCATACCAACCATAACAAGAACAAAGACATGTATGATTTGACAGATAAATAAAATATAGTTGTCCTTGGTTTACATATTATGAGATGAGTTATTAGCATAACACTGCACTTTAGGAGAACATGCTCATAAGTGAACTTGGGCCAAGCTTTGTAACAGCTTAACAAGACAGTCCTCCTTCAGTGAAGCTTCTAGTTGATTGATTTTCAGATCCTGAGAATTCCCAGCATACGAACAATGATAATACAGGCCTACTTATTGTACAACGTCATGCCAAACTTGAAGCTCAGTTTTAATTTCCTGTTGAGACTAAAATAACAATAGAAGACAAAAGGGAGAATGGGAGCTTCAAAAGGAATTGAAAGTAGGGGCTGGCCCGGTGGCATAGTGGTTAAGTTCACGAGCTCTTCCTTAGCAAAAAATCCCCACAAAACTTACAACAGGGTGGCTAACAAAGGAATTAGTGAAATTACGTAGTAACTATAGTAACTGTTATGAGTGAAAGTATAAATAAAAAATTCTATGTGAGGCTGTAAAAGAGAAAGGATTGACATAGAAACATCCAGAAGGCTTCACTGAGGAAGAGACCTCAACTCATGTCTGAAAGTGAGGAGTAAGCCCGTGAAGAGAGGCAGAGAAAACAAAAGCACAGGCAAGAGCCTGTGGTGAAACAAGACACAATGACTGTGAGGAGATGAAAGGAGGACATTATGACTAGAGCAGAGAAATATTAATAGATGGAAGAGCCATGTTTATCTGTTATAGAACGCTAGCTTGAACTTGGAGTAGATGGTTGACTGTGTCATGATTTGAGGAGTAAAGATACTGCCATCACAATTCTCTCCCAGATATATTACCATTCATTCATCCATTTAGTTAAAAAATATTCCTAATCAGCTACAGCCAGTCTTCACATTGAAGGTTAGTGCAGGACTGTAAAAATGACTGTGCAAGCTGAAACCATGCAAACCAATTATAAAATCAATGAGAAAAATTATATTTCCTTGACTTCAATATTTTGTACAAAACATTAAAAACTCCCTTACTCTCAGTTATAAATGTGTGGGGAAATAAAAATAGTAACAGTAATTTTTATTTAAAACACTAATTTAAATTTTGGAAATATTCAGAATTGAAGTGTATTATTTCTTAGTAAAAAAACTTATCAAGAGTAGTGAACAACGGTTGCCTTCTTCTCTCCATTTAACATATGATATGGAGTGATCATCTCTGTTATGTCTTGGTGAAGTGTCATACTCCTTTCTAATTTTGGATCAGCTTCCAACATTTTATCTTTCACACTTTCAATGTCGTGAAATATCTCTAAGAATTCCTTTAATGTCAAGTATTTTGTCAGAGCACTTTCTCTGGGATATCTTCATCATTTTTGTCACAACCATTTTCCTAATTTATGTTGATAAGTTCACCTTCTAAATTCCTCCAGCTGCATATCTGGAATCTTTTGAATGGTGACAGTGTCACTGTTCCCAGGTGAACTATTTCTTCTGTAACTCCATTTACATTTAATTTGTTTCACTTACAGTGTTATCACTTTTCATTTCTCTGCTGCGCTCTCATCTTTGTCGGTCAATTCCCTCTTTCAATTATCCATTTTTGCAAATGCCACAGGTTATCACTGGGAGATAAGGAGTCCACAAAAACACATGTGTTGTTATTGCTGTCTGTGCATATACTGAGTAACAGGTATGTGGGGACCAATCACTGACAGGCTTTGAAAGAAGTAATTGATTTGTCACTGATCATGATGTGATCTGTATTTTATAACAAGTTTTTCAGGTATTTACAATGATCAAGCAAGCTTGAGGCACACTGTTACAGAAAAATCACAATAATGGGAAAGAAACCCTATAGAGAAAACACACAAGAATCTTCTAGATTTTTAATTTAGGTTTACATGGATATAACTGATCTTTTTCTCCAGACCAACCAAACTGCCACCAATTATCAATAAGTATGATTGATCTTTATATAAAAACCAGAGGCATGGGTATTTTCTACACTCTTTTAGTATAAATCCAGCATAAGACACAAACATATAATTTTTTAAGATCAATCTTCAGAAAGAAAATATAAGAAACATCACTAACAATATAGGATATATAACTGTTGAAAAGACAAAGGTGTACCTAAAACGTTTTGTTTTATGCCTCACTTTCAGTGTCCATTACATTTCAAAACCAACTTTGATAATTCTGCTCAATTCAGCAGAAATCTCATATGCACTAACTAGTATGTTAAAATTAAAGCCATTTATTCAGCAGATGAGAAATTAGAGTTATTACTTATCTCATACATAATTCTACCAGTCATCCTGGTAGCAATCATTTCTCTCCATAACATCTCCTTGAAAAAAGTCAATAATCTTTTCACAGTGGATAATAACTTACACAGTGAATGTGAAAAGAGTGTTTGACTCCTTTGTGCAATCAACCCAATGTCTTTTGTTAAGTATGTATGACTTCAAATCAGTGTAAAATGGCAGGCTAGCAGTTAAACAGTGTGCATTGCTGGATCTAATTAATTCTACTATTTTATGCCAAAACTTCCATTAGTTTCCATTAAAGGTTTTGATGTAGGATAGGTTCCTTCATGTTTTGTAGTTAAAACAATCAAACTTCATTTCAAATTAAGGATTATATTGCAGAAGTAAAGGAATGTTAGCGTGGCTCCCTAGCATTGAATAAGTTAATAGGATATTCAGAATATGAGTTAACTCCGGAATTGTTGCCTTGTAATATATCAACAGAATACTTAATCCACAGGGAAAAGGCAGCAGGTAAAAGGCAGTTAGGAGTCTGCCCTATGTGTTATAATTTTATGGTATATTATAATCTGCCATTGAAAATGAAAGTTTCACTTGGGTTACTGGAAATGTTGGAAGCAGCAGTTTAGCCAAATTTAACATCATTATCATCCTTGAAATTTACACCTCTGCTACATATGCTCGTTTAAAGATGCCATGTACTAATAATTCATTGTATAGTTTCATAGCCCTTCTTTTGGTAAAGAATAAGGAAAAATATTTATTGTGTACCCACTGCGTGTAAAGCATCCCTATCATTATGTGATGACAAATAGATCATTTACTCACATGGGGAATGAACCCTGAGGAAGTGAAATGATGTATCTTCACCTGCTCCCAAAGGATGAGAAGCATCCAGGACTCTTTCTAGTGGGCATCAAGAAAATTTCCTTCATCTAGTTTACTTTTTTGTATTTGGTGCCAACTTTCTTTTTACCTTGCCTGATGATCAAAAATGATACTTATTTATATAAGATAATCACTACTATAATCTATAATAGATAAATTTTAGTTTTCATTTAAGAACTTTTTAAATAAAAAAACATTGAGACAAATGCTTCACATGTATGTTTTACAGCCATAGGCTAATTTTTTATTAATTATTCAGTCATCATCAAGGCATTACCTGAAAACCCACTATTAAGTAAGCCTTTATATTAGTAGTTGGGGCTAACACTAGTATACAATTTTTATGGCTTCAATCATGAGGAGTTTATTCAAAATAGTTTATAACTGTAAAGAGTCCAGAATTTTGAACATTTGTACTAGTGTCCATGCATGCTTTTCTTTTCTTTTTTTCTCTCTCTCTCTCTCTTTTTTTTTTTTTGCTGAGGAAGATTGGCCCTGAGATAACATCTGTGCCAATCTTCCTCTAGTTTTGTTTATGGGTCACCACCATAGCATGGCTGCCAATGAGTGGTGTATGTCCCTGCCTGGGAACTGAACCTGGGCTGCTGAAGTGGAACATGCCGAACTTAACCACTAGGCCATGGATCCAGACCCCAACCATGCTTTTCTTTGGGGGAGATGATCCATAGCTTTGGTTAGAATCTAGAAATGTATGTACTGGTAAGGCTGAGAAATACTCTTCTGGATAGGGGGAGAAGCTACGTATAAAAAGAGGTTACACTAAGTATTCAATTGAATTACATGAATTATACGGAGACTGAGGGCAAAAGTTCAGAAAAGGCAGTGATACTGTGGGTTGGGATTGTACAGAAGAGCTGCCTTGTAAGACATGCTCAAATGCATAAAGAGATAATACATAGTATACCCCTGTTTTCTAGGAGTTTAGGAGATAAATACACTTTTCCATTTAATACACTATGGTGATAAGTAAAAATGCCATTTCAATTTTATATTTCATTTAGAATTAAATTCTTAAGCTACATAAAATAATTTGAAGGCCTAGTTAATATGACTGAACAATTAAATAGCATCAATGTACTTCATGAAATGGATTTTGTCAAAAGATCAATATTTTCATCAATACTTCTTTCTGAAAAGACATTAATGCTATGGATGGAATTAAGTTCAATTGATTTTAAAGAAAAAACCTAGGATATTAATAAGTTCGATATTTAGTATTTTCTGTGCAACTGTGGTAAAACCAACTTATCCATTGCTAAGTACAATAAGTTACCAACAATAAACAACAGAAGTCTGAAGTACATAAAAAAATTAATTTTTAGATTTTACTTTACATTTTCTTCTGTCCACCTACTTTTTGTCAATTACTTGTTTCTTATAAAATAAATTTAATATCTAGTAGATTCTTCAAAATTCAAAGCTATAGTCTTATTTATAATTTTTCATATTCTGCATTAGGGGGAAACTCCTTTGAAGAGTATAAAATGAATACTGTTTCTTTCTTGCAGTCTTTATGAACAGATAATTATATATAACTTTCAGATGCAGAACAGTGATAAACCTGGATAGAACAATAAAACCTATTGTATTTTCATACATGCAGGGTTAAGTAGTAGGTATCAAGCAGAATTACATACCTAGTTACATGTAGACGTGGAGAATTTGTTTCCTAATCTAATAACCATAATAAAATTTAGATTTTTTTCATTTTAGAGAAAGATATTTTAGAAAACTTTCAACCCTTTTGTAGTTTCATTCTAGATATTTTTATATCAATTCCATTTGATCTTGATTATGAAGCAAACCAAGGTGAATCCAATTCATCTCAAATCTCTTTTGGATGAATCACATCCTCTCTTGTATTTTGAGTCTGCACACCAGCTTTGCATCAAAATCTCTTCCAATTACTTTATAAAGTTTTTGAGTCACAATAAAAGAAATATTCATTTTCACAATTACTACCTCTCAGAAAAAAAAGATATTCTAATTTCCAAGCTTTTTAAATTTCTCTTTCAATGCAAAAAGTATGAAATTCAAGCAGTCAATAAAAATACTGTCTTTTGAGAATATAGGAGATTTCTTTCCAATCAAAATCACTACACCCCTACTTTATAACTGGAAATAAAGCCTACTTTCTATCCTCTTCTGATCTTGACCTTCCCTCTCCTTTCCCTTACCCCTACTAACTGAAGGTGTCTCGTAGTTTCACAGTCTGACTGTTAGAAGGGCTACAAGTACCAATTTAAAGGAATTAATAAAAGTCATAGTTTATATCAGGTCTTATCTCTTAAAAATGTGATTTAGCAGAAAATAGAAATATTTAAACCAAGATATACTATGAATTAAACCAAGATATAAAATTATTTCTATACTGATCGACCTTTCTTTCAAACAAATGAGGAGGCTATCAGATGACATTTCTCCCAACTCTGATGCTTTATGATTCTAAAATAATTTTTGCAGTTAAAAGCAGAAGAAACAATAATTTAGTTGTCATGTCAGGACAGGGGAATCAGATCTTGCAAATTAGAGCATTACAGTTAACTTGGTATTTTTAATTGATTATTCACAAATGCATTAGAAATACAAAATTGACTCATAAATTCCAGAATTACAACATAAGCTATATAACATATCCACTGGATGATGTTTCCTTCATTTCAAAGATGATATAATAATCTGAATTGTGTTTATGTTTTAGCATCTGAACATATTTTCAGCTTTCTCAATTATTCAATGCCTTCAAGTCCCACTGAAAGAACAATTACATCAGCCACTTGTCTTTAAAAAAGGAGCATATTTATACCAGCCTAGAAAAAGTAATCCAATATTTGTCCATAATTTCCTAAAAAAATAACCAATGGAACAAGTTTCACAGCTTCAATGCCTCAATTGGTAATTCATTACTCAAGTTATTATGCTCCCCATCTTAGACATGTTTTAAGTCAAAATAAATCCTATATCTTTGTATTCTCCCCAGGGTTATTTTGCAAGCTTTTTTCCCCCCATTCTTTTTTGATTGCTCTTAAAATATCTCTATTTAATCAGATGATCTAAATCTGATCTCAGTACTCTAAAATTATCCAACTAAGACTATATATGATACACATATAAGAATATGACGCTCTCTATAGGTAATTAGACAGACAGATATATGGTGTGTGTATGTATATGACAATATTTATTTCAAAGATGAAAGTTCACTGTGCTACAAGACTCAAAAAAAAATTAATCTTAAAAAAAGAGCCCTCAAATTTCAAGCCCTGCACAGACAATAAGATCCAAATACTGATTCAAGAATGGCATATGTTAATGAAAAAGCAGTCAAGACCAAAGCAGAAATGTAAGGCAAATACATACGGAAATCTCATCCTTAAGTGCAGATAAAAGCTAATGTATGTGAAGAAAGAATAAAACATATCTGTCTAATATGGCTGATTGACCTAATCTTGGAAGTTTTTGAGAACTAGGTCCTTCATGAAATCACAATTTTATTGCTTAAAAAAAACCCAGAATAAATGTAACAGTTTAATAATCTAATCAGACTCACTATTTTTAAAGAAAAGAATAAAAGCTTGCCTCACACCTTCAAGACAGATACAATCATGGTGTGAATAATGTTGCATTGTATTATTGATTAAAAGGGTTTGACCATGACATTTCATTCATCAGATTCCATTTCTCATTACATGAAAACAACACACATTTATCAAGTATATGTGTGGCTTCTCACAGTTATGTTTTCTTTGAAATCTTTTTTCCTTAACTTCTGATGGTTACAGTATTTATTATCACTTTTATTAGAATTGCAGATCTCATCATCACAGTCCTTCAGAATTTCAGCCTATCCCAGAGATTTTAGAAAAACTATTGTGAAACAGAACATGCACACAGAGAAATTTCAGCCTCATCCCATTACTGCATCAATTCAAATTTCTTTGTGTCAGTTGTTGACGTTAAGTATAAATCATTGACTGTTAAGGACATAGATTCCCACTAATGAAAATGGAAACCAATTGAATCCTCTGGAACTGGTACAAATCATTCACATGATTCAGTAATAGTCCATTCTGGCAAATCACCATGACATGATGATTATAGCACCCCTTAAAAGGCAGTAAATTGTAATGCATTGACCACTCTTGACTCACTTCACTTCTCTGCTAACGCAAAAGGCCCTCTAATAGCAAGGTAAACTTAAGATAAATCTTAACAAAAATTAGAGTGTATAGAAAAATCAAGTTCTACTTCCTTAACAGGAATCCCCAAAGATAACTTAAAAAATAGGAGATATAATGTGGTGGGAATGGGGGGACTACACTAATCATGAAAAATTTACATAATAGGTATTTTTGAAAATATATATGTGTGTGTGTGCATTTGTGTACACATGTATGATTTTCTTACTCTTCATAATTGTTTAGTGACTAATAAAAAAATAATCTTGAGAAAGTACCCTGTCCTCCTGAAAGTCTCTCCTTAGATATGACTAATATGGATTCTGGAGAACAATATTTTAAGTTAAATACAAAGAACTCTTAAACAGATAATCTGAAATCATGGAATAAGACTACCTTATAAACAAAGCCTACATTATGCCAGGCAGTTTTGCTGTCTCAAACAATCCACACCTCTGGAAAGGACCTAGAACAGACTTGCCTTATGCTGCTTTTTGTTGTTTATTACATGATGGTGGAAAAGTTCCTCACTCTACTATGATTAGGGTGTGTATTAATATGCTGGTGGCTATATGTAAGGTTTGTGAATATCTTCAACATTTCCATACTGTAACTTTTATTTTTTGGTGAGGAAGATTGGCCATGAGCTAATATCTGTGGCCATCTTCCTTTATTTTGTATATAGGATGTCGCCACAGCATAGCTTGATGAGCAGTGCGTAGGTCTGCACCTGGGATCTGAATCCCCAAACCCCAGGTTGCCAAAGTGGAGCACGCAAACCCAACCACTACAACTTCTAGCCAGCCCCACATACCATAATTTTTAAATCAGAATTAAAATTTTTTTCAAAGTAAGAATTATACTAAGCACTTTATGAGAAATAAATAAGTAGAAATTATAAGTAGGAAATAAGTAGGAAAATGCCTTAAGTTTCAAAAACAGCAAATTTTCCCTTTTTAGTATTTTAAATTTTCTAAAGTATTTTTTCCCTCAATTTTAAACTTATTTTCAACCAATTCTTAAAATTTTCTAAAAAGCATATAGTCATTTTTGCACAATGTTGTTGATTATTGTTTAAGACCAGGAATGAAAATCCACTTCTCTAAATTTGAACACTGTGTGATACTTAAATATTAAAAAAAATAAATAAAAGTAGACGATAACTTTGAGTTTGATTTAAATATACATTTTGGGGCAAATGAGCATTATTTTTATGTTTTTTTTAAGGTTCCATTTTTAAAGAGTTATTTTAGAATTCATATTGATTGGGAATAAAGATATTAAAACGAGACAACAATATTGTGCATTATTGAATAAAAGAAATAGGAAAAAAAAAAAACCCCTGTAGCAGTACTGTCCAAAAGAAATATCACATGAGCCACATACGTAATTTTAAATTTTCTGATAGTTATACTGAAAATAGAAAAAAGGAACAGGTGAAACTAACATTGGCTATATATCTTACCTAATGTAATACATCCAACTATTATCATTTCAACATGTAATCAACCTAAAAAAATTATCAGTGGCATATTTTCCACTCTTTTTTGCATCCTGAGTCTTTAAAAGTTGGTTATGGTTTACATTCACAGTGCATCTCAATTTGGACGTGTGGGCGGCAGCCACTGTACTGAACACACAGCCCTACAGGACTGAGTTTCAACCCTCATGAACCCTACCTTTTACAAGAAATCTGCATTTAAGGAAAGCGAGGTAAAAAATACATAGGAGATATCAAAAGATAGACAATATCATAGTATCATAAATTTAATATTTTCCCCCTTGAATGTGAAAACATACCAGTAGAATTTTCCACAGAAGTGTAGTCAAGGGCAAGAATGTAGGTCTGGAAGAGCAGCCGAAGGAAGTTATCGGAGCATGCTTCTTTCATTAGAGCCTGGTATCCAACGCGATGGCCGCCATTAGCTTGTAAGGCAAAATCACCTCAGTTGGAGGCATTGCGCTGTATATTTCTTACTTATATAGCTTCTATTTTTATTTTCTTTGGCTTAGACATGGTTATTTGAAAAAAATACATTTTTAGAAAGACAACTCTCAATATCCATGTGTTTTAAGGTTAATCCTTCCCCTCTCTCCCTTACATTCTTTGTTCCTCTGTAGCTTTTGCAACATGTGCCTGCGAAATAAATAAATAAATACATACATGTATGTTGGGTATAAGGGTGCATATTTATGAGAAACAGGCTTGGGGAGAAGTCAAACTGTGAAGAGAGCTTTACTCACAGAGCTCCCTGACCCTTTGAAATACCCTCAGCTGTTCTTAAAACCACAGGAAACCTACTTGTTTATGGAAGTGTGCCAGGTGTTTCTTTTTCATAAATTCATAATTGATTAATCATCATTCTCTAGGGGAAAAAAGGCAACACTGTGATGAGAGGCTGTATTTTACATCTGAACATTAAATAAATAGAATATTTTAAGTGAGAAGTGGTGAAGAAATAAGAGGGAGAAAGAGAAAATATGAGTACAAAGTTAGACAACTGGATTTATAATTTAATCAGAGTTTATAAACCCAAGCCATTCAAATTTGACATCTACTTAGTAAAACCCTGTGAACTGACAAAATCTGTTAATATTTTATTCTAGAATTATGCCGAATTTAGTTATTTTTCAAAATAATATTCAGCCAAAAGGAATGAAGTAAAACATTGTATGATCATCATTTAAAAAAAACTGCTATACTTGGATGATAATATCAGATAATAATATTTTATTAAAATTAGAGGTGAATAAAATAGAGAGTTGATACTAAGTGAAAAATATGTATTTGTAAATGGCAATATTCTTCCTTGGAAGCTTTCAGTATTTACTAAAAAGTAGAAAAGGGAATTTAAGGGGGATGGTAGGAATAGAGAGAAAAATGTTAAGTATGGAGACACTAAACTAAACCATGGAAGAGATGAGCGAACATAGTAAGTTATCAAGGAGATCTTTTCTAAAGCCAGATGACTTTAATAAAAAGAACATATGCCTGCAATGGACAGTAAGGGAGAATAATCTACCCACCTGAATGCACACTGAAACATCAGGGATAAATTTTAGCAAGGTCTGGGCTGCATGGTAAGAAACAACAAAGGAATTACAGATGGAGAGCTCAATGTGAAAACCACATTTTGAAGAATACAAAGTAAATATTGAGAGTAGATTTCAAGCATAACAATAAATGATTGCTACTTAACAAGAAATGACTATTGTGTTTTGTCTCACACTGTAGTTTTATTTTGGCCTTTCTTCTGAATTATGATTTACAGGTAAACAATCTATATCAGATTTTCAGAATAGACCAGTGTATTTCATTGAAAGAACACTGAGTTGCACAGCTGACCAAAGAGATACATCAACATACCTGTACTTTCTTACTACTCAAAATGTGGTCCCCAGAGTAGTATCATCATCATCATCTAATAGTTAGTTGGAAATGCAGACTCCTAGGCTCCACTCCAGACCTACTGCAGCAGGATCTGAATTTTGACAAGGTTCCCAAATGATTTGAATGTGTATTAAATGCTAAGAAGTGCTGTTCTACATATATCTATTGGTTTTTCATTTACATTAAACTGAGTGTAGCTAGATCTAGCTATGCTTTGATCATCACATATACCAAACAAAGATGAACAATTGGGTTCATCAACAAAACTTTTATGGTTGCTGAGTATTACCATGTAGCAGTCCATAGGACCATGGTAGAAAGTCATATTTAGGGGGAAGAAAATCTATAATGTGCTTTTCATCTAAATGTGTTTTTGATGATAATTTTCCACTTAATCCACAAAATTTCAAAAAATTAATAAAGCTGAAGATTGAAATTAGCAAATTGTATATCTATTTAACAATCTTCTTCAAGTACATAAACGGTTATTATATAGGAAACTTTCTTCATCTGATCAAGATACATGAATTTGTTTAGCTATGAAGAAATGACTTTATGTGTGTGTGTGTTTGTGTTGCTAAACACTGAAATCATCATTTCACAGATGCTCTAAAAAAAAGGAAAAGAAATATTATTATATTTAAAATGACTACCTAGATTTATAAGCTACGATTCTGTTAACTGCGCTAGGCTATAATTTAAAATAATTGTTAATTTCAACTAAATTTTGATTATATTAAATCTTACAAGTCACTTGTTTAGAAAACTTTTCATCTCAAAGAGAAAGTGATTTTTACTGTATATTATATGGTCTAAAGTTTGCTAATATATTTCTCTGTCATTTACCAACAAAACATGCTAAAGTTTCAGGTTACTTTTCATTTAATAAATATTTCTCAAACAAAGAAAAGATCAAAAATCATCTTCAACTTGATTTAAGTCAAGAAAGGAAAACAAGATGACAAAGCTCTAGAAACACTGAGAAAAGACAGTGGGATCCATTTGTCAGTGACAGAATGGGAGAGTGAGATCATTTGCATCAGAAAATGCTGCATGGAGTGGTTCATTCCAAATTGTGTTTGCGGAACTCTGACCTCACAAAGGTCTGTGAAAAAGTGTGCACTGTACAACATAAGTTTGGGGCACTCTGAGGGAGTCACAGTGAAGATTAGCATATTAAATTTCTGAGAAGGTCTCCAGTTAAAAAGAAACACACAACTATTTTATCATCATTTTCCAACCATATTTGATTAATGTGTTCATCTATATTTTATTGTAGAACATATACTGATATTTTATAGAACACTTTTTGGGTTGCTATAAGAAGTTATCAATGCCTAGAGCATCAGTTCTAAAGGGATAAAAGCAAATTTAATATTATATTAATGTGCCATTTGAATAGATATTTCTTCCCTTGCTTCCAAAAAATACTGTCCCTTTTGCCTATCTTCAGTGAAAATCCAAAAAAAAAAAAAAAACAGATTTAGCATTCATCAAAAGCTAATCTGCACAAAATAGTGAAGGAGAATTAAAATCTAATACTATTTAATAATGTGAACACATCAGTGGAATTCTGCATATACGACTGGACATATGTCTATACTGAAGTGGAGGCTAAAATATCTATGTGATGTGCTTCTCTTATACTCGTCATACATACATGCCAATGTGATATATTGCTTCAAAACTAGAACAATGAAAGTTTAATTCAGAAAAAAAAACAAACCTACAAGCGTTACACCCTGAAAAGTATTTTTTAAAAATTAACTTTATGTGCACTTTTCTTTATGGAAGTTGTTCTGGGTTAAAATGGTCCAAAGTAGTACATAGAAGAGAAAGAGATATAGGATATGTTTATTTTTTGTGTCACTTAAAGCAATATTTTATTTCCATTTCTATTTCATTAATTATGATGCTTAATATTTTACTAATCTATGTCACTCATAAATTGTAAATCAAGTGTTCATGATGCTTACTTCAAATCATTCTTGTAACAAGATGTATGATTAGATATATTAATTGCTTACTCATTATTTTATGGATCCTGACTGTCTAACCCCATTTTTCTACAAACTTTTAATAAGTATTTACGTAGGAGTTAAATATGTCAGTTTTTTTAATAACAAAGGCAATCAAGTGTAAAATTCATGTATTCTTAGAAGATAATTGAAAATGTCTTTCCTAATGCATGAATATTCTGAACTTCAATCACTTACTAAAAGGTTTTTGTCATACTTGTTGATTGATAAGAGTTAATACAAAGAAGATATACTGAAAGTAAAAGTCTAATGATGCCAACTATTTTAGATGTCTTTAATCACTTTGGTTTTGAGGTTCAGTTAACATAATTTACTTTCCTATATTTATCATTTATAGGGAACTCATCTTTTTTCTATGTATTGATTCATTAATCTTATAAATTTTATAAACAAGATGAAATGTGAATGATATTTTCACCTCGTAGAAATCCTTCCATTTCTCAAGCTGCGTAAACTCAATTTCTCTCCTATTGTCGTTCAGCAAGTCAATATTAGAGTCAAGATGCATAGTCTACGGTTCCCTTGTTCTGTATATTTCCTCAGAGCTTTCAGTTACCCACCAGAGAGCAATGGCATATATTAACAGTGACTTATGGTAAATCATTAGCTTTTGTTCCATTATCCATTCATCCCAATGAGAGCTACCCTATTTGGAATTGACTGCACCTTCACCCCCACTTTGTTTTTAAGGAAAATATCCATTGAGGTTATCAGTAAAATCCTGACAACTCAGGAGTTTTGGCATGCACATTGTCGGAAGTTAGCAGAATGTGTGTCATATTTCCCATTATAAAAATAACTGGGAAAAATGCCACCACTTTGCCCTGCTCACCTCTTTACAGTGACTTTCCCATCTGACTCATTGTTTGGCTTTTCATTTCTCAAGCAAGTTGTTGTGTAAGTTTGCTTTCTATTTTTTTCCCCAGACTTGAGAGCAACACTCCATTTTTAAAAGATGCTGGCCTCCATGCTCACATTGTTACTTTCTCCTCTGAGTTCATAGGTTAAAATGGAAAGAGATTATTACTGGAAGATTATAGAATCTCGGAATCATAGAGCTAGATCAGACTTTAGAGATCATTCACTGATTTGGTAATCCTGCACTGTGGGTAAAGTGGGTCAGAAGTAGGTGTGTATGCAAATGTCTAGGTCAGAATGTCCTTTGACTTACACAAATCTTGGAGTAAGGCTTGGGTTCATGCTCTTATGTGGCAAAGCCTACCCCTAATACTTCAGGCCACAGTTGTAGAGATGAAAATGATAGTCATTCTCTCTGTGAATTGAGAAATATGATAATGTAGAAACAAGTATTTTAAAAATAAAAGTGATTACTGTTGCAAGCTACCAAGAGATTAATTGAGGCCTAAACAAGAAGAAAGACTTTCTTGGAGGCCTAGAGAGAGCTGGGACAAGTCCAGCTCTGATGAGTTCCACTTACTATTGCTGTGTAACAATTGACCCAAAAACTGAGTGCTTAGAACAACTTTACTTTGCTCCTCATTTTGTGGGAAATTCAGCAATTGGAGAAGAGTTTGGCTGGGTAGTTTACACATTGAGTCTCTCGTACAATTGTAATCATACGTCAGGTAGGGCTGCTGTAGTCATCTGACATTTTACCTGAACTGATTTTCTGAGATGTCCCACTCACTTGCTGGCAGATGATGCTGGCTCTTGGCTAGGAGCTCACTTGCGGCTCTTGACTGGAGCATCTACACACGACCTCTCCAACGTGCAGGTCTCGGGGTAGTTGGACTTCCATGATGTCCATGGAAGTATATGGCTTCCCCCAGAGTGAGCATGCCAGGAGAACCAGGTAGAAGCTATATAACCTCTTATGAAGTAACCTTGGAAGCGTCCAGCATCATTGTCACCATATTTCATGGGTCAAAGCATTCACAATCCTATCCAGATTCAAAGAGAGGGGACATAAACCCATATCTTGATGGTAGGCATGTCAAAGAATTTGAGACCATTTTAAAAAACCACCATACTCTGAATTCAGTCTGGTGTACCCTCTTATATATTGGCACTCCTTGTGAGAAACTTCATGTAAAGTTATCATTTCCCATGTCTCCCTAGACAGCCAGGTATATAGTTCTCATGCTGGAACTACACTTGACTTGGAAATAAGAAAAGTGTCATATATTCAATATTAAAAATTTAGCTGCACATAATTTAATAGAAAACCAACAAAATATAACTGAGTACTGCTATGTGAGAGTCCCAAAACTAGGTACTGAAAATATAGCTATTAAAGAAAAAAGTTGTCCTCAAGTCTAGCAGGAAAGGCAAAAAGTAAACACGGAGTTAAAAATAACATTGCTAAATTGCTGTAACAGAAGTATGCACAGGGTTGGCTATGGAAGTGCTTTACTGAACAGGAGGTTAAAGAAATAGCTACAGAGGACTGAGGTTAGATGGGCATCTGGAGGGATCCTTGACCAACAAGTTATCTAGACCCCTCCCTGACCAAAGACATGGCATTCTAAACAGACAGACATTTGAGAAGGCAAAGAATCTGAACAAAAAAATCAAGGTAAATATGATAAGCCTATGGTGTAAGATATAAATGTGGTAGTTACAGAAGAAGAGTTTGGAAAATTAAGAGCCAGAAATTGAAATCTCTTCTATCATGGTCAGGAGTTTGTATGTAAAAATATGTATGGCCATTTAATTTTAACGATATAAATCAAACAATTGAAAAGCAGAAGTTAGTATTTTAAGATTTCTGTGGCAATACTTTTAAACAATGGAAACAGTTTAATTAAAATATTTCAAAGTAGTCAAAACTATGTAAAGTTATAAGAGAATTTGGAGCAGAGAGGAAGCATATTTAAACAAACCACAGATGCTTAATACAAAGCCTATATGAAACATAAATGGAACTGGATGGAAATCAGGTGTTGACTTAATTTAACTTCGTCATGGCATGTGTTGGGTTATGTTCGAATCATCCGGTATTTGCATTTACATATAGTAATCAAGACAGAGCAAGCAACAGGGAGAGCAGAGTCTACATTTTAATTCTCAAAGGACAAAACGCACGGAGCTCACATCAATTGGCTCCTGTGATTTTACTACATGTGAGCTGGCTAATTAAAGTGAGAGTTTCCTAGATCAGGTATAAAACAAAGATCCTTTGTGGTTTAAATTTTCTGCATATGGAACATGTTAAAGTTAGGGTAAATATGCAGGATGTTGTTTATGGCTCAAAGATTTAATTATTTATAAGAAGAATGTCTGTGGAAAACAAATGGGATGCAGGAAAATAATGTAAGAGGAGCGAGCGAGTCTCTAATCCGCAGGCTCAGTGCAATGGAGCCTTTCTCCTCATAGTGCTCTGCAGAGAAGCATGGGCATCCACTGGAAGCTTGTTAGAAATGCAGAATCTCTGGTCCCACTGAATCAGAATCCACCTTTTAACCAGATTTTCAGGTGATTCCTATGGATATTAGTCTCTGGGAAGCACAGATAATTGGGACAGGGCACCGTAGGTTTAGGATAACCTTGAAAACTGTAGTGTAGACTTTTGCATTTGTTTTCATGAGTTGGTTGAAAGAACATGAGTCAAGTCTTGACGAGGAGGAAAACACATAAAGGAATATATAATGATGAAAAAAGTTACAAGAGCAGAGGAACTGAACAAGTAATCAAGAAGAGGCAGCAATTCATATAAATAATTGCTAGATATAGATAGATAGATGGACAGACATGAAGAGCTGAATTAAATCATAGATAGTTAGAAGTAGTCATAGACTGCTAAGTGCCTAAGACAATGGCTGGCACATGGTAGACATTCAATATCAATATTAATTGAGTGAATAAGCTTTACATATATCACTTCATCATATAAAGCAATTTTGCATACATTATTTCACTTTGAGTCTCACAACATGCCCGTGAAGTAGACAGAATGGGTGGTTGGCATCATTAGACGAATGCTTTCAACTTGTCTACCTTGTAATAACTTAAAATCAACAGGTATGACAAAACCTTTTAGTGCATGATTGATGTTAAGTATATTCATGCATTAAAGATAGCATTTTCAATTGTCTTCAAAGGAGGATAATTTTTACATGTTACTGCCTTTGTTTAAGAAAGTTAACTGCTATGTAAATGCTAACTATCTTTGAATAGTGAATTTACTCTTTAATTAATTTACCATATTATCCTACTTTGTTCCATCAAGAATTTAAAGCAGGCATCATGAACAATGCAATAGAAAATATATGAGGGAGATAGGACGGAGATATACCACATTTTCTCATTATTGCAATAGGAATGAAAATAACATGATGCTGTAGGTGACTCTGGGAACTAGGGGCCGCATTTTGCATCTCTTTCTCCTCAAAGCTGAACATTTGGTCATTTAACCCAAGTACAATCTCCATAAGGAAGCGTGTGCTCTAACAAAACAGGCATAAAAACAGGATATTAAGGATCAAAATGCAGAGAAGTAGCAACTTTTGAAAATCACAGTTGAGACCAGGATTTGAAGTTGAACTTTCTGACTGAAAATTGAGAAAATGTTCCTCCATGTTGAATCTCGTTTTTAATTCCAAATTTGGGATACATTGTGTAATGTGTGATCGGACCAAAAGATAGTTGTTTGCAGTTAGTGCTGACCATCTATGTAAATCTGGAACGTATTTTCAACATAACTTGACTCTCAAAACAGCTTGCTAATGCTAAAGGAACAAATAAAAGCTGAAATTCTTATAGTAGGGAAAGAACAAAGGTAATTAAAGAACATATGATTGCTTTATTTTATTGGATAAATATTTGACTTTTATAAAGGTATAGTGGATTATATATTTTATTAAATGAACAATTCTTTCTTAAGATATTGGGACTTATTTTCTATTTTTGAGGACAGAAATTTGTTACTTGACAAATCAAAGATCTTTTTTTTTATAATTCATAGTATATTTTTCCAATGTATTGTCCATTCTACATTTGCTCAAATTTATCATAAGCAAGCGCAAATGCATAATCACTTTAAAGGATAATTTAGGTTTTCTGTTCCATCATTAGTTCCAATTGTCTAAATGCTTAAAATCCATATTTTTTAACTATCAGAACTGGATACTAATCTCTGGAATAAAATCGAGTCAACATGTTATGAAGTTCAACTTGCATTGAACTCTACCAAACTACTTGGTTTGGGGAATTTTCTCTGAAGATGAAAAAGAAACTGTTTTATTCCATTGATTTCCATAAGTGTCCAATGATCTTATCCAATAAAAAATAATTATAATTGCTACCATGTTTTCTATACTGGCTATGCAGCAGGCACTGTTCTGGACACTCGATATATATGCCTCAGTTCTTACAATAATCATTCAAAAAAATGTTATTATCCTCAAATTATGGAAGTGGAAATGGAGGCTTAAAGAAGTTAAATTTTCCCAAGGTCACAGTCAGGCTATATTCACAGTCAGGCTATATTCTAACTACGTTCTCCCTACCACACCATGCTGACTATATATTGAATTATTGCTTATTGTAACAAAGTTACAACTTTAGCAGGATAGCATTTGCATTTTCAGAAGATCCCAGGGTTTTGCATTTCTGCAAATCTCTTAGGAATACTCCTTTAGGTAAGGAGAAGTAATAACACAATATTATTACACATTATTATACAATAACATAATAAAGTCTAGCTCAGAGAAAAAAAGGTAACATGTATTTAAATTTGAAAGAAATGGTAAAGAAGAACAGTTAGATGGCATATGCATGTTGGTAAAGGGACCATATAACTTATTTTCCAACCCGGGACACTTCTGAGAGTGAAAGGGAATAATCACCAGACAGATGGCAGGGCAGCGTGTTTAAACTGGGACTGTCCTGGGCAAACTGGAAGGTATGGTCATCCTGTATACAGGGAGTCATAAATGCTGATAAAGTGGAATTGGTGAATGAGAGAAACAGAGCTGAGATTAACCTGAGCTCTTTCTCAGGAGTGTTTTTTCCTCTATGGCTTGAATTAAGTAATTGCATATACCTTATAGAATTTTTCCTTCTGGGAGAGGTGTGCCAGATGAGGAAGGTTTGTCCAAAGCTATTTGTGTTCAACAAATTCTTCTCTAGTTAGAGGGATCTGATGTAATTAATTAACTTTGAAAAAGGATACTCTCAAAAGGGTTAGAGACTGTCCAAAGTAGGAGAAGAAAGGAGAGGCAAAATGCAGGGATCATTCAGCCTATCATGCCTTCCTGGTTCAGAAGCTGTGTAATTTCCTTCTGAATCAAACTGCACCATTCTTCCATCAGATATTTAAAATGTCCCATAAAGTAAAAAAAATTATGGATAGAGAACTACAAACATACCACATGAAAAATAAATCTGCAAATACTAAATATTTTTGCATTGTGTTGATAATAATTTATATAATTCTAAAACTAATAAAATTGAATTGACTATCCAATAAATGGAATTTTATATCATGTTTGTTATCAGCTAAATAATTGATTATTCCATTTTATATACACACTCTTTAATTAACTTACCGACTCAGAGGTAAGATGCTGCTAATCCATTCATTTCCCCAAGTCCACACACAAAAAAGTACAAAATGTGTGTGAGGATAAGAGCAAAAGGTTGGGAGTTTAATATGAAGGAATTTTTCATCAAAGGAGAAAACAGCTGGTTGAGGTTCCCTCCACCTCCAACTGGAGAGTCCAGATTGCATGGTGATTAGTGACACCTGTTTTCTGCTAGACTTTTCCTGAAGCAGGCAAAGCGTGAGCTTGGCTATAGACGTGTTCTTGGCATCTTGTTGCACTTCCTTTTAAAAACCACATTTTCTTTTAAAGCCAGATATTTATTTTTAGCTATGGTGTGCTTATTTAAAAAAAAATGCAGAGGAAAATTTGCCTGCAGGTAATAGGAAACTATTTACAAGGGGAAAGAGAGGATATTTTCAGTAATTTGGAAAGAGTCTATTTTGGTGTACTCATAAATGTTTAAAAATTTTTGAAAGCTTCACCTGAATCTTAGAGTTTCCAATGATATTTTATTATTAGAAGCATATAACCTACATTACATGACTGAGGGAGCTGATATCTTGGTGTGAGTACCACAAATTAGCTATACTCTTTATTCCATTGCGGCTTCTCTAGTCTTTTGCTCCATTTACCACTTCCTTGGAACCTATATTCATTTATTTTCTTCCTTCCACATGTCAGAGCTGAAATGGATTTAAAACACCATCTGATTCAACTTGGCCATTTTATGGATGAGAATTCTGAGGCCCAGAGTGGGGAAGTGACTTATTCAAGATCACACAGCTTGAAGGTGGCAGAGCTATAACTGGGGTGTGGTGCTGTGTTATGGCAACCCAATAGGAAACTAATACAAGGGACTAGGTAAAGAGAATCATGGAGCCATTGTTGTGAAAAGAATCTCTTTACAACATTGATCCCATTGATTCCAAATTCTTTATTTCACAGTTTATAAAGTTATGGCCCAAGTAAAAGAGGCGACCCCTCTAGGTAGTTACAACAAACAAAGACTGGAACCCATTTCCTAACTCCCAGGCCAGTGGTCACTTTCCAATACCACACAAACCCAGACACAAAAATATCCTGTAGAAATCCTTGGTCCCAGGAGATCGGTATTTCAGAAACTCCATACACTGCTTATGGTTTGGTCCAACACATGATTGCTTTTCCTGTTTCTGCATCCATTTAATGACCACATTTACTGAATGGACTTTTACAGAGCTCTAAGTAGGTGCTAGTCACCATGTCATACCTTGATGATTTATAGATAAGCCCACAGCTGATCTATCACTTTTATCACCTATTAAATTGCCAACTTCAAATATGCACTAATATATGCTTAATTCTAGCATCCCTAAATTTTAATAGCATACTCCAAAAAAATTCACATCATAGTAGTAACTTCTGATTAAAGAGAAGAGGTGATATAGGGAAAAAGTACTAAAATTATCAAAAAGAGATTTGGGTTGTTTTTGTTTAAATTTTGACATTTAATCAAACTGTGTCACCAAACAGAAGAGCTATATACTTGATTAGACTTTAGGGACTGGGTAATATTTAGTATAGATTTGGGGGAAAACACATGATTAGAAAAGACACAGGACTAAAAATTAGAAGATGATTTCTAGATTTGACTTTATTGTTTACTATCTTTGACTCTGGCAAACCACTTAGCCATGTTTCACTTTCTTTATTTGCAAGATGAAAAAATTTCACTCATCATTTAAGATTTCTTCTAGTTTTAACATGATTGAGATTGAAAAAACTAGATATAATTTCAAGCTACGATCTGTTTAGTCAATAGCTGCCTTATGCAGAGGATAGCTCAAGAGACATCCAACTATTTTGACATCCATTTTAAAACAATATGTGCACTCTGTCCTTAATACACATAGCAAAATGCAGTGGCAGAAGTCCTGTGGGGTGGATGGTTATATATACACACATCATATTTATACATACATACCACTCCCTTTTAATAGAAACAGAGAACACTTATTCATATAATCAAAGCCTTTTGTACTATAACGCCTTAGTGTGTGATCTTCCTTTACCTTAAATTGAAAATAGACATCAGTGGACAATAACGTCTACTCCAGCTGACATGATGCTGTATTGTGTTAAGGCCTATATCAATTAAATGTCTGTATATCAGCTTTGACCACGGAGGTTTCATTTTCCCAGCAGAGAGGCAGAATAACCATTGCAACTACTGAGAATGTGATGGGATGGTGCAATCCTCAAGAACTAGGTAGGAAAGTTTCTGCTCCTTAGGGAATTTCTGGAGGATCAAGGACGTTGTTTGATCTTTCAAAGCTCTAGAGACTGCAAAGGCACTTACTTGAGAGAGTTGTAAAGATGAATGAGAGATATGGTGGTCAAGGACAAAACCTGAGAATATACTTTTGTAGACCTCATATTATGGCCATAAAGCTAAGTGAAACCAGAGCCCTCAACTTACTACTCAGCTTCTTTAATCTTGAGGAAAATTCTTCTGTCCTAGCACAGGCAAATCTTGCTCATCTAGTCCTGAAGGTCTTTTCCCAACCTGTTTGTTCAACAGGAGACATTCTTCATAACCACTTTCAAAGAGAGGCATTAAAGGTTAAGAGTACTGCAGGAATAGATATGTATATTTTTTCCCACTGAACAAAATTATTTATTCACTTTTATTTGTCAATGTCCATTTTAGATGCCTCCACAACAGATAATTTAAGAAGCTGTTTATTCGCTTTTGTATAAGTCTCTATTTCTAGTCTGCGTTTAATGAAATATTAGAGTAAATCTTTACTTGTTATTTTAACAATTGTCTATTGAACAGTTAGTCTGGGCCAGGCAGTATGCAAAATGCTGGAGACACTAGAAAACTTACAAGAAGCAAAGAGAGAAATAAACAGAAGAAAATTACATTAAGTTTGACAGAAATAGCTTAAGCAGCCATTGGGGCGGGCATGGGTGGCAGTGTTAGATGAATCTTTCTAGTTAATATGACTAGATGATGCTGGAGAAATGAGAAGGAATCTGGCAAATTTGGTGGGAAAAGTAGGTAGGAGAATGGGATAAATGGGCAAAGAGATAAAAGGTGTTGGTATAGGAGAGTCCACCTTTCTCTAATTCTTTCTGCTTTTATAATTCTGTTCTCCCTTAGAGGCAGCTTCTTCTTCTTCTTTTACAAACTGTGTCTTTTAGAGAAAATTTTGTCCCTGTGGGCTTAGGGGGGAAAGAGCTGACAACTCCCCTAGAGATGCTGGTGAATCAAGTTCTAGTCCTTACCCTACCTCCTCACCCCTGCTGAGTGAAACCTCTCTAACACTTAAAAGGTTTAATCACCTCTCTTTGGATGAGAATTAAAAACTCATTTGTGTAAGTACACGTCATTATCACTTATGTTTATTTTCTCCTTCCTTCTCCCAACAATTGAATCACTCCTTTTATTAACTTTTTTGGGAAAAAAAAATCATGATTTATCTTCTCAACAAAGCAACTGGCTGGATGGTTTTAAATAACACAGACTATTTTTCTATAAGTGAACAACCCTTCATTTACTGGTGGTACTGTAGTTATAAGGTCAAGATGGACTATACTCATAACACTGTGACATATCCCAGAAGTTCAAGTCAGGCCAGGGCCACCAACCCCACCTCCAAGCAACAGAAGCATCAACCCAACTCCTTCCTTCTTTTCCTTGGTGACCCCACCAAAACCATACGGCTCAAACATGGAAGAGGCCTAGTACAATTAAGGATAGAAGAGAATTCTTCTTTTCCTTCCAGCTAAATTGTTCTTATCTTCATTTCTGGTGGAAAAACCTAACAGTTCTATGCCTCTGGGTGTCATGAAATTGCCTTTTACAGACTGCAAGGCCACATACATAGGATTAGAACAGTAAGACCTAAAATGAAATCCCATTTCATTTGTTTCTTATGTGAATCTGAATTACATTTAACCTCTCTTCATCTCCATTTTCTTATCTGCAAAATGGGGACAATCACCTGACCTCTCTTACTGGGCTGTTGTGTGCATAGTATGGAAAAACAACATGCCCTTATACATATGGCAAAATCCAAAGCACTACAAAAATATAAATAATTGCAATTACCTGAGGGTTTAGCAACTGTCATCTCCAAGTCCTCTGGGCATCAGTGTGATTAGGCCCAGACAGTTTATGTACCAAGTTCTCTTACCTATTCATCATTAATAATTCCTTCACTTTCTTCCTTTCCATTTGGATATATTCAGTGTATATAACTGACATGCTGCTGGTGTAATTTAGAGAACTTCATAAAAACTCCCTCTTCCTCCTTCAACAAGACCACATGGCCTTGAAAGACAGGACCATATTTTCCCATGGATAGATCTATTTGGGATGTAAACAGGTTGTAAAGCTCCCTGGGAACAGCTTGGCATCGCCTTTGGTCATAGACGGAGCCCTCCTGGCCACTATCCAGTAAGAAAACAGACTAAGAAAAGTAAGTAATTGAAAGTAAAGGACTATGTTAACGCTGATGGATCATCTGCTTTAGCAAAATTATCATGGAAATTGTAGTAACTATATCCACTGCATTTTTTTTCCTTTTGATTCACGAACATTTTGAAATAACATAATTATATCACTATGGAAAAATAAACTGCCTTTTCCTCGGCCATTTGAAAAAAATGTATTTTTTCACCCCAAATTAATTCTAAGCTTACTGCAATGGAATTTCTGAAGTTATGACCATAGATGTACTTTAATTTAAAAATTTCCCAAATTCAGGAATGGAGCAAAATGTAAAATAATCCATTATGGCATCCTATCTCCTATACAAATATTTTATAAATATTCTATTATGGGTTATTATTTTTACTATTATTTTCCTGTGATTTCAATTATTTCTCATATTTGTGATTGGGACTCTTTATATTTCATAGGCAGAAACATTTTCAAAGAGTAAAATAACTTAGCAATATATTTGATTGATTCAGGAGTTTCTTCTTGAGCTTGGCCAAAAGACCATGAAGATTCAACTTATAGTGTCATAAAATAAAGCCTACCACTACTAGATGAATATTATATTATTGGAATTAAAATTTCATGTGTTCATAGATAATTACTAATTGATACCATATATAGGTATTAAAAATTTAAAGAAATTCTCAATAACTTTACCATAGATTTGTTACTGTCTCTGTCAGTGGGTGGGTGGGTAGAGCAGTCTCCCCTCACACTGGTCATGTGTCCAGAGGAAGGGATATAGTGGTTGCATTAGAGAGTTTTTATTACAAGCTTTGAAATCTTCAGGTCTATTCCAAGGCAAATTCAAAGAGGAATAACCAATTTTCCCACAAATGATGTAGAAATGAAGTGCAAATAGTAACCAGGGGGACAAAATGGAAATCGAAGTCATTGATTTATTCAACAGCTCATTGAGGGCAATTATGCACTTATTATTTTAAATGCTTCATTTATAGGTGAGAAAAGATATAGTCCATTACGACAAGGAAGTTACAGTTTACCAGAAGGGGTGATGAGAAAGCAAATCTTTGAGCTCAGAGAAGATGAGAGTGGAATCAGGGCAGGAATAGGTGTGAGGTAGGACTGCACCTTGAAGTCTAGCTAGTTTTCTAACACCATTTTATTGTTGCTTCAAGTATCTCTTTCTTCCTCTAAATCTGAATATCGTTAGCCCAAATCTTCATACATGCCTTTTTCTCAGGATAGAATTTGAAAATGAACTTATGACGTAGCTTCCTGAGTCCCCCTGGTCACTGACTCTTACTCTGGGGAGTTGTCTCTTATCTAGACTCTCAGAACCCTCCAGATACTTGTATTACAACACTTATTGGTTCCAGAATAACACAAGGACTGATAAACTCCTCAAAGGTAAAGAAGGAGTCTCATTTGAATGAGCACTTCTAGAACCTAGAAAGTGCCTATCCCAGGGAAACACTTTAATATTCAGTGACTGAATGAGTAAACACAAGGCACCAAAATAAATAGATTTTGTTATTTCTTAGAATTTATTTTACTCAGCAGTCATTTAAACAATAATGTGAATATAAAAGGAAAAAAGACCAATTGTCAAATTATTTCTGAGAAACATAAAATTAAATTAACTAATCATAGAATTTAATTACCTCAGGGGTGTATTTGACAAGAGTATAGAAAATTTTATAAAGTACAGAGATACTGGAGATAAATTTCATGTAATGTGAATACTTGAATAGCATTTGTGTTTTTTCATTTAAAGGTTATCAGTTGTATAGAATTCAGACTGGATACATCCATGCTCAATATTTTCTCCATTAGATTTAAAAATTCCTAAACTTCCTTTGTAATTCCTCCCCCCTCCCTCCACCTATCACACATAGTTCCATAAGCTGACACCCAAATGCATGTGTGTAATGACAAAGTACCAAATTCCCTAATTAGAGCTGAATCTCGAATTTGATAATCTCAGACACGCTATTAGCAATAACTTTGAAATGTCTATGAGTGGGTTATTAAAAGGGAGGTCTTATCCAAAAATACAATTTGGGCACTTGGAAAGTGTTAATAACGTCTTATCAGCAGTATGTTTCTTAATTGGAAATAATAAAAGAAGCAGCATTATCACAAGTTATCAGACTTTCTTAGTTATGATACTTAAACATCATGAGACAGGTGATTTATTCAACTATTTGGAGCTTCTCCAGAAAAGCTAGAACATAAATAAAACACAGAAGAGCAGCAAATCTGGGGAAATCACAGTGCAATTTAGGAATTGTGAAGAGGTTACGCTCCCCCCACCTTCCGGGTAGCATCTTTAATGCACGTGGTGCAGTTAATCTTTGACAAATGACGACACTTCTGTACTGATACTAATATGCGGATTAATTCCATACCGATCCAAGTACACCTGCAAAAGCCATTGGAGGGAACCCGTCTTATATCCTAATTCCTCCAGTGACCTAGAGAGAGGAACCTTGCTTACATTTTTTTGTAAACTAAATTGGGTCGTGTATTATTGTGAACTGCCCTAAGGAAAGCCAGCTCCTATATGAAATCACAACTATTGATGGAAGTACATTTTCTTTCTCCTTCCTGCTGTATCTATTAAAAATGCACAGTTTATCTTTTGAACATATATTCCCTAATTTTGTCTTTCCTTGATTATTCTGTACCAATAAAAAATTTACAAAGATTTGTAAGAAGTGGTACTATTTTCATTAATTTATATGGGTCTCATATATTGGAAGCTTAAAGACAAAATATAAAGGCAACAAGAAGACAAGAATATTTGACTGGAAAAAGAAAAGGCCAGTAGTTTTACTGTAAAACATTCACCAAGCTAAATGTGTTTCAGTTGCATTCAGAACGAGGACTGAAAATAATTCAACTACAGAGAAAATTAGCCTGTAATGCTAAGAGCAGCCCCTGCTGGTTACTGTCATCTAATTGAGGCAAGGGAAATTTTAAGGAAAGAAGTTGAAATAACAGAACAGAACATACTGGGGAATTTTTTTTCTCTTTCAATAACACAAGATCTCTCCTTCGACACATTTTCAATACGTGACCTGCAATGTTTCCACAAACCACATAGGAATTATCGAATATCTAAATCTCAAAGTTTTTTCCTTTAAAGCAATCATTTTAAAAAAATAGCTCAACCAACCACCCACTTGACAGAGAGTTTTCCCAGATCAGCCTGCCCAAAAGTCATGTTATAAGAGGAAAACTAAGGCAGCATTATTGTGGGTATATATTTGTAGTTTGAACTAAAAGTATAACTTGACTGGACTCACACATTATTAGTCTGTAGTTTTTTAAATGCATAATAGAGGCATATTAAAAATAATAAAATAACATATAAGCTTCTAACTATGGCTCTATAAATGAAACAGGATGCAAACAAAAGTTGATTTAAAATATTTAAAAACTATGTTCCTTTTTTCTGTCACCACCATTTTTTTGAAAGTAATGGAAAAATAATAACAAAAGGAATTAAAACAAACTGAAATAATTCTGCACTTTATATTTTTCCTTTCCTCCCTTGATTTGTCCTCCCAAGTATGTTGTGCCTAATTCCAGCACAGTAGTTATCTGTCCACTTGTCTTTAGTCACATATTTAAGAAAAATTTGAGATGATTTGTGTGTGCACACATTACCTCTATCTTTTAAAAAAATCATACAAGTTTTGCTTAACACTTTAGGATTAATAGCCAAATTATAAACATTAGTAGATTTGTTTAATTCAATGCCATTATGAATTCGTCATTGACTAACGCTGGATTTTCAAATTTTCCTTGTCTTTGAATTCTAAGTGTTTTGCAAAGTGTGTTCTGTAGAATCAGTGTTATAAGATGTTACTTAAAAAGAAATAAAGTCCTTAAAGCCTTAGGGGTTTAAAAAAAATTCTGCATATCATGTTCTCTTAAAGATTCAGAATGCAAATTAGGATATTAAACTCTGTGATAAATCCTTTAGTAGAGACACATGTTTAACTTCCTCTAATCCAGGTTTCATCAGACTTTTTGGTGATATGGAACCCCATTTTCATAGCAAACCTAGCAAGATCTCGCTGGATTTATCTCTTTGGGGAACACACTTTGTGTAACACGATTCTAATTCTTTGAAGCTGAGTGCTAAGTGTATGTTAATCCCAGTCTTTACCTAGCACCTCCTCATCCTTAGGCATGTCAGGACAGTCAAGATTGATCCAGGGAAAAAAGGTATCACAGATAACTGTCCTGGCCACAACCCCAGGGCTGTGCCTTCTTGAGCCTGACCCACTGAGCCATCATCAGTGACTATCAATCACGCATAGCCTGAATATCACATTTTTGATGCTCCACTGTTGTCGATAGGATCAAGTCCAATCATCCTTCCATGTCATCTGGTTTGACCTATGCCCTGCAATCAATACTTGTACACCCAATGATATATATTATTTTATGTCAATCTCCACGCCTTTGCTCATGCTGGTCCTTCTGCCTAGAATATCCGTACTCTACTTCCTTACTTGATCAATTCTAGACAAGTCAGAATTTGTATTGGTGTGTTTATCTCATCCACTAGACTGTGAGCAACTGAGGGCAAGTACAGCAAGCAAAGCACTCTGATATTTTCTATTTATTCTTTCCTATTCTATCCACTTTCGTTTTAAAAGAAATTGATTTCCTGACCCATTCGTAGCATGCAAACTGTGGTTTGAGAATAATCACATTGAGTCTCATCTATTTAAACTGCAAGTTGGGCTGACTCTAAGGTACTATTATATTGTAGCTGTATATAAACAATTGGAAAAGAAAATAAACATTTCTATTTCTTTCTTTCCGTTTAAATAGATTATTTTTATGAGCAGTTTTAGATTCACAGCAAAATGGAGCAGAAGGCACAGAGATTAGCCATATACTCCCCTTCCATGTACACACACAGCCTCCCCCATTATCAACATCATCCACCCGAGTGGTACGTTTGTTACAATTGATGAACCTATATTGACACGTCATTATCACTCAGAGTTTGTAGTTTACATTAGGCTCATGCTTGGTGTTATACATTCTATGGGTTTGGACAAATTTATGCAGACATGTATCCACCATTATAGTATCATACAGAGTAGTTTCACTGTCCTTTTCTTTTAAAAATATTATTTCAAATAATAGATGATTATTTTTGAATATTTAGAAAATAAAAATATAATCATACATAATCAAAACATCTAAAGATTACATCTATTAACATAGCTTGCATTTTTTCAGTCTTTGAATCTGTCCATATGTGTACATAATTTTTACAACAAATGTGTCATACCATACATTTTATATCTTGCTTTTTTGTTTAACACAACAGTACAATATATACCTCATTAAATATTCTACAGTAATTATACTATTTTTAAAGGTGCATAAATATTTTATTGTGAGAAAGACAAGTCAAAATATATTAATCAGCATTATATAGCTGAATTTTGGATTTTTTAGTTTTTTTTTCAATGTTACAAATCACATGTGATGAACATCCTAATAGGTTTATATATCTGTGATTATCTCCTTAAAACAAACTCCTAAATTAGAATTGCTTGGTTGAAAGATATGTATATTTTAAACAGTTTTCATGTATATTTTAAAATTTCCTTTAAAAAGTTTTAATAATTTATAACTCTACCAGTATGATGATTTCTCATACCTTATTGGGTATGTGCTTAAACATAAATGACACAAATAAATACCATAAACAAGTAAATATCATAAATTAAAAAATAGGTGAAATGTACACATGTTTTAATTTGTCTTTCATTGCTAGTGAGACAATTATTTCCATATTAATATTATATTAACTTATGTATATTGAACTATTGTTCTTATTTTTAATATTTAATTCATATTTTATTGATCTTTAAAACTTTTTATACATCAAGCATGTTATAAGTATCACAAATAAATATACAATTAAAAATATATTTTTAAGATGCTTTTTTATGCATAGGGAAAATCAATATTTTCCTTTGTGATTCTTATCTGTAGTTTTATGCTTAAAAATAGCTTTATCAATATCATATAATATTAATCACCAATTTTCTTCTATTAATTGTAGCTTCTTTATTTTTATACAAATAATATTTTAATATGTCTTACTTGGCAATCAAGCCCTGGGATGGGGAAGGAGACAAAAATCCAATATTCTGACTTTCAATTTTAGGATCTTCTGTTAATTTACTAACAACAATTTAGAGTAAATATGCTGCCACATTAAATTTATATAGATTGGAAGGTATTGCCAGTTTTCAGAAATAATAAATTGGGATAAATAGGAGAATCAAGATGTTATTGGACAGTCCCTTAGCAGCCTGTATAGATAGAGTTTAGAATATCTTTTTAAGGTGATTACTTCTTTTTGTATTCATACAGAATGGAGTTTTCAAAGCAAACTCCTAAATATATAGAATACTTTTCATTTTTCCTTCCAAAAATCAAATATTAAGTTAAACTGACACCTGGGTGAAATTTAAACCCTCAAACTCATTTCAGAGGGAGAATATAGGTTTAATTTATTCAAACTAGATCTAAAGATGTTTGAGTATTCCAACTGTTTGATTTCAACTATTTAAAAAAATGCACACTGACAACTTTTTATACAGGATATCGACAAGGACTGAAATTACATTTTCCATAATACTTAAAAATTTGCTAGGTTTTAGTCATGTTTTAGAAAAGCTCCTTGATAGTAAAATTATAGTGGTGGAGATCAATTATAAAGAGCAGTATTCAAAGAAATAAAATCTGTGATTATTTTTATTTAAAATTCTTAACTATATTTTAATTTTTGAATGTAATCAACCACTATTCAAATGCAGTTTCATTCACCTATTCATGACAAGGTGTAAAAGTAGATTTCTCTAAGTCATAATATTAACACAAATTTCCTCTGTTTTCTTTGGCCAAACCCAAGTCTTAGTACATTGCAAATAAAAGCATACTTTTAAAATATTACAGAAGATAGATAGAGATGTCAGTAAAAAATATATATATATATATATATATTTACACATACTCAAATAATGCCATTGTTAAGAAAAATAGACATAAAAAATTGACAAATTCCCTCTGAGTCACTGACGGCTATGATACAAAATTATTGCTTATACTGTTCTGCAAATCATTTCGTTGTTCAAATAAATTGAGCAAGTGTTTGTTTTTACATATATTCCTAGATAAAAACAAGCAGACATTTTTTAAGAATGATCTGACCTAGATTTGAGCATGTTGAGAGGACAGTTCCTTAGAGATGGTGAGGGAGTCTGCAGAAAATGCAGAGAAGACTCAAAGAAAATATGATAGCTGTCCTCACTCATCTAAAAGAACTGCCATGGAGATGTAAGGGGGCACACTTGATCCAGTCGCTTCAGCACACAAAGGAAGTTATGATCAAGAGCAGAGATAAGAAAGATTTTAAATGGAAATGGGGCCACTTCAATTTTTATTGCCAAATTATTTTTTCTAACAGCTCAGAAGAAATACACACACACACACACACACACACACACACACACACACACACACACACACACACACTGTTCCCTCACCTTATCCCTAGGAAGAAAAAACTTGGAATGATCCAAAACAATGTAATTCTAGGAGGATCTAGAATAAAACTCTGGCCTTGAATCTTATTACAGTGTCTTTTGCAGCTTATATATAATAGCAGAAGAAGTGTAGCACTGAAAATAATGTTGACTGTTGAAATCAAAGAACTTGGGAGAAAATTAGTCACTGAAAACATGAGTAGATAGATGGAGATGATAGAGATGGGAGAGAGATAGAGATATAATAAACTCAGATTTTCAGTGACTAATTTTATATTATCTCTATCTATCTGTTTGTATGTATTGAGCAATCGGTCTATATATCCATATAGCAAAATATATCTCCATATAGATTAATAGAAAGAGAGAGAAATATTGAGAGAGAGATTGGAGTGGTCGATACCTATTTCCCCTCAAAACACAGCTCTACTTTAACTTGTTAGAACCCAAATATGATGAATAGCAAAAAGAATACTTCTTAAATATACTTAAGGAAAGATAAATCTTTTCAAAGTCGTGTGCACTTTTGTTTTCTAATGTAATTTGAAAGGCAAGGGACCATTTTACAGAACATTCATAGAATTAGAAAAGGTCATTGATCCGAATCCCTTGTCTTCTGGCAGGGAAAGCTAAAAGTAAGTACACAATAAATCATGTATACAGCTGAATACTCTTAGGGGGAAAAAAAAATAGTACCCTTTGATTAGGCCAGAATGAACATATGCATTTTTTTTCATAGCACAAATTCCATTCAAGGTGAGAAATTATACTTCTTTGAGAAAAAGTAGGACAACCTATTATTTTCTTTTAAAATATTTATTAAAGTTTGAGGTTTTAATTAAATTTTTAAGAGGTTGCATTAAAGCTCAACTTGCTATTATATAGACTTTCCTCCATTCATTTATATTCAATAATTCAGAATTCATTGAGTTTCTATTATGTTCCACGCAATATAGGTACTAGACTTACATAGCATAAGAGAAAAAAATGGATCATTAAAGAGTACAAAAATCTCAAAAATGAGAATATTTCTTTAAAAATATAATCTAATTCTTCTCTGTTCACCACCCCGTTCTTTTGTTTCATTAAATTATTCATGTTCACATGATTCCCAGAAAATAGAATATATTTCTTTTGTCACAGGAAAACTTGAAAAAAAATACTATTCATAGTTGTTCAGATATCGCCAGCAAAATTTACACGATGCTCTTGGTTGACCTGATCCATTCTCCTCTCTATGAGTAACTCAATTTTGATTTCATTAAAGTTTTATTCCATTACTATTATCCCTAGGACTCCACCGCCTTAAGATGCCATTTTATTCCAGGGTTGGGTTTAGCAGGCCTCAGGCCCTGATTTCTCTAACTGGCCTCAACCAGTTAGAGAAATTCTTAGACCTAGCCAGTGACTGGTTAAGGGATTGACACTTGATTTAAGATTATCCAATCAGTGTGAAGCCCAGGACTTGTTTTCTAAACTTGAAGGGAAAAATTGCTTGGCCTAGTACATGACCTGGATTATGTTTCCTCATTTGCTCCTGGCAGCCATTTTGTGACGTCAAAAAGAGCCTGTCAGGGGCTGGCCTGGTGGCCTAGCAGTTAAGTTCGCGAGCTCCGCTTTGGTGGCCCAGGGTTTCGCAGGTTCTGATCCTGGGCATGGACAGACGCAACACTTGTCAAGCCATGTTGTGGCGGCATTCCATATAAAATAGAGGAAGATGGGCACGGATGTTAGCCCAGGGCCAGTCTTCCTCAGAAAAAAAGAGGAGGATTGGCAATGGATGTTAGCTGAGGGCTGGTCTTACACACACACACACACACACACACACACACACACACACACACACACACACAAAGCCTGTCAGAAAATACTCACTTGATACAGGATTATTCTAAAAGAGTGTCCTAATAGAAAGTACATAATAATTTGCTAACGTTTCAGCATAATATTATTGACCAAAGAGCTGATTTTATTTAATTAGTCTATATCCTCTGGATGCCATCACAGGGTTAAATTAAAGAGTTAAAATAATTTCATTATTCAATGAATGAGGACATTGATTGTGTGTTCCAGAACAAAGACTTTTTAACAAATAAAAGGGCTGAAGTGCAGTTCTTATTTGGCCACAAAAAGTGGAATAATAATAAAGCCAAGATAACTCTAATGTGGGGTTGATACCAAGCAAGGGCTCAATCTACTCGCTGCAAGATAAAAGGCTAAACACGCAGTGTTGGAGAAAGAACTTTAATAAGCCACAAGTGAGCATAATGGAAGCTGCTCGACTATCATCCTAAAAAACCCATCTTAAAGGGGAACTGATTTGGAAATGACTTATATAAGGCAAATGGGACTGGGAGGGGGCTCAGAAATAGCAGGTGATGGATGACCACAGAACGTTGGGCGTCTCTCCATAGTGGATTTGCTGAATGCAACATTCCTGCAGAATCTAAGAAAACCTCAGTTCCTTCCTTATCTGGGACAGAAGGAACAGTTTGGGCAAAGGACATAAATTTTCTGCTAACAAGTTATTCTTCCTACTGGTCACAGATTAGTTTACCCACATGCAGCTCTAAGTGTTTTTCCACACATATTAGCAAAATAGACAGCCTAAATTTAGTATCTCCTCCATAATGGACCTTAGTCCTTGGGGAATCCAGGAGAAGAGGCCTGTAAACCAGCCACGGTTCGGGCCTGGAATCTCAAGTGAAATCTGACATAGCCAAGTAGGCTGCTGTCTAACAGTCTAGCAAGTAAGGTAAGAACCTCGGAGTCATTCAATACTTCTCTTTAGAAGACTGTCTTCTGAGTAGCAATTTGTGGTCTCTCGCGGGTTCATTTGTCCATTCAGAAAAGTCAACGTCTAGAGCATGAAGCTAGCCAAGGTTTGGGTGATCCAGGTTGTGATGTACTTCTGTGGCATGGTATCCATTACCTGTGGTATTTCTTGTATGTTCCCATCTTGTGCTTCCAGGATTTTAATAGGATGTGATGCTCTTATAAAAAACTAACTGGTTTCCAAAGGCTTACATGGAAATCAGTCCTATAGTTGCAATTAGCCACACCAGGATATAGATTTTCATGTCTTTTTAATCTTTATTTGGGGGGGGTAGGTGAAATATGGTCTCATCTCTTCTATGAACTAAATGGAATATGGAAGGGCCCCTGAGTGTATTTCTTTACATCATCCTTTCAGCCTTTATTTTTCCTTTGTGGTCTGCTCACAAGTTTTCTTGCCCTGTGCCCTCTGGTAGAGTACTTAAAAAAAAATGACTCTATTTTATCCAGGTGAAAGAAACACAGCTTTTACCTATAGAAACATTTATTTCCCTAAATTGTAAGAATTCAGGATTTAATTCTGACTGAGATCTGAGCATCAACTAGCCCTTCATCTTTTAGAAATACACAAAACTTAAGTGTGTAGGGAGTTCTATGGAGTGCCTTCTTTGGGTAAAATATACAGAACATCTACATCTTTGTACACAGCAACTCTATTGGTACATTTTGGCCTGAAGAGTTTGATCATTGTCAGGAAATCTAAATAGATACGCCTGTATCGACTGTCATGAAGGCATTTAAAACTCCACATGTAAGGAAATTATTTACTCAATTACTCTCTGGTGGCTGATCCAAGAATAAGACAATAAAAATAAATATTTTACCAAAAATGAGCTACATCACTCATGAGGGATAGTGTTACAAATCAAATCCTGATACATCATCCACCACTCACAGATAACCATATGCATCTCTTATGTAGGCCTTACCATGCTATACTGAGTCATAAAAAAGAATGCCATTCACTTCTCAGCGCCCTGAGGAATGAAACTCGGACATTCAGAAAAAGAGAATAAGAAACATTATGTCATTCTAACTTGGAATTCTTAATTCCCAACCTCTTTCTCCGGAAATCCCTTTCTTATACAGTTATGTTATTTAATCTTGACGACTAGGCAGTCATGCTATGAATTAAAATTTTAAAAACTTAGAGAAAAGTTTGTATTCATAAATAAATAAAAATATAATTCCTGCTCAGTTCTATTGTAGTAAATAGCAGCCACATTTTACTGGCAAGGAAATCTTTTCTTATGATCAATGACTTGAAGAGTTCATCTGGCTACCTTAATAAAGTGAAGATTAGGCACATAAAATTTTAAATCTGGGCACATAAAACTGAAAAATTTGGACATCCCATTAGCTGCTTTTCATTAATTATTACTTAATCATCAAGTTAAACATGTTTAATTTCTTTTACCTTCTCTTTATCACTTTAAAAATTGAAAATTTCTCCCTGGATTTGAGCTAAACACAAACTATAGATAAACAAAGTATTTCTGGTGGAGACCAAAGTGCATTCCACATATTTCCTTAAATGTCTTAGCCTATAAACTGAGTCCCACCAATGTTGTGAGGAGAGGCCTATAGGGAAGAACAGGCTAAGCAGAACCAGCTGGAGAGGATTACAATAAATACCGGAGCGTTTATAAAATACTATTAGAAAGAAGCCATTGGTTTTCAATACTGTTTGCTAGTTCAAAGGGTTATACTTCCTTGGAATGACCAGGAAAAATAAGGCCAGAATATTGATAAAATAAAGATTCCATAAACACCCCAAACAGAATAACCCTTTTTGTCTATGTAGTTATTTAATTACTTTTTAAAAAAAATTCAGAAATATTAAAGTAAAATATATTTCAAAGAAATCATTAAAAACAGTCTTGGAATCTCATGTGATTTATATTAAGCTTTATGTTGGCAATAATTTGCTATTTTTAGGAAGTAATATATTTCAGTTTTTCTAAAAGTCCTGGTAATTTCATTCTCAAAGATTTTCCTATAAAAGGCAACCTAGAAATACGGGTAAGATACAAAATGTCATTGTCAGAGCAATTAACATCCATTAGTCATGAAAGTCAAAGTTTTTTATAAATGTAAATATGCTTCACTCTTCCAGGTCAGAAAATAAACCAACTAAAGATGAAATCAGGGTAATGAATTCAAAGCATTGGTCAAGCTTTTAAAATAAAGGTCAAAGGGAGCATTTCCTCAATTTATGTTCCGTTCTCTGGGGTGTGAGTTACTACTTTCTAAAGAATGAGCTACTGGTATGTGTCCCACATAGGATATCTAGGTCAGAAGAGAGGGTAAGGTAATGTAGCAGACAGACTACAGATTTCTTCCAAGCTTGTGATAGAAAAGGAAACAATTTACTTTGTTCCAAAATTCTTGCACTCATCAACACACTGAGTTATCATTTGAGATTTTTCTCATTGAGGACATTTTGTCCTTTTTATGTTATTGAACTTGTACAAATGTATCCTCTTTTGTATCCTTTATGATTCAAATCAATAAAGCCATATAAAACTAAGCAAATTGACTTCGAGTCAGAGACCATATTGATTTAATGATAAAGTTGTTCCTTAATAATTTTCCTTACACTATCGCCATTGTTTGGAATGCAGTGTTGTATAGGAAAAAAGATCTACAAAAATATATTTTTCCCTTAATTTTGGAATGGAAGACTTAATATCTTTTATGTGCTTTAAGAACATAACTAATAAAAATTATTTTGGTAGAGAAAACTTAAAAGTGGGAATTGTATGTAGTTTTACATAAAGTGTTTATTCTGGCAATAAAACTTAGAATTAGGAGATGTTTTATTTAAGTCATTATTTCAAGATCAATGTCAAAGAGTTTGACAGAGAACTTGTGGATTCTATTCCTTGTTGATGCAGCGAACACAAAGTCATGTAAAGTTGAACTCTACTTTTATTACTTCCACAACTTACCCTTGTCTTTTTTCAGTGGATCACCTTGCTATCTACTTTAACAAGAAAATACATCATGAAATACTACACTTTTCCTAAATCTGCACCCAAAATTTCTCTATAATCTGTTATAACGTAAGTCGTGTCTTACTAACTCAACTCCTCCACTTACGGGCTGAATCCTCACCTGACTACCTTTTCAGGAACGGTTACTTCATTTATCCTCCCTATTCTGCCCCAACTTTTCCCACCCAACCATTTACAAATATGTAGTAGCAACTCTTGTTTTTAAAGAGAGAAAAGAATCAAGAGATAAACAAAAATAAAAATAGCCTCATTTGATGCCGCATCCACTTCGAGCTTTTGCACCATTTATCTCCTCCCCTCACAGAAAATACTTCTCAAGAAAGTTGCCTCCATTTCATCACTTCTCATTCTCTCATCCACATCATTCTAATATTCATTTTCAGCATTCCAATTCAAACTGTGTTTATCACGGTCATCAGTGATCTCTATTTTACTATACAAAAAGATCAATTTTCTCTCTTTGTCCAGCCCAGTGGCTCCCACTGGGCTATTTTCTCCCTCTCCCCCCCGCCCCCACTAGGACAATCGGCAATGTCTGAAGGCATTTGGGATTATCAAAACTGGGAGGTGTGCTGCTATCTAGTGGGCAGAGATCTGGGATGCTGCTAAACATTCTACACTGCACAGAACAGCCCCCAACAACAAAATATTATCTGCCCCCAAAGGTCAATAGTGTTGAGGTTGAGAAACTCTGATCATCTCAACATTTCAACAACACTCCACAGTTGTAAACACTTGTTCATTGTCTGTATCTCTCACAAAGAACATAAGCATAGTGAGAATCAGGGCTTACCTGTCTTATTTTTCATTGTATTCACTGGGTGTGGAAAAGTGACTGGTCCCAAATTAGGCATGGAATTTCTGCATTTCATAAGTAATACTGTGCTCACATGATTATTGTGCTTCTAGCAATCTAGTTAAATCTTGGACTAATGGTAAAATATATTTGTTTCAGCCTTGCTGAAGAGTTTACCTAACTTCACCCCCTCTTGGTACAACTTTTCCAGAGTAGTTACAGTGAAGTTCTTGTCAATTCTCATCCTTCTCTCCATCTATATGCTGGGAAATGAGAAAACTCACAGACTCAAGGCTTTCTTAGAGGCTAGAACTCCATGTAGTTAAGGAAAAATAGAGCTCAAAGTAGCTTGAGTTCAGCTCTCTTATTATTGATATTTATGAGCATTTTGGTTTATTACAGCATTTTAGGCTAAATAGGCCTTTTTGAGCTGGTCAAGAATCTCAACCATCATTTATATTTTGAATTGTTTGTTTGTTAATTATTTCCTACAAGGAAATGGATTCTAGGTCTCAAAATAACTTCCAAATGAAGTTGAGAAAACCAGTCCTTTGAACATTGAGAAATATCTATAGTAGAAAACACAATAGGAATTACCAGAAAAAAAAATCAGTGAATAATGAAAAGGTCAACATTGATACTCTAGTCTAGATGATAAAAATAATGTGAATTTCCTTCTCACTACAAAATACAAATATAAATACTACCTAATAAAATTATTCATGCAAAAATTTCATCTATAAGAAGTAAATTAATTATATTTCAAAGAGAAAGAAGCCACTATGTTAGTTTTTAATATGCAAGGTGTTGGTTATAATTATTGCATGTAAAAACATTTAATTCTTCCATCAAATTTTTAAACCTATATTAAGCTTCATTCTCTGTCATTCTCCATAACCATTCAGAGCCTGCTCCTTAGAAACTGAGTTCATGTCTGCACATCTTGGGAATAAACATAAAAGCAGGATGGAGTGTGCTGTAACAATGAAATATGACCATTCCTTTCTGCCTCACATATTTTAGATTATCATTTACTGTCGACAATATAATATAAAAGGTACTTTGTTTAAGCAGTAAGTTTTAAATTCTTACTGAGAACAGTAGTAAACATTAATGATTTTACTTTAGACTTTATCAAAAATTTTCATGGATTCGGTACACAAATTATATCCTTCAAGTCAAAATAAAATAGATTAAATTATACCTTTAGATAATGAGGCTGCAAGAGAATGTCCTCAGATGAGTTTTCAAAGCCCAGCTCACATTAAAGGATGGGCAGGTTTTATCTGAGTCTGCACTTCTATTTATGAGAGTTATTAATTACTACATATTTTCTTTCAGCAATTCTAGAAGTCTGTCTACCTACATCCATTGAGGCATATGTTCCAAACAAAACACTTATTGGTGAAAAAGGGAATTTTTGCTGTATAATCAGTTTTGTGTATGAATTGGCTTCTGTGTAGAGAGCACTTAACAACCTCAGTCTCCCTTAATACTGAATGCACCTAGCATTTTCAATGTGAAAATGCCCAACACCACACAAACCAGGACAATGCTAAATTTTACTCACCTAACATTCAGTGTCTACTGAAATGCTTGCAGAAAATTTTTTATTTGTGTTGTTGCTTATATCAAATAGCATCAGCCACAAAATTGCTTTGGCTTCATGAGATTCATCTGATTAATGAGGAAGGATGAGGTAGATGAACCTTATTCTTACTCCTTCACAGTATGTGGGGGCTGATCTTTGTGTATGTGGCTCTTTATAAGGAAATGTTATGGTGTTTTTTCTGGACAGCCAAATCCTAGTCCCCACTAGATGGCAATTTCACTCATTGAAGTGTCTGGAAGTGAAGAGTGACAACGCAGCACAACTTCTCATGGGTTGTTTACACTGGTAAGGTATCTTTTGAGGAGGACATCTGAGGAAAGTTCCCAACTGGGTCCTATGGACTAGATCTGAGCCCTAAGAAGAAAGAAAAATCAATTTGCTGAAAGTAGTTTCACCGAATTATCAGTTTTCCAAAGGAACATAACCAAATTTATGAATTCTTGGTTTATACCTTTAAAAGCTCTGATGGTGATATGTAAGAGCTTTAACTAAAAAGATTAAACAGTTTTAATAACATGGGGACCAAACATCCCAGTTTGCCTGGTAGGGCACAATTTTTCTTTGGGCAATTATTAACAATGCCCCCTTTTACTTTTAAAGTGTCCCCAGTTGGAAGATAAGTTATATGGCCTCACACCTGTCAGATTGGCTATTATCAAAAAGACAAAAAATAATAAGTGTTGACAAGGATGTGGAGAAAAGAGAACCCTCGTGCACTCTTATTGGAAATTTTAACTGGTGCAGCCACTATGGAAAACAGTATGGAGGTTCCTCAAAAAATTAAAAATAGAACTACCATAAGATCCAGCAATTCTACTTTGGGTATTTATCTGAAAGAAACAAAAACACTAATTTGAAGAGTGTTTGTATATGCACCTCTATGTTCATTGCAGCATTATTTATAGTAGTCAAGATATGGAAGGAACCTAAGTGTCCATCAGTAGATGAATGGATAAAGAATATGTGAGATATCTATAGACATATAGGTATATACATATATATGTATACATATACACACACACACGCATTTATGCAATTGAATATACTCAGAAGTAAAAAAAAATGAAATCTTGCCATTTTGTGACCACATGAAAGGACCTAGAGGATATTATGCTAAGCAAAATGTCAGGCAGAGAAATGTCAATTATACTTCAATTTAAAAAAAGACATATCTGACTTTGGTTATTGATAAAAAAATACTTTTTTGAATGTTAACATGCTATTTGTGAAATTAGGAAAACAATCCTAAAAATTCTAAAAGATGGGCAAACAGAAATTAATATAAAAGCAAAAATTCTTAAATGAAACTGATTTTTTTCATTAAGCGATATGGATAATTATTCAACATTCTTGATACAGACTTGAAAACCAGTTACAGCATAACTGATTGGCTTGGACTTGTTACTTAAGCTCCTCATCTGTAAAATGGTGACAGAAACAGTGTCATGAAGCTGAAATGAGTTAGTTTCTGTGAACTGCTTCTAACATGACTGGCACATAGTACTATACAAGATTTAGATATAACTGTTAATCATAAATTAGTAGATTGGGAAAAATCAGTGAGTTAATCTTTAAGTGAATTGGCTTAAGGAAAAATGTCTTCTGGAAAATTTATTTCCTAGTACTTGACCTACAGTATATACAATGCATCCCTAGGATTTCACAGAAATAACCTGGACAGATGCCAAGGAAAAGTAACTATATGAACCAGCCTGTTTGAATTTGTACAGTTAATGTAAGCTCATTTGTTTGTATCTGCAGGCTCTTGAGATCTAGGGAAATCTGAGGTTCTCTATTTTCTTCCCTCTAGGCGGGCACACAAGCCTGGATAACCAGTATTCACAGAACATACTTCCATGTGGGTATTTTGTATCTGATCACCTCCAAGCAAGTGAATACCTCTCTTTCCATTATAGGAGTAAGCCTTCTAGGCTTTTCCTCATAGATTTCAATTCAGAAAATAGAGTCAAAATTTGCTTCTAGTCTCCCGGGAAACTTTTCCTTCTTAGTCAACTACAGCATCATCAGTATGCTAGGAAGTGAGCAATTCAGGGCCATAAGGAAGAATACACACAACAATTATAATCTGCTATGCAAAATCAGCTTTGTGCATTAGACTCACCATAAACTTCAGAGAGCGTGTGCCAGTGCATATTAGAAAAAAAGCAAAAGATATTCATTGACCATATGTACATAAATAAAATCTGTTTGCTAAATTATGTTGCCAATCCATCTCCAATCTGTCTTTTCTGGCCATCCTACAGCTGATATGTCATTTCAGGCCTCCTCATCACTCACTCAGACCACTTCATCACTGTCTTTTCTTCCTCACTTCTCTTCTTCCTTCCAGCAACCATTAAAGACTAAGTGTCTTTATATAGCAAGAATTATTTAGGGACCAAACAAAAGTCAATAAAATTGGGTTCCTTCCCTGAAGAATATTAAAAGTCTATTAGAGGAAAACAAGTATGTCCAGAATTGATCAATTTCCCAACTAGTTGGTCAGCTCCCGTTTTCTTCTGGGGCACACTGTCCCATCACCAACTATTACTTTTCTAAAACTCATCTGTTCTCCCCATTATAAATCTCCAAAGATTCCTCCAGTCACTTCAGGATAAAATCCAAAGTCCTCATCACGGTATAAGGAGACTTCACAATCTGCTTCAATTTATCTTTCCAGGCTCAACTTCAGCCACATCAAACTATGTGCCAGTCTTCCCGCTCCTAAGACTTGCATGTATTCTTTCCTTTTTCTGCCAACCTGTTCCTCTGTTACTAGTAACATTATTGCTCAATCTCCAAAAATTATTTTTATAACTTTTTCATTGAAATTTATCTGATTCTCTCAGTCACAATAAACCATTCCTTCCTCTCAGTTTCCGCTGACAACACACACTTTCATTATGGTATTTAAAATAACATATTATGATTCCCAGGTGATATAATCTTCTCTGATAGACAGGACTCTGAAAAACTAAGAATCATGCTTTGTTGTGGGGAAATTCATTGCATTTCCTCATTTCTGTTGTATTATTGGCAGATAGTAGATGATCAATAAATATTTGTCAAACAAATGAATGAATTCTACTCAAACTTCAAGTATCAGCCATATGTTACATTTTTCGTAAAGTCTTTACCTCACTCCGTCTGCTTTCCTGGATACAGAATCCCCATTAACTCATAAGACAGCACCCATTCTCCCCTCCTAACAATTGTTCATGAAGTATTAGAGAGAATTGTATGAGTACCAGAAAGCTGTGTCTTGTTCAAGGCCCTTTGACTAGTCCCTAGTGAGATGAGACTAGATTTCAGAGCTCTTCTTTCTATACTCCTGCGTTTAGAACCCCATAGGAGTAGGACTCAAACAGAGTAATGAAGTCACCATTCTGTCCAACAGGAAAATTCCCCCAACCTGATCATTCAATGCCAGTTGTATTAACTAACACTGTATCCCTTTGAGTTACCATTGAGAAATGGCTTGAAAAAATTGTGTTGTGGCCCAGAACTGAGGGTTTAAAGTGGAAAAGCAGGGTGAGGTCACAGTGATGGACTCATCACGATTTTCACGGGAAAAGACATCACAGTCTTTCAGGGATTCTTAGAAGCTCGCAACGATGAAAAGGAGTACCCTGGCTTCCAGTATCTTCTCCTTGGCGTTCACGGATTAGGAAAGTTTCCAGTAAACTGGAGACTGAGGTGTATAATAACGGGATCCTTGTTCCCCATTGCTGAGAACCCTTATGGCCTCCAGGGCAGGTGCGATCTCTGTCTACTTGCCCCAGTCATTCCCCTTTCAGCACCATCTCCCATTTCTTACTCTCCTTCAGTATCCCACCTCGTGTTTCATTCTCTCCTCCTACCCACTTTCCCATGCCCGGGAGACTCACACCACATTGTTTGCCTCAGGACTCCCTTCTCTTTCATTGAAATACCAAAGGAAAATTGCTTAAAAAAATCAGCCAGTTTCATTAAATCATATGTAAGAATTTTTTAACTAACATGAGAATATTTCAATTCATATTTGATTTCTTCACATTTAATAATTTTTATTTTTACTGAAGAGAAAATTGCATGCTTTATAAATTCTTGTTTTATACACCTGGACTATGGAAATAAGTCAGAAACCAAGTCATAAACCTCTGAAGACTGTACTAAGAGGTGTTTTAGAAATACATATGTACTCAACAGAAAAAAAAAGCACATTTAAAATGTGTAAACATAAATATGAACACTGAAAATAAGCCTCAATGTACACCAAAAATTCTTGTTCTTTCATTGTTTTACTGTTTCATGACTTAATTTTATGATACTCATAAAAATATGGGTATATTAAACCTCAACTGCCACGGATTTGCAGGATTTTTGTTTTAACAAACTGTAACTATTAGAGCAGTCAGTTATCACAAAAGGGGAGAGAGTCTTCCCTTAATGCTTTCAGAGTCAATTTCTAGGATAATTTTTATTCTACATCCTAGAATTTGGATCCATTTGAAAATAATCAGAAACCCTTGATAATTGTTTTGCTTATTTGTGTTGAAAAAGACAGTTACTCTGGTATTATGGTCAGAATCCACTTATAGAGTTCAATATGTTTATTAGGAACTAAAAACACCTCTGGGTAATGAACAGAGTAATAAATGAATCTCTGAGTGGGAATGTTATGATTTTGGTAGAGCATGGTTAAGATGTAAGAGCTAGACAGAAATCATCACTGAATCTCTAACAAGAATCAACATTTACCATGAGGATAAGAAAATGCTGTAAGTTCCAAAAAAGAATAAAAAAAGGAAAAGGGAGAAAGAAGAAAAAAGAGATAAAGAAAGAGAAAAAAAGAAACATTAGCTTGTGATGAATAGAATACTTTTAACAATGCTACTCTATAAACCAAAATGATTTTTTTTTTAACCTAAAAGGGGAAATGTTTTTAGCAAAATGCCTTCTGGCACATTTTTACGTGTAATTAATGGATCTTGTATAAGTGTATTCTATTTTAGTGTTGAGTTACCATTTCAACTTTGCTTTCACATTTCAGAGGTAGGGTGATAGGATTGTAGGTTGTAGGGATGAACTTCTAGACGAAGGTTGACCATAAAGCCAGTTAACTGTTTTTCCAATAATTACTGGCCTCTAGGGGGACATCATTGAAATATATGAATTTCTAGCATCATGGTTTCCCAGTGAAAACTGTGCTTTATAGAACTAACAGGACTAAATAAAGCGACACACTTACAGCAAAAGAAGATCTCAATTTTTTGACTTAGTAATATTTTAAAACAAATAAATAAACAAGGTGTGACAAGATACAATTTGCAATCACATCCAATATTATAAAAATTAACTTTAGGAAAAGATGTAGAATAATGCTCAAGAAATTTAATACACTTATTTTACAGTTTTTAAATTAAACATATACCAACATCTTGCTTATTTTCCAACACATGAAATGTTATCAATCCTTGGGAACACTAATTTTGGCGCAGTAATGAACACAATTACTATGCTAGTAGGGGAAAAGAAAGGTAACTGTGTGTGTGTGTATATATATAGTGTATAAAACTGATTATGTTTTATAATATATCCTGGGTAGTAAGAGCACTGCCTACAATTAGGCAGATTTATTTTAGTATCTGTTCCCAGCGGTAGGTCACATGCTCTTATTTTTTTATTCTTAGCACATTAGAGTCCAATACATAGGAGGGATCAATAAATATTTGTTGAATGAATGAAAGCACAATGCTCGAGAGAAATTAGCCAAATAAGGATGAATAAGAGGGATTTAGAGAAGCAGATCAGTAATCAGTCATTTCAAATATATCAATTTGATGCTTTTGTCTTTCCTTTCTTCCTCTTTTTGTGTCCCTTATATTTTCTTACTTAAGGTCATTTTAGTATTAAGTGGAGGTCTCAGGACCAGCCAGAGCAGAACCCAGATCTTGTGATTTCAGTAACTTTATTCTTAGATCCTAGCAGCTAAAACATCATGGATGTGGAAATATAGAAAGCATATATATTTGTAGAAAGGTATAGTGTAGCTTTTCTTACATAAAAAAATACTGGCATTTTATATTCTTTGAGACTACGAATATGTGGTATATGCAATATTAAAAAAATTAATATCCTATTCTGACATTATTTCAGTTTTTTAATTTAAGATAGACCAAAGACATGCTCAAAGAGTGAAATAACTCAATCATTGGGAATATCTGTTCCAGTTTACACATGTCAATCATAAATAATTCATTTTAGAATAACCCACATCTGAACACCCTTTTCTACCTTCAGAAACAAAGGCCTTAAAAATTACATAAGCTGCTTTTCTACAGCTACAAGAGATGTCTTTTGCCTACGATCTAACGAAGAATTTTTTTGGCTCTGGAATTCATTCGTTTATTCATTCATTCACTCTTTTATTTGTTTGTCAGATATTTATGGAGAGTCAATTGTGCACTATAATAGACATGAGTCTCTTGCATATGAAATAGACATGAAAACTACTCTTAGGAGGCTTACACACTTGGTGGGAGTGGAGGGGATTCATATAAATGTTTAAAATGCAGTATTACCAAAAATATAAGATGTTGAGAGTTCAGCTAGGCTACCCTATGGTACCACTGCCTCAGGATCCATTTTGTGTGGCCAAGCAGTCTGCAGGGGCCTTGAACTGACACCAGCCCCTTATGCAAGCACAATGCCCTAGACAGCAGCCTGCAGAGTCACACAGCAAATGTAAATTCCTGATATGACTTCCCCAACCACCCTTGTGGTCACAGTCTCTCCTGCCTCCCACCACCTGTATGCCCTAGACACCCCTTAGATAAGACACCCATGGGACTTACCAAAACTCAGCTCTCTCAGTTTGAATTGACCAATCTGGCCCTAGCCTGAGAACTCCAAAGTGTTCTACCCATGAACTCTAATAAAGAAAGTGCCCTAAGTCCTGTCACTCTCTCTGCCTGCACCTTGACCTCCCCAAATGGCCCCTTGAGGTACCCCTGTACCTTCTCCAGACCTGTGAGTAATAAACTTCTCCATTTCAACTTCTCTTGTGATCTTTTGTTGAACCGTGGCTCACCATCTGGCAGCCTGTGCACCACTTAACAAATGTTAATTTAACAAAGTCATCACATGAGGTGATAAACTCAGAAAAGTAAAGACAGAGAGAAGGGAAACCTAAGGTACACAGAAAAATATAGCAGCTCCACAGAGGATCTATCTTCTTAATACAAATTTAAAGAATGAGGAAAAAAATGTTGGCAGTAAGGAAGTTGGCGAGGGCAAAGTGGCAGTCGAATACCTAGACAGATTATAGCTTGCTTTCTTTAATTTTGAGAACTACTGCTAACTAAATACTTCTGAAATACGAATGGTATGGTGAGTGAAAAGAGTCTGGACAGGTCACCAGAGATCAACACCTGCCCTGGAGGCCATAAAAGTCCTCAGGATTGAGTAGCAGGTGTCCTGATGGAAAGATCAGCCTGGGGACAGTGTGGAGAAGGATATGAAGGGGAGACACAAAAAGCAAAGAGAATTGAATCTTTATGTTTTCTGTGAGGTAATTGAATTAATTCAGGAAGAACAGACCGATGTATCTGTGCGTGAGGTTAACTTTCATCACACCCTGAGGATGGCTCATTGTGTGAAGGAACCCAATCTGGAACACACATTCCAGAGGAAGCTTTACAAGTACTTCACACGTCACCTACTCCATTGGAGAAGTTTAACTGACTAGCATAAAGGATTTAGATGTTAAATTGGAGGAAGGAGACGTCTAGTGGAGGAATGAGAGTGAGTAATAGTCCAGATACATGGTTGGCTAGCGAGATTCCACAGGCTCACTGCTCCTCTGTGGATCCTGTATGAGAAACTAAGTCCAAGAGCCTTTGCAGCAGTGCCCTAGGTCTAGAACTCTGTTGAGGTTTGCTTTCCCCCACTTGCATCCCCCTCTCTATCCAACTAGAAATATGGCTGCTCCTGAGGCTATAACATTGCTGCATTGATTCCGGGGTTGGTTCTCATAAGGGTGCCTAAGGAGAGAAAACAGGAGCTTCCACAGTTTTCAGGAACAAGCGTGAAATTTGTTCTCGTTTACTAATGAGCCTTTGTTGGTATAGCAGATTTTGCTCTGGTGTCTGCTTTCATTGTAACAGACCAGAGAGAGTTTTTAGGGACAGGATGAGAGCCACTTCCTACCCCCGAGTCACCAGAAGCTACCATTATTTATCAGACACCTGATAATTCCTGAAATAACAAAAACTTAGGTCAGTGTGCAAGAGAAGCTGTTCTAGAAGCCAGATCTACAGTCATTTAGGCCTCCGCAAAGATAATGGTACTGGGTCTGTAGAAGAAGGAATGATTTGGTGATCTATGTTAAGTAGAGTTAACAGAACTTGATGGCAGATTGAATATTGGGGATAAAAATAAAGAAAAAAGTATAGAAAAGTTTGTGCCCGTCACTTCAACAGGGGAGGGAAATATATTTGAGAAGAAAGGTCTTGGGCACAGTATTGCATTATTATTTTCCTGTGGCTGCTGTAATAAATTACCACCAAGTTGATGTTTTAAAACAACAGAAATTTATCCTCTCACTATTCTGGAGGCTAGAAGTCTGAACTAAGTATCACTGGGCTGAAGGGTCAGCAGGCTTGACCTCCCTCCAGGGGCTTTAGAGAAAAATCTCCTCCTTGATTCTTCCAGTTTTTGGTGGTTGCTGGCATTCCTTGACTTACAGCCAAATCACTCCAATCTCCGCCACTGTGGCCACATCACCTTCTCTTGTGTGTCTATCAAATATCCCTCTACCACTCTCCTGTCAGGACACTTGAGGTTGTAGTTGGGGCCTACGCAGATAATCCAGGGTAATCTCCCCATATCAAAATCCTTAGCTTAATCATATCTACAAAGACCATTTTTTTTCATAAAAGGTAATATTTATAGATTCCAGGGATTAGGATCTGATATTTTTGGGACTATTATTCAGTCTACTATAGACACATTAAATTTTAAGTGGCTACAGGAAATTCTAAGGGCTATATCTAGTAAACAGATAGATATGGGGTCAGGAGGTACAAAATAGAAAGCAGGATCATTTGCTGAGAGAAGATGGTGCTGATGAAACTGGATTCTTGGTGTCATAAATTTCTGAAGTAGTTGTTGGGGACAGTGGGGCAGAGAGTTGACCAGTTGCTAAGCAGGGTTTTGAGTGGAGTAGAAAGACTGTAGCAAATGAGATAGTGGGATAATCTGACACATTGGGGAAATGTTTCCTAGTCATTGTCAGATGGCTGGATGTAGGAATCAAAAGGACAAGTAGTTGTATTAATCACTGACCGGACTTTGCTGAGCATATGTGGTTGAAAAGAAGAGGGAGCAATGGGGTCAAGATTGCTGATTAAAGCTGTTCAAGAGTTAGGTTATGGGATTTAGGCTGGATGGAGAAACAAAGTCGGGAGAATGCTGAAATATTTGAAGGAAAAATCTAAAAATAGGATTAATAGGAATTAAAGGATTAAATTTTATGTTCAAAGAGATTTATTATTTCAAAGATAGGATAATTGACAGCAGTGTCTACACAGTATTGGTGACTAGATAATATGGACGTTGAATATTATTGTCAAATAGAATAATGACGTGAGAGGGTATGAGCAGTGATTCTCAAACTTTGATGTGTCTAATGTTTATCTGGAGAGCTTGTGAAAAATGCAGTTTCCCTGATTCTACTTTTGAAGATTCTGATTCAATGGGTCTGGTGTAGGATCCATGAATTTGCCTCTTAAACTGAGACGATTTCGATGCAGGTGGCAGGTGTATCACACGTTGAGAAACTGCCATAGAATGTTAGAATTAACATAAATATTGTTGATAGCAGTATGAAAGCAAGATTTTTGGATGAGAGAGAAAAATGTGTTAGCCAGTCATCAACGCAGGTGAGTGATAAAGAAATCAGTAAACAGTAGAATAAATGCTAATGGAGCTAAAAAGCATTGGATGACATAGACAAAAATGGACAAGAGGATTTTGCATGAGGATAAGTAGAATGTTCTGAGACTTACAATGGGGGGGGGGGGGCAAGGAGAATGCCAACTCCATCCCTGGGGGGACAAGAATATGAAAATGTGTTGCCTCTACATAGGGTCTTTCAAGGGAAGTTTCGTCTTCAAAAAAGAACTAAGGTTCAAATAAAGTAAAGGAATAAGTTTGTTATTTATGTATATGGATTTATCCCCTAAAGATAGTATTACTCATATTTTATCTACCACATTTTCCTTGTATATAAAAGGAACTCAATAAATGTTTTAAAAATAATTTTTATTTCTTCTTTGCATTCAAACCTGACATTAAATGAGTCTACAGAAACTTAATAACATCTTCCATTTCAATAAACAATGTTATTGGATGAATGTGCATTTTTGCAATACATACTTTTAAAGTAATAATTCTGATAATTAAAACATGTTTTTTCATTCAAATAGCAAAACTCTATAACACAAGAAAAAATATATTGACACATTTATTTATATATTTTCACCTAATCTAATTTTAGTGTACATAATTAGAAGTGATATACTTTTAAATATTTATTTTCCCAGCTTTTTGAGATACAATTGATACAATCAATTCTGATTCTCTATTAAAATATATCTATAGTTTTTTCCATATTTCAGTTATAAAAAAACAACAAGAATAATATACACAGGCAAAAAAATAAATTTAAAAAACATTTTGTTTAATGTTTATGGAAACATTATTAAAAATAGACAAAAGATGGAAGCAATCCAAATGTCCATTAACTAATGAATGGATAACCAAAATGTGGTATGTTCCTAAAATGGAATACTATTCAGCAATAAAAAGGAATGGAATACTGGTACCTGCTACAATACAGATAAACCTTGAAAATATTATACTAAGTGAAAGAAGCCAGTCACAAAGATCACGTTTTATTATTCCATTTTTTGAAATGTCCAGAGCAGGCAAATCTTTAAAGACAGAAAGTAGATTAGTGGTTGCCAGGGGCCAGTTTGAGGGTGTAGCAAAAAGGAAAGTGTAGTGAATGCTAATGGATGCAAGCTTTATTTTTGGGGTGATATTCTAAAATTAGTTTATGATGGTTGTTGCACAGTTCTGTGTATGTGCTAAAACCCATTGACTTGAATACTTTAAGCTGGTGTATTTTATGGTATGTAAACTATTTCTCAATAAAACTCTTTAAAAAATAGAAAGCTTTCTGTCTAAGGTCTCCCTCCAGGATAACCTGTGGTCAATTCTATGAAAATGTCTTCAACAACATCTCCTCCTACTTGATTCCCTCTGTTCTTCTACTTCAGGTTGGTTCACTCTTTCCTGCCTTTAATTTCTATGGAACATTTCCAGAGGCTTTGCTGGTAACAAAGACCTAGTCCACTGAAAGTTACACAAGTCCCACTTAAGTCTTTACTTTTCAAATCACTCAAACTGATTTCTTCATGGCTGACAGCAGAATGACTTCCTACCCGTCTCTTTCCCTTGGTAATGAATATAAAGCACATTCTGGAACACAACTGCAAGTTTCTTGTAAAACAAACCTCCAAAGCCAGTTGTAACACACTGGGTGTCCCAAATCTTCCCAAAGATCAAAGTCTGATTTTCCCGGATTGTTAGCATGATTGAAATGAAAACAGCCTGCTTCTAGCATTCAGCCTTATGATCCTGACAATAAAAAGAATAAATGTGGTAGAAACAGCTGTACATTTTCAGGAACGATAAACTTCAGCTGGAATTTTTTAAACTGAAGTTTTGCATTTGAAGTTTATACCAGCAACTAACTTTAGACAGTCACATATGATCCAGAAATGGGGCTTTGAAGATGAAAGATGAAAAGCAGCATAACAGAATAAGTTTGTTCAAAAGAAGATGAAGTAAACGAGTAAATAATGCAGAAGTAATCAGATTCAGAGAAACGTGGTATAAAGAACTTAATAACTTGAAAACCATTTCTGAGGAGAAATATATCATAATGACAGTTCCTTGCATTATATTATGAAGGTAATAAAATTGAAGAGTCAAAAGACTTGTCAGAAATATGCTACTTTATAATTAATGAGAAATAGATGAAAGGCAAATCGAGATGTGTTTATTTCTCTTATCACAGAAGTTCAGGTGATGTATAAAATACGAATACTTCAAAAGTGAAGAAAAATGTTTTATTTAGAAGTTGGGAAACTAAAAAATTTGATATGTTTAACTTTACTGTTGAAATATTAGAGATTTCTGATTTGAGATATCAAATAAACCTGAGAATCTGGGTTGATTAGTTTTTTTGAAAGGAGATAATTTGTACTAAATGGAAGCTGTCAGCTCTCCTGGCTAATTGTAAATAAGCATCTTGACTCACATTGAGGGACTCAAACTGTTTTATGATCTAAGCCAGAGTTTTGAAAATCTTGATTTTTGTCAAATTATGTATTTTTTAAAAAGATTTTTGATAAACAACTTGGAATATTTTTGTGACATAGTGGACAAGAAATTAGTAACCAACTGTCATATTATCAGAATTTTATCATTGTGCTAAGAAAATCTAATTGCTAAACAAACGCCTTCAATGAAGAGAATTATAAATGCCAATATTTTTAACATTAGCCTTCGAGGCAGACTTTGCAAGAGAGTGCTGCAAATCACTAGTCTCCTGAATTAGGATTTTAATAAGAAAGCTAAATTACTCTAACCATATTCTTTCATCTGAATGACTAGTGTTGATTCTAGAAATGGATTTTTTAATATTACCAAAGTCTATAGTCTCTTCTACCAAAAAAAAAGTAAAAAATTAAAAATGGGTATATTGCTCTGTTTTGGTCCTGACTATAGAAAACTTGTGAAGTATGTGAGATCTGTACCAAGTAAGCCTTCTTCCATCTCTTCCTTTTGTTTTTTTTTCCTTTGGGAGAATAGATGCCTCTGAATCTCCACACACTTTCCAGTAGATGCAGAAGTCTCTCAGACATATTCTACATGCATAAACAAAGGATGGCAAACATTATTTCTCTCTCCTAACTCTACCAAACAAAGTTATTTATTGAATGTTCCATTTTCTCTATTCAATAAGATCTCAGTTAAGGAGTTAATTGAAGTTGATTTTTTTAACAGGTCATTTTTTTCTAGTAAAAGTTTTACATTTTTATTGGCAGATTTTACAAAAAAAAACTTTTTGTTAATGACACAATTCAGAATTAACTCACTAAATGTATTTCTTGTGGGATTTTCTACTTTAAAATATATGGATATTAATCTACATAAAATAAAAAATTAATATTTAGAAGGGAAGAATGACAATTATAACAAAGTCAGTTAAAATTTGAATACATTGGTTAAAATTAAAATAGATATAATCCAACACCCCATTTAACTAATATTTTAAAATTCTCATCTGAGGCAATATAAATATCTTTACGTTGTCTTGACAATGGAAAAACAGATAAGCCTATATGTGCAAAGAAATTATTCCTCCCCTGTCAGTTTATCTATGTCAACAATAAATTAGTATTTTGTGTCAAGTTTAAAGTACAGTTTCCGATTGTAAGCACACTTAATATAGGCTAAGCAAAACCTTAGCAACCTATATAAAAACAAATATGCTTTAATTTTACATCTCTAAAATTAACAAAGTATGACCACCATACTAAAATTTCCTGTGTACTGCACGTAGAAAATGCATAAGTGATTGAAAAAAAAAGTTAAAGGAGTGATGGATAATATAATGAAGCAAACAGACCTAAAGCCTGGAAAATTTGTTCATGCTTTGTTGAATGTGTCTGTATTGAATTGAGTATTGTATTCTGTGTCATTTGAAAGGACACTTATGACCACAGAAACAGCCAATAAAATGTTTTTTTTAATGAAAGTGACTAAAATGTTCTAGCCAATGGTTTTGAGTTTTCAGGTGAATATAGCCCTCATTATGTGTCCTTTGTACCACAAGTACATTCCTTCCATCTTCACTTCTCTAACAGTAAACATAAAGGCTCATTGCCTCTAACCATGAAATAGCATTGCTCACAAATCACAGCCTCAAAGAGAATATTCTTGTAATTCTTCCTGAAATGCTGAAAGCCCTTCCGACCTGTATCTCTCATGCCTCGTGACTATTGATAATCACAGAGAGGCTTTCTTAACTGAATGATTTCTAGGCTTAAGTTGCTAAGAATTCAAAGCCCATTCATGGTAGATTTTCCCTTAGTAAATTGTTCCAAGAGAAAACTTCAGAAAAACACTGTCTACTTTTCAACTACGGAAAGGTGATTACAGTTATTTTGGGAAAGTATCAAAATAACATTGGCAAAAGGAACAGAATTTGATGAGGCTATGGTTATCCTGACCAATAAGATTTAAGTTTAAGCTCATGTAAGCGTAAAATTCATCAGGTAAGATGGTAGTAATCCTGGCCTATTAGTTATGCTAGTATTACATAACTTGCCCTATAATTTCTAATGCTAAACTGGGTGGTGGAAATAGTTGTTCTTATATAACGCTCAAGCTTGCATCTGCTCTTCCGTGACAATTGGATGGATGTCATAAAAATCCTTTAGTAGAGACCTGTTGTCAATTAATATTTTCATATAAAATTGTTGTAGCGATAATCCTGTTTGTCACAGATATTTACAAACATCGTTCATTCACTCACTTCTTCGAGGAAGGGTGAACTACCACCCAGTTTGGGCAGGTTATGTAATGCTAGTAAAACTAATAGGCCAACATTACCTGATCATTCTACCTGATGGATTTAATGCTTATATCAGTTGAAATTTAAATCTTGGTGATCAGATATAAACATGTATAGGAGCTACCAAATGCTTTTATTAATAGTTAGTATCTAAGAAGTTTCCATTTTAAAATCATTTGGGGGATTAAAAATGCTTTTGTAATCCTCTGTGCTACCTTCAAAGACTAAGTGTGGCCAAATAAACCTTATACAGCCAGTAAAGCTCTTTATAGCAGAAGAAGTTTTTGCTTTTGATACCTGTGACCACCAATTGTAGAGGTTCTTTTTAAAAACTGTCTTTAGAGTCAGTTCATGGGTTACAGAAGAATATCAAAACTCTTACCTTTTGATCACATTTCCTTTTTTCGAATAAAATTGACGTATCTAGTTTAATCACCTACCTAGTGCACCAAATTCAGCTGATGCTCCATGATGCAAATACAGAATAGCCATATTTATACTATCCACAACTCTGGTAGGTTAATAGTGGGGGTTTTAGTCAAGCTACTTTTCAGGAAAAATGGTAGATAGGGTCTTTGTGAAAGCTTTATAAAGTTAGGAATGGTAAAACAAATATAGAGTACTATCATGCTTGTCGGTCTGCTCTGTGGCTATAAAACATGTCAGTCTTCACCTTCACATCAACAGGTTGAATAGGTTCAAACCATTTTAAGTAAAAACACATACAGAACATGAATGGATATAATTCTAAATGTGGTAGCAATTTCAATGTATCACATCCTTGAAACACACTACAATGTGATGTTGGTGCATTTTCATGAGTAGACATGGCTTACAACTGGAGGATGTTAGTTGCTCAGGAGGATTTGCTACGGTCAGTTAATGTGGGGCAGAGCTTACCATTGGCCACCCCATTAAGCAATTCAAAGATTTCCCCACAGGCAAATTGAAGCAACGCAACATCTGAGCTCAGTCATGGAAGTCAGAAATGAAAACAGCTTCCACATGATGGCTCAACTCTTTCATTTTTAATGGTCATTAGTGGCCTATAGACAAGGCTCAACCTTTTAGGTAAACAACCAATCTGCATGTTGTTTGAAGTGTAAACAAGGGGTAATTCATTCTTTTGTTGATTTTCTTTCTTGCTTTAGTACACTTGGTTGTATTTTTCTCTGACATATGTAACCTTAATCTAGACTCATATAAAATACAATTTTCCTCAGAATCTGCAGCATATTATTTTATTTTTTTGAATAACCGCTGTGTGGAATATCTCCAATCTCTAAGGGCAGATTTCCTTTTTGTAAATAAGCCAAATCTTTTTTGAAATCATTTCTTTTAACTGTAAAAAAATATTAGAAATAGGGGCTGGCCCAGTGGCATAGCGGTTAAGTTCACGCGCTCCCCATGGGTGGCCCGAGGTTTTGCAGGTTTGGAACCTGGGCGCGGACAGATGCACCACTTGTCAGCCATGATGTGGCGGCATCCAATATAATGTAGAGGAAGATGTGCACGGATGTTAGCTCAGGGCCAATCTTCCTCAGCAAAAAAGAGGAGGATTGGCAATGGATGTTAGCTCAGGGGTAGTCTTCCTCACATACACACACAAAAATTAAAAGTACAAATAAGCAAATAATTTAGAAGATGGGTGAGTAATCTGAAATATGCATTTTTGTTTGTTTTGGGTACAGCTCAAGTGTTCACTAAAGCAATAATGGCAATTTTCTTCTAGTTAATAAACTAGCTTTAATGACAATTTCAAAGAAAGAGATATCAAAACAGGATCTAAAGCAGAATTGCCTGAATGAATGCATCATCCACGTGTCTATTTTGACAATACACAGATGCCAATAAAATAAATCAACTGTGTTTCTGTATGGTCATATCTCACATGCAAAACTGTGCTAAAACCAGAATAAATTAATTGCAAAAAGTGCATAATTTGAGTAATTGTCAAAAAATGCATAATTTGACAAATTCTGTCATTAAAACTATTGTCTACAAACTAGCCCTATAAGAACGTAATTCTGATAAAATCTTTTAAAACAAAGCTTCTAACCAAAAGTCAACATATAAATATTTTGTGGCCAAAGACAATCTTAAACTCTTTTAAAAACAGAACTTGGCAAAGATTTGTTGTGAACATCTATGTCTTCTTTGTTGTATGTTGAACAAGATTTATATATGAGGTAAGCCATAGATCTGGTTTGTATTCTCCAATAAGAGAAAATAAAAGAGGGCTGTGGGTTGAAACTCACTGTGTATATTCCCCTTTGTGTTAAGAACCATAAAGAAAGAAAGTTGGATTAAAATGACTAAATGTTCTTAGAACTATTCCCACAAATGCCGATAATTAGAGATTTTGGTTTCTCTGGTTCTCACGACTCTAATCTTAAATTGCTTATTACAGTGCACAACGCAGCATCAGATGCTTTCCTCATGACACACACTTAACATCCTCACATTACAGACCATGGACCAAGATTCGGGTTCCAATGCAATTAGGTTTAAGCAATGCAGTAGGAACCACAGGAAATGTGAGAGCTGTCAGATGCCACTCTGTCCACACTGCTGAGCTAGACTGCACCAGAAAGAGTCTGGCTTTTAAGACCAGAAAGAGGCCAGCTTTCAAGACTTCCATTTTCCCATCTCCTACAGTTCTGAAGTGGACTACTGAGTCAATCTTTACTGAATGTGTATTTTAATGATAGGTTTACAGGTTTTTTGTTGGTGGTGGTGGTGGTTTTTAACAAAAGCATAACACAAGCTGCCTGGCAGATTAGTGACTTTTTTCTTAGAATTTCAGCAAGTTGTTTGCCAGAGGTTCAAATAAGATCCTATGGGGAGACATCAATTTGGGTCTGGGTCTCTAATCATTTATTAGATAGAAGAAGAAAAGAACATTCTCTTTCTCTGTGTCTAATTATACATTGGAAAATCTATTTTATCCCCAATCACTGTGAAAATACAAAGTGACATTGCATCCCAACATTTCAAATAAACAGATTAAAAGCTTAAAATATGCCTAGGCCGGTATCAGAATGAAAGAAATGGTGTTCATGAGCCTGGGGTCATCTATTGCAAAGTCAGGTCTACAAGATGAGGAGTTATCACTCTCATTTCTTTGAATAACACTAACACTTCTGTGGGCACTAAAAATAATATGCTGAAGTCTTGAATAAACAGTTAATAGACTCTTTGGCAGAACCATAAATCTCTATATTTTATATCAGATGCTGGTCTGTTGCAAGAAAAACATTTATTAAAAAGTTCCCAAAGTCAGTGCCATCGGCAATAGAATTGTATACTCTTCTAATATATGTTTATATTCTATTTCAGTCTAGTGTTAATTTTGGAAAACTGCACGTGTTGACTCTAGCAGAAACTACTCTCTAAACTCTGAGTTATGGACATCTGCAGCGACTGATTGCACTGCACTGTTCTGTTACAGTCTGTGAAGACTTCTGCCTTGTGAAAGAGGAGCATTAGCTTGATACACGACATTCCACAAATGTATCTTCTAGTTGGCTTCCTTCACCACCTGTTCTCAGAATTTCTTCTCCCAAAATGGAATTTGTTTAACCTTCCTTTTCAGTTCTAGCTAATATCAAAAGTTTGCTTGTTGTTCAATGGGTTTAAATCAATTTTTCATAATGCTGCTTTTAGACACAGACCCCATTATTCCATTTCTGAACTTTGATTCCAAGTCTACTTTTCCACACCCTTTGAAAATTACCTCCCAAAGCAAAGGGCTCATCTTATTCTCTCCCAATGAACACCAGCAGCACCGTTTATTGAAACATTATATTCCAGGCTTGATCTGGTTGCTAAAAAGGAAAAGGTATAAATGGCTCATGGGCAAAGTTTCCTTCCTAATTTGGGAGTGTATTGCAAATGTCTACACAAGATCATTCTTTCCATGTTATAAAACAAAAACAAAAATAAACCTCTGTGTATCAAAAGACTCTATTCTTTTAAGTAGACTACCCTACTTCCTAATATATTAGCTACAGTCATGTGTTGCATAATGACAGGGATACATTCTGAGAAATGGGTCCTTAGGCGATTTTGTCATTGTGCCAACATCATAAAGTGTACTTACACAAACCTAGATGGTGTGGTCTACTATACACCTAGGCTCTGTGGTATAGCCTGTTGCTCCTAGGCTACAAATCTCTATGGCATGTTACTGTACTGAATACTGTAGGCAACTATAACATAATGATAAATGCTTATGCTTCAAACATAGAAAAGATGTTGTAAAAATACAATATAAAAGATAAAAAACGGTACAGCTGTATAGGGCACTTACCATGAATGGAACTTTCTGGACCGGAAGTTGTTCTGGGTGAGTCGGTGAGTGAGTGGTGAGTGGATGTGAAGGCCTAGGACATCACTGCACACGCCTGTACACTTTATAAACACTGTACACTTAGACTACACTAAATTTATTAAAAATTTTTCTTCAATAATAAATTAACCTTAGCTTTCTGTAACTTTAGTTTTATGAACACTTAAATTTTTTTAAACTTTTTGATTCTTTTATAATATCACATCTTAAAGCATAGACACATTGTACAGCTATACAAAAATATTTTCTTTCTTTATACTCTTATTCTTTAAGGTTTTGTCTATTTTTAATTTTTTTTTTTTTTACTTTTTAAACTTTTCTGTTAAAAACTAAGGCAAACACACATTAGCCTAGGCCTACACAGGGTCAGGATAATCAATATTACTTTCTTCCAACTCCAGATCTAGTCCCACTGGAAGGTCTTCAGGGGTGTTAACACACATGGAGCTGTCATCTCCTATGATAACAATGCCTTCTAGAACACCTTCTGAAGGACCTGTCAGAGGCTCTTCTTGAGGAGGTGTTACTCTTTTCAGAAATATGTCCATGGTGGTTTGCTTGATTTGTTTCTTTTTTTCATCATAGATTTGTTTGTAAACAGATAATGCACCAAGAACATGCCTCTCTGTTAATGAAAACCTATGATGTTACAATGACTACATCACTAGTCAATAGGAATTTTTCAGCTCCATTATAATCTTATGGGACCACCATCGTATATGCGGTCTCTTGTTGACTGAAACGTCATTATGCAGTGCATGACTATATACAGTTTTCTGTAGATTTTTCTGAACTATAGTTTTCTAAAGTTTCCTGAAGTCTTAGTTTTTTACTTTAAGAATTCACATTTCTAAATCTATAACCTAAGAACTATCTTGATTTAATCAGATTAAATGGAGTCTAGTCTATCTGCTTCTAATTTATGTTACCTCACTGTCACAACGGCTTACAACGGAATTGGAATTCCTCTGCACCTCATAGACGTGATTGAGGACCTAGTCAACCTACCTCCTATTTTGGAGGGCACTTAAAATCGTGTACTTAGTTGTGAATAAAGATGGCTAACTAAATCCTACCAATTGATTGGAAGTAGAGATAAGAAGAGAAAAGGGTAATTTTCTTGTTCAAATAGGTTAACACAATGAATATTTACCAGCTTTTCTTAAGAAATATTGACATTTAATAGTCATAGCACTAATCTCCAGAGAGTTAGTCAAAAGCAAGTTTATTTTTAAATGAATTATTCATTTCTGACCAAACCACATTTGGCACTCGTTTGCATGTTAAACCACATCCAAAACAATTTGTTGGAAATATCTCGTTAATATGGACAGAAGATTCGTCAGTGGAGGAAGACATAAATAAATAACTATGATAAAAATCTTAGAACAACAACAAAAACCTTTTATAAAATGTATAGAGGGATCATTGTATGGGAATCACTGATTAAAATTAGGATAAAATTATTTTATTTAATTCAAAGAAGCATAATTAAATAATTTATCTGATTATCAAAAGCAACGTTAAATAAACAAGTTTAAATGGCACAAAGATTTTGAAGTTATTCATTAAGAAGTCAAAATTGCCTGAAAGTTTTTCTCCATGCATTTTAAGAGAACACTATCTCAAAGCTTGTTAGAGGGAACACTCATTCTGTGAGATGTTTACAGATATGATATTAAAAAATAGCTCCAAATCAAGTAATTTCGGAAAATGTCAGTTTTTAAAAGACAATTGACTTATCAATTTCATTATTGGATAGTTTATTAGTTTTATGATTTTAAGGTTGTCAGAACTTCTGCTATGGTTATATTCCTTGAGAATCTAAGAAAAGATAGCAGTTTTTGGTGCATCCTGTGGACAGTTTCCAAAGATCCCTTAAAAAAATTGCCATGACAGATGTTTAATGTGGAAAAGTTTCTTTAAGCATTAGAAAGCATAGCTAAAACAACTTCATTTTAATATAAGAAAAAAGAGAAGTTAGGGAAAGAAAGAAAAGAAGATGAACTCTGTGGTGACTGAATTATTTTATAGCTATTTCTATAAATTTACACCCTCCTTTAAAAGTAGAGTTAATGCCGTTATTTAAATACAGGGTCAGGTCCTGGGTCGTAGCAGTATAGAAGATAAAGACACCATCAATTTCCTTTACTACAAGAATCCTGGTAAGAATACCCAGAAGTCCCAGGGACCCACTCATTCTAGCTCAAGTAAGGTTTCTGTCTCTTGATTTGCTTTTCTAAGGGTAACGATCTTTTAAGAACTTAAATCTGGAAGGAAGTAGAGCCAGAATCAGAGCACAGTGACACCTGGCCTCCTTTCTTTAGGAAGGCTATCACTTAGCTCTCATGGCTTTTCTACTTCCTTATGCATTTTCTCCTTTCCCTCCTATCTCCTTTTGAACCTCACATTATGGACCAACTCTCCTGCATGGGCAATTGCTTGTTCCAGAATAATAGGACAATATACTATTTCAATTTTACTTTAATATTAGTAGAAGTTCTTATGAAAAATAACAAAAAATAACAAAACGGTAAAATGCTCCATTATAATGCATATTGGATTTGAAATTATCCAATGTTATGGTGACAGAAACTTAATTTAGACTCTTGCTTATTATTCTTTCTATAAATCATTATTATGCAACAATCAAAAACTTTGTTAGACTGATCAGCGTATGAGAGGGAAAAATAGAAGTGCTTCTTGTTCATTCATATAGTTAATCAGTAAGTATTAATGAGAGCCTATTTTATTCTAAGTGTGGCAAACACTGTAAGTATAAAAGTTAATAGAGCAAAATTCTCATTTTCTAGAAGCCTCCATTACTTGGAGGAAACAGAGATTAACAAATAATCAGAACAATGTAACTAATGCCGAGAAAGAGATATGAGCAAGACACTATGGCAGAAAGAGGAGGAAGCCCTGGGCATCGCTTGGAGATGTGTAACATGGTTACCTGGAAGAAGTGACATTTAAGCAGAATCTATTAATAACCCATAAGAGTTTCCAAAGTGTCCAATGAGGCAGAAAAAGATTCCAGGCAGAGAAAATGGTTTCAAGATAGACAGATGAGAAAAAGGCTGGTGCTGAATAAAATCTGACTCTTGCCCAAACCCTGTGACTACCTCAGCATACACCATTCTGGATGTTTGACCTGCCAGGCTTCCCACTCCATTGTACCTTCACCCTCCTCGCACAGTGCCCACCATGTAATAGGTGCTCAGTACTGATGTGTGAGAAATGGTACCTCATTATTTTTTAATTTCTGTTTCTAGCAAGGGAGCCTAATCACCTCTCCCTATGTTTATCTGCCTAAATGCAGGTATTTTAAGATACAAATAATTCTGAAATACAGAGAAAGTAGTCAAACGTGGAGAAGCAATGACGTAAACCTTACGTTTCCTGTGGACCATTCGACCATTTTAAAACCAAAACCAAAAATACCTTTGTAATTTCTGTAATTTTGAAAGCCCAGTATCAGAAAACAGAGTAAGAGATTACTGATAAGTGACAGAATAAATGAACTAAAAGTGCTAGAATTTAGTGAACCACCTTATGTTGCCTCATTGCTCTCATTTTCTATCACATCACCTGGGTGGGCATGGATTGAGTCCTCTCTGTCAACCACAACTTCTCTCTTAGGTCTATCACCTATTTCTCTAAGTTCTCCTAAGTCTATAAACATGATCAAGTCGCTCCAAATTTGGAAAGAAAAAAAGTCATCCTTCAACATTTCATCATCCTCTGTCTACATCCTTTTCCCACCAAGGCAAGATCATGAAGAGTAGTCTAAATTCCCTACGTTAACCAGTTACTCTTCAATCGCTGCATTCTGACATTTGTCTCCATATTTCTTGCTTATTATTATCCAAGACATTCTGATAACCAAATCTAAAAAGCAGTTTTTAGTAGAGTCAAGTATTAAGTAACTTGGTTAAATAATGTTTTCTCATTCTTTCTCAACTGCATCTAACATTTTTTGGGGTATAAGAACATGAAGAGATTTGGGATGAGAGGCAGCCTCAGCCATTTTCCTGAATGCTGCCTCCGACTCCTTCTTCCCTTACTTATTTTCTTTACCCCCAAATCCCATCTCTAAAATTGTGTTGGAATCCACAGCCAAAGCCCCGCCTCTCGGCCTTGCTATGCTATGTCCTCAGAAGGTCTATTGTCAGAAGAAAGGGATGCTTGTAGTCTGGCTGTACTCCTCATTGAATGCTCAGCGAGAGGCGGTCCCACATTGCAGTAGATAGTGTGGCCTCTGATTGTTACTATGTCACTTCAGATAGTAGGTCCCTTTGAGTAGGGAGATTTTTTTTACTACTAACAAATTCATTTTCACAAACATACCTTATTTTAAATGAGATAAATCTGAAAACTAATTATTCCATCTCTGGAAAATTCAGAATGGATGGAATGAACACGGCAGCATATAACATTGTGAACTCACTTTTCTTCTTAAAATCTCCTGTGTCAGACCCTGAAGTTGTTACTAAATACTCAGTCCCTCTTTCCTTTCGTAGCCACAATCCTTATTTTTTAAAATTTTTTATTCTTGTGCTGATGAAGATTCACCCTGAACTAACACCTGTTGCCAATCCTCCTCTTTTTTGTTGCTTGAGGAGGATTAGGCCTGAGCTAACGTTTGTGCCAATCCTCCTCTATTTTGTATGTACATTGCTGCCTCAGCCTGGGTGGTGAGTCGTGTAGGTCTGGGACTGGGATCTGAACCCACAAACCGGGCCACCAAAGCGGAGTGCACCAAACTTAACCATTATGCCATGGGGCCGGCCCCAAACCATAATCCTTATTTTGTTGAGACAGTAATCTGGCCAGTTAAAATCTTGTTTTCCCAGCTCCATTCACAGGTATGGATTGCTATTTGACACAGTTCTGGCCTATGAGACACAAGTAGAAAACTTCTGGGAATTCTGAAGAAGCTTTTGCTCTCCTGATAAAAGAAGACAGGACTGGTGCAACTCCTTGCCCTTTCTACCTGCTATGAAAGTGGATGTGATATCTGGAACCTCAAGAACCATTTTATGACCATGAAGTGGCAAATATGATGGAATAGCCTAGAAAACCATAGAGATGTTGAATCTGAAATTGTTGAACTGCTGAACCAATGTCAATAGCCACAAAAGTCCAGATCTTAAGTTTTGTGTAACACATAGTTTTGTTATTAGTTATCTTCATTTCCTCTCTGTCTCTAGATTCTCCCTAGAAGAATGCATATCTAATTTTCAATGACTCTTTTATGCCCATCTTTTCAAAGTACTACTAAACATTTCTATCAAGATAATTTATACAAATCTCAAATTTAGGATATAAAAATAGATCTATTACCTTCATCCCTCAAAGCCAAAAAGAAAACATCTATATTTCAGTTTTGAGTTAATGGCACCATCATTCACCCAACTGCCCAAATGAGAAACCCGGGAGTCATCCTGACTCCCCCTTACCTGCAGTTCACACATCCTATCACTCACTAAGGCCTAGCTAACATCTCCTGGGTGTTTGCCCCTCTCTATTCCTTATGCTATCATTCGAATCCTCCCATGGATCACTGAACCTCCAGAGTTGCCCCCTTGCTCCCAGACCCCTCATCTTCATCTATTCATACCTGTTCTGTCAGAGTCATCTGTCTAAAACTTGGATACAATCTCATCACTCGCCATCTTGAAGACTTTCAGGAGATCTCTGTACCCACAGAATGAAGTCCATATTGCTAGGTACGGCGTGCAAATTCTCATGATCTGTGATTGGCCTTTTGTTCTGCCACATCTTCAGCTAACACCTGATCAAATGTTTTCTGAATGACATTCTGCTGTCTTTTTTTACTTGAAGTTTATCATGCATATAATATATGAATTATTCAAAGAAATAGAATAAAACTAGAAAGATACCCTTAAACTCTTAATTCCTCTTCATCTTCCATTTCCCAGAAATAACAGCTACCAAATACTGGATGTGAATTCTACCATGTTCTTTCTTACCTTCTGATTACTGTGCTTCTGTTCTGTTTGCCAAAACTGGCTTTCCCCTTTTGTGCAGTAAATTCATATAAATTCAACAGTCTAGGCTTTAATGTCATCTCTACAAGTGAGCATTTCCTCAATTATGTGGAACTGTAGAGAAAATATTGTCATGTTTCTCTGTGTTTAGGGTATTCTAGGCAAAGAAAACTGGAACCTGGGTCAAAAGATGTGCCTTGAAAGTTAAAAGATGATTGGGTAGACAGCGATCTTGAGAGATATATAGAGATTTATCTCCCCAGAGTCATGTGCTTCTATTTCAAAGAGAGATGAAACCCAGGAGCCATCCACTTACATTAAAAATTCCAGTTTAAGGGGGCCGCCCGGTGGCGCAGCGGTTTAGTCCGCGCTTGGCAGCCCGGGGTTCGCGAGTTCGGATCCCAGGCGCCCGCGGACGCGCACTGCCTGTCAGCCATGCTGTGGCGGCGTCCCATATAAAGTGGAGGAAGATGGGCACGGATGTTAGCTCAGGGCCAGTCTTCCTCAGCAAAAAGGGGAAGATTGGCAACAGATGTTAGCTCAGGGCTGCTCTTCCCCACCAAAAAAAAAAAAAAAAAAAAAAAAAAATTCCAGTTTATATTACATTTCCAAATTGTAGAACATTTAAGAGAGAGGTGTCTCTTCCTCACTCAAGAAAGGGAGGTGGCATCTATACAGTAGTTCCCATATAAACTTCAAGTTTATAATCTTGGAGTTCCTCTCCTCTGGTATAAATCCCTTCATACACACAGGCATAACCAACTCTCATCTCTCATCTCCTTGCCTTAGATGGCAGATTGGGGTTTAGAGAAATAGTCTGTTTTTGATCCAGAAACCTCATGTTTGCTTTCAGGATAATATAGATAAATATGGATGTTAGAAATTTATCAAATTGTCTGAGCAAATTAAGGCTTTCTTCACTATTCCCCCATGGATACTTGTTCTTACCTTTTTTTTTTAATTTTTAAAATAAAAATCTATTTTTTAAAAATATTTGTTCCTCTTTAAATGTGAGTTACAAGATAATAGAAACTGTCATCTATTTATCTTTGACTCACAAGTTACTTGCGCGTTTCCTACTACATTGGAAATACTTAAAATAGTTGAAGGAAAAAAATGAAGAACAAATATTTGGGTGTAATTTAATTCCTTGGAAATATTCTACAATGCCGCCAAATAAGAATAAAATTGGCATCATATATCTTTATAACCTATAATTTCTTTTCCTATAGAAAACCAAAGTTTATATTAAATTTATCTATAACCAAAGCTTATATTGAATTCATATTAAATTTCTTTATAAAATTCAGAAAACAGGAGTCCATCAGCCATGTGACATTCTATAGGACTGAGTAAAATGGGAGGATTAGGGAGCTGGGGGGAGGGATCAGGATGAGCAGGAAGAGGCAGAGAAATAACAATTCCTGCCCCACCTCAAAAGTCCAAATAGGATGACATTTTCACTTGTGAATTTTGGATGGCAGAAATAGGAAGACTGTAACTTCCAAGGTAATCAAATTGACTTCAATAATATGAAATACTTTTACATTTCAAATTATCGCTGGAATGAAATAACTACAAACAATATAAAAACATGACAAACATTTCTTCTTTTATAATTGTTTATATTCCCATATTCAAGTTAAAACTTCTACTTTGTTTCTGTGCAGAGTAGAGATCAGAGTAGAATCATTTTTTATTATACTTTGAGGTGTTTTTGTGATTCTAGAAATCAAATGCTAACTGTCATGACAAAATAATTGAATATGAATATTATTTTTATTTTCTCCTATGGATTATTACAAAATTTAACATATAATTACATCCATGACTAGAAAATGAAGTAGGTTAGAAAGTAAGTCAATGAAAGCCTTTTCTTTTAATAACTGGATTCTCTCTTTGGGAATAAAAGTCATTGCCTTTACTACAGAGAGATTGTCAGTAAATTTGTGCTGCTCGCCCACCATCCTAATCATTATTGTCAGGAAGTCAATTTGAGATCACAGGTCACAGCTTTGAATTCAAGTGTGGCGTAGGGAATTTAATCAATAAGTACATGCTCACAGAAAAAATATGCTGCAAGCAAACTATTTTAGTAATACATTTATTTAATCTGGCTTAAAATTATTCTGGAAATGTTTTTAAAGTAAAGGTAGTATTTGGCTGAGTGCATTTTAAATTAACCTGTGTTTAATAGGAGATGATCTTATATAGTCCATTATTATCAGGCCTAAAAATTTTTCCTTTTACTTCTGTTTCAATGATTCTATGGAAACCGCTTTCTTGAAGGTCACCGATAACCCCAAATAGCCAAATCCAGTGGCCTTTGTATTTCTTATCTTCCTTGACACTGCTGCATTATTTGATACTGCTCACCTCCCCTTCTTGCATTTGTGGTCTCTGTCACAGAATAAACTGAATTTAAGACATGTGTATCCCTCTAGATATACCTCACTGTGTGTACTATTTCTGTCCTTTTGGAATCTTCTTAGTAAGAAATGTAAGCATAAACTACGTAGAGTTCATGGAAAGTTAATTAATTATTACTCAGGCATTTGGAAGATCTTCTTTTCAAATATGAAGAATTATAGAGGATTTATCACAACTAAAAGGCAAAAATACACAGAGGTAAGAGGTTAGATCAGGTTTGGCAAACCACACCTATGGGCCAAATCCAGTCTACTGCCTGTTTTTATAACTAAAGTTTTATTTGAATGCAGCCATGTCCGTTCATTTACATACTGTCTTTGGCTGCTATTTCACTACAAGGGCAAAGTTGAGCAGTTGCCATAAAGACTATATGTCATGCAAAGCCTAAAATATTTACTATTTACCTTTATGCAGAAAAGTTCAAAGGCCCCTGGGTTAGATGATTAATTACATGACCTAAGAAGGTGGCCATCCATCTTTTTGATGCAAAGAAAAGGAATCGCTATTGTAAAGCTTTATGTCAAGATGGGAGGATGGTGTGTAACTAGTTGTAGTCATAAGATTCTTCTAGAGATGCCTATTTAGATATGACTTTCCATTTCAGCACATTCTCTCAAAAATGTGTGGGCCCAGCATAACTGGTTACCTACAAAGATTCTAGAAGACCTCATGCCATCTCATCCACTGTCCTGGCTTTAGTAGTGCTTATAAGCAGTGAAGCTCCTTGTGGGCTAGGCACCCTATCCCTAGGACCCAAGTGTAGAGAGGAAGGAAAGGAAGGGACAGTGTCCTGTGGTGCCTTCACTTATAACTACAGCCATGCATCACTTAACGACAGGGATACATTCTGAGAAGTGCATCGTTAGGCAATGTAGTCGTTGCGTGAAATAATAGAGTATACTAAAGGAGAACAAAATTTGCCACCCCAAAATGTGTCTCTTTAACATGAGGATTATTTCAGACTGATTATTTTTAAGAAATAAAATACTCAGGAAGTTTTTCTTGTCACTCCTCCTTAATTGCCTAAAAGAATTCAGATTAAAAAAGTGTCTCAGGAAGAGAGCAACTACCTTAGCATAACATGAACTAGGTGGTAGACAGGGAGGAACCTAGAAATCCTGTTGGTTGAGCTCCCCTGTATGTTCTTCTGTTTCTGTGTGGCCAAACACTTGTCTTCCAAACGTTTGAGCCTTTTCACTACTTGTGAATTTCCTTCTTTCCCTTTGAAGTCCCTGACTCTCCGCATCCACAACACCCTCTTTTGTCTTTAGCTGAGGATGGTATTGAAGGTGAGGGCTTTGATCACTTTGGCAAGTCACTGTTTCCTGGGTTTCTCCCATATATACATGTTATTAAACTTCTGCTTGTTTTTCTCTGGTTTGTCTCATGCCAATTTAATTCACAGGTCAGCCAGAACCTTCTAGGATAGAGGAAAATTTCTTCCTCCCCTACAGTACTTACACAAACCTAGATGGTATAGCATATTACACACCTAGGCTATATGGCACTAATCTTATGGGACCATTGTCATATATGTGGTCTGTCATTGACAAAAATGTCATTATGCAGCACATGACTATATTGATGTAATAAATTAGTCTCTGCTCAAAAGTCTGTATGTTATGAGTAAAATTGATCTACTTTATTCCAAGTATGAAGGATGATAGATACCTTGCCAAAGTGAAGTTCCTGCCAGCTTTGCTGCACTTCGTTTTTCCCTGGATTCCATCATACCTTTATTATCCTTACAATAACCAATTCTCCCAACCAGTCATTATTTAGGAAAACATAAGTGGATTTGTCTCCCTTGTAACCAAAAGATGTTTGACTTAAATGGATTTGACACTAAGGAAACAGAAGAATCCTAGAAGACTCTTGCATGGTCTTCTTTATATGTAAGGATTTCAGAAAAAATTTAACTAACCCCAAAAAAGTTTAGTATGTTCACACTTGTTTTAGTCAGCTTGGGCTACTATAACAAAATATCCTAGACTGGGTGGCTTAAACAACAGGAATTGATTTCTCACATTTCTGGAGGTTAGGAAGTGCAAGATCAAGGTGCCAACAGATTCGGTTCTTGGTGAGGGCCCACTTCCTGGCTTGTAGACAGCTGCCTTCTTGCCATATTCTCACATAACCTTTGCTTGTTGAGTGTATGGGAGACAGCAAGATCACTCTGTATTCCTCTTCTTATAAGGACATTAATCCCATCATGAGGGTCCCACCTCCAAATACTATCACACTGGGGGTTAGGGTTTCAACATATGAATTTGGTGGGGGGGGACACACACAAATATTCAGACTATAACAACATCATTGTAGAAACTTCGACTTTGATTCAATATCTATCATCAGATTATTTAGATTCTTCTAAGGTAAATTGCTGACGTTATCCAACAAAATAATTTCTTAGGTGGAAGTTCTACGGCCCATAAGTAAAACCCCATTAGATATTTTCAGAGGGCTTGATTTCAAGCTGAATGTCATACTTTGTGTTCATGTATACACAACTGTTATATATCTTATATATAACATATTGGCCCTGAGGCAACATCTGTGCCCATCTTCCTCCATTTTTTGTATATGGGACACCTGTCACAGCATGGCTTGACAAGTGGTGTGCAGGTTCATGCCTGGGATCCAAACCTGCATACCCCAGGCAGCAGAAGCAGAGTGCGTGAGCTTAACCACTGGGCCACCGTGCTGGCCCCTATATATTTTTTAAACATATATTTTAAAAAATTGAGGTGTATTAATTGTTTGCAGTTTTTTAGACTGAATATTATAAAACAAAATCCCTATACCTATAGAAGACTGCCAGAAACCGCATTCTTTAAATAATCCAATTCAATAATTCACTTCAACCTATGGGACTATACATTCTCTTTATTCCTAAAAATATATTTGAAGATTTTTCTTCAATGTTTGACATTCAAACTTGTGAAAAATAGGTTGGAAAGGTCAAACGATGTGTTTCAGTTGTACATCTAATTAGCTTATGATCATCGACAATACTCAGAACACCTCAAGAAAGATGTTTATTCCACTTTTAAATGAAATGAGGCTATTTCAAATGTCCTTTCAAGCTATAAAATTTCATGATTGATAGAAGACTTTTATTAATGATCTTACCTGTAGATTCACTGTTTTCTGAAGCTTGTTACACAGTTTCTTAATGGACATTATCAACAAAAAAGAAATGTTACCATACCTTACTCAATGTTCTCACGGTAGCTCAAGTCATTGGCATGTAAAAATCCTATATTTTGTGCCTCTAATTTAATGAAAAGATAAAGAGTTTTACTAGGATTCTACATCTAGCATTTCAAGTGGTATTCTATGTATAGGCAGTCCTCATTGTGTAGAGTTCTGAAATGCACAGATTTGAGTTAAATAACTCAATGTACAGTTGGTTAAATAATTTCCGTCCCCCAACAACACAGTTCAAATGTCAGTTGCCATGGTATATTAACTATGAGTAAATTCATGAAGTGCAAACCTCACTACTAGCTCTTCAGTCCACAAGTCACTACATAAACAAAAGATGTGCATATGATCAATGACAGTTTATGTAACTTCTTTCAAAGCCTGTCTGTGATTGGTCACTGTACATCTGTTATTCAGTTCACACACAGACAGCAAGCTTTGTAGTTGTGTTGACTCTTTTTTTCAGTGATAAACCCATGTGCCATTTTACAAAAATGGATAGTTGATAGAGGAATTTGGTCAACGAAAATCACCTCACACTTGTCGGGATGGCCATTATTCAGAAAACAAAAGACAACAAATGTTGACAAGGATGTGGAACAATTAGAACCTTGCACACTATTGGTGGGAATACAAAATGGTGCAACCATTGTGGAAAACAGTATGGAGGCTCTTCAAAAAATTATAAATTAAGGGGGCTGCCTGGTGGTGCAGCAGTTTAGTTCACGCTTGGCAGCACAGGGTTCGTGGGTTCGGATCCCGGGTACCTGCCGACGCACTGCTTGCCAGCCATGCTGTGGCAGCGTCCTATATAAAGTGGAGGAAGATGGGCATGGATGTTAGCCCAGGGCCAGTCTTCCTCAGCAGAAAGAGGAGGATTAGCAACGGATGTTAGCTCAGGGCTGGTCTTCCTCACACACACACAAAATAATAATAATAATAAATTAAACTATCATATGATCCAGCAATCCCACGTTTTGGCATTTATCCAAAAGAATTGAAATCAGGATCCTGAAGAGATATTAGCACTCTCATGTTCATTGGAGCATTATTCACAATAGCCAAGAGGTAGAAACAACCTACATGTTCATTGACAGATGAATGGATAAAGAAAATATGGTATATACTTAACATAGAATACTTTTCAGCCTTAAAAAATGAATGAAATTCTGCAATATGCAATAACATGGATGAATCGTGAGGATATTATGCTAAGTGTAATAAACCAGTCACAGAAGGACAAATATCAAATGATTTCACTTATATGAAGTATCTAAAATAGCCAAACTCATAGAAGCAGAGAATAGAATGGTGGTTGCCAGGGCCTGGGAAAGGGAGAAGTGGGGAATTATTGTTCAATGCATATAAATTTTCAGTTATGTGAAATGAATAAGTTCTAGAGATCTGTGTACAACATTGTGCAATAATGTGTCTTTCACAAAAAATTTGTTAAGAGAATAGATCTCATGTTAAGTGTTTTTACCACAATAAGATAATAAAATAAAATCTAAAACGTCAAAATGCAATAAATAATTGGAAAGTGATGATGCTGGAAGTGAAATTCAAATTGAACATAAAAGGAGTTTGAGAAGCAAAAGCTATCAGTGTGGATGGCGACACTCTCTGGGAGACTCTAGATATGCAGCCAGAGGTGCTTGGCGAAGGCAAACTTGCTGACATAAATGAGAAAAGTGATTGTGAAGAAAACAATGAAGATGTCCCAGAGGAAGTGATGCTTGCAAAACACTCCACATTAAAGGAACTCTCACAGATATTTCATTACATTGAAAGCACAGAAAAGAAATTGTTGGAAGTTGATCCAAACTTAGAAAGGAGCATAATTTACAAAAGCATAGAAAAAAATACCGATTGCATAGCATAACTTTTATAACAAGAAGAAGGCAAACACTGTTTTGTCAGTCACTTCTTTCAAAGTCTGTCTGTGATTGGTCACTGTGCATCTGTTATTCAGTTCACACACAGACAGCAAGCTTGTAGTTGTGTGGACTCTGTCTCTCAGTGATAAACCCATGTGCCAAAAATGGATAGTTGATAGAGGAATTTGGTCAACGAAATCACCTCACACTTGTCAGGATGGCCATTACCACTCTTGATGAGTTTTTTTATAAAGAAAATAAAACACTTTAATTCCCAATGCTTCTGATGTCTTCAATTCCAGCATACTAAATAAATGTTTGACTATTTTCTTATATTTCTCTATTCATTTATAACAGGTAGTAAGTGAATTTTTAATGCTTTGACCAACAATTTTAAAAGTCATGAAACAATCATCATTTTTCCCATTCATTATGGAGATTTCTACACAATTTCAGCTGGCATGGTCATTTTTACAATCCTGCACTATCTTGCAAAGTGACCACTGCCTGTGTTAGTTTCAGTAAATTTTACTGAATATATACTGTAAGAATTTTCAGCATAAATACTAATGGCATTCCATTATATATTATTTGGGAGGTAGAAAGGGTTGAGAAGAATCTCTGAGTAAGTTGATCCTCTGGCTGATTTCCATATGACCTTAAACTTCTCTATGCTTTGATAACTGTATCAGAGACTATCATTTTCAGAGGCATAATCAGGTTTAAAAGTAAAAGAACTGATGAAGGGCTCTGAAGGATTCAATAAGCTAATTATGATTTCAGTAGAGTAATATTTTGAAGCTCAGGGTTCAAATGACTAGAATCTTGGTACCTGAACCTTCATCTCACCTTCTCTATTCTAAGACTTCCTGGAGTCTGACTTCTCTCACCCTCCCCCCTCACTCCCAATGTTTCTTCCCCTTTCTCCCCTCATTCCTTCTTTTCCCCCTAAATAGTCTTGGAATATATCCATATCTTTATTTTTATTTAACATGTATTGTGTTTTATGACAAAACTCTGAATATCTATTATCACAATACATCATACCTGTGCTCAGAATATTCAACAATTTCTAATTCTTCTCTCTGTCTCTCTCACACACACATACACACACACAAATACACACAACAACAAAATAAATAACATCTCTGAATATGTGTTTTTCCTTGTGTATGACCCTCAGATGATTTTTTTCCCCTAAGTTTTCATGGCACTGGAATTACGTGCATTAAATGAAACTAATTTCCCAGCATTAACTCTTCAATACTTAAACAATTCTCTTGATACTCAGGTTGGAAAGATTTTAATTGCATACATCAATCTGGGTCCAGTTCATCATAATCTCCAAATCCTACACACATAATTGGCTTCTGGGAACATGCACAATATTAACCCTCTCAAACAATTCACTGTGCATTTTGGCAAGGAATTATATTTCCAATTTGTTAATTAATAGGATAAAGACATGAACAAATATAAATATTAAGAAGCAAACTATAAGTTCCATTTAAATATATAAAATGTTATGATATGTGGTTATATATTCTGAAAAAAGTATACCATTCATTTGTTTATGCAGTTTTAAGGGGGGGCACTTTCCATGATAAACTGGCAAAATATGTAGAAATTGGCCCAGAACAATGTTCATTTCATACTGTGCTCCCCATGAATTGGAACCTGTTTTTGTCTGAGACAGGAAGAGGCTAACTTTAATAGTATATACAATCCCTTCGATTTCTCAGTATATACGGTCCTCTGAACAACTTCTTTAATCACGAAAATGATCTCTTTTTTTCCCTAGACTCCCATGTACTACCCTAAGCACTGATTATTTTGGTAGTATACATCAAATAAAATCTAAATCAAAATTATATAGCAAAATGCCTCCGGTTCATTTTCCCTTTTAATACACCTTGTAAAAGAAACTGCTTTTAATCTAGCAGTCTTCTTTAGGTTGTATTCTATTAAAGGAAATTGGACCAAAATTGATCTGGGTAGTGAAATTTATCATTACTCAAAGAAAATGGACAATGAAATGTGATTAGGCTACACGTGCCCATCATTGCCTTTTTCAAGAGCAAGACTTGAATAGAAAAGGCAGGATTCAATGAATCAATAACAGTAAAAGCAAAATTGGAGGGCTGTCCAATCAACTAAATTCCTCTGTTCTAATCAAGTGGCGTCCAATCACCTAAAGCACAATGCTAATAATAAAATTAAATTGCATTTGACTCCTTTTACCCAAAGTCAAAACACACATCTGACTGTAATATTCTATATACTTTGAAAAGCCAATAACATACCAATGTAGACTAGAATTAAATGCTTGTTGCATTCTCAGGATAAGGGAGAGGACAAAATTACTTTTGATCATGCCCTTAAACCAACTTAAACTAAACGGAATAATTAAAATAATAGGTTGCATTCATACATTCAAGAAATATCTGAAACCTAAAGAACTTTGCAAACATCAGCATATTAATATGGTTTATCTCTTTCAATGGCATTTCTCTTGCAAAAGCAGGTTTTTTTCACTCTTTGCTGCTATGGAAGATCTAAATATAACATTCAATCAGATCATGTTTTGCCACTTGGTCTGTAGGTATCTTTCTTGTGAGTTCCCTTAGCCATTTATAACACAGCACTTATGATACTGTCTAACAATTTCCTGTGGATAATAATAGAAGGGAATCATGACAATATTTTTTCAAATGTAAATGTCCATCACAGTGATAATTATTGAGTGAATGAATGACTATGAAAAGATAATGTTATGGATATGGCACAGTCTAAAATTGTGAGACTGTCTCATTAGAGATAAGATTGGCTTTTAAGAAAAAAGAAAGTTATTTTTAAAATCCTCCTTAAGGGGAGAATTTTTTCTTCAGAAGTATTAAAGAAGATATAAATAGAGATCTGAGGCTTCACTACATCACATTACAAAAGGCAACCCTTCATTCAAGAAGACGGTCAAGAATGCCATTGAAGGAAGCAGTTTCCCATGTGGACTCCAGGGAGAGATGGGTGCCTTAGTGGATGCTAACACTGCATATCTTTACATTGTCAAAATGAGCTCATCATGGCTGTTGGAGCCCAGCCTGCTTTTAGAGAGCTTTCCTGGGATTAGGAGGAAAAAAGCAGATGAATGCACAGTTAAAATTTTTCTTTCCCAACAAATATATTTATAACCCTCTGGACAGTTTTTCAGCTGGCAGTTTGCATGAAGTTTAAACAGAAGAAAGGAAGTCTGTGGTCAAAGATTGAAGATGAAGGGAGAGAGAAGAAAGAAGTGAATTAAACAACAAATCTCTGAGTAGACCGTCTTCTTCACTGGGAGAATATAAAATGAGATTATAAAGCGACTACACTGTTAAATAGAGTTGAAAGTGTAAATTAAAGCCAGGAAAACAAAATTAAAGAAGCTAAGGAAAGGGAAAGCATTCATAAAGGACAAAAGTAAAAACATAAAAAGAATAAAAGAGTAAGCAAAGTTTTGGAAAAGAATAGAATAGAGATGTTGGGAAGGGGAGTGGGCATTGCTGCATTCTTTTCCCAATAATAGCTTCTTCGTTGAAAGCATTTATAGAGCACCCAGCTTTAGAAGGAGGCAGTGCCCGAGCTCCATGCTCCTTTTGCTTTTCTCCTTCTCTTATTCTCTCCAAATATGATTCACCCAAAAGGGAGATGAGGCCATAAGTTACATTTACCAAGCTCCGTCCCTCGATAGAAGGCATTGGTTCAGCAGCAATAGCCAGAGGGTTGGCCATCCTGTAGAACAATGGGCTTTGGCACAGAGAAATCCATGGCAGAACTCAGCACATTTTCAAGCACAGAATTAGATAGAAAACAATTAAAGTGGAAACAGAGGGATGAAAGTGAGTGTTAGCTACAAAGTTACAGAAAATGAGCACTGCCGTTAGCAAATGATCAACACAATCTTGCAAGGTCTTGCCTTTAAAAGGCATCAACGGTTCAAGGCTATAAAATGATGTGCATTGTGTTAATAGATACGTGTTTTTAAAAGAAACCTAGAAGCATATTTAAACATTTGCAGATGGAGCAGATGGAACGGAAAAGAAAACTACATTATTCAGATTACACTGCCTTGGTCTGGGCACTGATCTGAAACAAAGGCACGGATTAGGAGAAGATTTAATATCAGCATGAGATCTTTTGTACAGACACACCCATCTGCTTTGATAGGGACCTAAAGGAATCTGGATATCAGAAGGTCCAAATAAAAGAGAAAAAAGCCTTGTTATAGTGAAGGCTTAGAGAAGTCTGTTACGAGTTTATGAGACTTTCCTTCTTACAAACTAACCCCTAGCAAAAGATCACTGAAGTACAAGGCACTTTTCTCAGATGGAGAACTCTTGTCACACAAATTTTGTTTATTCAACAAGACCTGGATAAACAGGAGATCTGATTAGCAGCCAGTTAAAGGAAGTACCATGACGATTCCCACTAAGAGGTTTGAAAAGATCCTAGTAGAGTAACTAATATTAACCTGGCATCTGATAATAGCAACTGTTATATACTTCTTTTCAGTGTGGCTCAAATTGACAGCCTAGAAAAGAAATGCTTAGCAAATTCAAATTATAATTGTATTTGTACTTAAATTTCTGTAGACTTCTGTGTCATGTAAGAACTCAGAAGGATGCCCCTAGGGACCTTATTGCTTTAATTTTCACTGGAGAGACAAAAGCTATATATTTTTTGAACAGAATAATTACTTTCTAGAATGAAGTAAACACTGGACATTAAAACAGTTTGTGGAAATCTAGAATAAATGCTATTTTTATTACAAGTACAAAATATAAAAAAATTCTCTTAAAAATACATCCATTGATAACCAAAAAAAGGGTAAGTTTTTTTTGGGGGGGTATAAAATCTGTAACATACATACTGAAATTTAAATAATTGGTTTTCTATCATGGTAAAAAAATAATTTTGGAGTGGTCTCCACCAAGTACACCAGATAGATCTTGGAAACATCATAAATTTAACAGTTTTAGGACAGATTTAATGATATCAGTGCACTTGAACACACCACTCTTAACCAGGATTCATAATTACTTTATTTCAAGGAAAAATATCTACCACTACAAGCCAGCTCACACTTGCTCTGCTCACGAAAGCTGAACGCGCTATCTTTTCCCAGCGCCACTTCTTGTGCCATCAGATTGGGAGCTTATTGGCCTTGGAAATTGGCAAAAGCTACAAATCAGGGCTTCCTCCACTTCTAGAGAGCCAGTTATTAAATATTTACCAACACATTATTGTCACTATGCTCACTCTGCTTTTTATCATCTATCTGAACGGTGCCACAGTAAGCCATTAACACTTTGCCAGGGAGCCCGTCAATCAAATAGCGTGTCAATGGTCAATGTTGATTTTCATTTTCAGCCCATAGCCCAGTAGTGCCTCAGGGCTTTCCTGCCCCCATTCTCACTGGTGTGTTCATAGAACTGACTTCGAGTCGAGATGCCTAACCACAAGCTGTCTTAATACAGGTGGAAAAAAACCCAACAAAGGAATAAAATAGCATAGCTTCTGCAGGCATTCTATATCCAATTCTTTCAAATTTCTGAAGATATTGTTCAAATTCCACCTTCTCTGTGTAGCCGTTCTCAGTCCTTTCAATTGATTATTCTTTTTTCTTCACTCTTTGATGGTGGCTTGTATTTCCATTGTGATGGTTATTTCATCCTGGCTCATAATATCAGATTGAATCATAGAAAATGCTGTTATGTAGGTTAAAAAAAATTTCAATATCAGCAATTTCATATAGTTCAATCTAATACAATTAATTGTTTAACATTTCTGTCTTCCTTTATAATGTAAGTTTTTTGAGGGTTGTGACCATATCTTATTCATCATTTGACTCCCTGTGGGGACAAATAACTCACATATGAGTACTCATTAAATTTTGATTAAGGAAATGAGAATCAGAAAAGATATGATGAAACAAAGAACAGTTTTCAAGAACCTATATATTTCAGATAAAGGTAAAATATTAATAAGACTTTACTATTCTTCTTTTGCTTTCTTATGCATCTGAACGCATTTGATAGGTCTGGCTACGACAATGCCAACAATACAATCTGTCGGTGACGTTCATATGGGTAAGTGTGGATTTACAGTGTATTTATTCTGTCTGATAAACATGTAGCCCTTTATAGATTCCATGACATTCTAGCTATAATTCAGAGTCTACATAAAAATGGTTACAGGATAAATTTTAATAATATAATTTCATTTAATTCTTGGAATTAGCATATCATAGGTAGATAATTTATCCCAATCCCAGTCCTAATACCCCAATCTAGCACTACTGTCCTACAAATTAGCAAAATTTTATATAATTGGTAGTTTGCTTTTTAATATCAATATTATAAATCTACTTTTTTCAGCTACATTTACTTTATCAAAGTGAAGAAAAAGCAGAACAAGATACCTAGAAGCAAACAGGGAAAATTATTTAACACATCCAAATTTAAATAAGTAGCAGCCCTGTGGAAGGACATAAAACAGAAGAAAGGCCATTAAGAATTGTGTTTTCTCCCTTGTGACAATTGAAAATGTGACCTAAAGTGGAAATTGACAAGCAATGCTCTTGAATTAGCTGTCAACATATCAATAGGTGTAAATTGCAACAGGCAATGTTGACGTTAATTGGAAGATCTCTATCATTGCTCTGATTTTAGCTTTGAGATGCACAAATAGGAAGTCATTTTATTCTGTCACTTCATATCATAGTAGAGATACAGGTCAACAAGTTCAACTAACACAAACAGGATATAAAGCCTCACTTTATTTAAGACCTCCACGAAGGTGGCTAGGTGCTCTGACCCAGTTAAGGGCAGGTGTTAATGATTTCTGACGGTTCATTAAAGATAGAGATCCATTTAAAACTGAGTTTAGTTTGACAGAAAATGTCTAGGAGTAACTAGCATGAACAAAAGGAGAGGCAGGAATTAAACAAATATTGCTTCTTCATTGATTACTAGTTAAAAATCTGTATAATAAAGGATGTGTAGAAAAATGTGTCCACTATAATTTCGGGGAAGCTAGACTGGTTACTATTTCTTCAACCAAGTCATAAATATCTGGGTCAGAGAGCAAAGTCAAAGCATTGGATCAGAATTAAAGATGTGAGAAACTAGAAGAGAGCAATTTGATAACACATTGTAAGGGAAAAGAAAGTGACAAACTCCAATTTATGTACTGGTGGATTACATAACTACAGTTCCCACACTGTAGATTGTGGACCACCCAGGCAGTAGGGAGCTGTGAGTATGTAAAAAAAGGAAGTTACTGAAAAAGATCAGCAAATCAAATGCGCACTACTGTATGGATATCGGTATCTGCCAGAGAGAGGCTACGTAGCATATGAATAAGGCACATGGACTGAAGCTGGACTATGGTAGTTCACATCCCACTTCCTAACAATGTGATCTGAACAAGTTATATAACCTCACTAAGCCTCACATCCCTCATCTGAAAAATGAGGGAATGAATAGTAACTCCCTCAGAATTGTTATGAGACTAAATGAGTTAAAACAAAGATTTTGGTAGAGTACTCAGTACATAGTAAATACTACACAAGTGTCTGCCAGTACTATACTTATGGGACAACTGACGATTAGAAAATGCAGCACAATACAAACTAATAATAACAATACAAACTAATAATAAAACAAATTCAAAGCACTATTATATTTATAGCAGCCTTTTTTCATTATGCATCTTCTTTATCAGCAGATACTCATAGTACAACCATTTTCAAGAGGAGGTTCACATTATTTTTTCAAATTAAAAAGAAATGAGCCTGAGAATTTTAAAAATACAACTAATTTTGAAGATGACCTACCAAAAAACAAGCAAGCAAACAAAAAACTTTAGTCTATTTACCTGACAGCTGCCAGCCGACATAGGAAAATAGCTCTGGGTCTTGGTTCCCTGAGCATCACTTACGTCCTCTAAGTACTATCTCCCCACTGATGCCAGGACACTGGGTTTCCAAAGCGATGGAGGTTTGGGGGTGCATAACTTGTGCCAGAAGAAAACTCAGGGCCTAGGGTCTTGATATGATATTTGACTCACCCACATTTTAAAACTAAAGAAACCTCATACTAATTGTGAAAGGCCAACCCTGTACTGTTCATAATAAGAAAGGAGGAAATCATAAATTGCTTCACAAAAGTTATTTCCCCTAGCATTGTGTGCCTTGCATGGATTAGAAGCTCCTTTATGTTTACTGAGCTGATAAAAGCAAATTTTAAAATGAAATAGCTAACAAATATCTTTGTCTTTACAGGGTAGGAGTACATTACTTAGGAAGCTACTGAATGAAACAAATGGCAACAATTCTTTAAAAAAAAACACTGTGAAGTGTCTACATAAAGACATTATATTGGTTTAGTTGTTTAGAGACTTTGTGGTACTTTCCGGTTGGTGACAAAAGTAAAAAAGCTGCACCTGAGTACTAAGAGGATGACCTCTTTGGGCTTATTTGGGCTATTAATATAATAGTCACTGATCTAGCTAATTACCTTGGCACAATTTCAAGCTATTGGATTGTAGGAAGTGATAGAGTACAGCGGAGGCATCTCTTGGTGAGAATAACTATAACTCATCCTTTTCTAGGATGCATTCTTATGGAAAGGACTTTTAGCAACTTTTTGATCCTTGGCACTGATTTGGAACAAAGAGAAATGCCTACTTAATTCATCATGGTAACATTTTCAGGGGTGTGCAAGCATAGTAAGGAGACAGCAATGCATGATCTATGTAAGCGATGCATTAGGGCAAGCTACTGGATGCTGTTATCCAGGCAGGAAGCCTTTCTCTTCAGACAAATATTTTGGAATGCTTTATATCCAGACAAATTGCATTAGCATATGGAAATTGGAGGCATGTTGAGAGCCCTCCATAATCTTCCTCTGTCAGAGAGAATGCATATAAAAATATCGCTTAAATGACTCAAATGATGGATTCCAGAAAATTCCACTTGTTTATCTTCAGAATTTGGAGCCTTGTCCTAACCAAGATTCCTTTTGAAAACATGGCTTCCCAAATAGCTCGACTATAGGAAGAGAAGTCCTTTGTCAAGTTCACTTAGATGTCCAATCTGCCTGAAAGATGTATTTATAACTGAAAATTTGTAAACTGATCAGCTCAGGAAGTATAAATGCTGTAAATTTCCTTGATCGAACCACTGCCTCACATGCTAAAACTGGCAAATACGGTAAACAGAAAACATGCTTCTTAACTGTGTGTTTTCCCAATAAATTTTAAGCTCCATGAGAGCAGGGATCATCATTAACTTGGCTAGCACAGAGCCAGTTACAAAGTGAGTGATCAATAAATGTTTAAGTGAGTCTAAAAATGAATTAATAAATGCATGCATGAACATATTGTTACATATTTTTATAACAATTGAATTTGTCAGTTAGATACTAGAGGCTAGCAATTCAAAGCTGTATGATAGTAAGGGAGACAGTAATTACAACTAATTTTAGTTGTAATTCTCCTTTAATTTTAATTCTCCTTTAGGAAGAAATACAAACATTTTAAATTACATATTATTTTATAATTATTTGATATTTAAAAAGATACATCATTGGAATATCTTAAAACCAAGGAAAATCATGTTTTAATTTTATATTATAATATCTTATGTGTGTATAACAGACAAAAGATATAGTCAATAGATTAATTCATTTTTTGCATCATGTTTTTTAAAATGGGAGGGGGAAAGCTGGTAGATAGAGATAGAAAGGGAGAGAGAGAGAGAGAGAGAGAGAGAGTATACAAAACTAGTTACAATTCCAAATTGTGCAAAAAGCATGTAAAGTTGTTAAAGAAAGAATAAGGAGGAAGATAACTGCAAAAATTAAAATAGCACATTCATAGGAAAATAATAATTTAGGTTTATTTTCATAAATATTTTATTTAATAACTTCAAAGGACGAGGAGTGCCAAGTTCACAGCTTCTTACACACACATGTGTGCACGTGGACACACATACACAGCCACATAAACACACATACAAACACCCCCCCCAAAGCTTCCCTTCTAGTCCACAATAGAACCTACTGCCTTTTCTAATATTCCTTTTTCCCCTCTAAGCCTACTAGTGGTTAATTATTTCAAATTTTAGTGTCAATTACTAAATAGTCTCAATGTTTAACTTGATTTTCCTGGAGAGGAAATAGTCCAGAACCTTGCTAAATGCCAAATAAGTACACCTTGCTTCCTTGCTTAAACAGCCTATTAACTACTTACCATCTTCTGATTCAGGTCTGAACTCCTTTGCACGGCTTGTGTGACTTATCAAAATCACATGTAAGAACCCTCTCAGCCGTAGTTGTATTTGTAATTAATTTTCCCCAACAAGTCTGTCACAATGAAGTTTTTGCCATTTCCTGAAGCATGGCTTGCCTTTTCCTTAATGGGTGCTGTGGCAGTCTCTCGTTGGTCAAGCCAACATAATGAATGTGAAAATGTGGATACACCATAAGATGTTATGCAATCTGTTCCCTTCATATGATTAATATCTTTCAGTAGGGCTATTTGATTTTGAGTCATTGATATGGTTCTCCTATAACTTTCTTCATAAAGTATTTAAAAGCTAATAAGGAGAAAAAGAACTATAATCATAACATTTTAATATTTTATATTTATAGTAGAGTTAAAGAAATATCTTCATACAAGGTGGCATAAATCCAATATATACAAGCTCATAGTTTAAAATACCCTTTTTGAAACTGTAGTGTTTAAGGAAGTTAGACTATCCCACTTCAAAGAACACGTGGCTCTCTGCCCTGAATATTGGCCGTAGGAATACAGAGACACTTTATCTCTCTGGCATTGATTTGACATTTTTGGCATTTCATGGTAATTTTTCTTAGAAAACTAAAACTTTTTTTCTAATTAATAATTTGAAAAAAGTACTAATAATGTTGTGAAAAATTGTCTTGTGCTATGATTTCCTGTTTTTAAATCTGATCACAAGGAATGAAAGTCAACATGTCTTAATGACTCAGTCTTATTATGAACACATTATTGTTCTAGTCTGTTAAATAATGATACCTTTAGAGATTATTGACGACTTTAGGACCATTTTCCTTAGTCTGTTTGTTTCTTGAGTTTTTTAAATGCCTGTTTTGGTAATTTTGTCTGTGTGTGTGTGAGGAAGATCAGCCCTGAGCTAACATCCGTTGCCAATCCTCCTCTTTTTGCTGAGGAAGATTGGCCCTGGGCTAACATCCGTGCCCATCTTCCTCTACTTTATATGGGATGCCGCCACAGCATGCTTGACAAGCGGTGTGTTGGTCCACGCCCGTGATCTGAACCTGCAAACACGGGGCCACCAGAAACAGAGCACGTGAACATAACCACTACACCATCAGGCCGGCCCCCTGTTTCGGTAAATTTTTAATCTTTTCTTTTGATGCATGACTGTCATCTTTTAAAGCCTAGGGAATGTTTATACTTATTGTGTTACTGATGCTGAGACTGCCAAATCACAATAATGATATGTATTTATTGAATGTAAACTGTTTAAGATATTTTTCTAAGCTCTCTCTATACATTAACTCATTTACTGCTCAATGAGGTTGTATCCGTTTTACATACAAGGAACTGGAGGCACAGAGAAGTTAAAATATCTGCCCAATATCTCATGGCTAGTAGGAATTTGACGCCAGTTAGTTTGGCTTCAGAGCATGTGGTTTTAATCTTTGTGCTATGATGCCTAGGTAAATATGTATTGAAAAATTTAAATCACATTGTGAATGTGTATAATAATCAGTAGCTATATTAAAATTTTAGAAGTCAAGGATAGCTAAAATAGAAGAGAACTAAAAGTAATATGCATGAATTTAACACGTATTTATAGAGCACCTAGTGTACATCAGGAAGTTTTAAATATAGCGGGAGCAAATCATTGTTCCCATTAGGGCAAAACAGGAAAGGGTCAAGTATTAAAAATGCAGTAATTGTTAGAAAAGAGAAGATAAAGGGGACCATAGAAGGCAGAGCAGGGGGACTTATCCTATTCCAGCAATAACCACTGTTAACATTTTAGATTATAAAGTTAAAGATTTCTATCTTCATGAAAAGTAATCATTTTTTATATACTCTTCTCAAAAATGCCTATATTTTAAGAAGCACAATATCCATCTAAAATTCATGAGTAATTATAAGTTTTTTGAACTTCTTATGTTTCAGTTATTCTTTGGTTATATCTACAAAGAGCTGGAAATTAAAATTGAACCAAATTTTTTTAAAAGTCTTTCAGATTAACCCAGATAGCTAGAACGGTTTTAGGCTAACCCGTGTGATTTACACTTTGGGAACAGGACTGTTATGCCAAGCCATGGATTCTTAGGGCCACCCCAATGAAAGCACAAAGTAGACTTCAAAATGAATTGAAAATTTACTACCCCAAGTTATACATTTCGTTTCTTTATTAATTTTACTGCTCTGCTAGACAATCATGTGGGGAAGTTTATCTGATAACTAAAAATATCTTGTTGGTATGACAACGTTATAGCTTTTATATTCCAGTGTTTATTGTAAAATGATTTTTGGTGAGCAAATTTCTCTCTTTCTCAAACAATAGTATTCAAATATCAGTATGATTTCTAGAACAAATGGGGCCGTAAGATTCCTCATAGACTTTAAGGAATTTATGAAGACCCTGAAAATGTAAGCAAATTTTGAGTATAATTGCTTTTTTAAAGAAGAGGATACGTGGCTTATGTTAAGATTCTCAGCGGGATCAATGCCCAGGAAAATAGTAGGACCATTAGTCTACGGAGCTTGAGTCATTGTTGCATTTTACTTTTCCATGGATTCTTTTTAAGTAAAATATTATCTGATGAAAATTTCCTGGTAAGCAAGCTTGCTTTTCTTTCTGGATAGAATAGAAATTTGAAGACAAACAACAAATCTTGGGCTTTCTAAAGCCCAGAATACAATAAAAATTATTTTATTGGAAAAATATGTTGGAGTATTAGTAGGCTTTAAAGTCATTGTAAGCACCTAACTTTTTGTTAATTCCTTTCACTTTCTAAGCTGACTAATCCACCCAGAAAACTAATAGGAAACCTTTGATTTTGTCAAATGGGTTATGACTATATCTTCTCACTAAAGTGAAGATGAAAGGGATGGTCCTTTTCGCCCAACTGGATCACTAGTACATGCTGTTAGAGATAAGGGAATGAAAACCCAGACTTGTCCTAGGGAGGAGAGGGAAGGTTCATTGTAACTCTAGTTTTTCATTAACCTTTTGCTTCCTCTTTCCAGGCCATTTGTCTGCCTTGCGTTCAAAGTTAAGCAAGGCCACAAACGGATGGATATTTCCTGTTAAAACTTGCAAACCAGGAAAGATAACGTTAAATTACAAATCATGCCTGTCTGAACCATTTAAATAAAATAATACTTTCTTCACTATTTATTAATAAATGCATTAGTATTCATTTACCTTATCCAAGAATTTACTGTGAAAGAAATATTCGGGCTCCAGTTACAAGTTCAAATTTAGTATGAACCTTCTCTTTTTTAGGATAAACTTGAGTGACTTTCTTTTATAAAAAAGGACTAGTTTCATTCACTTAAATTTTGTAGCCAAATGGATCCCAAAAGATGAATTAAAATGAGCTTTTAAAGAACAGGGAAAAAATGAAATTCATCAAATAAAACTACAAAAGGAGAAAATATAATGAAGTTATCAGAAGTTAATAATGTATGTCTGCAGTTTTGAAAATCAGGATGATTCACTACCATATTTTGTTCTTAATTTGCATACCTTTGACTGTTTCTCCCATTTTATCAAAGAGAAATTTTCCAATAATTTTAAACTTTTTACTTTACTAAAAATGTGTTTACCTTAACGTTTGAATATTATGACAATTATAAAATTATGATAATTTGAAACGCAATGTCAAAATTAAAGAACAGGCTACATCATATCATCTCCTTTTTCTTGAATACCCACTGTGCTTCAAAACCTCTTTGGGACATGTCTTCCTTTGTCCCAGATACTTTTTGGTACTCATTAAGCTAAAATTACTGGCAAAAACAAAAACAAAAAGAAAAACCCATGAATAGTTTCGTGGCTGGGTGGTCTATGATTTCAAGAATTAGTTATGGTTTTACCAATTAACTCCTGTGATTGTTCTATACAAAATTTATTGGAAAAATGTCCTATGTGGAGACTTTTCCTTCTGGGGGTGTGGGAATTTTTTTCCTTTCCATGTGCGGGTAGGGAGACTTTGCATTTGTAGTGCAAATGTTACAATTTATTTAAAATACTATAACAAAATTTTGCCTGAGGTTTTTAATTCTCTTTTAATCAAGTGGTATTTAAAATAAATACACATACAAGTAATTTTCTTTACCTGAAAACATGGCAAAGAGTAAAGAAAGATAAATTGGTGCGACACTGATTAAAAGTGACAAATTTTAAAAGGACGAAAAGCTTTTAAATTGATGCCATCAGTTTTGCCAGTGTGAGGGCACAGCTTTAAGGAAACATGTTTTTATTTCATTTATTTTGGGATAGTAGTATAATGGAATATGTACAGTGTTAGTCAGTGCTTTTCCTGGAAATAAATACAGTTCTCATGTTCTCTGCTTCATGACAGAATCTTTATACGCTGTTTATGTAAGCTCTTGTTATAATGCAAAATTAATATAGAATTAAAGCAAAATTCATAGAAACTAAAGAACTAAGTAATGGATGACTTTTCCCCCAATACTTACAAAATACTAAACTTATTTTTGCTTTCTTTCTCCTTTCAACATCCCCTACTCCTTCCCTGTGGGCGTTGAGTAGAATTAACACACTCCATACATCTAACTGATTAAGACTCTGCTATAAATGACTCACGACGTACAACCTTAAGCTGTTTTCTTGTCAAAAGTCTTTACAGGCACATTCTTATCTAACAGCTTTTCTTGAACCTCTAAGTCATATAACTTTCAAACTAGGGGATGCAGAGAAACAAAAAAATAAAGGAGAAAATGGGCTGGGTACTTTTACAGCATGAAAAGCCATAATATAGTCTTTGTTTGTTTTAATCAATAGACTCATTTTTCCTTCTCTTAACTCTAACTCTTCTCTTTCTGAAGCCAGAACTAATGATATCCTAATATACGTTCCTTCTCAATCACTTCAAGTAGGCATCTGAGTTCTAAACAGCTTCTTGAAAAGAAATTCAGATTTGCTAAGTCTTTTAGAATGTAAATTTTTGAAACAAGTGGAATCCAATAAGATGTAATTTTTTTAAACAAGAAAGAAATGAATCATTTAAATTTTTTTCAAATGGGGACTACATTAGATTCTGGTATTGCCCAGTTCCTTATTTAGAGTGTTATAATTTCACTATTTAATGAAAATAGCCAAGGAAATAGATAAAACCCTGGAATATTTTAGAAAAGAGGCTCTCACAACCCTGAGAGAATTAGAAACATTACCCCAGAATGAATATTTTTTCCCTTGTTTATTTCAAGTCCAAACAAATGTATCATACTTAAAAACTATTTGAAAAATACGCTTCAGAAATTCCAGTCAAGGGAAATTATAGAATATGTACATAAATGAAACATTTGTAATCAACTGGAGAACCACAAAGTAATGAGTTTGAAGAAATAATTGTAACCTATTGCTTGATAGACACCAGATGACATATGTATATGTGTTTTCTAGGTTACTTTAAAAAATCATTTTATCATTCAAATCTATGTTAAACAGAATCATATTATATTGAAGCAATTGGAATTTTAAATAACTAGCCATTTATAAAAAAAAACAGCAAGCTATAAAAACCAAGGAGTTATTTGTAATATTAAACTGAGAGGTTTTTGATCAAATATGGGTTCGTTCCAATTTCTCAATATGTGTCTTAGGTTATTTAAAACTAATTAAATTACAGAAATATTATTTTACTCTAATTTTGTTGTCATTGGTAATCATGTTTTTCTGTTTAAAATTCTTAAATATGCCTCAGGGTGCCACCATCTCTCTGGTGTTCATTTTCCTTGTAAAATACATAAGACCTAATCTAATTTTCATGAAATATTTGTTTAGATCATTTATCTAATGATGTAGGGATTTTTCAAGGCTCAGATCTGGGTCGTCTTTTATTCTCTATCTGATTTCTCTGGCTCACTAATCTCATAAATTGACATTTAAATTCTTTCTTTATACTAATGATTCCCAAATTTAGATTCTCAGTCTAGAACTTTCTTCTAAGTTCCAGTCCATTTATGCTATTGCTTACTTAACATGTTCTCTAGAATATCCTGCAGATATCTTCCAGCTAACATGCCAATAACGGAACACTTAATTTTTACTGTTACAACTCTTACCCTCTCCAGCCTTCCTCATCTCAGCTAATGGCATCACCTGCGACTGAATTACTCAAGCCAAAACTTGTTTCATTCCTTCTTATTTTAAAATTTCAATAGACTTTACTTTTTAGAACAGTTTTAGGTTCACAGCAAAATTGAGGGGAAGGTAAAGAGTAAACCCCTGCTCCCACACATGTAGAGCCTCCCCTATTATCAACATTCCTCCACCAGAGTGGTACATTTCTTACAGTTGATGAACCTACTTTGACACATCATTGTCACCCAAAGTCCATAATTTACATTAGGGTTCACTCTTGGTGTTGTACATTGTATAGGTTTTGACAAATGTGTAATTAAGCGTCATTCGGGATTTCTTCCGTTTCTTCCCACCTCCGTCCCTAGTTCAAATTCATCTACCACTAATGTGGATTCCACTAAAAAAAAACAGTTCCTGAGTTTGTCCTTCTTCACTGCTATTGCCTCTTACCTCATATCTGAAATACAATAGAAGCCTCCTGAACTGCTTTCCCATCTTCATTCATTCCAGCACAAACCCTACCCCAGCAAATGTATTCTGTAATGTCAACCAAATCAGTTTACTCATGACTGGCTGGCTTTTGATTGTACTTCAAACAAAATCCAATCTCTTTCCATGGACCACAGGCTCTAAATAGTCTAGCTCTTGTCTGTCTCTCTAACCTCTTCTCGTTCCTCCCAAACTCATGCCCTTCCAGGAGCATGGACCCTCTTTCTGTTACTCAGACCTCCATACTCTTGCCTGCTCCTGTATCTTTGCACAAGTGGTCTCCTCTCCTGGATGCTCTGTCATTCTCTCACCCTGCATGTGGCCATTCCCTCTTGTCCTTCAGCTCTCAGTTTAAACGTTCACTCTGGAGAAAAGTGTCCATTGATCATCTGACCCAAATCAAGATTAAAGGTCAAACTCAACCACTGTCTAACTAATCTTGGGCAAGTTTGAAAATTTCTCTGAGTCTCAATTTCCTTACCCATAAAATGAGAAAATAAGAACTATGTGTTTCACAAGTTGGTTGAGAGGATTTAAGTGGCTGATATGTGCAAAATGTTTGGAATATATTTGCTGCTGTATGGTAAGCACTCAGAAATTATTATTATTGTCTTGTGTCCTTTTCTCTTTTCTTATTTTTTATCAATATGTTCAGTTTTTTTTTTTTCTTAAATGCACTCAACCAATAGTATTGGGTTTATAGTACTGGGTTTTCTAATTGTTCCTCCTTTTTACTCCTCAACACCAAAACACCTTTTGTTAAAATTTGATTTTAGATTAATTATCTTTTCTGATACCACTGTTATCTCTTGGAGAGTTTTAGACAATAATAAGCCAGTTTATATAAATTAAAAAATTTATTATATTGAGTGGTGACAAAGTACTCTTATACATATATTTTAAAAATTTGTGATATCGACTACCATGTTTCTGCCCTTTTCCTTAGGATTTTAAAACTAAGAAAATACAAAAAGAATCTATATAATACAAGACACTGAGGATATTTGATATGGGAAGTTGGAAGGGGAAAGCTAGTAGCAACCCGAATTACCTGTTTATGCCATGTGTGTTAACTTTTGGCATTGACCTATCTTCTCGTGCATTTATCAACATCCATATTCCCAATAAAACTGTGATATCGGCAATGTCAGCAGAATAATAATTTTTAAAAAAAGGTAAATTTTAAGTTTTACAGCTTTAGAAGGAAAGAAAAGATAAGGTAATGGAGAGGTAACTGTTTGACTTTGTTCCCTGTCCGGTTTTTAAAAAATTTGTCCATGTCAAGAAGTATATAAGACCATTTCATAACTAAAGTGAAAATAAGAAAAAAACAAATAAGGTTCTAAAATATTCAGACAGTGCTTGGGCTGTCAGAGGTAAGGATCATACATTTTATACAAAATAATAATTTCTAGCATTTTGGTTGATTTTAAAAGTATCACCAAAAACTTCCTATAAGTTCTTTAGTCTAAGTAGATTTTTAAAATGTAAAGAATGTGGGGTTTTAGGTGTCAAAGCAAAGCTGGATTTTTTGTGAACTGAAGATTTCTAATCATCTTTCTCTGCACAATGTTTAGCTTTAATTACCTTCGAAAACATACCAACTGCACACAGCAATAATTTTATACTTATGTTGACAAGAGCTTAACTATACTCAGAGCACCACAAAATCCATCATCTCTAATCCCAGTGGCTCTGGAAAAATAACACTAAAGAAACCTCAGCTTAATTTAAATCTGTAATAAGCCAAAGATGGAATAAAGATAACTACCCCCAGATTAGTACACATTCTGACAATTTTAAGAAAATAATTACCACAACTTTCTCATGTGGAATTGCTAATTTTGCAAAGCACAAGTCAGAGTAAAATAAAAGGACGAAAAGAATTTCAGCACATAATTATACTGTACCTCAAGTAGCAAAATCTTTAACTGGATTTCAATGCCTCCTACCCCACCAAGTGGACTAATAGTGTTATTTTTTGTTACCAGCTTTTAAAATAAAGTATTCAAATTGCAGGCTGAAGAAGCAGATAAGTTTCCATAAGAAAAAAAGCTGTTTCCTTCCAAATTTAGGTTTATAGATTTTAGCACTGAATTGCAAAGCAAGCAGCATAAAGTGTTCTTAAATATATATAACTATACAGAAACACATCTTTCTCTGCAGCTTATGATTTTAGTATATAAAATAGTTCAGTGTAACTCAGATTTTAGAGATTTTAAAAGGAGAGTTGACTATAAAAAAGATAAGTATTAATGTATGCGTAAGACATTATGAAATAAGATAAAATAAATACCCTGTGGAATTTTAACAAGGTTTCATTTGCCTCAGGTAAATTGTTTTTCTTCATTTCTTAACAGATAATTTAATTGACCAACATTTCCTAGAAGCAAAATAGAAAGATTCAAATGATTTAGAAATAAGCATACTATTTAAGAAAACCGAGAATAAGTAAAGCTGAAAGTATCATGTAGAAGAAAATCCAAAGGTTTTGGACCCAAAACAACTACTGTTAAAGTTCTGAATCACCATTTTCCATCCTAGTGACCACTGGCCATCCTTGACCCAACTGCCAAATGGAGTTAATTATACTTAATAAATAGAGATATTGCAATAAATTCTGTAAGATGTGATTATGATTATGAGCTAGCCTGATTATGATAACAACAATATTATCATTCTTGTAATAAAAGTAAATAACAAATAAATAAAAGTAAAACCCCTTTTATCATCTTCATTTTACAAATATGGAAACTGACTCACTTAGAAATTGACCACTTACCACTTGTTCAATTTCATGCCAATATTGGTGGCTAAGCAAGAATTCCAACCTAAGTGTTTGTCTCCAGAGCTCCTCTTCTAAGCACTGCACAATGATATTCATAAATGTCAAATAAGTACATACAATATCCATCTATTCACATATATATGCATAAGATATTTTTCAGAGAAAAAGTAATTTTAAAAACAAAAATCAGGGGGCCACCCGGTGGCGCAGCAGTTTAGTTCGCGCTTGGCAGCCCGGGGTTCGCGAGTTCGGATCCCGGGCGCCGGCCGACGCACTGCCTGTCAGCCATGCTGTGGCGGCGTCCCATGTAACGTAGAGGAAGATGGGCATGGATGTTAGCCCACGGCCGGTCTTCCTCAGCAAAAAGAGGAGGATTGGCAATAGATGTTAGCTCAGGGCTGGTCTTCCCCACAAAAAAAAAAAAAAAAAAAAAATCAGAGATCCATCAAGTGTTTTAATTTAAAAGATGAGTAACTTTGAGTTCACTAAGAGCTTATTTGTCTTGCTAGTGAAGAATTCAAAACATGATCACCGACATATCTCCACAATGCCCCTGTCTGCCAAGTCCCTACATTGTAGGTAATAATCAAAGTTTCCCTTGTACCAGTTCCAATCCTATTCCATTAACTCCAAGTTCATTATAAAAGGAAGCCAGGAGAAGGGAGACAAGCTACCTGTTGAGACAGAATAAATGAAGAAGAAGAAAAAACACTCCACAGATTAAAAGCACGCTTTCTTCCTCTGCCAGTGAAAATACATCCTATAGGTTGGTAATGAAAGGTCATGAACAAAGGATAGTTATAGGGAAGTCAGCGGGGTCACAACCTTGGGAATGTGCTAGAAGCCAGCAGTCACATCTTATATTATTGTATTATCACAAAATCATTTCCTAAAATTCAAGCTTATATATATTTTAAATTAATCATAATCTTTCTTATTACAAAAGTACTATATAAATAACATGTGAAAGGTCTTCACCTCTGGCTGTTGCTTTAGAAAGGAGTGATGGATCTTTGCTGCCTCCCACTCTGGGCCATCTGCTGAGATTGCTCAGGGTAGAGTAATCTGAGGAAATTTGAACTTGCTTTCTGCCAAAAATATGGTCCTACCATTTTTATCTTTATCAACATTTACCCTGAGGGTTGGGAAATCTAATTTCAAAGTATTAATTGTTCTCTATATGATTATAATTGGAGTTTTGTGTTCACTTTTGATTGACTGGAGGTCTTCTGTGTGGAGTGGCAAGTGGAAAACTACTGAACTATTCTGGAATGAACACGGTGGAGATAAATTGTTTTGCCAAACAAGGCAAAATGTGTTGTCTTCCCTGGGAATAAAGTTGTTTCTCTGTAGATTATTTTCTTGATTGGGAGGTGGAATTTAAGCCAATAGTTCTCAAGCTTGGTGACACAGAACCACGTGTGGAGCTTGAAGAAATGCCTATTCCAAGGGCCTCACTTGAGACATTTTATTTATTTGGGTAAGGTAGGCAAGGGATTTAGTAATCTGAAAAAAACTTCCCAGGTGATTCTCTTGTGTCCATGAGTTGATGACCACTGCCTTACACTGAGTGTAATGAAGTTGTTTTTGACTTCTCTGTCTTCCTCTTCCTCCTCTCTCTCCTTTTCTCTCCTTCCGTCCTCCTCTTTCTTCTCCCTCTTCTGATCAAGAGAAGATTAGGGGTCTGGATTTCCCCTGGGTACACTGTTGGGGTACATGGTCAATGATGTTTCCACTAAGGAATGTTAAACTATATCTTATAAACCCTGGAGAAATAAACTCAAGGTGGGGGGGGGGGTGGTCTAATAATTCTAGGAGTAGTTGTATACATACAAATTTTACATTTTCTTTTCAATATTATAATTCCTTTCTGCCATGTTAGGGCATCAATGTTTATTGAATGATACAGTAGAATTAATCTGTATTCTGGTGAAGTCAGGAAGGGGCTCTATTTAGTCTGCGGTGGAGTGGTACCTACTTTGGTATGGGGTGATGGGCACGAACCCAAAGAAGAAAGCCCAGATGACAAGAAAAGTGACCCAGAGGAAGTTTGAAGTGGGCTTGAGCCAGAGGTTGGCTGAGGTGAAAAAAAGACCACCAAAATGGATTGATGCAACATGGCAGCTGTCTTCAGAGATTTTCAAAAATATACTGTAAGAGAACACTTGAAGCATGAGATGAGAAGTCAGGATATTGGTACTTGGGTGTTAAAGGGAACAGTAATGACTAAGGTTCAAATCTGGAGAGGGAGGAGATATCTGTGTTGCTTCAGTTCATTTCAGAAAAACAAACATACACACACACAAAAAGAGGCCACAAGAAATAAAAGAGAAAAACCTGCAATCTTACCTGCAGAGTTAGACTTTGTTCACACCTTGTTTTTCTTAATCCAAAGATAAAATTACAACCTACATTTTTGCTTTCTAAATTTCCCTTTTAAAAACTTAGCAATACAGTACATGTTGCAAACACGTTAATGTGTAAATAAATTTACTACATCCGTTTAATGGCAAGGGTGCCTTTTAAATAATTAATTTTGAAACAAGTGAAAACAAACCTTACCATACTTTCAAGCCATAAGTCAATGGAGTTATGACTCAACCAGCATCATGGAAAATTGCCTCCAGTAAACGCAGAAACAAGCATGAATTTATGTCTCTCCCAAGATTTTTGTACTTTTGGAGTGTTAAGAAAAAATCCTCTAGAGGTGTTTAAATTCTGAGACTTAGGAGAAAAAAGAGTGCTTTTTTTTGCTCAAAGCTAGATTGTAGCTTTTAAAACCTTTGTTCTCAGCGTTTCTGTAGAGTATGGTCTAATGAACCCTGGAGCCTATCCAAACTCCTGTAGACACACTATAAAACTGAGTCCTGGCCGCGTCCGTCAATGGTAAGCTCCAGCCTAGGGGGGCTTCAGGTGTAGAAGACTAAACTAGGATTAATTTGAGGGTCCATGTAAGATCTGGACTTCAGAGTATTCACAGACCACATACAGCTCACTATAAAATGCTCTGTGTTTGTATATGTGTATTTTTCTAGGGAGAAAGTCATTGTTCTTAAAGGGAGCCATAACCTTAGAAAAGTGTAAGGAGATATGTTCTACAGCATGTAGACGGCTTCAGGAACTCTCTGATTTCTACTTGGGAATTATCGCAAGGAGATAACTCATCCTGGAGTTTCCCAGACTAGTCCTCAAAAGATCAGGTGAAAAGAGCTTTAGTAATCCTACATAGCCTTCAGGAAAATTGTCCACCAGAGGAAGCTCAGGGACCTTTGCAGAAGCAGGATGGACCACTCACTTCAGATGGACCCAGAACTAATCTAAAGATTTTAACTAAAGATGGCCAATGGTGTGCCCTTATATTTTGAAGAATAGTCTACAGTTCTAGGCCATTTTTCAGCCCTCTTCTACTTGTATTCTCAAGGAATAAACACAATAAATATTTTATGGCACTCTCAAAAGGAGCTGTCAAGCTTTCCTTTAACAATAAAGTTTTTTTTTTGTTCACTCAATCTCTAAACCTCAACACATAGTGTAGTTTGGATTGAAAGAAATAGCCAGGCTTCCTCAAAAACTAAGCCTCCATGTTAAGGCCTTGCTACTTAGATAGAGCTCAGTTCCTCAGCCTGGAACAGTCTTTGGAAACAGGCTAGAAATGTAGAATCTCAGGTCCCACCGCAGTCAAGTCATAATCTGTATTTTTAACAACATCCTTAGGTGGTGTGTATGAACATGAAAGTTTGAGAAGCACTATTTGTGCTACTTAATTTGCACATTCTATAAGCGTGTATATGTGCCTATGTGTTCTAGGAGGTGGAATAGGGTTGGGAGGCATAATCAGTCTCTACCAGAATTTTCTCACTTTTTATCTTTGTAAAGCTTTGACATTTTATTTATAAAGACTTGAGTGACTGCTGTCAATTGGAATTGAGGATCCAGCTGGATTCCCTCAGGTAAAAGGTGACAGTCAATGACTAAGAATTGGGAGACCCCTAATTTATTTTTTTTAATTTTTATTTTATTTATTTATTTATTTATTTTTTGTGAGGAAGACCAGCCCTGAGCCAACAACCATTCCCAATCCTCCTCTTCTTTTGCTGAGGAAGACTGGCCCTCGGCTAACACCCGTGCCCATCTTCCTCTACTTCATCTGGGACGCCGCCACAGCATGCTGACAAGCAGTGTGTCCGCGGGTGCCCAGGATCCGAACCTGCAACCCCGGACTGCCAATTCGCGAACCTAACCGCTACGCCACCAGGCTGGCCCTGGGAGATCCCTAATTTAGGTGGAGTGGAAAGCACTGGCAGGGGCCGGGCACCCAGCACTACAAATTTCTCCACCAGGCCCACAAGTGCCCTTTCAAGATTATCAGTGGCTATTGGGCTGCCCTGTCATTTTAAGCAAGGCATGAGATCTCTAAATTTTGTTTTCTTAGGATTTTAATTTTTTCATTTCTGTTTTTGAAAGACCTACTGATAGGGTATGGTTTAGTTTTGAGTATGCCCTCTCATTGTCCCTTTTGCTTATAGAATACCAATTAGAATGTAAATTTCTGGAAAAGACTAAGGATTATCATGATTGGCTAGAATATATATAATGCATCCACAAAATTTTAATATTCAATGCCATTTTCAACGGGGTAGCTCCAATTCTGAATGTGTGAAAGACTGCATTGAAACCAGTGATTAAACTTTTTCTATATAATATTCAAAACACATTTTAATCATCCATTCCATTGTATTCTATTTTATAGCTCACATTATAAGAATATAAGAATAATAAACATGTTATATTTATTTTCTGGTAATTAAGGGAATATATTATCAATGAAAAAATCTGAGGTTAAACAAAAGGAACCCTTTGTAGGCAATTTTTGTTAAGTTTATTATTTATCCTTGAGTTTCATAAACCTTTGAATTTCTTGCCCATTTCCATTTTTGTGTTGCTCAAAAAACTATCTTATTGAGTTCTAGAAAGTTATAATGATGAAAGCAAATCCCTCTATCCACAATCTGAATTTTTCCTTTATCTGAAAGTGAGGCCAATGATAGCTGCCACACAATTGTGTGTTTTCTTTTTTTTTTTTTTGGGAAGGAAGATTGGCCCTGAGCTGACATCCATTGCCAATCTTCCTTTTTTTCCTTGAGGAAAATTGTCCCTGAGCTAATATCTGTGCCAGTCTTTCTCTATTTTGCATGTGGGATGCCTCCACATCATGGCTTGATGAGCAGTGTGTAGGTCTGCACCTGGGATCCACACCCGTGAACCCCGGGCCACCGAAATGGAGCATGTGAACTTAACCACCATACCACTGGGCTGGCCCCATGTTGAATATTTTTTAAAGTTAGCATACTGATTTTTACTTACTACATGCCAGGCACTCTTTTGAGCACTTTACAAAAAGAATGGTTTTCACATTTAGGGGGCAGAAAATTATTTAGATTCTGCACCTACCTTTCCTTGCCTATAAAGTGGCCACAAGACTCCTGTGACAATGAACTAGTTGGTATATTGCTAACTAGTTAAAATGCAAAATCTCAGGTCCCAATGCAGAAACTCTGAGGGTGGGGTTCAGCCCTCTGGTTTAACAAGCTCTCCTGGTGTTGGATGCACGGTGAAGTGTGAGAACCCTTGTCATAAGTAGAGTCCGCAAGAACTGTTCATTGGAGATCTTTAAGAAAACGTTCACTGGGGAGGTTAGGACTGTAACCACCCTGCATAAGATTAAGAAATGAAAAATGAGAATACATCCTGGGGGTGAAGAGGTGTCAAAAACAGATTACTGTTTTGGTAAATGAAAGTGAGAAAGAGATATAAGAGATTACTAGGAGAAATAAATTTAGGAAAAACTGTAGGTGATTAGTTGCAATTTTTTTTCCAATGATACTGCTTCATATGCTTACTATTATTTTTTTCACTTGAGGCACATGTGTAGTAAAAAGAGCATGGATTTTGGAATCCAAGAGAATGGTTAAAATTCACATATAAAGAAACATATATCAGGCCAGCCCCAGTGGCCTAGTGCTTAAGTTCGGCACACTCCACTTCAATGGCTGGGGTTTGGTTCCCGGGCATGGACCTACACCACTTATCTGTCAGTGACTATGCTGTGGTGGTGGCTCATATACAAAACAGACGAAGATTGGCAACAAATGCTAGCTCAAGGCAAATATTCCTCAGCAAAAAAGAGGAAGATTGGCAATAGATGTTAGCTCAGTGTGGATCTTCCTCAGCAAAAAAAAAAAAGAAACATATCACAAATTGGAAAAGTTTAAAACTTCTGAAAATAAAGATATATGTATCAATAAATTTGCAATACTTTTAAATTTATACATAAAAGTAGTTGTCTTTAAAAATAATCAAGTATAATACCCATATATTTGTGAAGTTGCAAAGAAGTTAGTATAATCTACTTTCTGCTGGTGGCCATGGAAATTGGCATACTCTTTTATGAGGACAGAATAACAAAATATATGAAAAGTCAAAAATGGTCATTGTGCTTGATTCAATAATTCCACCTCTGTGCCTCCATCCTAACAAAATAATTCAACAGAAACAAATATCTATCTATAAAATTTATTGATGTTGTATCCTGTCTTCCTCCCCCAAATGTGCAAACACTCTTGGATATTTTTACTTACATGTTTCTCATATATTCTATATGTACACCATCATAGATCTTTTCATACCGTGTTATAAGTAGTTTTGTTTGCATGTCTATGGCAAGATCCCTTAAAATCTGTTTTCCCTTTCTTTCAAAATAAATAGAACTTTGTTTTCTTTTAACTGGACACATGTTCTCCCAGAACAAAGATAGTGTCTAGCATCTCTTATAGCTAGGTGTCACCATGACACCAATGATACCTGGCCAATGGAACGTAAACAGAAATATTGTGTGGCAGTTTTGGGGAATCTTAAAATATGGCTAACATTCTACCCTTTGCCCTTGTCCTCCATTCCACTGCCTGGAAAGTAAGCATGAGATCAGGAACTATCTTACACCACAAAGAGGAATGCCACACTCTAGGGATGGCAAAGCAGAGAGCTAGAAGCTGACCACACAGCACTGAGATTTCTACCTCTGGACACTTATTTGAAAGAGAAATAAACTTCTTTCTTATTGAATAATAGTTTTAGGGTCATTTCTTCACAGACAATCCTAATCATAAATAATAGAAAATTTATCTTTGTGAACTACTTAAGGGCAGAAACTGTAGTCTATTCACGTTTGTCCTCAGTACACGTTGCATAAAAAAAAATATTGTGTAAAATCAGCTTTTGAATAAACCAAATAGATTTCTGAAATGTTCTGAAATGAATTCTGCCAAATAAAAATACATTATAACATTTACATGGGATATACTTATGTTAAAAAAATTATTCATTGTTTATCTGAAATTCAAATTTGATGGGGCATCTTGAATTTTTATTTCCTAAATCTGGCAAGCCTGAATAAAAGCCATTTTGAAACACTATCTTCACTACATACTTCTTGATCGTCTTTCTGTTGAAATCTAAATTAGAGTTTAAAATTTTTAGGAAGTTTAAATTATACAAAAATTTTGTTCTATTTGGTTTCGATAGTTCACTGAAAATTATTTTCAAAATACAAACATATGGGAATATATCTTTTAATAACTACATGAAATTTCGTGTATTAATTCAGGTTTATTTTTAATATTTTCCCAAATATCTATTTCTAAATAAAATATTTACATACTGATGTTTTATAAACATCAGATTTTTATAAATCTAGTACGCTTTTTAGTTTTACTTTAGAATTTCCTATTCCACATGTCAATATTGTGTTGCTAAGCAAAGTAATTTCATTTTCAATCTTAAAAAGAATTTCAGTCAAGACTGTATATGTTCTTTCATTGTTTTTCACAGTTTTCATAAAATGACAAAAAAGCAAAACAAAACAAATAAATATAAAATTCAAGAAAAAGTAAAACCAAAAAATCAATTAAAATATAATTTTAAAAAGTGTCTGAGGAAACAGGGATCATAGAATATTTACTATAGCATCTCTCCATAGAAAACTGAAAAGTTAAAGAGACCATATGATTAATATTGCTTGAAGCAAGCCATGTCTTCTGAAGGCAATTGATAAACATTTAAAGTTATATGGTTCTTCATCTTTTAGGATTACAGAAATAAAGACATTTCTTTCCTTCTCCCTTTGAAAACCACTCCAAACAAGGAACCCAAGAATAGACAATGGGAGGCCTCTGCATTTTTTTTTTTTTTTAGGAAGATTGGCCCTGTGCTAACATCTGTTGCCAATGTTCTTTTTCCTTTTTCTCCCCAAAGCTCCAGTTCATAGTTGTGTATCACAGTTGTAGAGTTGTAGCTTTTCTATGTGGGACGCTGCCTCAGCAAGACTTGATGAGCGGTGTACCTCTGCACCCAGGATCCGAACTGGCAAACCCAGGGCCACTGAAGTGGAACATGCTAACTTAACCTTTACGTCACTGGGCAGGCCCCAGAAGCTTCTGCTTTTACAAACTAAAATATATGGAGATGAATGATGGAGAAGAATGATGAATGACTTTACATAAAGGAGGAAGGTGGAATCTGTGGGGGATCAGAATTGGCCACCTCATGATGTGTTTCTCTCTACCTTGCTCTGAAGGAGTATTTGACCTTCCCCCTCCCAACTGTCTAAAGGAATTTGGGATGGACCCAAGGACAAGCCTTCACCTTGGATGACTCTGGGTATCAATAAACTGGGAGGGTCTTTACTATACCCATTCTTGTCAAAGTTCCGTGTACCAAACTTTTACATTTGTAAGGGAAATCTCCATTTGTAAAGGTGTCTCCTTCTCTGTACTGGTCAGAGGGGTGGATGACCTCATCTCTAGAAACTTGTCAATGTGGAAGGTGAGGCCTTAAATCTGCATAATAACTTTACTGTGCTTTTCTTGTAATCCCTCGTGGCTGACACTCCCAACTACCCCCCCAATCGTTTGTCTATATAATAGGAGAATCTCCACCATTTTGTCAAGAGACACCCCCTGGTCTCTCCCATGTATACATGTTTTATAAAGCTTTGTTTGATTTTCTCTTGCTATTCAGTCGCATGTCAACTTAATTTGTAGCCCAGCCAGAAAGGACCCAGAGTGGGTAGAGAATGGTTTCTCCCCATCAAATCTTAGGGTCTAAAGAAAAAGGAATATTGCTGAGAAGCAAGCTGGCTTGCCCGGCAGATCTTAGAAATAATCAAGAATTGGACGCACCAAAACAAAGATGGGAGTGGAGATAAAAATAGATGTGATTTAAAAAATATTTTTTAAATGTTGTTAGAACCGTAGGTACCCAACCTCACCCTCTCCCACTATCATAGGAAACTTGCATTTTATTCTCTGGCAAAACATCATAGGAGGGGTGGAAGATGCAAAACAGAGGCAGAGGGCGTTGAGATGAACTGTGGGATTAACTGAGAGAATGCAGTACCCTAATATCCTTTCTAGTTAGCTTTCAAAGGCTAATTAATACCCCGGCTTAAACCATTAGGCAGGAGATTAGAGGATCCTTCTGAGAGAATCTGAACCATCGTTAGAAAAGATGGTAGACACTGACAGTTGGGAAGCTGGAACCCAGTAAAGGGAGGAAGATGCTGGGAAGCCAAAACCAGCTTAGATCCCATTCACTGCTTAATAAGCTCATGGAGCCTCTATTGCCTCTGCTTCCTGAAAGAAACTTTCAAGGACAGAGTAATTTTAAAATTACAAGACAGCAATATACGAGAACAAATGCCTGGAATTTTCAGATTTATGCTTTGAATTCACAAAGAAGATTTCCTGAGAAGTACTGAGTGAGGCCTGCTGTTCAAATGACAATGTAAATGCTAAACCACATTCAAGTGAAGTGAATAGCTTTCCAAATCAGCAGGTATTTTGGCTAATGCTTCAGCATCAAATACGAGGCGAGTTTCAGCTTAGGCTCACATTCCACGGGGAGAAGGCAAACTGTTCTCAAAGTACCCATAAGCACCGATCAGATGTCCTTTATGGTGTGAGGGGGAAAAAGCCCTAAACGAATATATGCCTGAAATAACATCGTCCACTTGTTTTTCAGGATACCTTTGTAATAGAGTAATCTTATGTAAATTATGCCAAAAATCCTCAATTAGATGTTTCCCTTAATTATTCCTGCTTTACATGACTATTAAAAAGATATGTCATTTAGTTAATTGTTTAATGCCTCATGGCCTTTGTTAAATTTTTATTTATTTGTGCCTAATTTTTCCAACAAGTGTATAAACTGTCCAAGGACAAGAAAAATGCATTGTATTTCCTGTGAATTACTCATAGCATCAAGAATAGAGCAAAACTGTGGATTGAAAAAAAATTTACTCCATCTAAAAGAAATCATTGAGTTTCTGGGTTCATAAGTCAAGCATATAAAATGACCAGTCTAACAACAACAATGATTTCTTCTCTCCGGACAGAATATAAAAATTGAAGAATACAACTAATTTATAAATAGAAGCATAAAACAACCATTTTTCTAAATGCTATAAATACATATCCTCTTTACAGTGAAATACTTTCATTCATTTATTGTGACACCATGGAAGGCTCCAGTTATACAGTGGTGAGCAAGACTGGAAAAGTCACCCATTCATGCCCCATACAACATTTAATATATCAGTATGAATTAAGGATGCAGATTTGCCCAGAGGGTAGAAAGCATAGTGAGTGGAGCCAGAGAGCTTCGGGTTTAAATCCCTGCTTTGACACTTACTGACTGACTCTTACGTAGTGTATTAAATATAGGTGACACTCCTGGAAGCCTTATAGAAGCTATTTGATCCTTCATTCTTTACAAACTCCTGGGATGAAGAAGGCCAACTAATTTGACCTTTTTGTGGCAAAACAAGCCTAGAAACACACCTGAAAGAAACTACTATTTAAAAAAGCTACTACAGGATTCACATGGTTCTTTTGGAAGTAAAAAACTATCAAAAACATGGAAATTTATGAAATGTATGAGAACTAAAATACGTAGAAACGAATGGAAACATTAACTAAAATTAACTTGCATTCAAGTTTTATGAAGATTTTTATAACCATTTCCCAAGGTGTATATATTTTTCTTGAAATTATTCAAGATGTTTTGCATAAATGCAAACCAGTGACAGTTATTAAATGCGTGTAAAAATCATAAAACATGTAGCTTCAACATTTTTATCTCACACAAGACATCCTATTTATTATAGTCAGCCTTAATTATATTAATAGAAATTAGTATATTCATTATCATAGGAAAAATATGATTGTAAGAAGCAAATTTTAGAGATTATTGTATATTGAATAGTGTGAGAGAGCAAATCTCTTTTAATTAAAGGCTCTATTTCAAATTAGGATCCACAGGATATAATAATAAAAATGTGTGCTGAGAAGAAAACTTGGGAAGTTAATGTATTGATCAAAATAAAGATTTAATTAAATTCATAAATATTGCAAACAGCAATATTCACGGTAATTCAGCTCCTAACTGGTAGTTATAGCATTCAGCATGCAACACACTACTCTTACATAGTCCCAAAGGGAAATATGGTACCCTGCTGATGGAGGTCCATCAATTTACTAAAACCAAGCTAAGACCGTACTTTATTTTATTTTATTTTTTTGGTGAGGAAGATTGTCCCTGAGCTAACTTCTGTGCCCATCTTCCTCTATTTTACACATGGGCTGCCTGCCACAGCATGGCTTGATAAGCAGTGCATAGGTCCACACCTGGGATCTGAACCTGCGAACCCCAGGCCACTGAAGCAGAGCCTGTGAACTTAACCACTACGCCACCAGAAGGGCCCCTAAAATGGTACTTTGGATAGGAAAGATTTTATCACTTCTCTTATAAGGGATGGAGTTGGGGGTGGAGTGGGTGGGGCAGCAGTGGAACAAACCTGGCCAGATTTGTGTCGAATAGATCCTTTAAACTGGTTTTCTACTTGCAGATTCTCTGTATCTGCCCTCTCCCTCTGCCTCTGAGCAGAGATCACCCCACCCAGGACTCCCTGCTGTGTGATTTATTCTTGTGCTCTTTGCCAAAATGAAAGTTATTTTGCAAAGTTAAAGGGGAAAAAATGTATTCTACTTTTACCTTTTTTGAAACTTTTTCGCTTATAAAATATTTTATAGATGCATTTGGATAGGAACAATGTGATAAGAAGCATTTTATTTTTCCTGAAACATCCACAATGCCCCCTCTTTTCCTCTATTTTCACCCCATTTCTTAGCAGTTTTCATAGAACTGAGTGGGATTCCCTTTAGACACAGAAATGACAATAGAATCGAGTGAAAAGACAGTGCTTCTCATTCCTCAGGGTCAGAAGAGACTGCTTTCCTATTTTTTAACATCCTGATTCAGAGTACTAAATTTAGGAGCACAGCGTCTTCCTGAGAGAGGCGCTTCCTCCACTCCCCAGTCTTTCTCTTTGTTTTTCCTAAAAGAAACTCGTCATCTGTGGATTTGACTTCTAAAGCACCTACATTCTATATCCCAGGGTAGGATTTCCAGATCTCTCCTTCCCAGCCACCGGCGGCCTCCAGAGAAGAAAGGAACCATCCCAACCTTAGCTGCCTGCATTTTTACTTTCTTCTATTCTCAAACTACACTTTCAAGTTCTCAGAAATAAGCGATAGACAGCCAGACAAGGCTTATTATTACTACCATGGCAATACTAGCTGCTTACTGATTTCTTTTCTCTGATTTTGAAAGCTCCAAGTTGGTTAGAATTTAAGTTGTTTTAACAAGCAGACCCTATCCCAATCGTGGGAATATTCTGAAATCTATGCCCCTGTCTTCCTAGGAGATTTTCCTTGGTAGATAAATAAATTGTCCATCAAACTTTGTCTAGAAATAAAGGAGTTATTTGGGGCCAGACTGAGGCATAGTGTATACTGGGCCAAGTCACAAAATGGCAGCTTTGTGTTCAGCCAGTTGCACAGGGATTTTTCTTGGCCCACCTCCAGACTTTTCATTTTTTAAATTGAATGTCTTTAGTTGGGGCCTAAATTCTCCAGATCTATCAGGTTCTACAACTCAGGTCATCTTCCTCCAGGAACATCACATATATAAAGTACCTGCTTGGCCTCTGAAGGTATTTGAGTTTGCAATAACCACATTGACTAATAATATTGTTTAGTCCTCAGGAAAGAGAGAGGAGTATTTTGACCTATGTCAGGAGTTTTTGAATTCATAACAGCCAAAAAAGTGGCATTAGTACAATTCATTTGAAAAAAAAAATTTTTTAATGAAAATAAAGTGCTCTGGGGGATTACAACATTTCCGAGATACATTGGACGAAAATCTACAGATAAAAATTTTACATGATTTTTTTTTCAGACCTGCTGCACCTTATCCAGTAATGTCTAAAAGCCTATTTTATTGAGTCAGGTTATAAAATATTTATTATAATTATGGCCCTTTTTATTTCATCTAATGAAATGTTTAATATATTCTTTTTTATTATAAGATAAGAAAAATTGTTTTATATATCATACAATGAGGAGTGCATAGTTTCTTTTATTTATTTTTTTTGTTTTTGTTAAGGAAGATCGGCCCTGAGCTAACATCTGTTGCCAGTCTTTCTCTTTTTGCTTGAACTGGCCCTGGGCTAACATCCGTGCCAATCCTCCTCAATAATGTATGTGGGACACTGCCACAGCATGGCTTAATGAGTAGTGTGTAGGTCTGCCCCTGGGATCTGAACCAATGAACCCCGGGCTGCCAAAGTGGAACACATGAACTTAACTACTGCACCACCAAGCCAGCCCCTGAGGAGTACATAGTTTAAAAAACAGTGTAGAGGTTACATGAGCAAAAAAGTCAGCCCACTGCAAAACATACCCCTAAAATAAGAAAAATAGTAGCAAGTAAACATTTACAAAAAATGGCTATCATTTTTGCCTGATTACTCTGAAGCACACTAATCATTATACGTTCGATTAAAATGTATCCAAATAATTTTGTTTGGTCTGATATGAACATTAACCTGCTTATTTTAAATTTTAGTTTCAAATCTGTTACTGAATAACTTGGTGGTCTTTTGACCACCTCTACTTACGAGAGTAAAGGAATTGGAGGCTGGAATATAGAAACCAATGAAAAAGCCCAAATTCTCTCTGTTTTTGGCAAACATTATTTAATCTGGATTTGGCTTTCAACAACTGCTTTTACGGTAATAGAAAAAGCAGGAGATTGCATTTGGGATGTTGTTTGTATTACATGTGTTAACTATTTCAGGTAAATTGTATTCTAAGTAGATTGATAATTTGTCATCAGTTCTTAGGGTTTCCACAGTCATCTATCAATAACTAATCCGAAAAGTCATTTTGAGTTATAGCTGTCCTCTTTACACGACTCTAAAATCTAACTGCCCTCACCTGTAACTACTCACCAGGGACAATTTATGCTACAAAAAACATACTTTTCAACAGCTTTTCCAGTTTCTCAATAAAAGTGTGTCACTGTAATAAACATCCTTATGAATGTTCACTCTGTCCGACGTATGCAAATGAATGTGTCATTTCCTCTGAGTTAAATGCATCCTGAAATGTTATATATGCCATGTCTGCAATATAGAAATATTATCAGAGAACAGATCAATAAACCATTGATGAAATTCTGTCACTGCTGAGAATACCTTCTAAATCTTTATTAGTTTTTGAACACATCAACAAGATTCGAAAATAAAATCAGTAACAGAATTAATTTTAGAAAAGCGTGCTTATGTGCTGATAATAAAGCGAATAAGAAGTAAACTGGTTTGATTAATTTTTTTCGGGTAAAAAAGAATTGAAATGAGTTTAAGAACCAGTTTGGCTTCAATAGTGGAAAGAAATGTTAGATATGAAAGAATAAGTTTGACTGATTTTTTTTTTTTTTTCACTTTTCCATAGACTGTCTGAACCCTGGGAAACCCAGAATCAGAATTAATTAACCATATTCCACTGCTGGTGCTTTCATTTGACTTGAACTCCTGCTATAGACTAGAAATTTCGTGCTTCTGTTCAGACAACCCAAGTTCACTGTTTTTATTGTGCAATATAAATTAAATATAAAACTATAAGTTACTTTGAAAATATTTTGCAAGTTATACTTAAAAAAAGAATCATCAGCCAAGACATTTGGGTCATAGTGAACTAACCTCACCTACTAATAATGGTTAAACTGCCGGATTAAAATTTGATCAGCATTGAAAACTTCAGCTCATAGTCCAATTACACAACCAAATGAAGTAGATATGTTTCAACATTATACCTGTTATAAGCTAAATATATGAACAATTAACCCCAAATACTTTAGAATTATATTATACACATTGATAGTATAGAGTAAAAATCTTAATAGTTATTCATTTTCCTAACAGTTTGAAAAATATCTACAATAGCTATATTTACAGCAGTAGGAAAGGGAAACAAAATTAAATAGTTCACTCAAGTGGAGAACATATGTGTCTGCGTATATATTTTTGAGAAACGCAATATAGGTAGTTTTAAAAAGAAGTACAACTTAAGTGTTCTGGAGTTTGGGGATAAAGATGAGCTACAAATTATATCACTGATTGATATGATATGAAAAAAATTTTATGGCTTAAGCTCAGGTCTGGGTCGTTGATCAATCATGTCAAGATCCAAAGGCAGAAAGTAACTTCCTTATGAGAGGCTGGGTTATGAAGTTAAGGAGCCCCACTCTTAAACCTTGCAAGTATTGTGCACTGAATATATTAACTGGCATTATCTCGCTATTGCTCCAAAACATCCACGCTGTTGGGATATGGGTCAAATGAGGCAGAATCTGGGAAAACATGAAAGAGAGGTGTCTGCAATCTAGGCCTTTGGAATTTCAGTTTATTGGATTAATGGGAGGAAAGGCAGAGATATTACAGAAGCTATGGGCATGACATTTTACATCAGGCGTGATTCGAATCTTAGCTCAATTAATTTCTTGCTTGTAATCTTGGGCATGTAATTTAACCTGTTTAAACTTTAGCTTTTTCATCTGGAAAATGGAACAATAACATCTCCTTTGCTGTGCTGTTGTGAGGATGAAAATAATATGTATAGGGTGTTCTTTGAATGTATGCTGTTATTAGGACTTACGACTTAGGTAGGCCTGTGACCTCAAGGAGAAATTGGAGGTATGAATGCAGAATCTGAAAAGGAAGAATCAAGAAGCTGGGAAAAAGAAAGGAAAAAATAGGGGGAAAGAATGAGTAGTTTATATTTAATTTCCATTTCCTCCTCACACACTCCTCAGCTATGTTCTAGCTTTGGTTGCTGTCAACACACTGAAAAAAATGGTTCTATCAAGTGTCATCTGTGACCTCCTAACCAACAAATCCAATGCAAATCCTCACTCAACTCATGTCTGCAGCATTTGCCTCTGTTGACCACCTTTCTTTCTAGTACTCTCTCCTGGTTCTACTTCTCTGACTCCACCTGAGTTCAGTGTTCTGTCTAACTTTTTCAATTGTCCTTTAAATGTCACTACTTATTCTGCAAATATCTTGTCCTTGGCCACCTTTAATTAAATTTCATTTTATTCCATTCAGCTCCTTAAGCTTATTGATGTTCAGCACCAAGTGATGCATGGGAGATTGGGAAGAGTGTGTATAAAGATATATTAAGACTCAGTTTTAGCTTTGAGAAAGCTTTATTTTAGTGGAGGATATAGAAAACCACATCTTTTTTCCTTTTTTCCATTCTCAACCTGGGTGATCTAAAAGCTTTAAAAAAAACCTATAAAGATAAGTTTCATATATTTATTTCTACCCTTAACTTCTATCCCAAACTCCAGACTCAAATTCCAAATGCCCTCTGGACATGTCCCCATAGATATCCCACTAGATTTTCAAATGTGATCTCATTATATCTCCTCCTAAACAGTGTTTCCTCTTTTTATACCTGAGCTCAGTTAGTAATCACATGATCCTTCCTGTTATTGAGGCCAGAAACCTTCAGTTTTTCTTCCCTTACCTTGAATCAGTTGAAACACTTTCAAAATCCTCCTCCAATGTTTCCCACCTTTACTTTCCATTCCATTTCCATGGGTCGCTGCCCAACATTCCACCCTCATCATTTCTCAAATCAGACAATTAGAAGAGACACAATAGGGCTAGTCTCACAGCCTAGTGGTTAACTAGGGTGTGCTCTGCTTCAGCGGCCCAGGTTCACTGGTTGGGAACCTCAGGTGCAGACCTATACCACTCGTTAAGCCATGCTGTGGCAGGGACCCACATACAAAATAGAGGAAGATGGGCACAGATGTTATCTCAGGGCTAATCTTCTTCAAGCAAAAAAAAAAGGAAGATTGCCACAGATGTTAGCTCAGAGACAATATTCTTCATCAAAAAAAAAAATAGACTAACAATTTCTCTGCTGTTTCCAATCCCTGTTATATGATGTTACCTGTTTAATTTTTGCAGAACTTTTCAAAAGTTCCCCATAGGGCATAGCCTATAAAATAAAATCTGGTCTCTTTCATGCAGAATTAAAATGCTTCATCATTTGGCCCAACTTTCTCTTTTCACACTCTTTTCCCACTTTTGCTGCATGCTCACTATTCCAGCAACAGTCGTCAATTCCAGGCCTTTCACAGCTAAATGCCTTTGCTTATATGATCTCTCACCTCAATCTGTGATATCTTTGACTTACTCTGTATAATTAAGTCACAGCTACTGTGCAAGTCTCAGCTCAAATTCCACTTCCACTTGGAGAGTCTGTCCTCATTCTTTCTTCCAATTAGAGTCAGAATTAATGGCAAATTTCTTTCTGTGTCTTAGAGATTTGTTCCTCTCTATTTATTTACCCATAGGTTATGATCAGTCAGTTATTTGTCATTATTTCTAGCTCTTCTGGGTTAAGGCAGGAGCCCTGCATATAGGAGCATAACAGACATTTATTAGGATAAAACTAGTAAGGGAGGGCTTCTGAAATGCTAAATAATCTTTGGAAAGACCTGCTGAAGAATGTCATACACCCTCACCTCTCACTTTTACTGATCTCCAGGTGGCCACATCTACAGTCATGGCTTCATGACTGTGGTCATGCTGAGGACAACAAAGTGTATCCTGGAGCCCAGACTTCTTTCCTGAACTGTACATTTCACCTGAATATTACATAGGCTCTGCAAAGTCAACCTGCCTAAATAAGAACTCAACTTCTTCCTCCCTAATCCTGACTTCTCTTTCTGAATATTCTCTCTTGGTAGTACCAGCACTCAACAAATTGCCCAAGCGAAAAACTTGGAGCCATTCCTGATCCCTTCTTTTTCTTCACCTCCCACATCCTGCACATTTTCTCTCTTAAATATTTGTTAAGCATGTCTATTCCACTTTGCCACTCTTATATATTGAATGTTTGTGCCCCCCCCCCAATCCATACATTGAGATTCTAACTTCCAATGTGATGGGGCCTTTGGAGGTTATGAGGTCATGAATAGGGAGCCCTCATGAATAGGATTAGTGCACTCATAAAAGAGACCCCAGAGATCTCTATTGCCCCTTCTACCATATGGAGACACAGAGAGAAAATGGTTGGTAAGAACAAGGAATTGGGTCCTCATCAGACACCGAATCTGCCACTGCCTTGAACTTTGATTTCTCAGCCTCCAGAACTGTGAGAAATAAATTTCTGTTGTTTATAAGTCACCCAGTCTACGCCATTCTGTTATGGTAGACCAAACTGTCTAAGACAGCAGCTGATACACTTTCTTGGTCAGGTCTCCTTTATTTTGTACCTAATCTTCTAACCACATGTCCTTCCTCTGATCCATTTCCTCTGGAATCTCCAAGGCTGCTATAATGCTTTACATAAGATGTAAATCTGACTCACTCGCTTTAGATTGTTTTGCAGTTCCCTGTTCATTTATGGAATTGAGTCCAGTTTCTTCAAAACATTATTAAAGACATTCCATGTCCTTCCTTACTGATCTTTCTGGGCTCATTTCTGTTTCCTCCATGGCTCACACTTGATGACTCAGCTTTATAACCTGCCCACACTCTTCCCTTTCCTGTCTCCTTGACTCTGCTCATGCTGTTCCCTGCTCCTGGTATGCCTTTTCTTCTATCCACTGCATTTCCTTCTTTCTCTTGATCCTTTCACTTTGCAAACACAAGACTTAAGTCTAGATTAGCCACTGCATTCACAGAGAAAATCTGCAATTTCCTGAATTGGGTTAAGTGTTCCTCACCTCTCTTCCATTAGCATTATCCTATCCTTCCTCTTTGACTGTGTTTATTTTTATCCTACAGAAAAATCTGAGTTCCTTAAAGGTAGGAAACATATCCTGTCTTTGAATCCACAGTGCCTCAACAAGTAGATGTTCAATAGATTTACTGGAGAAAAAAAAGGAGGGAAAGAACTAATGAGTTTCTCTGTGGTGATGGTCACTTGGCTTGTTAGAAGAATTACTCTGCTCAGAGCAGAGCTGTCCAAATATACATTTCATGGCATTACACTGCATTTTGAGCTATCAAGTGAATTTGGCTACTTATTCTTGTTTTTCTATTTTAGATTATTCAGGTGACCTAAAATTTCACATTTTAACTTTCTCATTTGGCCCACTCAGAACTAAGAACTTCCAGAAAGTGGATGAAGCACTGTACCTACTTCAGAGAATTTTCTCTTAGTCAGTTTACGCTAACCAGACAGGTTCAATTAACATGTAAACAAAATTGATAATGTGAATGACAAGGTTGTTACAGTTAAAAGAAATCTAGCTACCCATTTAAAAGTGGTTGTCTCTATGGCCAATCAATCATTTATTTCTCATTACTTTAGTTGAGAAATTTTCTGTATCTTAGATCCTATGAAATGCTCCATTACTCTTTTCATATTTTAGTATTTTTTTAAGAAAAGAAATGATATATCCTCATTTATCACTAGGATATTCACACAAGAGAAAACTTTAATTGATGGGAAAAATTAAGTCCTTAAAATGGATAAGTCCATAAACATTCAAGAGCTGCAGATTCTTTTTGAGCATCTAAATGTCAAAATAGCTTTGATTTACATAATTAAATTTGCCAAATCATTAGCTCACAATGTAATGGCTCTTGGTATTATTCAGAGGGAGTGCAACAACTAAGCTCTTAATGTTTTAAGATTGACTACAACACTGGAAATGATTTCCACATAATCGCTAGAAAGAGCTAAATAAAAATGATCTACTGACAATACATTTGAGCGAGTAACAGCTTCTATAGGTCTTGCTTTAAAACATCCAATTAATGTTTCTATTTGGTGTGGCAATTATAACAGTGCCCTTGGAAAGTGTTATGGCTCTAAATGAGGGTATAGCCCATCCCTCAGTTATGTGGCCAGGATCATCTTTTAATACATCATTTTGTACAAAGAGTGAGCTTGATTTCTGGTCTTTGGTCTTGAGAAATCTGGGTGTTCACTTGGGAATTGTAGTTTTGATCTTAATCTTTCAGTTGACTGTAGTTTATGTGTACTCCCCCTGGGTCACCTCTAGTACTTCGCAAGCTATCAGTGGTGAAGGACCAGTCATTTTCTTTTCAAAAATTTCTAATCTCTTACAGATGATGTATTTGTAAAATACAGTGAAAATGAATTGCTCAAAAACAAAATTAAAAATCCAAAGACATCCAATCTTTAAATTATTTTTATTGATTCCAACCAACACTGTTCTACAGACCATACTTGAGGATCAGTGAACAAACTAGGCTTCAATTCACACGAGCAGGCTGGAAATGGGAGCACTTGCAACTCAGCTTTGTAAGGGTCCTTAAAGCATAATAATGAAGGAAAACCCTCCTAGCACTGTATACTGACCATGGCTCCTCCAACCTCTTTAAATCCTCTACAGGCAGGACGCACCTCTGACCAGTTTTTCTAGTTCCCATTCATACATTGTTGATTAACTCTCAATGGTGGCAATGTTATTTATTTCCTTGTTTACTTTGCTCTCTTAATGTCAAAGTACTTCCATTAACCCCAACAAGCTTTTTGTTTCCTCAGTCAATTCTTTAAAGGAAGTATTTCCTGAATTTCCTTAAACTTGCATTTTAACATCTAAATATCCGGCTCCCTTTTAAAATACATATTGGGTTCTGTTCTAGGACTAGTCCATCCTGGTTAGTCATTATGTGGAAAAACTAGATACCACGACACAGAGGAAATGGCAGGAAGAGAAGTCACAGCAGAGTAGAAAACACACACAGAAAGGATAATTCAAGACAATGCTGCCACGTGCCCATTAGCAGAGAAAAATTACAGTACAGAGTGAACCAATTCTCAGTGGCCAACAGTGTTCAGAGCAATATGCTGCTTTAACTTATATTATATGTATATGGATATATAAGTATATATGCAAAGCTCCATAGTGGATTATATGTGTTATATATTTTATATATGAATTATGTATCTAATGTATGTGTATATTTATACGTAAAAATATGTATATGTATAAATATGCACAAACATGTTTACACACATATATTGCTCACACTCCCCCACTCTAGAAAAGACATGAGAGACAAATAGCATTTTAATAAACCATCTTCGCATAGATTACCTGAAATGTATATTCTAAACCTAGATCATTTCTCTGAGCTCCAGACTCAAATATTTAACTGCAATTCTATAGTTGATGCCTCCCTTAGATATTTCTAAGAGAGCTGATGTATCATTGTGCCCAAAACCGAACTCTTGACTGGCTCTTCAGATCCAATTTCTAATAAAGCCTATGTCAGATGGTCCCGCTCTAGGAATTTATCTTATGGAAATTCATAGTCAGTGCATCTTTCTTTATGAAAGTATAATAACTATTGGTAAAGGATTAATTAAATAAATAACTCAACAGCTATTCAATTGGGTATTATTCAATCTTTAAATGAATGAGATAGCTTTTTATATCCTGACTTGGAAAGATATGATTCAAGATACATTGTTAACTCAAAAAGGCAAGTTTCAACACGGTAAGCGAAGTATGGTTAATTTTTGTACAATACTAGTAGCAACATAACATTAATATAGACATAGATAAAAACATTTGAAAGAACATATGCAAAAGAGTTCATAGTATCTATGTCTAGGTACTAGGATATGGAATGTGCACTTAAAAGGATTTCTATAATATATGAGTTTTAAATAAGCATTTTTATCATTTTAAAATCAGAAAAAGAAAACAGCTAAAAAAAGAAAAAGACAGACATACGGAAGTGGCCAGGTGAGAGGGACAGTCAAGAAAAGAGGAATCTAAAATATGAAACCCAAAGAGAAGAAAAAGGGAAATCAAGCAAGGTGGTACTTAGAGACTACATCTGAACCGTGGCTCTCCCAAAGAAGGGCCGGGTAAGGACGCAGCGGAGCAATCACAATGCTGCCAAATTTTAACTTTGAATAAAATGAGTCAAGTAATTATTTAAAATGATAAAGTAAGAGGGGCTTTAAGTGATAATCTGTGGAGTTCACTACAGACATCACTGATTTCCTAATGCCCTCAGGCACAAAGGCAGAGTCTGCAAGTTCAAGACCGCCAAAACATCTCAGAGATCTAAAGTTTTCGGTGAGTGAAATGACAAATGATGAACTTTTGTCACAGCCTGGAGTCTCTAAAAACTTTAGGAAAAAAAGGGTAATAAGCCTGCCAATTGCCCATAAAGTAGGCAGCTCTTTTGATTTGGTTCTGCACAATCATTTCCTGCTTCCAATGGCTGCTTGTTGTCAATTTTGGAAAGATGCCTTCCTTTTTTGGCCATTTTTAACTGATCTTTATAAAATTATGCCTTCAAAATAAGTGCAGGTAACGTGCGTGGTGAGAGAAGGGATTCATAGTGCTATGTGTGGTATTTTTTGAGAGAAATAAGAGGACAAAGGATACAATAATGTTTTGATCGGGACACCAAATATCAAATATTTTATGCCAGTTTTAACCAACTTTGACCCTTAAAAATAAACATAGAACTTTTAGGGGCTGGCACGGTGGCGTGGCGGTTGGGTTTGCTCATTCCGCTTCGGCAGCCCAGGGTTTGCCCGTTTGGATCCTGGGCACAGACACCTTCACTGCCCATCAAGCCATGCTGAGGCAGCATCCCACACAGAAGAACTAGAAGGACCTACAACTAGGATATACAACTACGTACTGGGGCTTTGGAGAGAAAAAAGGAAAGAAAAGGGGGAAGATTGGCAACTGATGTTAGCTCAGGGCCAATCTTCCTCCAAAAAATAAAATAAAATAAGATAAAAATAAACACAGAACTTGTAGCTATTGACAACCATTCTGTAATTTCAGCTACCACCAGTGATGTGACACTGAGGGCACAAAGCAAGGCCCAGGAATTGTACTTTTAGTTACAAGGATTGCCACGATCAGCTTATTGTATGCATTTTACTAGATTGCTGTTAGCTGCTTTTGCTTAAAACACTTAAAATTGAGCTGAGTACATGGAAAAGTTGTTTAATAATCAAATCAGCATGTATTAAAACAGATGCATCAAAAATTCTCTTATCCAAAGCAAAAATAGTATGCCATCATTAAACAGAAAATTTCTAAGAAATTATTTCTTCTTAAAGGAAGACTTTTTAAAATAAAAATGTTATAGTGTCATACAATAAAAACATTTTCTTTCTTTAACTTTATTTTTTATTGCAGTAACATTGATATATAACATTGTATGAATTTCAGGTGTACATCATTATACTATTTCTGCATAGATTACATCATGTTCACCACCCAAATACTAATTGCAGTCTATCACCAGACACATGTGCCTGATCATCCCTTTTGCCCTCCTCCCTCCCCACTTCCCCTCTGGTAACCACCAATCCAATCTTTGTCTCTATGTGTTTGTTTGTTTTTATTTTTATCTTCTACTTATGAGCAAGATCATACAGTTTTTGACCTTCTTCTGACTTATTTCACCTAGCATAATACCGTCAATGTCCATCCATGTTGTCACAAATGGCTGGATTTCATCGTTTCTTATGGCTGAGTAGTATTCCATTGTGTATATATACCACATCTTCTTTATCCATTCATCCTCTGGTGGGCACTTAGGTTGCTTCCAAGTCGCGGCTATTGTGAACAAGGCTGCAGTGAACACAGGGGTGCATGTATCTTTACGCATTGGTGTTTTTGTGTTCTTTGGATAAATACCCAGCAGTGGAATAGCTGGATCGTATGGTAGTTCTATTCTTTATATTCAAACAATTGGATAAATCATAATCTTTGGATCATCAACCCATGACCCTCTGTCTTCCTTCCTTCCTCTCTCTCTCCCTCCCTCACTTCCTTTCTTCCTTCCCCTTTTTTCTCTCTCTCTTTTCCTTCATCAATTTTTAAAAATATGATGAATAACAATGAACCCATACCTTAAGTTAAAAACTAGATTACTGAAAGCTTACATGGATTTATGTGTCCTCCCCCTAACCCTTGTTTCCCTCCTCCAACTGAAGTAACTAATATCCTGAATTTTAACGTTATCATTTCTTTTCTTGAAAGAAAAAAATCCACATATTACATATATAAGTATTCTGAAACAATCTGTTGTTTTCTTAAAAAATATATTTTTATAAAAACTGGCATGTAGTTTTATAGGTTCTGATTTTTTCAGTCCACTTTGCAGTAAGATGAAATCATTGATTGCTTGTCTGTAGCTGTGATTCATGCACTTTCATGGCTGTATAATATTTCATTGTTGACTATACTACAGTTGATCTCCTCGCTCTCCTGTTGATGGACTTTTGACTATTCTCTTATGATAAAACTCAGCAATTCCACCCCTGGAAATATTAACAGGAGAAATTTTTGCACATGTGCACCAGGAATGCTCACAACCATAATATTCATTAAAAAGAAAAAGGATCAGAAATCTTGCTTTCGAACTCTAAGCAAAGGAATTTGTTTCTCAGAACTGTTCAACATTCTCGTGCTTGTGTCCCGTGTGAAATCAAGTGAATATTAAGTTATCTTAATATTTATTTGAACTTTAAATTTATTTTTACTAAAAAATCCTATTTTGGGGGGCCATCCAGGTGGCATAGTGGTTAAGTTCACGTGCTCCGTTTCGGCGGCCCAGGGTTCCCAGGTTCCAATCCCAGGCGCAGATCTATACACCGCTTACCAAGCCATGCTGTGGCGGCATCCCATATACAAAAAAGAGGAAGATTGGCAACAGATATTAGCTCAGGGCTAATCTTCCTCACCAACAAATAAATAAACAAATAATCCTATTTTCAAAGAAAACTTGTCTGAATGTGTTTACTTATCTCCATCCACTCAACTAACACTACCACTATCACTAACCAAAATGAATATCTGCTAATTCGTTAGCTCTATTTTAATCCTTGTCATAACACTTCTTATTAAGTGATGCTTTCCTTTTTATTTGCTGATTTTCTATCTCCTTCCAAATGAGCAGGAATCTTGTGACTCTTGGAAATCACTGTATTCCCAGCTCACTGGACACTGCCTTGCACACAGTAGATGGTCGGTAGATATTTGTTGAATGAAGAAACCATGACCCATGCAGTGTGGATGTATTCCAGTGGCTGATCACCACACTTCAGTGTGTCTGAAGAGTGTTTATTATTTTGGGACTATGGATACACTGATCAAAATATATGTTGTAAGAACAGCATGTTTTAACTTCATCAAATACAAGATCCTTATGTTCAAGTCTGCTAAAATGCAAATGGAAATTTTTTTCATCGTTTATTAATTACCTCCATAATTAACTCACAACACTTCTTTTATATTCTGCCAAGAAAATAACTTTTTTGCTGGAAAATGTAAAAGTCAACCAAAAAATGGGCAATCTATCTATTTCAGTGGTCCCCTGGTGATGACTGTGGCCCTAATTAAGGACAGCTTTCTAAAGTGAGAGGTAATTGCTGACACACAGAATGCAAGGGGTTCAATGAGGAAAATGAGCAGTAATGAATCTTCACTTTGAAGCTTGCCTGACAGAGTGCTTAGATTACAGAAAGTTGAAGAACTATCCGGAATATGGCTGATAAATGAGATTCCCTTCCTGACCCTCACTTCCATCAGTACTTAAGCAGTATCCCTTTTAATGCTTCAGTTTGGGAGCTTTGCTGCTAAAAGTCAAAGATTTATGGTGAGTGAAAAATGTCCATATTAAAAAGGTACCAGGAGATCTAGATGATACCCACTTTTGACCACTATAATTAATAGCTGAATCTTCGGTGGTAACTAATTGAAAGGAGGTCAATGTGTTTCCATGGTAACATCCTAGCCAAGCAATTTTACCCATTTTCCAGTCTGCTGCCCCTTTGCATAACTGAAGTTATAAAATGCTTTAATTGCAAGATTTGCAAATGATGCAACATCTGGGCTTAAATTTACATAGAAAGGGAGAAGTTTAATGGAGTTATTAGCATATCTGCGTGAACTCCTCAATTTTTATATTTAATTATGAAACCTGCAGTTTCACCAGGAACTCTGTGTATATAACAGAAAAAAAGCAGCAGAGTTAGATATAAGAATCGGCAAGTTAAGCTTCCACCATTTCATTTTAGGAAATATGATTTTTAAAATAACAAATCTTTACTTTGACTTTGCCTTAAGTGATTTAAGAAACTCGGTAAATGGAAGAATTCGCTAAATATTTAAAAACCTGCATATTCTCATGACTCTCTATTAAAATAAAAAGTTTTAAAAATATGTATAGATCATGCTTTAGAAAACTCAGCAAAAATACTTCACCCTTGTACAAGAATGTAGTAATATTATTATGTAATCATAGGTATGTGAGAATTCCTATAACAGTATTACTCCAAGAAAAGAATAGAATACACAGGTTTTGTGAATTAACTAATTTGGGCATAATACAAATAAGTGACGTTTCTATGATAATACCATCCTAAGAGACAGAAGTAGGATATGTCGGTCTATAACTTTGGTCTTATTGGTGTTGAATGTAAAACAAAACAAAATGGAATCATTAGAATCATTGTTTATTCTGGCTATTGGGTTTTGAAATGAAGTCTTTAAAGGAACCTCACAAAATTTGTAATAGCATGTAATATCCCAAATACCCTTCCAATCAACATGATAGTTACAAACATGGAACAACTTTATAGGTCCCATATGCAGAAAAACACTCAAAACCAGGAAGAACAGTGCTGGAATTAAAAGAAACAGAAAGTCAGAACCCCTCACTATTTTTCTAATACCACTTTTTATTTCACAAGTGTCACTGAGCTTTCTAGTAGAATTTTATGCCTGGGTGTCTTTTTCTACCAAAACCATGACTTTCAACTGTATTTTCCAGGATGCTGACACAGCTAATTATCTGAGACTTCATACGTTTGTATTTCAAGGTTGCAGAAAAGTTGCATCACAAAAAAATCACATAAAAGCACTAAAGACACAAAGATTTAAACACAAAGATATAAATTTAGGCATATGTATCTTATGCTGCTAAATTGCATTTAATATATTCTTTCATATGGATCAAATATTATATTCAAAATGTTAATCAAGAAGAAAATCTCACCTGAATTTAAGGTGCATAATGTAGTACAAAGAGCAAGAACCTGGAGCCTGGTATTCGGAGACCTGGATTCAAATGTCAGCTCTCCCTTTATTCGTTGAGTGAACTCAGGTAAATTGTGTAACATCCTAACACAGCTGTGCAACTATAAGTTGGGATTGTTAGTGCCTACTAATCATTTTGTCATAGAAATTTAACAACTCAAATAAAGTCCTTAGCAAGATGACTAGTACTTAATAAGCTTCAGATAATGGTACACAATATAATTTTAATTATCCACCTCATTTGTGGGTATAGCTGCTACCTCTGAGAGAAGTGATTGTAATTGGTAGGAGAGAGATAAAATCATGGCTGACTGATAATTCTGAGTTAGTCTATGGTCTCCTGATGAGAGCATAGTCTTTTGCTAATAGCCAATTTGTTGGAAATGAAGCTGCTTTGAAGTCCATCTAGGCCCATATTTTTCTACTTCTGTACTCAATTTCCTTGCTGCTGGGCTTTGAGAAATCCTGCAGAGAATTATCATCTTGGTAAGACAAAGGTAGTAGAAACATTCCCTTCAGAAAAGGCTGTGAGCAACTCTACCTAGCAGAGAGGGGGAGGTGCTTGGTCGAGATCAAATAATAGTTTGGGAGAATGAGGTATGAAAGTGAGGGAGGGGAAAAGCAGAGGACCGGGTACAACAGGATCAGTGCATTTATAGGTGGTCCCAGTGTAGCTAGAGTCCACGCAAAAAGGAAGGCAAGTCCTTGATGTAAATATCCATGACATTAAAAAGGGACAGACAGAAGGAATTAGATTAATAAATAAAGAGTTCTAAAAGAAAACATTTCCATGTTTAATTTAAGTATAACTAGCTTTTACCTTTAATTTTGCAAACAATTTTCTACTTTCTCCTTGTAATTTTTCAATGCTTTTAAAAAAATTGTCTAATTCAAACAATGATAGCTCACCATTATGACCTGAGGACCACTCTTTAAATATACATTGAGTTGCTAGTTGTAGCTCTCATTTAATACAGTGAAAACTAAGAACTAAAGAAGTGAAGACAATCCACTCAACGAATAGAAATTAAGTAAATTTTATTTATGCTAACCTGTGAGTATATAAAAACATATAAGACTGAGTCCTTGCTCTCCTGAGATCTACAGTCTCCTAGGAAGTGGGCACATGAGGCTGGCCGGGCCAATCTGAACACAACTCATTGGGTGCAAGGATGGGCATTCTACCCAGAAAGATCCTTCTCTTGATCTTTTGCAGAATCATTGGTAAAGTAGAGTTTCTTTCCTCCAGGAGCTTAGAACTGGAACCCTGGAGCCTCTAGGGGCCATTGTTGTCACCATGTGGAAACGCTTCCTAAAAATGACAGAGAAGTTGAACTGAGAGAAGGAGAGACAGAGATTCCCGATGTTTTCAGTGCCTGAATATGCATCTGTGGCTGAAACCATCAAAGTTTTAGACCATCAATTACGTGAATGTTCAACTCCTCCTCTTCCTTAAACATTTAAGCCATTTGAGATGGATTTCTGACTCTTGCAAGTAAAGTAAAGGTTCTGACTAATAAAATTGATTTAGAACTTGTAAGGGTGGAAATATACAGACAACCACAAATTAATTTTGTTTAACAAAGGCTTTTTAACAGCTAAATTTATGATCAAGTTAATGTGCATGTTTTTACTACACTTTAGCCACTATTAAAGTCTTAAGGCTTAATCCTTTCCTGTATTATCTTGAAATTCAAAATAATCCAAGTGCTCCAAAAACAATATTACTCCAATTGATCATGCTATGCTATTTCTTAGGCTATATATGAGCATCTTTAGAGCTTGAAAGATGCTTGCAATTTTGGTGGTTATTCCTATTCCAGAATTCTGCTTAGACACAGTTTGAAGCCACCAATCTAAACCCCCTGCCTGTATGTTTGTGATAAAAATAGAATTTTTGTGAGCAAAATGTGATGGCTTGGAAATAACTGCTACCTGCTTGTACCTTCATGTTGCAAAACTGTCAAGTACTTCAACCTGTTAATTAGCGGCAAACAGAACTTGGAATTGCTTCACTGGGAAGAGAACTATCTTCCTTCAAAAGAAAAGAAAAGAAATACAGAAAAAAAGGAGAATGTAGTCCCTGCTAAGCACTCAGTGTTAAACTCTCACCTTGTAGGAGTACAAACGCATATGGTAAAACTATAAAGCAAAGAAAGGGAATGATAAACAGAAAATAGTTGAGTAGTTAGCTCTGAGGACAGGGAAGGGATGGGACAGAGGAATCGACATTGGTGGCTTCTAAGGTGGTGCAATGTTCTATGTTGAACCCGGGTGAGGCATAAACAGGTCGTCATTGCATTAGTAAACTTTGTATCTAACATATGTTTGGAATAGGATTTTTTTTTGGTCTCAGTTTTTCATTGCTTTTGCTTCCTTTTTTCTCCTTATTTTCCTAGCATCTTAGCATGCTATTTTTTGGTGAGGATAGCTCTGAGCTAACATCTGTTGCCAATCCTTCTCTTTTTTGCTGAGGAAGATCGGCCCTGAGTGAACATCTGAGCTCATCTTCCTCCACTTTATATGTGGGACACCTGCCACAGCACGGCTTGATAAGCAGTGCGTAGGTCCACGTCCAAGATCCGAACCTGGAAACCCTGGGCCACGAAAGCAGAGTGTGCGACATTAACCACTATGCCACTGCATCAGCCCTTGTGCCTTTTTTTAAAATCTCAATTTCCTTTTGAATATGTTTATGTTTCTCTGGGGATGAAGATGTGTGAAAAGAGACGGATGTGAGGGGAGGTTGAAACAGTGGATAATGTATGTTTGTCTGCATTTTAGAATAAATAAAACACAGCCACCTAAAAAGATTTTTTATTCCTTCAGGGAAATATTAATGTTTTAAATGATAAATTTTCAAAAGGGAATAAGTGACATAATATATGATCTGACAAGCAGTAAACCCTCAATTTGTTTTCATTCTTTTTTTTTTTTTTTTTTTTGTGGGGAAGACCAGCCCTGAGCTAACATCCGTCGCCAATCCTCCCCTTTTTGCTGAGGAAGACTGGCCCTGGGCTAACATCGTGCCCATCTTCCTCCACTTTACATGGGACGCCGCCACAGCATGGCTGACAGGCAGTGCAGCAGCGGGCGCCGGGGATCCGAACTCGCGAACCCCGGGCTGCCAAGGGCGGACTAAACCGCTGCGCCACCGGGCGGCCCCTGTTTTCATTCTTAATGTTATTAATATGAATGGATTTTAAACTGTTTGTTATTGTAGGAGAAATATCTTCTCTATTTTTAATTTTTTTGCGTTCTTTTCCTTTTCCAAATAAAAAAAAAATGACACTCCCAACTCTGAGATCTTTTCACTACCAACTGATTTTTTTCATATAAATGTTTGAAAAATAATTTTCAAGCATAGGTTATTGATTTAATATTAGACAACATAATAATGACAACATAATAATACTTCTCAAATAACATGTTTTAAACTTATATACATCTCTTTTCTTCAACAATTAGTAAATATCACTGGAGAAAATTCTTACTCCCTTTTACAACCAAAATATTTTTTTTGCGCAAAGAAAACATTTTAACATTCCCGCCTTGATTATTGGTAGCTTATACCACACTTACTTTTTTTTTAAGAAAAGATTGAGTGAAGTTTAAGTGAATTATTATAAACCTGATAATTGTTTTAGGAATGTGGAGTAGTGACACTCGGAGTCTTAAAACAGCACCTTCTTTTGTACTGTTTAGAGTTGTATTCTTCTATGCATATTTCTCTTGGTGATTGAATAAATCATGTTTATTCTTAAACCATTAGAGTAGAGATCTATGAAGTACTCCACTATAGGACGACAAGGCACGCCAGTGGCCCAAAGGAATGGAGTTTCTGAGTATGGCTAATTTACAGCAGAAGAATTTAAAAACTTGGGGCCGGTCCAGTGTCGTAGCAGTTAAGTTCACTCACTCTGTTTTCATGGCACAGGGTTCACAGGTTTAGATCCTGGGTGCAGACCGACGCACTGCTTGTCAGCCATGCTGTGATGTAGTCCCATATAAAGTAGAGGGAGATGGGCACAGATGTTAGCCCAGGGCCAGTCTTCCTCAGCAAAAAAGAGGAGGATTGGCAACAGATGTTAGCTCAGGGTTCGTCTTCCTCATACACACATACACACACACGAATTGAATTGCAACAAAACAAACAAATAACACCTCTAAAATATTTTCTGAAGATTAAGACATACTGTTCTGCTCCCAAAATTACTTTTCAGGTAAAACAGTAAGAATACTAACCATTTGCATCACGTTCCTACCAGCTTAGATTTAAAATCAACTCAAGATCTAGAAGAGATTCCATTTCCTGAATCATTAAATTCACACAACATCACAAAATATCAGACTTGGAAGCAACATAAAAGATTTTGCATGCCAAAATCTCTATTTGACAACTAAGATGAGATTAGTGAGAATGTAAAATTTAATTTTAAAAATAAAATGTTTTAAATATTTTAACATGTAAATATTTATAAATTAAAAAAATCTTAACATTTATAAAAAGCAAAAGTAAATGACAAGAAGAATTACTCCATTTATGTTTTATTTAATGTTAACTATTCTTTTTAATAAGATTTTTATTTGATTTATTCTTTAACTTATCTTGAAAAATTTCAGACCCGCAGTAAAGTTGCAAAGAGTACAGTGAATACCCATATACCTTTCACCAATTGCTAACATTTTGCCTTTCATATATATAATTATTATTTATTTATTTTCTGAAACATTTGAGAATAAGTTGCAAACATCATGTCAGTTTACCCTAAACGTGGCAGCATTTTTTCTATATAACCATAACGCAGTTATCACACTCAGAATATTTAATATTGGTATAATATTATTATTTAATATACTGTACAGCCTACATTCAGGCTTCCCTTAATATCCTCATATCATTTAGTGTTATTTGCTTGATCCAAGATTGAATTGAGAAGCATGCACGGCATTTAGTGATCATTTATCTTTGGATTCCTTAAGTTTAAAATAATTTTCTATATTTCATTCCATTTTGAATATTCAAAATATCTACTTTTTAACATTTTATTCTGCATTTTGAATTTTTTAGTTGATTCTAGACTCACAGGAAAATATCTACTTTTAAATGCTTCTGAAACTTCATTGTTTCTAGTGTTTAAAGTGGTTCAAATTTTTCATCATCTATTTTAGATTGCATAAATTTACTTTATTTTTACTTTTTAAAGTAAAATGGTCATTTATTTTAAGAGATAACAATGGCTTTTAGAAATAAGCAACAAATTACACTAATATCCAAAATCATGCTATCACAACAATATTTTTATTTATTTTCTTTTTCTTTTTTTTGGTGAGGAAGACCAGCCCTGAGCTAACATCCGTTGCTAATCCTCCTCTTTTTGCTGAGGAAGACTGGCCCTGGGCTAACATCAATGCCCATCTCCCTCTACTTTATATGGGACGCCGCCACGGCATGGCTGACATGCAGTGCGTCGGCGGGCGCCCGGGATCCGAACCGCTGAACCCCGGGCGGCCAAGCGCGGACTAAACCGCTGCGCCACGGGGCGGCCCCACAACAATATTTTTAAAAATCCATTAACCTCGGGTATGTTTTCAATGTGTGCCATAAGTAAATAAATACACATTCACAAACCTACTTCTGAAAAAAGTTGTTTTTTACTCCACACTTATTTCATAGCCCACAGGAAAATCTTTTAATATAACCTTTACCTGAATCTTCCTTCCTCAAATTTCTCAAAAACTGCCATATCTCTCTGTATTTTATCTGCCTTGTCTCCTCCCCAGACAAGCCTAATCTCCTCTCCTCCTACACAGCTGATTCCCCAAACCCTGTCCACTTGCATACCTCACTCGTAAAATGGAAACGTAACCAAGTCCACAGTCATAAAAGGCTCCACCACCGTAGTCTTAATCATACTAAAGTTCATCCCAAATCATGTGCTTAGTTGAGAAGGTGATTTTGAAATTTTTTATTTTATCCATTCTCAAAATCATTTCTTTTATTCCAGTTTGTAAGCTATTGTCTCTCAACTCCTGACCACCTTTATATACTCTGCTTTAGGATGTTGAAATTGCAACTCTGTTCGCCACATTTCTGCTTTGCTGGCTGCTTTGTTAGGTTCTGCCAATAAGGGGCACTTGTAGGAGACTGGAAGACTGGAGGATGAAGGGCCTTGTTCCTTACAATTCTTGGGAGTGTCTTTACCTGAGCAGCAGCTAAGGCCACTTTGCATGTTTGTCCCTACACTTGCAGAATTGGCTCCATCATGGCTCCCCTCAGCGACTCTCTCCTTATAGTTCACCATCCTCAGAGATCCGGGTCCAGCCCCACAGGACTCCTATCTGACCTCAGAGACCCCAGAACAAGGCAAGCAGCACCCCCTTCTCTGAGGTCTGACGTCCAGCTTTTTCAAGCTTCTAAGTTTTAATAAGTCTGGCCTCTTCTCTTTGTTCCCCAGCCATAGCAGTGGTAATGATTTGACTTGCTAACTTAGAGTTCTCTTCTGTGTTTTCAGTTACCTAGCCAACAACTCTATACCTAGTTAACAATTATTTACTTTAAAGTCTCTCTGTTCAAGTAATTGCTGTGATTATTGTATCCTGATTAGACCTTGACTTATATAACCATCTCTATAGTCAATCCCTAACTTTCAGAGTGGCCCCTTGATAGTGATGCGAAAGTCAACAAAGCTACTGAGCTCATGCTGCTGTGTCTATGTGTATACTGTGGAACACTTTTACTCTTTATTCAGCATTAGTGTGTGCCAGAAATTGTGCTAGATGCCTTACTTGCATAATCATGTTTAATCCCTGCACTATTACCAAGAGGTAGATGATATTTATTATTCACATTTTACAAATGAGAAAACTCAGGCTTTACGGAAGTTAAGCAGCTTATTGGTCTATGGGTGCAAAGCTGGTAGGTGGAGGTGCTGGGGCTCTTACCCTGGCTGTATGACTACAGAGCCTGCACTCTGACTGCAAGCGGTGGCAACCAATGGACCATCTATACCGTAACCTCAGAAAATCTGAAATTTCTACAAGCAAACCCTCAATAACCTTCTTTCCAGCACCTTCTCTCCCCATCAGTATTGGCCTCCTTTCCAGTCTATTCTGCAGAAAAGAAATCCTATCTACTTAGTCTTTTCCTTTCTCGCTCAGCAACTCCGGCTTCTCCAGGACTACAGGTCACTTCCATGTCCATGAAAGCTTCCTGTCCTATAGCAACTCTTCAACCTGATGTACAAATCTACACAAATTGACTCTAAAGTGATCACTTCACTCTCTTCCCTAGAGCTGTCAAAGAATCCCAGTTACCATAGGAATCAAATCCAAAGTCTTTAGCCCAGCATTTCTGACCCCCCTGTGACACAGGCCCAATTTACTTTTGCCACTTCCAAACACTGAGTACTCCTCACATCAAACTATTTTAAATGCAGCCAGGGCACAGTGTCTTTCTCTATTCTTTCCTTCCCTATACCACGTACAGGTCCAGGTACACAGTATATGATTTGTGAATAAATGCAGGGATGAATAAAAACCAATACTGTAGTAATTACTGACTGGATTTCTAAGCCTTTTGCTGTTTCCATGAATTTCTCTAAGTTCTTGTCTCCTCTGAATTGCTCTCTCTCCTTATCTATAAAATCAAATTCCCTCATTCTTTTACCCATTCATTTAATCTACAAATTTATTGAAGACCTTTACGTGGTCTCGTTCTTCAACATCTGTCTCTAATTCTCTCCTGCCACCTCTTCCATGAAGCCAATCCTGAAATCCCAGGATAACAGACCTCTTTCTCTATCTATCCCTCTCTGTCTAGACTGAGAGTTCTTATATTACTTTCCTTATAGCACTTACATTCATTTTTATGTTGAGTGAAAAATTTCTTAAAAATAAGGACGCTCTCACTCCTATTTATTTCCCCAAACTGCCTTTTTTTATTATAGACATCTGTTGAGTTATCTGCAGAGAGGGCTCCTCAGGGAAGGCTACACATTCAGCTGGACCTAAGACACTGAAGTTCATGTGTTCTATGGCCTTCAAAAGACAACGTCCTCATTTCTGTTTCCAACTCACCTATAGTAATAAGGTTAGGATTCTAAAGGGAAGCACTATGGGAAATATGAGCTTTTTGAAATCCCCCACATTCTTTAATAAAAGAGGAAGATTTTAGATTTAAAAATAGCAGAGATCATTCCTGATTATAGAACTATTGGATTTTAAAATAAATTACTGACTCGTTACAAAGGTTTCAGAAAAGAATTGCCTGTGGTCTTCAGTTTTTATTTTCACCTATACGCTGAGAAGAAATAGAGTGTAGAGCCTAGAAACATAGATTCTGAAGTCAGACATATTTGATTTTTGAATTGGTGCTGCCATTTCCTGGATCGTGACCTTGAAATATTATTAAACCTCTTTAATCTGCAGTTTCCTCATAAATAAAACAAGAAAATTCTGAGTACCCATTTCATAGGGTTGTCATAGTGATTAACTAAGATAATGCAAGTAAAATGTTTAGCATAATGCCTGATGTACGGTAAGCACACAATCAATGTAAACTTTTAATATTATTAACTGTCCTAGCACCTCCCAGGCAGTGCAAAACTCCCTCTAATGGAGAGGTGGATATGGTTAATGGGATATAAGATACAGGAATTCCGCCCCCAAACAATGTCAGTTCTTGGATGGAAAGCACAGAGAAATAAGAACGCATATTTGTGGGATGTGAGGGGGTGGAGATGGATTATGTGGTGACCAAAAGTATTAATTATGGTGAAGACTTTAGCTTACCTTAGAGGAAGGTCAGTTCAAGTGGGAATATGGGTAGTGAGCAGGGGAAGGCAGAAACACACTTATGCAGCTGGTGACACTTTGTGGGTAGCTGTAGTTGTTAAAATACATGGAAGGCCAGATACACTGAGAAAAACCCAGAGTGCCCAGGGCCCAGGGCAAGTCAGGGATGTAGCAGAAGTTTCAGGGAAAAGTCAAGGGTAATCAAGATGGGTGGGGCTGGTCAAATGCAACTCTAAGTTATTTTGTTCATAGGCAATTTTGTCTTTTATCCTCATTTGTCAGATTGTCTTAAATTGAATGCAGTGGTTTTGCACCACTTGCTTTCAATATGTGGATAGCTTCAGTCATACAGAGCAGCGTTTTCCAATGTAAGTTAAAGGCAAGTGCTCCTGGCCTCTGCAGCCTTGGTAAGCGTGGGTTACAAGCGCTGACAGTAAGGATGGTGGCTGCCATTATTGACCTTAATGGAAAAGAACAGAGGAAATGTGTTGTTAGCCAAAGATAAGGTGAGTAATGTCACATGTAGTTTTAATATTTAATGAATCTATATGGGCACAATCCATTATGTGACAATTTAATTATATGACAAAAAAGTTTGATAAATAATATTGTGCTAGGACATCTAATTCATTATTTAACAAAGAAATCAATACTTTTATAAATCATACTTCTCCATAGATGTACTTTCTTTCCTCCAAGTGTGTAAAAACCCTTATTCAGAATCCATAGGCAATTTATTTTCTGGTCAGGACAAGTTTGAATGGAAGTTTAATTGGACCCAGGACAGACATAACATCTATTTACTTTTTTTTTAACCCTTAAATGGAAAAGATTTCGTTACAAGTACTTGTCAGGAAGACTTAACCGTGTTCAGATAGCATTTTCCTACAGTGTGTTTTAAGAGCAGAAGGTGGTGGTAATCATAAATTATGGATCAAGCTATAACAAAACAGAATGATAGAAGAATATTTTTCCATACTCTTCTTCCTCCAGGTTTGACTTCAATAATATAAAGTAAGATAACTTTTTTTACTTCAGTAGTTTTCAACAGTCTTAGGTTTTTAAATATCACAGAAGATTCTATATTTATTAAATATATGCTTCCAGATAAGAACTAATTTTAATTGTTTGGACGTCATATCACCAAAGAAGAAAATTATTTATTTCCTTCAAGTTTAAAGATTTGTAATCTGAGAGATATTCCTTTCTCATTTAACTTAAATGCCATCTTATTTTGTAACCATCACAAAGTCCTTTCACATAATTCATATTTATCCAGTTTGTAACTTAATAAAGAGTTATGTTTCTTTTGGCCAAATTGCTATACACTACCAATTTTACATTCTAATTATAAATATTGTTGAACAGAAGAAAACAGTCACGTAATACTTTTTGTCCCCACTTAGGTTGGTTCTGATTGCTAATCGTATGTGAGTGAAGTATTTAAGTTTCCTGCATTCTTCAAAAGAATTAGCAGTTTAAAAAACTATTTTCCAATGATAAAAATGACCTCTTTCAGACAGAGACCCAAACTACTAATTCTCTATAACAAATTCAGAACCAGAGTATAGCCACCTAAAACCTTCCTTGAATGTAATAAAATACATTACGTGCAATTTTTCATCATTTTAGCAACTTTATTGCATTAGTAACTCTCTGTCATTGTATATTTTATTATTAATGATTTTTAAAAGTAATGAAGCATAAAAGCTCTAGGGATGCATTTTCATTTTTGAATTCAAATATTCCCATTAGGTTGTGCTGTAAGATCCCACTTTAATAGTTCATGGTATGACATTTGGTTGAAAATTACTACAAGAAAATGAGGTTTTCTTACAACACTTAGCATTGAACATTGTAAAACAGCATTTCTTTTTCCAGGTTTATTTTTATGTAGAGTTGTAGTACCCTAACAAACATCAAAGTAGAATTAAGAGCAAGTATAAATATTTCAGAATAAGTTGAACCTCAGAACATGTGAAATCATAGTGGTAAGATCTTAAACTTGAAAGCTGATTCTGTAATTTTCTAACTTGTGGATCTTGGGCAGGTTTATTAATCTCTCTGTTCTTCAACTTCCTCCTCTGTAAAATGAGGGTAATAATATCTTTCTCATAGTATTGTCAGAAGACTAAAAATAATTTTTTAACTTCTAATTTGCAAATAATTTTAGATATATAGAAAATTTACCAAAATAGTACATTGACTTCACATAACCCTCCATCACGTTTCTGTAATGTTAAAAACTTACATAACCATAGTATAGTTATCAAAGCCAGGAAGTTAAAATTACCATAATACTACTAATTAAACCACAGACCTCATTAGATCACCTGTTTTCTCTTTTTTCTATTCCAGAATCAAATCCAGATTCCACATTGCATTTTATTCTTATGTCTCTTTATTCCTCCTCCAATTTGAGAGAGTTCCTCAGTCCTTCCTTGTGCTTCATGACCTGGGCACTTTGACTAGAGTTGGGCAGCTGTTCCAAGGAAGATATCTTAATTTGGATTCATCTGATATTTTCTGATGATTATATTGTGTTTATGCATTTTTGATAAAGATACTGCAGAGGTGACATCGTGTCCTCGGGGCATCATATCAGAGAGTACCTGATGTCGCCATTTCTTGTTACTGGTCATGTCAACCTGGATCACGTGGTTAAGATGATGCCTGTGGGGTTCTCTTACAAGCTACTATTACTCACTCTGTAATACATAAATATCTTGTGGGAGGAATGCGTTGAAACTGCACATATCTTGTTTCTCTTCAAATTTTCATCTACCGATGAAAATTTTTATCATTCATTAGTGAATTTTGCCTATAATAACTATTACTGTAGTTTTTGTCTAATGGTGACTTTGAATTTTCTTCAATTCTTCTATATTTATTAACTGGAATATTTTTATAAGAAAGAGTTCCCTTTATGTATTTATAAATAAATACATGTGCATGTATGTATTTACTCAATTTTTAATTTATATTAGACTCATGGATATTTAATAGTATCATTATTTATTTTGCTGCTTGGCTTTAGCCATTGGGAACTTCTTTGGGTTGGCTCTTCTGTCCTTTTGACATGTCTGGATTCTTTTTGGAGCACTTTCTTACTTTTTGGCACCATTATATATTCTAGGCTCATTTTGTATTTTTTTGTCCCAACCCTAGAATCAACCACTAATCCAAGAAGCCCTGGTTCTTTTTGTTCAAGAATAAGATTTAGAAACCATGCATACATACACATATATTTATATTTATTTCTATGTCTATATGCTTATATATTAAAAACAAAACTGGTAGCTCTGATTCCAATTGAATATCACAAGGTTCATTCTAGCCTTCTCCCTTTCTTCATTAGTAACTCTTTCTCTGACAGTGTAAAACCTGGCTCCCATCATATATAATAGTCACTTATTTGTTAAATCCTAGCTCCAGAAAGCATAAAGTAGTTACAATATTTCTCAAAAAATTAAAAATAGAACTACTATATGATCCAGCAATTCCACTTCTGGGTAGTTATCCAAAGAAAACAAAAGCGCTATCTCAAAAAGATATAGGCACCGCCCCCCCCATGTTCATTGTAGCATTATTTACAATAGCCAAGACATGGAAAGAAACTAAGTGTCCATTGATGAATGAATGGATAAATAAAATGTGGTTTATATATACAATGGAATATTATTCAGACACAAAAAAGATGGAAATCCTGCCATTTGTGACAACATAGATGGGGCTTGAAGGCATTATGCTAAGTGAAATAAGTCAGACAAAGAAAGACAAATGCTGTATGATCTCACTCATATGTGGAATCCAAAAAAAAAAAACCAAAGTCACAGATACAGAGAAGAGATTGGTGGTTGCCAAAGGCAGGGGTAGGGAACGGATGAAATGGAGGGAGGTGGTCGAAAGGTACAAACTTCCAATTATAAGATAAATGAGTCCTAGGGATATAATGTACAAAAATTAATTTTAAAAAAGTGCTAAACATTAGGTTGGTACAGACTTGCTAAATCATAACCCTGTGAGAACAGATTTACTTTCTGGAGTACAATATTTGTGTAAAGTTCCTTTGGTCTTTAGCTTTACAGCATGCAGTCAACCTACTGCTATCCAAACTTTGTTAGGTTAGCTCTTCACTATATATGTGTTAGCTGTTATGATTTTTGTGAATTGATTTTCCTAGAAGTTTTTAAATATGCCAGGGAAATGTTCTCTTTAGTTTAATTTAGGTGGTGTGCTGGTGGACAGAAAGCTACCTCTAAACCTGCTGGTCGCAGTTTGAGTGTCAGCAGAAGAGCACTGTGTATTGGAGTGAGATGACTCATGGCTTCCCCACTCCTTCCCTCCCTCTGCCCACCCCTGCATCATTCTCCCCAAGCTTTGTTTCCCCTTAAAACTGACCAAGGAGCACATACCTTGGAGGTCTGTTACGGAAGTTAGAAGTGAAAGTGAAGATATTTTGTGAATAATAATAATAAACTTTTCATTTCATATCAATAATTTGTCTAACTTTGCATATATGTATATTAGTTTTACTTAAAGTGGGATGCCTTTGTTTGACAAAGCCAATGTGGGACAAATGAGTAGTGCTTCAGCCCCCATATGAACTCAAGAGTATCTGGGTAGTTGGAATCTTTTGAGTAGTAGAAGTACCAATAAATTCAAAATGAAGAAAAGAAAAAAATGGAGGGACCCAATATAATATATTGTTGATACCATTCTAGAGTGCTTGATAATTTGGGGAATGATTCTAAGAACTAACACTGTTGGTTACTATCTATTTTCAAGTCTAAAGAAAGGAAACCAAAGACTTAGCCATATCCTCAAGCTAAAATGCAAAAATAAACAGAACTAGTCATAAGTTATTCCTTTTTATATACTCAGAATATAAACCAAGCCTAATATATGTCAAAAGATGACAGTAGACAGAAAAGTCCTTCAAGCTGGTAATAAGCCAAAAGAGAACCCATTTTTATTATTTTGAATTCTCTTAAAGATAGCAACACTATACCTATTATGAGTTATTCTAGACACTGTATGCTATTTCCTGCAAAATATGTTAACAAGCACTTTTTAACCAATTATTTAAATTTTTCTAACAAATAAGAATCTCGTATTCACATACATGTACTCAAACTGGAGATAGAATCAACACAAATCTGATTTAAATATTCTTATTCAAAGGTAAATATTTTCCATTACTTTCCTTACTATGCTAAAAAGAAAGAAAAAAGCATAATTTGATTTTCTGGAGTAAGAGTTAACAGGCATTGGGAAGTAATGTATTCTTTTGAAATATTGACCAGTTCTTTCTTTGGAATTATTTTGCCCTTTCAATATTTTAAATATTCATGTTCAAAAATGAAATGAGCAACACGACCATCAGGTAATCAAATTACATCCTATCAAGGCTAATGATAGGGCTGTCTTTTTCATGAATCATCAGCGATTCATTTCGCACAGTCACAAAAGCGTTCAAATGTGTTCATGTGAGGGCCTCCCATAACTGGATAAAAATGTCAGAGGTTATTTAGGCAGAATTCATTGAACAAAGTTGAAAACTTAAGACTGGATCAAATCTACAAGACAATTTCTTCATGCTTCCAAATACTCCTTAAAATAAATGGCAAATTTTAAAACAAAAAGTAATCTGGTCATGCCACTTAATACTATAAGAAGATGTAAACTGTCAGTTCTAGTCGATTACGTTACATCTTTCATATTAATAAGCGTATCTCCCTAATATTATACAAATACTTAATAGTGCATCAAGAAACCCTTTTATGAATTCTACATAAATCTGCTTGATCGCAAATCATGTATTCTATAGATTTTGGCAGCATTGACTTTTATCAGGATAAAAATTTAGACTTTCCTAGGTTAATCTCAAGCTAGAAGATAATATAAAAAGCTTTTTGAAACCATGTTAATATGTAATATGGTTTATACAATATCCAAATATTTTCTACTGTCTCTCAGTGGTTCTTCTCTAGCATTTCAAAAGCTCATCTTTCACTGAGTTACATAAAATAGTGTGTGTGAACACAAGAGCAAACTTACTTTTCAAATTTTTAAAAATAAAATTAATGCACGCATATCAGAAAAAAAAGTAATGAAATCATAAAATTTAAAGTAAAAATCTGCCTCCCCACTCCTTGTCCCCATATACCACCCCTCCTGTCCCAGTCCCTTGGTGGGCTATAAGTAGGTGTTTTTCCCAAGTATATTTTTTCAGGGTTCATTTCTAGAGCTCTTTAAAAAAAAAAAGAAATGCAAGTTCACGAAGTCCTTGAAAGGGTTCCATTCTCATAGAGTGAAAGCATCCAAGTTCCCTTCTGTCCTCTGAGTCCAAGTCAGTTCAGCTCAAGTTTGAAGCTTCTGGAGCCTCTGAGACTCCAGGGTTTCTCTCTTGCTAGAGGCTTCCTCCTTCTGGTTGCCTCTGGGTTTGCAGCTACTCTGGGCTCCTCCCTGCGCCATTGCTGCTGCTGCAGGTAACACAGTGCATAGAACTCCTCCTGTCGGGTTCCAAAATTGCCTTGGGGAGCTGAAATAGCCATGTATGCCCTAGAGCTCCCCAGTGGTCTCACACTATTGCAAAGGCATTTCTCTGTCTTGGCCTCATCTGCTCACTCAATCTCAAATCTTCCCTGGATATCACCACAACTCACCCTCCCTGAAGTCACTACCACTCTTTCTCCCACTACCAGCCTGCCATCCCTCTGTTTCTCCTGCCTCATCCCTCTTGCCCAAACCTGGATGACATCAATACTACTGCTGTATGAGACTTCTGTAGATCTTAAGTCAATCTACCCAGAGGCAACTTGAATATCTTGCTTCTGTCCCTGTTCCTACAATCTGCAGACACCACAGTGCCGGCACAACCCGGAGGTCACCTCTGTTGCACCGGGAGCTGCTATGTCTGACTACAAGCTGCCTTCATGAACCAGTTGTAACTGATCAAAGAATGATCAGAACTTTGCCTGGCCTGTCTGCCTGACTCAGAGTTGCTTCAAAAGTCTTGTCCACATCGTTTCCCCTGGGTTTCCTAGGCCCATGTTTGTTTTTGGATCTGGGTTTCTGAATTCAGATTAATTTAGACCATTGCATGAAGTCAGGACTGGAGACACACAAATCACAATGACAGTGCTCCTGGCTGCCAATGGAAGCTATTTTCCTGGAAAAGTCCTGTTTCCATGCTATGGTTCTATGACTCTTAAATAACATATTTTTATCACTGCTTTTACACCAAAGAGGCTCAACCTAGTTGCCTTGCCTGTATCTGGGAATAACACCTATAAATTTTCTTTATATTTCAGTATCATTACCCCTTTGGGATTAATATAGTATTTCTAATTTTTAGTAGGAGAAAATGAATATTGATCATACAAATAAATACATGAAACTATGTAGTTATTTTTTATCACAAAAAGTGTCATGTGACTTAATTTTATAAAATATGTTCAAATAATTAAGTGGATAATTAAATCTCAAATATTTCTTCTCTAAATCATCAACATAGAAACATAATGTTTAACGTCCTTGTTGATTGTTTGCAGAATCAGACTAACAGGTTCGGTTGATATTCTGCTAAACTGTGCACCTTTGTGTGATCCAGAGTGGCCCTGGGGCTTGGCTCTGCAGGTCTGTTCTAGAGAATTTTTTTAGGCCAGAGTCAGTGGTCCAGGCAAACTTGCAGGCCTGATACAGCAGAAGATTCTGTTAAATCTTAAAATTTCAATATGTCAGAAGCCAAGTGGAATTACGTATCCCCTTGTTAATGAACTTGTGAGGAAATGTGTCCATGTACTTAAATCTGAATTTTGACAAACCTTGATCTTACTGAAGACAGACGTCAACGTGTGTGGTTTTTATGATGACTGCCCAAGGAACATATGACATAAATACTGAAGGTAGAGGTGGAAGGTCAAAGGCCATGAAAGAGTAAGCATGAAAGCTGGTGGGCTGGAGAGTAAGAAAAAGATAGACATTTGCTAAGTAACTTCTACTTCACAGACACTGTGACTGGCCCTTTATACCCAACCTGTCATTCAGTTCTCATGGCAGCCCTGTAATGCAGGCATCATGATCCCCATTTTAAGACTAGATAGACCAGAATCTGTCAAAGGGCCCAGCAAAAGGCACTGTCTGCAAGTCAAGGGGAGAGGCCTCAGCAGAACTCAAATCTGCCAACACATTGATCCTGGACTTCCAGCCCCCAGAACTGTGAGAAAACAATTTCTCTTGTTGAAACCATCCAGTCTGTGATATTTTGTTATGGCAGCCCTAGCAGACTAACACAGTCTTCTTTCCATAACATTATTTCTTTAATTAATGGATCTTATTTAAAAATGATTTTATAAGGCCAATATTCTTCACAAATACATCACTTGTGGCCATCCAGTGATGTGCGTTGACTCTTACTCATTAATGCCTGTTAGGGGTCAGTGTAGCCTACTGGATAGGAGTGGAGGCTGTGGGCACAGAAAGCACAAATCTCAGCTCTGCTGCTTATTAGCTGGTTATCCACGGTCAAATTTCTTAACCATTCCCTGCCTCCTTCCTTATCTGTAAAGTGGGGATAATAATTGTATCCAACTCATAAAGTTGTTGTGCAGATTAATCTAATTAATTCGTGTAAACACTTAGTACGTGGCCTGGCCTAGACCATTTACTCTACTTATATCTCATGGGAGGCAAGGGAAAATGTGCTTGGAAAGCATGTCCAGGGGTGCAGTCAATCCACTCAGGCCAAGTTCCCATATCCCAATTAGCCTGTTTGGTTAGTGGTCCCTACAAGGGATCCTTATCTTCCTCATCTACTTTTTCCCTCTTCTTTATCCTTGTTGTTGCCTTTTTCTTTTCCTGAATGAGGAGGAAGTGGGTCAGACCTTCCCAATGGCCATTTCACTTCTCCACTTTTTACCCCAAACCAAAAGTGACTCTTTTGGCTCTGATTCACAATAGAGTCATCACTATCTAAGGATCTCCTGAAACTACCCGTTATGGCTTTTGAAGCGCTAGTATGCCTGATTCCATGTACAGAAGCAGGATGATAAATGAATAATAAAATATTTGTTCTTATTGCTATGTATCTTATAGCCTGTTCTATAAATTATCTTTCTTTTCCATTTTGATGCAGTAAATACTATAAGAAACAGTAACTGGTACTTTACTTTAAAAATATCTTGTTCTTACTAGTTTCAAGTTATATTGCCTTGCAATTTGTACCTTGAAAAGTGCAGCTTTAATTAAAATCACAGTAATCTTGTAAGCACGTTATGACATCTTGCCCTGTGGGCTAAGCAAGTAATGTTCATCTGGAAGGCACAATGCTATAATGCATTTTTCTTTGTCTTTTCAGCAAGCTGAATAAAAAATGTATTTTCCACAACCTATTCAAGTAGAGATTTGATTAACACATTTTTCATTGTATTGTTATCATGACAGCAATGGTTCTTACAGCAATTTTGCATAATAGATGAAGAGACGGGTCATTCAAATATGTGGGTTATTTGTTTTACTTACAAAAAATTAGACATCCATATGTATATGACTTAATTGGGTATTTTTTTTTCAAATTTATTACATGAAAAACCTACTCTTGTGATTGTATTTCTAGTTAGTAGCCACAACCAATAGTTTGTGTACTATATATGTTAAAATGGTCCCTAAGTGATCTGAATTCCATAGATAGCGATACTCTTCCTGTGACAGTCTGACTCTTTTCTTGGTGTATTATTTCCAGCTTCTAATTTTCATTTATTTTGAAGATTTGCCAATTAAAAAAAAAATTATTTCCTTGGTTCTATGGCATTTGGTAAGGATTTTCCTCTAGCTTATCTCACAGCGATGCAATCGTCTTAGGCATCATTCATTAAACTCAGGTAGTGCCAAATGCCAGAGAAAGGAATTAACAGGTAAGGCCTAAGGCACGTCCTAGACACACTTGAACAGGCTAATGCACAAAAGCAAGCATGATATGTGACAGCTCAGTGGTGACAAAGGAACTAAATCTATCACTTCTTTCACAAGGTCTATTTGCCAAGTGCTCAACCAGGACTTACACAGACTCTCATTTACAGATGAGGACATTACAGGATTTTACTGAAGTTAGGTGACTTCTCCAATGTCATGCTGCAAGTTAGTGACAATTCATGTTTATAGCTCACAGTCCCACTTTACAATTTTTTGCTAAGCCTGCCAAATGATTCCAATTTCTAGGGTCAAGAAATGGGGTATGTTAACATCTCACAAAGGCTGGCACAATTTAAATGTGTCAAATAAATGAATGAATGCATGCAAGAATGAAGAGATTTTTTTAAGTAGTTTGTTAAATCATTTCTAGATAACTATATAACTTGGTATTTGCTTAAGCAATCCCTTGTTATTTTAGTCCAAGTCTTCTTGGTAGTACAGAGAGAGTGAAAATTCTTTCTGTTCTAGCTGGCTAATAGGCTAATAGTTATTTCTCAATTCTAACATCTTTACACAAGCACACACATACACAAGTCAAAGATAATCATAACTCACGATCTGCCAGTCACTTTCTTCCCTTGGATAGACTAAGGAGTTGGTATTACTTACCAATTGTCTTATTCCATTCAGGCTGCTCTAACAAAAATACCATAAACTGGGTGGCTTATAAACAACAAATATTTGTTTCTCACGCCTCTGGAGGCTGGAAACTCCAAGATCATGGAGCTTGCAGTTTCAGTGTCCAGTGAGAGCCTGCTTCCTAGATGGCCATCTTTTTGCTGTAACGTCACATGGCAGAAGTGACTATTGAGCTCTGTGAGATCTTTTTTCTATGAGCGCCACTTCCATCATGAGGGTTCCACCTTCAGGATCTAAGCACTTCCCAAAGGCCCACCTCCTAATACCTCTTAATACTGGGCATTAGGTTTCAACATATTAATTTCAGGGGAACAGACATTCAGTCCCTAGCACCAACTGATTGAGAAGCCAAGTTTAGCAATACTTGGGTTTTCCCCAATGCCATGTAGCTAGCAACAAATAAGGAGATACCTGACACCCCGATCATTCTCCAAATCTATGCACAGGACTGTTGCTCCTGTTTTTCTTCACACACTCTTTTCTAATCTCCTCCTGATTTCAGAGGGATGCAGGTTTATTATCTTCTCTTATGTTTACAGTGGAGGCTTATTTTCTGCTTCTCTCTACTCATATTCAGACCTTGGATAACATCTCAAATACTGAATCCCTGTCATGCCCTATGCCCTTGGGATTCAAAATACTTGCTCTTTTCCCCCATAAGCTGGAGAATAGGAGTTCTGTCACTATTGTCCAAGCAAGAGCATCTTTACCAGGGGCTTGTGTATTTTAATACCAACAAAACATGTCAAGATCTTTTTTCCCTAAAATTTTTGGTTTGGTTTTATCCTAAGCTGAGAAGTGTTATATAAACTATTGTTTTACTACTTGGATTCTGAAAGATATTCATTTTAATTATTAATATTCCATTGAATAGAGTTGAAATTAGAGATACTATTTCCCTCAAGAACAATGAAATGTATTATAGCATACTTTTTTTTTCTCAATTGTATTTATTTTACCTTATTTCCCATCAATTCTGGAAATAAAAAAAGTCTACATACTAAAGTCAGAAGAGAAACCTCTAACTACCAAAAGATCCAGCTAAATTATACACATGCATATATTCTCTGGACTGTAGTTTCTGAATTTAAATTCAGTGTTGAATTTAGATATCTATCTAGGAGAAATGTGTTCTAGATTCATAAGTTTCTCCTTTGTCCCTCCTCTTCATCTTGATGTAAGAAGTAGTCACTAAATTTAATTTTAGGATAAAGTTTTAGTATAAACATAGTTTAAGGAATCTGTAATAGAGACATAGATTTAGCCACAGATATTCTACCTGAATTTATATTATTTGTGTTTTTTAAAAGGTATTTATTGTTTACAAGATATTTATCTTATACTTGAAGAAGTTATTTTTAACCAGTGCCTCAAAGTTTCTCATCTTTGTCAATTTCTCTGTTTACCAATCAGGTGGCTTGGGTCCAAGTCTCTCCATGGTACTAGAGGAAGTGAAGGATACAAAGAGGTCAGCCAAGAGAGGAGGCAGCAGCAGAAACAACTGCTCAGGTCCTCAGGGAATTGGTGTCACCTGATTCTATTTGTCAAAAAAGTTGGAGAAAGGGGCCAGCCTGGTGGCATAGTGGTTAAGTTTGCTTGCGCTACTTTGGCAACCCAGGGTTCATGGGTTCAGATCCCAGGTGCGGACCTACATACCACTCATCAAGCAATGCTTTGGCAGCATCCCATATGTGGGATGGAGGAATATTGGCACAGATGTTAGCTCAGGGACAATCTTCCTCAAGCAGACAGAGGAAGATTGGCAACAGATGTTAGCTTAGGGCCAATCTTCCTCACCAAAAAAAAAAAAAATTGAGGAAGATGAAGAAATACAAAATGGAGGCACATTGAGCATGATCGAGCATGTTATATCATGACAATGTCAACTTCCAGTATTTTCAGATAAGGCCCATAATCAGCTTGGAAGGCGGCATTGGATAACTTGTCTTCAAGACAAGTTATAGAATAGAATAGAATAAGAATGCATAGAATAAGAATGCTATTTTTACGTAGATTAGATTATTGATCAAGTTTGTTGATAATATATTTATTCTAGAAAGATGTATCTATTCACACTTTACTAAAAACTGTGGAGAAAATCAGCTGTGCTTAATAACAAAATTTGTTACTATATTTGGGTGGCTCTAGAGAAGGACAATATGGATTTTGGGTGGAGTTAACCTCAACCCCTCCTCCATCCAAGCGATTTTTTGGAACCATCTTTGTCATAGGGCACAACTGGTCATGCTAGTTACTAGGAACTAGTTAGTTTAACTTAGTTCCTGCTCATTTCTGCCTGAGTGAAGTTAGTTTCAAGGGACTTCAGATGAGGGATGTGTAGCCAATGCAATTACATAACCAATTCTGCAAAAATCACTCTACATTATGTCAACTTTGTATACATTCAACACATTTGGAGTGATGAGTGCCAGTATACAAGTTCTAGAATGAAGGTTTTTCCTGCTGAGACACCTTATGTTAGTTGGTTGGATTTGTAATTAACTGTATTTTAAAAAATCCTAAAATATACATTATCCTGCTTTTTATTTGTAGAGGGAATCTTGTGAATCACAAATTTGAAAACTAAAAGGGAAACAACAAAAAAGACTCAAATATAAGATATTTTTAGATGTGGGAAAATAACTTATAAACATTCTATCTGGAAGAAAACAATCACTTTTGACTAGATTTTCATAATTTTTTAAGCAGAAAAACAATCGTAGACAAAAGTTGATACAACTCTTTAGATCAGTCAGGAAAAATGTTTTCTTTTCAGAGAGGCATGAAATGACACAGTTGTTAAGATCTGATTTGTTTCTTGAAAATTGAACTGGAAAAAAATGAATATTTTCACCTTAACAGTTGACAAGGACTAGCTGGGAACTGAAAAAGCATAAAAGATATCCATAGCAAATGAAAGGATTATAGATGAAGTAGGAGAGGCACACTTAGGCTGTTTGGACTCATTTATGGTTTGAAATCATTTCAAGTTGAGTTCTAAAACCAAAAATTTTATTTCTCCTCATTCATATTAATTCACATAATGCATAGTACTTTTTTTTTTTCTGTCCCAAAGGACTTAACACAACCACTGTCATAATATATTCAAAATAACCAATTTATAGTCATCAATCATTCCTGCTATTTTTTGGTATCCATTTATGTTTCTAGATTTACATTTAGGATTACAGCCAAAATTCACACACATTGGAAAAGAATATTAAACAAGGAAAAATATCCCTTAAACCACACAAGGATTAATTTCATGTTCAGACACACTATTTGCTACACTCCCCCTGCAGAAATAATTAATACAGGCAAACAAGTGAGCAACCCCTGAGATGTGCTTCATTTATACACTGAACGCCTATTACATTCCACTTCTCTTCCAAATACAGTCTTTCAGTGTTTATTATACCTTAACATTTTTCTTATCAATTTTTGAAAAATCAAATAAAACAATACTTCAAGGAAATTGAAGATTAGAAAATATAAATTTTATTAGTTATGCACAAGGATTCTTAGCTATGTATTAACAGTTTAAGGGATTAGAGAGTTGTTTCATCTTCTTATAAATTTGAACTGCTGGGATATGACAGTTGATGTGAGAAATTTCTTAGCAGCCGTCATCTGCATGCTAAAGCCAGTTGCTTTCATACCTGAATAGTACAGCCTATCAGGGGCATGGCTAAGCGATTATCTTTATCCCTTCCATCGTGAATATGTGGGATGCTCTTGCTCTCTCTGGAACTGCTAGACACAATCCAGTTAGATTTGCCTTTTGAGGTGAACTAAAAAGCTCAAGCGAAGATTTCATACTTCGGTGACTGACACCCAAATGTAGAAGGTTAGGTTACAGTGCAGAGGGGCTCAAATTAAACCCCATAAGTGAGTCAGTTAATTCAAAAGGGGAATGTAAACTAAGTGAGATGAAGGAGGTAACAACCAAATTGTGCTTACCTATGATATTTAAAGTTGGAAGAAATGAGAACCCTTTTAGACTGATAAAATGGGAAATATATCAACTAATTCTGGAAGTTGTTTGAGCCCTTTCAGCTCCTTGAAAACAAAAACATATTAAATTGCCCCTTAAGAATCTAAGTGAAAATCAGTTATGAAAGAGAATGCACTATTTCCTGGGCTGGATGATGAGCAGATGTGTTGGTTTTATTATTGTTATTTAAATTATACATGCTATGTATTTGTGCCATTTGACCCAGCAGCAGCTTTGGGCATGTTTGATCACTCCCTCCATGAAATACTTTCTTCTCTCTCCTGGTTTTCTTGGTACTTTGATTTCTCTTTGGCAGTCTCCCTTGCTGATCCCACTTCATTTTCCTAACACAGAGCTCATCTCTCAGACTCGGTGTTTTGCTATCTACCCACACTCACTAGGTGCCCTCATGCAGGCTCAGCCTCTAGAGACGCTCTTTATACTTGGGACTCTTCAGGTTTTATCTCTAGCCCAGGTCTCTCCCCAGCACTCCAGGTTTTTATATCCAACCTTCTGCTTATATCTTCACTTAGATATCTAGTGGGTATAGCAAACTGAACACATACAATACTGACCCCTGACCTTCCTCCTCAAAACTGCTCCTCTGACAGTGCTCTCCATTTCAGTAAATGGCAACCTCATTCTTTCAGTTGCTCAGAACAGAAATCTTGGAATCATTCCATTCTTAAAGTCTTTTCCTCCTCAAACTACCATGAAGCTAAGTTGGTTGTATCTGAGAATACAAGTTGATTAGAAGTACTTCTCACTATCTCCACTTCTCCCACACTGGATTGTTGCAATAATCCATCTTTCACATGGATCATTTCACTGGATCAATTGCCTGCCTTGACCTTTGCCCTTCCCTGTCAGTCTTTTCAAATATAAAAGGCAGATGAATCCTTCCAAAAGAATCATAGTTTTCCTTTGCTCAAAACCCTCCAATGGCTTCCCATCTCACTCTGAGTAAGAACAAAAGTTATTATACTGGTATACAAAGTCCTACATTATGTGACCCTCTTCCTTCCCACAGCAGCACAGTTCCTGCTAATGTCCCTCTACTTATTCTTTTCCAGTCATGTTGACTTCCTTGCTGCTCCCTAAACATGTCAAGTATAGTGATGCTTCAGAGCCTTTGCTCTGCCAGGAATGCCTTCTCCTCAGGTATCCACACAATTCCCTCCTTACCCCCTTTAGCTTCTGCTCATACGTCCTCATCAATGAGGCCTTCCCTAACTACCCTATTTAAAACTTCTCCCCTCACCACATTTTATATACTTCCTTTACACATATTTTTTTCTCCATTACACTAACCATCTGACTCAATGCATTTTTTCTTGATTATTTGCTTATTTCTTGTCTTGTACACTCAATAAATGCTCCATGAGAAGAGGGATATCTGGCTGTGTTTACTGCAGTAACTCTGGTGCCCAGAATAGAACTTCACACAATATCTTAACAAGCTATCGAATGAGGACGTTTTATATACTCTCTAGATGTGTAATTTACAATACAGATTTCAAAAAAAGGCAGGCAGTATAAAAAATAAGTATTAAATAAAGCAAGCAGTAGTTTCTACACACAAGCTGGTTTGAAAACTTTATTTCTTTCAATAAAAATCAAATTCCATTACATAATGGAGAGTTTAATTAAAGTTTGTGTTTTACAACCAACTGTTTTGCTATCATGTGGACTAATTAAGACATCCAAAATTAATAGATGATATTATATAATTTTACTAGAAAAGAGATGAGGCAACGAGATGGATTAAGGCAACTTCATTAAATGGATGATGATGAGAGAAGATAAATACAGATTTGTGATTAGAAGGTATCACATTAGAAATGATTTAGTATTGAGTTGATAAACTTGAAAAATATTCCATTTTTTACTATTTATGGTATTTACCTTGGTAGTTGGACTGGAAATAAGTATCTTTTAAAATTTATTTTCCAGACACTACAGTTTTCTACAAAGACATTCTAGTGGACATTTGTGATGCTTTCTGGGTAGTCAGCATTTTTTAAATATCCTTTCTATGGTTGGGAAATTTCCAGGTTTATGAGTCGAGACAGAAGGCAGGAAACCTGGCTCCACAGGCACCTTGGAGGCTAAAGTACAGTTATGTGACTTGGTGCCACCAATCAGACTCACCCGTAGATGCCTCTGACACGGAAGGGAGTGAGCTGAGTAAACAAGTACCACCAGCCGGGTTCTGTTCTTAGCTCTAAGACTGAATTAACAAATGTGTGTTAAATGTAAACAATCCCTATATCTTAAATTGCTTGTTACAGTTTATAACATGTACAATCAAAACATATTTTCATGTAATGGTTGAAATGAATAAATTAGCAACTCTTTCTTGTACAATTAAATCTGTAATCCTTTTCAAGTGAGAATACAATCACTTTTTTATTTAATGGAGAAAGCCTATGTCTTATGATTCTTTATATAATCAACAGCCCATTACATAGTCCTGGGTGGGTAGGTGCTCAATAGATAATTGTCGACTGACAAAATAACACATATCAGTTATAACAAATTTGCTTGTATTAGAAATTAAGAAACGAGAGTCCTCATCATCATGGAAAGAGCAAGAATTGCAGTCACCCAGCCCTACTGCATGACCTTGAAAGTTTCCTTAACTGCCCTATGCTTCACTTTCTCCTTCCATAAAGTGGGGATAATGACACCTACTCTGCAGGACTGAGATAATTAAACCAAACAATACATTTTAAAGCAGTTGGCACCTAAGTTATTCAATTCAAATGGTAACTAGTGCTTATAAAGTCAGAGCTTTCAGAATAACCCATATTCTGGAGGTACAAACGTAATCCTGTCTGTTCGAGGCTGCAGAGCATGTCATATCCAATTACCTGGAAAGATACTTTAGGGCACAGATTGGACAAAATGTGCCAGGCAGGTGTAAATCCTTATGTGAGGCCAAAATTGCTGGTGCACATTAATAAATACTTAAGGACTTGGACCTAAATGTTTCTGTCTGTACTAGGATATAAACCATGTAACAGAATGCAAATTATTTAACAGTAATTTAGCCATGATTTGCAGAGTAATAATATCTATTTCCACCAAGGTTACTCTAATTAGAACCAATGAGACTCATTAAAACTCAAAAACCCATCTAGTGCACCAATGCTTTAGCAGACAAAAATAAAATCGAGCACTTTGATAGGATATCTCTTATGTTCTTATTTACCTCCAAGTAAGATGTTTCTGCAGGGTTTCTTTAGCAATTTGCATCTCTCAATACACTTAAATGTGTGCATAAAATGCTCTAATCAATGCACATATTGAAAAAGTATTTAAGCCTGGATTTTTATTTTTCACTTGCAAGTTAGAGGGTTATGGTAGAAAAGGCTATTTTATGCCCCAGGGATTTCATACAGTACATGGACTGATGCTTCACTGGTTTTTCAGTGAAGAGAGTGAACAGTACTGGAGGACTGGGAGAGGAAGGGTGAGGTTGCAGGAGCTGTCAAGTGTGGCAGTAATGCACAGTGGGGGTGAATGGGGGGCAGGCTCTCAGCATCAGAGAAGTCTGTCACAGAATATCAGGACCTCAGCTCCTGACCAGGCTCCAATGGTAGGATTTCCTTTACTGACAGGTGCCTGGAACATGTGAGCCCCCAGTACTGTCTTTGGGGAATAGGAACCATATGGTAAGTCAGGTAATGAAGTATACATAGAAGCTTGGCAGGTGAACAAGATAAGAAAGAGACTCTATGCAAAGGAACAATGTGTGCAAAGTTCTCAGAGGTTTGAAAGAGAATGATACATTTTGGAAATTGTTAGTGGTCAATGACTGGAGCTGAGAGGGCATCGCGGAAATGATGAGGAATGAAACTGGGAAGATAGACTTGGGCTAGATAGCAAAGACTCTTGCATGCCAAGCCATTTGGGTCCTTGGATTTTTAAGTATGTGTAGAGGAAGTGACAGGTGACAGGGGATAGGACTGTTGATAGATCTCATCCAAGGATCTCTCTTTTCTCCTTGGAGAAGAATGCTAGGTCAGAGGATAAAGGGAATTTTCAAGATAGGCTCTTAAGGAAGCTGATGATGAATGGTTTGAGTGGGTGAAAGAATAAAGAAGGTTGAGAGGGCGATTGAACCAGAAACAAGGAAGCGTGATAGAAGACACAGCATATGATGGTGTCAACCGGCGTTATGTGTGGTAGTAATCGTTAGACAGGCATTTCACCATAATTAGCATTTCAGTATGCATTACTGTCAAACTGGTGTGATTTCTTTACATATATTCTGACTCAATACAACAATTTTGTAAAGTAGATATACGATGATTTTACTTTAAAAATCCCTTGCAATTAATACTAGTAACAGTAACAATACTTACATGGCACTTATTTTTCCAGACAGGATTGTTCTAAGTGCTTTATAGATATTAACTCATTTAAACCTCACAGCAACCCATATGAAGCAGGTACTACTATTATTTTCATTTTATAGATGAGGAACTTGGGACTTAGAGAAATTAAGAATTTGTCCAAAGTTCCATACTTAGTAGGTGGATCAGAATTGGATCAGAACTCAAGCAATTCAATCCATTAGTTCTTAACCATTAGCTCGTGCTTAAGAAATTATATAATAGGACCTAAAAAATGTACATAGTTACTAGGAACCAGCTGAGCTAGACAGCATTCTTGGTTCTACCACCCTCTTATTATGTGGTATTTGCAAGAATTTGGGTAAAATCATTTTCAGCGGGTAATGAAAACTAGAATGCAATTATGTGATGAATGCACAGTTTTGTGAGACCAGAGCATGAGAACCTTCTATCTGCTGAGAAGAGGGGTGCATATATACACAGAGCAGTGCTTCTTCACAGGCAGTAAATGCACAGTGCAGTGTAAGTAAAGCAATCAAAGACATGTTAGCAAATCTCTAATAGATATAAACATGTGAAAAATGGAAGACAAAGATGAGTCTAAATGCTTTTCTTGCCCAAGAAAAGATAAATTTACAAAAGATATGTGTGTGTGTTTGGGGGGTGAAGGATGGTGGCAGACTTCTTCCTGGCACCATGAGTACTTGCACATGTTCCCCCTTCCTCATCCGGTGACCTTTCAAGGTCACAACAAAGCCACCTGAGATGACAGATGATTTTACAATGTTCATTTTTACACATAATGTTTTCAATGATAGGGATTTTTCTGTATACATCCAAAATTAAAAACAAAGTATGAAACCATTTAGGCTAAGCATTTGCCTCTGGAGCACGTATATACTACTCCAATAGTTAAGATAAAGAGTGACTACTTTATTTTTACTATTACTACACATCCAGAACCAGCATCTTGTTATTTTATATGTATAATATAGGATTAGAACTGGTCTCTAAGCTTTGGTATTTATAAGCTAATTAAGAAGCCATAAATTTTGCCACCAGTCACAATATATGTAAGTATTTATATACATTTGTACATAGAAAATAAATATATTTTATTCCATAACTTTGTATATACTGATGGCTGAGCCACTTATAAAAGGTCAATATTAAATAAAAATTAGTATTTCATAATGAAATGATGTGTTTCATCAGCTTTACTCTCACTTTATATTCCTATAGTGAATTAGGAGCTGAAATATCCTCAATCATGTAAAACACAGCAACTACAAACTCCTAGACTGTGATTCAGATGAGAGTTACATCCTGGAACATTCCTTTTTTGCTTTGCAATAAACCTTTTATTTACAAATGGGTTTTCATTATCCATAGAAAATGCAAATGATGCAAGTTAAACTCATTCAAGATTAATTTTCACAAATGTTTCATGAGAATAAACAGCATATTAAAGAAATCCCATCGGAGAAATGGCATTTAGTCATATCATATACAAATAACTCTGACATTTGGTGGGACAAAGAAACATCACTTTGACATTACCCTCTGCTAAGATTTTAAAATAAAATATGTTGTTATTTCTTTTGTTTCATTTAGATGAGTTCACTCGGCATCATTTATAATCCCCCCTACATACTGGTTACAATTTTATGCACAAAAGTATTTAAATGTTCAATTTCCCCAACTGAAAATGGTTTATATTTGCCAGGCTTAAGCTGAGTAACACTGATAATTATAGTTATTTTTATTATTATTTAATTTGTATGAGTTTTGCCTTGGTTGAAGTAAGATAAAATTCCTTGCGAGCTTCATTAGGGCTTCCGTCTGAATCAGAAACGAGAATGTTTCTCACAGAGAAAATAACCACTGAGAGCTCAAAGTGATGTTAGGTGCCAATCATGGGATCTGCGTTCACCTCAGTTGAATGATTTAACAATTTTGAGTTATATTACCCAGGAGGGCTGTGATGTTATGAATCTACCCTCCTCAGTAGGTTTTGCAGTTGAAACTCCTGTCTAATGGTGTGTGCTAATACATAATGATAATGTCCTTCACTGAGTCTCTCTCTAATGGTGTGTGTTACTTTATAATGATAATACGCTGGAGTGAGACAATAACTTTAATATCCCTACTCTATTGAGAAGAATATACTCCCAATATTACAGTGCTCAGGAACAACCTCAACTAGTGGCTCTCTCAAATTGGAAAACAGAAAGTAGATAAAATGAAGAGGAAACATAAACCCAATATCTCATTTTAAATTCACCGCACAAGAAGAGAAATCACCCCATGGCAGTCCATTAGGATACACAGGAGTTTCAAAGACTAGAGGCAGATTTTTTTCTTTCCCCTTTCTCTCGTTCTCTTTTAACATGGATGCTCGGGGGTTTATGATTGCTTACTCTCCAAGTGGCCCTTGAAAATGATTCCTTTTTAGTGGAACAGATGTTAAGGGAATCACTGTGCTGAATTACTCCTAGGGGTGAACATACCATAGTTTTTCTTGTAGGTTCTCCCATCATTCTATTCAACTAATATAGTAGCATAGAAGTAAAAACAAATTAATGCTATTTTATGCCAAACTATTTAGAACTTTATTTACATTGGAAAAGTAATCTACTGAAAGCATCTACATCTTTACTTTATATTAGGGTCAGTCAATTTAAATATAATATGGTGCCAGGGCCTAAGGAGAACTGCTTACATTAAATGATGTTAATTATTTGGAAAGAACATACATGTGACAAAGCAAACTCCTATTTTATTCCTACTGCAGCACTATGTCATAGTAGTCAAAAGGTGAGTATGAAGAATCAGATACTAAAATATTAAAAATTGTCAAAAATTCTAGTGGCCATCTTGTAGGGTAAGGAGAGATGAGGTGATTATTTTTATATAAATCTATCCAAGTCCTTATTGCCTAACTTTTTCAGTTTTAATTTTTTGTGTCTAAAGGTGTCACAATACTTCAATTAATAAAACAGTGTTTGGGAATATCCCCATAAACAATTAAGCTTTATTATAGTAAGTAGTAATAGCAAAAAAATAACAGGAACTGCTTTTATTGAGCATTTACAATGTGCCAAACATAGCGTAGAACTACTGCGTTTATTATCTCACTTAATTCCTCAAAAAATTCTATCTATAGATACCATTCCTGCACTTATTTTAAAAGTTAATATCATGTTCAAGGTCACACTGATAATAAGTGAAACAGACGTGACAAGCAGCTTATCCTGCCTCTCTCTGAGTTGTGAGTCCTTATTATGAATGGAAACAAGGTAGAATCATCCCTCCAGCAAGTTTTCTAAGTTGCCTTTGAGGCTCATTTTGCCACACTTCTTGGAAGTTACATGATCTCTAGATCTGCCTTTCTTTACTCATATACCAAATTCATAGTCAATGTCTTGGAGTAGAAGTGCTGAATACACGAAGGAAACTCTCTAGCTTCCTCATTTAGTCCATGTAGGGGCTATCTTCATAGTGACCCTTTCCATTGCCAATTTCTACTCATTATGGAATGAGAAATGAAGAAAGAATAAAAGTATCTCATGAGATATACTGAACTCACTTTTAATACCGCTGTAGCAATAACGACAATAAAGCCAATTCATAGAAAAACACAAAACCTAAGCAGACACAAGCTTTACAAAGGATCAGGCAGAGGTCTTTGTCTAGATTATAAAATTAACTAAGATAATAAAATAAGTGTTAAATGGAAAGTAAACTGTAAATGGGCTCCCCATTGCTGAAAAATCGCAAGTAAAAATACTTAGATGCTGTGCAGTAAAGGGTTAACCCAGCAGGCTTGGGTGTTCAAACTCTGCACATTCCAAGAAAGGATGGGCCCTGCATAGGCTCCTGGGAGGTAACCTGTAAGCCCTTGGAGTATCCTGCCTGATAAGAATGTCTTTGTAGGGGGGCCACCCCGTGGCGCAGCAGTTTAGTTCACGCTTGGCAGCCCAGGGTTCGTGAGTTCAGATCCTGGGCGCCCACGGACGCACTGCCTGTCAGCCATGCCGTGGCGGCATCCCGTATAAAGTGGAAGAAGATGGGCACAGATGTTAGCCCAGGGCCAGTCTTCCTCAGCAAAAAGGGGAGGATTGGCAATGGATGTTAGCTCAGGGCTGGTCTTCCTCACAAAAAAAAAAAAAAAAAAAAGAATGTCTTTGTATTCCTTGGGCTTTGGGCCATGCCAGGTAGCTTATGCTAACAACGTGATTTATGATGAAGGCCTGTTTTTTAGTTTTGTGTTTATTTCATCTGATGCCTTGGGTCACACTGTACTGATTAGACTTCAAGGGAGGAAGGGGGGTTGGAGACTGAGTAGCTAAGGTCAGCCACACAGGCAATTCATGCCCACATGACTGACCCCAATAAAAACCCTAGACTCAAGGCTCAGGAGAGCTTCCCCAGTGGGTAACACTTCATAAATGTTGTCACACATGCTTGCTTGGGGAATTAAGCACTGTTCCTGTAACTCCAGAGGGAGAGGACAGCTGGAAGTTCTGAACTCCGCTCTATGTGCCTTTTGCCTTTGCTAATTTTAATCTGTATCCTTTATCTGTAATAAACTGTAACTGTGAGTATAATAGCTTTTCTGAGTTCTATGAATCCTTCTACAGAATTATCAAACCAGAGAATTGTCCTGGGGACCCAGAAAAGAAATGCTAATACTACATTATGGAACCCATGGAGTGAAGAGCTTCAGAGCACGCACACACGGCTCACAATAAAGCACGTGAGACGTTTCTATCTGCTGGACAGAACTGAACTACCAGAAGGCAGATATCAAGACAGGACACTCAAATCCTTCACTCCGCTGAGCTTTTATAGCTTCCAAACTGGTTCAGTTTTGGAAATTTCCCAAGATCCAATTATTGAGTATGATTGCAAAGTGAATGCAGAGAAAGAAGAAAGGTTATATTTGGGGAAAAGAAGTAAGGAAGTAAATTTGTTGGTACTGTGTTTAAAAATATACATTAGAGGGGCCGCCCGGTGGCGCAGCGGTTTAGTCCGCGCTTGGCAGCCCGGGGTTCGCGAGTTCGGATCCCTGGCGCCCGCCGAAGCACTGCCTGTCAGCCACACTGTGGTGGCGTCCCATATAAAGTGGAGGAAGATGGGCACGGATGTTAGCCCAGGGCCAGTCTTCCTCAGCAAAAAGGGGAGGATTGGTGATGGATGTTAGCTCAGGGCTGGTCTTCCCCCCCCCCCAAAAAAAGAAAAAAATATATACATTAGAGTATCAATTTCCAATTACCCTTTGAAAAGTTAATTTTTAAGAGACTGTGTGATACTTATTCAAAATATGCTTTATTAAGTGTCTATGTGTCATAGCATGTCCTAAGAGAGTCATTCAGTGTGAAGAGACCTGGAGTTTAGCCCAAGCTCAGCAACTTCGCAGCTTCAAATCGGGGTGATAAAAAAGATCTGAACTATTTAGGACTCAGGAGGACTAATCTTACACCTAACTCTGTTACTTCCTAGTTTTGTAAATTGGTCAATTCATTTACATTCTGAGCCTCTGATTTCTCATCCAAGAATAGGAATAGTGAATTGCATATCCCATATGTTGTAAGTCTCAAATGTGATGACATATGTGAACCTGTTTGCATACTGCAAAACAAAGTGAAAATACATGGAATTATTATTTTTATTATTAATAAAGTAAAAACACTTGGTTTACTTGGGTGGATTATTGGGAGATTATGAGGTATGAAGACACTAACAAGGTTACTGCAAACATCCACATTTATTGACAAGGCTGATTAAATCCCACCTACTCCAAAAATCCTGTTTTGGTCCTTGCCCGCTTCAGACACAATCTCACAGAGACTTTGTTTGTACTTCTTTTCTGACAATATCTTACTTTGCCTTTCAATATTGTCACTTGTATTCCTGTATATAAATTCCTTGAGAACAAAGGCTAGCTTTGTAATCCCCTTAGCACATAGAACTGCATGTTCAAAAGGCATGCTCAGAAAACTGTTCGTTAAATGGGACAATTTTTAATATTAAACAATTTGATCTCACTGCCCAGGTGAGACCAATAAATTAATGTGCATTAGTGACCAGAACTCTGGGTTAGAGCACGAATGCCAATCTTGACTTTCCATTTATAATTGCTTCGGGGGTTTTAAAAAAACAAAACAAAACTCAACTGTGTTTTAAGAAAGCAAAAAATCACCTCAGACCAATTGACTCAGAATCTCTAGGAATAAGAAACAAAGCATCAGAATTAAAACAAAATAAAGTAAATCTCTCAGTTAGTTGTAATATGTGGAGAGATCAAGGAGCCATTGTTCTTGTGTTACTTTAATTTCATACTGGTGGACATTTTGAATGTTTAAGTAATAGATCTATGTTAAATGTATGGAACTTCAGTTGAATTTTGGTCATAATCTTGTTAACAAGTAGAAATTGTTCCTGAAAAATACCAGGTCTGGTGGTTAGGAGCTGAGGAAGTGTGCCTTTTTTTTAACATTTAACAGTAAGTGAAGAATGATAGTTTCTAACTATGTCACCCCGATTTGTTTCAAATTATTTATGCACAGACATAAACAAGCCATTATTTAGTACAGTTAATAACCCATGACAAGTTTCCTTAAAATAAATGGGGTCTCGAAATTCAATTTTATTTATTAGCCAATTTGAATTTTTTTCCTAGGCATTTATCCATCAAACATGGCACAGTTATTGCACATGCATTATGCAGCATGTCAAATTAAACCATTGTTGATAAAACAAACATTAGTTATTGAAATGATCCAAATGCCAGCTTGAAATGCTGTGTTGTAGCTAATAAATATGCCTTAACTTCCAGTGCGGAAAGAGAGGGCAAACGTGATAATTTGATTTCCATGCCTGTATTTCATAAAAATTTTTTAAAAATCCCTAAAAAAGAACAATGATTTTGTCTTCTGTTTAGTGCTAGGCATAGGGTGCTGGCACAAGTAACCGATAATGGTAACAAATATTATGAGAGATACTAATAAATTCTCTCATTTTGTTTCTTTATCTGAAAACACATTTATTAGCATCTTTAATCATGTGAAAAGGCCTTTCCAGTGCTTAATTTGATATTATTTCTAAGGGTTATGTTTCCTAGGACAAGGTGGATGGCCTGAGATACAGGGATTTAGAGCCATTATCAAGGAAGGGACAAAATCCCATAATTTTCATCACTTACGAAGTGAAGAATGTGTTTGTTATATGTAAACTTCTTGATCTCATGCTGATAAGCTAATTTGAAGGCTCTGAATTTGACCTTGATCTTGCATCCTGATGAGGAGTATTTGTTAACGTGGTTTTAAGACAATCTATGACAATCTGCCCAGGTCTTAATAGAAGATGAACTAAATTTAGTATTTAGATTAATAATTAATTAGTATTTAGAGAGCTATTAGAATAGTATTAGTATTCTCACAAACTATTCTGTATTTTTATTTACATACGCACATACACATACCCACCCCACCTCTCTACACCATCCCCCAGCGGAACTTTCCATGAGAGAACTTTTAAGAGTACTGTGAAGAATTCAATAAGCAAATAATATCCTCTCATTTTTTTTAAAACTTTCTATTAAGGGGTAGGCCAGGTGACATAGTGGTTAAGTTCACCTGCTCCGCTTTGGTGGCCTGGGGTTTGTGGTTTTGGATCCTGGGCATGGACCTACATACTGCTCATCAAGCCATGCTGTGGTGGCGTCCCACATACAAAATGGAGAAGGATTGGCACAGATGTTAGCTCAAAGACAATCTTCCTCAAGCAAAAAGAGGAAGATTGGCAACAGACGTTGGCTTGGGGCCAATCTTCCTCACCCCCCCCAAAAAAATTTTTCGATTAATACACACATTTTGGACAGAAACATGAATCTCATTTTATTATGTAACTAATTGCAGAAAGTGAGATTTAAGATATTAATTTTTACCTTTCTCTCAACTTTTATAAAGCATATCTACTTCTTAAGCTGAGCAAATCCTTTAAATAGTGAACTTTTATTAATAAGTGATATGCATTAGGCGCTTTACATCTAACTTTTCCTCCCTCCCTCCCTATAAATGCATATCACACTGCTACTGGGAGACAGGCAATGCTCCTGGCATAGGAGATTTCATAATAAACATTACAGACTTGGTCTCAGTGCTTAGGGAGCTTGCTCTTTTGCCATGAAAACAGACACTTAAACAGGCATCTACAATCAAAGGAAGGTTTATAACAAGTGCGTGACTATGGGAGAAAGAGAGTGCCATGGTGCATATTACAAAAGACACTTAATACAGACAGGGAAGGATCAGAACAGGCTTCCTAATGAGAATAACATTTAAAATGAGATAATCAGAATTAGTGGTATTTAACCGTGCAAACCTTGGGGCAGGGGGAGAAAGAGAGAGAAGGAGTTTCAGACACACATGAAAGCATTTGCAAAGGACTGGAACAAAATGAGAATGTGCCATGCTGTGGGATTAAAATATAGTGATTATTTTTAATGCTTAGAATCTGTAGCAGAGGTTCTCAACCTTGGCACTATTGACATTTTGAACTGGATAATTCTTTGCTCTGTGTGTGTGTGTTTATGTGAAGGGGGTTCCTCCACCCTGTGCATTATAGGTTGTTTAGCAGCATCTACCCACTAGATTCCCGTAGCACCCCCTCCCCAAATTGTGACAGACAAAAATGACTCTATGCATTGCCAAATGTCCCCTGGGAGGCAAAACTACCCCAATCAAGAACCACTGGTCTGGAGGGAAGGAGAGTGAGAGTGGGGTGAGTGTGTATGTTGCAAAAGATAAGGCTGAAGAGATTAGCGAAGGTGAATACTCTTCCATCATACTTTATTTCCATTCTGTCCTTCCACATTCAGTCTGAAGCTTCTTGCCAAGACCCAGTCCTCCAAAATTCTATCCTTCTCTCCCTGCTCAAGGTATGGGAAGGTTGACAGAATGGTATAACATTCCATGAGGACAAATCATCATTGTTCAAGTCAAGAGTTGAGAGAGGAAGCTACTAATGGCAGCTTCATATGCTGAGCAAGTAACATCCATATGGCAGAGTGACAAAACAGTTGATTGAGGAAGTACCCAGAAATTGGATTATGAGATAGCTTAGATGACATATTAAGAAGTTTGGATTTTATGCAGAAATTTGTAGAACTCTATGGAGGATTTGTAAATAGGGACTTTCTCTTTAAAGAGAATCACTCTGATAGCTCTATGGATTTGCACAGAATTTGATGGAGCAGGAAATAGCTGGAAGAAAACAAGTTGGGAGAATAGGTTTATAATCTTAGTGAGAAATGTTAAGGGTTGGAGCTGAGCTACCCTGTGTGGATGGAAAGAGAATAGATTTGAAAGATTTTTAGTAGATAGCATCAATATTTGTTCATCACAAATGTTTTATACGTCCTGAGGGTGAGGGAGATGTCAAGATGACTTCCAACATTTACTGGGTGATTAGTGATGTCATTCACCAATTCTTGGAAATAAGTTCTGTGAATGTTAAAAGCTCAAGAAATTGTCTATAATGTGGTAGACAGAATTTGAGGTAACATAGATCATGCAATAACGTACTGCTTGGGACAAAGTGTGACTTAGAAAGAGAAACATTCTTAGTCACTCATGCGTTATTTGCAGTAATAATGCACATCAATGAAAATATATTTCAACCTCAAAAATTACTATTTTAGTACAATTATAGAATAAACTTTTATGAAAATGGCTATTTTAGCATCAAATATTATTTTCAACTTTGTAAGATAAAGTAAATGTTTACCATAATATGCTAAACAAAATATTGGGACAGATGTCCAAGAAATATTTCCTTTGAAAGTGAAGCATTAATAGGCCACATTAAAATTGCAAAGGAGTGTAAATTTACAGAATTTTTAAATTATCAATGATTTATTTAGTTTTTAATCATAATTAAATGATGCCATATTAATTCCATATTTAGCTTCGCATGGAAAATATGTTTATATTGAATAGAGGTAAGAACATAAAATATACATCACAATGATTCTTATTGAAAATTAATATTTATTTTCTTTAATATATGAAATAGTCCAGTATAACAAAATGGGACCTCCCCCAAATTAGTAGATATAATATGAAATTTGAAATTAGTCATTTCCTAATCTCCTGATTTCTCTCTTCTTCTCTACTTCCCTTCCCTGTCTATATCTCCATAATTTTATTTAGTTTAAGAAACAAACAAGTAAAGGAGGAAAGACATCCAGACACAGATGCAGAGATGAAAACAAGAACTAGTTAATATTTCTGTAATAGTAAAAGGAACCACTATTGCTTTCCCCAAGGTATGTCAGACTTTATTTTAGATAATGTGTCATTTGAGACCTATCTCTCTGTTCCCCAGAGACTTTTGAAATAATTACATTTAGGCTGCCCTTCTTTTATCAAGAGGCTGAAGATGCTATCAATCTATTTCTATTCCACAGAGCTTAGAAACCTTCAGTGGAATCTTGGATGTTTTATACCAAATATCGTGTAGAAAACACACCATAAAAATGTTCCTCCATTAATCTTTGGAGTGTTTTGTTCTGGTTTAATCATAGTTCCTGCCGTGATATTACAGTGTGTTTACTGTTTGAATTCTAGTTTCTAAAAACTGATCCACAGTGTGCCAGGGGATGAGGTAGTTCTATAGATTTAGGGCAAAATTAGGTCATACAACATAATGAAGCTAACGTAGCTTATGTACAGAGGAAAAAAGATTAAGTTTTTTTAAAAGAAAAATCAAAAAATTCTTTATTTCTCCAGTAGAATGGACTCCCTTCTTTTCCAGAAAACTTATATTCTGCCACAAGGCACAAAATTTATAGGCCATATATACAATACATCCTAGTGATTAAATGACTGTGTTGGAAAGAATCTTAGAAGATATCTAGTCTAGACTCTCTCCAAATAATGGGATCCTGTCTACAGCATCCTTGAAAGACAATGATCCTATATACACAAAGCCTCCATTCTGTTGCTGGACAGTCCTAATTAAGGTAAAGTTCTCTGTAGTGAACCAAACTAAATCTTCCAGCTTGTATTTTCTACTATGCTGCCCCCACCAAACAAGGAGGGGAAAAACCTACTTCCACGTGAATATGACAGTCCGTTAAATATTTGAGGGCTAGCATATCTCCCATTATTCTTTAATTCCTTAGGCTAACTACTCTCAATTTCCTCAGCTGTTTCTGTGGTTGATAAACCTCTTATTATCCCTGGTTCCCTTCTCTGGGCAAGATCTGTTACTTCAATCTTACCCTTAACACGTGATGCTCTGATCTTCCCACCAGACTCTTCCATGGAAGAATTCTGCATATTGGAACATCCAGGTTATACTGCTAGTTCATGCACAACTTGTATACAACTAGAAATTTTAGGGCTTTCACATGACTAACCACATATTTTTAACACTTCTATGAAACAGTTTAAATTTTTTTCCAGCTCAATTTCATCTTGGTTTTGACGCTTGATTCCACTGCCAAGAATATTTAAAATATAGTTAAAGAAGCGATCAGAACCGTGCAATCCTGGATGTGAATCCTAACTCCGAGTCAAGGGTTATGCTCTAAGAATTGGGTTTAATCTGCGCATTTGATCTACATCTTCATTGTCTTCATCTGAAACTTTGATAAAAAGTGTTAAAGAAGATAAAAATAGAGCACTTGTACACCCTTGAATATAAATATTTTAGGAAGATTAGTTCCATTATTGAAAATGCTTAGTATGGACATTCAACAAATTTTAAATCCAAATATTTTGATGTCTATATATTTTCACCCTGTTTACAAGCTTGCAGTGTGATCTGTAGAATGCCTTGCTGAAGTACAAGTGCGTGTATTCGTGAAATTACACTGATTTGCTAGCCTTGGAAATCTTGTCAGTTTGACATAGCTTGTTTTTCCTGAACCTGTGCTGGCTTCTCCTATTCAACTTTTGCTTGTATAAATGTAAAAGCTACCTATTAGATGATTTATACTTTTTCTGGGGATTAAGGTTGAGCTCCTTGGTCTATGGCTTTCAAAATTCAACTGTCCACCCCATCAGCAAGCAGGCCAGTTCTCTAACTATATAGTACTGTACTAATTGCATATTCTCTGTAGTAAAGTCGGTGCACGAAGTCAAGATTGCTGTAAAAGATACCCCCATGTGAAAGTACCGAAACTGCCCGGTGTTTGGGCAGCATAATTGCAATAAAGACTAACTGGAGTTGGCTGGTCCAGATTCAGTTATTAACATGTTTCTTTTCAAAAACGTTTAGTATAAAATTAAATTTCTGATGTCTTATTCTAATAGGAATTGATATAGAAAGATATTCACACAGATGGTCCCCACTCAGTTGTCTTAAGATTATAATTTATTCATTGAGCATTAAGGTATGATGTTTAATAAAAAGAAAGCCTTGATTGGATACGTTATGTTACTTCTAAAGTGCCATCATCCACATATTGCTTTTTAAGTTCAAAATTGTATCTCCTTGGTTTATTCAAAATGTCTTTATTTGTGCTATAGTCACACAATTTCTTTCTGCCCAATCTTCCTCACGCTCAGCATTCACACCAATGGTCATTTATTTAGCAATAACTTTATGACATAGTAAGTGGTTTTAGGTAGATGAGGTGAGCTACAGAACTTAGCATCTACTCGCAGAATCAATTAAACAATGGCCTTTTACGTAGGCAATCAGTCTTCCGTCCTGAGAGACCATCATTGATGTCTAAAGCCAGTTTAAGTTTCTTTTTTTGTAAACAAATGTTAATTATTATCTGGGCTAAGACTTTCAGTGCAATGTATAAAGGCGTCAAGACATGCGGTATATGTCCCTCTGTAATTTGACCAGAAACTATAGGAGAAATTCAGATTTTATAAAAAACTGCTTGCTAGGTACGCCAGTGACCACTTTTACAGGACTGATACTGACGGGGCCCCTATTCCTCTCTGGACGTGCAATTCTAGGCAGCTAGAGAAGCACACATGTTATGAAGCAAACAGTACTCCAGGTGGAGTGACTGGGTTCATTCAAAGGAGCAGACTGCCTCTATAAACAAAACTCTTAGCCAAAATATAGAAACACATTTCTAGAGGACTTATTTTGGACAAAACTCTAGTGCATCTATTTTTTTTAACCTCATTTAATCATTAGAGTAAAAAGGCGGATGTTCAATGTACTTTTTATTTTGGAAATTTAACAGGTATTATCTCTATTGGCCTAAATTTTTTTTTTATTTTGGTTTTTCTTGCTTGATTATCTTTTCTAATTCTTCAAGAATTGGGCAAACATTTGTATAAGTAAAAAGAAATTTACATATTTCTACTTTCTTGTTGTTAATAAAGAATGATTTTCTGATGATTTGTAGAACAATTACTTTGGTAAGTTAAAGTATTTAAAGAGGGAATTAAGCAGAAAATAGAAGAGGAAGAAATGCGAGAAAAGTCCCTTCAATTCCTAACATTAGCCATATATTCTCATCTTGGAAAAGACAGGGAATGTATCATGAAACTTATGACATTTTGGTAAACCATTTCAAAATAATTAATATAGAAGACTTTTTAAAATATATCTTTTATTTTCATAGATGAAATGGGAAGGCTTTACAGATAGAAAGTAATTCATGGTTTTGAGTTACTTTCGGTTGCCTCTAAAGTGATTGATGACATTCAAACATGGAATAATGGAATTAGACATGATTATCAATCTGTTTTGTTCCAAACTTAGCTTTTATACTTTCTTTTTTGTGTGTGTGTGAGGAAGACCAGCCCTGAGCTAACATCTGTTGCCAATCCTCCTCTTTTTGCTGAGAAAGATTGGCCCTGGGCTAACATTCGTGCCCATCCTCCTCTACTGTATATGGGACGCAGCCACAACATGGCTTGACAAGCAATGTGTCAGTCTGCGCCCAGGATCTGAACCAGCAAACCCTGGGCCCTGAAACAGAGCACATGAACTTAACTGCTATGCCACCTGGCCAGCCTCTATATACTTCCTTGATTGTTGTTGCTTGGTCATAGAGAATACAGTATTATAAAGGTTTATGAAATACTAATTGACAAAAGTTTTAAAGAGTTAGGAATTAATTACTGAATGACTACATTGTATTTTATTTTAGATATGGTAATTCACAATTCTTCCCCACATTTTTCCCCATCCTGATATGATTGGATCCCTTCAATTTTATAGCAATATTATCAATAAAAACAAAACTTCACAGTTTACTTAATAGAAGTCAAGTGATTAAGACATTTTTAATTAAATTTTTATTGAGATAACTATAGATTCACATGCAGCTGTAAAAAAATAATACAGAGAGATTTCGAGTACTTTTTACCCAGTTCCTACAATGGTAACATTTTTAGAAAGCTATAATACAAAATCACAGCTAAAATATTACATTGATACAATCCATCTGATTCAGATTTCCCTGCTTTCACCTGTATTCATTCGTGTGTGTGTGTGTGTGTGTGTACTTAGCTTTATACAACTTTACTTCATGTTAATTCACTACCTCATTCAACAGTTCTACCTTCATAAGCATCCCTTAAATTGCCGTTTTATAACCACCTCCCTCCTGCCCCCTCTCTCCACCCCTAACCACCAACAATCAGTAATCTGTTCCCCATTTCTAAAACTTTGACATTTGAAATATGTTATATAAGTGGAATTATTCAGTATGCAGCCTTTGGGGTTGGCTTTTTTTCACTGACTGTAATTCCTAGGAAATGCATTCAAGTCAGTGCATTTATCAATAGTCTGTACTATTTCACTGCTGAGTAATATTCCGTGGTAGGCATGTACAACAATTCAAGCATTCACCCATTGAAAGACGTCTGGGTTAGCTTTTGGCTATTATGAATAAAGCTGCTATAAATATTTGTGTGCAAGTTTTTCTGTGAATATAAGTTTTCATTTCTCTGGGACAAATACTCAAGAGTGCAATAGTTTGGTCATATAGTAATTGGTAACTACATGTTTAACTTTATAAAAAACTGCCAAATTGTCTTGCAGAGCCGCTGTACCATTTCACATTCTCCATAGAAGAGCCTGCATGATCTAGCTACTCCACATCCTTGCAAACATTTAGTGTCCTCTATTTTTTATTTTAACTGTTGTGAGTGGTGTGTAGTGATGTCTCATCATCGTTTTAAGTTGCATTTCTCTGATGACTTGGGATCTTCAATATTGTTTCATGTACTTATCATTTGTATGTCCTCTTCCATGAAATGTCTGCTTTGCGCATTTTCTAATTGCATTTTCTTTTTTTTACTGTTGACTTTTGAGAGTTGTTTATGTATTCTAGATAGTAGTCCTTTGTTGGATGTGTAGTTTGCAAATATTTTCTCCCAGTCTGTAGCTTTTCTTCTCATTCTCTTTACACGGTCTTCCACAGAGCAAAAGATTAAGTTTCATTGTGGCCCAATTTATTAACTTTTCCTTTTATGGATTATTCTTTTTGTTTCAATTCTAAAGGACCCTTTGCCTAACCTTAGATGTTGAACATTTTCTCCTTTGTTTTTCCTTAAAAATGTAGAACTTTTACATTTTCACATAATTCCTTGATCCATTTTGACTCACTGTATAAAGTGTGAGGTTTAGGTCAAATTTATTTTTTTTTCCTATGGATGTCCAATTGCTTCAGTGCCATTTGTTGAATGGCTAAGATGTTTCAATATAAATTTTAGTATAAATATTTATCCTACTTGATATGATAGTACAGATAAACTCACTACCAAATTGACAAGGTGCTTTAAAAACTTTTGTTATATTTTTGTTCAGAGCAATTCTTTTTAAATGATATGTCAATCAGGCCAAAACGAGAGCCTTGCTGTTATACAGTATATGGCATTATGATGGTAGCTGTTAAAATTGATGTCTCCGATACCATCTTTATTAATGGGCCATCGCAGTGAATGAGCAAACAGGTTGTATCTTCCTTTTATGAAAGTAGAGCATTTAATCCAGGAGGGCTAAGGGACATCAGAACTCTGTCATCAAAGGCAGAATGTGGTCTGACCACATTCTGTTGATTGCCTGAGTAGTTTAATTCAAGCTCCAATGGGAGTGAGGAAAAAAATTATTTGGAGGATCATCTGTGTTTTCTCAGCTTGTGATCTTTACCTGCATTTTACAAATGATGAAGACAAGGCTCAGAGTTGAAGGATTCATCCCACACTTGTCCAATCAGTAAATGTCGGAGCCAGTTCTACCTGCTGCCAAATTTCTCCAATCTTTTCACTGCTCAAAGTGAGAGCATTGCTCAATGAGAGCACTGGATTCTTGACTGTCTTTCCTAATTTCTGGACGTGCTGCTCTTCATCATTACTTTAACTACACTCTAACTTATTTTCTTTATTATTACTTATGGAGATACTGGTACCACTGATTGTAATTACACAATAACACTCTAAGCATCGTTCCATCTTAATTTATTTTCCCCCTAAGATTATTAATAATGGAATACCCTGTAGGGATATTAAAACTCTCCCATTCTAAAGGAGAACAATTGAAAACAAATGCAAGTTTCTACACTTATTCTCAGGTTTATAGTTGCCTTCTCTAAATAAATACTCGTTACAACAGAGCCTTACTGTTCTCTCCTTTTAATCTTGAAAAGATGCATCTTTTACTCCTAACACATTTTCAAGAAATAAACATTCTGTGCTTTGGCTCTGAAGTCAAGCTTTGTGTATATTTCAGCAGCCAGCACGTTAATGCTGATTACCAACCTGAGCCGCCGCCTCTTAATTACAGAGCACAGTTAGTGCCTGTGTGGTTTTACGTATTAAACATTCAGAGATGAACGGAACATGTGGCTTAGAGTCACGTGGAGGATGGGCTGGTACCGAAGTGCTGGATTGCAAATGGATTATCCAAACTTGGAGGATATAACTTGCTAAAATACCCGTGTAATGTGTTTCTTGGGGTACCTTTACGCTAATAATGCCCCTGACCTGCGACAACATTCATTTTGACTCACATTTGGAATTCTTGCATTCATTAGAAAGCACTAATAATTTTACAAGGAACCATATATGGTCCCAGTGGTTTTGCCTTTATGTATCATCCACAAATTTTATTTAATGTAACGTGCTTATCATTCCGTATATAATCTGTAAGTGTTGTTCATGTTTAAATTATTCATTTTGTGGAAATTTTAATAACAAAACACTACCTAGTCTTATACTCTCATTACACATTGTTATTTAATGATCTGTTCTTTACCATTCTTAGCCCCCTCACTATTAGAAAGTACACAGAGGTTGGCATCATATGGATGCCAGTGTAAACCTTAGAATGAATACTATCATTTTATAAATTACAAGACTTAAATGTAATTTTTGTGGGAACTTTATAGTTGCACAAAAGAAAATATCATAACATACATGATATATAATTTCTACTCTGTATGCACACATTTTTATTCTAAATCCTGTCCCAGTTTGTCTGTATCACCCCAGAACTTTTTCTATCTCTATATAGAAATATCACTATAGATTTTCCCCACTTAAGTGGTTATATTATAATTATTATTCTGTGACTATTTTCTCCATTGAAAACCAGCTCAGCCACTTTTTAGCTGTGATGTCACGCAAGTAACTCAGGCTCTCTGGGTTTTTCACTTGTAAAAGTCAGTGAGCAACGTTTAACTCAAAGCAAAGTTAGGAATATCATTAACACGTAATTAAAATTTATTTGTGCTTTCATTCATTGAGCTCAAACTCTGTACTAAGCACTATTCTGCCCTAATGGAGTTTATATTCTAATGGTGGGGGAGGGGTAGAAAAAAATCACCAAAAATAAACCAGTTAATAACCTTGAATGAAAGTAAAGTAAAATAAGGCGATAGTGATCAGAAGGATGGTCAATAATAATATTTTGGATAGGGCCCTGGGAATCATATTAAATATGTGAGCATAATGAGTTAGGAATAGGGCCAAGTAATATTTATCACTTCATTAGTATTAGTTTTTTCTGATTTTTCTCTGCTCTTTCTTTTTCCTTCCTGATAATCCAGAATGATGATGAGAATTTAAATCCAAAGGATGACATAATTTCACCATCAGTCCCGATGGGGTTCAGGGCAGGCCACCTCAAAATGTGCCATTTTGGCATCTTGATTATTTTGATTTAAAGTCACTTGAGAAACAGACACTGCAAGAAGGATACTCTGACTCTCCTCTCTGTCTCCCTGAAAGCGGGAAATAAATCTTCATGTGAAAGGTACCATCCCTGAACCAGGAGGCAGAGAGACATCCTTATCACCAGAGACAGGGAATTCAGGGCCAAGAAGTCTAGGTAAACGAACTCTGCTTAGTTTCTTCACCAATTAGTACCCAAGCCTGTTTCATTGTCTTGTCAATTCTCCCGACATTTATTGTTTCTCCATCCAAAAGGTGCCTTTGGTCATTCCTCTGGGTCTCGTATTCATATGGGGCCCCAGGACATATGTAATTAATTTTTTTTCTTCTGTTAATCTGTCTTATGTTCATTTGATTATTATACCAGCCAAAGAACCAAGAAGGGTAAGGAAAAATTTTTCTTCCCCTACAGTCCTAAACAGTCTTGTGATTTGGTTCAATTCTTACTTTTTTGGGAGTGAGGGCTCGGCATTAAATTGAGGGAAACCAAACCAGGTTTGGATCTGATCCTGCTCTTAACTAGCTCTGCAACCTTAGAAAGACAGTCTCTTAATAGCTCAGCGTATTCTTCCTGGGAAGAAGATCTAGAGGTTCTTAAGTATTCTTGCACTGGATGTTCTTAAGTAGTCTCCACTCTCTAAGTTTAAATGAGTCAATAGTATGAAACTATGCTACTGCTTTACTATAAGATTTCTGATAAAATGTTTATAACACATTTTATTCTATCATAATATGTTATTTTCTTAACTATATTTGTATTATTCCTTCTCTTTTCTTTCTAAAAAACTATTCATTTTTATGAAAAATGAGTCAGTTTAATCTCTGAGCCCCATTCCTCTTATTTTATGCATTAAAAAATTACACTAGCTGCCACCATACGCTTGTTTTTAAAAATGATTTAAAATATCTGGTAAAATATCTTCAGAAAATATAAAAAGCAAACAGTAAGCTGCCACAAACAGAAGAATAGTTAAGAGAGCACAGCTCGACCCTACTTTCACATTCTCTAATTCATATTTATTTCTTTAAATATAACATTTCTTTTTAATATTATTTCTGAAAGAATACTATATTTTAATGCCATTTTCCTTTAATTTTATTATTCCTGTTTTAGCAATGTACATGTGACTCTGCATGAACGTGTCCTGAAAATTGAAAGTGGTATTCATAATAATATCTGAATAATTGTTTTAATTCTGAAAAATCTTGATGAAACCACTTAATTTCTGAAAACCATTAGTAAGCTGATCATTAGCTCTTGCCATATATAATTTGCATGTTAGGCTCATCCATTTCAAGGCGATTAACCGTACACTCAGTTATCTGATCAGATTATTTAGTATGAAAAAGTATCATCGTCTTCCAATTTCATCATCTTGATCTTCCATTCCATTTCATCTTGATCTTCCATCAAGATCCTGGCACCTTAAATGCAGCTGTTTCAGAAGTGCCCTGAGAACAGAACTGATAGTCTCATTTTTTAGGTATGCTTGGAATATTCTCATGTCCTCCAGGTCATCAGCCAATCTCTATCAATGATTTAAGCCACCAGCTTTGGAAAGAAAGCTGGGATTAAGAATATTCTTAATGTCACACATAAAAAATAAGAGATATTGTTCAGTTTTATGATGAACTGCTGTAAAATAGCCATGGTTCTGTTTTATAAAAATTTAGGAACTGTATTATTCATGTGGGTTTTCAGCATCCAGCATGGTGAATGGCACACGGTAGTTTCACAATAAATTTGTGTTGAAATATGGTCAGCTGTTTTACTAGTTGAGTTTATTGGTTATAATTGTTGGTGATTGTGATGTGTTTGTCAACTAGACTCCTTCAAAGCAGTGACTGTATGTTTGCTAGGGCATTTGCAATGCTAGGCATAATAACTGGTATAAGGCATTATTCAATAAATATTTGCTGATGGAATTAGTGAGTGTATATACAATAGTTTCAACATCTTTTTTTCCCTCTTGGGGGTTATGAAGAAAATGCGAATCTCAATCCTATAACCACAGGAACTGAATTCTGACAACTATGTGAATGACTTGGAAATAGAGTCTTTCCCAGAGTGTCCAGAATAAATCTCTACCTGGCAAACATTTTGAGTGTGAAAGCTTGAGTAGAAGACCCTATGAACTTGCACTTGGACTTCTGACCTAAGGAACTGTGAGATAATAAATGGATGCTGTTTTAAGCTCCTAATTTTGTGATATTCATTACACAGCGATAGGAAACTAATACAGAAGGTTTAAATGGCTGAAGGAGTATTTTTTGGTATTTTGATAAAAGTTTTGACATAATGTTGATCCGTATTTCTCAAAGCCATTATCTAAGAATTACATTTGATCTCTAAAATCATGTTAAGATTGCCTTTAACAATCTTCACCATGAACAGGATAGCTAATAAATATGAATGAAATCTTTTTGTTACTCTTTTCAGAAATATGCTCTTTTGAGCCTCTTGGGGACTGGTTAAAAAATGCATATTAGGGGGCCGCCCGGTGGCGCAGCGGTTTAGTCCGCGCTTGGCAGCCCGGGGTTCGCGAGTTCGGATCCCGGGCACCCGTGGACGCACTGCCTGTCAGCCACGCCGTGGCAGCGTCCCATATAAAGTGGAGGAAGATGGGCACAGATGTTAGCCCAGGGCCAGTCTTCCTCAGCAAAAAGGGGAAGATTGGCAACAGATGTTAGCTCAGGGCTGGTCTTCCTCACAAAAAAAAAAAAAAAAATACATATTAGCTGTACAGGATAAACAACCCTAAACTAGTGTGTCCTGACATCTTGTTCAACACCTGAAGGACGCATTTTCTATTCCATCTTGCAAAGCACTTTTTAATTTAATTTAGGAGAAGGAATATTATTTAAAGTATACAGGTACTTTCGGGTTTTTTTTTAAAGAAATGTTCTCATTTTGTTTTAATATATTCTTTAAAAATGTGCCATCTTCCTGTAAAAAATAGTATAGTATATTCTAAGCTATTGTTTATTGCTTTCTCCAGGTATAAATGCAAATATAACACCAATATTGCAGAGTACCAAGCTTTGGGTAATATGATTTGGATTGCTAAATCTTTCTTTTATATTGCCTGGCATTTTGATTGATACCACAAGTTCCAGAACACTTTCCATTTCCAGAACACTTTCATGCAGAGAGGCACATGTACATTGCTAAAACAGTAAAAATAAAATTAAAGGAAAATTACATTAAAATAAAGTTCTTAAACATTTTTCTGCAGTATTTGGTCAGGCAAAATAGTCCCAACTACCTTGCCTGATATATGCTGAAAAAATGCACAACACTTATCTTATTTTTGAAATAAATAAATTGATAGCTTGACTCTCAAGGAAAAGAAATACAAAATAGATTGATTGAAATACAAGGCTTACTCTATCTCTGGAGTTGTTAACCTCGGGTCCACAGACACCTGAGGAGTTTGCAGATAGAATTCAGGGGGTTTGTGATATTAGATAGAAAAAAAAAATCATCTTGATTTTCACTAACTTCTATAAATTGGACAAGCTATAGAACTATTAGGAGTACCTGTTGCTTAGACATCACAGATATTCTCCTATTAAATTACAATCGTTGCAGATATCTCAGCATATTCTTTACGATTATTAATATTTTGAAATTTTATTAGTTATTAAACCTGTCACTAGATCTTGGCATTTAATGTGTTGATAATAAATTCCACGTACATGATACCACACAGTTAATCATATAGTAATTTGATAACGATATTTCAACATAATTTGTGCCTGAAGCTATTTTATTATATGTATTTAAAAACATTACTTTGGGAAAGTGTCTATAAGCTCTATAGGACATCCAAAGTGGTTGATGCCCCATACAAATAAAGATTAACATTCCTTGGGTATTCATCCAAAGGAAACAAAAACACTAACTTGAAAAGATATCTGCACCCCCATGTTCATTACAGCATTATTTATAATAGCCAAGATATGGAAGCAACCTAAGTGTCCATTTACAGATGGATGGATAAAGAAAATGTGGTATATACATACAATGGAATATTATTCAGCCACAAAACAGAAGGAAATCTTGTCATTTGTGACAACATGGATGAACCTTGAAGGTATTATGCTAAGTGAAATAAAGACAGAAAAAGACAAGTACTATCTGATCTCACTTATATGTGGAATCTAAAAATAAAAAACAGGGGCCGACCCAGTGGCATAGTGGTTAAGTTTGCATGCTCCACTTTGGTGGCCTGTGGTTTGCAGGTTCAGATCCCAGGCATGGACCGACACACCACTTGTCAAGTCATGCTGTGGTGGCATCCCATATAAAAAGCAGAGGAAGATGGGCATGGATGTTAACCCAGGGCCAATCTTCTTCAGCAAAAAAAGAAGAAAAAAGAGAGGAGGATTGGCAACAGATGTTAGCTCAGGGCTAGTCTTTCTTACAAAAAAAAAATCAAATAAAATTTAAAAAATAAATAAATAAAAATCAAAAACCCTGAACTCAGATACAGAGAACAGACTGGTAGTTGCCAGAGGTAGGGGATGGAGGATAGGCAAACTAGGTGAAAGCGGTCAAAAGGTACAAACTTCCAGTGATAAAATAAATAAACCCTGGGAATGTAATGTATAGCATGGGGGCTATAGTTAATAACACTGTATTACATATTTGAAAGTTGCTAAGAGAGTAAATCTTAAAAGTCCTCAGAACAAGAAAAAAATTTGTAATGATGTGTGGTGGTGGATGTTAACCAGATTTATTGTGATCATTTTGTAATATGTAAAAATATCAAACATTATGTTGTACACCTGAAACTAATATAATGTTACATGTCAATTATATCTCAAAAAAAATTAACCACTCCTTATTCCATGGGCTTTTCCCCCCTTGTATTACCATAATTATGATCTTTTTGAAGGAGTCCTGAAGAGATTTCTACAAAATCACCAAAAACATATTTCCCTTTGGTGCATAAATATGATACAAACTTCCATCCTCAAAAGTTGGAGTTCTTTTTGGAATTAACTCAAACATTTCACCCTGTCATTTAGTTGATGAGTTGCTGTCTGAAATGTAGATTGATGGTTGACAGCACTGATGTCATAAATTATGCATGCCAATTTAGTGAACACAATTAAACTGAGGCAGTATGGGTAATTTAAATAATTACCTGTATAAATAGTATTATTAGTCTTGTCAAAATCTGCACCTATACTAAATGTCGGAATTTAATATCAACAAAGAATGTTAAGGATTCAGGATTTTGTATCAATGTGGTTGAGAGACTGATTTCAAGTTCAACTACTTATTAAAATAACATTAGCATACATTTGTCTGGCAACTTTTGTTTTTGACTTTTATCTGAAGTTTGAGTAAGAATATAAACTCTTTAAAATTTTCGTTATGTCTTCTAAGCTTGATGGTACATATAAGTTAAAAATCAGCTATTTATAATACATGGGAGCTTACTACTTCTACTTTTATAAACTTATACTTTTTTATAACTATATACTTATACTTTTTTTCAATATTCATGGTATTTTACTGTATGTGTGTGTGTATAATATCAATTATAAATCTATATGTTTTTCCATTATCCAGAACATACCCTTTATTGTTACTCTCCTGAGATCCTGATGTTGACCTAAAGGTAGAGGATAAAGAATTCGTTAGCCAGATTAAATATTTTCTTAAATACATCACAACTATATTTTCTAAGAAACTTTTGGATGTGGGTCATCACTGTGATTAGCACTGAATCATATGTTTCAGTTTTTGGACTTCACTCCTGGGTGGATAGGTTGTGTTGGTTGGGTTTTGGATTTAATACTGATTTGGATTTAATAGCGGAGTTACCATGTTAATAAAAATTCTTAAAGATTATTATAGCATTTTTATAACTAAACAGTTGAGGAAACAAATTCTTCCATTTTAATATCACTCTTCTCCCTTTTGAGGGGTGTGTAGAGGACGCTGTGTAAGAGATTGTTACATGAGTCTCTACTCATGCACTGCAGCGCTCCAAGTTACTTTGGATGAGATTCCGAGACTAGTCTTGAACTATCTGTTCAAGAGAAAATATTTTAATATTTTAAAAATACGGATTTACTAAATCCATATTTGTTAGCCTCTGACATGAGATAATTTGGAACTCCAATATCTGTTAGTTTCATTCATTTCTGATATATTTCACAGTAAATTACCACAGGACAACAAATGTAGTTTTTACATTCCAAGAGACATTTCATATTCACTTGGATAAAATAAAAGCCACTTTCAAATTAGTTGACCTAGTAAAAATGTTATTAGGAATTTAAATCCATTTAATTGCTACTTAAAGAATGCCAAGTATACCTTCAACTCAGATCTATGCATATTTTTCACACAAAATGCCTCTATGCAAGATATCTTTATCTTAAATAATAAAATTTGTAACATTTTCCAAAGTGTATTTTGGTTTCTTTTTTTGTCTTTTTCTCCCCAAATCCCCAGTAGATAGTTGTATGTCATAGCTATGCATCCTTCTAGTTGCTCTATGTGGGACGCCGCCTCAGCACGGCTTGATGAGTGGTGCGTCAGTCCGTGCCCAGGATCAGAACCGGCGAACCCTGCGCTGCTGAAGTGGAGTGTGCAAACTTAACTGCTACACCACCGGGCCAGTCCCCAAATATGTTTTTTAATCAGAAAATCAATATTAAAATTTTTCTTGTCAAATATTATATTCTTATCTTCGTTTTGCCATGCTTTTCAACCAAGTTTTATAAATCTTTTTCATTTTAAAATAAAATTTGTAGAATCAGCTATGAAAACTATTATTGCCTAATATGTCTTCTATAAGACTTTAAATAAGTAGACTGATGAGAATATTAAAATTCTGAATCACACTGAACAGGTTAGAAGACTATATGAAATGCAGAAACAAATCCAATAAATGGGAATTTATTAGACTCTTTCCTTAATCATAGCCCTGAATTATGCCCATCAGGGATTTCCACGAAGTCGATAATTATACCTATATATTGCACCGTCATATCCTTATGCACACTCGCATATAGTTAAACTTCCAAATGAGTGATACAAATAGAAAGTTATATAGGCTCTTGAGAAGAGAAAGATCAAATGTCATCTGGAAATAGGGTTGACCTTGTAGATGGGTAGACTTTAAAGGAAGAAGGAGGAGTCTTTTCTATCCAATATCCATGCACGATTACACACACACATGAAGACACATGCATACTTTAGTATTCTGGGGCATTTGTAATTTTATAAATTATGCCATAAGTAATCATTCTAGCAACTCTATAAAGTAAGTAAAGTCAATCATCTCCATTCAGTAACTAAGGTGGCTAAGACATGGAATGAGGTGCAATTGCCCAGGACAAGTGAGTAGGGAAGGAATGACCCTCTCCACTAGGTGCCCTCTGCTCTGTCTACCACACAATGCCAGAGGAAAGATGAAAAGGGAGCACGAATAAAGACTGTGTAAAATAAAGACTATATTTTAAAGGGATGACTTGGAGAAAAATACTTCCCGACATTTAAAGAACTCATTCAGGCTTAAAAAAAATAATTCATTTATTCAACTGGGCACCTCCCATGTGGCAGCACATATATTAGGAATACAGCAGTAAATTGGAAAGCCAAGTCTCTAATCTCATGAGCTCACATTAAGTGGAGAAAAACAATAAACAAGAAAAGAAATAAAGAATATGGTTTTCCATAGTAATAGTTGCTATGAAATGGGTGCTAGGGCTCAAGGGGGGCCATTTTAGTTAGGGACAAGTAGCATAATAATGGCAAAAGCTGACAGAGACCATCCACCACCCTTCCTTCCCTTTTGGCAGATGAAGGGGCAATTTTACCTTTCATTTGGACTCAGCAATTTAGAAGGAAGACGTCCAGTTCTACAAAACCATAAAGCTGACGCAAACAGAGATTGTGAAAGTCACAGAATGACACTGTCAATACGCATGCCCCCTCATCATCTGAGCCTAGCCTCTGGGTTCATTTTCCTGGCTGCTCTCTCGGAACACTGTCAGTGTGTCAAAGGCTCTACAACCCAGGGCCATTTCTTTGCATCTGTGAGTAGTTCTCCTATCTTAATAAGCAGACTTTCAGCTAAAAGTAAAACATCTCCTCATAGTCCATAACAAGTGCTTATAATTTTCCTTTCAAGTAAATGCATAAGAGGAAATGATAACCCATGTGATCTAATACTGTGCTGTCCAGTATGGTAGCTACTAGCCACATGTGGCTATCGAGATCTCAGATTGTGGCTAGTCTGAATTGAGAAATGCTGCAAGTGTAAAATACATATCATAATTTGAAGATTTTGAAAATATTGGGTTAAATAAAATCTTATTAAATTAATTAATTGGTTTCTACTTTTTAAAAATATGACTATAAAAAGACAGTGATATAATTTACAGATATATATATATATATATACACATTAATAATTCTATTGGGCAGCACTGGTGTAGAAGAAAGGGGCTCAAAGACGGAGAACTAGGCTTGATCTCTAAAAACCCAGGCCATGAATGGTTCTAAATCCGGAAAGATAATTCCAACAAGAGGTATCACCTAGCCACTTCAAAATTAAAGAAATTGGCACTATTCTTGTAAATTACTTATATAATTATGGCTAAAATAAGTCATCTATAAACTACAACCTACATAGCAATTCCTCAATGACCATTTGAATGTACCTATTGCCAGAAATATAGTTTAGATCCTTGATTGAGCTCTAAACTTTCGTGTTAGAGGATTAATTTTTTCCTAGTAACATTCTCATTTTGCATTATCCTGAGCACGTTAAAAAAACACGGATACTGATACAGAATACCTTGCAGAGACATTTTGATCCTTTGAGATATCTCTAATTCACTGTGGAAAGCATCACATCCAAGTAGACCTGTATTCCTTTTTATATTCAGTTAAGGACACTAGGGGGAGCCTCAGAAAGTAACAAAGTTTTGAGAAAATCATATGCCTCTGTTAACACGAGGACAACTTAACATAATTATGCTGTTTAGTTTCCCCAAATAATCAAGGAATTTATTTAAAAAATAAGAATATTCCATTGGAGCCTTGAATTGATGCATTAGATTGCAGTTGAGAATTCCTTTGCTTTCCTTTGAATTCCTATATAGACACACACAAATGTGTAATAATGTATACACAGACCACATGCACATTTTCCTAACTAATGATAAATTTTGCCAAACAGACCTGTAATAAAAATAATCACACGTGCACAGCACAACTAACAAACTGATCCTAGTGGTTTTCTAAATGTCCCGACTAGCTGAACATTTATAATCAGTCATATACTCTGTTGTCTTTCCTCCCACGGCGATGACATCCTTTTGGAGAATTTTGTGAGGTTGAGAGTTTTCAGTTAACGATCATGGATTCAATCAATGGTTCTCAGAATGCAGTCCTTGGACCAGCAGCATCAGCAGTATCTTCAGCAGCAGGGAACTTCCTAAACATGCAAATTCAGTCCCCTTCCTCCCCAGACAAACTGAATCAGGAACTTGGAGTGGCATCCAGAAATCTGTTTTAACAAACCCTCCAGGATGATTCTGTTCCTTACTAAAGTTTGAGAACTTCTGGATTAGAGAAAAAATTCACAGCGTGATGAATTGTCTAAGAGACTTTTCAGTGAGCTAAAATGAAATCAGCATTTATCAGGTTAATGTGGCACTGAAATCCACAATCAAAATTCACGATATGCCTGAAGAATATTGTTGTACTAAATGTTTTCCCCAAGGGAATAAACACATCACAGAAAAAGAAAATCTCCTTCAATTTCTACTTTTATGATTTTCCATCCTTGCTCAGAAGAGAAATTGCCTAAATCCATGAATAGAAAGATAGCAAGGCCAGCTATTCTATCTGTGCTTGGAACAGCACCTGGCACGTAATTAGCATTATGTAATTGTTAGCTACTATTATTGTTTTCATTGTTGGTTTTTTTTTTTTTTGTTGTTATTGCTTTCCTTGCTAGGTGGCAAATTCCTAAAGGGCATTTACAGCGTCATAAACAAATTGCTGTTGAATGAGAAAAAAAGTCTTAAGATGAAGTACTTTTATTTCTATAATACAATGTGAAATATGTTTACCAATGGTTTAAGCACTAGGCTCTGAGAATACTGAGGATTAAAATTCTGCAAGAGGACAGCTTAGAAATTTCCCCTGATATACCTTTTGAATGGAAGAAGAGAAAACTAGCTCCTACACAGACAGCATATTATTAGCAAGGCAAGGTGGTTAATAGTGTGTACGTGTGTGTGTACATGTGTGTGTGTGTGGCAGTAGTAAAAATGGGAGTTGTCTTGGTTTCCTAGGACTGCCACAGACTAGGTGGCTTAAATGACAGACATTTATTGTCTCACAGTTCCGGAGGCTAAAGTCCAAAATCAAGACGTCAGCAGGGTTGATTCATTCCCAGGGCTGTGAGGGAAGGATCTGTTCCAGGCCTCTCTCCTTGGCTTGTGGACAGCTGTCTTCTCCCTGAGTCTTTTGACATCATCTTTCCTCTATGCTTGTCTCTGCGTCCAAAGTCCTCCTTTTTATAAGTACACCAGTCATGTTAGATTAGGGTCCACCCTAATGACCTCACTTTAACTTTATTCCGTCTCTAAAGACCCCATCTTCTAATATCTCCATTCTGAGGTACTAGGGGTTAGGGTTCAATGTATGAATTCTTAGAGTGAGGGCACAATTCAACCCACAATAAGAATGGCAGGAGATTTTTTTTGTAAAATAGATTGCATTGTACAGCATCTTATATACAATGCCACATTTATACCTTATTCTGCTGATGATAATGCATCATTAGAGGATTTTAAGGAGAGGAGTGATATGATATACTTTCTGGGAGCCACAGGCAATAAGGATTGGAATGGGAAGTAACTGAGACAGGCAAAGGCTTGAGTCAACAGTCGCGTCAAAATGCTGCTTCAACAGAAGCCAGGAGGATAGTCTGAAGAAGGCAGGGGCAGGAGGAATTCAAGAGCTATCTCAGACATAGAAATGTGTTCAGGTAGTTTTTTAATAAAGAAAGAAATATCAGGAAGCCATTTAAAAATAACCTCCAGGATTTTACTCAGAGTCATTATTGGATGGTGATGGTAGTAGAGAAAAAGCATCATTAAGTAAAGTATGTATTAAATTAGGTATGGAATAGAATTCAGATCCAGTGTGCAGTTAGAAAAAAAATGCCAATGAATTAGAGGAGCTTTGGTGTCAGGAGCATCAAGTTAGCACAGAGCAGGAATAGAAACCATGGGGCTAAATGAGGGTACTTACTAGAATTTAGAGAGCGTACTTACTAGAATATGGGTTGACCAGGAAACACTGAAGAAATTAACATCTAAGTACCAGCCATAGAGGAGACTATGAAAAACAGAGAAACTGGTAAAAAGGAGGAAGACTGGCCGGAAAACTGAATTGTGGAAACCCCAGAAGGGTAGAGTCCAGGAAAGTGGAGAGTTCAGATGTTGAAATGCTGTGAAAAGTCAGGTAACTTAAAGCCTGAGAAGGGGCAACTATTTGATGTGTATTTATAATATCACATAGTAGAGCTACATAACTCTCTGGGGAAGAACTCATATCAGTATTCTTCAGTCCTTATTTTACTGTAGCACAGAGCTGTCTACCTCATTTGCTAATCCATTTGTACAACCGAATATTTAATAAGCATCTATCATGAGTCAGACATTGAGATAAACTCTGGAAATACACAGTGAAAATATGACAGTGTCTGTCCTCGGGGAGCTCTCAAATTCATGTGATAGTTACATTCACAGAGGGGTATATAAGGGGCTCATTTGTTGCTTCCTGGTGTTCTGGGAACAAACTGGCTTTTTTTGCCTGCAGCTGAGTTCTATGCTCCAGCAAATGAATCAAGTTTTTTGAAATATATCCCAAGGTAAAATTTTATAATAGATTGTTGTGACTATTCTTGACATTTTAGGAACTACTTGTTCCCCCTGTGTGGTGAAGAAGTGGATGAAAATACAGTTGTCATAAAATAGCAATCTACAGTCTACCAAATCTCAAAACAGGTTCAAGTGTTAGGGGAAGTTTCTGGTACACATTTGTGTTACCTGAAGTGGTTTACTTAGATTTTGAATATGCCATCTCCCAGTTAATCCAAACACTACTATTACTGCTGTCTTAAATGAGATTCCAACCATAATGACCTCCACCACTGCTGTTATTACAAGTAGAAAACCACAAACATAAGGATTCAAATTTCTCACATCATGAATTGGAAAATATCCTCTTCAATTTATTATATATACTGAAGTGAATTCAATGAATCCTGGCAAACTGTTCAGGTCAGATATTAGCTTATTTTTCTAATTATTTTAGATTTTTTTTCTACACTTTTTTTGGTTGTTAAGGAGGGAAGATTTTGAAAAATTTGCAAGTAAAATCATAAGCCGTATGTACCATTATGGCTGAATGTTTCAATTAAAAAACTACATTGCATGACAATTTTCTGTTTCACAAAGAGGTTTTTAAAAATTAGACTTGCCTGTGCAATCCGGTAGAGGTTTTTTTTTATCCCTGAATATATATCCTTTCATAAATATTACTAACAGGCCAAAAAGCTGGCATTTAAATGTCATTACTATAAATAAACCATAAAATCTGATGTCTGACTTGACGGGTCAGTGTTATGGAGAAACTGGAGAAGAATTATTTTTAAAGGAGCAGAGTAATTTTGGATTTATGGTACCAATAATTTCTCTCTTTAAAGAACCCCATCTAATTTAATTAAAATTAAGGATAAAAGCCAGGCTAATTGTGTCCTCACAAAAGGTCATTGGCACCACCATTTTCCTGGTCACTTTGGCCAGAAACCTAGGAGTCACCTTTGACCTCTCTCATGCCCTGTTAGTCACCAAGTAGTATGTCTTCTTCACAAGAACTCATTTCTAACCTATCAGTCTAATCCAGGCCATACCCATCTTATGCCTCAATTAATTAACGTGAATTAAAATCAGAGGCAAATTTCCTGATATATCTTGAAATCATAGCAAATAAAAAACTTTGTAAATTTAGAATATTTTCTTAACTGGCATTTTCTTCATTCTCTTCCAGTTGATCAGCTGAAGAGTATAATGACACTGCACTGTGTATAAACTAAGGTTAAACCCCTTTGTCTAACGTTTAAAACAATGGGTTGGCTGCTTTTATCCTGCCCAATCAATATTATTTTTCTTCTCCATTACTGCCCATAGCTAATTCTCTACTGCATTCAGGTTATTCTTGTACCTTCCAGAACCTTCCTCTCTCACCATCTGATTATCCATTTTGCACATCCACAATGTAGGTTCATTCTCCCCTTGTAATTTCCACCAAACCACATCTTATACTTTTTGTGTGTGTGAGGAACACTAGCCCTGAGCTAACGTCCTTTGCCAATCCTCCTCTTTTTGCTGAGGAAGATTGGCCCTGGGCTAACATCCATGCCCATCTTCCTCTACTTTAGATGGGACACCGCCACAGCACGGCTTGACAAGCGGTGCATTGGTCTGCGCCCAGGATCCGAACCTGCGAACCCCGGGCTGCCAGAAGCAGAGCGCATGAACTTAACTGCTATGCCACTGGGCCAGCCCCACGTCTTATGCTTTTAAAAAATTAAACATATTTGGAGTGAGGTCTTCTTGGCTAAGCCCAGCCTATCACATGTTTTTGCTTAAATACAAATCTATACCATGCAAATTAGCATTCAAATCTGTATCTTCTTACATAGAGATTGTCTTGCTCTTTCATGCATTTATGTTATATTCTCAATTACTGGACCTTGTGAGTACTTCAAGCATAGTGACCCTAAACATTGCCACTTCAAATATCTCATTTATTATTTTTCTTATGAACTACATATTTTAAAAGCTTTGCCTAACCAACCATATTCACTAAGCAAATACTACTAGTTTTTCCATTGGATAATCAGACTTACTGTTCTGCTGTTGATACTATTCTAGTCTTGGGGGAAAATTCATGATGCTTTATCTATTAAGCTTGTGGAAATACTAAAACCAGCCCAAGGACTCCTATGTTTTACCTTCTAGAACTCCTAAGCCTTTGAGGCTACTGCTGTGGATAAGGGTCATTTCTTATATTTGTTGTAGTCTCATCAACTAGCAAAATATCAGGTATTCAGTAGAGGGTTAATGCTCTGTCCAGCCTAATGCTTTTGTTTGTGTGTGTGAAGTTAACTGCTACGCCCCTGGGCTGGCCCTGGCCTAATGCTTCTTCGTGGGAGCTGGGGGGAAGAGAACAACCCTAAAATCTCAGAGAGCAAAGGCAGTTGTGGTTAAAGAAATTTATGTTTTTCAAATGTGGGCCTAAATTTATAAAGTTAAGAAGCACTTGCTATTTAAAATAAAGGGCTTCTATATTTCTGATAATGATAAATTTACTTTCAAGGCCTAGAAGGGTGGCTGTTGGATCAATAGGAGGGAAAAGGTAATTTAATTGTTCTCCAAATGCTTCTTTATTGCTGAACTCTTGCATGTCATATCCTTACAACAGCAGACTCTCTGCAAAAGAGAGTAAAATATTTAAAGTGAATTACCTTAGCTAATGAAGCTTAGCAGATCAATTAAATGGTACAATCAGATAGTAAGCTACAAGAACAAGTAGCAAAAAATAAAATAAATGGAGAATTGAAGATACAATAAGACCAAAAGAAAAAAAGAAGAAGAAGAAGAAAGGAACAGCAATGCAATCAGGCTAAAGTAAACAACCATTTATAAAGTCAACAATATAATAATCTGAGTGATGACTTTGATAAGGAGATTGAAATAAAAAACAGACAACAAAAATAATATGACAACCCCAAAGACAATTCTCCTCTTGATGTCCTAACTCAGGAGCATTGTGTAGGGAAAACTGAGCCGATACTGGAGCCAGCCTGCTCAGTTTTCCTTCTCCCTGTGTTGGGGGTCTCTGCAGGTGGTCCCCCAGCAGACAGCCCAAAGATGAGGACTAAAATAAGGCACATAATGCCCGAGAGCGGGCCCTGGCTGATAAGGGTGATGGGGTCTGTTTTTGAGTGCCTATTGACATGTGTATGACACATACAATTTCATGTTCATACTAGCTGATTATGGTACATGGTATTATGTCCATTTTCTGTTTTAGAAAACAGACTCATAGATTTTTGGTTGGCTTTTTTTTTTGTAACAACCCAAATCACACCTTTTCTTGGAAGGAGCATAAAAATTTATGCCCTATTTTATCAGCTTCCAAAGTTCACACATATGGCTGCAGCAGACCTCCATCTGGTCTTAGCAGGTAGACAGATCAGAGCTAAAACTCCCCTTCGAACACATGAACCAAAAGTTTAAATAAAGAATTTCCAAATAATTAAGATAAAAATCTACTCTTTCTCAGGTAATGTTTGCAGTATGACATACTAGATAGTGTTTTCTGTGGAAATAGTTGTGGAAGCTGCTTTCAATAATTAATTCATCCCTTCAAGAAACATTTATTGAACTAGTAACACCACAGATTTAGTGAAAAAAAAAGTTCTCTGACTTCATGGTACTTACCATTTAAGAGGAAAGAGAGTAATTAAAAAAATAAAAGCTTAAAGAAACATAGTTACAAACTCTGAAAAAAATCATACAATACAAAAGAGTAGGATGTGCTTATATAGTATACTAGAGAAATATTATTTCAACTGGGGACAAAAAATCCCACGGTAGAGACGTTATCTTTCCTTATTATGGTTGCAGTACGAAGGCAATGGAAGGATTTTGCACAGAAAGTAATATGATTCCATTTCCATTTAAAAAAAAAGACTCTGGCTGTTTGTGGAGGAAGGATCAAAGGGAGTAGGTAGCAAAATTAGGAAGAGATGGGAGGAAGCAATTGCAGTGGTCCAGGAGGAAATAACAGGATTGGAGTAAGGTGGGAAGACCAATTGGATGGCTTTCAAGAAATGTTTGTAGGGAAAACACCAGGCTACAGTGATGGATATTACATGAGTGGAGGGTCACAGGAAGGGGATATTTCTTCCAGGCCCTCTGTGTACGGAGGTGCCATTTACTAAAATGAAGAAGGCTGGAGAGATTGCAGGTTTAGGGGAAAAGATCAGCAGTTAGGGCTTAAATATCAGTGCTTAAATATCTTGTTAAATACCTTAACAAGAGCAATTTCAGTGGAATAGCATTGACAGTAGGGAAAGAGGGTGGAACATGACTGGGAGGTGAGAAGTGAAGCCAGCTTGTTTAGACGACTTTGATGGTAGCTTGACTGGGAAGAAGAATAGACACATAGGAGGGTAATGTGAAACTGTGGTTTAATTTAATGATATATATTACAGCATATATTTGAATGCTAATGGAAAGGATTCAGTAATAATAAAAAGTAACAACAACTAATGTCTGAGTGCATTCTATGTGCCAGAAAATGTTGTAGATATTCACCCATATAGACTTATTTAATACTATGAAATAGTTACTACTGTTTTATATTTATAGACATGGAAACTGGGGCACAGAAAGATGAACTTGTCCAAGGTCCTAAGCAGGTAAGTGACACATCAAGATTTAAAGTCTCATTCTAGTTTTGGCTCTAAATATTTTATAATATATTAATGTGTCAAGTAGAGAGGGAAAATTCAAAGTTTAGAAGAAAGAGGAAATAACTGATGAAGTCCCTGGGAACACAGGAGAAAAGAGGAATCTAAAATAAATGTGGAGGGATTGGACATTATTAGACAAAAGACTCATTCTTTGTTGGATTTTAAGGTGTCTTAACAAGCCAGGACTTATTTATTATATCTCATCAACTGTGACTCAATGAATCTTCAGATACTAATAATGACAGTAATTCTTTTGAGAAAAAATACATGGATTACGACAAGGCTTAAGATTCCCTAAATAAGTACTAGTGATTTTTATTTCCAGCATTCAAGTAATATACTTCAGAAATTGAAACCCTCAATCCAGATGTCTTCCCCAGTATCCCGAGTAAGTGTTAAATTGCTTCTAATTTGATTAAATACAAAAGCGATTATGTGGTGTTGCTGGCTACATTTCAGGTGTGGTTGAAGCATGTATAAAGTGCTTTTGGATATGCTAACAACTCAACAGTGTTAATTAAAGGCAATAATAGGCTAGGCTCTTTGATTTGGAGGGTTCCTGCTAGGAGATGGTGTAAACACTGAAATTAAAAAAAAAATAAAGCTGAATTTTGAGAATTTGTCTCATACCATATTAGCAGAAATTGTTAGTTTCCAATGTGAAGCCAAATAATCTCCTAGTTTATAGAAATAAAATTCTTATGAATTTCCATGAAATTCTCATGTCTCCTAATTTACAGGGAAGATGAGTATGGAGGATAAGGGGAATTAGAAAGAAAAGAAAATCTTATTTACTAAAAAAAAGGATTTTTTTCTGGCAATCTTTCCTAAAATCACTAATTTATTTCTTAAAAAGTGAGGAATATTTTTCTAGGCTAAAAAAAGTTATCATGTAGTAATATATAAAGATATATAATGTAAATGTACATATATCATGTAGTAAAATATAAAGATATATAATGTATGTGAAGTTACTATTTATATTCTACTCTGATTATGGATGAAGGCTCTAAAATACAATCCGTTCAGATGAGAATTATAGCAATGTTTTGTGAGAAAGGATAGCAATGGACTGCTTTCTATCTTCTTGGAATGGATAGAAAGAAATCACGTTTAATTTCTTTCTCTTCGACCCATGCTCCTCCCTTTTTCCCTCCCCTCCTCCTTTCTTCCAGGGACAATTACTGCAGATTTACAAGGTGTAATAGCCCCAAAAATGTGAAAGATGCCAATTCCTGATGTACTGTTAATTACTCTCAAAGAATAATTATCAAGGAATTGTTATAGAATTTTAAAGAGAAGAGAAAGATTACTCTAGTTTTCTATATAACGTGATCCAAAAAACTTCTAATGGGAATTTATATTCAGAGGTAGATTCTGTAACTTCTTTTTGGGTATTAAAATAGACAAGAATATGACCAACATAATCTACTATTGCCTAAATTGCAAAGGAAAAGATGTGAGAGTTCTTCATATCTTAAGTTCCTTCCTTTCTTACATTTTGATGCTACTATTTCAATGATAATAGAGAACAGAAATAGATAATAGAAAAAAGTTGCAATCACCAATCAATTGAAATTTGGAAGTATCCATTCATAAAAATGATAATGATATTTAATCATAAGAAATAAAATTGAAGAAAGAAGGAATATTTGGTAGATTCAACGTGATGAGCAAAGAACCAGAAATACTAGAGAATTAGATCAGGCCTAAAGAATAAAAGATTTCCTAAGAAACTAAGAGCAAATTACTTGATCACATTTTTGTGAGAATCTTTCTGCCAAGACAACCCCCTCCCACAACAAGGACCATCTGACCACAAAACAGCACCCCACTGATCCCTACTTGTTCCAGGAAATTGAACATTGGACAATTCTTCCTCTTTTGAAATGTCCCTACATTGCTTGCTTGTCCCTTTGCAGCCCACCAAAGACCGCCAAATGTACCCGAGGATCAATTAGAAAGTCTCCCTGCTTCCAAACTTTCTACCTTTATACAACACTTGCCAATCAGAGACTCGCTCAGTGTTTCCTCTTTTTCGCTATACAACCAACTCTTCTTTCTAACACCTTTTACAGATAAAAGTAGAGTGTCTTGCTTTAGATCATATGAACTATTTTAACACCTAATTTAGGGCTTTGATCTCTAAACCTTCCTAAATATTTTAACTTATAGACCCACCTAGATGTCTTATCTAAGTTATTAATTCTGACCAAATCAAATAGAACAAATGCCATATAATTGACTACTCTAGATACCACCCTGGTGCAAGATAAAAATCAGTGAAAACACTGTGTCTCACTCCCAGGCTAATCTCTACACTTGAGGTGACCATCCTGCTGATGGCACAACATTTGAAAAGAATTTCACTCCGTAATTTGACACATGAGCATTAAAGGCCCAAGGCAGAATTGAGTTTATAGTTTAACATAAAAAAGGCACAGTTGGTAAGTTTAATGATTTTTAAAACACTATATTATGTGGGTGTGGGTGTGTGTGTCTGTACATGTGACACACACAAACATAAAAAAAAGAGGGAGGAGTGGGGGAATGAAAGAAGGAAGATATTTAAGTTCCTCAAAAGGAAAAAGAGATCAGAAAACCTTGGGTGGGTGAAATGGAGGGAGAGGGTCTCACTGAGGGGACAAATGCATCCGGAGAGAAGAGGAAATAATCTAGAAAACAAATAGTTTGGGAAATATTAACTTTGCTCTGGGGTTGGTTGTATCTCTTTTTGACCGTCTGGATTATTGCTTTGGTCTGGGCACTGGATTCTCTCCTGTTGCCATTATAGCTCTCTTTTCAAGACATCCTCCATCCTGTAGCCAGAAAGTTCTCTCTAAAACTCAAAGCTGATCATGTATCTTTCCTGTTTAAAGCCTCTTTTAATGGTTTCCAATTGCTCTTAGGATAAATCTACTTCCAGTACCCTCTTCCTCTCCCCAAACTCTGCCTTGCTCTCTCTTGCTTTTGGGTCTTGGCACTTGCTGCTTGGATTAACTGCTGCCCCATTTGCTGTTTCCTCCCCAACTAAACCCTATTATTCTTGTCACTTACTGCTTAGAAACCTCTCTTTCTGGAAAGCCTCTTACATCCACCTCCTCCCCACCCCCAAGTACCCTAGGTCGTCCAGTATCACCCTCCAGTTCCAAGCTCCTGCTATATAAGGCACCTTATTGTATTTGTGTGTTTCCTTGTCTGTAAGACCCCCTAGATTGTGAGTCATCTGATAATATGGTCTGGTGTTCATCTTACTCCTCTTTATATACATAGTATCTATCAGAGTCTATGGTATATAGTAAGTAGTCAATAAATATTTAACTAACGAATAAATTTGAAAGTTATTTAGACAAACTGTAAAAATAAGAAAGAAACAATACATAAAGGATAAAGGGTTACAAACCCTTCTTCTTAAAAATGAAACTTAAAAATAAACTCACATCCTTGACCTGCTTTTGAAAGCTTTTAAGACCTCAGTAAAATGTAGCCTTCCTGGTTTGTGATTATACCAACAGTACACCAATGATGTGTGGTCCACTGACAAAATGAATGTTTTGCAGAGCTAGAAAATTAGATTAAAAAAGAGAATAAACTGATTGGATTTAAAGATTATATGGGGTCAAAGTCTCAAAGACTCTTGCATTTGAGAATTGCCAATAGTGAGAGTATTATATCATCCATAAATCAATCCTCCATGTAGAGAAAGAATGAGTGATGTGAGCTGGGTAGATACTTTTGCAGCTCATATCTTCTAAGAAGAGTTCACCTCAGTACCTGAGGCTGCTAATGCATGTTACTGCATATTATCTGCATGCTCTATTCATGTTTACTTAGTAATTTAAAAGGGAGTTCACATGGAGCATGCTGCTTGTCGCAATAGGCACTTTTCAAACAATAATTCCTCCACTCAAACATCATCCATACATGGATTAAGAAGGACTGTACGTTTAGTACACATATGGCATATTCTTAAGTGGTAAAATTCTAGTCAGATGCCCCTAAATATGTTAATGTAAACTCCACTTTATGCTAAAATTTTTCTCATTTATAAATTTTAATGCACTGTAAATTCTTCCACTTATTACACTAAGAATTTGAAAACATCTCATTCAAAACGGAAAACAAAACTATAGCATCTTTTAGGTAAAATGAGGAGCAGATATTAAAATCCTTCTATTAATACACACACCCCCAAATCTAAAAACTCAATTAAATTAAATTCTCGGAATTTTTCTGAGGAGCTTATTGTGGAGATTGATATATGATTGACATTTTCCAGGTTAAAATATGAATTTTAAAAGAACTGCCTCTAGCATACTAACATTTGGGTTGGACAAGTGAGTTATAGATATGACAAAAAAAGAAATATTTCTTTAACCTTTCAAAACAAAGATAAAAAGTAAATTGTTTGCCTCTCTGTAGAGAGCAACTTATGTTTGTTGGTTCAAAGGGGGGAAAAGATCTCTCTCAAACTGCTTGTCTCTTATCCTTCTTTTACCTCCAAAGAGGCAAAGATATTTGCCCACGACAAGTAAAATGTCATTTTATAATTCCCTGCTGTCCAACTTGAACATTTAAAAAAATAAGATAATTACCATGGTGATTACAGGGTATCATGAAAATATACGGTCACTTGTTTTAATATTATTATGGAACTTATACACATTATTTTGAGTATTGAAAAATAAAGCATTGTTTACCAACTAGAATATTAACTATAATATAAAGAATTATTTTACAGAATTAGGAGAGAGGCAAATATAGGGATTTACCTCCAAGAATTTTCCATTTTAAATGACTTTCTGTATTGTACTGGATATTAAAGATGTAGAGAAATGGGAAAAAGGAAATTATTAAAGGTAAATTGCTATAAAAATGTTGAATGTTTCATGGTATTTTTTAGTATCAGGAATAGGGCTAATATCTGTAAGATAAGTGTTTTTTCCTCTCTATTTTCACTGAGCAAGAGATGGAAAAATATTTTTCTACCCCTATCAAGTTTAAGGAATAATAAGACCAAATTTTGACAGGTAGTTAGAAGAAAACCAACATCTAAGACTAAGGTCAATATTTAAATGGGTTTTCTAATCCCTTGCTCCTCAAAGTATGGTCCTTCACCAACAGCTTTGACAGCACCTGGGAGCTTATGAGAAATGCAGCATCTCTTGGTGCTACTCTAGACATACTAAACTAGAATCTTCATGGTAACAAGATGCCCTGGAGATCTATATACACATTAAAGTTTGAGAAGGCGTATTCTATTACACAGGTGTGTATAATTCATTCCTCCTCAAAGCTCAAGGAGATTTTGCATAGCTCATATTCATAATGTTTTTCTACGATAGGAATGGGGTATATTTTAATTTTACAGACAGCAAAAAATAGTGTGCATAAGGGATGTGATTTACCACATATTACAGTCAATAATAAATTTGCTGATCAGCATTCAATATTAAAATGATTTCTTCATATTATTTTATAACTTGAAGCTATAAAGGGAGTGCTATTTTAGGTAATAAAAACAGACTCTTGCAAACATCATTGAGTTTCTGTGCAATTAGAAGTTGTATACTATTTAAAAAGAACAATCTCCAAAATGAGTTTACTTTCTATGTCCTTTTTCTTATTATTTTAACTATCAGTAATTAGAGCTTTATAAATCTATGTGATTGCATAATAAAAGAACCTCTGTACTTTTTTATTCTATATTTCACTGGTGATTAATTCTCTGATCTTATTATACCATCCCTCCAATCAGAACAATTTTGTTATTTTAATAAATTTCATTGATTCATTTCATTGCTTTTCATGACTAATTCTAATAAACAAATATTTATTATTCTACACTTGCAAGGGCAAAGCACAGTGTGGAGAATGGTGTGTATTAAATTATGAGTAAGATACAATCTCTGCTCTCAAATACACTCTAGTTCATCATGGGAGTAAGACATATACACAAATAACCATGATTAATTTCAATGACAAAGAAGATGCTATGGGAAAACAGAGAGCAGTCACTTCTGATTTGTGGAATTAGTTAAAACCTCCTGAAGGAGAAAGCATTTAAAACTAGGCCAAGGAGGTTGGTTGGAATAATAACAAGAAAAGCTTGTAAAAGGGCATTTTGTGTATGAAGAGAACAAGAGTATTTCCATGGTGGTGGATTACTACAAAAAGTACCCAGGGAATGAAGTAACAAAATATTTTTTAAGCAATTACTTAGTTACTCGTATTAAAGTATACAAAGTTAAAAATATGACTTGTAAAAATATATGTGATGAGCTCTTGTAGCAGATTTTTTTTCTTTTTAACAATTTAATGAGGGAAGTAATAAGATGATAAAGCCAGTTCAAAAGAGAATAAAATAGGCTGCTTAACATAAAGTCAGTGGGGCAAAAAATCTCAGGAATAATGTTGCAAAATTAGATACAAATTTGGTTAACATCTTACAGGGCAATAAAAATGTAACCTTTGAGGTTATCTTTTCCACTGGACAGAAATCAGGTGTAACTTATCAATCTAGTAAACGTTAACATTGAATTTTACACTCTCTCTGTAATCAATAATAAATCAAGGTTGCAATGCGCTAGGACACCAGCTGAGTCGTAGGTGGTATGTTTGATAACCCACTGAGAGAACTTCAAAATGCCACTTCTAGACAACTTTTAAATTAATTTGTCAACACCACCCAGTTAAGTAGCTATTATCCATTCGGTTTGTAGAGGAAACTGAGTCTTAGAGGTATTAGGCAAACTGTCCAAATCACATAGCTGCTACACAAAAGAACTGAGATCTTAATCCAGACTTGTTTGATTTCAAAGCCATACCTTTGAACTTACAGAAAAGGAATAAACAGTTAATACTTATCCTGTCCCAGGCAACATCTAGTGCTAAACTAATGAAATTAATTCAATACTTAAAACAAACAAAAATCTTCCCAGGTTGGATTTCTCCTGCAGAAAATAAAGAGACTGAGATCCAAAAGAGCAAGAGGATGAAGGGAGGGTGATGCCATCAGAGGTGAAAGACCTGGAAAGTAGCTAGGACTCAGAGTTCTAAGATTGTGTAGTGTGTTCAAAGAATAACACACTTCAGTGTGTCCTGAGGCTAGGACAGACAAAAGCTATGGAATCAGGCAAGTGTGGCTGGAGATGCTACTTGCCATCTCCCCTTAAGGAGCAGGAATTTGCTTTTTGTGGTCCTTAACCATTTTTGGATCATATATCAACCTGTGATTCAGAAAAAAGTTATGGAATCCCTCTCCTAAAATGTGCATATATGTACTTAAACACACAAAATTTTGCACTTCCCCTTAGAGGTTTATACACTTTTTGAGGACACTAAGTATTTACTTCTACACAAGGATACCAGTAGTGGGCAGTGAGGAGGACTCCTACAAGCTTTTTAGATGTCAGATTAGCCTCTCTATGTTTAAGTACACTGTTTAAGTAAATGGTGTTTTAACTAAAATATGGAGGATGGAAAATAATGCACTTCTTACCTTCCTCCAGTTAGCACTAGGACCAAACTCTCTAGTTCACACTGATCCAATTCCAGCTTCACGGTTTCATAAAAACCCCACCTGTTCCAGGCAGGAGGAAAGAGATGTGAGCACGAGGGAGTGGCTAAAGCCATGCACTCTGACTCCGGATTTACATGTCCGCTTTCCTAATTTCTCTGTTGTGAACTTCTAGTTTTAACTTCTCTATGTTTCAGTATCCTTATCTGTAATATAAGGATAATGACAGTACTTCCCTGTGGTGAGCTTTCAGTAAGTTTGTATTTGTATTTATAAAGTATCTAAAGCAGTATTTGCCACATAATGAGTGCTGTGTAAGCATTTGCTAAACAAGTAACTGTGCACACCCCCCCTTTCCCCCCTTTTCTTTTGCTTAAAATATATAAAAAACATGTCTATAAAATATCCAGAAAAAAAGAATTCTTTTTCTGTTCCTAAAATGGAGATATCAGCTATAAATTTCTTTCTCTCTCTACAGGCTAATATAATTTCACTTAAAGTTCCCTGCATTTCCTGACTAATTAATTATGTAATGTTAAATATGAGTTCATTAGAGAAATATGTAACTAATGTATATTCCTAACTGCTAAGCTTTATTTTATTGTACTTTGTCTTTTGAATTATTGAATTAATAAACTCTACCATTATCTTAATTGGGGTTTTACACCTTGATGATTCTATCTCATGGAATTAATTACCATTTTGTTTCTCGGTATCTTGGTGCAAAAATCTCCAAGTCCCATAGCTACTTTTGGTACTTTATTGCAAAGATATTTTATGACTTTTTCATATTTTAGTGTTTGTGATTTAATCACAATTGGGAAAATTCTATATATTGTTTTCAGTAAGGAGCAATCTGAAATTTACACATTGCCCCAATGATAGGGAATCTTCCCACTCACTATATTAATTCTGATAAGGGAAACTTTGTCTTATAACATCTAACTTGACCAAGAGCATACAAATTTGCCTTTGAGAACATTTTCTTTTGTGGATTTAATGCTGTATTAGTATTTCTGGGTTTCTTTTTCATGATCCTGGATAATATTTAACATTTATTTAACTCACATAGGAGTTGTGAATCTTCAAACATTCTAAAGATGAAAAGACCTTCCATAATTTCACATCACTTATGCAAACATGATATACTGCTCCCATTCTGAAGTTATGAAGCACATGATATTTTAAGTCTTCTTTAATTTCCACTATGTAAATTTAGGATGTTTCTTGTTATATTCTTTATGGGGTAATTTTGTCATACATCGATTGGTTAAGAAAATAAGATATTTACTGATAAAGTGGGGACAGAGGTGGAATTTTGAAATGAGCATATTTAGGTATCCATACACTCTACTACAAATAGATTTTTATTATTTGAGCAGTAAGACTACAAAACTAGATAAATGACTTTAAACGGATACAGAGGGAAATTGTCATTTTTGACTGAAGGTGATATTCTTGCTCAGATTATAAGTATATCTTCAGCAGGCTACATGTTTCTAAACCAGATTGCCTACCTTAGTAAATTTCAACTAGTATGTTCATATTTGAACAGTAGAGGGAGCTCTAAAAAAGCTTAGTAAATTGGTGAAAAGGAGTTAATATTAGATTCTAAGTAAAAATTATTAAAAACACTTGAGTCATAAATCAATAAATAAATTTTATTTTTAAAATTGTTTGCCTTTTAATCCTTTATAAGTTAGTATGCTTTCCTCACTTTAATATCTTTAATGATTATTTTATTTTAAAGTGCTCTAGATACACAGTCATTTTTATTGTATGTACATCCGATTAAGTTTATGTATAAATTTATTTAAGCATATATGGACTAGGTTCTTTCATATGACTTATCCTCTCCATTTTATGCATATAGTTGCATTAACGGTTTGTGAAAACTGATACTATTAAATCACCAAGAATTTTATTCTTCTAAAGTATATCTTACTGACCCTGTGGGTCTAAACAAAACTGACCTAGAATAAATATAGCTCCATAAAAACCAAGAACTATCCACTGGCTGTAGCTAGTTGGTGAACAGTTGATATTTACTGAGTATTATTGGAATCTTAATGCTGTTCTGGGGAATCTAATAGATATAAAAGGAATACAACCAAGTGAAAGTGTTCTCAGCAGCATGGGGTAGCTGTCATGGTAAGCAGAAAGGATTTAGGACCAGAGCTTGGTTCTCAAGGGGGTGTCCATTTTTGAGATGTATAACTTATTCAGATATAATGAATCATATATCTTAGGCTTGGTTTGAGGATTATATGATATAATGAAGGTAAATTTTCTTAAACTATTACTGAATCACAAGTTTTCAATAAATAACCCCCATTTCCATGCATATACACCAGAGCTAATAAATGCAACAATCCATTATCCATAACTCTAAAATCAAAAATCTCGGAAAACTGATTTTTTTTCCATTTAATTCACTTTGTGGCAAAACCTAACCTGATCCAAACTAGTTCAGCACCAAGGTGTGACCACAATTGATATGAAGCTACATAGAGTGATTATACTTTACATTTTTTATAAATATACATAATTTTGCTTACCAGGTGCTCATTCAGACCCCTGTGTGGGTGTTATATCACCTAGTATAAGCATCCAATTATTGTTGTAGACTCTGGAAACTTCTGAACTATAAAACATTTGGCCCTGAGGGCTTTGGATGTGGGATTGTGGCTCTGTCGCCCTGTACCTGTCTCCAAACTATTTTCAGTGTATGTTGATGATCATGTTTAATTTATGAGGTTAGAAATTATGGATGGGTATCTATCACAGGGAGAAGATCTAAGCAATGATCCATCGTTAGGTAGGCTGATACGGACTGAATATTTGTGTCCTCCTAACATTCACTAGTTGAAACCCTACTCCCCAGTGTGATGGTACTAGGAGGCAAGGCCTTTGGGATGTAATTAGAATTAGATGAGATTATGGGGCTGGAGCCCTCATGAATGGGATTAGCGCTCTTACAAGAGTCAGGAAAGAGCTTGCTTCCCTTCTCTGCTCTCTGCCATGTGAGGATACAAGAGATGTGGGCTGTCTGCAACCTGGAAGAGCATTCTCGCCTGAACTCGACTATGTTGGTACCCTGATCTCAAACTTCCAGCCTCCAGAACTGTGATAAATATATACCTGGTGTTCATGAGCAACCCAGTCTATGGTACTTTGTCATGGCAGCCTGAACTGACTGTAAGACACAGGCCATCATACATGCAATTATTTGCATCCACATCAGGCCACTTAATAACTGACATATAAATTATCTAAACGTTATAGCAGCATTATGTGGAACCACTCTGGATTCTTGCTAACCATGGAGACCACTTCTTCATGAGATGATAGCAACCTATTCAGCTGCAGATTTTTCACACCAATTCTGGCATATATTTATACCATTTAGTAGAACACAGATGCGAAAGATCTACATATCTAATAGATGTTACACGGTTTCATAACAGGTGACAAATCAAAGAGAAAATGATTCGGGAATACTTGTAGAGAGAGGGCTGATGATGAAATGATTTACAGTATATTTAATAGATTTTAAAAATGACCCTAGTTACGCACTAATGATTTGATAGGTGGAATGGCAGAAATACAAGAATTTCTCCTAATGAAATATAAACACTATCTTTAAGTACAGCAATGTGGACTATTCTCTATTCCTGAAAAGGAAACATAAGAAAATTGGAGAAAATAAAAACACAGATGTCAATGAAAGTGACCAGTTTAGACTTTAGGAAAAAACTTTACTAGTAGGTTAGGATTATGCAGGTACTCTTATTGGCCAAATGTCTTTAAAATGTATGTCAGTAGTTTTTGCTATAGCATTAATACAGCCTAGTATATACAACACACTTTTTTCCTTCTTGGTCCATAATACGAGACTCGTCCCTTCCCAAAAGTGTTCAATGTCTGCACTAAATACAACCCTCAATTCACAGTTTCAATTGCTAAATGAAAAAAATGTTTAGATACTTTGACAATGATAACTGAGATATTATACCAAGATACATACATTTCCAAAATAAGATAAGTGTAGCACTGGTAAAGCACAAAATGGCATGAAAAGAATAGCTTATTAAATGAAATTTATGAATATGAATTCAAAAATCCCAAACACAGAACAGTACGCTTGTAAGTAAACCAACATGCTGAATAAATATTTTCTCCTAAAAGCACAGTCATGCAATTTTCAGGAAACATAAGAATTGCAGTATTTCCAAGGTTACTGCCACTTTTCTTCTTTTTTTGACAATAGTCTGCTTTTGTCTCTTCCTTGTCTCACTTTCTTCTTTTCCCACCCAGGGCTTGTTTATTTGCTGGTCACAGCTTTATTTTGGTTTTCCCTGCTGTGTTGGTGTTAAATCAGTTTAACATATTTTCCTAAAGGTAGCTGATTTAGACATTTTCTCTCCTATGGATAAAGACATAAGTGGTTTAATAAATTTATTTTAAGGTGGCTGAGTTTTAGTGCCTCTGTGACTTCCTGCTGAGGACCCTCACTGTGCCATGTGAAATATTTTGAAAGATGCCTGAAGATTTGCGTTGTTTCATCTGATCTGTATACGGAAGTCATGCAGAGCTTTCTTTCCTTTTCTTTTTTCTCTCCCTCTCTCCCCTTCACTCTCCCTCCCTTCTTCCCTTTCTCCCTATCTTCCTCCTTCCTTTCTTCTTCTCCTCTCTCCCTGGCTTTCTTCCCTCTATGCCAATGATATTTGGAAGGCTGGTAGTCTGTATTTTGTAAACATGAATGACTAGGAGAACATATTACAAATAAAATCACTTGTGTTAGTCTTTTCCTATCTTGCATCTTTTCTTTCATGATAGAATTACCCTCAGTCAAGAGCATATACATTTTTAAAACTGATCTACACTGTTGAGAGAGTTTCTATTCCTGATTGGGCTGACTTGTTAGTTTCTCAAGATAAAGTGTTTTGAGCAATAGAAAAACAGAAAGCAGAGATTCTAGGTACTCTTCCAGGCCTAAGGAGCAAGAGGCCTGAGGAGTTCCCCGGCCCAGGCAGCAGGTACTTGGAATGAGTGATATACCAGGGGAATGATGAGTGCTCGGCACTGCGCTTCGTGCCGCCTGTCTTCCCTGCGCTCTTGGGACAGCCTGAGTGATTCTAATTTTAGAAATCCGCTGTTTAATAAACTTCTGTGTTGAGCAAATAATAGCACTCCCTGCACGCATGGTTAGGAAGACCCCTCAGCAGACTGTATCATATCAGACGTTTTTGCCTCATTCCTTTGAAAAGTCGCTTGGTATCCGACCCTCTACTAGGTCCAGTAGTCTCAAAGTTCTCTTGGGCTTTAAAATTCTCTTAACGAGAATCCACCCTTACAGGACAAGGCCCAGTCCTCAGGACCCCCTGGTATAAGAAATTTACTGCCATTCCTGTATTTCAGTAGAAACTTGCAGGACAACAGAACCTACTTGTTCAGAAGAAACTTTGGAACTTTGGTTTCTCTCTAAGTGCCTGCTCACAGTGACAGAGAACTCAGTGATCAGTGCAGATGGCAATGAGATTTCTCACTCAATTGATAATGGCACAGGAACAGGTGATACACACAGGCCAACAGCGATGTGTCTGCTATGGGACTTGACACAGTCATTTTGCTGGATGATCTGACATTATCGTTAACTCTCCTGCACCACTGTATTTGACTACCAACTTGGTGAGACCACAGAGGACCCCTATATATGGGTCACCAGCATGTGGCCAATCAAAAGACATTTTTCATTATTTATTTACCAGGAACAAACAAACAACTACAAAAAGAACAATTTCTTTTTTTCCTTAAGAGTGAGTGTTATGGACTGAACACTTGCATCCCACCAAAATTCATATGTTTAGATCCTAGTCCCCAATATGATGACATTAGGAGGTGGGTCCGTTTAACTTCAAAAACATGAAAATTTTAACTGCAAATCCACAAGTTTCCTTTTGTTTGTAAACTCCAGAAGGGGGAGGAATGGGAACATTTTGTGCTTTAATTACCTTGCAGATAAGTACTCTAGACAATTACGAAATTTGATGCCATGAAACTGGAATCCAAAAATCACAGAATGTTTGTGCTACTATCTTCACTGTGGATAAATGTTCATGAGAATTTTCAGGATTCTATGGCTATGGTATGGTGATGACTACACACACATATCTTATTTTTGAGTTAGTATTAAATATTTTCACATATTAATACACTACTTCTATTGAGGTTAAGTTGTGATCCTACAAAAATGGAAAAGCAATTTATTTCATAAGTATGTCAAATTAGATGAGTTGAACATGTAATCTATCAGGAATGAATGTGTAATGTTTCTCTGTACCACTCTCAGACAGCTTACGGCATTGAAATCTCATTAGAGTGAAGAGGATGAATAAGTAGTAGCATAGAATGGAGCCTCCTTTACCAGTTTGGGTAACTGTAAGATCATTTTGGCTTCAGATCACTGATTGTTACAAGCAAAGGGTCAGTAGTTGTCACGGCTTGCCTGGGATGGTCATGATTTACACAATGGTCCTGGCAATTTTTAGTAGCCCCTCTCCCTCTTCATTCTCAAAATCCCCCAATTCAGACAATAAAGTATATGGTCACCCTATATATGTGACCCTTTTTACTGAGTAAATATGAAAGAAGTTGTAAAGGAAATATCAAGTCTCTGAGAAAAAGACAAAATACCACACCGCTAACACTGTATCATTTGAAAATAACAAGAACAAAAAATCTGTTAAAGAGGTACAATTGAATTGTGAAGATAAATAGAGGTTATCAATTTTCTGCATTTTTCACTGTTCTATAATGTATCGTTGATTTGGTCTCCTTAGACCTCATAATAAAAATGACAACTCCTGCTAAAGAAATGTGAACTATGAAACCTAAATCTGGTATGTTCCCACCCCTGTGTGCTTGGGAGATGAGATAATAGTTCCGGGCCAAGAAGGTTCCATTTTGGTACACTCCAAAAAGGTCATGGCATCACGGAGCCTGAAAAGATTAACATGTGTTCAAAAGCTGAGCCATTAACTTCTTGCTCTTTGACTGACGTGTGGGCCACATTAATACAATTTGAATAAAAATGTGAGGGCAAAATTCTTGATGGACCTGTGGTTGTCTTCCTTGTTAAAATTATTCCGTGTTGCCACAGGGTCATTGCAGGCGAGGAGAGGGGTGGTGAATTACTGTCATCAAATATGCATCAATGGAGCCCAACTGCACATAGCAAATGAGATGTTCTTCATTTTTTAGTATATATGATTTTTCTTCAGCTCAAAAAGCATTTAAGATACTTTTTCAATACAAAATACATTTTTCTAGATAAAAAAATGTGGGAATTTGGAAATAGTATACTTTTAGATCATATTTACATTTTAAAAACTTTTAAAAACAGAGAACTCTTTGTTTATAACCTGGACTTCTCTATGTATATCATTGAGGTATACTTAAGTTTAAAAATCATTATGAATGATAGAGGAATTAATAGTGTAGACACTGAGCATTTACTTTCTTATTATGTCATGTGGAAAATTGATAATACTCTCTCTTTGGGATACATTAGCTGTGTTCACATGTTTAAGTTGATCTACAGCCAACATATTCCAGTCCTAAAGTAACTGATGCCAGGCACATCACAAGCTTCTTATACCATCAACGCCCAATAAACAATTGACAACTAAGAAACAAAACAACAAAGATCTGGGAATTCAAACTAATTATTTCCCGATATCAAAATTTGTTTATCAGTAATACAATTCAGCATTCAACAGACGTTTTTCAATAACGGAGAATCATAATAAAAAAGCCCAATTTTGTCCTTATAAAAAAATGGAGAGAAGCATTTTAAGGGTTCTGAATAAGCAGTAATCAAACAGATGTTTTGAGTTACTGAACGGAAAAGGTATAGCAGGTTAGTGCTCTCAAAATTATCAGAGTTACTGCCTCCATAAAATCCATTAATATATTAGCAGCACTATTAATAAAAATTAGTGAGGAAAATCTCACTCATAAAAGGAGTGATGGGCAGAGTGTCTGATGACAGAGCTTAAATACCCATTCTGTTTCCTAATAAAGAAATATGACCCTTTATTAGTTGACTAATTGCATTTTCTCCACATTTGCCAAAGCATTCAGCACAGCTTAATAAAAGATCCTTTAGACAGAGGAAGAGTAGGCAAAGTTTTAGAGATCATGCCACGTTTTTCCGTACTCCTCCCCTTATAATCATCTACTCAAGGAACCATTGATTCAAGTGTGAACAGAAAAGTAAACAAATAGTTGAAGGCAAGGAAGAATAAAGAAAGAAAGCAGACGAAAACACTGCTCATAGTGCTAATCAGGTCCTCCATTAATAACATATATTCATTGAATTAAAGATTTTCATTGAAAATATGTATTTCATCACAGAGGTAGAATTTAGGTGGAATTAGAAGATGACATTTTAGTCAAAGACCTTATTCTTAGTACAGAGCATAAAGAAAAACATGACAACAATAGTATTTCGGGTATGACCTACTGAACAAGATGGATAGTGAAAGTTACAGTCCACAGAACAAAAGAAATCTGCTTACTGAGAATTGTTTAAGTTGAGGATGGTGACTTTTAGTCTCCAATTGTTGTTTTGTAAGAAAAGAACAAGAAGAATTGAACGGAAAGTGTCAGCAGAGACTAAAGAAGCGATCTGACCAGAGAAATAGTCCACACTGTGCTGAACTGGGTAACAGACATAATGAGGAGAATACAAAAGATAATAGATACGTGTACCTTATAAGATACATCAGCAGGAAGTTGAGAGACATAAAGTAATCCTAAAACATTTATGACTAAAGTCAAGGAGTGCACTCATTCAGTCTAATCATAGTATCAATGGCTATCAATTATTGAGTATCTGCTACAAGCCAGGCATTGTAGCAAGTATTTTACACCTATTATTTTCAATTTTACTAAGAATACTATAATGAAGATAAAATTATGCTCATTTTATAGATGGAGTAACTAGACCTCAGAGAAATCAAACATGTCATCCAAGGAAAAGCTAAAAAGTGATGAATCTAGGATTGGAAATATCTCTGTCTGGGTCCCCTATGACGTGACCTGTCAGCCTTTGTTCTGTGACTAGATGTCCCAGATAGTCAATTAGATGTAGGGCTGAAGAGATAAATAAAGGATGTCATTAAATCTCAGGACTTATACTCTAATAGATGTAAATAACAAGCACAGATTTGCCAGCTCACCAAGATATACAAGAGGAAGATGTCAGCAGATCACCGTGAGAAAAGTTTCCCAAAAGGGCTGTGTGCTGTCCTAAGTTATGGAGAAGGCTGGCAAAGTGGAGGGAAGTTAGGTACGAAAGATGGACATCTTCAAGTGGATAAACAGCATGGAGGGAAGACTTGAAAAATTATTGTGATGGGGGGTGTAAAAACATTTGCCTTATTTGGATAAGAGGGAACTGTATCAAAGGATAATAAAAATAAAAGTCAAAGAGCAGGCAGGAAATTTTGAATGTAAATCACTTTCTCTTACTCTCTGAATGCTTGCCTTAGCCACATCAGAATGTTTTTATGCTCTGAGCTGAAGTACATTCTGTGTCTACCACTTGTTTGGCACACAAATGCTTCCTTACTCTGTCTTTAGATGCCTTTTGACCCAATGCATCAGAGATTATATCTCATATTTTTTAATATTCCTAGTTTTACATATAATAGGAGCTTAACAATGAGCAGTTATTTATGGTGACGATAATAAAGCAGCAGGATTTTCAGTTCAGGTTGACCTTATTAAGGCAGAAAGGAAAGGAAAGGTGTTTGCTTAATGTTTGTTGATATATTTCCTAAGTTATAAGCTTGAGGTGATAACAGTTTAAAGGAAAATACTGTCTACATTGTCAATGTTTTCTAATTCTATGTTTCTAAGGCAAGCAAAAAGTTTGATTGCTTTCTCCCTTCACCCTCTTTCAAGCCCCATAGATTGAATTCATCTACTTTAAGATTGAACCAATCCTTTGTTATATACTATGTCTCACCAGCCCCCACCCCAAGAGAAACTGGGGAATGATTTGTGCCATGGCAGTAGAACGAAGACACAATGAAGTTTAAAAATTATATACAAAAAGCACTGTATAAAAAAGGTCAGATCAATGTAGATAAGAAATTCATAGTTGCTTATCCATCTTATATCACCTGTTCTACTGGTTTACATTTCATAGAAAATCTCAGGAACCACAGATGCACTGTATCAATGGACTAGAATAGCAGGAATTATTACAGCCTCTGCTTATATTGCTCATCCTGCCCTTACCACCATCCAGAAGATTTTGGCCAAAGAGTTGGGAGAGCAGAACATGAAGTAAACACTCTGTAACAGCCAAACCGTTATTGATTTTAAAGACTTTCTAAATGATTTATTTTTTTAAAAGTGGAGAGATTCACAGATGCATTGCTATCCCTAATCACCATGTAGTCAATGACTATCACTCATTGACATACACAAATGTACACCATGCAGCAAAATCAGACAAACCTTTCTGGTGGCTTTATATCCCTGTGCCTTGCATTGGTAAGTGGGAAGAGGGGAAGGGTTCAAAACTTCATATGTCCCTGGGAGCGCCCTCCATGTAAACATCATCTGTTTTGTGCACTTTGTTTAGAAATAAGGATTGAGGATTTGTGGTCTTTATGAACATGGACCTTGCTTTATGCATTTTATATCTTTTGCCGATAGTCCAGAGTCTGGGATACCAAAGATGCTTAATACCATAATAAATATTTGTTAAGCTCAATCCATCTTTGTAAGTGTTTAAGTGGAATATGGACACCTTGGCAGGAATGTTTTCAGAAGTTAAGTTTGCTTCTTTGAAACAAACTTTGATTTATTCTATTAATCAGTATGGCTATGTCTCCGTAATATTAATGATTATTCAATGTTTCGAAAGTGTTATAATACACCTTACTGCCATTTGCAGATATTGCTGGTCTAAAGGGAAAAGACTTGGTTACATCAGCCCTAATATCATTGGGGGAGGTGCAATCCATTTATTATTACTTTTTTAAGAAAGCAGATTTTTGAAGGAGAATTAAAGAGTAAATTCAAAATTATAAGTTAACTTTTGTTGTTTTGTATAAAACGCAAGTTATTCAGAAAAGGGAAAAAGGCTCATGCTACTAGAAATAAATTGTTTGTAAAGAGGCATCATTATCCTAATGGTTCAGTGTGCTATTATAACATTACAAAATATTTCAAAATTGGTATTGCCATAGCTTGAAGCAGCTTATAACTTCGTTATGGAATTTTCTTCCTCACAACACAGGCAAAAAATGTTTTCTTTTTCTAACTTAAGTGATTTTTGAAACTCCCTGAATAGTACTTGAAGATTTTCATGCTGCTTGGAATAACTTATCTTCCCTTATTCCTAAACCATAATGAAATCATTGAGAAGTATCAGAAGAGAAGTAAAACCCTGGGGAAGCTATTAACAGTTTATCGTTTCCCCATAAAATGCCACCATCACACCAGAGAAAGTTTCTCTTCTTAGCTGGCTTTATCTTGAATATATTATCTTAAACAGCAAAAGAGGACATGTTCCTTCACAGTTTTGGTGTTTTTATGGCAATTTTGTCAACTCTGATAGGAATTAATCCAAGTAGGAGTCTACCTCCCCATTTTCAGTGCACCAACAATTTTGAAGCTTTGAAGATCAATTGCTATATTTAATCAAAGTAAGCTAGTAGATTAAAAAATAAACTCCAGCAAATAAAGCTGAACACCAAGAACGAGGAAATCATAGGATATAATAAATGGAAGAACTCACCAGGAATTCTTTAAAAAGAAACTTCAAGATGACAGAAGGAGGACAGAGCTGTAAGTCTAAAATACTATCAGTTCAAATTAGAATAAGAAGTCAAACTCCAAGAGAATCAAAGGGATTCCATGTGTTAGTTTCAGTTGGAAGATATCAGCTTAGAAGGAAATGGGGAAATATGTTTCTTCTTAAGATAAGAAAAATGGTACCAATCACAAACTTAAAAATCAAAAGCCTTCCAGGAAAATTTCATTTCACATAGAAACTATACTGATTGAGGTATGATTTGAGCAGCTGATGGTATAGAAGGAAAAGAATCCCTTGGCTTTTGTGTTAGAATCCTCTGAGTGGTACAAAGATCATGATATTAAGCCCACAGAGAATGAAGCAAAATCTTAGCATGCGAATTTGCTCAGCAGAGGCACTATTTAAATGATTATAACTCTCTAAAGGCTTTTTGATAGGTTCCAATTTTTAGATTCAACCTTTAAGTCAATCACTGCAAGCTTAATTATGACTACTATAGACTATAAGACATTATCAACCTTGACAATATAAAAATAAGAGTTCACTATAAAAGTTGAAAAGTGAGGGAGAAGAGTTTGTGGCATAGATGGAATGATAGACGCTAATAGTGTCATCCTACAGAGTGTGTGCATTTTCAGACACACAGTTAAAAATTGAGAAGACAAAAATGTAAGGTCGTTGTATTATTTAAAGCTATTTAATAATCAGCAAAAGGACTAAAAATATTGACATAACTGTAAAACTGGGTAGCAAATGGAAAGTGAAAGTGTAAATAAGCTAAAAGCTCATCTTTTAATATACGAAATTTTAAAAAGTCTAAAGGCAATATATCAAATAATAAAAGCATAACAGGGGCTGGCCTGGTGGCACAGTGGTTAAGTTCGTGTGCTCTGCTTTGGCGGCACAAGGCTTCATGGGTTCAGATCCCAGGCATGGACCTACACCACTCATCAACCATGCTGTGGCAGTGACCCACATGCAAAATAGAGGAGGATTGGCACAGTTGTTAACTCAGGGCCAGTCTTACTCACCAAATGAATAAATAAATAAATAAATCACAGCACATTGTTTAGCATTATGGAGATGACCATGAGAAGAATGAAACTAGAAAAGGTGAAAAAATGATTTCTACTGGGAAAGATGATGGGGGTTAGGTTAGGCTGTTGTACAATTTATTTACCTATTCATGATTTACATGATTAAAATAATAATTATATATAATAATACAATGTGAATTAGTACACATTCCACTAAAACATAGGTCTATAACATACATGTGCATTCCACATATACCAAAGCACTGTCTGTGTTATTTTCCTTTGAGATAACTAAAGGTATTAAAAAAAATGAACATATTTTTTAGTTACATGGGATCATAATATCAGTCATTGAAATGATTAAATTCACAAGTCAACAAGAAATACTTAATAACTAAACCCCAAATCAAACACCACCCATTCTCTTTACCGACACTTATAATATGCATGTATATTCATTGTCACAATACAGATATATTCACTGAATGTAGTACACTGAATCACTTATGTATGTTTCAGCTTTCTTCCCTTCAAATTTAACAATAAGAACAAGCCCCACCCTTTTTATACAGAGCAACTTACTAGTTTTATTTTTTTTATTACTCTGATCGGGGTAAAATACATAACCCTCTTTCCTTTCTGAGGGTTAAGAGTTACAAGGTTACATACTGACCTGCCCTCCAATTTCTTCATGCCCAAGGGGGAAAACAAATGGAAGATGAATTTCTTCTTTAATACACGGAGCTGGAAATGTGCTCCTAATTACAGTGATAAGAATTCCTAATAGGAGATACTAATGTCTCCTGAGGGCTGCAACCCGTGGAGTTCTCCCTTAGGGTGTTAATCTAACCTTCTCTTAAGAAACACTTAACAAATTACTGGCTGCCTTGATCAAACTGATATGGTAATTACTTTTAGAAAATTAATAGTATCTGAGGTGCAAAAAAATGGTCAATATAAACTTCATTTTTTAATTTAAGTAGTGAAAAGTTACTGAGCCATCTCAATGAATTTTCATCTTTTTATAAGCTACCCCTTCACAAAGCCCTTGAGGTTTTATTCCAACTAACATCAAGCATACTTCATATATTGTGTTCTTGTTTCTGGACATTTGCAACCAAAGATAAAAGAGACCTATTTTTTTTTTTTGGTAAGATGTTTTTGGGTACCTCTCCATAAATCTTTTCCATGTCTTCACTTGGGAAAACTCATATGATCCCTTGATATATCATTATTAAAAAGTGCTCTGGAAAAGTTGCAGGCTTTCGTAATCCTATCCTACTTTCCTCTTCTTCAAATTGTTTGCATAGCTCCTGAAATACACTAGGTATTTCATATCATTTCAATTAAGTTTACACCATTTCATAGAAAATTTAATAGCACTGACCTTGATTTATTTATTGTTCATTTTGTGTAAAGATTTTCTATAAAACAAACATTTCACACTTTTAAATATAGTTCATTTTTGCTGGTGACAAAATTAATTTGAACCACCTGCTTTGTTGTGTACAAGCATCAACATCAAATTCACAGTTCATCCTGCCATAAATACTCATGCCTTGGGAACCTGCCAGACACATGTCTTTTTCAGTAATGTGATTTCACCCCAATTCCCCACTATAGAATTGTGACTCACGGAAGCAGCTAAACCATTCATAGCAGACACTCAGAAATGTGCCTTTTGGTATAAAGACCTGCATAAGATCAAAAGGCCCTGATCATTTTTAAATAAATTTAAATCAATTAAATACTCAAAGCCTATCAGTATGTAAAAGAAGTTTCCCTACACAGTTGTCAATCTTATTTCAGGTGAAGACTGGATGATGGAGCTTAAGGAAAGTGGGGTATGCTATAAAGTAGAGGAAGATAAGGAGGCAGCATATAAGCAGTTTACACAGTGCTGTTTGCCTTTAGACACACGACTGCAATATAGGGCAGCAAGTGGGACACAGGGAGCAGGAGGCAGAGAGTATTAGAGTGTTTAAATAAAAGCATATGTTACGAGACGCATACCTTTTGTTTCTATCTTTATTTTTGTTGTTGCAAAAATAATACATACTCATGTTTAAAAAGGGGCAAACAGAAGAAAGAATCCCCAAAAGAAAATTAAAAGCCACCCCTGTAACTCATATCCTCATATCTATCCCTGGAGATAATTACTGTCAACGGTTTCCTTCCTGGCATTTGCTAACATATATGTATACATTTTTTCCTTTCAAAAAAATTTCCTTTTTCTCAAACACTTTTCCATACTATGTCTATAGATTAACTCATTCTTTTAAACAAATTAGAAAATGTTTCGTGTATGGCTCTACCAATAATTGTTTAGCTAGCGCCTCTGAATAGATGCCTAGGCTAATTTTATTTTTTTTGTGTGACTGAAAACCTTGCTAAAATAAAACGTGTGTGTCCATGTTTTTTCATAACTTAAATTCCTTATAGTAAAATTTCTAGGTCTCCTGGGATACATATTTCAAACTTTTCTAAATATGTTCAAGCTCTTGCACTAAGAAGGCCCAACTGCCCCATTGTACCTGAGTGACTGTTTCCCACACCCACGATGATGATGAGTAATATAAAACATTTTAATATCTGCCAGTCTGATATAAAATTTCATTGCTTAGACGGATAGAAAAAAGCAACTTTTAAGACGTTCAAAAAGTTCATCAAGATTTAATACAATCACCTCCAACTAATCTATCATTATAAACTTAAATATCCTCACATTTACTTTGAGGCAGAAAGTTCTCAAGGAAAGAAATCTACAGACTAATTCATGCACGGTCACAGATTTATTCTGATAATTTTAAATATATGAGGACCCATAGTGAGGAATGATTTTAGCATTATTTCACATAAGAGTAACAAGACGTTAAGTAAGGTTTTCAGAGTCCTGGTCAATGTCAAACAGCTAATTAGTAAAGTAGAGTTTAACATCCAATGTTTCTTCTCTTTTCAGAGATATCTTTCCTCTGACCCAAACACCCCACTGAAACTTCAAGCTCACAATGACCTTCTTGTCATTAAAGACATTGGTCCCTTTTACACTCTTATTAAAATCTGGGTAGCATGTGACACTATGGTCTATTCTCTCCCTGACAGTCTCCTGACCTTGGCTTCCATGTTCCACATTGTTGGGTTTTCTCCTGCCATCCTGGCTGCCCCACATGGGATCCCCTATAGGTGCCTCTTCCTCTGCCCATTCATAGAATCTTGCTGCTCTTCAATGCTCTGTCTTTGATTCTCTTCTCATTCTAATTACAATTCCTAAAAGATTGCAAACAATCTTTCATTTATGTTTGTATGTTAATGACTCCAATTTATATCTTTATCCAGGTTTTCTCTCAAGACCTTGAGTTGTAATTATGTCCTGTACATTTTCACATCCAATCTTCCCTAATGAACTCACCAGCATTCTACTCCACCACTTGCTTACCCAACTATCTACCAAACCCACTACTCAGGGCATCCCAAATCTTTCTCAAATCAAGTCTTTTCTTACTAACATCCTTCAGTGTCTTCCTATTGCTCTTAAAGTCCAAAGTTAATTAATATGTTTTATAAGACCCATCATGATCTGTTTTCAGACTAATCTCTCATATTCCCTTTATTAAGACTCTTAGTAATAGAACTAACCAGATAGAACCAAATAGAACTACTTTTAGTACCTTGAAAATCCATGCCTTTCTCACACTTCAGGTTAAATTGAGATATCACATCCTCTGAGATCCACTCAGATATGGGTTATGTATTCCACATGGGTTCACAATAGAGTTTATTAATAGGATAGTTACCACACCATTATAATTGCTTGCTCAAGTGGATATATTTCCCCCTCTCAGTAGACCGTCAAGTCTGCGAGAGTCTTGTTTTTTGACTCTACCATAGCATGAAGCACAAATGAGTTATTCAATAAGTAGTAGTGGATTAATTATATGAAAAAACAGTTGAAGGTGAAACTCAGAACTCCCTGACAGTCCTTGGCTACTTCCTCTAAACTGGTTACCCCCTATATAAATTATTCCAGGTGCATAATAACACTAGTTTAAGGGTCAGAATAAATGTTACCAGGTGAAGTCTAACTAATACACTCAAAATCTGGATTGTTCTTTATCAGTTACTTTATTCATTACATGCTAACTGGAAATATTTAGAACATATTATCACAAAAATATGTTACTGCTTATAATTTAAGGGTTTTTTCCCCTATGTGTGCTGTGGATGAACTTTTGAAAGACTGTATGCATTAAACACATGACGCAAGAGAGCCAGCTAGCATTTGAAGAGGCACTGCAGTGGTTCTTCTGTATAGGAGACAGATGATAACCATTTGTCAACCACTAGAGTGAAGACACATTGTGAGACACAAAGAAAGTAAAACAAAAATATGATGAAAAGTGACAAGAAAACAATCTAGGAAGGCTACATCACAAACTTTATCATTACAGTCAAATGTTGATTATCTTATTTATGTTTAACATTTTAAAAACCCAGTTTGATTGTCAGCCGCTTGATGGCAGGGAACAGTCTAAAACTACAAGGAAGAAGGAAGGAAGGGAGAATCATCTTTAGAGTATGAGGAAATGAATTTACTTTTACACACATGGAGCCTGAAGTGATGGTGGGACTTGGTGAGCATTTTCAAATATTTGATGACTGCCAGATGGACAGATAGATAGACCATATCTAGGACAAAGGGTGGAAAATTTTAAGAAGGCAAATGCCAGTTGAACCTAAGGAAGAATTTTCTATTAAATGAATCCATTTGAAAATGAAATAGGCTGTCACTCGAGGAGGTGAATCCACTATCACTAAAGATGCTTCAGTACATTATTGATGGCCACCTATCAAGGTTGATGCAAAGGAAATAGGATAAGCTAGAGGAAAGTGTATATTGATGGGATATTCTGAGGTACAAGGATCTTTCCTGCTCTACTTGTTACATTGAAATATAAACTTGATTACAGTCACTAAGTAATTTAATTTAAAAATTCTAGGAAAAAACAGAGCCTTCTCAGAGGAGAGTCGATGACTTCCTCCCTGCTGCTACACTGGGCATTGTCTCAGGAAAAATCTCTGTAGAGGCTATGGGATTGCAATGCACTTCTAATAATTATATCTAGAGTCAGTAAAACTTCATACCACAGATGCTGAGATCTGCTATTTGGGACCAAGATTAGGAAATGATGGGGACCCTGATTAAAAACTTTTGGGGAGAAGGGTTCAAGAACTCAGTACATTTGCTCATATGAAATTTGAGTTGGGGCAAATCTGCATTTCATGAAAATTTTTGAAAACTTATAAGGAAAAATGGCATTTTATAGATAAAATAGGATATTTAATAATGCCAAGTATCAAGTTTCTATTTTTTTAATATTGTTCTTGTATCCCAACCCCCAATAATATTGTGAGATTGAAAACTACAAAATTTTCTAAGAAACATCTTGAAATGTTAGTGATCAATAGTATCACAAATATCTATAAAACTTCACTCTTATGTTGCTCTACTACCTTGATAATTATATACCATCTTATATTGTTATTCATCTTTTTATGAATTAGGAAATTGAGAATTTCATACACTGTGGATTTGTCTCCACAATCTACACTCTAATCCATAGGGAGTGGGCACGGCTTTCAAGATCCTATTTTCTGGCAGTTGAATGCTCTTGTTTAAACACTTTCCTCATTTTTCCTTTGTCATTGATAGCCTCCCTCCCTCCCACCCTCAATTTCTCAATGCACACAGACACCAAAATCCTGGCTATGGTGAGAAATGACTGTTACCTGCACCATCTTGTTCTTCAACATTACTGCTTTCTCCTTGACTTTTCCACTCAATTTTACAAAAATGTCCCTCCAGTTCCCAGCAATAAATATGATGGATGATGAAATATTTTTCTTTCCATATTTCTTTCTTAATATTTCAATATTTATTGCTCACTCTCTTCTTTTGAAATGCCCACTCTTTACCACTACCACTGATAGATATCTGGGGTTCTTGTTTTTCATCTTCTATGGTGTTCTCTTACCAACTCTCAAACAGGGTACAACCTGCTTCTGTATTCCAACTCCTAACCTCTGTCTCTAGCCCTCTCTTACATTTTATTTTATTTGCAAGGCTGGAAGCTGTGTGTGTCCAGATTCAATTAGAAAAAAAAAACAAAATAAATATTGACTACAAAATTTCATTTTGTTGTCAGCATATAGAAAATGCCAGATCCACAGTAAGCTCTCGATGAATGTTCGCTGAATGAATTGAATGTGAATAAACACTCTTAACTACTGTTTCTCTCCTCCTGGGAGATGGAGGAATCAATACCAATTAAAAGGAATATTCTGAACATCCAAACACAACATGATAAATTTACTGAGGCCGATAATAAAGTAGTAATTTTTATATAGTCACCATTCTGAAGAAGTGAAAAGGTGATTGATTTAGGAATATGGAATGCTATTAAAAAGATACTGATCTCTATCACGTGACTTGCTTTGCATGACATTAAAACAAATAATCCAATCTTACCAGGACTGTAACAGCAATCATATGATGTCCATCATAGAAGATGTTCAGTTCTTATCCCCATAGCAACATCTGTAGTACTTATGCTAATCAATTGAAATTAACCTTGATATGAAAAAAAGTACCCTAGGGACAATGCTGTTGTGGTGGCAGTTCAGATGAGTAATGTGACTCTCTAATAAAACTCCACAGCAAAAATTAGGATAACAAGGTCCTGTTAGCAAATTTTCTTAATATGCATTGGTTAAACCATCCCACCAGTGTTAGCACAAGGGTCATTAGAAGTATTGCACATAATGAGCTACATTATTGATTATTGCACTTTTGTAACCTGGCATAGTTGAAGTCAAGGAACGTATTTTGAGCAATTTGTGATTTTAAAACACGAGATAATGATAATTTTACATTTATAACTTTAAATTTTGGTATGACTTTAGTGCTCTCTTTTTTTTATAGGAATATTTCCTACAGTCAGCAGAACATAAAAACAAACTTTATCCACCTAGACATAAATCCATGGCTAAAAAAAAAAAAAGCCTGTTTTTTTTTTTTTTTAAAAAAAGACATGCAGTATGTACAAAGGAAAATACATAGGCTTTAGGGCACAGTCACACATTTTCATCCTTAAGATAATGTTTTAAATGTAATAATTAAAAGTTTATATGCAAGAGAAAAATAAATATGCTATCAGATTTTGCAAAATGCCTAAGTGGAATACCATTTAATTTTAATACAAGTAAACTATGGAATTTCCTCTAAATATCATCTTTATTTTTAAATACATTTTAAGTATATTTTAATAAAATATGAACTCAGAAATCAAACTGTGTGTAACTGAACTGTAGTAACTGGAAGAGAAGGGGTGACTATTTTCTGAAAATAAATGTAAGTGCTTCTGTGCATTGAATTGTGAAGCTTCCCTAGAGTAATTAAGTAATTAGGTTTTGCTTCTGAACTGGATTGCTTCAATATGGGGTAGCTAATTTTCAAAATTGTGAATCCAAGTGCTGCTTGGCCCAAGGGACTCGCATTTCAGATGGAAACATCACCTCTTTAGTAGTTTGGCTTTGGCCCAAGTCAACAAACCAAAGACATCAAGGCAGAGATGTGAAATTTTGTGGAAAGTAAAATCAAGTTGTTAGAATTCCTTGTGGTAAAAATAAAACTAATTTTCAAATACTAAAGATGGTGGTGAGGTGGGGTTGGGTAGTATATGTTTTTCCTGTTGCTGCTATAGCAAATTAGCAATAACATACAGGTTAAAACAATAAAAATGTATTACCTTGCAGTTCTGGAGGTCAGAAGTCCAAATGGATCTCACTGGGCTAAAAGGAAGGTGTCAGGAAGGGCCTCATTCCTCCTGAAGGCTCTTGAGAAGAATCCTTTCATTCGCCTTTTCCAGATTCTAGAAGCCATCCACAATCCTTGCTCATGACCCAATTCATTCATCTCAAAGCTAGCAACAATGAGGAGTCCTTTCCATGCCACCATCTTTCTGCCTCTCTTTGGTCTCTTCTTCCCCTTAAGGACCCCCCTGATTATATTGGGCCCACCTGGATAACCCAGGCTACTCTCTCTAATTTAAGGTGAGCTGATTAGCAACCGTAATCCATCTGCAACTTTAATTTCCCTTTGCCTTGTAACATAACTTATTCACAGTTTCTCAGCATTAGGACATAGACATCTTTGCACAGTCATCATCACAGGTGTAACTGTCAAAAATCATTGGGTGAGTAGTGAAGGATTCATTAAGCTATTGGTTTTACTCTGTGACAGGAAACTATACAATTATTTCTCATTGAGCTAAATTCAATATTTAGAATTATACTGAATTAAATTTCATAACACTAATTAATGTCCAGTAATTATTTAGATTTCTGGTGGGAGAAAGAATTACTTTCAGATTTATGCTATTTATATATAACTTTGTAGATCGGCCACTCTTGAAAACTATGTCTACTTGAGAATTTGGAACAATTTTACCGTGGAACGTCTAGATACATCCAATTGGACCATAATACTACTTTTACAGTAAAACTATAGATAAGAACCTAGCCACTGTCACTCACTTCACTTTGTGAAAAGTCAGTAACAATAACAACAAAAACAAAAGTAACCTCTTCTACCATATGTATTTTTAAGTCACCTTAACTTCCTTTCAGAACATGGAAAGATATTGCTTGAATAATAAATTGAATCCTGCCTTAGTCCAAAGGATTTATGTTGAATAATAAGTAATAAAGAATATGCACAGATATCACTAATATATCAGTAGGTAGAACTAGGCATTAATTTGAAAAAAGAAAAAATTTAGGATAAAACTACATTTTTTGAAGTATAAAAGGATAACTTAGAAAATACAAAACATACTCAAGGAGAAAGATCAGCACCTTGGATAATTGAAATCATTTTCTACTATGAATTTCAATTTATGAAAGTAGAAAGATATTTCGTAGGGATATATTTCACTAGAGTCAAAGTTAAGGCTATAACTGAACACGATTAAAACATAAAAAATTAACAATGTTAGAATCATCAATGGGAGCGCTATTGAAGACAGCACACATAATTCTTAAGGCTCAAGGAGAATCATTTCAGTTTCACCCGTAATTACTTATAAGCCTTATCTTAAGAAAACTTTCACATTTTCAAAGGAAAATGTATATCATTTTGACAGAAACAGGATAAACTCTTTTGTCTAAAACTTTTAGGTGATGACTTAACTGATAACAGGTATGCAGCATTAAGATTTTCTATAATCACATCCAAGTCAAGTCTATCTTTGCCCTATATTGATAAAAATAGACCCAAAATTTTATTTTACTTCTCAATGAACCACATGAATCTCAGGATGTAAACTATACACATATGTTAATCATTTTACAAGGCCAGGAACCCTAAACAAGATCAAAGTATCCACTTAACTTGTGTCTCTTTGCCACAGACTTCTGTGATGGCAAGACTGAACAGAAATAGCAGGTGGATGAGTTCAGTCAGTGCTATTATTTGACTTGGAGTGAAGAGGAAAAACTCATTTGTTTGATTCTCTTTCCCATATAAGGATAGGCCTGGGCGCTGATATCCACTTAGTCTGTGGGATATGAGGGATGGGCATCACTTGTCCATGAACTTCAGACAAGTGGACTTCTACAGTTATGTATGGGGATGTCTGAACCAGAAATGGGAGAAACTGCTTGAGTCAACAAAAGGGTGACAGCAAAGGCTTTTAACTAATTAAGTAGCCAATGTTTATCGAGTTTTTACTGCCTGCCAACCACTCTTCTAAGAGCTTTATATCCTTTGACTAATCTAATGGTCACCTTGACATTGTGAGGTTGCTAATGAGGAAACAGAGGCACAGCAGATTGAATAATTTGCTTGCAGGGACCCAGCTGTTAAGTAGTAAAACTAGGATTTGAATCCAGAAGTTTTGACTCCAGAGTCCATGCCCTTCTTCACCGTGTGCCTCTGGTGTGGGCACCAGGGCTCATTAAAGCCAACAACTATGTGGACAGAACCATTCTACAAATATGACTATTTTAAACTATACAAAGTCATTTTTTTGATATGTAAAAATGTAGAGATCTATCTAGAAAATACACTTTAATTTAAAAACAAAACAAAGAAATGGCTGGAGGAAAATTTTAAAAATAATACTAATGAAACTTCGATAATACTACAAAATTCTAGTCAAATTAGATTTATGTTAATATAAATAAGGGGCCAAATAAATTATCTTCAACTTTGAAAATAGATATATATTTTTTCCTTTTTAAAAAGACTAAATGTAGATGGATTAACATGGAGTGAAAGAAGCCATTAAAGACCATGGACATTAGGGCCTTACCAACATCTTTTACTAAAAACTGACAATTGAGCTGAATTTTGAAGACGGAGTTGTCGATTTCCAGATGGATAAAAGTGGGAAGAATGTTGGTAAACAGCTACTGATGCTTTAGGGCATAAGGAAACAAATCATATTCTCAAAACGTTGAGCTCAGTCTAGTCTGTGAAATGGCCTTGTGTCAGTGTCTGTAGGTGGGCGTCAGGGTGTTGTGGGAATGAGATTTTTTAAAATCTTGTATACAATGCTAAGAAAGTTAAATTTTTCTCCCAGTACAACCAGTGGAAGGACTATAAGAAAAGTTGAAGTGAATGTGTCCAGATTTTTCCCCCAAGTTAATTCTAGCATGTTTTCCAAAGACAGAGTGAGGGGGATGGGATGATTGATAGACAGATGATAGAAAGAAGAGATCTTTCTAAGGAAAGATACAGGGAATAGCCAAGGTGAGTTACAAGGAGTGCCTAACAATGGTAGCAGGGATAGAAAAAAAAGATGGTCTAGATTCCAAGATGTTATAAGGTATAACTGAGAGGATGTGGTGATAATTAACAATGATGATGATAATAACAATAGTTAACATTAATAAATGATTACTCTTTGTTAGGCATTTTATTTCTCCTAACAACCGTATGAGATAGATATTTCTATTATCAACAGCATTTTCACAGATGAGTTATGAAGGTTAAATAATTCACCATGATTACAGAGCTAGCAAATGGCCGTGCTAAAATCTAAACACAGATGGTTCGTCTCTGAGCCTGCACTCTTTACCACAGTGTGACAGCTTGTGTCCATTAGATGTGGGAGCAGGGAAAAGGGATGACTCGAGGTTTCTGATTTTTTTTTGTATTGGATAAGTGGTGAGGTCCAATAGCTTCTCACTGTGTCCTGACGTGGTCTTTTCTCTGTGCATGTGCATCCCTGGTTCTCTGCCTCATCTTATAAGGACACCGATCCTATTGGATGAGGGCCCTACCTTTATGACCTCATTAACCTTAATTACCTCTTTAAAGACCCTGTCTCTAAATACAGGGTTAGGGGTTCAAAATAGGAATTTGGGGAGAACACGATTCAGTCATAATAGTCACCAATAATTAGATTAGTATGTCTCATACAGAGTTAGAAATACAGTACTCATAGAAAAAATTAGAACTAGAGATTTAGATTTGTGAATTATAGCAATTGAAATTATGGACAATACCACCCAAAAAGAATGTGAAGTGAGAAGTTAATCAGGACAAACATGGAATCCTGAGAAACACCAATGTTTCAGAAGGAAGGACAAAAAGAGTAGACAGCAAAGGAGAATGAGATGTAGTAGGAAAACTAATAAACTGATGCCAGGGAAGGAGCAAATTTAATGACTCTGGAGCTGTCAACAGCTCCAAATGAGACAAAGAAGTCAAGTACAATAAGAACTAAAAGTGCCATTTAATTTGGAAGGCTTTAAAGATCTGAGCAAGTACATCATCCATATAGCAGTTAAGGGAAAAGGCAGACGGTATCAGAGTAGGTCTCCCTGGCACAGAACAGGGCATGACCCAAGTGGATGAAATGACCAAATAAATAAACCTAACACTCACCTTTTCAACAAATTAAAATATTTAATGTGTTTTACAGAAATGGGAGCATTGATACTGAGAATAAAATTGGTCTGGGAATCAGAAGATTTGAAAATGTTTATTTTTAATTGGAGAAGGATAAAGCACAGCTGTGTCAGAAATTCCCACATGTTTCACAAAGATCTTAAATGTAAAGTAATTCAAAGAGTATTAGATTTTGAGTTCTTTGAAGACAGGATATCTTACTTATCTAGGCTAACACACAGTAGGTAGTTATTCAGTAATTATTTATTGAAGGAATGAATCCCAAGACTTAAATTAACCCCGGTTCCAGGGGTTGACATTTAATATATAATTTTTAAATTAAACTACATGGAAAGTTGAATAAAAACATTAAAAATAATGAAATTTTCTTATTTTTCTCATTATGGCAGATTTCATGATCCCACTTTGTATTTTAGATTTCAAAGAAAATGACAAGAGAAGGGTAGTGTTCACTTCGTGGACTTGCATTGAGCCCCCAACTTGATGTTTACCTTTTCTTGAAAAAGAAGTTTCATGTGAAGGATATACCTTAAGAAAGTGGTTCAGTCTCTGGGTGGTAAGTTCACAGGTTTTTTAATTTTCTCATTTTGCTTATGTGTATGTTCCAGTATTTCTGCAATGGAAGTAGTTTGGTAGTAAAAAGTAGTTTAGTATTTGTAAATGAACGAAGAATAAAGTAAGTTCAGCTAAACCATACCATTGTTGGGTTCATAAGAAAATGATTCCCTTTACCTACTGCATTAAGTTCAAACTTCTCTGCTTCAATCCAGTTCCACCCTCACTATCTAGGCCTGTTTCTTCTGCTTTCACAAGGCACAGCTTTGCTTCAGTTACCCCGTGAAGCTCTCGTGACCCCCTACAGTCAGCAAATCCAGAAGCCATTTCTCTTGGCCTTCTCTGATCCATATTCTTCCCTGTCTTCAAGGTCTATGAGATCCCACTTGAGTCCCACCTCTTCCAAAAAATCTTTTCTTTTGGTTCCTTATGCATCCTTCACTCTGTATTACCGAATTTCATTTTAGGTGAAAACGTACCATTAAAGCTTATGCTGTATTCTTAGAGTGTCATTTAAAAGGGAAACATCTATATTAAAAATCTCAGCTGAAATGCAAGGTTAGCTGGTCCTCAGCAGGGTCCAAAAACTGGGTACAGATCTCCTCAGGTATATTCAATTTTTCATGATGCTTTTCATTACAGTTGGGCGTTTGCTTGAATGACTTACACCAAATGCTCCTCTTTTCTTACCGAGACACAGTACTCTCTTATCCTCTTCTGGATGGTTGGCCTGATAACTGAAACTGTCAGGAAATTTTTGTTGGTTAAATTTTAACGCTATAAGCTTTCTGACATATGAAAGTAGAAAAGCCTCAATAAAGAAGGCTGAGAATACACCAATCCTATTACTGTCTGACCTACTAGTCTGTCTTTATATTTAGACTTTTTTTCATAGACTATTTCTAGTGGAATTACTTTACCTCACATTTTTTTGAACAAGAAACAAAACCAGATAATTCTAGTTATTTTAAAGGTTTAGATATCTAAACTTTTATAATTTACACTTAGATAGGATGGGTAATACAACTCAGAACTTTATTTATTTATTTGTTATTGCTGAGGAAGGTACTTCCTGAGCTAACATCTGTGCCAATCTTCCTCTATTTTGTATGTGGGTCATCGCCACAGCATGGCCACCAACGTGTGGTGTAGGCTCATGCCTGGGAAGCAAACCCAGGCCGCTGAAGTGGAGTGTGGCAAACTTAACCACTAGGCCATGGGCTTCCCCCTCAAAACATTTTGTGTAATGAAAAACAAATTCTGTGAAAATGCCACTTGATTTATTTAGTCTTGAATTTTGTGGCCTCCTATCCATGAATTAAACACAATGCAGTATTTTTATTAACAGTTCCCTGGCATCCTACAAGATCTACTGTGAATAATAAAAAGTAAAAAATGCTTTTCACACCAAGGAGCTCATAGTTCTGTAGGTGACACAGATTTTAGGCATGTTCTGCTTCAGAAGGTAAATCACAACAACCGTTAAACAATGGTATGTGATGATGATAGGTGTGTATTTTGAAGTTGTATTGAATTAAACTCCTAAATGAATGATGCAGGTGCTTAATGTGCTAACATAGAAAAGAAAACAAAAAATAAGTATAGATCAAAATTTTGAAGACAGCCTCTTTGTAGAAGTTGAACTCTTAATGGACTCTAAAGAAATGGCCTCCATGGAAAAGAGAAGGGAGAGGAAATAATAAGTATTAGAAATTGCTGTTCTTCTGTGAGCTTGTACACGGGTGAGCCAGAATCTATTCCTTTTCTACATACATTCACTCACTCACATGTGTGTAAATGGGGTGTGTGTGTGTGTGTGATTTCCTCTCTTAGTGCTTTGGTTTAGTTTTGCTTATGTCTGGATGATATGCTTCTGTATTTTTAATCTATTAAATATGAAATAAAATATTAATATGATATGCATCTCTTTTGAGGGAGCTGTGAGTGCTTTTTACTCCTAGACTTATATACCTGTTGCAGGTCCTCAAAAGAAAGGTTCTTCATAAGAACAAAGAATAATAAATTTGAGACTATTTTAAAAGACTTGTACTACTCCAAATACCACAGGTATCCCAAGCTGGGAAGTTATCTTCACAGAAGTAAAAGAGAAGAATACAAAACGTCTTCTCGAATTCACACTGTCTGACATGCATTGTATCTCATCCTCACATCCCAACAGGCCGGCATTTCTCTGTACCCATATCTAAATTTTGTGGCATCCTCGTGGCCTAAAGAGATTTATGCCTTAAAAAATTGTTTTATTTAGAGGCATGCATAAATTTAAAAGCATGGAAATTCATTATTTAATACTCTTCCCTCTGATGAAATCCTCTTTTAGTAGCTTTTGGATATTTCTTTAAAACATTATTTAATACAAAATAAGATGAAAGTGACAGGATATTTTCCAGATGAATAGAATGGATTATTTTCTTTCAACTCATATCAAAAAATTTCAGTAGCTTCTTAGTTTCTCAACTATATGTTGCATTTTAAAAATTATTTCAACTCTGTCTCTATTCCAAGCTCCTAACATAAACAATGGCCTTACTAGTCTCAAAGCTTATAATGATGTACATGGAAATGGAATCATTTTTATTGGCTTTCTTCCTCAGAGTTATCAATGTAGAAGTTCTTTTTCTTTAGTTTTATTGGAGCTTGGAGACCTCTGGGCTCATAACACTATGCATCCTTTTAATGAAAGAGATATATCACTTTTCCACATGTCAATCATGTCACAAAAATTACTTTGAGTTGCTAGAATAGTTGCCTAATTTGAGGAGATGAAAATCACCTGTCACTACTGACAGAATATAAAGCATTGAGGTCATGATAGTATGTTTTACTTATAAGGCAAATTGTCTAGCAATTTGTAGAAAGTTAACAAATTACTGAAAAAACTTTAATGACAAATTCTTGCTATTTTGATCATACCAAGGGGCAGCTTAAGGCATAGACTATCACAACCACATTTAAAACAAGCTGCTGGTTTCCTACTCTTAGATGATGATGGTCAGCTTGCTGGGGCAACTTTCATAAAAGAAATGTTTGTGTCCTCCCAAAATTCATATGTTGAAATCTAATCACTAATGTGATGGTGTTTTTAGGTAGGGCCTTTGGGAAGTAGTCAGGTCAGGAGAGTGGAATCTTCATGAACGGGATAAGTTTTCTTGGAAGAAGGGGCAAGAGAGCTAGCCCCTTCCTTTCTGTTCACAAGAGGATACAAGAAGGTGGCCTTCTGCAACCTGGAGGAGGGCTCTCACCAGAGCCCGACCACGCTGGCGCCATGAGCTCAGACTCCCAGCCTCTAGGACTGTGAACTACATTTCTGTTGTTGATAAGCCACCCAACTTATGGTATTTTATTATCACGGCCCAAGCTGATTAAGACAGCAGCCGACAAAAGCAAGTGTGCGCAGTAAAGGATTCGGTGTCATGACTCAATTGAGTCACAGTGTTGTGCTTTGCAATCATCTGTTTTCAACTAATTCAGAAATTGGGTAATAACTCTTTTCACCGAAAGAGGAGATTATTTATTCAGCAATCAGCTACGATGCAGAGAAACTGATTGCTAAGAAGAGAAGAACAGAATAAAAGACCTACCTGAGAGAAAAATGGTCATGGAACAGGACAACACATGTAGACAAAGCCATGTTTGGGTTAAGTGAGGCCAGGAGACACTGTGTGTTAGAAGGAAATAGATCTTATTTTCTAAGAGCTTGGGTTCTAGTGTTAGAGAGAAATGGGTTTAACTCCTGCTCAGACACTTACTAGATGTGTGACCTTGGGCAAAGTACTTAACTTCTTTGATCCTCAGTTTCCTCATCTGTAAAATGGATGGATATTATAATAAATCTGCCTTGGGAGTTGGGAAAATTAAATATATAATAATGAGGGAAAAATGTTCTTCATGGGCCAATGTGAAAAATGCATTAAGTGAATGGTAGCTTTAATGTTTATTATTAAAATAAACCTTAAGCATTTGAAGATTCAAAAGTTAAGAAAATAGTGTTTATTTTTTTCCAACAAATAGTGCTAAAGACTCTGAAACAATATTCAACAACATCATTGGCCCACTGCTGAATTACCCAGTTGACGGAATAAGCATGTGCCTAGGATGCCAAAAAAAAGAAACAGCACAAACAAAACAAAACAAAAATCAAAAGAAGGAGAAGATCAGAAAGGCTATAGAGCAGCTGCTTACCCTTTTCATGATGTAAGTTTTATGTCATACTTTAAAATAAAATCATATTATAAATTAGTCTATTGAAAAATATACTGGGAAAAAATAATATTTTTAATACTATGTCTTCCGAAGAATTTGGCTTCGAAAGGGATAAGAATAGCAGAAGACACCAAAAGGTATTCACAGAACCTAGAAGAAGAGAAAGTCAAACCAGATCAAAGTCTCTTATCACTAATCTTTAGTGAGAGGAAGAATGCCATCATCAGAAGCTCAGTCTAAAATAGCCACCACACGCCGTGTATGCATTTGGTTCGATTATGGAATGGTAAAAATAAGACCGTTCTCATTTTAGAGTAAACTTTCATTCATTCTCAATAGATTCTTTTATCATTTTTATAATATCTCAAGTTCAAGAACCCCCTCGATGTACACCTAATTCTTTTTGCCCAAGGCAGGCAATAAACAAACGACCTATTCAATTTAAACAATCTCATATTCTTTAGAATTCCTAAGTTTCATGAATTTATTTGCTGGTAAGAACCAAATTCTATGGGAGATAAAACTTTATAATTCAACAATTGTTTACATCTTAATGTGACTGAATTTAGAAGCTTCTGTAATGTAGAAAGAGTGGAGCATAGATGTGGATAACATAAGCAGGGGAAATGGAGACTCTTCTGGTAGGAAGGGCAGTGTCCCTAAAGAAGAGTGAAGGTAAAGAGGGAGATTGAAGGTACTTTACAATAATACCATAGGCCAGCCCTATCACTACTTTATTAATGCATCAGGCCTATATTTTTGAAATAGTATCTGCTATGTATTTCTTTTCTTAATAATCATTTTTCCAAGTTCTCCACCCTTTGAAACTTGTGCATTCATTTCATTAGAAGCAGGGTAGACAGAACCTAAAAAAAAAGTCAAAGTGTGCTTCATTTTTAAAAATAGGGCTTTGCAGGCCAGCCTCAGTGGCCTAGGAGTTAAGTTTGGCCTGCTCTGCTTCAGCGGCGGGGTTTGGTTCCCTGGCTCAGACCTACACTACTCGTCTGTCAGCAGCCATGCTCTGGCAGAGGCTCACATACAAAAAGAGGAAGACTGTCAACAGATGTTAGCTCAGGGAGAATCCTCCTCAGCAAAAAAAATAAAATACAATAGGGTTTTGCATGTACCCAAACTAAGGATCACTTTCACGTGCAAGAACCAAATCCTTGAGAGGAAAACAGGTTTTCAGATGTCCAAACTCTATGGAGGTTGACTATAGAGTAAATTATGATGGCAAAGTGGGACAGAAATCAGAGCATGACACAAAGAAGTGGCAAAAATGACCAAAGTAAGATAGATATGTGGGTACAGCATTTTTAGGCACAGAGGGCCCTGAAATGCTGTTTCTAGTTATCTGTGGCCCAAATGTAGCATGGGAGAAAACCAGATGATAGAGTGTCTTCCAGGTATCATCAGAAGAGTCTATAAACCAATGTTGCAATAAAACACACACACACACACACACACACACACACACACAAAGAAAGAAAGAAAAAAAGAGGAGTCTATTATGTCTATACTCAAAATATTTAATATCTGAACCCTTTCTACCACTTTCAATTTTACCTACCGGTTCAAGCCACTATCATCCCTCTCTGGGTTACTGCCATTGTTTCTTACTGTGAACACTCTCACTAGTTTCTCCCCCCATACATTCCATGCTGAATATCACCCACTTGGCTTCTGGTTTATTTTGTTTGTTTGCTGAGGAAGATTTGCCCTGAGCTAACATCTGTTGCCAATCTTCCTCTTTTTGCTTGAGGAAGATTCGCCCTGAGCTAACATCCATTACCAGTCTTCCTCTATTTTGTTTGTGGGTCGCTGCCACAGCATGGCTGCTGACAAGTGGCATAGGTCTGCATCCAGGAACTGAACCCAGGCTGCTGAAGCAGAGTGTGCCAAACTTAGCCACTAGGCCACCGGGTGGCTTCTGCTAAAGGTAAGTCATATTGGTCACTCCTCTGCTCAAAACTCTCCAATGGTACCCCATTTATCTCAGAGTAAATCTGAAGTCTTGAGTTTACTAACATATTTCCAGTGACTTGAACAGTGCCTGGGACCTACTAGGAAGTCACTAAATATTTGTTGGATGAGTTAAGAATGAATAAATAAATTCCTATCTCATTCAAAGGAAAAGCTAAGGTCTTATTGGTTGGCTACGAGCCTTTAAAGTTCTGCTCCCTACAGCCCCATTTCATCTCTAACCTCTCTCTTTCTCCCTCTGGCTAGACAGAGCATTCCCCAAACTCAGCAGGCACACTCTTGCCTCAAGATGGGAAGTCCGGCCATTCCTTCTGCCTGAAATGCTCTTCCCCAAGATAGCTGTGTGACTCCCTTGCTATCTGTTTTTGCTAAAGGCTTCGTGAATCCTTCCCTGACCATCTTATTTAAAATTATAATACCCATACATCCCTCTTTTCTATTTTATTTTCTACATAATACTTATCATTATGTAATATGCTATGTATTTTACTTTTTAATAAATCACCCCCCCGAATGTAAGTGTGAGGATAGTGCATATTTTCATCTCATTTATTCATTCCTTTTCTCCTCATTCATAGAACAGTGGTGTCTGGTACATAGTACGCACTCAAAAAGCATGTTTTGATTTATTGAGCGAATCAATTAGTCATGTGCTGCATAACGACATTTTGGTCAATGATGGACCACATATACCAAGGCAGCCCCATAAGATCAGTACCATATAGCCTAGGTGTGTAGTAGGCTATACCATCTAGGTTTGTGTCGGTACACTGTATGATGTTCGCACAATGACAAATTTTTCAGAACCTATCCCTATCGTTAAGTGTCACATGACTGCAATAATATGAAGAAGGCTTAGTTTGAGTCACTAAGGAGCAAAGGATGGAAAAGAATAAATTAGGAACTCCACAAGATAAAATGGAAATAAATACACTCAGATATTACTCCTAAAGTTGCCACTAATGAACTATGTCATCTTAAAATTCTTCTCATACCTCCTCTTTTTTAATTTCAATGCCTCATCTACAAGAAAAAGGTAAGATGTTCTATATTTTTTTATTTCATGACAGATTCTATAATCCATTATCTGTTCTCATTCCAGAATATAGATCTTTATAATTATTAAAGTCTTTATGTATCTAATAACTACATACAATGTAGCATATTTTTTCAGGTTTTTCCCCCAACTATAAACAATTACCAAAGAGAAATTAATAAATTTTGCTGTTAGGCTTTCCGAAGTAATGATGACAAGAAAGAGAAAAATACCATTCCACACCACATGCAGCTGAAATTTATCAGAAAAAAATATATATATATAAGGCAATCTCCTCCTCCAGGCACTTTTCCCCAGCTGGTCTAAGGACGTACATCATCATAGCTTCTAAATTTTAATTTACAGGGAACAAATCTGGTAGTTTTATAGGCCCCTGACCATTGCAAAATCGCTGATTGCAAGGCCTGTCTCCTCAGAAACTAATCAAAAGGTGACACATTCTGTTAACTTCCTATTATACATTCATAACATCATCTTTCAATTCAATGTCATAAAGAATTTATGTAGGACATTAATCATGCAAGACCACTAAATTGTTCTCATTTCAGCGATAATTGTTTACTCCCATAAATGGTTTGTGTTGAGTTCCAACAATTCAACTGAATAAAATATATTTCCTCCTCACCTGGGATGGGAAAGAAAATTAACCTATAGAGAGGAAACAACACATTGAATGTATAATATGATCAGTAGAAAAACTCAAATTTTGTAGAGCTCTTCTCTTTTTAATCACAAAGACCAATGGCACTGAGGATAATTCTGTGGCCTCCAATAAAAGAAATCTTGAAAAACAGAAGGAAACAAAACAGCAACAAAGCCATGTATAATCAGTGAACATACAAAAATGAACCCTCTTTAATACCTACATGATGTTGTTGACTCTGAAATCAGCTAAAGTATCTTCTAAATAAAACTCAATACACCTTGCTAGTTAAGGGAGCTAAACCTAATCAAAGGGGTGTCAATCATTTGCTGGGAACAAAAGAAAAGAAATCTAATGGTAAATTAATTCACTAATGCCTGGTGAAATGTGCATGAGAACCGCAAGTCTTACAATCTGACTTCTAACCCTAGGTCTACTAATGCTTCTGTAACCTTGAGATTGACACCTAAATGCCTGTCTCAGTTTTCTCATGTGGAGAATGACAGGGCTGGACTCCATCATCTCGTGGGTTTGTCCTAACATCAACATTTTATCAGTCTATAGGGAAACTCAGGTAATCAAAACTTTGCTTAAAAAATAAAAAAACATGATTTGTCATCTGTTTTTAGATTTCCCCACTGCCTACTGAATAGAATAAGAATAGAATCAATTTGAGATAGCCCTTTCAGCCCAAGGGTGCCATAACTAATGGCACCATCTATTCCTGCTTTCTAAACGGAACCCTACTATATATATTTTTTCTGTGGTAAAGTGTCTACTTTATGAGCATAATAAATAGCAATTGCCCTTTAATGGCAACTTTAGCTGTGACCATTATGGCACAATTTAAGTGCTTAAAAACACTAATGGGAATGATACAATGTTAATTATACCAAGGATATGAAGGCTGTACACAAAAACTCCTGCAAAATTAAGTAAAACCCTGGCTTATTTTAATTATAGTCTGTCTGGAAGAGATAAGAGAAATTAAGCACCCCTTTTTTTTGTGCATCACTAACATAATAGCACTATTTGCCCACATTGGTTGAGAAAACATTGTAAGTGACTCAGAAAAGTGGGATTCTGAAATAAAAGAATTTTTTTTTTCATTTTAAAGGAGAAAGAAAAAAAACGATGAATTATTTACATAGAAAATGCATCTTTACTTGAAACAATGCTGACTTTCTTTCCTCTAAGCTTAAGGTAACCCACTTTTAAAGAGCTCATTCATTAAATTGTCAGACACAAATTTATATCATGAGAGTTTCTTTTAAACATTTTTTATAATCTATTTAGAAGAAATATATTTAAAAAATGAAACCATGAAGACTCTCCTTTATTTTATCATTTATGGAGAAATTAAGGGTTTTTTTTATTAATAATGGCAATTTGAAGTATTTTTGTTTCTTTCCAAAATATCTACCTCTGACTCTCTCTTCTTTTTCTTTCATTCATTCATTGAATGCCTTCTGTGTCTTAATACTGGGCATAAAAAAAAAATGGGTAAAATAATCTTGCTTCCCTTAAGGGGTTTATAGTCTAGCAGAGACTATACTTGTAAAAATAAAATAACAGTTCATGTTTTTACCTTAGCATCTGTTATTGGATGACTATTTTTCTCTCTGTCTACCCACTTCATTTTTTCTATCAAATTCTCTTGCTTTCCTCATTATAAATTGATTTATATAGATCCCTAACTGAATTGAACTGGGGTAGTAGAGATCAAGTTATTGATTTATCTGATTTTAATAATTTGTTAGAAATAAGAACCTCATAAGTTTTCAAGAAAACCCTCTGCTGGAAAGCCTGGTACATTTCAAAGTGCTAGCATTTTAAAATTGAGGCAAACGACATCTCATAAATTATGAAAACAATTTGGTGACAGCCTACAATTTTCAATATACACATTATTTTAACAGATCATAAACCAAGTAAACTAGCATGAGGATAAGAAAAATCCACTCTTTTTAAATAAATGACAGTCTTAACCGACTGAAATAATTTAATTCTATTGAAAAGTCTCCCATAATCTCTAAATTATAGGTATTTATAGGTTAGCCCAAATAGGTATGGCAAGTATCTAGGTACTTAAAAATTGTCATCCTCACCTTAAATCATTTATTATCTATAACAGACTTTCTAATTTGACAATATATCCAGTTTCAAGTGACCTACAGGGCATATGTCAAATACAGGCCTTGGAAGGTTATTTGTCATTTCAGCAATGCCACTTTTATAGTATTGGGGTAGTTTCCATGATATTTAATCTGTGTTCTCTTTGAAAAACAACTGTGTCACTACCCTTAAGTACATGTTTCCAAATATAGGACACTTGGCACACTCTGTTTTTTTAATATATGTAGATCCTCTCCTGCTGCCAAGTCAAACTAAACACAATGAGGGTTTATACACAAATCGAAAGGTTCCATTGTCATCCCTTATGATTGTCTTCTGAAATTTCTGTGTGCTATCTTTGAAAAATCAAAATCTATTAGTAAAACTTTAAACCTGGACATAATTTTTCATGCTCTTCAGACTTTTATAAGATTTTTCCCTGCCATGTGAAGATACACACACACACACAAAGAAAATTCACTAATAATTTTCTCCCCATTTTCATTCATAGGCTTGAAGTTGATATTTTCCAGATTGTACTTTCCTGGTAAACAACTCTGCTTCCGATTATATTTCTTTTGCTACTTGCCTGTTTTTTCCTCATACTAAATGTCATCACTGTAGTCATCCATCTTATATTTTCAGCCTCTTGACTGATAACTATAGCATTTCCTATTTAGCATTGCCAGCATTTCTCACTCAGGTTATTTATCCCTTTATTATATGGTTAATCTATAGGAACATTCTTCCCTTCACCAGAAAATAGATTTAAAAATAAGCAACTTAGAGAAAGCATCAAGGATAGAAAGAAGGGTAAGATGATGAGAGAATGTGGAAGACACACAGGAATGGAAAGTGTTGGGGAGTGGAAAACCAGAGTGACGGAGGTCTACAGAGGAGAGAAAATGATAGATCTCAGGAGCTTGAGATGCAGTCGTGGAGATGGTAGGTGGCTTACCTGAACTCTCTATATGACCTTGGGCCAGCCACTGAACTTCTGTGGCATTGTTCCTTCATGTCTCAAACAAAGAGTTCAGTACTCTTGGAGGATATTCCCAGAAGAAACAAAGGTTTTCTTTTGTTTAGAAAGGTAGAAAATTTAAAGCATGTTCAATTATTAGAAGATTGGAGAAAAAGATATAAAATTGAAGATAAAATGGGAAAGTGATTTAAAAGCCTGGACTTTATTCTATAAGCAATTGGTAGTCATCAAAAATTATTTATAGATGTAAAATTTTGATCATTTAGTCTTCTCCTTCTTTAGTTAGGCATATCACACAAATACACACACACAATTACACAGGATACAATTATGGTAGAATTAACGTAGTATTATCTCTCAAAGTTCTGTAGAGGCTAGAAAAATTTTGAGTGCTTGAAATTGGTCCACTAGCTGTAGGCTAGGTCCAGAACAAAGAAAGATGATAGGTAGATAGATAGATAGATAGATAGATAGATAGATAGATAGATAGATAGATAGATAATTACATAAGAGAAACCAAGATGTAGCCAAAAAATCTAGGATTTGGCCCCTTAGATTTACTTCTATCTTCTGAGAGAGCAAAGCAATGGAGATATGGCCTCTAGTCATCATTGGGAATTATCCAATTTAGTTTGTATCAGAATAAAAAGAGGAGACAGAGATTCATGGCAGGAGAAAGACAACACTAGATAATCAGTTCTTGCAAGTCACTAGTTCTACTTATGCTAATAAGTAGTGTAGTAAGTGCAGCATAGGTAGCTGAATTGCCCCAGCTAAATGGAAATAGGCATCCACTAGAATCTTAGTCCAATATTCCACAAAGGTAAATTATTTGTTTAAACATATAGTTTCTTTTGGGTTGTTGGTACCAGAGTGACTTTTTGCTTATTATTCTTGAACTTGAAAACACTGCATAACTCTCAATACTTTTAGAACTCTTTTATGAACAAGAAAAGAGCTTATTTGATTGTATTTTTAAATTTGAAATTTCACTTCTCAAATTAATTTAATTTTTACAAATATTGCCTTGATTCTCCTTTCTGGTCAGATATATTCTATTAAACAGAAGAGAAACAGAGAGCCATAGACAGACGCAGGCCAACATTTGGAGTTAGGAAATAAGCAGTGGCATGAATAATTCCAAAACATTGGGTAATTACAAGGAAAATTCCATTTGGCTCTTGAATACACACAATGAGTTGGAGAGAATAGATTTACTTTTCTAATTACTCTATGTTGTACCTGGGCCAAGATTGAAATTATTTTACATACCGTGGGCAGCCACCAACTGTTGGAGGTGAGGCGGGACATATAAACATACTGGATGTAGAGGGAAAAACATTTTTTTTACATGTGATCCACAATGTTAGATGCCATTCTTAGATCTGTGTCTGCATTATGCCAAAACTGGTCAATTTCTTCAATTCAGATGAGGAATTAAACAAAATTCTCAAAAAAAAAAAAAAGAAAATCAAGTTGATTTTTTTATACTGAATTAATCACTTCAACCAAAACAGATAACTTCAAAGCCACTTGCAGATGAAGATATAGTCAAAGTAAGAGCAAATTATATTGCCAAGCGGCTTATAAACATTTATAATTTTTCCTATTCTATAAATAAAAAATTAAAAAATGATTTGTACCACATTTGTAATAACTCTGGATAAGGTGATGCAAAGGTCGAAAGATGGAATGTTTTTAAAGGTCAATGTCAAAGGAAAAATGCAGATAAAGAAGGCAAGGAAAAAAAGAACAGATACATTAAGCTACCATCTCTCCAGCATTTATTATGCTGAGTATGATGTTGTCTATAGTCACTTTATTATAACCCTCAAAACAAATCCCAAATGAGGGTATATTATTACTGCTATTTTCCCAATGAGGAATATGAGGCTTGCACAGTTTGGGAAACTTATCTTAAACAAGATACTGAGTTAGTAAGTAAAACCTTTCTAACTTGGACTCAGATAAGTCTGTTCTAAAACCTTGCTTCCTCTGTTCCTGTCTTCTTAACAAAAAAAAAGGAAAAAAAAATGCAATGTTTTCTATAGTATGGGGGGACTCACCTTATCAGAAATAGAGCAGTTCAGATCCGAAAGGTTACATTCTGAAGCTAAAAATCAAAAGGATCCTTAAAAGGTAATAGACTTTACTTATTTATTTTAAAAGATGTGGGCTGCTTGCATCCTGTAATGCAGAATTTTCTTGGGATTGTTTGATTTATATGAGTTTTACATGAAAAAAGCAGGGGTTAAAAGGAGAACTAGAGTCTCTAGGGTCCCATGGCAGAACAGGCCTGGACTAATATCCAGGTCACGTTATCAGTGTGGACCTGGGTTTCCTCCAGAGTAAAAGAAGTTGGACTGAATGACTTTTAGGACTCTTCCCAGCTGTAAATGGCAGTCAATGTAAGCATCCTGCTCCTCAACCCTATATTCTTCACACAACTCTAGCCTTTTTATCATTATATGAACATAAATCCCTCTGATGTGCTGGTGACCCCCGATCCGGTTCACTGAGAGTTAATCAGAACAGACATGTAATAGAGAAAGAGAAGCAACCGTTTCTAGTTTCTCTGCTGTCACCCAACATGGAGAGGGGCTATAGATGTATTTATATTGTGATTACAAGGGCTAAAGGATCTCCATTTGGATCAGTACTCTGGGTCTGTTCTTATGCTTTTGGGCTGAGCTACTTACTTTGGGGATATAAGATTCTTTTATTATTATGTTTTTAATTTTTAATTTTTATTGATATCTTAATAGTTTAAAATATTGTGGGGTTTTCGTTGTACATTGTTATTTGTCCATCACCATATGGATGCATTCCTTCACCCCTCGTGCCGACCCCCACCCCCACCCCCCTTCCCCCTGGTAACCACCAACCAGTTCTCTCTGGCCCTGGGCTAACATCCATGCCCATCTTCCTCTACTTTATACGGGACGCTGCCACAGCATGGCTGACAAGCATCTGTCCACGCCCGGGATCCGAACCTGCAAACCCCGGGCCACCGAAGCAGAGCGCCCAACTTAATCTCTATGCCACTGGGCAGGACTCTATAAGTTTCTTGATTCTCCCTCCTTCATTCAAATTGCATTGATCTTGTCAATGCATCAGAATCCTGGGAAAAGGGAAGGACTGATCCAGATCAGAGGTATTAGCCCCTAAGCCAGAAAGTTTAAGGGGGAAAAAAGAATCTTAAACAAAAACACATACTTTACAACTCGCTTCCTTTCCTTTCTCTCTCTGTTTCTGTTTCTGTCTTATAGCTCTTCTAACAAGGGGATGAAGTCCATGTTTGCCGTTTTGGCAGTTTCTAACATCCTAACGTGCAAATTCCCTAGTTCATAAAATGAGAAAGGTAAAATCTGGGACATTTTGCATTTTTATGTAGGTTACAATGGTAGTTGTTTCTTTTGAGACGTCAAGCTGGTCTACTAACCTTATCCCCTGACTGCAGTGTATTTATCCACCTTTGACTCTCCATCTTGTTTTGCTTTGTAGCTGCAGCCAGAGAATTTCGGAAGACTTCTTACATTTTAATTCATTCTTAAAACGAACAGATCCTTCTTTATACCTGTGCAAACATCTTTAATCTAGATCAGGGACCAGCAAACTTTTTCTATAAAGGGACAAATAGTAAATATTGTCCTTTTTGTAGGCCATACTGTCTCTGCTGCAACTATTTAAGTCATCTTTTGTAGTGTTAAAGCAGCCATAAACATGTTGTAAACAACGGGTGTGGCTGCGTTCCAATAAAACTTTATTTACAAAAACCATGCCACAGATCAGATTTACCAATGGATTGTAGTTTGATGGTCTCGATCTAAATCCTTGGATTTCTGACCATACATTCATGTCATATCTTCAAGTATCAAACTATCATTATATGTTGAACATAATGGATATGCAATAAGGTTTTGGAAACCTCTTACTTCTGTCTGGGTTGTTCTTTCTTTGATTTACAGTGATATCCTACTCAACTTTCTGAGTCCAGATCAAATTTTATCTCCCCTGGGGAGTTTTTCCAATCCCTTCCCATGTCCACCCTCAACTTATAAGTCAGTTACTCCTTCTTTATACAGCTATCGCTTAAATATATTTCACATTGTGTATATGATGAATTTATATGTCTTTCTACTTCATCGAATTGTAGGTTTTTGAGAGAAGGATAAACTGTTATTCATCTTTGCTCCCTATGGACAAGGACTGACTTTAGCTCCCAAGTAAATATTCACTAAGTGCTTTTTCAACAATATGCATTAAGGAGTTTAAATTTGTTATTTTTCACTTTATAAGAGAATTTGATCTTTTTTGAATTCAAAGAGAACATGATGACATAAAGACTATTTATTTACTTTTTAAAAAAGGTAACATTTAGATAAGATGTGGACTGATACCATAAAGCCATAGAATATATTTGCTTTTTTAACAAATAGGAAATTTGAAGACGTCAGATCATCATATGATCTTGGATAAAAGACTGCCTTTCACAGCTTGCCTTGCAGGTAGGTGCTGCCATGTGACTAATTTCTGGCCCATAATATATGAATAAAAAATGTTGTGTGGAACTTCCAGAGAAGCTTCTTAAAGAGACTTGACCCAGCTGGGAGGAGCACCCTTTGGACTTTCCTGCCTTCCTCTTTCTTTCTTTCTGGAATGCATAAATCATGAGTCAACCCCACGTGGACATTTTGGAGCAGAAATACAAAAGGTACCTGGGTCCTTGATGACAAGTTGGCACTTCTGTGCCTCTTGTGGACTGCTTTCCTCCCCAATTTTTTTATGTACCACTATTATTTCTGGCCTCTATTACAGAAGCCTATCTGATACTATCTAACTGATACAGTTCTATATACTCCATATAACGTTAAGTAATTTCAGTGTATTCTAAACCTTACGCCAAAGTATCTTTGCCAAATATAGAAACAAAAGAGAACACCCCCATGATTGATAAAGAACATAAGAAAAAAAGAGAACTCACTCTCCTTGGAATGATAAAGAAGATAAACATCAGGACTTTCCAAAATGATAGTGACTTTTTATAAAATATAATATTAAAGATTATTTTAATCTAAAATGAGATGCAAAATGTGCACTTGGTCCTTTCCTGTCTCTCTCATAAAACTGTTTTCCATTTCAGGCAAAAATTCGGGATATTTGCTATGGCGGGAGAACAAAATACACGTAGATTGTATAAAACCACTTAGGCGTTAGCCTGTTTTGACTCTTGGTTCTGTATTTTGGGAAGATATATGATTGTTGACGCTTTTGTGACTCAGTTTTTTTCAGAAGGTTGACCATGACAAGGGGAAAAGAGTACCCACTGTGGAGAGCAGGGTAGACAAGTGATTTTAAGTCTAGAGCAAAGCCAGACCACCCGAGCCTGCATCCTGGATGTGTCACTCTAACTCTACACACTTTAGCAAGTTACTTAAGCTCCTGGTGACTTCAACTTTCTTCTCTATAAATCAGGAATGATAGTATCCACCCCATTTGGTTCTGTGATGATAAAATGGATTCACAAATATAAAATACTTAAGAATAGTAAACACCATGTTACTTTTAGCTATTTTTCTTTGCCCCCATTTGGATTTGAGCAGGAATCCGTACCCTGCCACTTGCCAGCTATGTGACACAGGGAGAGTCACTTAAGCTCTGAAAGCTCAACTTTTTTTTATCTCTAAGATGAAGAAATATCAACCTATTAGTGCTATTGTGATGACTGATTAAGATACATGTAAAGCCACTGGCTCAGTGCCTTGCCCATGGTAAGCACTTAACAGATTGTCATCCCTTTACTTTCTCTTTTCCTCTTAGTTACTACTAATCTTTTCGCCCCCTAAATCTCTAAATAGGCAACTATATTGCTAGAATGAGGTGTAATTCACTCAATGGGCAAATGCATTCTTTATACACATTTACACATATGTATGTACACAGATAAAAACATTTAAATATATATGTTATGTGCACTCGTGTCCATCAATAAACATTGCACTTGCCAATCACAATGTGTGAATATTTTATTATAGATACATTGAAGATAATATACAGGAAAGCTCCATATATACAGAAATATATGTCACGTACCTAAACCTATTTCTCATTGATTACTGCCTAGTTAAAAGTTAAACACATAATCTTACTGAAAAGTGATCCTATATTTTTCATCTCCGTTTCTTAACTTTGTAAGAAACTCTCGGTCCTTTTAGAGCAACACTCCCTTTTAAAGTAAGGAGAGAAAGCCTGAACTTGACTTGGAAATTAAGCAATAAGCCATCTGCCTAATTACCTGCAGGGACTTGCAAACCATTCCAGAATATCATTTTGTCTGAGACGCTTTCCTTCTAACAACATTTATATTTCTTATGAAGAGTGTTTTTAGGTCACAATATCTGTCAAATTACAGAAAATTGAGTCTCAGTTCCATCTCTGAAAAGAAAGGAATGGAAAATATGATCTCCCAGGTCTTTTCTAGTTATAATTTTCTATGATTTTATGATTCTCTGGAGATTTGTTTCACTAGAAATGATTGGCAGAGAGTGAAAGAAGAAAGGAGAGTGCAGAAGAGAACACGAGTAAATTTTAAAGTGGAGGGAGAGCCAAGTTCACAACCCACTGGCACATTGAGGAAAACCTTATAGTGCATCCTATCACTTTATTGTTACCACCTCTCCAATAAGAAAAGGAAATCTACCACTGAATATGAGAATGTGCTTTGGGTCACATTTTGAACTTCAAATTTACTAATGCAATTTTTGGAAGCTTCTGAAAGCTGTGGGAAGGTCATAAGAAGGAGGGTACTCACTCTTTGCACCTGTGTAGATTCATTCTTGTATGAGCAATGAGGGGTGTGGGCTTGGAGGTAGGATGGGAGGACAGGACACTTTTGAGGCACCCGGTAGAGTAATGAGAGAGCCTTCCCACAGCTCTCTGTTGCTGATAGAGTCTCAGATATTCCTATCATGAAGCATGCATCATCAGCCCAAATCAGGATCGTAAAATATCCACTCCTCACTTTATGTAAATTGCACAGAATAAAATTCTGACTCTTAGGTATGTAATGCTGTTAAAGTTTCAAACCTATTGCAGGGAAAACTCCAAATAAACCTACATCTATTAGGTGTCTAAATCTAGCTTTTCACCTCTGACTTTCTCAGCAACTTTATGTATTTTTGACTTTTCACTTCCTTCAATGCCTTGGGCTCTCAGTACCGCGTGCCACCAGCCGATATAAAACCTGTAAGTGAAGCTGAGAGGAAATTGGACATAAATGAATAATCAAGAAACTGCACATGTTCCTTTGAAGACATTTCAGTTTTTCTACAAGTGACAGTTGGAGCAAATTGTGTTCATTGCAAAAGAGAAGGAAATGAGTGTTTGACAGAGAGTGGGTTACCCATTCAGTCGTTAACTCATTGTAGGGTTCAACCACATTATGGACAAAACTTGTTTCTCGTTCATTGTATTCCCAACACATAACACAATGTCTGACACAGGAGAGATGTGTAATACATATTTTTAGCTGTTGTCAAGTAAAGGAACAAAGAAAAGCTTAGGCTTTATGTGCAAATGTACACTATGGAGAACAAGAACAACATGTACACATTTGGTCAGATAAATTTAAAACTCCCAGTACCCAGCTTTGTTTTGAAAAAAGAAGTATTATTTTTGTTTTTTGTTTGGTGATGGCTTGGAAACAAAGGAAATATATTTAGGAATAAATAATACATACACCAATTTCTTAACGTCAAAATAGACTCAAGAGTATGGAAACAAATCAAATGAACTCAAAGCATCATTTTTTCCCTTTCGTCTGAATACTTTGTTAAATTGCAAAGATTGTTGAGCAATAGAAAGTCACAGAGGGGGAAAGTGAGAAGGTATGAAGAAAGCAAATTTAAAATTGGGTTAAAAGAAAAAACTATAATCAGCCACAAATTAAGGAAAACCACTTATTTGAACATTTCAGATTAGAAATAGTTGATATCACAGAACACAGACTAGCTATTAAAGTGTTTATTATTGCACAACAGAGGGTCAGGGAGAGAGGACTAGCACAGTGAAAGGGCAATTCTGTAATGAGTTAGAAATGCACTAGCCATAAGAAGAGAGAGAAAAGGTTGAATTTAAGTGCTTTTTATCCCTATCACTTTCTTAGGCAAAATAATAACATCTCCTCTGACTTGTATGTGTCTCAAACTAAGGGCTCATCTGTGCCGTCGTTAATCAGAAATTGCCAATGAATAACACCAAGGAAAAGAGGAAGAAAAGGAAGATTAATAGTCCATGCCCATAGTCACCTGTGCTCTGGGTTTTCTCAGTAATAAGCAAAACCAAATTTAAAATGTTCCCTTCATGAGGGAGAATACTGTCCTTAAGTCAATCTGATGGCTGGAGAAACTGAGTTGGAGGTAAGACTTCAGGGAAAATTGACATTTGGAAGAGCCTTAGGTGGGGTTACAGAAAAAGAAATGACTTACGAAGGAAAAAATGGATCCTCCAAAGGCATCAACAACAATCATCTCTGATATTTCGATAATAGAGATTAAAAGGCCAAGGATAACATTTCTTCAACAATACACTTATTCAATATCTTCATTTCTACCATTTTGATAAATAATTTTTTCTGAATGAATATTGGTTGGGATAATGAAGAATATGTTGACACACTAACGAAAGACAATTACTGGGCTTTTCTGCAGGCCTAGCTGAATGAATGACAATTCTCAGCTGCTCTGTAAATTTTACCGATTTATTCTCAGGCCTGGGATGACATCTTAACCAATGCTTAAGGTTCGAGGAGGTAAGAAAGGTTGAGGTAAGCACATGGCAACAGGAGAGAGTCTTAACTGGCCTGACTGAGTGCCCGTAAAACTGGGAGAGAATCTTGGACCAAATCTGACCAAACTTCTAGATGTAACTCCCAGTTTATAGAAAATAAGGAAAACAGAGGAACTTGTTAAATGATACCGTGGGGATGAAATGATCAAAATGTGGAGTGAGGGCAATAACATGACAAATGCCACAATTTTGTCAACAAATAAAATTAAAAAAAGAGGGAACAGTGGTCAATAGATTAAAAGAGACAGTGAAATGCCAAGAAAATGCAATGAGTAAACCCTACTAGATACTAATTCGAATAAATCAGTTCTAATAAAACATTCGTGAGACATTTGAAGAAATTTCAACACTAGGTATTTGATTACATTAAGAAACAATTGCTGATCTTTTTAGGAGTATTAACCATATTACGGCTATGTTTCAAAATGTAATTACATTCTGAAATTTTTAAGGATGGAATGATATAATGCCTAGGAATTGTTTCAACATTACTGAAAAGGGAGCTCAAGTGGGTCAGGTTACAGATGAAATAAGCTTAGCACAGTTTGATCTTTGTTTATGCTAGGTAATGGGTACATGGTGTTCCTTACACTAATCCCTCTATTTTTTTTTTTTACATTTTGAAATTTTTCAAATTAAAAAAAAATTCAAAGTCAGTGAGAGCTATAAAGATGAAATTAAATAATAAAATAATTCACTCCATGACATATAAAATTATAGTCAAATATTTGATCTCTGCTTAACTTTTCTAGTGTTCCCATTTTAAATAGTGCACAATAACTTGACCTTTTATTACTTCATTTTGAGAAAGGCAAAGTTTGAGGATGGAAAACAGGAGAGTGGGGCAATCAGAGTTCAAAAAGAAGTTAAAATCGTGGAGCCTGCCTCCCCACTATGTACCTTCAATTTCTCTTAATATAAAATTCATAGTTCTCATGATGGCTTACAAAGACTCATTATATACACCTAGTCACTGCTCAAATTGTCAGAGATCATCCTGCTCATCCTTTCTAAAGTGGTAGCACCATTACTCTCAAATCCTTTGTCAGGCTTTATTTTTCCCCATTGCACTTATTCCTAAATTAAATTACATTGTGTATTTCTATATTCATTGGTTTTCTTATTCTCCCTCTAGAGAGTAATATTCATGATGACAGTATTTTGCTTTGTTTGTGGCTCTAACACAAGCGTTTAGAACAAGGGTTAGCTCATATTGGGTACTGAATAAAGACTTCCTGAAAATGAATTCTGAAATCCAAACCTAAGTATTCATGACAGATAGTTACGTGGGCTTTGCTAGAATAATTTTTGTGAGGGGAGCTCACAACTTCATGAAGTGTGCATTCCATTGCTGGACAGCAGCAGTTCTTGGAAAGGGTTGCCACCTATATTAGGCTGAATGTTTCTTGTTCTACTTTTCACTCATTGCTTTAAATTCTTCCTTCAGGTGCTATGTGAACATGCGACCATCTGCCATTGAATGAGGATGAGCTCCTTGCCTCAGTGAAAGCTTTGCCAAGAGTATCTTCTTGCTTAGAGTGTCAGGACTGCATATTAGTGTTTATCTGGGACCCATAAGCAGTTATCACCCAAGGTCAAGCTGCCATCCTGGAGCGCTGCCAAAACCAGGTCTGGTGTCCATTGAATCTCTGCCTCTTTCTCTCTCTCTGTCACCATCCAGGATGGGTAGAATTTTTCTGCAAACTCTTGAAATGGAATGGGTATGACTGACTCTCATTTCTCAGAGAGTAGAGCTCTCTACCACTGAAAGTCAGCTGTTCTAACAAAACAAGCCCTAAGATGACACCACTTCAACCCACCTCTTGTTTTTTGAGAAAAGCCATCCTTAATCGACAAAGGCAACTTAGCCCCTATGGGTAACAAAGGTAACTTCCTAATACTAATCTCATTAGAGGCAGAAATAAAACACAACAAAACCCCAATTCATCATATGGACTTGGTATATGACTTCAATATAGGCCTTACTAGAAAAACTAAAACTTGTTCATATTCACATCTCCTCATATCCATTGTATAGAAAAGGGTCATTTGGCCCCATGGGTGAAGAATCCAGACAGGACCAAGGTTAGAAATCTGCCACTAACTTACTATGTTAGTGAAATCAGAGCTGTGTAATAAACAGAAATTCATATAGAGAGTTCATACCAACAATACATTGTGGAAAGAAATATAGATGTGTTTTGATTTTTAATGAATTTTGAGGATGTTTGGAACTTTCCAGAATGTTGGGGGGAATGCTACAACATTGAGTTTTTTGAATGGTGGTAGGATAGATTTGTTTTACCAACTCGTTGAATAAGAAAAATGTATGTCAACCCAAGGGTGCCCTGGGATTACTACATTTGTATTAAAATAAATAGATTAATGATTATTTGAATATTTTTAAAGCATAGATATGCACATTCCACCAACTAGCTGATGTTTCTTAAAAGAAATTTATTAACAATTTTTCGTTAGTAAAGCAGACAAATTTCCATTGTCACATGGATGAGGAAAGGAAAAACAAAATAGAATTTTGAGTAGCACCAAATTGTTTCAGGAAATGTACTATGTATTTAATTTTGATTTTTTTTTCACAACAGCTCCAAAATAGTTATACAATCTCTATTTTACAAATAAGAAAACCTCAACTGAGCAATGCAACTTGTCAATAGTCACACAAATAAATAAACATATGCAAAACACTGAAAATCCATGAAGAAGAAGACATCCCAGGGAGGGTCCACTACACAACCCTTTGTAAATCGTTTCTTCTGGAATGCTCTGTGCTATTGAAGGATTGAAATATATATGTGCCCACGACTTTGAATTCCTTTGAAGGAGAGAGATTAGAGAGTTGCCCTTCTAGAATAGGAGGCCTCTGGAGGAGAATGGTAAAGGGAATATATTCTAGACCCAGACTACAATTCTGTTTCCACCACATACTAGGTCTGTGACCTTGGCGAGTTACTGTACACTAAATAAGTAACAGTTTCTCCTTTTGTGAAATATGGATAATAATAGTACTTGTCTCATAGGGTTATCATGAGGATTACATAAATTAATATATGAAAAACACTTTAATAGTGCCTGGTAGGTATTAAGTGCTATTTAAGTGTTAGTCGCTATTATTAGTTGCTATTATTATTATTAACGTTCTTTTATGGCTGGATCCAAAGAAGATTCCCTTCTAATAGAATGAAAAGGCATTCTTCGTAAAGGAAACTTCTGTCTTCCAGTTCTGGCAAGTTTTAAATTTAACATTTTCTGTCTCCAAACACTAGATTCTTCTTTGGAAATCAAATAATATGTTTATTTTATTAATAAATGCTTTTATTATAAAGAACTTTTTTAGCTCATGTGTAGTAAAACATCAAGGGTTATATGGCTAGGGTAATCATTTAAAATAACAAAATCTAATCCAATTTCACAAATAAACTCACACTAATTGTGTTATTTGTATTTACATTTTCTGGACATTTAAAATTTAATTATCTTCATGGTACTTGAAACAGGATTCTAATTCCATGAAAATAATTCTCTCTTCTGATATAAAACACTTGTCTATTTAATTTAAGCACTTTACACAATTTTTTATTTATGTTGATTTGTAATTATCTGTTAATTTATTATTTAGTAAAAGTCATGTTAACATATAATCCAAGATTTAGTCCAAAGCAAATCATCTACATTGTTAAATTGTTTGTTAAAAATTGATATTAATATTTCCCTGACACCAGACTCAAGTTTGAAATTCATATCCTTTAAAAAAAGTTTGTAAATCTTAATATCATAACTCTTATTAGTATGTTCTTGACTAATATTACCAAAAATTAAAGTAGATCAGCAAATTTCTTAATTTTAGATAATATTGTAAATTACCAACATATTCAGTTTTACATCAACTCCTCACTCAATCATTCATATACTCACTCATTCATTAATCACTGATCATACCTTCTCAAACAGGGCGGGGTGCTCCATATTCTAAAGCCTTCTGTGGAATAAATAACATTTCATGTTTAACGTTTCAGGGTGCCAGTGTATTTTAACTTAGGGGTTTGTAAAATCGTATCATAAACACCATCTTATCTGATAAACTAAGGGTAAGAGGCATGCATAAAATAACTATAAATCAAGAATATTTTATTAAATACTCTAACAGAAGTGCAAAGTATGATGGGAATAGGGATAGAAAAAATTACAATAAGGAGGACTGGGGAAGGCTTCATGGGGGAAAATTGCATTTGAATTAGTCCTTAAATGATTCAGATAGGGTTTTTGTTACTAGAGAACGGAGGAAATAGTATAAATTAAGATCCAGAGGCAAGAAAGTACAGGACGTATTGAAGAATGACATAATGTAGTGCTGCTGGCACATAGATGCCACTTAGACACAGCTCAATATGAGACTAGAATATTAGAAATAAGACACACTGGGACAGGGTGTGTGCACCATGCTGAAGAATATGAAGTCACTCTTTGTAAGCAAAAGGAAGTCAGGAAGGGCTGTCTAACCATACAGAGACACCAGCAGAACTAAGTTTTAGCCAGATGACAGCGATGGTAGTGAAGTACAGATGTGCTCATATGCACAGGAGTCAGTATCTCCACTCTATTGCAGTTTCTTCATCAGTGCTTTTCAAAACGGAATTCCTGTTTCTGTGATTTACTGTAACAGCCCCACAGGTCACCTACAGATGTATAAGTATATAAAGTGTGAATATTCATTTATATCCATCGGGCAGAAAACAACTTTTTTAGGTCTTTCTTTAAGGGGTGTCATACTGTATTAGATTCCTAAGGCTGCCATAACAAAATACCACAAACTGGGAGGCTTAAAACAACAGAAATTTATTCTCTCTCACTTCTGGAGCCTAGAAGTATGAAATCAAGGTATTGGCATGGTCATGCTTTTTCTGAAGGCTCTGGGGCGGATCCTTCCTTGTCTTTTCCTAGCTTCTGGAGGCTGCCGGCCATCTTTGGCTCTCCTTGCCTTGTAGACTGCACAACTCCAGTCTCTGTCTCTCTGGTCACATGGTGCTCTCCTCACTTCTGTGTCTGCATTTCTTCTCCTGTTCTTATAGGGACACCAGTTATAATGGATTTAGGGTCCACCCTACTCTAGTATGACCTCATCTTAGTTTGATTACATTCGCAAAGACCCTATTTCTAAGTAAAGTCACATTTACAGGTACCAGGGGTTAGGATTTGAACATATCCTTTTGGGGGACACAATTCAGCTCACAACACATACTGATAACATTTTAGAATGTGGTATTCAGAAACTTCTGTAATGAAAAATGCTGAACTGTCTCTAAGAGCCTTATATAAGTTACATATTACTGAGCAGCGGTTGATGGTTAGTGCGGCCATGGACCCTGAAGGTCCTCCTTGAGGAAAGAGCGGATGATTTTTGTCAGTTTTTTCCAGAAAATATAATCCATATGTGCTGCATTTTGCCCAAAGATCAAATCACCAGTTGTACCCTGGTAATTAATTGATTTGGACATCAGATTAAGGCAGTCAGTGATAATCTAGGAAAGGATCACTGATTACATTTATCAAAAATAATTCTCAATCCTCTCGTCACACTATTTTTTCAAATCTGATTCTTGTCTCCAATTTCCTCTTTCCTTATTTCCAAATCATTATTTATCCTGTTTCCCTATCCTTGCCCATTTACCACACACAAAGATAAAGCTCAGAGTCAACTGCAAACATAATAAATATGTGTGGTTTTCCATCTTCCTCGTCAATGATGAAATGTGAAACACTACTGCCACTGGTACCCTTAGATAAAGGCGATCATCAACAGCCATGTTCCTAGTTAGACCTGCACTAACCAAACTGTTTTCACAATTTAAATAGTACTTTCTAAGCTTATTGATGAATATTTAAAGAAGGAAATAATCAGAAGTGATGATAAATTATGTCTACCAAATTTCAATCTACCAGAACTGTCACTTTTAAACTAAAGTGAATTGGTCTGTTGGGTCTCATATTTCGTCATAGTCATTAGGTGCTGGCCATTGCTTTCTGCCATCATTTCCTGTATCTCACATTCTAAACTAATTCTTCTTTATGTCTCTTATCAAGTCACAGTTTATTTCTCTGCCCCAGAAGTAATGAACTCCTACAAGTGCACAACTGTATGGCAAACACTGCCAAACATTATTTTACATATATTTTAAAAGTGTTCTCAGTAGCAAAATAAAGTAAAATATTTATGCTATGCATATTTTTATTACTTCCTATTCTATCCATAATTTAAATCATTGTCATTTGCCAGATTAATGGACGAAGAGAGAGAATGATATGAAAAAAGGACTATTCTGTTTACATACCATGGCAAATCATAATCATTCATTTTATGCAAGAAACAGTAAATTTGAGCTTAACTCCAGTTATTGACATTAATGATTTTCATGATGCATTTGAATACAAAGAGAAGAAAGTAACAAAAACTCCAAGTGTTAAGTGAATTATTTAAAAGCTACAATTTTTAAGGAGACTGTTAGAGAATATATTGCAATCAATATATTTTACTGAGAAAGTTTGCCATTTTTCAGTGGCTGGTTTAATTCATTTTGTTGTCATTGTTTAGAAGTTCTATATATCTTTCAAATAAAGGTTTTGCTTTTCTTTGTAGTTATCTGCACATGAAATCTGCTATCTTGTTCAAATCACCATAACACTTCTCATTTTGAAATACATAAAGCATATCCCCAATTTTTTTCCTAAGTAAAATGTCAGTTCTACACATTAGCTTTTATTTTATTTACGCAGGTAGAGCACTGATTATATTTATCAGAGTCAATAAGTTTATACCAATAAGCTTAAACTATTCCTAATTCAGTAGCACACAGGAAATTTATGGTTTAGAGCAGAGAAAAGGAGCATTCAGCACATATTGCCACAAATTTGTTCAGGTGGAACAGGATTGGGTGACACAACAGTCAAGCAGCAGGCATGGTGTGACAGCTTATAGACAGACAATGAAATAGAACTTGGAAGAGAGGAGCAGCTGTATCATATCATATCCTGCAATTAAAACTATAAAGGCAGAAGAAATTCTTCTTCACTTCCACCTTCATGATTCTGGGCTGTCTCTTTGAATTGTCCTAATAGAGCCTGATGTATTACATGTCATCATGACAAAACATAATTGATGTCACGAGCATTTTAAATTTTCATGGTATAATATATGCTTTTAAGAAACACTGTATTTATTATTATAAATGTTTGAATACTTATTCTGAATTATATTGAAGATCAAGAGAGTATATTTTAAAAGTGTTCTCAGGGGCAAAATGAGTCATTTTGAAGACTAACTTTCTAATTAATTCCACAATAGTTGAAGTTTTTTTCTAGTCTCTTCCAGAAACTATAAAAATAACAGCTTCTCATTTGTAGTTATGAAAGATAAAAGCCACAATAAGTCAAACAGTGTGCATCTTTTAGAGGCCATTTCTATATTTATAAAAACTATAGTGTGAAAAAGCTGGGGGTAAATGTGATGATAGATAAAATCCACTCCCACCCCCCTAAGTACACACATCTCTACATTACTCTTCCATGTCTTATTAACACAAAATATTAGAAAAATTATAGCCCTATATTTAATACAGAGATTTGAGCCTTTATAATGAAATATTTTCCATTCATTAAGGGGAAATATAGTTTAGGATAAGGAAAAATATAATATACAGGCCTTGAATTTTAGACAGACTTGGGTTCAAATTCTGGCTCTGTGACTTATCAGTTGAGTGACTTGCTTAGAATGAAAAGATGGTCACAGTGTTAGCTTTGGGCCTGTTGTGTCCACTGCTATCCCTCATGCCAAAAACAGTGCCTGGCACACATAAGACACTTAATACTACCTGTTGAGTAGAAGAATGAATGAATGATTAGCCCTTGGGAGAAATTTAGCATGCAATTCGTGCTCATTTGTATTAGAGTCCTCTTCCTTTGATTCTTCACATTTCCTTCCCTTCCCACAGTAGCAGATTGGGATAATATAATGTATGAAAATTTATCAGTTTTGGAGTATTTGGGTTCAATTATTACACGTAGCAGTCTTTGATTCACCCCTTTAAAAGACAAACTGACAGTAGACATATGTCTCTGAAATGTAATGCACACCAAATAATCCCCCACAAACTTGTAAAGAACTTTAAGAGAAGTAGTTCACGTCTCTTTCCAAACTAAATTTACCTTTCAAATTGATAAAATCTAGTTTAAGATAATGACTAAATAATTCTGATACATAAAATTAGAGTGAACAATTTACACACAGGTACAATAATAGCTTTTATTTTTAACACTCATTTCCAGTCTTTCTGATATTTTGCAGGATAAGTTACATTTCTTATGACAAATATGTGTCCCAACCCTCCTATGTTGTCCAGCCAGGCCTGCTAGAGTTATGACCAGTCTGGAAGCTACTGTTTATAGGACATGTCAGGGGATAATTCACAGCCCCTAAAAAACAGCATTTCTTTTAAGGAAAACTATCCTGGATAGCCACCATTTTATTCAAAGTTCATACTGTTTTTATTCTTTCCTTGTTCAAAATTAAGAAGGGCCTCAGAAAATTTTGAATCATGCAATCACCTAGGAAGATATCCAGCTCTCAACTCTATATTCCAGAACAGAGTTTAATAAAATAAAAATTACCTTTTATCTCATAGATTTTTCAATCATGCACAGAGCTTTCCAGGGCTGTCACTCTCTAACCCAAAACTAACGTGACTGCCTTTGTGAAGAAAGTAACTGACACGCTCCCCCATCTCCCTTTGCTGCAGAGGAGTTTACACTTCACAGAAAGCAGGGGCCTCGGGGCTGCCTGTTTTGCAGGGTCACCCTCTGTTGGCTTCAGCATAGTTAGACATTTCAGGAATCACCTCACAGTTGTCCTTATATAGCCATATAATGTTTCTGTATTTTCATCTTAAATGAACTATTTTTGCTGGGTTTTTTTTTTTACTCTCTGATGTTAAAAGTATTTTTTTCCCAGTGTATGGGTATTTGACTCTCCTTCCTGGATTAAATGAAAACAAACGAACAAACCAACCAAAAAACAAAACCCCTGAGTGTAAAACCTCTGGGCTGGTCTTTGAGTAGATAAGGTTGTCTCTGTTCTTTGATAAGAACATAGTGTGTCTGTTTTTTTGATAAGGTCTAGTAATAGGTCCTATTTATTTATCTATCAGTACACACCTGGCTAGGCAGGAAGCCACAGTAAACAAAGGAGAATTCACAGTCTGCGAAACAATATAAAATTCTGTCTTCATTGTGGATCTGAGGGGGGCTTTTTGTAGAGGATGTTGATTTTAGAAAATTGTTTCTCTTCATCAGTATGGTTTGAATGTATCCTCTGAAATGGGCGTTGGATGTGTGTGTGAGCATGCACACAGAGGCATTTGTTCTCTCTGGCCCCTCTCCTTCAGTGTTTGGTCTAATAGTTTCCCATAGGACGATGGCTGCAGGAAGAATGTACAAGGTATACATTCAATTGAAACCGGTGAAGAGATCTCCAAGGAGACTGACTGGGATGTTTAAAGCCTATAGGTGATGTCTTCTCTGTAATGATTGTCTAGACCAAATAACTTGGGACTTGATAAACGTGCCGCTGAGAGTCAAGGAATATGTCCTCGTGAGTAGGAAGTGAAGTGTGTTCTTGGGTCAATAATGAGATAGAAGGCTGGACGTTGGGATAGGGAAGCAAAGCTTAGGGCTGAAAGGTGTCAATAAGGGAACTCCAATGAAGGATGCCTTTTCTTTTTCTCCCATTTTCTTTGGACTCTAGGAATGATCTTATTTAGTGTTCAGATTTAAGTGTTTTTCCTCCTCTACTATATTTTCTTTCATTTTCAGTAAAGGGCATTGCCTCCACAAAGTCACATTTGAGGGAATTGAGGGCAGGGGCAGTGAAGGATTGTGTAGCATTCTAAACATCAGCCCTACAACAAGGTCAAGGAGGTGATTAATTTTGGAGTTCCAGGTGACTGACAGAAGTAAAGTAAAGCCTAGATAGAGCTATGAGTGTCAGAAAGGAGAACTGGATAAGTAGAAGTGGATGAGATGTATATAGACTCATGCCTAGAAATGAGACAAACTCCCATTATTTCCTAAATGTACTAGCCCTCGGAAGGGGAAGCAGATGTATGCTTGGTCACAAATGCATCTTATTTATAATTATTTTTAATTTTTTATTATTTAGGTTTTTTCCAGCTTTATTGAGACATAATCAACAAAAATTGTATATATTTAAAATGTACAATGTAATGATTTGATATATGTATACATTTTAAAATGATTACTGCAATCAAGTTAATTAACACATCCATCATCTCATGTAGTTAACATTTGTGTCTGTGTTATGAACACCTAAGATCTACTCTCTTAGCAAATTTCAAGTATACAATACAATATTATTAACTATAAGCAACATGCTATACATTAGATTCCCAGAACTATTTATCTTATAACAAAAAGTCTGAACCCTTTGAACAATATCTCCCCATTTTCCCCATTCTCCAGCTCCTAGTAACCACCATTCTACTCTCTGTTTCTATGAGTTCAACTTTATTTATCTTTTTAGATTCCATATATAAGTGAGATCAGACAGTATTTGTCTTTCTCTGTCTGGCTTATTTCACTCAAGCCTAATGTCCTCCAAGTTCATCCATATTGTTGCAAATGGCAGGATAAAGAAAATGTGAAATATATATAATGGAATATCATTTAGCCATAAAAAGAAGAAAACCCTGCCATTTGTGACAAATTCATTTTAATGTCTGGTAGAACAATGTTTGTTTCAAATAATTACAACTTATAATACTTCAAAACACTCATGCTTAGTCATTGATTCAATGGCAAATATATTTGAAATATATGTATCTCTTTTGGAAAATATGTGCCAAAGATTTTTCAAGGTGCTGGAATTATAACAGTGAACATAACATTGAAAATTTCTTCCTTCTTGAGCTTATTTTCAAATTGAAGAGGCAGACAATAAATGAGTAAGTGGAGTGTATCAGTCAGGATTCTCCAGGGAAACAGAATCAATACATACATACAAATATGTGTATATATATAGTGAGAGAGAGACTTAAGGAATTGGCTCATGTGATTGAGAGTGGTGGCAAATGCAAAATCTGCAAGGAAGGTCAATAGGCTGGAGATTCTGGCAGGAATTGATATTTCAGTCTTGAATCTTAAGGCAGTCGAGGAAGAATTCCTTCCTCTTTAGGGGAACTCAGTCTTTTCTCTTAAGGCTTTCAACTGATTAGATGAGGCCCACCACATTATGGAAGGTAATCAGCTTTACTCAAAGTCTACTGGCATAAATGTTAATCACATCTGAAAAAATGTCTTCACAGCAATATTTAGACTGGTGTTTGACCAAGCAACTGAGCACTATAACCTATCCAAGTTGACACATAAAATTAACTATCACAAAGAAAGACAATGGATAATATTTTAGATAGGATGGTCAGGGAATTCCTTTTAAAAAATGGGACATTTAAGCAGAGACATGAACATAGTAAAGGAGTGACCCCTGAGAATATCTGGAGGAAGATGTTTCCAAGCAAAGGAAAGAATATGTACAAAGGCCCTGGGGCAGGAATATCAGGCAGTGTTTAAAGAACAACCATATCATGACCACTATGACTAGAGTGCAATGAGCCATGGAGAGAGGAGACAAGATCAAGACGCAGCAAGGGGCTACTTGGGCTTTTAAGAACTTCACTATTTATTTTGAGACCAGTGGGAAGCCCTGTAGAGTTTTGAGAAATAAACTGCATGATCCAGCTCACCTATTGAGAAGCTCATTCTAGCTATTATGTGAGAATAGACCACAGAAGGGCAAAAGTGGAAGCTGGACGACAAGCCAGGAAACTTGAAATACCATTGTGAGACTGGGATGCCATGGTGACAGCGCGGTTGGTGAGAATTGTGCAGATTCTGGACGTATTTGGAAAGTAGGCAACATGATTTGCTGATGCTTTGGGTAGGGGTTGTAAAAGCAATAGAGAAATCAAAAATGATTCTAAGGTTTTTTTTTTTTTTTGATGAGGAAGAGTCACCCGGTGCTAACATCTGTGCCAGTTCCCTTTTACTTTGCATGTGGGTCACTGCCACGGGGTGGCCGCCCACAAGTGGTGTAAGTCTGCACCCGTGAACCGAACCCAGGCCCCCAAGCAGAGCACGCCAAACTTAACCACTAGGCCATGGGGCCAGCCCTGATTCTAAGGTTTTGAGCAGCCATGGGATGAATGGTATTGCCATTTATTGACATTGGGAAGGAATCTAGGGAGTCCAGATTTTAGCTTGGAACATGTTAACTTTAACTTGGAGACGCTTGCTAGACATCCGCATTGAGAAACGAAGCAGGCGGTTGAATATACGAGTTCTGGGAACAGTAGAAATAACTTGGCAGTCGTAGAAATATGGAGATCTTTAAAACTTGAGTAGTGGCTGAAAGCATCTAGGAACTCGAACTGGATGGAGAAGATAATAGGTCTGAGAACAGAATCCGAGGCATTCACATCATTTATCATTCTATATGAAACTTACAAACATCATTAAGGTCCAAAAAAGTCATTGGGTTTTTATTGAAACTGCATTAAATTTATAGATTAATTAGGGTCATTCTATATTCTTTAAATCCATCTATTCATTTTTCCCCCAAAATGTGATTATATTTAAATTGGAATTTAAAGAACGAGCAGTGGGATTTGTCGGGAGAAGATGGAGAAGTAAATGCAGAATTAGGCAGTATGGTGGACACTTTTTATATATGAATCTGTATAACTGTTACAACAATCTTGGATCTGGAAATTATTCCCATTTTACAGATAAGGAAAACTGGGGGCTCAGTGAGGTAATGCAGTTTGCTTAACGTCATGAAACATTTTGCCTGAAATATAAATGCAGACTCAAAAGATGATTTTGGAGGTGCTTCCATTGTACAATGTTACTTTGCTGACCTCAGGGACTTGACTGTATGGCTGTTAACTGAATTCATTATAAAATATTAATATGCATATATTTCATGAAACATTCTACTTTCATAGACACATAAAACCATGGATCATTGAGTAAAAAATGTCCATAGCTTTTCTAAACTCTTGATATAAAAATAAAACCCAGATGGGCACTGGATTTATTCCCCATATGGATTTTATATTTTGTATTCCGATAACTTTGGTATTCTTCTTTACAGGCTACGTAAGAGACATGATCTAAAACTCCATTATGTAACCATTTTCACCCAATATTCAAAATCTTTTATAACATAACTAGTTGACCATATGTTTCTTCCATATGTTTGATGATGCTTTAAAAGAAAGAGCACATATAATCTCAAGGAACTAGAAAATGGTCTATAGCATACATGATCCAGAAAGAAGTATAATATATAACACCAGAATCAAGAAAGATTTATGATTGTCAGTGAACAAATGATTAATCGTTTAATCACATCTAAGTTAGTAAGTACTTCAGTGGTAAGACATTTAAGTTTTAATCACTTTTCACTTATTGAATGTGAGGCTGTTTGGAGGCATTAAGACATGACAGGGAATGTTTTAGTACTCCATTGATACACAACTCAGGCACACTCAAAGATCAACCACTTAAAGCAGGTATTAATTAACCAATAAAACATAACCGGAGCAACTGAAGGCTGTTGCATTCTTTTTGTGTTTTAAACTCTGGAATCAGATGAAAAAAATGGAATAAAGAAAAATACAATGTACTATTAAATAAAGACAAATTAAGGCTACTACTAAAGAGAAGATTCCATAGGCTGTTATTATACTTGTCTTGATCTATTTACAAATGTTGATCCCAAACACATATGTGGGAGTAATTTTTTTTCTCTTTTTAAAAAACTGAGGTGAAATTCACATAATAGAATTAACCATTTTAAAGTGGACAGGTCAATGGCATTTAGTACATTCACAGTGTTGGGAAGCCACCACCTATGTCAAAGTCCAAAACGTTTTCATGGCCCCAAAAGAAAACACTGTACTCACTAAGCAGTCCCTCCTCGTTCCCTACTCCTCCAGGCCCCCGGGACCCACCAATCTGTTTTCTGTCTCTGTGAATTCTACTATTCTGGATATTTCATTTCATTCCATGCAATATTTGCCCTTTTGTGTCACTTATTTCACTTAGCATAATGTTTTCAACGTTTCTCCATGTCTTAGCAGGTATCAAAGTATCATAAAAGTATCATCATCATCATTTAGCAGTATCATAAAAAGGTATGTCCCTTTCCATGTCTCAATTATATTCCATTGTATGTATACACCACATCTTGTCCATTCATCCATTGATGGATACTTGGGTTGTTTCCACCTTTTGGCTATTGTGAGTAGTGCAGCTATGAACATTCACGTACAAGTATTTTACCGGTTTTCGATTGTTTGAGTGTATACCTAGGAGTGGAATTGCTGGGTCTTGTGAGTATACTTTTTAAAGCAGAATTCCCCTCAGTTTTGTGTTAAGTATCTCAATATTTTGACTCCTTTATTTGTGGGACAATTTTAAGAAATCAAGGCTTTTATAAAAAAATAAAGAAGAGGAATTAAAAATGGTTTTCTACTGCAGAAACTCTCTATGATAGCTTCAAAGTTGTGGAGAGAGACATGATCCATTCAGTGTCTTGCAGTGGTACAGGACAAAACTTACTTTGGCAGGGACATCAGGGCCAGCACTGGAAGTTTGTGTTCTAACAACTTCATTGGTTTGGTTTATAGAATAAGGATTAGTAAGTGGATACCGATAGAACCAGAGAGTGCCTAAAGAGAAAACCTGAGGGCTTCACGTGACGTAAGATGTAAAAATCAAGAATATAAAACTTGAAAAGGCAAGGAAACATATATGAAAGAACAAAAATATGTTTAGTATTTAGTGGAAGAGGATGAAGATTCCCAAAAGAATAGGATATGGAGAAATAAGACCAGAATGACAGCCTAAAGCTATCTTTTGATATTTTGATATCTTGGCCTCAACAAGATTTCATTGGATAAACTTTTCTTACTTTAACATCCTTTTGTGTATGTGTGTGTGCGTGTGTGTGTATGTTTTGGATGTAGGTGCTAAGATATATTAACATCACAGGTTTGTTTCAGAAATAGAAAGTGCCAAGTGTCAGGAAAACTTGTGCTGATGGGCGAGCTTAGCAACTTGAAAATATCCAAGGAAACAAAAGAGGAGAGGAAAGTGCTTTGGTTGACAGCAACAGTCAAATAGATTTTACCCACGTGTAAATATTGAGACAGCCACAATACTATGCATATGTGCAAAAACATGCCCCGAACATGCCATTCTTTCTTTACTGCCTTTTTCTATTTTGAATGTGGATGTCTCTTCCCATGAATGAAAACACTCTAACTGTGAAGCATTATATTTTACAATTAAGTTATTAAAAATTCTAAATTAAACTGTAACAAAAGTATAGAAATTTTAAAATTAAATAATAAAATTATATGATTATATACATTTACAAAACAACTATTTTAAATTATTAGAAAAATAATGTTTAAAAAGTTATATAATTACAACATATAGTTATGTGCTTGTAAAAAGAAAAGTATAAACATATAAACATTAACTATCAACATATTAAAAATGCATATAACTATCAGATATAAAAATTCATTCCTTTCTTCTGTGTTTGTTCTTTTTAGTGGTAAAAGGCAGACAACTGGTCAGAAAATCCAACTTGGTTGAATGAAGATCCTCTATTTACTCTAAGGAGAAAGCAATTTGTGGGAAATGGTTATGACTAAATTATATAGGAAGATTGATATAAACATATAGGAAGAATGAAACATTGAGAAGTTTGACTATATGACAGCAAAACTCAGAAACATAAAAAAATCAGAGTGATTACTTTTCCTTCCTTTCTTTCTTCCTTTGTGCCCTTTTGTAAACTAAATGTCACAGTTCTTGCCTGTGACAATCTTGCCAGCTAAGACAGACCATGCGCAGTACATTACCTGGAGACCTGAAGTGAAGAATGACCTTAAAAATTATTTTTTTTAGTGCTACCCCAGAAGCAGATGGACCTAGGGCAAAATCTATGAAAGAACATGCATTGTCTGAAGAAGTGAACACACAAACAGTTCATATATAATATCTTTAATATACCAGATAGGGTTGTTTTGATCAATACACTTAATTCTCATCTATTGACTATAATAAATGTTGGTAGCAGATTGTTAAAATGAGCAGTTAAAAAGCCTAATATGGCCAAAAATTGAAACCACTTTTATCAATAAGCCTTTATTTTAAAAAGGGCTAATAACACCTAACAACACTGGGTTACATTTTTTTGTTTTATTCCTGGTCTCCAGTCCCACATCTAGCAAAATACTGATGAGAAAGAAAAGAGGGGAGAATATGAGAATATCATAATCTGAAAATTCGGGTTCTCATTCTAGGAGGAGGCAATGGTTGACTGTAATGAATACGTTCTCTTGAGTAATTTTTCAATGTAAGTATGTGCATAATGCCTAAACAAAGATAAAAAAAAGTAAATGTCATTCTGATTAGTGTTATATATACAAGGAGTTGCTTAAAAGAGTCCATACAAAGCAGTATGTTTCTGAATTATTTTCCTTCTAATTCATTCTACGTTTTCAACCCAAGACAGCTGACTAGTTTTCCAGTAACTTCCAAGTTTCTTCAGGTAACTCAATCTCTCTCATCCAACTTCATATTAATTGTTACATATCTTGGATTTGTATGTGGATTGTGCGAGTATGTTTGTATGCAAGTGCAGACTTGCAAGATGAGGGGAAGGCTGGACATCGAATGGGGTAAGGGAGATCACATGCTGCTATAGCTGATACATAACACACATGAATATTTATTGATGGTGTATGTAACATGATTTTGATTAATCTTCACTGATGATCAAATGAATTAATTCTACAATATTTGTGGTAATTGGGGTAGTTGTTCTATTCCATATTCTTTTATTTTTCTATTACTTTTAATATACTGATTCTTAGAGTTTCAAAACCCCTAAATCAAAACATAGACTACAGAACAGAAGCCCTGGATACTCAAGAGACACACACGCTAATATCATTGCATTTCCAACACTTTCTTCACTTAAATCCAGAGTTCCAGTCTGTGGCCCTCATTCTAGAGTGCCTTCAAATTTGGGGTTGTGTTTTTTAAATTAAAAATTATCTAAAATGTGTGTCTTTTCTCCATGAATAACTTTAACGCAGGGATGTATTAGGTTGGAAGGAGTGTATTTTTGTCATTTGTCACAGTCTTGGACAAATTGTAAGCCCTCCAAAATCATTCTTGAGTTCAATTTAGTGCTTTCTTCTTCAAAATGTAAACATTTTTCCTTTGTGTAAAATGATAAATATTTTGTTTTGCTCTTAAAGCTTAGAAGCAATAGACCCTATCAGGATAAGGAAACCAAACACAGACTTCTAAAAATCAGAACTGCTGGGGTCCCATTGGGCCAAGGAGAGAGGACTATTGATTCTGTAGCTAATTCCGCCAAAAGTGTTCAACATTGATCTGCAATCGAATCAGTAGTGTCATGAAATCCCACTGGGAAATGCTTTAGGTTGTGACCACGAGGACGAGCATCGATCCTGATTTTCTTTCACTGTAGTGATGGAGATCCATCCTTCAGCTTTGAGAAAAAGAGGTAAACAACTTCTTTCTTCATAAAAAGGAAATAGAAGGTAGAAGAGAATGAGACAATTGATGGAAAACAAATCTCGGATGCTAGAAAAAGTGGGTGTAATTCAAGCAAAAGCTTGTATTTTAGGAGAGTATTTGGCAAGTCAAAAAAGAAAATCTTTAATCAGCAGCCCAGGATGATCACAGATGAGCAGGGAAAATAATACATGATTGTTTTGTTTCTGAAATACTCATTTGAGTTGGAGGCATGTCGTAATGTGTGCATTTTGAGATCCTTTTAGAAAATATGTTCAGTGCTTCTAGAGTTATTGGCTTCTTGTTTTCAAGCATAATTTTATGATACATGAATAAGTGCAAAAATATCTCACTAAGATATTAAAATGTTTATAAAAGTATATTTAGGATATTACCTTTTATATTTAAAAAACATTTTTATATACCTTTGGCAGCTTTTATAATTTGTTTAATTCATCTGGATTTACATATGTAGAAACAGAAAATTATCATTTAATACCTAATTCTTTTCATTAAAAGTAACAATTAATAACAAATAAAATTTTGAACTCAAATGACCACGTGAAAAGTTATAGAAAAACAATTGTTTTACTAACTATGGGATTGTGTATTGAGTAATGACAATGTGTGGTGAAAACTTCTCCCCGAGGGCCTCATTACTTCACTTGGAATCACACAATCATAAAGTTTTATAACTGAGAATTTATAACGATGAGGTTTAACTTTATAATTTTATACATGAGAAAATCCAAACTCAGAGAGGTGAAGATTTTGCCCAAATCTCCATCTTGCTCGGGCCATCAAGATTAGACCTCTTGGCTCTTGCCTTCTAGTCCACTGCTCTCTCTGCTATACCATTCTAGCTTCCATTTATCCTGATATTTTTAAGTTCAAGACAGGTAATTTCTCATTTTAGCAATAGACAGAGTCCAGGATCTCATCCCTTATAAAATTCATCAGTTACCATGCTTTTGTCTTCAGAGCTACTAAATCTTAAGGAGGCAAATTCTTCTCGTAGGTAAAATTATATAAAGTCAGTACTAGTGTACATCAGATTTACCAGTCTTACCAACATAAGAAGAAAAGTGAGGACTGCACAAAAATCTTCCTTCTAGATAACAGAACAATTTCTATTGTGAACTTGCTCTTCTAACCTGAAAGTGGTTTATTTCAATAAAATAAGTTCTAAAATTTATTTTCAGAAAATTCCTGATGCATTTGTTTTTGTCCTCTCTTCTAACAAAACAGTTGTTCATTGACCCTGTGGGAGGCTGAATTCTACGATAGCCCCCAAGAGATCCACCTCCTAGTGTGCATGCCTTGTATAATTCTCTCCCCTTGAGGGTGGGCGAAACCTGTGGATAAGATGGGCTATCACTCCAGGAATTATATTACTTGGCAAAAAGGATTTTCGAGATGTAACTACAGGAAGATTAGTTGGGTAGATCAGAACTTATCACATGATCCCTTGAAATCTGGGTCTAGATATCAGTGACAGAGGGGATCAGAGATTCAAAGGATCTGAGATATGTTCCTCTGATGTTGAAGGAACAACTGACATGTTGGGGAGAGGGCCAAATGGCAGGCGATGGTGGATCTCTTCTAGGAATTGAGAATGGCCATCAAGAAAACAGGGACTTCACTCCCATAACCACAGGGAAATAAATCCTGCCAACGCCCTGAATGAGCTTGAAAGAGAACCATAAGACTCAGATGAGATAACAGCCCCTTGAGGACATCTTGATTTCTGTCGCATAAACTCCTGAGTAGAGACCCCAGTGATGCCGTGCCAAACTCCTGAGCCATGGAAACTGAGATAAAAAATACGGGCTTTAAGCTGCTAATTTGGGGTCATTTCTTATACAACAATAGGGAAGTAATGCAGCCCTGTTCATTATTGTGATGGACAAACCCTAAATTGACCCTCAATAATCTCTGACTCCTAATCGTTATGCCTTTGTGTAACCCCCTCCCCCTAAATCTACGTGTGGCCTGTGACTTGGTTCTAATATGGCAAAGGTGATGGGATGTCACTCCTGTGATTACTGTACGTCATATAGGACTCTGTCTTAGCAAAGTGAAGTTAAAGAGACTCTCCCTTGCTGTCTCTGAAGAAGTAAGCTGTCATGTTGTGAGGGGGCCTACGGAGAGGACCCTGAGGAATTGCGGGCAGTGTCTAGCAGCAGACAGCCAGCATGGAACTGGGGATTTTTGTCCTACAAAGGCAAGGAGATGAATTCTGCCATGAACATGAGGGAGCTTAAAAGATTGTTCACTAGTTGAGAATCTGATGATGCTGTAGCTCCAGTTGGTACCTGGATTGCAGCCTTCTAAGACCCTAAGCAGAGGACCTAAGTACACCACGTCTGGACTTCTGCCCTGATAATATGAATCAGAGAATACCACGATGCTGGTATTGGTGTGAATTATTTCCTGGATCCCCGGGCTTATTTTAAAAGCTTAAATAAAAGTCCTCTTTTAAAAATCTTATTGAAGTATAGTAAAATTCATTTCTTATTGAAATGGAAAAAAAATCTATATATGTTATCAGAATAATATTTTTAAAGATATTAATCTATGTTCTTTTTGTTTCTCTTGCTATTTTTCACATTTCTCTTTTGCCCTTTCAAGCATATAGATCGTTTCACTGAGATCCATTGCCATAAGAAAGGATGTAATGAAATAAAAAGCAAAAGAATATGTGAGTCTCTGTCTTGGGTGTCCCAGAAGCTTCAGTCTCCTGAAAAATTTAGAGAGTTTGGGGCATAAGAATTATTTAGGAAAGACATCATGGAAACATAGGGAAATTTTTGAGAAAATGAACTGAACACACCTCAACTGCATCTTGTCCCCTGGCCCATTCATTATAGGACTAGAAAAAGTATTCACAGGCCTAGGAGAGGGAGGGTAGACAATGGTAGATGGAAGGGAAGACATGGCCTTTGACCTCTTTCTTAGGATGTCACTAGGCAGGAAGTAGGACCCGAGAGTTTTAATGGGTGCAAAATGTGTATTGGCTAATGGTTCCTAGGCAGCTTTGCAGACGTTTACATGTCCTGGCATGCTTTTGAGGTAGGAAAAAAAGTGTTGTGTCTCTTGATATTGCATAGAAGTAGCTGAGAGGCCTTCAGTCGTGGAGGAATCAGGGGGAAAAAATGACAGAACGTCTTCATCATGAATTACATGGGCACCTAACTCTTTACTTTGGTATCATAGAAGTGGTATTATATCAGAATTTGGTATTATATCAGAATATATATACAAACACAAGAGAAAGGTAGGACACCTTAAAGTCATTTTTTTTTTATAAATACTTAATGGGCATCGATCAGTGTCAGGTACTGTACTAGTTGCTGAGAACATAGCAGTTAAAAGTAATTCCTTGTCTTTATGAAGCTCCCATTCTAGAGTGTGTGTGTAAGACTATTAATAAATAAACGAAATGTAAATACACAGTACATCAGATAGTGGTAAGGGCTACTGAGAAATAAAAAGCAGAGTAAGGAGATAGCAACAGGGATTAACTTTCCCAGGAATTTCAGACTCATCAGTCCAATTCCTACTTAATATCTCCCCATGAGTGTCGAATGGACATTTCCGATTACATACGGTTGAACAGATTTTGAGATTGCCTTTCTACTCCCAAATTTCCTTTCTCAGTAAATGGCCAAAACTCCAAAGTATTATCCCTATTTTCTCACTGTCAATCAATCAGCAAGTCCCATTGAATCTACTGTTAAACATATCTCAAATCTGTGCCCTTCTTTCCGTCTATACCACCCTAGCACAAACCATCATCATCTCATTCCTCCCGATTGTCTACTCTCTCTCTTGACCTCCTAAATTCTAGTTTTCCCACAGCAGCAACAGTGATCTTTAAGAAATACCAGTCAAATCATTTCATTCACTGGCTTAACGCCTTCGATGGCATTGCATCGCTCTTAGAATAAAAGCTGCACTCCTTTCCCTGGGTTATAAGGCTAACAGGATTGGGCTCTTGTCCACATCTCTGACCTCATCTCATTCTGCTCTTCTCCTCTTCACTGGCCTTCTCTCTCTTCCTGTAACATACCAAGCTCTTTCTTGCCTTAACGCCATTGCCTGGAATCCCCTTACATTTACTTTGCCAATTCCTTCGTGTCATTTAGATCTCAGTTAACCTCGACCATCTGATCAAAAGTAGTCACCAGGTAAACTCTTCTTAGACATATGATATTGTAATCTCTGTGTAGCACTGGTCATCATCTTACTTTTCTTTTATTTCTATCACCTCCCACTCAAGAGGAGGCTTCTTCAGAGTAAGGACTTTGTTTTCTTCTGTGTATTTTCTCTCTCTAAACGTGCCTGGTATACAGTCATTACTCAGTGAGCATTTGATGAATGTATAAACAAAAGTTTGAAATGCTATTAATAATCACAGAATCACAAAATCATAAAATGGGAAAATACATCGATAGTATCCGCTTCCCTCTTCTTCTTCTTCTCCTCCTCCCTCCTCTCCTCCTTTCCTCCTCCTCCTCCTTTCCTTCTCCTTCTCCATTTATCCAACAGTAGGTTATTTCTACATTCCAGATTCTTTCCTGGGAATAATTTTTCTACAATTTTGCTTTCTACTCTACAAAATTATAGACTCTTCCTAGAAAACTTCCCTTTCAGGAAATGTACTTCCCTTGCACCATCACACAGGCACACAAACTCCCTCAAGTTTTTGTAGCCAACATAGAATCTTAACTAACCAATTTTTCCTCTTCCCTCCCATCCCCTTCTTCCATCTCCTCATCCTCGTTTTCCTTTCTTCTTATCTTTCTTCCTTCCGACTTTTATGGAAGTGATATTTATCCTTCTGAGGTCTGTGCTCTTAACTCATCTCTTTCTGCCTCCCTAGCAATTTGCTCTATCAGTCACCTTAGCCTTAATCCTAACCCTTTCTCTCTTATCATCTCAAAAAAAAAAAAAAATCAAATCCAAAAATCAACAATGAATGAAACTCAAATTCCTCCACCCATCCCAAATCTCTTTTTGATTCCTTCCAAATCTCTCCCTCTCTCATTCTCCCATCCACTCTCCTCTATATATTTTTTCCATTTTCCCATCTCTTTTCCCTTCTCAATTCAGCATTGTTTTTTCTATCCACAACATCTCAGGAATATATCTTTGCCAAGGTTACCAAAAATCTCTCCATCTTTTTATTCAATGGAAATTTGTCAGTCTTTATTTCCTTTACCCCAATAGCAACATTTGACAAACTACCTCCTCCTCTCTGGTTGCCATATCCTCTCTGGCTGAACTTCTCCATCTTTTAGGTGGGCTCCTTTCCTCTGATTAGGATTTTCTCCTCGGTACTTATCTCTTTTCATCCTATACACTTTTATTTTATAGATTCACCTAGTCTCACCTTTCCATTTCCAATACATTTTTATGCCTTACAAATCTATTTCCCCAGTCGTATTTTTTTTTGAAAGCCAAAGACTTATATACACAATTACTTTCTGGGAGAGCTAGCACTCTTGAATGCATTCTTGACTGCTATTTCTTCTCATTCTGACATCCAATCACTCTGTGAACATTACCTCATAAAAATCTTTCAATCTGTTATTTTTTCCAACTCCCTCAAGTATCATCCTTCTAATTTCTTTTGCTTCTAGTCTCTCCTCCTCCTGAATTTTCAATGCACACATGATAATCTATTAAAATTAGCAATATCATTATTTTATTTTCCTGCTTGAAATTCTTCAAAATTTCTTGGGATAAAATTTATATTCTTCCTAGTATCTGAGGTTTTATGTAATGGCACAATTCTCTGCCAATAATTTTACATATACTTAATTCTTTAAACTAATGATTAAAATCTGGAAAAGTCCTAATGTATTACACTTAACACTGTTTCATAAGTTTTGCCCTTATTTTGAAGTGAAATGAATTAGCTTAATTAGTATTGTGCAACCATTACAATTAGTATTGTGCACATTAAAATGTGCAATCATATAATCAAATAGATCCCATATTTGCTGTTCATAAGACAAATATGTTGTTGTCAAAAGTAAAATACAATAGCATGGAAGAATAATATCATGCATTTTGTTTCTAAGAATAAAAAATCGTAACTATCATTTTGAGATTCAGCAAACTGCTAAATAACAGTATAATACAACATCTTTTAAAATTCACCCTCACACATTTATTTTGATTTTTCTAATATTTGAGAAGACTCTCACTGATCCTTGCCAAAGGTCATCATAAGACATTTCAAAGATATATGAGTTTTCATTATCACATACGAGAGATTTTCTGAGTAAACGTTTTTTGGAAAAATATTTGTTAGAAAATCTGTGCAAAAATTCTCAAAGGCCTAACTCCCCTTACAAAAAGTATATGTGTTCCAGCAAAGCCACCAATGCAATTCAGAATCATCATAACTCAATGAACCCCAGTTTTATATATGAAAGATGAAAATCTCTCCACATAAGCATAAATCATTAGCCTAGAAAGGGACATATCATCAGCTCAAAGTAACTAATCTTATAGAATCATTTTAAGGGCCAGCTGCATAAGATCTAGAATCTGGGTATTTAGTTCTCCAGAGATCAATTTCAATACCATCTGTTTACTGATAACTCCGTAGTGGCTGCAAAGTCCTTTCCAGCAAAAACCACAACTATTTATACAACACTGAAATTCACAAAGCAGAGTCACATGTATTATGCTACTTGATTCTCCCTGCAGCCCCTGGTGGTAACATAGGCAGGGCTTATTTTGCAATTTTATAATCAACAGACAGGACACGGAGTGAGACAATGACTTGCCCAAAATTACGTAGCTGGAGAATGACAAGGCTGAGACTCAAACCAAATCTTATGTGTGACACCTTACATTCTTCCCCCTTTCCATGTTTTGGCCTGGTGACAGGATAGGATGAACTAGTACAAAAGTGGACTTTTGTATGGAACTTGAGTTCTAGACAGTTTTACTTAGTTCAGACATCAACCTTTACCTTTGAAAAGCATTTTAGAAACAGGCAGAGATGTATGACTTTTGATCAGAAAAATAGGTGCTATTTTTCAGAGCAGACTCAAAAGACTCCTGAAAGAAGTTAAACCAACACATGGGGTGAAGATCTTCACATGTTTTGTGGAGTATATTGGCATATTGATTTCCTTATATTAAGTTAGCTTGAGTAAATGGTGAAGAAATAGGATATAAAAACTGAAGAGAATAGGTAGCTGACCAAATGGGACCCTGTCAAGAGACACGAAAGGGGGAAAATATCCCTAGTTAATAGGACACAAAGTTTTATAATCATTATTACTAAAATTCTTCTTAAGATAGACATATTTTTCTTTTATCCCTTTTCTCTTTCTTTTGATTGTCACTAAATTAGATTAAAATGGCTCCTTTGCTAGCCGGTAGGGATATATCAGATAAAGACCTCAATATCAAACACTTGATCAGCTAGAAACACAGAAGTACTGACTGTAATAAATCAGTATAAATTAGACTGAATAGCCAAACACGAATTACCTACTTCCTCAGCACTGCACGTATGTAAAGGAGGCAATTGTATTCAAGGTTTTAGGAAATGTAAGCTATACCTATCAGAAGACCAAAATTCACTAATTTCAACTTCTCCTGGGGAGAAAGGACTGTTTGGGTTTTAACTGTTGATTACTGCTTCTCTGCCAAGCTTTCAGTGCTGCATTATAAACTCTCCACTTGACCATGAACACACTGAGGGCAAGGGCTGAGTGCTCCTACCATGTAACACGGTGATTGACACGCAGCAGATACTTCAGTAGGTGTTTCTGAATGAGAGTAAGTTCAAATGTGTGATGTAGACTTTGGCTTTCTGGTAGAGATGATATAGATTCTGCATATGGTAGTTTCATATCCAGTATCTATATATTGGCTAACATGCGTGATTTCTAAGAAGAAGGTATAATGAACCCTTATTAATGATCAGAATTAACATGTTACTGGTAGGAAATAGCATATTTAAAAAACAAAGAAATTATTCCAAACAGGTCAACAAAGCTATGCCATCATATCTTTCAGCAAATTGTTTCTAAAAACAATTTTAATATATCTTGTACTATATAGAGCCATACAAAAAAAGCAGCCAATAAAGAAGTGTCAGATTAGCATGAAAGTAACTTTAGAAGAAGAATACAAGTTTCTATCTTCCTCCTTAAATGAAATTTACCATTTTGAATACTGATAATTCATTTAATGAAGTTAAAACTTGAGGATGTTGGAAACATAGGAATTATTCCTGAAAACATCACGTTAAGTAACTGAGTTTGTGATAAATTCCACATAAAATTCAGCTAACCTAATTTTGCAAATTGCTTGAAATTGCAGATAAAGATATTAACAATTCTTTTATTAAAGGATAAAGTGACCATAATACCCAAGGCAATATGCTGATTAAGGCAGGTGCAAAGGAAGATAACCCATAAGCTCCATAATTCCTTGGATAATAGATCAGTGATTCACTGTAATGTGCTTATTAAGCAATATGGAAAATTGGGTCAAATTAGACAGTGAGATAGAGTTGTTCATATATGACATGACTTGCCATGGAGACAATCAAAGTGACATTTCTTAACCTAAGTCTCTAGAGATAAGATACTTGGCATCAAATTAGTCAGTTAGCTAACCTTTCAGAAAATCTACAGCTGTGATCAGTAAAAGAAAATTGCATTAAAAATGGGCAATTATGATATACGATATAATTGTAGGGGACAAATTTTCCTTCTGATAGTAAATTGAAACTCTGTCTTGTTGAAGAAGTGAGAGCTTAGAAAAGGCACTAATGGTTATTTGCATAAAATAATGTACCTAATTCACATACCCATGATAGCTGTTCTGAACGGCGGTGATAAACTCTAACATTCACGGAAGAACAAGTCCTCGGAGGGCCATTGTAAGACTCCAATAATTGGTGATATCAATCATATTTTTGTCAGCTTTTCTGAAATGGAAATATTTAATTTTTCCATGAGGCAAAACATTTATTTTGCTTTGAAAAGATGACAGGAAATGAAAGCATACCTGCACGGAGTGATTCTATGTTGGCTATTAATTCAGGTCACAGGCAGTGTGACTGTTTTAAAAAGTAATTGTTTTAGTAGGAGTTTCCTGGGCAACTTCTATCTGAGATTTGGCACTTCCTACACAAATACCACTGTAAAATAAAACTTGCCTTCATCGGTCATTAAATTTAGCTGATGTCGGTTAGCCTTAAATGTAAATTTGATTGATGCAATCGGTCTAAATTTAGATAACTGTCATGTTAGAAATATACTCATCTGACTGGCTTTTTGATACCTATGTTTACATGACTCATGAGGGCCTTGCTAAATTGTATGAGTCAGATCCCCAACTAGAGTTGGCCTCATGCATAGCGAGGACCCGATGCTGTTATGGTTGGACATCCTGGGGCAACCAGATAGTCCCCCAGGCAGCAGCACTGAAGATACATTTGCTGAGAACAGAAACTGTTTGCTTTCTGCTTGGCTAAAGAAGGATTCATTTTCTTGGGGACCTTCAGGCTGTTCGAGTGATGCCATCCTAATCCCTCCATGTCCCTGCACTGTCAGGTCAGTCACTCCCCGGCCTGGAGTGATGCTTTTGACTTCTAGTCTTTCTCGGTGCTTCTCAAACCTGAACCCACATCAGAATCATCTGCAGGGCTTATTGAAGCACAGATTGCTGGGCCCCACCCACGGAGTTTCTGGTTCAGTACAGTTGGGGCGAGCTCCAAGAGTTTGCATTTCTAACAAGCTCCTAGTTGATGCTGATGCAAAGTTTGAAGACATTCTTCTTCTACAGCCACACTGGGATCTCCTTTGATTCATTCACATTGTCCCCACTCATTTAGTGATTTATTTGTACATCATCCATTAAATTATATAAAAATATAGATGTGTGAACAACAAATGGCTGTAACCACGCACTCTGTTAGGCACATTAAGTAGGAACAGAGCTTACTGTCTTCTCATTTTGTTCCCATGGATCAGTGCCTTCTTGCTACTCTAAACTCCTAACACAGTAATGCCTCTGCCTGGCCCTCTACTTCCTGGAGAAAATTTAATATCAAAATCGTTGCTTCACCCAATTCTTCATTGCTTTTCTCTTCTCTCGTGCAATTACAATTTCCACGTACTCGATGCAGGTGATCTCATTTATGTGGAATGAAGAAAGCAATCTACTTAAACGAATACTCACTAATGCTTGAGACTTGGTTGGAATGTTCACATTTTAGAAAAAGATGCCTCTGAGCCAACATCCATTTCAAAAACCATGACAACATGAAGTGAAAACTGTCAGGTGGTTGAGAAGTGTTTCCTCCCTCATACCTCTTATCTTTGGACACAGTTAGTCAACACTACAGATGATTCATCTAGATACAGAGCACTGGACAAAATGAATTGGTTTGGGGTTACTTGAGATATTTAATAATTTTGTAGAAACCATATAAAATTTATATTTTAAATAATGTGTTGGCATATCCCCTCAATCAAAAATTGAAATGTTATAAGACCCTTGTGATAACCGATAACTCTGCCTAACATCTGTTCTTATTGGAAAAGCTCCAATAGAATATTTATGTTTTTATAAGGTGAAAGTATTACCCCTTATAAGACAAAGGAAGCCCATATTTCGGGTAATCATATTATAGTGTTCCCCTCAGAGCTATACATGAAGGAACTGAGAAACAGAAAGGCAAAAGAACCGGAGGATACTCAGAACTCAGTCATTCAGTGGCGGTCAGCAGGACTGAGGTTCAAAATGCATTTTAAATGCAAAGCCACTTTCTTAGATATTTAGAGAACTTATATGAGAAGGACATCACCGGTCTAGGAGAGCAAGGAAAGAAGGTGAATATGTAATCAATTAAATAAATACTCAGGACTAGGAGAAAAAATGAGTGAGAAATTATATTGAATGATCATGGCCACATCTAGAGGAATTCATACTTAGGAGTTTTGTCCTATGAACTGTTGCTGATGCTGCTGCCTCATTCCCTCCTTCATTTCTTTCTTCTTTTTCTCCCACTCCTCTTCATTCTCTTTCATCTCCTCCTCACTCTTCTCTTTAAATTTGCTTTTTATTTTGTTGTACTTTATTTTGACTCTGCCCAATAAAAATCAATGTATTCACCAATTGCCAACTTTATTTGCTCATTTGATGGTTTTAGCCAACGTCCAAAGATAACTGTGTACATATAGTCACAACTTCACTTTATGACAAACTCCTTTAAAATTTGATTTCCACACAAAAGACATTTAATCTAAAGTTGAATACTATCTGTCCCTAAAGGTAAGACCCTGGGTGTATCACTAAGGACCCGTCTGGGTCTCACTTTTCTCCCTTAGCAAATAGTTGGATTCAACAGTTTCCAGCTCTGAAGTTTATATTCTATCCTGTATTTTCTGTGTGGAATGTCCATTTCATATTTTTGCAAAAAAGTTTTTCCTCAGTTGTAATAAAAGCCTTTATCTTCTGCTGACTGCATACTGCTCTATCAATGTTTGTTTTTAGCACCAGCACTTTGGGCAATTTCTTTTATAAGTGGTTACTCCAATATAAACTGGAAATATTGTAAACAGAACCAGCCATGCAGGCCGTATGTGAGAGATTTTTCTGGTAAAATCTCACACAATGTATTTAGTCCATGTACATTCTCTCACTGAAGCTTATAAAGCAAGATAGGAAAGGCAGATTTTCACATTTCCTCAGACAGAGGTCAGAAGTAACTTTCAGAGGGAACTTGAAGCTTAGGCAAAAATCCAAACACACAAAAGCACAGCCATTTTAAAACTAGTAAAAATGAACTGTTACTTGGTACAGCAGATGGCAATATTTTATGAACCATTTTGTAACATTATAGAATTCCCAGCATCTACTAAAATTCAACTTCATGAATACCATTAAAGAAGCTGCACTGCTTTTGCATATGGTATTTTTAAAGGAAATGCTGTATTGTGAACCTAAAAAAGAATTTCTTAAGAAGTGAAAGGATTGTCCAATGCACACAATGACAGGTGAGAACTTGGTCATTGTGGTGCAAGCTGAGGCCATTTTTCTAAGCTGTGAAGACACTATGGTATTAAAGTTACTGTATTTCTGTTTTAAAGAACGTTTCTAGCTAAAGTATGTGGAGTTAGACAAGTATTATTTTAAATTAGAATATAACTTTTTAATGCACATTTAGCCAATTAATATTTAATCCTATGTGATTATTGCTAAGGAAACATTTACTACGAATTGCTAGAACTAGCACCTACTTATCTGACTGGGGGAATAAGCAGGGAGAGGTTGAGAAGTCTTTAGAAATGAGAAATGACATTTATTGTGAAAGTAAAATTGCTGAATGATGATGCACTCCATGTTTATAAATGCTCTCTTCAAGTTTCTGTCAAATAATATGGAAGGTGATGGAAGATTTCAGAGGAAATACTGGGGATTTTCTACAGTAGTTGGACATAAGAAACAGCAGCAATAGGGATATTTGATTAAATTGAATGCCTCACCAGTCTCCAGGAAGGAAGGGGGTTAGGGCCTATGAGCTTTGAAGACTGTACATAAATTTGAGTGGTAAAAGGTACCAACTTTAAAATAAAAATTATCAGTAGTTAGCACCTACTTTCTCTCTAAAAAATTAAGGAAAAATAGTATGTTGTTAAGGTAATTTTTTAATAAATTAATTTTTTAGAAAGAATAATAAGGTTCGAAATATACATAACACACAGTTCATACCCACACATGCAACACAAAATGTTTACTTCCTAGTTGAGATTTTTTAAAGTAAAATAGCAGAATATATTTAATACAAAAGATTCCCAAAACTCATTGCCAGAGTGATTCTTTCAAGTGTAAGTCAGATAATGCCAGTCTTTTTTTTGAAATACCTTATGGCATCCCACCCCACTCAGAATACAACCCAACATCTTCACGTGGTTGCACATGATCTGGTCAGTATCTCTCCTTAGTCTCATTGCCTCTCCCTCTCCACACTCATTCAAATCTGGCTGTAGTTCCTTCTCACTGTACCTGAATCAGACACGCATGCTTCTACTTTAGAGCCTTCAAAATGACTGTTCTCTCTGCTTTAAACCTTTTTCCTTCGATATCCCCATGCCTTACTCTCTCACTTTGTTCCTCTGCTCAAATGTCACCTTACCAGTGCATATGGTCCTGACAACCCTATTTAAACTAATACCCTATAACTATCTATTCTCTTATGATACATGGAAGATTAGATATTGTTCAAAATCTTCACTTTTCATTTTCCCGTCTTGATGGACAATCTGTACTCCCTACGGCTGCCATGATGCAAGTAGAGCTTTCAAAGCACTGCATGCTTGGGTTTGATCTCTTGCATTTCTGACACCATCGTGTGAAGGATATGTCCGTGGCCTGCTAATTCCAAGAGGAGGGTGAGGGAAACATGGAGCAGAGGCATCCCAGCCCAACCATTTTAGCTGAGCCCAGCCCAGTTTAGTCAGCCTCCAATCTGCAGACCCATGAGTGAGCCCAGTTAAAATCTGGAGAGCCATGCAGCTCAAACCTCACTTGATCTCCAGCTGACTCCAGACACTTGAGCCAAATAAATGTTTATCCCTGAATGACACTGAGGAGATTTTAGTAATTGTTATGTAGCATCTTTGTGACAGTGCCTAACTGATACAGCCTGATTTTTATAGCACATTCATCATCGCACATATATTATAGATTTATTTGTTGATTTGCTTATTGTCATGTTCCTCTTCTCTAATATATACTCCTTGAGAAGAGGGACTTTATTCTGTTTATTGCTAGTCTCCCACCACCTAGAATGGAGCTTGGAACTCAGTAGTCTCTCAATAAATAAATGTGGAATAAATTGTCTACTATGTGCTATTGTATTATCCAAAATGTGCAGGAACTTAGGAGCTAAATGGACAAAACAGATACACTCCATGTCCTCAGAGAAATTATAATCTAAATATTTCTATAAATATTTTATATTTTACTGGTATAAAATATATATAAATATTTTTATATTTTACTGATATAAAATATTATATAATTTAAATAGGATTAATCTAGAGCCCCATAGTTATAATGTTTATAATTTTATCTCCAGTGCATCAACAAAACTTACTACTGTTATAAGAAATATATTTTCACTTACAGCATTTTCTATAAAATGATGTGAAACTAATTCTATTCCCATTAGCCTATTAAAATAACCTATACTTACACATAATTGGCCTAGTATAATATCATTTATAATTCAATGATCTTTTTGTTTATCCATTCCAGAGCTCTGCAAATCAACTAACTCTATAACCTTCTCTCTTCTATCCCTCCCTATCAGTTAAATATATAATATTTGCAAAGCTCTATGACAGGCCCTTAAAGTTAGTGAAAGATATGGAAGAAGAAGATGGTGAAATCTTTAGGAACTAGAAAAAAAATAACAATTATTAGGAAGATGAGATATCCACCCCCAAAATAGTCTAGAGATGTTAGGAAATAAATATGACCAACTGCAGTTTGTTCCAACATATATCTGCAACCTAAGTTCATACCACTCTCCTGCCTCATGAATCGTCTTAATGTTTCCTTAATGCCCCATCCTTTGTCACACTTCTTACTTTTGCCTGTGCTATTTGTTGTATCTTCCTAGATAATCATTCAACACTTCTTCAGTTGGAAAAGAGTTTATTACTTTTACCAAACAGAATTAAAAGTATTACCTGGAAAGCATCCTCTCACTCTTCTTTCATGGTCTTTATGATTGCCTACTCTGAATTTCTGTGCTAACGTTTATGTGAATATATTTTTCTGGGGAAAGTGCTTATTGTTCTAGTTGGATCCTCCAAGGGAATGTTGACTTCCAAAACTTATAAATCATTCACTAGAATATAAACCTTTTAAAGGCAGAAATTCTATCCTATTTATTACTAGAGTCTAAAAGGTAAGTATTCAGAAAACATTTATTGAGAGTAGAAAGGATTAGGTAATCATTTAAGAGTGAATTTATTAGGGGCCGGCCCAGTGGCGCAGCAGGTTAGTTTGCACTTGGCAGCCCGGGGTTCACGGGTTCGGATCCCGGCACCTACCGATGCACTGCCTGTCAGCCATGCCGTGGTGGCGTTCCATATAAAGTAGAGGAAGATGGGCACGGATGTTAGCCCAAGGCCGGTCTTCCTCAGCAAAAAGAGGAGGATTAGCAACGGATGTTAGCTCAGGGCTGGTCTTCCTCACACACACACACACACACACACACACTAAAAAAAGAGTGAATTTATTAAATGTCAAAATGAATCGTGTTAAATAAGCATTATTTTATTGGTTCAAAGTAGAGGTGCTTACGTTGAGCTAGTGCGCTCAGGGAAAACCTTAAAAGAGGCAGAACTTGAACAGAGCCTGGAGGGTGGGCAGAAATAGGATATGAGGAGCCGACAACAAGCTAAATTACATGGAGAAGAAAATGACAACTCAAAGAGACTTGGGGTTAGGAATGGGCTTTGAACGCCTGGGGAGTCAGTCCAAATAGATGCGGAGTGTTGATGTGTGCTCCTTTAGAACAAGTTGCCTTCGTTTTGAAAATTCATCAGCTTTGCTCATTGGGAAGCAATAGGATGTCTTCTTCTAAGTTAAATCATATGAACACTGCATTTTTGGATATGTAAACACCACTGATAGTCTTCTCAGTGTTTTCTTTGACCTTTTTAAAATTTTTATTTTCATGACTCTGACAGCATTGATCACTTGCGTTTGTTCAACGTTTTTCTCATGAGACTGACATACTGTCCCAGGGCTCACATCTATCAACATCGCTCTGATTTATCGACTTAATAACAGGAAATCATTTGGTAGCCCAGCTCTATTTTGCTTGAACACTGACCTGTGACCTTAATCTAATGCTTTTCAAGGTTCTTTGTTTTTCCATAGAAGACCAATTAAATTGAAGCATTTTGAAGAGATTATACGACCAAAAAAAGGCATATTTGAGCATCTAAAGTTAATTTTTCTCTCAAGCAGGTCAAAAATAAAAGAATAATTTTATTCAAAAATAATCAAAAAACACTTCAATGATATAGGTATTAAAGCAATGGACTTATGCTGCCTAAGAACAATGTAGTGGCTGGAGAAATGCCAAGTCCAATTTTTGTATATTAATATAACATATAGATAATAGAATGAGAATTATGTTAGTTATTCCTTTTTATAACAAATTTCTTGTATAAATCTGCACATTTGTTTCTCAGAATATTATTATATTTAAATCTGCTCTCCAATTCTACAAGTGAAATTATACTAAAAACTCTTTGTAAAAACTCTTCCTATATTGAATTTAGAGAAAACAGAAATCTCTGAAAACAATTATATCAATACAGAAAATTTTACTGACTGCCCTATTTCAATAAAAATTAAATAGGAAATAATCATTGCCAATTCTGCTGAATATGTGACACATATTTTTCCCATCACTTAACTGAGGTTGGGAAACTTGGTAGCCTTATGGAAGAAGCAATACACACACACACACACACAATCATGGAAACACACACACATATTGTATCAAATCATAGAGAAATGTTACACTTTCAGACACTCAATATCATTAATTTGATGAGAGCTGTCACTATGTGAATTAAAAATAGATTTACTTTAAGAATTTTTGAAAATTATGCAAAACTTCCATTTTGTATGTAATGGCATGGATTTTCATAAACCGATGTGAAGAATTGTAGCCTTTAGTTATGAACATCTCTATTGGAATTATACAGAATAATCTTCATGTCAGGAAACCAATGCAATGTGTTACTGATTGTTATCAGGCTTCCCTTGTATTTCATGTACAATTCAAAGCTTACTGTTGAGCCATTTGGAAAAGAAATATGCTCATATAGTGAAGTAATACATTTCCTGGGAAACAATGAAAATTAAATCTACCATAAGCAGCTTAAAAAATGTGCATAACCTAGGAGCAAAATAAGTGCTTCTATTTATCCAGTCATTCCACAAGAATTTATTGGTTGTCCTACTACCTGCCATGACCTCTTCCTATAAAATTGGCTAATAGAAGATTGATGCCCATAAGTAACTTTAAATGATTACAGTATCTGATGATACAGGCATTCACAGGTTGCAATGGGAATATAAAACATCTGGAGGAGCGACAGAGACGCTTCTAATAAAGGGTAAGAAGTTTGTTTGCATTCTAAGGAATGAGTCAAAGTTAGATAAAACTAGCAAATAAAAAACAAATATAAAACATCTTGGAGAAGAGCATATAAGAAGGCATGGTGGCATAAAATTGCATCCTTATTGTATTCAGGGAACTACATTCACTCAGTGAAGGGTATTTATAAGTCGATGGGCTTGGGTTAGGGGTAAAGAGTGAAACTAGAGGTGTCGACAAGGCCAAGGTTATGAAACGCAGTTGATGCATGTTATGTGAAGTTGTGGAGATTGTAGCTGTCTCCAAAGATAGCCCTCAAAAGAACCATCCTTCCCAGCATTCATTTTCCATTGACAGCCTTTCTCTTAAATATGAACTGATCTGGTGACTCAATTTTAACCAAAAGAATATAGTGAAAGTGATGCCATATTCCTTCTAAGGCTGGGTTGTAAAGAAGTCTTGTACTTTCTACCTAAATCTCTTAGAGAGCTAACTCCTTGTATGCTTCTTCCTAGAACTCAGCAGCCACTGTATGAGAAGCCTCATGGAGAGGCCACCGTGAGTGATCAGTCAACAACTCAAGCTGAGCTTCCAGCCACAGTAGTGAGTCATATGGTGAGCCATTTGGGGTTGTCCAGCCTACTGAAGACTTCAGTGACCAATCCTGGCCAACATGTAACTGAAGCTCTATAAGGGACCCCAAGCAAAAATTGTCCAACCAAGCCTTGTCAACCCATAGGATCAGGAGAGATAATAATAATCTTTGTTTTAAGTCGTTAAGTTGTAGGAGGGTTTGTTACATGGCATCAGATAACTAAAATAAGATCCATTTAAAGATTTAAATTCTGGACCATTTTTTAGGGAAATCACCATAGTTGTGATCTGAATGGTAAAAAAAGAGGAAAACCTGAGAAGCAGCAATATTAGTTATTGCAGAACTTCAGATGAACATGATGAGGATTTGAACTTAAAACAATGGAATGGAGACAATCTAAGAGATGTAATCTTTAGGACCCGATGGCTTAACATCTCACTGGATTTAGGTGTGGAGGGAGTGGTAAGCAAAAGTGAAGAATCTAGGTTGACTTGCAAGAGAATATATTTTATTTCCTTCCTTTCTTTATTCATTCATCTAGCAGACGTGCATTGAATCCTGAAATCTGTGAAAAAGGTGAGCAGCAAGAGCCAAGCTTCCTGGTCTCACGACTCTTACAGTCTAGTGGAGAAAGATCAAATTAATCACATGTTTTTATTAAACCACTGAGGTAACTAGTGTAGAAGAAAGAAAATCAGTAGAAGCCTATGGAACCGGATCTAGTCATAGACAGTAGGAGGTAGTAGGAGGTTGAGAGAGGACTAAACAGAGAGATCTCAAAAATGATCAGCAGTTGGTTAAATTGAGTCAGTGGGAACAGCCATTCTACATTCACAAAGCATGAACAGTAAACACAACAATGAATTTCACATTCAGAGAATTAAAAGAAGTTAAGAGACGGAGCATAATGAAAAGGGATGAGATGGGGTGACGTATGAGTCAAGGCTCAAGAGTGGTAAGTAGTGGTGAAATCTAACAAGCCTGCCAGCCATATAATAGACTTTGCATTTATTCTAATAGCATTTGGAACTCTTTTAGATGAGTTTGAGAAGCAGTGTGACACCATTTGTTTTTCTCAATAATATCATTCTGACTTTAGGGTGGAGAATGAATTAAAGAACGACTAGAGTGCATGAGGATACCCATGAGGAGGCCATCACAGTACAAACCTTACAGTACCTGACGTACATTAAGTACAGTGGTCCCCCTTTATCTACAGTTTCACTGTCTGTGGTTTCAGGTACCCACAGTGAACTGCGGTCCAAAAATATCAAGTGGAAAATTTCAGAAATAAACAATTCATAAGTTTTCATTTGCCCGTCATTACTGAGTAGAGTAATGAAATCTTGAGCCATCCCGCGCTGTCCCACCCAGGACGTGAATCATTCCTTTGTCCAGTGTATCCACGCTGTATACACTACCCACATGTAGGTCACTTAGTAACCGTCTTGGTTATCAGATGACTATCTTATTTTACTTAATAACTACTTAATTTTACTTAATAATGACCCCAAATTGCAAGAGTAGTGATGCTGGCAATTCGGATATATCAAAGAGAAGCCATAAAATACTTCCTTTAAGTGAAAAGTTGAGAATCCTCGACTTAAGGAAAGAAAAAAATCATATGCTGAGGTTGCTAAGATCTATGGTAAGAACAAATCTTCTATCTGGGAAATTGTGAAGAAGGAAAAAGAAATTCATGCTACTTTTGCTGTCAAATATGTATATATAGGAAAAAAACATAGTGTATGTAGGGTTCAGTACTATCTACAGTTTCAGGCATCCCCTGGGGGTCTTAGAACGTATCCTGCAGATAAGGGGGGACTACTGCACTCAATAAGTCAGTAAATGTTAGCAGTCATATTATCACCATCAGCGTCATCGCCACTGTTATTATCTTCAACTAGGTTGATGGAGACTGAAACTAGACATATTCAAGATATGTTTTGTGGTAATACAAAAAACTGAAGGTTTGTGGAGTAGGGTAATAAGTGAGAAGTGGGTCAAAAATGACTTTTGGGTTTTAGGCAACAGGATAAAAGGTGATTGCCATTTGTGGGGGAAGGTAATGATGAGTTCTGTTTGGGACATGATGACTCTGAGATTTCTTTTAGACATAAAGAGGAGATACTGAGTAAGAAATTGAAAATTATGGGGGAAAAAATGTGGCTAAAGAGGGAAATGTATGATGGCAACTGAAGCTGTACGTGTAATAAGATTACCCAGGTAGAGAGCAGACAGTGAGAAAAAAGGTTTAGGAATGAGTCTTGAGGAGATCCAACTTTGAGTGGCTAAATAGAACAGGTTTAACCCATATAGTCTGAAAAGAGGGAACAAATGACAGGAGAACTAGGCACATGTGCTGTTAATGAAGGAAAAAGGTTTTCAAGGAGGGAGTGATTCACACTATGAATGTTGCTGAGAAATAGGGATGTGGTTATCGTTGAACACAGAAGGAGAGTGTTGGTTAAATGATAACGACAAAAGTAAAAATTGGAGAAGGATTAGGACAGAGTAGGTGCTACAAAAGTGAAAAAAGGGTTGAGGAGTCTTTCTAGATGAGTGGCTATGAAGGGGAGGAGGAGGAAGGGGATTGAGTAATAGTAATCTTGTTGCCCCTGATCCTTTTTTGTTGTTATTTGTTTTCAATATTGGAGAGTGTATTGAAGCATTGATAGAAAGATTCTAAGTGAAATGAAGTAGTTGAATAAATAGGAGAATGACAGGCTACTTTGTTGTGAGTGTCCGGATAAAATATGGCTTTATTGTTTCCAATGTCAAATCTAGTGTATGTGTTAGTTTCAAGTGATGACAACGGATTTAACCCCTGTATTTGAATCTTCACCTTGCCAGCTGCTCTTCAGTGTAGCCTCAGAGAAGTTACTTAGCCTCTTTGAGACTGTGTTTCCTCATGTCTAAAATGGGGATAATAATAGTTTCTGTATCAAAGGCTCTTTGGAGGATTAAATGAGATAATTCAAATAATGATTTTAGCATTGAGCTTGGTATGTTTTTGTGAATGATGTTTGCTATTGTTATTTCTTCCTACTAAAACCTGTCAAACATAGCTGGCTATTCCTCTTTGAGTTAAGCTCATATTTGAAAGAAAATTTATTTTTTTAAGAGACTACTATGGCACCATAATATCATGCTATGGGATTCTCAAACGTATAGGAAACAGAGTCTATATGAGCACTTAAATGCGACATGCGGTGACCTTAGACAAGACTCTGTCAGACATTATTAACATTAACATATGCCGTGAGTCTTTATCCACTTCTAATGAGGATAGTATAATCTTAATATTTTAACACACTAAAAAAAATTTTTTTTTTCTTAATAGCCCATATAAACCCAGTGTCGAGTGTCCTTCCTCCATCATGTAACGACACCAACTAGATAGAACATATGGCTGTCAGGGTCACTGTGACAAGGGAGTTGAGGAATGAATAAAGCACACTGGCTCCTAACTTGTGTGGCCCAGAAGTGACACCCATTACTTCTTCCTATGGTCTTTGAGCCAGAATTGGTCACACGGTTCTGACTTAACCTGAAGGGAGGATTGGGAATACAGGGGAGCAAACAGAATATTTGGTGAGCACCAGCTGTCTCTGCCACATTTCTGAATGTGTATTTTATTGTTTGACACTTTTTTTTTTCCTTCCCAAAACCCCAATGCATGGTTGAATATCCTAGTTGTAAGTCATTCTAGTTCTTCTTTGTGAGCCACTGCCACGGCATGGCTACTGACAGATGGGTGGTATGGTTCTGCAACCAGGAAGTGAACCTGGGCTGCCAAAGCAGAGCACACCAAACTTTAACCACCAGGCCATCAGGGCTGGCTCCTGGACACATTTTTAAATGGTGAAGAAACAGAAAAATATTGACTTGATTTCTGGATATCTCAATCTTGGTATAGTTTATATTTTTTAAACTTTTCTGTACAAAACACATTTTATACAATCATCATGAGGTTTTTTAAAAAAATAATATTCACATGGTTGTCATATAACATAATTGGAAACCAGTTAATAACGGCTGCATCTTTGTTACTTTCAAAAAGTAAATGACAAGTCAAGTGCCTCTTCACTCCAATGGCCTGGTTAACCAAATGGTTATGTAGGTTTGGGATATCTAACACAAGCTCTGTCTTGATACTGATATCTTGCTGAAGATAATTGTAAAGAACACTTCCCCATTTTGGTTCTCTTTTTTTGCACACAGCTGTATAAGGTATTACATTCTTTTTCAGCTGTCCTGAAACTTGTTCATTACTATTTTTTCTTTTCTCTTTTCAAATGCTATCATGACATCTCAGCATAATGGTTATTTGTTTTCTCAACAAAAACAAATTCATATCTATACACATATAAAACTTAGTATTAAAGCAAATTTTATTTCATGATAGTGAATGCTGATAGGAGTGCAGTGTTGGGAACTTAATGGCTGATGGAGCAGTGAAAATATCCTCATCTCTCTAAAGGCTAGTTATGACAGAGGACTCCAAATGTTCTGAATATATAAAACTCAGTGTTGATAATATGACCTGCATACCTAACACACACATTCCAGAAATGGAGCATGTTGAAAGCCAGCCTGAACTTGCTAATAGTAAATGATGGGACACCCAAAACTAGTCTGTAGAAGCTTCTGTGAAAAACATACAAATATTTGTTATCAGATGGTAATATTTACAAGCAACAAGTGTTTTCTTGGGCAAGATCATTCATCCGCATTATTTTTTCCCCTTTGAAAACACTTAGTACCAATGTAACATTAAAAAAAAAATACAGCACTGCATATAGTTCTTCTGAATGAAACAATGAGTAGTGTGCTTGATCTTCCAGAAAACCTGTACTTTCTGACTGAGAACACACTTTATTCTGAAAGGGGCATACACCACTTGCAATAAAATTAATATGGGCATTGCCAGGGCTTAAATTAATAATTAATTTAGTTTATAAAAGAATGTGATGGAAATGGCCAAGTCTGGGCATTAGTACCTCATCCTGACAACAAATGTGAATTAACATTATAAATGCTATGTCAGTATATAATTTTCTACCAGGCTATGATAAAGATATCTGATGTCATATGTAGTTATACGGTTTGGCATTCTTAGAGCTATTCAATAGTTCAGTATCAATATTGTGCATATTATCTATGTACTTAATCCAAGAATTTTTTAAAGAATATTTTCTATAATTTTTTTATCTAGTATATTTTAGTGGTATAGAGGGGAGGAGGAGAGTAGGGAGAAAAGAAGAAAATGTGTAATAGAAAAAAAGGGCAAGTGTTTTTTTTTTTCTTTGCTTGTCAAACTAAAAGCACCTTACCTAATTTATATACCAAAAATAACAAGAATAATTAAAATGTCTTGATTTCAATCTTCCTCAGTCTGGCAATAGTCTTCACAATACTTGAAGGTTAATAGTGTGACAGTGATGTACCAAGCCATGCAAACAATATATCTTCATAACAATGGACACTTTTCCTGTGAAGTGGATTGGAAAATATGATAGCATACAGGAATTATATTAATATGAAGGTCCTTCAACCTGATGAATATCATGAGTATTACTTTCTCAAAGACACCATCAAAATTAGAAGCATTTATCTTCAGCCAACTCTCAATTATCTACATGTAGATTATCCACTTTGTGGATGATGTGCTGCAATTTTAAAATTTCAAATAATTTATCCCTGTCACCTTCCATTTTTCTAAAATAATCATCTAATGCTTCAGTAATAAATCAAAAACTCAATAAAGCAAAATATAATGGAATGTGGGGTGAGTGGGTATAAACGCCTATAATTGATTTAAAATCTCAACATAAAAGGGCACCATCTCCTTTAGATATCCTATATCCTCATGCTTTGTTCTTATGCTTCAACAAAAACTATAAAAATTATGATCCACATATTAAGTATTTTTTGAGTTGTTCTGTGGGGCAAATGCTAATGTAGGCACTGAGCATGTACTTGTACACCAACCCAATAGACTACCTTCCTTTGATGAGTTCATTTTCCATTTGACAGACACTATAAACATATAAATAAGTGAATGGATGAATATATAAATAAAGTTTTACAAACTCATAAGGATTTTGAAGAAGATAACACTTGGTATGGTATAGAGATTGATGGAAGAGATTATTTATCTGGGGTCATCAAAGATTAATCTCTTGAGAGTAGTAGTTGGAAGACCTGAAAGATTTAAAGAACACAGTCATGGAAAAGTTCTGTTGAGAATATTCCAAACAGAGAAACAGCAAGTGCAAAATCCCTGAAGCAGATTATAGAAAAAATATGTATACATACATTTGTGTATACGTGGTTGTGCATTACTTTCCCTGCTTAAACTAGGAGATCCATTTGATCTATCCTTGAAAAATAAATTTTCTCTCACTTCCAGGTGGTAGTGAGGCAACTGTGTTTCTAATGATTACTTCATTTATCATTAGGGGTAAAGGAGTTTATACTGTTGTTATTTAAAATTGTTAAGGCCAAAGCTCTTTTTCGAGATTATTCTAATGGACCACTGACCCCTACCAAGGTGGAAAAGAAATTGAATGGGGGCGTTTTTGAGTATGCGTTGGGGGCGGTTCCTAGAGAGAGGGGTTGTGATTCTTGAAAGCAGAATTAAGAGGAAGAAAAGACAAAGAAAGCTAGGTCCATGGATTTGGCAGCATGGGCCTTGTCCTTGGAGTGTTTTTGTTTTGCTTCTTAGAAACACTGAAGACAGAAGACCTGGGAAAGGTTTTCAGGTCAACTGTGTATCTTTGGGAGTAGAATATTCCCTTTTGTTATTTCTCAGACTCCATATACTACCCATCTAATACCCGCATGAATGACATCAGTAGCCTCCAGCTGAGTAAGAAATTTTGTATGCTAAAATCTTTCAGCCTTCCTTCAAGGAAATATTCCGATTAAAACTTTCTCCCTTCCTCTCTTTCTCCCTCACCCCCAATCAACAGTTCTGTCCCATTTAATCACTGCTAAAGTGTTAACAAACAATTATGATTTTAGGTGACTTAACCAACAGAGGTAAGTGGGACAGACCGTTACTGAGAGGTTGTTGCCACTAAAGGTCATGGTAAGGGTTCTACCGAGGTGGAAATTGAATCTACCACCTAGTCGCTTTGGGCTTCTCATGCCAGTAGATCCATGGACAAAGAAAAATGGTAGCCTATTTGAAAGTTGCTAAGAGAGTAGATATTAAAAGTTCTCGTCACAAGGAAAAAAAAAATTTTTGTAACTATATGATGTGATGTTATGTTAACTAAACTTATTGCTGTAATCATTTTGCAATATATACATATGTCAAATCATTATGCTGTACACCTTAAACAGTGCTGTATGTCAATTATAGCTCAATAAAACTGGAAGACAAAAAGAAAAGTGTTACTATATTGAATGAAGAGCTCCGGCTGCCACATCACAATGGGGATATGGAAGAATGTGTCCAGGACCCCGGCCGTACACTGGGGCAAGTCTTGGTGCTTCTGTGCTCAGTGACACTTGTAAATGAGCAATGGCAGCAACCACAGCCCAACCAGGAAACGGTAACTATGGGCTCAAACTGCTCAAGAATAAGGTCTAGATCACCGATGGCCCCATTCCCCCAGGTGTGGGACACAGATCACCAGAACTTTTGGCAAAGGATTTGGGGAATCTGAAATGAACGATAGAGGTAAGAGATGATAAATGTCAATTACAACCCTAAGATTAACTACAGCATGAATACCATAGTTGTTTTGCAACCCTCTTTAAGCCTTTTTAAGAGATTGCGAATGACCACTATCTTTAAGGACTGAAATTGTCCTCTTCTTTCAGGGAAGAAGCAAGGAGATCTTGTCCACATAGAAGATTTGAATACCATAAAAGGATGAAAGCAGGTCTGAGTGGACAGGGGTGGACAGTATCCTACCCAGATTGTGTATCACTCTATACCACTCAGCTTTACCTACACCCCTGGGACTCAGTTTCTTTCATTGATTTCCCAGGTGGAGCAGCCTTGGCAATGGGCCATGCCATTCCCATAATAATAAACCCATGGCCACTGCTGCCACTTTCCTGCTGTCATAGACTGAGGAGAACCATGTGCAGGGCTGACTTGCAGGTGAGTGTACCTAGGCACTGGACAGATTGGACCTGCATATGCTAAGACTGAATAACTACCTTGAATTAGCCGATTTGCTTGGGCCAGGTAATGCAAATTTTGTCCAAAGAGAAAGGAGAGGCAAAGAACGGGACTATAAAGAATAGCCAAAAATTATAGGAAAAGGGGGAGATTTAATTAGTAGCTTTCAAACTTTTCTGACTATGATAGTAGTAAATACAATGTGTAGTAGTCAATACAGTGTGATATTTATATCACACTGTAGTGTAAATATATAACACATTCAGACATACTTACATATAAAATTATGCATAAAATACAGCTGAAAGAAATAACAATTACGATTACTCCCTGTGATGCATTGTAATATTTTCTGTTCCTTTATACCTTACTCTATTTCACTTAAAATAAAATTACTGGTCTTTGTGCTCTATAATTGTATCATGAAATAAATTTAGTAGGTTTTGACTAGTATTAAAAAAAACTAATGCATCCCTCATAATGGCTCAATATTATTTTGTGAAATTTTGTTTTAGTCATACACACATCTCTGAGTATACACATGTGTATGTGCATGTGTATGTGTGAATGTATGCACTGAATTTGATGTAATGTAAAATGTCAAAAAATAGATTGAATGTCCCTGCTCTATACCACTCCACATCAAATTATGAATTAAGAGGAAAGATCCAGGTCAGTAAGCCTGAAGCTGGGACTGTACACTAGACCTAATATTTAGCCATGTTAGAATGAACAATTAATATTTTGCAAATATTTATTATTATGCTTGGCATTGTCTTATTTATCTATTCTTGATTCCCCCTAATATTGATTAAATATTGATAAAGTCACTTTGGAAATTCCAAGTGGCTTCAGCTAAAGTGAGAAAACAAAGACAGAGCTATTTGGGTCACATCCAGACTAATAAAAAAGGACAGATATGATGTCTGCATTCGGGAGTCGAGATGTGATTGAAGTTGCTGGTGGTGGGGGAGTGGAAGAGGATTAGATAAAGTGAAAAATCTGAAGGGATTGAGTTTGGCTCCTTTCAATGTTTGCTTAAGAGTTCTTGCTCTTATTCTCTTTGTTATTTTTAAAAAGAAAAGCTCATAAGCAACTAGAGGTGGCATAAAAACACCACAGGGCACCAAGAGAAACGTTAACAAATACAGACTTAGGATTTGGAACGATAATTATAAATTTATTTACCTTACAAATTTCCCTTTATCTCGGTCCATCGCATTTCTCAAAGAATAGCTGATAAGTTTCATCATCAGGTTATAATAATCTATTTACCATAAGTTTTGAATAATTTGAAAAGGAATTATTCTAAAATATTTTCAGATCATTTTAAAGCTCAATTAATAACACTTTTAGAAATATTGTCATTTGAAAATTTCTTCTCTATCCAAAAATATTTTCTTATTTTTTCCTAAAATTTTAAAGCTTCAGCTTGTTAGCACTTAAATCATTAAGTTACTTGACAGTTTAATATATGATGTGATGCAGGAATCCTATGTACTTTTTTCCATTAGATTTTCTGAGTTCTTTTCTTATTCTACAATAGTGGGAATTCTGCCATATATCAAGATTTTATTGATGAATGGGTTTGTTTCTGTATTGTCTATTCTATTCCAGAGTTCTATTTATTTATCAATTTATAGCTATCATAGTTTTAATCACTGGAACTCAATATATCTTGATTTTTTTATTAGTTATCTATAGCTGCATAACAGATTCCTCTAGAATTTAGTGGTTTACAACAACAGTACATTTCTTATCTCCCACATTTTGAGCAGGTCAGGACATTGGGAGTGGTTTAGCTGTGGGTTTCTGGCTCAGGTTCGCTCACTTAGGTCAAGAAATTGGTCAGAGCTGTAGTCATCCACAGACTAGGAGATTTGCTTTCAAGCTGGCTCACTCACATGGCTGGCAAGTTGATGTTAGTTGTTGATGGAAGGGCTCAGTTCCTATCCACGTGGGTCACTCTTCATGAAATGCTTGAGTATCCTTGCAACACGTCAGCTGGGTTGTCCCAGTATGAGCAATCCAAGAGTGAAAGAAAGCCAGAAGGAAGCAATCGTTTTTATGACCTACGCTTGGCAGTCACAAAGAATCACCTCTCCATATTCTTTCTGTTAGAAGAGAGTCACCAAGTCCACCTACACTCACAAAGAATTTCTACCACAATATTCACTACAAACTCATAGATTTCTACATATTTTGATATGATCATGTTTATTTTGCTTTCAAATATATTAATACAATTACTTCCATTTATGGGTTTTCTTTTAATTTATTCAAGCTTCCTATTTTTACTGGTAAATATTATTTTAGGGTAAATGATCCACTATATTATTGGCACAAAGATTTTAGTATTTTTTATAAATGTAAATGTTTTCCTGTTTACAAAGTATTATCACATACACAAATATAAGCATAAATATAAGGCCAAAAACATATCATTTCTAAACTTTCTAACAGTAATATTCTTGCATTCATATAGTTCTTTCCAGGTTACAAAATGGTTTGATGTATGTTTTAGCTTTTTGTTTGCTCGTTTGCTAAATGAACCATACATTTGTAGGAGTTATTGTTATTGCCAAGTTATAGATGAGAAAACTGAATTTAATTAATCCTTTGATAGCAATGGTTGATTGAAAGACCTTCAGAACAAAACTATTGAGTGGGCATATGGTGATGTTTTCCCTTACTCTTTATTAATTATTCTTCACTTATTAACCATAGAATGAATTCCAATAATGTTGGGTATTTGTTGCTGCTCAAATTTGATCAATCGAATGTATGGAAGTCATATTACATTAGTGATCTTTTATATATAGTTTAGTACCAATTTGCTACTCAGTGCAATATGCTGCAAATGTTAGGGCTGAATAAAGTCTTAAGTTACTATCACCTCTACTGAAGAAAAGATGCAAGTGACTATACCACTGCCTTCAAAAAGCTTGCATATAAGTTGAGTTCTTTTAAACAACTCAGTGACAAATGGATAGCAGGCACATAGACAGATAGATGTACATTAATGTGGTTTTTTTGCCCTGTATCTTCCCGCTTTCTGATGAACACTACTTTGTCGAAATTTAAAAATATGTATCAAAAATAACACTTGGACATGTAGACTAGGTCAAATTTTGTCCACATTGTATTGAGAGGTATATTTATTCATAACTCTTTTCTCCATATTGCATCATAACCTAATAATCTAAAAAAAAGTGTTCCAAGCCACACAAACAACAGCAAAAAAAGAAGAGTAAGCAAAAAGAGAAATGTTTCAGACACAGATAATAACAACAAAGTTAGATGTAAATTTAGGAATATTTAGAAATTTTGAGCTCTAACACAAGATAAATCTTATTTCTCTCACAAAAATGATGCGTAGAGAACCACTCCATTTCAAGAAGGCGATTCAAGTTGTTCAAGACTATGTGATAAATCAGCAAAATTACAACCTTCTTTAAAGCTGCATGAAAATGCACTTACCTTAACATATACTTTATATGCCTCCATAATATGATTCATATGCCAACTGGTAACTGAAAACTGACCACTGTCACTAAAGATATAGTTTTAAGACATCTGGCCCATGTTTCTGAGTCATTGAAGTCAAGTATCTCTGATACTTGTGTCATCTTTGATGCATTGTTCTCTGTTTCTTAATTAGCTGCTTTAGTCAGTTTGTGATATCTGATTTTTAAACAGTGGTTATAATTCAATAGCATACACAACTGGAATGAATCATGATTGATTGCATAATTAGAACAATACGTGAACAGAGAAACAGAGTATCGTTCAATTTCTGCCTGATTTTATCAGAAGCAGCCTGAGTAACTACGTAACTCTTTCTAGTTTAACTAGATTTTTAACTTCTTTGCAGATATGACACTTATCCATCACCAGATTAATAATGAAATAATTCTAAAATTGCAGTTGGCAAGATTGGAATTCCTATTACTAGGTACTAGTCCATTTATTGAATCACGCATTTTCTTACAGCCAAACCTCAAAAGAGGGCATTGATAACTATCGATATGTTACAAATGTTTATAACTTGTATGGGGTCTAAACATGGTAATGAGACGTTTATTGTCTGATTACTAGCACAAAGAAATTCCAACCTTTTTGTATATTCATGGAGTCAAACTGCAAAAATTGTGTCTCTGGGACTTCATTCCTCACATGCATAATGAATGATGCTGCTGTCAGCAATCAATCCAAAATAGCATTGGTATAATGTACACCACAGCCAGACATGACAGGCAGACAAATAAAAAGCAGTATTCATTCCTGTAATGAATTTATGAGTTGACACGGACACTAGTGTATTAGAATCAGATCACTCCTGTCTATGTGCTTGCTGTGTGTGTGTGTTTGTTTTTATGGTTTTTGTTTTGTTTATTTTTTCCCTTCCTCTGAAAGGAATGTGAATGATGAGGAGAACCAATCAACAAAAGTACAGGCATTTTAAATCTCCTTTTAGGATTATAGTAATGCATAACATTCACTAGAATGACTGTAGAAGAAAGATAACAAACTTTGTCTAATTCGATCAATAGGCAAACATATAAGGGATAATTATTTTTTAAATTACTATCTATTAGGTCCCAAGAATTGAATTGAGTACCAAATAAAAATACATATTATCCTGATTTGTTGTTGTTGTTGTTCAGGTTCAAGATAAGGAATAGCATGAAAATTATGAATTTAACTGAATGGATGACGCTGAAACCAAATGAAAACAAAGAATAAGAACCAAATATTTCTCTTCCCTATGGTGGTTTAATTTTTGTACGGCCTACTGCTATATATGCATTGAATAAAATATAACATGGAAAGCGATAGCTCACTGCCAGATTTTGGAATTCTATGTCCAATTTTGGAAAGTGACAAGCCTAGATAGGACTAAAAGTCCAAGGCATAATTTTCCAAAATATTAAAAAGCAATAATGACGTGGGATAGTCCACAATGAATATTCCACAAAAAGCATTCCACAGTGAAATAAATTTGTAGAATAGTGCATATCTTATCTCTTTCTTAAAGGTTGTGATACCATTCAGTAAAGAAAACTTTTTAATTTGACTCAGGTCAAAACCTGAGTAAATTAATTTAAGTTAATTTGACCATAAAGCATTTTTTCCATAGCAATCATTCACATCCTATCATATTTATATCCTTTTGAGTACATTTTGTCCAAGATAAATGATAGATCCTCAGACAATTTATTTTTCAAGTTGGTGTTTGGAGGTAAAGTTACATTAAGATGCTTTATGGAATGTTGAATGATTTTCCCTGTTATGTAAATTATTTGAACAAATAAATGCATACTATTGCCATACATATTTATATACCTGCAACATAACAGCCATGGTATTTATATATTCTGTGTAAATTTTTGACCATTTCTTATTTTAGTGATAAGAGGGCTTTTGCAATTTTAAAAAAATTATTTGATGTGTATTTTCTATGTGCCAGTTACTGTGCTAAATGCTTTGCAATTTTATTTAATTAAATCCTCACAATGAATGACACTTGCTGGTAAGGATGACCCCATTTTACAATGAGGACATTGAAGCTTGGAGAAATTAAGTAGTTGCTCAAATTCAGCAGTAGGTAAAGGATGGAACTAGTATTCAAACCTGATTTTAACCAAAAGCTCTAACCACCATGCCCTCATGACCTCCAACCACCTTTCAATCCCACAGAGTTTACATTCAGTTCAGTTCCCATAGATGCCTCAATCTCCCACATATTCTGATCATATATCCCCCACCTGCTGCAGTGATGCTTTCCTTGGCAAGAGACAACTTTCTCTCTTTTCCAATTTAACAAACTCTTACTCCTTTGTTGCTTAAAGTAAGCTTTGGCCAAACAACTTTTGTAAAACTAACAAATTATCCATATTCCTTTCCACTTAGTAGTTAGCACATCATATCTAGGTATTTTTGACCTCCATTATTATGTGAGCTGTTGAAAGCAATGACAATGAATTAGATCTGAATCCCCAGAATTTGGTCCCTGATAAGTACTCCATAACTGTTTCTTGAGTGAATGAATGAATAGACGAGAGAACGAATTAAGAAATGAAAAAGAATAATCAAGTCTGCTGAAACACCTCTCTTCTGCATCACTTTTTAGTGCCTTTGGAGAAACATACGTCCATACATAAAATGCCAGGAAGTTGGCCTGCATTTTTATAAGTAGATAGGTATATACTCACTCATGGACTCTGCAGTTCCACATAAAAGTCTTTTATTTCTCTGGGCCTCATTTTCCTTGTCTGCAAATTAATAGAGTCAATCCATTTATTGATATATGAACATATTTATCCTGTTCAGTCATTGAGTTTTAATTGAGGAGCTATTTCCTACTGGGTATCTTATTAAATACTGACTACTAAAGCAGGTTTTACAAAATACAAGTTTATTTCGTCAGAGGACAATTATACTAACTTTCTGTTTTAGAGAATTAAAAGGTGCCTAATGGAATACCCGTGATTCTTTTGGTAGGTTGCTTTACCAACTAAAAATGTTTATTTAAATTTATGATATTTTAAAAGTGAGCTGGAAAAGAAAACAATTTTAAAAAATAAAGGCTCCTTAGGTTTAATAGTATAACAAAATACTCTCCCAACAGAGACTGGGAAGTTGAGGGGAATATTTATCCAGATCAACTTTTGCCAAGTTTTGATTTATACTCTAAGCTACATCAGAATTCAGTCAGAAAACAAAACAACTTCTTCCTTCTAAATAACGTCGGTTTTAACTACATCAATCTAAATCTATCAGAAAGAAGGAGGTATAATTGATGAGTTCTCAAGGGAAAATTTTATACAGGGACTCCTCTTTCTTGCTGATCATATTACAGTCTTCTGGCAGCTGAGAGGAACTCTTTCTTTGTTAAGCATCCTCCTCTCATCTTCTCTCTACTCCTTTTCATACCTTATCACCTACAGGAAAGAATTTGCTTAGTCATAAATGATTTTCCATCTCTGCCATTATTATTTTGACTTTTAAGCAATGCAGATTGAATCTAATAATTCAGGAAGGCCAGACCCTTATGATATTATAGTAACTTATTGATTTATAAAGTGTCTTTTCCGGGCCTCAAAGTCCTTAAAATAATTATAAACTCTTTACAGAGTGGGAGACTGCCATCAGTGCCCCCATTCACCTGAAGCCACTGCTGGCAGAGAAACTGCCGGTTATGCCCGGAAAATTTCAAATAACTCTAAGGATAACACCTTAGGTCATGCTTTGATGAAATCTTCCACCGTTATAAATTTCACAGATGGCAAATGTGGGATATTCTTAGAAATTAATGATTGGTCAGTTATATAAGACATTTCTAGGAAAGGGACAATCAATGTCTTCTTTCAGTTTTCCTTTTTTCATAATTTTCTAACGCATAAGTATTGCTAAGTTTGTATAATTTAACAGAAATACATTATCCAATTTTTGGACCAGTGGTATTTTTGTGGACCAGAGATATTCAATGTACTTTTTAAAAAATTAATATCAAAAGAAGTGATGTATTCCAGCTTAACCTACTGCAGAAGCAAGAACAAGCAATGCCTTGTTTGTGTATATGTGAGTAGACATTACTAGTATCCACCAATATTCTATGTTCCTCCACTTGTGAGCACAAGGTGACCCCATTTCTCATCCTCCTTTGCAACTGGAAAAGGCCATACGACTAGTCCACATGACAGATCCAGTGGGCTGTGTGGGGGGGTGACACATGTCACCTTCAGGCCAAGGCACTGAAAGGCTTTGCATTACCCCCCACTGTGCCACCGTGTTACACAACCTACTGAAGCAGCCTGGAACTCTGAGTGCGATGTAGAGAACAGTTTCTCTGGAAAGGCATCCAGGGCCAGCGTGGACTTTGCAGGAGAGGTAAATTATCCTTTGTGGTCTTAAGCCACTCAAATTTTGTAGTTGGTTATTACCACAGCACAGCCTAGGCCATCATGAATGATATAACAAATATTTTACAACTGTGTAAAAGCGTATCACTAATAAAAAAGTTCTGATGTATTTTTTGAAAATGTCTAAATATTTTTTAAACACTGGAAATAAAAATATATTTCAAATGCAAGTATTCTAGAGTGATTTAATTTTTTAGTGTTTCATGCCGTTTACAAGTCTTCATTAACAGAATAACTCAACATGGAATGCAAGAAACACGACCATCAAATTTCAGTAATTTTTAAAGTTTTCATCATTATTTTTTCCACTCCATTTAGTCTTTCACTCTGACAATTTCAAATAAGATAAGAATAAAAATAAGTTCTAATTAAAAGGCTGGGTTAATTTCATTACTGGAAATTAATTACAAAAGCTAAACTTCAAATATCATTCCTTTAAAGATGGTATAAAACTATACTAAAAGATTGAATTATCTGAAACACTTTACTGAGGTTGTTCATTCTTTGAATCAGTCATTTGAGCTTCATTTTGAACATCTACTTTCTTGGACAATTCTTTATTCTAAGATCTACTTCTGCTTGCTTATCCAGTCTCCCGCCTCTATCAGCATGGAAAAATATCAAACACAGAACTAAGAATATATGAAAAGGGACTTATTCTTTTCCTAAACATTGATATGTTGTATGTTTCTGTTAACTGGCATTACAATAGAAACGATGTTCACGATGTTGAAAGTTTTTCAATAAATGTCTTTTCCAATTATCAGACTCTTCAACTTCACTTTGGTACTTAATGTAGTGTAAAACTGTTTATTGCTTCTTTATTCCAGGGTCAGGAACGTTTTTCCATCTCTACGCTTGCAGCAAGTGTGAGCAGGTGGAATATTTACTATGTTGTGAATATCCAATATATGCAATGAACTCAACCTTTCTAAAATGTTTATTAGTAATTCCTTTATGAGCAACCTAATGATGCTGAACAAGTATTTAAAGACTCTCTTCAAAGTACTCTATCTAGTGCTCCCTAATTTAGTTTCACTGATCCGGAAGTAAAATCTAAAGATTATATCATAGCATAATGCTCACTGGTTAAATGCTATTTTGGGGGGAACATACAGAACTGACTTTTGATATGTAATCAAACCGTAAAGATTGTAACTAGAGAGTTTCCAACCACCCAAGAGCATTCAGCAGCTCCAGAAATACAGTAAATCAGTAAAATTGTCTGGTTAAGAGACATTTTACAAGATATACACACATAGAACCACATCCCTTCCCTAGAGATTAGTCTCTGGATTTTTCAACAGTGTAGCAAATTTCATGAGTGAACTATTTCTATACATTCACCCATGATTAGTATGTCTTTCCTGCTGGAAGCCTTATTGTGAATGCTAAGGAATATATCCTAGTGATCTACAAAGTTGGGCATGCAAAATGATCTTTTGGGAGGAAAGAAGAAAAGAAAGAACTTCAATTTGATTCATATATTTGATCCCTTTAAATTTGCATTTTGGGATATAATTTATAATAAACAATTCAGTACAACATATATTTCACTTATACATATATTTGGCAAGGTCAGAACATTTTTACTTATAAAGGGACATGTTCAGTAGGTTTTGAGATCACTGTCCTATTACATAAATGGAAAAATCAAGGTATTCCTCTTCACTATTTATGAGTAAAAGATCATTCAATGATGAACTTTAAAATTTATATTTCCATTTTTCTTTACAATTTATAAAAATATATCCCTTTTATGGAACCTATTCTATCAAACCTGCTGTTTACTCTGGGAACCACTTTGGTAATAATGAATGGGAACATAGTGGTTTAGAGCTGCATTTCATTAGTGATCCAACTGCTTACTACCTGCAAATGTTGGGTACTTTACTCTGAAGTTGAGTTTCTCATTTGCAAAATGAGGATAATTAAGTTTATCTCTTAAAGTTATTGTGAGGAAGACCTGAATTAATCTATGTAAAGTCTAGTTCAGAGTAAGTGCTGAATAAACTTCAGCTAAAAGAAAGTTTCAGTTTGTTTGAATAATTCTAAGTACCTTTCCTTAAAATTGTTTGGAAGGATTCTTTAAATCAGAATTTTATAAAAACCAGGAAGGGGTTAGCTGTGGAACCACAGTTTAGTAACAATTATACCAATCATAAATAGATGAAGTAAATGATAACATTTTGGTAAGACAACAGCCTAGTGTTAATCTGCAGTCTCTTCCCTTAATCAAGAAGGATTAGACAACGATTTTGCTCTTGGTGGACTGCCCATGGTGCTCATTATCTCACATGTACATTCTTTTCACAGGAAACCAAGAACACACCGGTGATGTTCTGGTCATTTCCTGGTGTTAAAACTGATTATCAGTTGCAAGAGATCTCAGGGTTCTACATTTGAAATACAGAGACCTGCTCCCTCGACACACACTCAGTGAGCATATTTACATTAAATATTCTTGTTCATTTAAATTTGCTACCATGTATATTCATGCACAAGAGAATATTCTGGAAAATGGCTCACCTGAAAGCCCCTTTCAAAACCCTTTCAGCTTAGAAAATCATTTTGACAAAATAGAAAGGACTATTTTGAAGGTTGCTTTTTGGCTTTAAGCAAAAAAAAAAATAGTATCTATTGAACAGAGTATTACTAAGTGCTTCATTTTTTTTTCCTTCCCTAGTTTTGCTAAAGCTTGATTTCTCTATGCTGGTTTTCCCTCTCTTTCAAATTGCTATAATATCTGAAGTGGAAAAATATCCTCTTTCCATTAAATTTTGACAACCTAGAGTTTTCTGTTTAATTGTTCACACTCACTGCATTGGACAATTACACTTTAAGAAAGTTAATTTTAAAATATGATTTATGCAATGTACTTGGACTATGTAATAAATGTATTTATTTTATTCATTAACTACTTAGAAAAATCTTCACCTTCTTTTGCTAGTAACCTAATGTCTGCTATAATAACATGGAATTGTAAAGAGTATATCATGATATTTTCATGGTTTTAAAGTAAATGGATGTAATAAAAATGTTAATTCAGCATTTTAATATTTCCAAAAACTTGGAAATAATCAAACTGTCGAACAATAGAATGGATTAAATGCCTGCATATAATTTTGATGAAGTGGCATAAAACTTTTAGAAATGATGTAAGCATAGAAAATTCTTTAACAACACTGAAAATATTCACTACATATTTTGAGTAGAAAAAGAGGTTAAAAAAAAAACCTATAGGATAATTATGACCTCATTTCTGTGGAAAAGATCTAGATAAACCTTTGGGAAGATATTTAGAATGTCAAGTTGCCTTCATGCCTTGTGATTAAAGATTTAGATTTTAAAAATTTATTTGCCAATTTTAAATATACATGTAATAATCTTAAAATAATAATAATAATATCATAACAAAATATATTCTGGCAAAAAGTTTGGCTGTGTCTGGTATATGACCATTCTACCAAAAGTTCCACCAAGGAAGGTCAAAGCCATGTGGCTAACCCTTAACGACAAGACCAGCAGAAGTTTTCAAATTTTCCAGTGCATAAGAAATACCTGGAGAATTTATCTAAAATGAAGCTTCTTAAGCTTCAGTCCTCAGAGATTCTAAGTTAGGCTGATGTGGCTCCCAGTAAGTTACATTTTTAAAGAGAACTTGAGATGATCCTGACATAAGTGGCCAGTAAGAAAAACTGGACTGGAGTTGAATATAAACTGCTTTACCTTTTTCTACTGATTATCTTCTACGTGGTAGACCATGCAGTGTTTGGAGAAAAGGGCATTGTTAACAGAGAGAAAGCATACTCCCCTGAGAAGTTTTTATCTGAATTTCTGTAACACACTGAGATGACTTTTTTTTTTTTTTTTTTTTTTTTGTGGGGAAGACCAGCCCTGAGCTAACATCCGTTGCCAATCCTCCCCTTTTTGCTGAGGAAGACTGGCCCTGGGCTAACATCCGTGCCCATCTTCCTCTACTTTATATGGGACGCCGCCACGGCATGGCTGACAGGCAGTGCGTCGGCAGGCGCCCGGGATCCGAACTCACGAACCCCGGGCTGCCAAGCGCGGACTAAACCGCTGCGCCACCGGGCGGCCCCTGAGATGACTTTTAATAGTAGTAGTGGCAGCAGCAGCAATGGTAATAACGATAGCAGCTAATACTTCCATAGTACTTGCTCTGTAAAAGGTACTGCCCCAAGCCACAAATAAAGAGCCAACCCAATAAAAATAATAGAAAATAATAATGTCTGGTAGACAGTTCTCAGCTCTGCTCTATTTCCACTAGGGAAAGTTAGAAAAATTAGACAAGGCTGAAGAGGTCTCAGGAGAGATTTATAGGACACATCCAAGAGAGCATCCTGAGTAAATTATGAGAGGCAGGGATAAGTCACTGGGGTAGTTTTTGACACAAAGATGAACACAATATATCCCTACATCATTTTGCTCTATAATTCTTGAAAATTTACAGCTCATCTATAAAAAATGAATTGAGTTCTAAGGTATTCTTCTCTATGCTTTCTGAAAGTACCCATAGTTCAATTCCTGTTTGAGGATTATCCAGATCCCTCACTTGTTTTTCCTCTGCCCTGTGAGAAAATGGTCTTTGGGCATTTCCTTAACTGCATTTCTTCTGAGAGGCAAGTAGGGAGTGGACATTGCCAAGGCAACTTCCATATGCCCTGATTTACCTCCTCTTGCCCCTCCCCCATCTCTCTCCCTACCCCCTCCTCCCTGCCCCTTCCCCTCTTCTTCTTCTCCTTCTCCTCCTTCTTCTTCTTTCACTTGCTCTCCCTTCCTCTGTCCCATTAAATGTAACATATTTGCTAAATTGAAGCCAGATCCCAACACAATTAAAGTTTTCAGTTGAGGAGTGAAAGTTACGCTGTATGGGACCAAACAGCCTAGCAGTTGTGACTAGACATTAGCGATCCAGCCTAGAGCAAGAAGTTTCAGGCTATTCCTCTTATTATTACCATGAAAACTGGCTTGCCATTTAATTTGCTGCATTTCTTCATCCAGCTACAAGAGGCAAGGGGAGAACTGCAACCAGGCACAAACTGGCTCCCTTGCTCTCTCACTTGAGGGTGCACACTGACTTTTTTTTAACAGTTGTTGGGATGAACACGGACGTACTGAATATAACGACAAAGAAACTTAATGGCGCTCTGCTGAACTGAATCTCATTCTGCACGTGTTTAATTTGGAGATTGTCAATCTGCCTCTTCTGAAAACTACATTTCTAACCTATGATTTTTATTACACAACGTTTTAAGAATAAATGATTTTTGCTTCTTCCAAATGTCTAAGATTCTTTTGACCATCAGTTCCTTTGTAAAAGCTCTGAATTAAAACTAGGAAATGTTTCTCTTAAATTTCCACCATTTCCATTCAAGTTGCTCAAGTACTGACATCTATTACTCATAGAGGCTTCCTCAGAAGACTCCCGCAAAGGGAGAACAGTACAACCAATGTCTTAGATTTCTGAGAAGCTCTCCTCTACCCTTTCTCTGCCCAAGTAATTCAAAATATATCTTGATGTTTTATAAAACATCCAAGCACTGTTTTTGTAAAAATGAGCAGCATAATATAATTTTTAGTTCTGTCAGGACAAGGCATCTTGACTGGTTTCCTTGGGATAGAATGAATATTTTCATTTCCATCACACCGTGTTCCGGTACCTAATATTTACCAAGTTCATTGAATACAACACAAAGCCTTTCACAAAAATCAAATTTAAAATTTAATATCCATATTTTCAGTGTGTGCTCTGTTGTATGTGCTAGGTGTTAGGCTAGAGATGGGATAAGGGACTGAAAGAACATTCCTATACACCTGAGAAGTTTGCATTTTGCAGTAGAGGCAGACTGCTCAGAGATCCGCCATATTCAGTCAGCACTTACCTCTAGATGCCAAAGGCTGTTTACTTTGAACACCTGTGACTCTTTGCCTACAGGTGTTGTTCTGGCATGGGGCAAACTTGGGCTTTGTTCAGGTAAGCCAGGAGTGCCAGAGAGTTAGTGCTTCCAGGAACAGCCTTCCACCAATGATGGATAGAGATTTTGTGCATACATAACCAATTTCTGCACTTGAACGAGGTGACTCTTACACCGCCTCCCAGACTTCCAGGAGGAACTGTGCCTCAGTTGCCCTCAATGGTATTCAGCTCGGCAAAGTACCCTGTATAGATTTCCTCCCTCTCTTGTTCTATTTCCTCATTCCCCTGACTGTGCATCCTCGGATCCCCTTCCAAATAAAGCACCTGTACTCAAATCCTTGTTTTGGACTTGCTTGGGGTAGTATATCCGGGGTCTTAGCTCTTGCTGACTTTCTAGTTCTCCTCCACGTAATCTCACATCCTCTTCTTCTCCATGCACTTATCTCTCTAGCAGGAGAGTCAGGTATCTTATATGGCATTTCACATCTCCCAAGAATGCAAATGTAGAAACTATCACTTCTTCTAGAGGCTAAGACCTGGAACTGGGCTAGTGTCACTCCTACAACATTCTATTGGTTAAAGCAATCCATAGAAGATTTAAGGATAGCAGAAGTGTTCAAAGACACAGATACCAGAAGACAAGTTTCCTTGGGGCCACCAATGTGATGAACTACCCACTGTGGGTGTGTGAGAATACATCCCCACAAGTCAACAGCATAAGAAAAAGGGTAGGAGGAAAGTCTAATCCTGAGCACACGATTTAACTAACTCTTCCATCACTCATTGACAGGCAGATATTAAAAATAGACCAAGGATAATTATCTAGAGCTTTCTAATTCTTTCTTCATTTTCTTTACTAGAAACTGGAGCATATGTGGCCTGAATTTTGCTAGGCACTCTGGGAGTACTTGTCCTCAATGACCACAGCAATTTCATTATTCTGGTCATCTTTTTATGCCTGACATGATTCCTGTGACTAGAATGCATTTGTACATGCTGTCCTCCTGCCTAGATATCACTTACCTCTTTGATTGATTGCTACCTTCTATTTATCCTTCTAGGCATATCAGTGTCACTTCTTTAGGGACACCTTCTCTGATCTCCTTGATTCAGAGCTCTTTGTACCTCTTCTTCGTAACCTTTAGCAGAATCAGATTTCTTTTTTAGGTTTGTTTCAGTCTCCTCACTAGTTCTAAATTCCGTGAGAATAGGTATCCTTGTGTCTTTTGAGTCACCGTTTCTCAGTACCTGGCATACACTTGTCACATAGTTGGCACTTGATAAATATTTACTAAATTAATTAATAAGTGAATAACTAAACCTTAATAGTGGGTCTTGCTATTTACATGCTCTATTTTTTATGGTTATTCTCTGCAAATGTACCTTAAAAAATTCATCCTTTTCATGTTGCCATTTTTTCCAGAAATACATAACCACAAATAAATGGTCAATGAATATAAAAACAATCAAAATTCTGAAGTTGTCAACATAATTTAAAGAAACTCATACAAGCTACAACTTTTAATGACTCTCTGAGAATCCCTTGTTCTTTTCTCCTATGAGCCTAATGCCTAGATTTCAGGACTTATGCCATTTATCTCTAGATTGCATATGTATCAGAAAGATTCTAAATATCTGTTGATTCACTGAATGTATACATTTAAATGTCATAGTTGACCATTTAACTACAAATTACAACAGAAATGGTTCAAATTTTTCTGCTTTAAACTTGAAAGTTAATAATTAAACATTCTATTTTTTTTGTATTGGATATATACTGTAAAATTCAATTACCCCAGTGACACAATATAGCATTTAACCTTTTTGAATTCCTACTTCTGATTTGTTCTCTGGCTATAATATTTGATGTGTTTAACTTTCCCAGTCTAAGACTATGAAATTAGGCAAAACAGTGAAAGAGATGGAGAGAATTTTTTTTTACAGGTTTATCTGGTGTAAAATGTGTGTCACCATCAAATTTATATATGTGTGTATCAACTGGTTAGATTTAAATATTGAAAAGTAAGATGGCTCCAACATTGGCTACATATTGACATATATCATACATTATATTCCATGTATAATTTTCTAAATATGGCACAAGTTAGAGTTTACTCACTCTACAAAGAATTCCTTTCTAGCACTTTATTGCTCTAATCCCAATTCACAATGGCATATTTTAAATGAAATATAAGTGGCCAATATTTACACAATTTTCAGTGGATAAGTTCTTCTAACAACCTCTGCTCAGTATTTGCCAGAGAATATAAATTCTTTCTCAAGAAAGAATATTGCCTGTCTTATAAATGCTGTGGCTTGCACAAAATCTTGCACATCCAACAAAGTTTTATGTCCTTAGTAGACATAAAATTTGTCATTCCTATCCTTGACCGTATATGTTTAACCTTTTGCAGAGGGTCTTAAGTCCTTGAGAGGCATCAGCCCACTTGAGAACACGCGTATATTTTAGAGTCTGTATTGCCCTATGTCCTTCTCATGTATTTATGCTTGGAGGTGCAGGAAAAGCTAGCTGGCATTACTATCTAGCCATCAGACAGGGATGTTGATAGCACTATTAAACAACTGATAATGATATGAAAAAGGGCAAACACCTAGTAGAAGTAGGGAATATTCTAGAGCCAATATCATTTTTTTCTTTGTTTCCTTTTTCCACTATTCATTTGTCTATGTTGTGAGATGTAGAGTGTAAACAAAAGTGAAACAACATTGCGAAAGCTTCTTCTTTGTTCACAGGAGGAAATTTCTGAATTTTCAAGTATGTATAATAATTTTAAAACTATTCCAATTTTTCATTTTATTAAACCATCTGTATTTGTTCAGACTTCAGAATTCAGAAGAACACTAATATTTTTCAGTGTGCTTTAAAATCCACATGTAACATCTTAATTAAAGAAACTGCAAATACTTCCCAAACCATTGGCAGGACTGATGACAGTGTTTGGAATTATTTTTAAAATTTTATTCTATGCAATCTGTTGATTTCTTTCCCTTTAAATATCAATAGCCCAGGTTAGTACCACTTGAAAGACTAACATTGTTTTTTGCAGTTGTGTGAAACCTAGCCAGTGGTGACCAACTCTGTTTAGAAAGCAGTAGACTAGTGTCTTTTCATTTATCTTCCTTATCATTATTCATACTTAATACCATATGTAAAATGTTTTTCCTTGGAATATTAAATTCCAGCTCCATTCTATGCATAGTCCTATATCAAATTATATATTTAAAAAAATTTGGCTTTGAGTGAAGTTTCGAAAGCTCTAGTGTATTATCAACTCTTACACATGGATTTTGAAATCCAAACGTCAAAACTCAGTGATTCATATACTCTTGTGCAAAGATTGGATCATTCTCTTGTGCAAATTCGGTTTTGAATTGTACATTAAAAAAACTTAACTGTTAAATATTTAAATGTTAATTGTGATAGCATTTTACATACTTATTTGTGGTTTGAGGGTATATTGCTAGATTAGCGTGCATAGAAAAATACATTGGCCATGCAATTTAAAATCAGTGTTTTTACATCTTGCATATCTTTGCCACAGCACCCTACACGTGACCTCAGCAGAAAGGGATGCTTAAACTAAATGTACCTTCCAAATTGGTTACATGTACACTACATGAAATGCAATGGGCAGGACACGTTCATGGATGATACTGTATGATTATTTCCCTGAGTTCAGCTTCCTGGGATCTCTCTTGATTTTCCTCTAAATTGTATTGGAGTGGCTTCATACCTCTCATCCTGAGATGGGCAGATTCAAGGCAGGAAAGAGCATGAGGAAAACAACCAGCAAACCTCGGGGAAAGAGATAGAGACATAGGCATTCTAAAGTAGGCAGTATGTCTGGAAGGCATAGAGATTTCTTCAGCCTTAAAGTGGTCAGATTACCGGTTCAAATCAATCTAAAAAATTGGTTATAGAATTGGAACTGGAATTGAAATCTTGGTTATCATGTATTCCTAGACATGAATTGCGGCAATCTTACAAGTAAACATGGCAACATACACATTTATTCAATTGTCAAATCATCCTTCTGTTCAAGTTTTGGAGATACAAATGCACACACACACACACACACTCTTAATGCATAACAATTATAGATGTGACCTATTTTCCTTGATACACACATTTTGTTTTGAATAGAAGTTGCTGTAGCAAAAATAACATATAGAAGGGAGGAATTTATATCACCTAAAATTTTATTATGTTTGACCAAGAGGTAGCTTGAGAGTTTTTTAAGGTAGGATTACCAGGTAAAATACTTAACACCTAGTTAAATTTAAATTTCAAGTAAACAACTGTTGTTTATTACATGGAATATACTTAAACTAAATATTATTTGCTGTTTATCTGAAGTCCATATTCAATTCGACATCCTGCATTTTTGTTTGCTAAATCTGGCAACCCTGACAATCTTAGGATTGTGATTTAGTGGTAAAATTTTAAACTTATAAATATCATGTAAGTACCATACAATTTTACATTCCCTTTTGGAAGACATTCATATTTTAATGCAGCCCAATTAAAAAGAAAACATCTGATCAATTAATTGTTAAATATGAGAATCCTAAATATGAGATTGTAGCTATCTGACTAATTGCTAAAAAAAAAAAAATCAATGCTTTTGGAGAACTTCAAATAATGAAACTTTATTTTGAGATGATGGTCATGATTTCTAGGTGCTAGTTTCTAAAATGTAAAGCAATAATTGTCGAGATTCTAGAGTGAGCTTCCTCCCTCCCTTTCTCCCTGTCTCCTTTCCTCCCTTCTTTTCCTTTTCTTTCCCTTCCTTCTTTCTCTCACTGTGGTATCTGACCTCAAAGATGGCCCTCAGAGCTCTGTTTTTTGGTATTTGTACTTTTGTGTACGTTCCTCCCAAACTGTATTCAGGTTGGTTGATGCAACTAACAGAATACAGCAACAGTGACAGTGTGTTGATTCCAAGGTGTAGTCTAAAAAGGCATTGTGGCTTCTGCCTCATTCTCTTGAATTACTCGTTCTGGGGGAAGCCAGCTGCCATGTTGTGAGAGGTTTGCATGGTGGAGTGCCAGGGTCTACTCCCAAGAGCCAGTGGGAAACAGAAATCTCCTATTCACAGCCATATGAATGAACTATCGTAGAAACAGACCCCACAGCCCCAGTCAAGCCTTCAGATGACTGCAGTCCTCTCTGGCATCTTGGCTGCAACCTCAGGAGAAACACTGATCACTCACCTACGGCAATCTGAGATTACTGACTCAGAAATTGTGTGAGATAATGCATGTTTGTTGTTTTAAGACTCTAAGTTTTGGAGTTACTTGCTATGTACCAAATATAAATAATACTCTCAGGAAATCTGCTTTGAAAATAGATTTTTTTAAAAAAAATCAAATATTCTAAATTAAATGTCTTCATTTCATCTAAATATCTTTGAGACCACGAATCTCGAGAACAAGGAGAACATTCTTAAAAATAATTCCATCTGTCTTTAAAAGATGGTACATACACTACTGATCTAAATCTTGTTATTCTAACCACACTTTTTTTCTAACATTTTTATTCCTATTTGAATATTATGCAGGTTTTGGACTATTTATACAAAACCTAGACCATTTCTCTAGTCTTATCTGAGCAAAACTCCTTTGGCTCTAGATATGCTGATACATAACTTTGTAGAAGATTAAACTCCATAGAGCATAAATGACACAACTTTAATGATTGCCATTTGTCACAAAATGTATTCCCTTTGCTTGTCAGTGGGATTCAAATGATTTGAAGCAACAACCTCTAAGACCTGTGCCTAGGAATCATTTTTGTATTTCTTATACTGATTGGTCTCTGCTCCTTGACCTTTCAATGTCCCCAAATATCAAAAACTAGCATTTTCATGTAAAATGAAATATATTTAAAATCTTCTTTCATTAATGTACCAGTTTATGAACACATTCAATGGTCTTGATATTTAAAGCAAAAACAACAAATAAAACAAAACTTCTTTTATTTGATACCAATCTAGCACCTAACTCCTTCCCTTCTTTATTTCCTTATTTGTCATTTTGGTGTCACACAGTAGTCATTTGGCATCAACAACATTCCTCTCCATTTACTTTTTTTTTTTCTTTTGCAAAGGATCTCTTTTTCAGGTTAATGTTTCCAATTGTTTATACTTAAGGCTATCTTGGGAATACTTAATCACATCATTTTGCCCTACTAAGCTTAACTCACTGGCAATAATGCTTACAAACTATAGTTATAAATATGGGACTCTCAGATTTCCTATATTGCCCATGTTTTATACAGCCACACTACATGGTATAATATTTTTTAATAAATTCAAAACCTCACCACATTTGTGATTCATCTGATTTTAAACACATAAAAGTATTTCTTAATATTATAAGACCACCTTTTATTCACTATAGAATGCTTGAAAACTACTATGTATGTTAATTTCTAAAAATATTGCAGAAATATTTGATTACTAAGGTCTGGGTATCTTTTGGAAATTCCTTTTGAACATATTTGTTTTTTGACTGAAAAGTAAAAGGCCATTGTATTCTGCTTTCATAAAGCCAAATAAGTAAGTATATTTAAACAGTATACTTCTTGAAAGAATAATTTACCTCTCATCAACTTTTTCCTATAGAGTCAGTGACGTTCAAAGGATTCTGACATCTTAAATTTTTCAGAAATAAGGCAAGTTGTTTCTTATACCTGCTCAGCTACTCAAAAATCATAAACCCTTTATACCATAATTATAAGTAGAATTATTTAATGAAATACAAATAAATGGCTCTTATTCTATATTCTATTAGTTTGAGAAAAGTTAGTTCAAAGGTAAGAACGTTTTGTCATTCCACTAATAAAAAACCCAAAGGATTCTATGAAATGAAGAATAGAAATATTTTAAATAGACATATACCGTCATGCACTGCATAACAACATTTGAATCAACAATGGACTGCACATAGGACGGTGGTCCCATAAGATTATAATGGAGCTGAAAAATTCCTTTTGCCTAGTGACATTGTAGCCATCATAATGTTGTAGCTCAACTCATTACTCATGTGTTTGCAGTGATGCTGGTGTAAACTAACCTACTGTGCTGCCAGTCATATAAAAGTATAGCACATACAATTATGTACAGTACATAATACTTGATAATGATATAAACAACTACATTACTGGTTTATGCATTTACTATACTATACTTTTATCATTATTTTAGAGCATACTATTTCTACTTAAAAAAGAGGTTAGTGTAAAACAGTATGTTGTGTTATGCCAGCAGCTGCCTCACACATTTCTTCTTTACTGCGTCTCTTGATTGCATCATTTTCTCTTGTGCTTGATTTAATCTTGTCTTGTTTTGTTCAGCATGGTCCCTAAACATATAAAATCCACTGCTAATGTTGCCAGTAAGAGACCACATCAAGTGATTTACCTGGAAACAAAATTAAAAGTGATTAAACATTACAAAGGTGGAAAATCAGTGATGGTTGTTGCTCACCAGTCAAGCATGTCCCATTCTACTGTAGCTATAATCTTGAAGATCAAGAAAAAAGGGACAGAAGCAGTTAAAGGATCTGCTTCATTGAAGGCAACGAGACTAACAAAAATTTGAGAAGGGCCTATATCAGACATGGAGAAACTGCTAATGACCTGGATTGAAGAGCAGACACAGAAGCGTATCCCTCTCAGCACCATGACAGTCATAGCCAAAGCAAAAAGTTTATCTGTGATGTTGAAAGAAAAGGCTGGACTCGACTATGATGTTGAATTTACTGCTAGCTCTGGGTGGTTTAAATGACTAAAGAATCGGTATTCATTACATAATGTGAAAGTGAGTGGTGAGTCTGCGAGTGCTGATGTGAAGGCTGCTGAAGAATTTTTGGAAACTCTAGATAAGCTGACTGCAGAGGGAAATTACTTGCCAGAGCAAATATTCAACATGGATGAAAACTCCCTATTCTGGAAATGGATGCCTGAAAGGACTTTCATCCATAGAGAGGCCAAGTCAATGCCAGGTTTCAAGGCTTTTAAGGACAAGATAACAGTCTTGCTTGGGGGCAATGTTGCAGGCTACAAATCAAAACCCTTTGTGATCTGGCACAGGGAGAACCCCAGGGCCAGCCCATCAGTAAGCACACACTGTCAGTGCACTACAGGAGCAATAAGAAGTCATTGACGACCCAGCTCCTCTTCCAAGATGCCCTCCTGAATTGCTGTGCCAGCAAAATGGAAAAATACTCTTTGGAGAATAACATACCTTTAAAGATTTTGCTTATTGTCAATAATGCTCCTGGACATCCTCCTTTAATTGGTGACCTGCATCCCAATATTAAAGTGGTGTTTCTCCCTCCAAACACTATCTTTTTGATCCAACCAATAGACCAAGGAGTTATAGCAGCTTTTAAGGCCTCCCTGAACAGGACCTTTGTCCAGGCTATTGTTGCAACTGAGGGAGACATTGATGCAATTCTGGAAGAATTACAACATCTATGGCCTTATCAAGAACCCTGCTTGGGCTTGGGGTGATGTCACCAAGGAGTGTATGACTGGTACCTGGAAGAAGACACTCAAGAGGTCAGTCCATGACTTCAAAGGATTTGCCAAGGACGAGGAGGTTACAAATATCAATAAGGCTGTGGTTGAGACGGCAAACAACTTTAACCTGAGTGTGGAAGCGGATGACATGGAGGATCTCCTAGAGGTGCTTCCTGAGCAATTGACTAATGAGGTGTTGTTGGAACTGGAACAGGAACACATAGCTGAGGAAGAGGCAAGAGAAAAGGAAACCATAGGAGAAGAAACAGAAGAACCCCCAAGAAAATTCACAGTGAAAGGTTTAGTGGAAGCGTTTGTAGATCTCAACAAGCTCCTTAAAAAGTCTGAAAACATGGACCCCAACAACAAAAGGTTTTCATTAATAGAGAGGAATGTTCATGGTGCACTATCTGCTTACAAGCAAATCTATGATGAAAAAAAGAAACAAAGCCGGGCCAGCCCGGTGGCGAAGTGGTTAAGTTCACATGCTCCGCTTTGGCGGCCTGGGGTTTTCAGGTTTGGATGCCGGGTGTGGACTGACGCACCGCTTGTCAAGTCATGTTGTGGGGACATCCCATATAAAGTAGAGGAAGATGGGCACGGATGTTAGCCCAGGGCCAATCTGCCTCAACCAAAAAGAGGATGATTGGCAATGGACATTAGCTCAGGGCTGGTCTTCCTCACACACACACAAAAGAAACAAACCAAGCAAACCACCATGCACATATTTCTGAAAAGAATGACACCTACTCAAGATGAGCCTCAGGCAGGTCCTTCAGGAGGTATTCTAGAAGAAGGCATTGTTATCAATAAGAGGTGACAGCTCCATGCACGTCCTTGCCCCTGAAGATCTTCCAGTGGGACAAGATGTGGAGGTGGAAGACAGCGATACTGACGATCCTGCCTCTGTGTAGGCCTAGGCTCATGTGTGTGTTTGTGTCATAGTTTTCAAAAAAAAGTTTAAAAAGTAAAAAAAAATAAAATAGTTTAAAAATAGAAAAAAGTTTATAGAACAAGGATATACAGAAATATTTTTGTACAGCTGTATGACGTGTTTGTGTTTTAAGCTGTGTTATTACAAAAAAAATCAAAAAGTTAAAAAAAAATTTTAAAGTTTATAAAGTAAAAAGTTACAGTAAGCTAAGGTTAATTTATTATTGAAGAAAGAAAGATACTTTTTTATAAATTTAGTGTAGCCTGTGTACAGTGTTTATAAAGTCTGCAGGCGTGTGCAGTGATGTCCTAGGCCTTCACATTCACTCACCACTCACTCACCGACTCACCCAGAGAAACTTCCGGTCCTGCAGGTTCCATTCAGGTAAGTGCCCTATACAGGTCTATCATTTTTTATCCTTTATACTGTATTTTTACTGTACCTTTTCTATGTTTAGATACAGAAATACTTATCATTGTGTTACAATTGCCTATAGTATTCAGTAAAGTAACACGCTGTACAGGTTTATAGCCTGGGAGCAATAGGCTATACCATAGAGCCTAGGTGTGTAGTAGGCTATACCATCTAGGCTTATAAGTACACTCTAGGATGTTTGCACAATGACGGAATTGCCTGACGCATTTCTCAGAATGTATCCCTGTCATTAACTGATGGCATGGCTGTATAAGCCTTTAAGGATTTCTAAGAATTATTTTTCAAAGAAAACACACACAAATGTTCCAGCTGGGTTAATTTACTTATTTTCCAAACAACTATTGAGCACTTACTCTCTATGTTTTAGGCACTGTGCTAGATGCTAGGGTTGAAAAAGCTAATAATTATAATCTCTATTTTTAGAGAGAATTTGATAAGTGAATTGATGTAAAATGTCAAAATAGAGCACATGCTCTACCCAGGAATAAAATGGGCTGTATAAAAGTTGTTTTATCAATTAATCTTAGAAAAATAAAATGAGAGGGCCAGTGGGATTTCTTGTAAAGTGATCTGAGAATATTGAATCTATGAAACTTCACCTATCAGTGTTGTGAAATTTTTAGGTACATCCTGTAATGTAAATGAAAAGTGGAGGACACATGTTTAGGCCTTGAAGGAGGTGAGTGACAATTACTTCTGAATTCTACAAACATCTCAGTCCAGCATGCATGAACAAGTGTTGTCAGAAGGTTCTGATATCCATGACTTTGTATTCATGCCTGAATAACCATGTCATGCCTATTCTTCCTTATATTCGATCAATATCAGTTAACTATTTTCAGTACAAAATTTTGTTAGATACCAACCCGAATATATGCTCAAATAATCATCTAGCTACTTATCTATATGTATGATGCCTACACTTCATAGTAGATCTGCAACAAATGTTGAAAGAATAAAGTGAATGATTATCCAGAGGTAGTTCACAAAATAAATTTGAATCTAATAATATCATAATTTGTTTGCCTGGTGAAATTATTAATTATACTATAACATGGTTGATAGCCCTTCAGAATGACCCAGAGATATGAGAAACACAAAGTTTGCTGTTTAGGTGTGAATGTGAACATTTTTGTGATCAGTAAAAACTATTCAAATGTAAGGAAGAATGGTGATGATTAGGTAGAAAATCACAACGCTGTTCCAGTATGCAATACAGTATTATTAACTAGAGGCAGCATGCTGTACATCAGACCTCTAAAATTTATTCATCCTATATAACTGCAACTTTGTACCTTTAACCAAACTCTCCTATTTCCCCCACCTCCCTGCTCCTGGTAATCACTGTTCTATTCTTTTCTGCTATGTTTTCAACTTTTTTAGATTCCACTTTATTTCATATTGATGTGATAAAGGGCAAAAGTATCATAATAATGGTTTCTGGGAAATGGCGATACCTACCTGTCTGAGGTAATAGGTGGGAACCTGGGTGGATCCTGGTGAAGAAACATGGATGGTATTTGAGACAAACTGGACACCTACATGTCTTTTGTAATTAAACATGAAGAGACATATCCATGTTGCCTCACCTTTGCCACTAATCAGGTGGTCTTAGCGCATTGAGAAATGTTCACTGTCTCAGTGCCATGGGCGTGTTGGCCAGGAATCTGAACAGTCTAGGCCAACTGTTGTTTTGATTGCTCTTCTCACCTTTACCATCCCCAAAAGGAATAGGGTCAGTTCTGAGTCAGGAGCAGAACAGGGAGGCAACACCTCTGTCCTATATAATCTGACAATCTTCCAAATGGGCAAGATGCCACATTAGCAGATGGCAAAAAACTAGAGCCCTGGAAGAAAATAAATGTGCCCAGATTTATAGTCATATTTACTGCTGAAGAATGTTGAAGTTGCGGTTTCTGTAAACCTTGTGCCTCTAAGTTTATGGGGACACGACATTTAGTTCAGCTAAGAGTTCATTAAATTCAAATCAGACCAAGAGAGGCTATGATGTGTTCTACTTGGTTTGATTTTTACATTACCACTTTTGTGGAAAACCCAATTGTTCCTCTGGAAGATTTTTCTGTTGTATGTCAAACTGTTACATATTATTTTCATCATACCACACTGGAAAATCAAAAGGAAGAAATTTAGAATGTGTTCTCAGAGCCACGAAAGTTATATTTATTGAAATGATAGTTATATAGTACCAGGAATTGTTCTAAGTGTTTTAAAATATATAGCTAGTTCTTTGTCTCTTTTTTTTTTCCCAGGCAAGGACCACCACTCCCTTTTCTCTACCCCCATAAGCTTAGGTTTTAGATTGGACATAGCATATACATCACATTGCATTGCTGTTAAGACTATATATATATATATGTCTCTGGACTGTGAGCTCTGGAAGGGTAAAGCTTTATCTTATTTATTTTTCAATCCACAAGAACTAACGTATGCTAGGCATATAGTAGGAAGTCAACAAATGTTTGTTAAAGGAGTAACTTAATGTAGTGTCTTCATCCTACAGGTTATTGGAACTTGCAGTTGGATCTTTCAGTCTTATGGCTTTGGGTGAGAAGTAAGAGAAGAAATTCATCTATGGACCAGAGACACTACTCTGAGGCACCAGGGGACTGAGATGCTGGAGTGACTGGTGTCATATGATCAATACACAATCTGGAAGATTGCCATAGGCATCTCAGAAGGGTGAGGTCAGGATACCAGCTTCAGTAGGTGGCACTTCCCTCATTGTCGTGGTTATTTGGCTCAGCTCAGAGAATATTAACCCAAAGTTCTATCCATGTCTTTTTTGTCCATTAATAATGTGAAACCTAGTCTAATGTATAAACTTTTAACTTGGGGGCAATTTTATGAAATTGATTTGTTCTTAGGAACCAAACTGTATTTTGTCCCTACAGAAAAAGAAACACCCCAACTGTATTGTTGCTCTTTATGTCTCTATGAGAATGCAGAAGAGAGTTAGAATATTAGTGTTAGGGAAGCAAAAACCTAACCCTTTAAGTACTGAAGCATTTTTACAATATCGTGAATCTAAAAAACATTTTTCTTTCATTTTCTCAGTTAAAATCTACACTCTTTACTATCCCAAATAGATGAATTAGTGCTGGTAACCTTTGTAAATTACTCAGAGTTTCTTCCAAAACTTTCCTTTGGAACTCCTAAGAACTTCTCTTCAAATCATTTTTTCCAAACATTTTTCTACAAAATGAAAATATGCAATGTAACGATTCTATCTCCTGTTTTTTCTTTCAGAGGAATCCACAGGGTAAAACAATTATGCTCTTTAATGACTGTTCTTATGTGATGGATTCGTTATAAAAATGTTTAATGTGAGTGACTGGAACCTATGGGAAGGAGAGAAACCAGGTAGTTGGGCAGATGAAACTTAGAAGATCTTCAATATGTTAATATTTTCTGCTGAACAGACACAGACTACTGAAGCAGAAACACCCCTGGTTTCTTATTTCATACCACACATAAACTGAGAAAAAAAATCATCCTTTCACAGCATTAAAAATAGTTATAAATTCTAAATTTAAGGTAAATATTGCAGACTCATTTCCCCCATGGTAGAGTATCCCTATTTTTTAAACCTAAAAATTCTAAAAACATAAGTAAAATATTCACATTCGAGGTTAGGCTTGTAGTGTCTAAAACTGGGGAAGAGAGGTGCACACTAGCCAGTGTAACTGATTTAGATATTCATGGTAAGATATTCACCCAAAAGCCAGATTCTTGGAAGGAATCTGAAAAGGAACCCTGCTCATTTAAAAGATAGCTTTAAAATTAGATCACTTTGCAAAAACTTAACATCATTGTACTAATTAAACAACAATAACAGCAACTACAAGAAGCATTGATCCTAATTCATGGAGGGCAGCAGATGTATTGTTTAATAAATGATTATTGGTTAAGTGAATGGCATTTGATAAGACACATTTTCTCCCTTTAATGGACTGGCAATCTACAGAAATGCTCTCCTGATACCACAGTTGGGAATTGTTCTTCCATTTTCTTCAAACCTCCTGAAATCATAACTTGACTCAGGTTACATTTTTTTGCAGCCACAGGTGTATTTTGGTAACTTTCCTTTGCTGTCCTTACATTGTAATAAACTTCAAAATTTAAAGTATGTCCACCAATTCTCCATTGTCAGTTCATCATCATCTTTTTTCTTGACCATTTCATGGCAGCACTTCCATCTTAGATCTATCATTTTTACACCCAGCATAACATTCTTCTCCTTCCCCTGCCTCTGTGGTTTCCAGCACTATCAGTTGCACAAATTTGTTAGGCATTAAACATCAAAACTGTTGACTAGAATTCATAATAAATGTCAGAAAGCGAGAACACAGTCGTGAAAATGGCCCCTGATGTAAAGCACACGTAACAGGATAGTCATGTAAGCACTCACTGCTAAGGGTATTTGCATTATAATGTGCTAATGCTCATTGATCAATTTTGAATAGTACAACCAGGCTGAGAGTATAGACTAATAGTCAGGGAATGGGAAAATATATATTAGCAGGGCATGGTAACATATCAGTGTGCATGTGTGTGCATGAGTATGTGTTGTTTAATAAGCAATTAGATCTCTACGGAATGTAATTCCTTCTCTTCTATCTGCTCAGCTGCGGCTTTCTGATAGTAACACCATCATGGTGAGTACAGTTATGCATATATCACTGGATATGGATCCTTTTGTCATTCATTGAAATCTCTAAGATATTTCATTCTGCCTTTGTAAAATCAAGATCCTATAATCCATTACTCTCACATTTCCTTTAGAGTTTTCTTTCAAACTTGTTTATTCTGTCTTAACAATGGTCACTTTCTCTTACTTTAAAATCTATTAACCTACTCTTCTAACTATAAGTACATTCTATTCTATCTTTAAAAAGAAAGAAATGCAAAAGAAGCAACAATAATCACCCCCATCATCTAACCTTCTCCCCACTGTCTCCTATTTTTTCTTTTAGATTCCCCAAATCTTCTTAATTGCATTGGATCTTTCTTAGCTCATTATGGTCTAGTTTTATGACAAAACACTTTAATGAAACTCTCCATTAAAAAAAAATTACTTTCTATTTTTTATATCAGGTGCTCATTTCTTCCTTGTTATGTATAAACTCTGCAGGAAATATATCTCTGTTGATCATTTTTGTATTCTTTCCATTATTCCCACAGAATTTCAACTTCCCAGGAACTTTTTCAAGTTTCTGAATATTCCCTGGCTATTTCCTTTGCTGGCTCCTCTTCTGATTCCTTAACTGTGGATATACTTTTTGGCTGAGGCACATTTTTTTAAATTTTTATTTTATTGTGGTAAGAATATTTAACATGGGATCTACCTTCTTAACAAATTTTTATGTGTATAATACATTATTGTTGACTATAGGTAGTGTTGCACAGCTGATCTCTAGAGCTTATTCACCTTATTTAACTGAAACTTTCTGCCTACTGATTAGTAACTTCCCATTTCCCTTTTCCCCTAGCCTCTGGCAACCACCATTCCACTCTTCGACTATTTTAGAATCTCATATAAGTGGAATCACGCAGTATTTATCTTTCTGTGGCTGGCTTATTTCACTTAGCTCAAATTTCATCCATGTTATCACATATTGCAGAATTTCTTTCTTTTTTAAAGTTAAAGAGTATTCCATTGTGCGTACATACATTTTCTTTATTCCTTTATTTCGATGAACATTTAGGTTGTTTCCACATATTGGCTATTGTGAATTGCAATGAACATGGGAGTGCAAATATCTTTTTGACATCTTGTTTTCAGTTCTTTTGAAAAACTACCCAGAAGTGGGATTGCTGGATCATATATAGTTCCATATATAATTTTTTGAGGAGCCTCCATTCTGTTTTCTTTAATGGCTGCACTATTTTGCATTCCTACCACAGTGTTCAAGGGTTCTAATTTCTCCACATCCTCAACAATACCTGTCTTTCTTTTTTATAACAACTATCCTGCACATATGAGATGATATCTCATTTCATTTTGATTTGCATTTCCCTGATTATTAACAATGTTGAACACCTTTTCAGATACCTGTTGGCCATTTGCTGGTCTTCTTTGGAGAAATGTCTATTCAGGTCCTTTGACCTTTTTTCAATCAGGTTATTTGTTTTTTTATTGCGTTGTAGGAGTTTCTTATATTTTGGCAATTAACCCCTTCTCAAATATACTTTTTGCAAATATTTTCTCTAATTCTGTCAGTTGCCTTTTCACTCTGTTGATTCTTTCTTTTACTGTGCAGAAACTTTTTAGTTTGAGTTAGTCCCACCTGTTTATTTTTGTTTATGTTGCCTGTGCTTTTCGTGTCATTCAATGATATCATTGTCAAGAACAACGTCATGAAGCTTTTCCTCTATGTTTTCTTCTAAGAGTTTTAAAGTTTCAGGTCTTTAATCCATTTTGAGTTGATTTTTGTGGATGGTATAAGATAAGGGTCCAATTTCATTCTTTTGTATGTGGATATGCAATTTTCCCAGCACCATGTTGAAGAGACTATCCTTTCCCCATTGTATATTCTTGGCACCCAAGGTACATTTGATTCTAAAGCTAGTGGGCACTTTAAATGTCATCTACTCTGGGACGGATGCTGTTAAACTGGTACCATCCAAGTACTGACAGAACATTTGACAATGCTACAAGTTGTTGCATGACACCTTGCATTTAACACAAAATTTTCCAAACTTTTTCAGAAGTCTCATTCCCCCTGACTCTTCATCTACAAACATTCAGACCCTTCCCACCTTTGCTGTAACAATGTAAACACTTATTTGTCTGTATAAACACAAACACCTGGAAATCTTTATGCTTTTCACCTTTGACCTCTTTGTATAAAAGAATTAAAGGAAAGTAAGGTAAATCAGTAAGTGTCTTAATTTCACCCAAATAGTTGATACTAATCAGGAAACTTAGCCCTAAAACATATACTTGTTTAACTTCTCTCTCCTCATTTCAACCCTTTTATTCTCAAATAAGGTAGGTTTAGCCCTTTACAAACACACCTTTACATGCACTGGACCTCTTGTAGTGGATTTCAAGGGAAGAACAAGGGAGAATTTGGGTCCGTTCAACACATTTTTTGAGTGTTTATTGTGTTACATACACTGGGCTTTAGCTTTGGGTACAAAAAAGGTCTCTATCCTTGAGGAACTCATGGTCTATTAGGAAAGCTGGAACCATAAACAGATACTTTAAACATGGAGTGTAGCTCATTAATTCAGTCATATTAAATTTATGAGTGACTACCTCATACTTAGCACTTTTATTGTAGCCATTGGGTATACCATGGTGAACAACATATGTATATGAGATTAGCAGAAAAGACAGATATTGAACGAGTATTACAAGTGAGAAAATGTTAATAAACGGACAGCATAGGTACCATGGAGAGAGTTGCTAGATTTAGCAAATAAAACTACAAATGCTCCTAGTTAATTATGAATTTCAAATAAAAAATGAATAATTCTTTTAGTATATATATTTCTCATGCAGTCTTTCATTTTATAAGTGAAGTATCTAACTTGATTTGGGAGAGTCAGAAGGCTAAATACACATTAACTAGTTTAAGGGATAAAAGTTGTGGGATAAAAGTTAAGTGACAAAAGGGATAACTAGTTGTGAGATAAAATAATGAAACCATATTTCAGGCAAATTGAACAGCAAATAGAAAGGAGTAAAGACAGAAAAAAGCATGGCTCACTCAAGTATTTAAAAGGAGCTCCAGTAAGTTGGGTTGTAGATGCAAGGGGGATGAGAAGAAATTCGGACAACTCTGGACAATTATGATATTAATAAATTAATGTAACAATGTATATACTTTGTTAATAATACATTAAATATTGAGTTCTATTAACAGGTTTAATAACTATTGCAATTTTAAAATCTTGATGAATACAAATGATAACTGTTTATATTATATGATTTATAGGTATTATATATATTGACTGATACTTGTTCATATTATTAAGGTGATATGAAAATATCATGATTTCTATTGGTGATGAAGACACAGACATTGCTAACTATTGTGATTTGTTGCATACATTCATAAACAAAGAAAAAGTTAATTGTTTGGATAACAAAAATAGAAATGTAATCTTTTTTCATCCAAGATCACAACCATGTGAATTCTATTCACGGACTCTTTGGAGGCTCATTGATGTCAAGTCAAGGTCCCCAGCTCCAGTTGTCTCCACCATACCATACCAAAGTGGATCAAAGTCTCTATCCTCCTGCAGTGTCAAGCTTGGCTACGTTTTTACTGTCTGGAAAAAGCACTAACTAATTAAGAACCTACAATTCACAATGCATGATTTGAAAATGGCCAGTAAAGATCATACGATAGGGATTTTTTTTTGTTTGCTTGTTTTTATTATTTTTAAATTATGTTTGTCACTTTATGTATTTCAAGGACAGGAAGTTAGGTGATTCTCCTCTTAATTGGACAGTGCTACTTACAAACCATTTCATGTCTACAGAGTTCAGATCCTTTGAGGCCATATACCTAGTCTATCTCTGTCCTCAGGTTCATTGTCACCAGCTGAACTCCTGGATACATCCTTTCATTAACCGGACATTTTAATACCTAGTTTATGATGATCTTTTCCATCTCAGGTCCTGCTCTCATTTTAGGAGACTTCAAAATACCCATGGATGGCCAGCCATGAATCCTAGCTTATCAATTCCTTGACCTCACATCCAGTGGATTTACTTCCACTCACTTCTACTCTTCTCCCCCTTAAGACTATACCTTGTCATCACTCAGAAATTCTCTGCCTTATAAAATTTTAAATACAAAACATTTAATCATCTGGTCATCAACCCCTATTTCTCAATTTCTCTTAGTTACTTCCCCTATTCCTGTTTTCAAATTCATCACATCCATTTACTCCTGTTCTCATGATTAGCCCCTCTTTTTCTCTATCCACCTTAAATTCAGCTGCTTTCATGCAAATAGCTTCAACTTTCTTTTCTCACATTGTCTTTCTATCTCATTCATCAGGTTCTGTCAGCTATTTGTCTTTGTCAGGAGGCATCCTGGCTGCTGAGTGCTGCTGGAGAAAAACTTAACTGTGACTACCAGTGGCACCACAACTGAAGGGTCTCCCACTTGAGCTGGGCTTGGAGTGGTTCTTGGTGGTTCTTCTATGTTTTCCTCATCTACTCTCTCTTTTGCTGTCCTTCTACTTCATTCTCCTCCTGTTCCTTTTAACTAGCTAAGCAACATCTTAAGTTTTTACAGAGAAAATAGAAGCAATTCAATGGTAACTCCCTCACTCTGTGGTCAAACCTACAAGCTTACCTGCATTTGTCACTGTTAGTTTCACTTCCTCTCTTGTTACAGTGGGAGACATGGCCCACTTCATAAGGACAAATTCTTTCACATATGGGCAAGATTTTATCTTGTCTCATATCCTTAGGTATACTACTATCTCTATTCTTCCCTTTCCATCATGAACCCTCAGTAAAAAAAGATAATTTTCTTGGTGTCTTCAGTTTACATAGACACCTCACCTTTTTCTGACCTGACCTCTAACCTTTACCACCCATTTCTTTTCTCCTTCAAAACCAGATTTCATGAATGGGTTGACTAAAGTTGTCTTTTCTTCTTCCTAATCTCTCATTCACTTCCATTTTATTTTTAAAAGGATTTTTCAGTATGAAAGCATTGGAAGAAAACAATCATTTCTACATAAACTGTATCATCACTTTGTTATTAAGGATTTTAAGCCTGTTTCTGATTCCTAGACTAATGCACATAAGTAAGTTTATCTCCTAAGTTAGATGAAACAACTCTTTTATAGCCTTGATCCCATTTACAAAGAGACAATGCAATTTACTAAATGGTGCCCCAGTGACCTGAAAGGTTAATTCAGATCAAATAAGCAAGTAGTTTTTAATGTTTGTTGAGAAGTTGATTCACTGTCTCATATGGAACTCTAGTGACCTGCATCAAGCCCAGGTCTACCTGCTCATATAGAAATAGATAAGTTTATCCAGATTCTCTTTCAGTCATTCTCTCAAGTTAAATGTGAGTCCAAATTCAGATCTAAACCTTATTAAACAAGGGGCTGTAGCAAAGGTATGTAACCCCTCGATAGGAAGCTATCACAAAATTGTACATTTAGGAGAGGCAAGAGTGGACAGTAGGAACCATTGAAGAAAATGAAGAGTAAGCCTATAAAAAAGGTTCTGTTCTGCAATATATATTCCTCTCATTTCTAGTCCATTATTACACAGATCAGTCTATCATGACAACAGGTATTTAAATAAATGAAATTGAACTTTTGGGTGGTCAATACATGCATGTCAGGAAGCAAGAATTGGATACAGTAATATGAAGAGCTGGCAGAAAGAGAAGACAAAAAGAAATCTCAGAAGGATCACAGTAATTGTATGCAGAGGCCATATAAAAATTGGGGACTAAATATGATTCTCATGGCAAAACCCTGTAAACATTGTCATTCAGGGCTATTAGTACCTATCCCAATCCCACAGCGAAATTTTTATTCTGAGAATAACGTTGGATAGACAAATCACCAATCTTAAAACATATTGTTTTGAAGAAAATACCAAATCTTATTTTGTATTACCCACAGATGAACCCTCAACTCCCCTAGGTCCTGCCATCTCAGACTCTCTATTAGGAATATTGTACCTACTGCAGGCTTCTCCATTGTGAACACCAAAATTATTGGTGGAGCTTTTAAATGATAGAGATGGTCACACCACAAGACTCAGATTCAACCAAGATCTGAATTAATATGTTGGGGGTGGGACATGAGTGTTTGCATTTTTAAACAGCAACTTTTTGGTAATTCTAACAGGCATCTAGCATTGAAGACCATTGTTTCTTTAAGATAAAAGTAATACAGATCATATTAATATCAAGTTGCAATATGATAATTTTGATTCTAGGTCTAATGAATGACATATAAAACCACTTCATCAGCATTTTAAATAGTTCCCTCACTCGATACCTGCTTATTCTCTTCCTGCTTCACATTACACACGCTCTTAGTAAAGAACAGTCAAAACCCAATGTCTTTGGAAATAAACAATCTGCTTGAAATCTAATGAGAAGATAATTAACCGACTCAATGGACATGTTGAACCTTCTTTTGGCTGTTCTCTGAACCTGCAGTTGAATGAGCACAAAATTCACCACAGAATAGAGACTGTTGTCCACCTAAACACTGCTGGCTGTTGGATCCCCAGCAGTAAATTTTCACTTATTATTACTACCAAGGTAGAAATAAATACCCAAATATGGGTAAAGCTAAAAAAATAAACGTTAGGTTGGTTTGTTACAACATTTTATTAAATTTGATATGTATCCCCTCAGTTGGAAGAGATTCAACAATTTAATAGATATTTTGCACCTAGCTTTGGTGTGAAACCAGTTATGGTCCCAAATAATTTCACTGCTTTCCTGCTGAGAAGAGTTATTAAATATCAGCATGGATTTCTTGACCAACTCCAGGGATTGAGCACAAACGATTTCTTGCCGGTTCCTACTCCTTACACATATGGAACATCCTTTACTTACTGGTGATAGCTTTATATATTTAAACATATGGAATGAAATGATAGCTTTCTGTAGAGATATAAAATAATTCTGATCCAGTCTTTTTAGAAAGAAAACAGCTCCTATCAATGAGATTTGGTAATATTCTGTTTCAGAAAATATGAAATTCCACTATAGAAAAATGATTTAATTTGAAAATAGTTGGAATTTCCTAGAGAAAAATATTACTGATTGAAGTATGTTCTTCATAGATAATTTATAAAAATCATTGATATTTTAATATTGATATAAATCATCAGTTACCAACAAAAAAGATTGTAAATGAATTAGGTGTGTGTGTGCTTATGTTTGCATTTATTTATCTATTAGTGAACACAGTCATTTTTCGTGCTAATTCTTGCTTTAAATGTGTGTTAGAACAATTTATTTAATCAAAAACAGCTCATTTAATCAAAAACTTCACATGTAAATTAGGTTTTTTTTTCAACATTTTAGACTAACATCATACACAGAAGTATATCAATGTTGGCACTATTTAAACACATCATTATTTAAAGACATGAGTTAGAACTTAACTTCTATATGATGTTAGACCTTTTCTGACTAGCACAGCTAAACAGATGAAGATTGCATTCTTAATAACATAGTGATAATATTCAAAGGATTTCTCAAAAAGGCTAAATAATAAATAAATTATATGGTATAGAGTCATCTATGGTGATTTCCGTCAAATAAAATAATGAAATCTTCAGTGTAGCAATATTTTAAGTATTTATCTTATTACCTTCATATTAAAAGTATGAATCCTTTAATAATATACTAAAACAGGGACCATATACGGTCCAGAGAATTACAGGTAAGATTATAGAGGAATGGTGTTTGTAAACACTGATTAGGGTGTTTTTTTAAATTCCAAATGCAGAGGTCTTTCCACCTGCTAACATATCACTGTTACTAAAACAAAAACCTATTAGAATTAGTTGTTCCACACTGAATATCAAACGAACATCCCATAATGAATATAATCATATAACATTAGAAGTAGCTATTCAGTACAATTGGCTAGGATTTAGCTACATGATTCCCATTACCATTAATAAAATATGAGACTAAATCTCCTTGATGCATTTGACCCTAAGAACATCATGTTTCCTACTTTCAGGGAAAAAGACATAACAATGTACAACTTCTTCCTCAGTAGACAGAGAAAATAAATCCTTATCGTTGCAACACAGTGTGATCTAGTTTTTACAGTTTCCCTTGTGGAGCAAAGAAGTGGTACACAGGTAGTTCATTTAAAAGATCTTGATTTCCCTGAATAAAAAAGTAGTTCAGGTAATAAAACAAATCACTTCACCTGTTTTCATTGTAGGCCAAGTTAAATTTTAAAAAACTGTTGGCAATCCAATTCCACTGGTATTTGTATTAATTCGAACAAAAGTGGTATTTAATTTACACGTGCAAAGTCACACAGATGTATACAACTTCCCGTTAGCATTGTAGAGCCATTTACGCTCATGCCTAGATAGTGATTCAAGTCACAGTGTCCCGCGGTTCCTGCTCACCTTTCACATTTCCTGGTCTTTCCTTTTCTTCCAAAACATAGGATTGGTAGGAATATTGTTCTAGGCTCAAAAGAAACATAAATAAATGGCAGAGTGGCATTTGGTAACATAATATATTTCTTAGCATGTATATTGCCATCTTATGTTGATTGTTTGTTTACTCTTTAACACTGTTTACTATACCATCAAACCTGCTTTCGGTAAAGTCTAGAAAACAAAATGTATGAGGTTGGGGAATGAAAATAAGAAAAAATGGTACACTAGCTTTCTTATTACATATATATATATCTGATATATATATATATATATACACACACATGTATGTATGCATATGTGTTTGTTTGTGAAAGCATGGTTTAAGTGTGGTTGTATAGGTATTTTGATTGGACATTCTTAGTTCTCATATACAAAGAGAACTGTATTCCACGAAGAGTTACACTGCCCATGAGGAGTAATTGAATTAATTCTAGCTCATGAATTTTTCTTTCTTTAGTAAACTAGGTAAGTAATATAACTTACAAACAAACTCAGTAAGCAACTGACAAATCTGATTGCAAGATCTTTCAGTATATTTTCAACTGAATGGACTATAAATAGATGTGGCTATCTTTTATTTGAGAATTTTCATCATTTTTACATGACTCAGTTTGGTCTGAAGATCATTTTGGTATGGTATGTGGTAGAAAACACATTCTTGCAAGAAATTTGTGTTTTGTATGAAATTGATTAATGGGACTTATAGGAAAATGCCACCCTTATGGTCTAGATAGGAATAAATTGTAAATCCAAAATCCCTTGAGGTTCTTTTCACCTACTTTTTGAACTTAATAGTTTGGGCTTGCAGAGACAGTTCAAGTGAATTCGACTTCATCTTCTGCTTGAGAATTCTACTGCCTATGGCTTATCTTTCCATGGCGATGACTTATACTACCACCTTACCACTTAGGACTTGGTCATACTATAACTATCCTTTTCACAGTAATTTTAATAAACTCCTTTTCTTTTTCTTAACCCCTTAGGCAAACTTTTTCTCTCTCAATATCTTAAACTCCTTGTGAAGGGGAAAGCATAGTGGAATTGGAATCAGAGATGTTCAGTCCACTTTTAACTCTGTAACTAGCAGGGTAAACCTTGGTCAAGTTTGATTTTTGTTTGTCCATTTGTTTTGTTTTCCCTCTCTCATGCTTAATTCCCTAATACATTGACGGAGTAGAAGGATGGCAGAATGATGTTCTGGAATGAACACTATTAAAAGAGTTACTAAATGTCTGTTCTATGCCTGGCTTTTCAGATAACAATACAGCCAGGACACTCTTTTAAGTCAGAGTTGTCTTATATGCTGAATGTGTAGATTGAGTTAGTTGATCTCTAAGGCACATTATTGATGATGACATTTTATAACATGCAGTGGTGAGCCTACTACATCCGTTCTAGGTAACAAGGACTTTTTCCCACTACTCATTTTTGGTTCTACCATCTATAGTGATTATGTATAAAGAATACCACATCTCTAGATAGTATTCAGTGTTTATGCTGATCTCATTATGGTTTGTTATGATCACTGGGTAGCCTGGACAGCAAGTTAATTCTAATTTAACAACTAATCTTTTAATTTTTTGTTTGTTTGTTTTGTTTTGTTTTGTTTTTTTGTGAGGAAGACCAGCCCTGAGCTAACATCCGTTGCTAATCCTCCTCTTTTTGCTCAGGAAGACTGGCCCTGGGCTAACATCGTGCCCATCTTCCTCTACTTTATATGGGACGCCGCCACGGCGTGGCTGACACGCAGTGCGTCGGCGGGCGACTGGGATCCGAACCTGCGAACCCCGGGCTGCCAAGCGCAGACGAAACCGCTACGCCACCGGGCGGCCCCTAATCTTTTAATTTTTAGTTATAAAACTAATCTTTTACATGCCCATAGCATTAATTGTAACCTGGATGTCTTTGAGTAACTCTTTTTTCATCATTATTGCGAACTTTTAAACACTATATAAATAAAATTAGAAATAAAAGAGACATTACAACTAATACCACAGAAATACAATCATAAGAGACTACTATGAACAATCAGACACCAACAATTTGTATAACCTGGAATAAATAGATAAATTGCTAGAAACTTGTAACCTGCTGAGACCGAATCATGAAGAAATACAAAATTTGAATAAATTTATAACTAGCAAGGAGATTGAATCAGTAATCAAAAATATCACAATAAAGAAAAGTCCAGGTCCAAACGGCTTCACAGGTAAATTCTACTAAACATTTAAAGGAGAATTAATGTCAATCCTTCTCAAATTCTTTTAAAAAGTTATAGAGAGGTAACACTTCCAAACTCATTACCCTGATACCAAAGCCAGATCAGGGTACTATAAGAAGAGAATATTACAGGGCAATATCCCTGATGAACACAGAAGCAAAAATTCTCAATAAAATATAAGAAAATGAATTCAACAGTACCTTAAGAGGATTATACACCATGATCAAATTGGATATATCCCTGGAATGCAAGAATGATTCAACATGCACAAATCAGTAACTGTGATACCCCGTGTTAACAGAACAAAGAATAAAAATCATATGATCATCTCAATAAACATAGAAAAAGCATTTGATAAAATTCAACATCCTTTTATGATAAAAACTCTCAACAATTAGGTTTATAAAAAATGTACCTCAACATACTAAAAGTCGTATATAACAAGCCCACAGCTAACATCACACTCAATGGTGAAAAGCTAAAAGCATTTCCTCTAAGATCATGAAGAAGTCAAGGATGCCACTGTCACTACTTCTATTCAACATAATCCTGGAAGTCCTACCCAGAATAATTAGGCAAGAAAAAGAAATGAAAGGCATCCAAATTGGAAAGGAAGAATAAAATTGTCTCTGTTTGCATATGCCATGATATTATACATAGAAAACTCTTAAAGACTCCACCATAAAACTCTTAAAAGTAATAAATGAATTCAGTAAAGTTACAGGATACAAAATTAACATAAGAAAACTGTTTTGTTTCTATACACTAAAAATGAACTATTTGAAAAATAAATTAATAAATCAGTTCCATTTGAAATAGCACCAATAAAATACTTAGGAATAAATTTGACCATGGAGGTCAAAGACCTATACACTGAAAATGATAAACATTGATGAAAGAAACAAGAAAATGCAAATATATGGAAGGATACCCTGTGTTCTTGGATCAGAAGAATTAATATTATTAAAATGTCCATACTACCTAAAGTGATCTATAGATTCAACGTAATTCCTATCAAATTCCAATAAGATTTTTCACACAAATAGAAAAAACAAGCCTAAAATGAGTATAGAACCACAAAAGACTCCCAAAAAGCCAAAGTAAACTTGAGAAAGAACAAACCTGGAGGCATCACACTTCTAGATTTCAAGTTACATTACAAAGCTACAGTAATTGAAACAGTATGGTATTGGCATAAAAACAGGCACATAGATCAATAAAACAGAAGAGAAAGCCAAGAAATAAACCTATGCATTTATAGTCAACTAATCTTTGACAAAGGTGACAAGAACACACAATGGGGAAAGGATTGTCTCTTCAATACATGGTGCTGGGAAAATTTGATATCTACATGCAAAAGAATGAAACTGGACCCCTATCTTACAGCACTCACAAAAATTAAACTAGAAATGAATTAAAGACTTAAGTGTAAGACCTGAAACCATAAAACTCCTAGAAGAAAACAGGGAAAAAACTCCTTGACATGGATTGTGGGAATGAATTTTTTGGATATGGCACCAAAAGCTCAGGCAACAAAAGCAAAAATAAGTAAGTGGGACCATATCAAATTATAAAGCTTCTGCACAGTGAAGAAAACATCAACAAAATAAGAAGCCAACCTACAGAAGGGGAGAAAATGTTTGCAAACCATATACCTGAGAAGGGGTTAGTTGCTAAAATATATAAGAAACTCATAAACCTCAACAGCAAAAAGCAAATAATCTGATTTAAATAAGGCAAAGGACCTGAATAGACATTTTTCCGAAAAAGATATGCAAATGCCTAACAGGTACATGAAAAAGTGCTCAACATCACTAATCATCAGGGAAATGCAAATCAAAACCACAATGAGATATCACCTCACACCTGTTAGGATTGCTATTGTCAAAAAGATAAGAGATAACAAATGTTGGAGAGGCTGTGGAGAAAAGTGTCTCTTGTGCATTTTTGGTGAGAATATAAATTGGTATAGCCATTATGGAAAACAATTAAGGGATTACTCAAAAAAAATTAAAAATAGAACTACCATATGATTCAGCAATTCCACATCTGGATATATATCTGAAGGGTTAGAAATCAGTATATCAGCATATCTTATTCCCACATCCATTGTGGCATTATTCACAATAGTCAAGATGTGGAAACAACCTGAGTGTCTGTCAGTGAATGGATAGATAAAGAATATGTGGTGTAGAAATACAATGGAATATTACTCAGCCTTAAAAAAGGACAGTTTGCCATTTGTGACAACATGGATGGACCTGGACGACATTATGATAAGTTAAATAAGCCAGAGAGAGAAAGACAAAAACTGTATGGTATCATTTATACACGGAATCTTAATAAAGAGAGAGAAAACATTAAACTCAGAAACAAAGAGTAAAATGGTGGTTTCCAGAGGCTGAGGGGTGAGAAAAATGGGGAGATGTTGGTCAAAAGGTACAAACTTTCAGTTGTAAGATGAATAGGTTCTGAGAATCTAATGTATAGCATAATGACTATAATCAATAGTACCATATTATATTGTTGAAATTTGCTGAGAGAGCAGATATCAACTGTTCTAACCACACACACACAAAAGGTAACTATGGGAGGTGATGGATGTGTTAATTAACTTGTGGTAATCATTTCATAATGTACATGCATATCAAATCATCATGTTATACACTTAAAATATATACAACTTTGTCAATTAGACAATAAAGCTGAAAAAATAAATGCTATATAATGTAAGGTTTTATATTATTGTTTATAATATTCTATAGGAATTGACAATTCAAACTTTACATCATGGCAAAGAAGGGATTCTTATCAAAGCAAACTAAGGAAAGGCAAGAGAGATTGATGAAGTAGACAGTGCTGGGGCAGATAACAATGCAATATTAACAGTGTCTTTCAGACACCTAGCCTAGAGAGCCTGTCAAATCACTTTGTCTAAATCTATATAAGGCGTTTGTGGTCATTGTCTTTCCTATAAATCAGTACACTAAAATGCTTGCCTAGAGGGGAGGTCAACATCCTAGTGCTTCTCTGATTCTGGAAACACTGGTAAAATGAGCATTGCAAAGTTGTTGTCAAGAAAGAATCTACTAATTTGCCATCCTAACTACTTAAACGTTTTAAAGTAATATTTAATTACAAAGAATAGAATGCTCAAAATGTAAACGACATACTGTTTTCTTTTTAGTGCCTTCTAATGTAAATATTCTTTTCCCACAAAAACACAAGGAATGTAGTTTCCATGTTAGATAAAAGTATAGAACCACATAATCCTTTCAAAGATACGACCAAAAACTTAAATTTCCATTAAAATGGAAGATGAGACTGAAATAATCGTAGAAATGCAACTCAAAAGGCATAAGATAATATGCCTAAAGAATTTGTTAACTACACGTTCTCCTGTAATATACATTCAGGGTTGAGATTTTTAAAAATTTTACAAAAATTTGTATTATTCTTATGTTTTGTAACCACAGTACATGTCCTGATTTGGTTTCCTGGAGAGCAAATGTTTTCAGAGCAGAAAAAAATTAACATATTTCTTTAGTATGATAGAAAAATAGGCCATTTATCATCTTGTTTTAAGGGAAAGTTCACGGACCAGCTCCTGCGTGCTGTTTGTGTTGAGTTTCCTACATTTTGCATTGCTAAATAATTGAGAACATTAGCTCCCAAACCATGAAAAATTCATTTTAACATGATGTATTATTAATCAATTTAATGTAAAGTGATCTGAAAAGTTCCAGTTTCAGTTGTGATGCTTGAAGATAAATTCAGGCCGTGGTTGGTACTTATTAAAATTGTGTAACTCTTTATTGCCTGATTATTTTTTTCAAAAGTGGGTCCAACTCTAATGAAAGTGGCATAAAAATGATAGTTTAGCCATTTTAGTCTACAGATTCATTCATATGTATAAGGAAAAACTATAACAAATTTAGTCAGTCAACTCTTCATCAATTAGCAATTTTGTGCTGCCACTTTTCAATTCCACACTAATGTTCACACACACACAAGAGCGCATAATTTGAAAACTATGAGCAAGTCTTTCCTCTTTCCTCAGTGTTAATAATTTTGGTTCATGTTTTGCATCCACAATTTGGTGGAGATTATAAAGTAAATAGTAAAAATATTCAGGGTTTTGAGATAAAATCAGAACAATGTTTGTTTATGTAGCTCTTCTGACACCAAGCAATACTCATCTGAGATTAAAAGTAGGTCCCATTAGCACATAAACACCCCAAGTCACCGTGATCTCTAGTCTTTCTTAAAGGATTTCAGACATTTCTGAGATGTCTCTCACATAATATCTCCTACTCTTTATTCATCCTTAAGACTTTACCTGCTTGCAAAGGTCCCACTTTTGATCAAGGTCCTATTGCCTTAGAACTACCAATAATAAGAGGCCCTAAAGTGCCAAAATTATGCTGGAACCCTCAGTGTGCTCCTGTGACCATGACGCATTCCACATATGAGGGAGGTGGGAGAATCTGGTCATTTTTTTTTCATATGGAGACCAAAGATAGACTGTTTTGTTCCCCAGTGACTTACAGAGGAGAGAGACACAGCAAGAGAGAAAAGACATTTTTCAGGTTTTGCTTTCATGCAATCCTTTCTTATCCTCCATCATTCCCTCAACCCCATAACAGCCAGGATATCATGGAGCCCTGGCCCAGAAACATATCCAAGTGATGGGCAGGATTCTCCCCTCAGTATCACCCACATTCTTCCAGAATGAGACAGTGATATTGTGCCAAGCTTGTATGCATAACCTCTGCCCAAGGGTAAGTTTTTCCATGATACTCTTGAAATTTTTATGTCTGAAAACTCCTGGAAGATCCAGTTCAGTAGGCACACCCCAATGATCTGAACTCCAGCAGTATATGCAAACTCCAGCAGGACCATGCAACTCATGGTCCTAATTTTGTAATCATTTTTAGGCTAGAAACAAAATATCCATTTTTAAGCATAAAGACAAAAAGACCAAGATAGGCAAATTCAGGCACATACTCCCATGAGATAAATATACCTTTGGAGAAGGGAAAAGATGACTCACCACACTGGTTGTGAAAGGCATAAGTGTTGTGGCCTTAATAAGCCCGTTATCTTTTGTCCTACTCCCAGAACTTTTACATATTCTACACAAAAGCATTTGCCAATATTGCCACTGCAGGGTAGTAACATAATGAGACACGTTTGACTTATGCTACCTTTCTCTTTCTGTAAGTCACTCGCCCACCAGCATTTACATTACCTGAATGTGGATCAGAAATATCCCTTGTAACTGTGATAATTTCAGAGACATTTAAATGTTGGAGGAAGAGTTGGGAATGTGTGGACTGGTACAGTGGAAGAAATGTATCTTCGCTATAGAAGGTATTTTGCCTGAAGCATTATGGAAGAGAAATTAAAAAGTTGATTTCAATAAGGTTCAGCTGAGATAAATTGAGGAACGATTAAAATGTACTCAAAATAGGATAATACAGAAAGGAAAAGCTGGGGTATCTCCTCTTCTGTAAATCACATAATGGAAAAATATTTTGTTACTAGGCTTTTATTATCTAGGCTATTTCTATTTATTTTATATTGCTTCTATTATTACACATGTTAAATTAATTTTCTTCTTATATATGTATCTCTATAGCTAAATTGTGTGCTCCTACAGAGCAAAAACTATGTCTTATTCATCTTGGTACACCGCCTGGCCATGATAGAAGCACTGATATGTGTTTGTTGAATTAAACTGAACTTCAAAGTTCCATCTGGTTATTTGGACTTCTATAATTCAGCATATTAGCTATTTATAATTTTGGCTCTTGTTGGGTTTAAAGTCTGCCAAGTTTCATTCATGGCCAGTGGACTTTGCCATCCAAAGGAATGACTCAACACAATGGAATGCCATGCATCCAAGTCCTGTTCATTCATGATAATCTCATCATCATTTGTTAAAATACACAATTCCCTGGACTAAAAGAACAATTTGCAACTTTCTTTTAAGCAGAGGATTTACTATACTCACTCTGAGTTGTTGTCATGGGCATAATTTTCCCCCAATAAGGCTAAAATCCTATACCTCTTATTAATTAACTTTTAATATGATTGCCCTAAAATATAACATTTTACACATCTCACTCAATAACAAAAATTATAAATGGTTTCAGAGTGAAAATGGCTACAAACTTCTGACAATATGTTTAAATCATTAAAGACACATACCTTGTCATATACCCTGGAGTTACCGTTCTTTTAGGAAATAAATCTGGGATGTCACTCACGAAAATAAATTCAGATCAACCTCAAACAGAAATAAAGCAGCTTGATTTTATAGTACTTATACTCGTTTAGGGAAGAAAAATGGGGAAATCTTTCCATGAGTTCTGGCTTTGTCATGGATAAGTATAATTTTTGTTTTGATGATGTAACAATGATTTAACCCAGAGAAATCTCAATAATAGGTAGATTAAAATGGTTTCAAATATGAAGGAAGTGTATGCAGTGGCAAGGGATAAGCACATATTTCAAAATTTAAAGAGAAAATAGAATTGGACCATGAAATAATGTAGCTATAAATATGGAACAAAGTTTAAATTCAACATTAAGTGAAAGACACAAATCAAAGAGGAAGGTTTCAGGGGAAGTCAGTCTTAGCCATGGCATGAGGATAATTTGTTTTGAGCTACTTTAGCAGATGAGGTGATGAAAATTTTATTTTAAATTAAGTGAAGATTAAAACAAGACATGAAGGAGGAGAAAATGCACAAACTTTTGAGTGAGTTGCCACGATGTTGCAGGACTTAGCATGAGCTTTATCAATACATAAATGTTAGGATTTCTAAGATTAAAAAAAACCCAAATTAAATTAGTTTAATGTGTACAGCTAATAGGTTTTAACTGAGATCAGTATGTAAATGGCATTAAATTCCATTCGTTTTTCCATCATATGCCTTGATTTCCACTTAAAAATAGATTATGTGAATCCACATGAGTCCTTTCATCCTCTATGTGTGATATCTCCATAGCTCAACAGCTTAAAACGTGAATTGACTTCATTCAATATGTTTATATTCCCCACGAGGAAACCATAAAACCAAATGGCTCTACAGAAAAGAAAGAAGAAAAATGATCTATAATTAAAATTAAATTCCATGTTTAAGAATCATAAAATAGGTAAAATCAGACATAATAAGTAGATAATTGGTAAAATCAATAAAATTAGGATAATGAGAGTTTATTCTTTACTCTTTCATTATATATTGAACTATTTAATGGGAAAATAAAAAACTCAGTTCTTATAAGATCTTTAACATATAAGTCGTATAAAAGAAACCGTCTAACTTTACTGTAGCTTTTATAGTGGCTTAAAATAAACTCTGAGGTAAACAAAACCTTTCTAATAATCAAAACCACTATCTCTTCTTTTATATAATTAGGCACTCAAATTTATATTAGGCTAGAAATGAACAAGGAAATACTTGGATGGAAACAGAGAAAAATTGAAAAATGTGAAAGTACTATCAATGGCCTCAGGTTAGAAGGCAATTTAGGACCTAAATTTACAATGTAGACCAGATATATGAAACTGTCATCCATACATAAATACAAACAAGCACATTTTTCTGCCACTAAGAAATACATGTATTGAAGTTTGTCCATTTCATCAGTGAAATCATAAAAGTTTTAATCGTCATAACCTTTATTATTTAATAATTTAATAATAATTTATTAGTCATAATCCTCATTGTTTAGTCTTGATCCTTTCAGATAGATACCATATACACAGTCTGCCCTGCTGTGTGCTATGTCTCAAACACAGCATAGATCAGTGCAAAGATCTGATGAAGGGCAGAATATGTACCGAAATAATTATAAAGAACAGTGGTGTACACAAGATTCCAAACCCTCAGGGATTCACTGACTTTCAGGCAGAAGAAGAAAGTACAGAATTGCTAGAGCATTTGTTTTTGCCAGTAAATTTCTAGTAGAAACAGAACAGCCCAAGAAAAAAATACACTGAGATAACGATTTTGTCTAAACAATGACAAAATATGCACGTGAAAACAAAAATTTTGTCTTTTGTCCAGTCTTTTTCACTTTAAATAAACAAAGCAACAGACTCCTCTCAGAAATTGATTAAAAATGAGTAATTTAAAAATGGATTGCAGTGAACACATGTTTGGGGGAGTAGGACTTTTGCTAGAAATAGCTCTGTACTCTATCATATGTCCTCACTGAAATCTAAGAATTAAAAAAAGTGATAACCATTTATTTCATGCTTATTCTTATCCCAGGACTGTGCTCAGTTTTTGTTCTTGTCGCTATTGTTTTTCATTTTATTTTTTGTTTTGTTTTTGATATAGTCCTATTGTTTACAAACGAGAACACTGAAGTTCAAAAGGTTTTTGTAACACATTCAAGATCATAGCTTACTAAGTAATGAAGCTTAGTTTGAAATTCAAGGTTATTTGTCCCAAAGACTATGCGCTAAACTACCACCCCTGTACCTCTTCAATAAACTATACTACTTTTATATAAACCTTATATCAGGTGAGAACTTACAATATAAGAGATTTTTGTTTTGATAGACACATAATTGACTAAGAAATCTCCCTTCAAACTACTATTAAATATAATCAATGATAAGTTAACTGATAAAGAAAAGGCCAGTTGGGGGTAAACCATTTTTAGGAAAATAATCCCTATGGGGCTTCCATCCAATATGCCATTTCAAAACTAAAGGCATTCTCCTAGAGATGTGAGAGCGAAGGGAAAAAACACGTTTCAGAAATTACCCATTGCCAGCATGTGGCATAATCTTTCAGTTGGATCTGATTATTATTCATCTGGATACCTATAGCTTCATACTCCAAGTGGACATAAAGTTCTGTAAGTATTTAGAAGCTCTCACATTTCTTAGCGTATGCTTAGTTTTGTATATAGCAAAAGGTTCTGAAAATTTCTACCATGAAAATTAAAACAGAATAACAACTTTGACATATGTCAAACCCAGTTTCCTCAACTCATTTGACTATAGAACTCTCTCTTCATTCAACACACAAGTGCCTCCATGTTCAATCCAGAATTTGCTACATCCTAGCATATGAGAATTCATGTTGCAACCTCTCCAATGTTATCCAAAATTGATAAAGTGCATGAATATAGTGAGTTGAGAGGAAAAAAGCTTAGCAAATTAGCAAAATTTTACTCCAAATAATCAATACTTATATATTTCCAAATACTTACAGAGCTAAAAATATTCTGTAACCACCTAATTTACATACAGATGAAGAGAAAGAGAATGGGTTATTAATATTCATTTATCTCTTTACTCCCATTTTCCCTAAATTTCTTAACTATCACTCACTTCCATGTTGTTTTTATCACAGCCTTTCTTCCGATTAATTGATGATAAAATTACATCTGAAACATATTTGCCAAATACATTTTCACATCGGTGTATGCAAGAACATGTTTTCCGGTGACATTCTGACTTTTTTTCTTTTACTGAAATAAATAGATTTGCTTAAAAATCTTTGGTTTGAAGCTTTGTTAAATGAGATACTTTTACAGGGTTAATGATAAACTAAATTAAAGTGATTAAGAATCTATTCACTACACTTGAACAAAACCACAGGGAGTTTCATAGGCTTGATAGGAATTGACTCTTTTGGAAGCTATCTGTATTTGGAGCAAAAACAGGCAACTGGTGAGGACAGATAAAATAGAATTCTATCCATGAATTTAATGGCAAAAAACCAAAACTGCCTCCGTGTTGTTATCCACGCCAGCTGAGCCCACATTTCTCAATTCCTTCCAACTATTACCAGTAGAAAACTTATCAAGGGAGATTGATATCAATGTCTGAATTAAGCAAAATGTTGATTACATTGAGTCTGGTGTTCTCAATCAAACATCAACTAAGACAAAGTTTCAACAGTCTTATATTCCCTTGGTTATACCTTTAAATGTAGGAATGAATCCCTGTCCCATCATTTTATTCATTCCATGTTATGGTTTCTTTTTTAAAAGGGTTTTTACTGATTCTAAAATGTAACACATACTCCTTTTAGAATACTTGGAAAATGCAATACATAGATATGTGTGCACACATATAATTAGGAAAACAATAAACATAATTCCTAAGGACAAAGATTATGACTAATTATTCATATTTGATACATTAATTTCCCATCTGTTCTCCCAGTGATGTCATAATCACCTGATTTTCCTCATTCTGGTCCTATCGGTTTTCCTATTGCCCTCCATGTCTCTCCTTAGAAGGGCTTGCAATATGGTAAGATTCTTCCTTTAGCTATATTTACATGTGTATTTTCTTCCATCTTTATGCCATTTTCATGATTTAATTTGATTCAATACACTATATTAGCTTTTTTCATGTGTCAGACACTTGTCTGAGCACTGCAGATCCACCAGAACAAGCATAATAGGGACAGTTCCCATTCCCATTCTCATTGAGAAAAACAATTCATTTCAAAAAGAAAGCACCTAAACAATATGTAAATTAACAGCAAAGGTTTAGAAAGTAGTGATTGCTGTGCAGAGAAGCAAGGCCAAGTGTTGTCAGAGAGTGACTGGAAGGCTACTTCAGAGGAGGTGATGAAGGAAGGTCTCTCTAGATGAGACTTGAATATCAAGAATGAGTTGACCACGTTAATAAAGATCAGGGGAGGAAAAATGGCCCAGGAGGAAGGAACAGCTAGTGCAAAGTTCCTACTGCAAACAATGCAATTGGTGTGTCTGAGGAATAGAAACCCAGCATGGCTGCGACATGATGAGCAAGGGAAAATGTGATTGAGAATAAATGAAAAGAACTGGGGGTGGGCTCGCAACATTATGTAGGGTTTTGTAGGCCAAAGTTAAATGGGGAATTTATTATAAATGCAATAAAAAGCCATTGGAAGATTTTAAGCAGTTTGGATACGTAACGGATGTTTTTTAAAGAAATCATTCTTGACTATAAGCAAGCAACTTACCTCCAGAATAAAACCTTCGCAAAGATGTCTAAATTGGACTGTACCCACAAAAAAGAGAAAATGTTTAATCTCTGTATTTTCACACAAATCACTTTTGGACATAATTAAATTTATGCAATTATTATTACTACTAGCAGTACTATTGAGAAACTAGCTTTGGGCTAGGAATTAAATCATAGACACTGGGATTTTCTATTTACTTGTGTGACCTTGAGTGAATCACTTTCCTGGAAGACTTAACGCCCTAATCTGAAAAGGTGGGTGTCACACTGGCTAACCTTCAAGAATTCTACAAAAACATTCCTTTCCTCTTTTCCGACCCCTCAAGTCACTTCCTTGTGGACCATTTTCTTAAGGAAGAAAATAAAATCTGAAACAATGAGAACCAGGGGTGTCCATACTTGTCACTAGAAAAATAACACAGAAAGTCACCATTCTCATCTATGTTTGCAACTATTGGTACAGATTGAATTTGGAAAATTTTCTAATCCAAAGATTAGTTATCATCAAAGAGAGGGTTCCTGCAGCATCAAAATTTTCCAGAAGATACTTGATGATAGTTGTCTAACAAAACTTACTTGCTTATGATTCTAACAATTCACTAAATCTTTATTTTTTTTATATTGTGCTAAGTTGAAAAAAAGAAATTAATTTTGTGATCTGGAGGTGTTCTGAATAAGCATTCTGATTTAAAATACTCAGGGGAACGTGAATAAAATCAATAATGAAATTATGAAAATATATAATAAAGAAATATAACTCTTCACAAATGGCATATATAATTTTTTCAATGTCAGAATGTTTATTATCAGATACTAGGATCTGTTTAGTCATACCCATTTTTAAAAGGCATACAACATGAGCAAAACACAAATAACTAAGGGGAAAAGACAAGATACAATAATTACACAAAGAATGCCAAAAAAACCTACAATGTATTATAGAAATACATCAGCAAATCATTTTCAAAAGGCATGATTAGTTTCCAGATATAATTTGCCCATATGCACCACCTGGCAAAGCAATGGAAAGTGATTTCCCTAACCCCCCAGTCTCCTTTCCCATAGGCTACTCTCATGAGCTCTTTCCTCTTCAAGGTTGCTTTTGACATTAAAAGAGCGTGGGGAGGGGGCCGCCCGGTGGCGCAGCGGTTTAGTCCGCGCTTGGCAGTCTGGGGTTCGCGAGTTCGGATCCCGGGCGCCCGCCGACGCACTGCCTGTCAGCCATGCCGTGGCGGCGTCCCATATAAAGTAGAGGAAGATGGGCACGGATGTTAGCCCAGGGCCAGTCTTCCTCAGCAAAAAAAAGGGGAGGGTTGGCAACAGATGTTAGCTCAGGGCTGGTCATCCCCACAAAAAAAAATAAAAAAATAAAAGAGCGTGGGGAGAAGAAATGCAAATAGAAAAATATAAACATAAGGATTAGAGCCAAGAAACCCATGTTTTCCAAACCTTCCCAATTGCAGTTCTTAATGACCATTTCAGATCCCTAGATGCAGTAATGACACTGCTGTTTTTGAGCAAAGAAATAAAACAGGTTGGAAGACTTTGCTAAGTACAAGAAAGAATAATGGACTGATTACTAACTCTTCCAAATTTAGTCAACATTTTAGTGTAAGTTTGTACATATTCCTTAGATATCTGAGCTTCAGCATCTTCATCTGCAAAATAAACAGATTTAACTAAACTACATTTCGGTTCTTTGTACATTCCCAAATTGTATGTATCTGCAATGAATCATGCACCTAGTCATACAATAAACATTTATCAGTCCCAGGTTACTCTCTGACCTCATCTCTACCCATGTACCCTCTACCCTTCAGCCACATTGACCTTGCTCTTCCTGGAACAAGCAACCTTGTTCTCATATCAGAGCCTTTTAAGCATTAACTCATTTCTGCCTGGAATAGTCTCAAGCCTCACTCCTTATCATTATTCTAATCTATGCTTAGTTGTCACCTCCTCCAAGAGGCCTTCCTCAATTGCTCTGTTTAAAGTACTTTTACTCTTTCATTCTTTTTACCACTTTCTCTTAACATTTGTCATTATCAGCAGCTGATTACCTGCTCCATTCCTGTCAAAGTGAAAGCTCCAGGAAGAGTGCCAAGTGTTGCCATTTAAATTTCATGCCAATGAATATTGTACCTTATCACATATGCCCATTATTCTTCAATAAAGACAGAATATTTATGCTTTATATCCCATTGTCCTATTAGACTGAGCATGTTGAAAAGCAAATCATTCAAATTCTGGATTGTCTTTTAACTTTTCCAGTTTTCTCAGTTTTCTATATTAGAAGCCTAGAGCCATCTTCAATTCTTTCCCTCACCTCATCTCTTCAATTTATTCTACCATTAAGTCCTGTGACAGTCACCCTCTGGATCCATTATACCTGCATTTCTATACCAGTCCCAAAATAACTTCCATAATCTCTGATTTTTTCTGCCCTGAATGATAAAGAGGAAGCCTGTTTAAGACTCTAGCTGTATGTGGCTCCTTGGGACTATATATAAACTAGTTTTCCCTCATTAACCTAACTGATTCAACCTAAGCATCTTAGTTTGCAAAGTCCTGTGATAAATGGTTCACCGAAGCTTTCACACTTCCTAACTACCAATAATTTCAGCTTAGGTCAATGGCATTCCTGTTTTAAGAGCATATGATGATAATTTCTCTTCCCTATGGTTTTTCTTAGGATTTTCTCATGCCTTGTGTAATTCTTCCACAATAACTTTTTACTCTCATTTATCCAAACTCTACATATCCTCCAAGACTTAGCTCAAGACTTCCTTCCCTGCATCTAACATAATGCACTACATTCTCAATGATTTCTCCTTTCTCTAAACTCCAATCACACTTATAAACTAAATAATATATACAAAACATAAATTTGATTTCATGATGTCACTTCTTGTGTAACCAATTGTATATGGGTGTGATTTTCCCAACCAGTTGCTGTGGTCTTAATGGAAGGTGCTGCATGCTATGCCTCTTGTGTAGCACAGATTAGGCATTCAGTAAGTGGGTGTATAAACAAGAGATGCAGACCATGTTGTTTAAAACTCATCTGCCTGAGGCAAACACAGGTAAAATAAACTGTCTGAAGTTATAACCTAGGTAGTGGCAGAGGCAGGACTTAAACTCAAATTTTCTAATATATTTAGGTCATCTCTTAGAAAGCAGTCATTTTGAGTAACAAATTGTTTAATAGGAGTAACCCTAAAGGTCTAAGGAAATGCTTAATAACATGACATAGCATATACATTCCCACAGAGCAAAATATTGACATTATTTAATATTCAAAATAAGTATTTTGGAGGAAAGTCCCAGCTCTCAAACACTGCAATCACCTGATACCTGGAATCTCCTCCCCACAACTCTCACACAGCAAAGACTCTGGCACATGTGTCTTGTTTAAGAGACTCTGCAGGTGATTCTAACAATCCTGGTCTTTGAATCACATCTTGAATTGAAGTAGTGGCCTGCAGCCAATCACCTATGCAATGGAGTAAAAATTGTGGTTGAGGGAGATGTAGAGGCCCCTGGGCATGTCATTTGGGTATAGCTTTTTCGAGAACTTAGTCTGTGTTAGTGCTATTGTTCTGAAGTTCTCCCTAAGACCAGCGAATGTTCTGAGAAATCTGCCTCTTGTTCATAATATGGGAGAAAAAAAAGAGGAATGCTCCTCCTGGTCAATGATATTTAAAAATAGATTATTTCATAATTATGTAGAGTGATTTTTAAATTTCAGGTGCTACAAATATGTGTTACATACGAATTTTGCTGAATTAAAAATTAAAATGAAACTCCCTGCTATCATTTAATTTCCTCATGTACAGACAAATGTGTCAAGAAATCTTTTCATTGGCAACACAGTAAATAACAAGAAAGCATTGTCTGAAAACATTGCTGAATGATCTCTTAAGATACTTCTTCTATCTGATATAACCTACCAAGTCTAAACACTTCTAAGAAACAAACTCTTATTGACTCTGGTAGGCAGAGCAACAGCTTACCAAAAACACTCACAACTGAATCCCCACAACCTATAGACATATTGTACACGACAAGGGAGACTTTGCAGACATGATTAAAGTTAAGAACCTTGAGATATGAAGATTGTCTGGGATTATCTGGGTGGGCCCAGTCTAATCTAGTCCTTAAAAGTGGAAAAGGATGGAAGAAAGGTGGGTCAGAGAAATGCAAACTGAGAAGGATTTGATATCTGGTTTAGAAGATGGAGGAAGGGGACCAGGAATGCATCAGCCTCTAGAAACAGCTAACGGGTCTCCGTTTATAGCCAGCTAGAAAATGAGGACTATGATGGTTAATTTTATGTGTCAACGTTACTGGGCTAAGGGATGCTCAGATCACTGCTAAAACTTTTTCCTGCATGTGTCTGTGAGGCTATTTCTGGAAGAGATTAGCATTTCAATCTGTAGATGGAGCAAAGAAGATCACCCTCACTGATGTGGGTGGGCATCATCCAATCCCTTGAGGGCCTGAATAGAACAAAAAGAAAGAGGAAGGACAGATTTGCTCTCTATGCTTGAGCTATCTTCTCCTGCCCTCAGACATCAGACATTGGAGCTCCTGGTTCTTGGGCTCTCAGATTCAGACTAAGACCTATACCGTGGCTTCCCTTGTTCTCAAGCCTTCTAGTTTGGACTGGAACTACACTACCAGCTTCCCTGGGCCTCCAGTTTGTAGACTGGGACTTTTCAGCCTCCATAACCACATGAGCCAATTCTTCATAATAAATCTCTTTCTATCTCTCTCTATATATACATCCTATTTGTTCTGTTTATCTGGAGAATCCTAATACAGGAACCTTGGTCCTACAACCTCAGGAAGTTAATGCTACCCCAAATCCACATGAATAGGAAATAGATTCTTCCCTATTGCCTCCAAAAAGGAATTCAGTCTGCTGACAACTTGATTTTAGTTGGGTGAAACCTGTACCAGACTTATGACTTACAGAACACAAGATAATAAATTTGTGTTGTTTAAGCCTCTAAGTGTATGGTAATTTGTTACATCAGTGACAGAAAACTAATACACTGGCCTAATAAGGATGTAAATAAAAGAGAGTATGTGATTTTTAATAGGAATGAAAGAGAGCTGCCATGCCTGAATGCACAATTACAGAAATAGCTTCAAGCATCATCTCCTACTCCATTGCCAAGTTAAGAGTGTAGATCAACATATGGAAGCCCAGCATTTACCGCTGGGGACATGAGACTGATAATTGTGATTCAACACCTTTAATGGAAAAAGTAATTAAATTCAAGACCAAGTCAGGATTTTTATAAATATGTACTTGACGATCCTAGGCAAACGGATAAATAAGAAAAATCACAAGTAAAAAGAAATGAAATTGTTCTCAGCACATAGGAAGAGTTGTTCTAAGTCAGGAGCTAGGTCCATTTAGCTCAGTATTCTCTGTCTTTCAGGGGCATCAAACATTTTTTTGGTTCAAGCATGAGTATCTTCTTATTAACCTCAAAAACTCAAAAGTCCCCTCCCCCCATAGTGATCAAATTATGGGACTGCCTTCCAGGAATTCATATAAATATTTCTGAAAAATTTCCCTTGTATTCTAGAATATACAGTAGCCCCCCTTATCCATGGTTTTGCTTTCCACAATTTCAGTTACCCACAGTCAACCGCAATCCAAAAATATTAAATGGAAAATTGAAGAAATAATTCATAAGTTTTAAATTGTGTGCCATTCTAAGTAGTGTGATGAAATCTAGCACCATCCTGCTCCATCCAACCTGGGTGATAATTGTCCCTTTGTCGGGCATATCCACACTGTGTACACTATCCCCCTCCGCCCCCATAGTCACTTTGTGACTATCAGATCGACTGTCATGGTATTGAAGTGCTTATGTTCAAGTAACCTTTATTTTACTCAATAATGGTCCCAACATGCAAGAGTAGTGATGCTGGCAATTTTGATGTGCCAAAGAGAAGACTTTTAGTGCTTCCTTTAAGTGAAAAGATGAAAGTTCTCAACTTAACAAGGAAAGAAAAAATATTGTATGATGAAGTTGCTAAGGTATATGGTAACTTTTATTACAGTACGCTGTTATAATTGTTCTATTTTATTATTAGTTATGGTGGTTAATCTCTTACTGGACCTAATTTATAAATTAAACTTTATCATGGGTATGTATATATAGGGAAAAACATAGTATATATAGAGTTTGGTATTTGTGGCTTCTGGCATCCACTGAGAGTCGTGAAACATATTTGCCATGAATAAAGGGGGACTACTGTAATGATTTCACTATTTTATTACAACTATATAAACTAGAACATTTAAAAGATTCTACCAGCTTGCTCTAGTATACTAGAATCTGGCAAATGTTTTTTTTTTCATGCTATTTAGATTCTTAATGATTTTGAACAGTTTTATGATAATATATTTTTTATTCTTATATTTCCAGGATAAAGGTTTGATTTTATTTCCTCATCTGTAAAATATGGATATGTTAATATCTATATCAGAAATTTATGTGAGGGTTAAATACGGTAATGTATGAGAGGCATGTAGAACAGCTCCAGATACTTGTAAGACTGCCATAAATTTCAACTATTATTGTTATTGTTGTTAATTGCTTATCCTTACTCAATCTTATATCACTTTTATTGCCTTTTTAAAAAGCCCTTTCAGAAGCCTGTCCATGTATATTACATATTACATTGATCACTTATTCAATTTTTTTCATTAACCAATAACCTTTTACCCTGCAGGCAGATGCTAGGTATTGAGGTTAGGAAGATAATTTAAACACAGACTTTCCTTACCTCCAAAGTGCTCGGGATCTAGCACCTTGAAATTAGAACAGTCACTAGAGGTCACGTAGTATATCATTCAGGCTAATGTAGGTTAACTGCAATAACCAACATTTTCCAATCCCAGTGTCTTAAGAGATTTAAAATATAAAGGTTTATTTCTTGCTCCTGCGAAGTTGGCTGTGGGTCTTGGAGACGACGCAAGTTGTGGGTGATAGCTGAGCTTTTCACCTCACAGGAACAAGTGCTGCAGGACCACTGCAGTATGGAGAAGAGAACAGCCACATAAGTATCTCTGCTCACATTTTGTTGACCAATGCAAATCTCACGGTCATGCCAAAACTCAAGAAGGTGAGGAAGAATAATCTCTCATGTGTCTCACAGGAGAATCAGAGATATTAATGCATACCATTAATGTCTCCCATGAGTACTTCTACCTTCAAAATGAATAAATTCTTGAACACAGGTAGCAATCTGGCAGTAAATGATTGGAACCTTCTGGCAGACCTGTTTTGTATGGTTCATATTTGGGAATCACAGAGAGAACACTGAATTCTCTAAGTTATTTTAGAAATTGCTAAGGCTTCAGTTCCAATGATGGTAAATACAGATAAGTCTAATAAACTTGATTTCACAAATAGCAATATTTAATGGATATGTTTTATTAAAAAGTTATATTTTTACTGCACACCAAGATGTACATTGTCTTTTAAAAGGTGCATCAAAACTATAATAATGTACTCTTTCAATATCTTGCTATAATAGTTGCAGTTTAATCTCTCAAAGTCTTGAAAATAATCACATACCTTTTTAAATCACACAAGAAAGCCTGTTTTAAAAAAATTTCTCTATACTGTATCTTTCTTTGAAGTAATTGTATTTCAGTGTCCACACCAATTACAGAATTTTTGCCAAACTCATAAACTTTAATGCTCTGTAGTTAGCTAAGGTGATCACCGTACTTAGAACTTTTATATTCTATTTCATCAAATATCATTTTGCTATCTAGATAGTTTCCCTTTCTGGATGGGACACTTTCACATGTCACACTGTTGAGTAAGGAGAGAATCTACAAATATTAATTTCGCTATCTCAGTGGCAGAAATGAAAACAGTTCTTAAGACTTCGCCTGATTTCTCCAGTTCAATAAGGGTCTAGAGATCCTGGGATAGTGCTTCCATGAAATTTTATATTCAATTTTAAATATTCCAGTGTGTCTTTCAAGTATAAACTTCTCGTTAACTATTAAGGTACCATGGGTACCAGCTAAGCAGCAGCATGTTAATGAAAGTTTGTTTTCAAGTTCTTGGTGTTCTATAATTGGTATAACACTTCAGAAATTACTTATATCCTTTATATAGAAAAAGTGGCTATGCTAGTCCTAATATTCATTTGTCCATTTTTTATAGCCTGAAGTTATGGAATAACATCAATTTTAAAGTGGATTTATTTTTGCTCAAAATTTGCTCCCATTTTTTGTGATGTGATGATGCTCTGTGCACCAATCTCTGTACAATAATCATTTAAAATTTGATTATAAATAGACGTGAGTCTCTTCTATTATTAATTATTTAAGAGAAAATAAAAATGCCTGTGTTTAAATAGAGCAAGATCAGAAAGATTTTTTTCCATCAAGGTCAAACTGTGTTTATATTACAATAGTATGAGCCTGGTTTTTCTAGAATGTTTCTGTTATTTCACCAGTGTGTGCTCTTTAGGCAGTTGTTCTACAACAAAACTTTTCTGAGTAGAGAGATTTAGAGTTAGGAGTTATGAGCTTGACAGTCTCTCTATCAGTTATTCCTTGGAAAAGTCACATGCTTCCCAATACTTCATGTTCTTACCATAAGATGGGATTTTTATCACCTTACACATGGCTTTTTGCAACTCTTTTCCACTCTGACCTATTTTACTGATCTCATTTTAAAAATTGCAGTCATTATGTCATTAATTTGTTCAGAAATCTCCAGGGTCTTTCAGTTAATAATACATTGAAAGCTCGTCTTGGTGCTGGGAAAGAAATGTGGTATCCTACCACATCAAGGCTTTGGGTTGCCTAGAGACCTTAGTTTCAACTCGATTCAACAATTAGGCAAACACTTAATCTTCGTAGCTTTATGTGTAAGATAGTGGTGATGATTTTTCCCTCCAATTGTTCCTCCTTCAAGGTGCTGCCACGAAGAATAGACGATCCATGTAAGAGAGACTGACGGAGCATCTGGTACATAATAGACACTTAGATTAATCCCTTTCTTTCTTTACTTATCATTTTACTTACTACTCTGGATGGGTTGCAGCTTTGTATCTTGAACAAATACAAAGTCAGCTCTAAGAACTTTTGACACTTTAATTTTTTCTTTTCTCTTTCATCTCCCTGTGATATGATTTAAATGTTATAAAATATTTTACCTATGTGCCTAATATAGACTGCATATTATTGTAAACGCTACATATTTACATAAAGAAAACCCTCCCGAGTTGTGTGTTTACAACCATGTAAGTTGTTCTTTGTGGGTCACTTAATTGATTTTAAGGCCAATTTTGATGATGAGATTTTTGCCTTATATGATAACTTTAGCACCCATTCTTGTGTGATTTGATTTTACCATCCAAAATGTTCCCACTTACCCTTGCACACAGTCTCTCCTCGAGGCAACCCACGATATATGTGGACTATTCTTATTTCCATCACTTTGTGCATATAGTTCCTCTCATCTAAATACCTTCTTCCTTTCCCTCTGCCTATTCACATTTTACTTATTTAAACACAATGAGACTCTTAACATTACTGTCATCTTTAATGATTTAGCTCACCTTTGAATTCCTCCATTTTCATCTGCATTGCAAATATAACCATGTAATTAAATATGGCTTTGTATAATTTACTGTTGTTTTATGTACAAGTTTTGCCTTCTCAACTAGATTATATACTTCCAGACATTAGAGACATATCTTGAAATGCTCTTGAATGCAACAACCTAATAATTGATTAATTGAATAGATTATTAATTTAGGTCAAACTTCTAAACTAAAATAAGGAGCTTTAATTTCCTATTTTTCTTCTCCTACATCCCTACCTACCTGTATCCCTATTAGAAATCCAAGCATATCCTCACAATTTCACACTTACCTGTTGCATAATAAATATACAAGTAAAACCTGACACCATGTTACTAGGTGAAAAAAACAACAAAATAAGGTTGATGCTGAGAGACTGTCATGAGTCTTAAAAACTCAGATATACTCCTCCATCCAGAGCTGGCTCATCAAGCTTCACTCCATTTCTTTCTGCAGGCCATACTATTTCAAGGAAATTTCTCCCCCATGTTACTTTCTTACTAAGCCAATTATACTATCCCTCCCTCCCCAACCTTCCAGGGTGTTTCTCAAGAGAAGAACATATATCTTTTACTTTAGAGAGTTTTATTTCTAATTAACATAGGGAATCAAATAGTAGGTCAAAGCTCATAATAACAAAGATACTATAAAGGTTTCAAAAATTTGATAAAGTTCTTCACAATGATTATTTAATTCCCCCCAAAATTGTCCCTGCTATTAGTTTGGTATCATATACTTCATAATTTTCAAATTTCCTATACTGGAACTTCATTTATAAAAATGCAAATAAAAATTTTTTCAAATTCTTCAGAAGTATGGTTAATTCTAATGTGGAGATGCTTCCCTATTTCAGTGGGGAACTTGCTGTTTTGGTAGTTCTGAAACAACTTCAAAACCATTTGGGCCACATAAAACATAAAAGGTCCTTGGGTTCTGTAACTAGAGATTCTTATTCAATAGGTCTGTGATGGAGCATGGACATCTCTATCTTTAACAAGCTCCCCTGGTGATTTTGATAAACAGCAAGACGTGAGATCTGGGAAACATGGCATTTTACTGTTAGTATAGAACAATAGCTGTCACCTGACAGGCCCCCATTTAAGTTGTCAGCTCAGGGGAGCTTCTTAATAGCACCTACATCTTCATGTCCAAATTTATGTATCTAAAAATGTGCATTTAAGCCAATCCCTGTTTCTATACCAAACTGAATTCAGCCAAAAAGCATAATTCTTCCCAATAATTTAGCAAGAATTAGGTAGCAGTGCTGTGATTACACTAAGCTACTCCCTCCTTCAAACAAGACAAATTTGTGTGAAGGTCATCAAAATTCAGTTCATTTGAGGTGATTTTTATCTCAACCTATATCAAAAACAGAACTTCGTGTAATTATTTTGTACCTGGTTATCATATATTTTAATCCAATGTTCTGGTTCTTCAAGCATACCTATCTTCTACAAAGCAAAAAATGACTATTGTTCTTTATTGTTTCATGATGAGAGAAAACTGGCAATTGTTGCTTCGTTTAATAGTTTTCTAGAAGCTACTCAATCTCTGAAGTGGTAAACGATCCTGTTGCAGTACAAAGAAAGCTAACATTTCTTCAGATGTCTTGAAATCAGTCAATATATATTCAGTCATGATTACCACTTTTTAAAATAAAGAATCAATATGTACATCAATTCTACAGGAATTTATTTATGGAGTTATTAATATCTATTCTATCTCTTCTAAAAAAATAATTTATACAGGTATCTATACGGTACAATTCGTGAATTTTTCAAGTTCACTATTCACTGTTTATGAACAAAAACTAAGTTCTAAGCCACAGTGCACAGCTGTAGAAAAAACTGAAAACAATTAAAGCAAAACTCAAGATACCCAAGAGATTATTATCCAAATAATCCTACTTCATAGGAGGCCATTGCAACAATGTAGCTGAAAGGGTACATCAATTTTCTAACTTGTAATTAAAATTTACATTATTAATGCCAAGAATATTCTTGATAATATGCATAAGTATATACAGAAAAGTAAAATCTTATTAAATAAGTCCAATGCCATCTAGAAAAAAAATTAATAATGTTGTGAAGAAAACATCTAATAAAATTAGCCCTGAGTAAGAGTGTTCAGATATATATTTTTACTTATCTAATTACAAGGTTTAAATAAACTTGGAGTCTTCTGTCTTCCTAATGGATCTTATTTTAAACCACAGATTTGTAGCATTATAATTTTTGTTTTAGTTTTCAAGGAAGGATTTATCATCACTATTTTTATTGTTTTCCTTCTTACAACAAATGCTTCTATCTGTTAAAATAGAAAGTAACAAAAGTGTGAAAGAAAATGTTATGAAATTTCTAATCAGAAGAACAATGGATATATCAACCATTTGTTTCAGACCAGATAAACATTGTATGAGTTTATGTTTTTTTTTCCATTTTAAATAGGCACCTATTCTACAGGTATATCTACAGGTATATTCTACACTGTATATCTACAGTGGAATGGATACTGGCTTTGTGCACTGAAGATGTTACTAAACTACCACATAACGCACTCATATCTAGATTCAGTCTCAAAATCATTTTTGACAAAATAGAACAAGCAGCCATTATTCATCAACTGGGGTTGGCGACTGTTGTGAATTGAAGTCTATGGCCAGATATGCGTACCCTATTTAATCATTGAGAAACAATTGCTCCATCAGTAACAGTGAGAATCCACAACTGGGTCAACATGCAAAAAATAAATGATAACATTTAATGTTTATAATATTTATTATAACCAATATTAATTGCTTGCTATTTACTAGGCACTATGCTGGAGACTTTACATGGATTATTTAACTGAATTTAAATAATATTCTTTATTATCCCTATATGGTCCACATTAAGAAGATAACAGCTAACATTACTTTGCCTTATTTACTAGATAGACTTCATTGCCTGTGTTATTTGTCAGACTTTAGAGTATAAGCATTTAAATGTCATAAAGAACAGATATTGCCCTTAGAAGTTTTAATTCTGATGTGATGTGGTTAATCCACCGATATAGTAGTAGCATGTGGAAGAAGTTGGAAGAAAAGGAGAGTCAAGACAAGAATTCCTTGAAAAGATGATAATCATTTAGAGAGGAGGAAGGACAGATGTAGGGCCATAGGTCAGTGATAGACTCATAGACGAGTAGAAAGCCAAGGAGACAGAGTACAATGAAAAAGGAACAAGGTAGACTAGGGATGTAACTTTAAGCTTGCACGTTTAATTGCTTAACGTACATGGGCTAACATAGCCAAGATTCCATTAATGGAATTTTAATGAGTTTTAACTTGGAGGCACTGTCTAGCACAGCAGTAAAAACTACAGCTATAATTATCTTGCATTAAGAAATGGAAATTACCTCTTTAACATATATCTTATTGTTTTCCTCAAGTTAAAATCATAAGATACAAAATGTGTAATGTCATTTTCAAAATATATACACAAATACATACAGAATAGCTCATATATTGAATAAGTTTTTACTCTAATCATATTTTGAAGGTTTAAAGCATAAAAGGACCTTAATGTTATGAAGAATTATGACATATTATGATAATAGTATTTCTAGATTTTAATGACATGTTCTTAAATTAACAATATTTTTTTTGGTGATGTGAACATTTGAATGTTTTCAATAAAAGTAAGCTGTTATAATTGTTAAATGATTAGGGTATGGCCTAAATAAATATAATAAGTATCATCTTTAAAATGAAATAGTCCCTATTTCAAGATAATTATTATTTTAAGCCCCGAACCAATGGAAATTTGGTAGAACTTTGCTAACTTTACAAGGGACGTTTGAGCCTAAGTGAAGAATGACTACAATTTGCTCTCAGAATAGAATACTAAAAAAAAAAAAATGAGCTGCAAATAAATTTCCCAAGGTAGATGCAAACTGAAACAGAAATAATTTTAACTCTACAATCTTATGTTCAAGTAAAGTAAATTGAGAGGCTAAAACACATTGCCTAGAAGCAATCGATGAAATAATTTTAATATAGATGTATATAACAAAGGAAAATGGAAAGATGGATTATCAAGTTACTTTATAAGAAGCCTTAACATTGCTTGTGTTTGTACGTTTCATACAAACCACCAAATCTGAAAACAGCCTTGTCTTGTGGGGATAATGTATGCCTTTTATTAAAAAGATATAGAGGTGACGGATTTTATGGATTCCTTTTTATCTGTAACACTGAACTTAAGATTTATAAGTAGAGAGCATATGGGATGAACAGTGCACGTGCAGTAATACATTTGGAGAAAATGAATCTCAACAAGAAATCAGAGTCTAAGATGATATCTTCCTATTGTTTTCAAATATCCTGTTCATAACCAACACATTATTTCCATTTGAAATCTGTAGTGGGGAATCTAATTCCAAGTTCCATCTTGACACTAACCTAGGGCTCAGTTATTTTCTTAAAATATTCTGCATTCTTACTGTTAGGTAGAATTTTTTTTCTTTAAAATCTGTTATTGCACACTAGTAGATATTCTCTCTGCTATGTTTTTTTGAAGCGCTCCTAAAAGTATTACTTGTGAAGATTTTTGATTTGAAATATCAGCTAATATCACAGTCAATACGTTTTTATTGCTCATATTTCAATATCAGTTTACTGTGCATATCACACACTGACCTGCATACCCCAAAATCAGTTTATAAGACACAAACTCTGAAAGAAATTTGAGCAGGATGTAAGTAAAAGTCATTCCATTTTTAAAATGTATTTCCTAACTTTAGGGCAATAAAATTTTCATGAATAATTTTTGAAAACATTTTTACATAGGCTAATTTGTTTGTTTGCTTTCTTAGTATTCAAAAATTAGAATACCCTCAGAATAGTTATAGTTTTAGATTAAAAGGTCCATTAAGGCAAATGTACTATTTAAGAAAAAAGATGTTAAATAATATAGATGTTATTACTTATTATGTCTATAAACATAAAATACAAAGCGTTTTACTGAATGGATCGATGGATGGATGGAAAGATGCGTAAAAATAGTGGGCAGAACTGTGAAAACAGTGGGTTATCAATGAACATTAACTTTCCTGGAAAAAAAAAATCTGGAGCTGAAGACACAAAAGTCAAGGCACATTCTGAAAATTGGTTGTAGTGGGGGGAAGAAAGTTTGGAGGGATGGGCAGGAAAAAATGCAAATAAGATTTGGTAAAATTTGCATGGTCACTGAGTTTATACAATTTTACGTGGCAATGATCCTTTATAACAAGTATTTTCCCTTACACATTTTAATCATTTCATTTCTAACAGTTAAAAGTACAATGCAAGAGTGATGATACTCAGAGGGACAAGTCACAGGTTGATGACCCAGCAATTACAACAAAGAAGCAGACAACAGAAAACATTTCTCATGATCCTCAGTGTATTTACTGTTTAGAAATCCTTAATTGGCTTTGCTGACTATCCAGGGAATGTTGATAATGTTTTTAGATTGATCCTGCTAAAGTTAAGATCTTGCCGTTTCATCCCCTTGCTTCTAACTTCTTACATGGCTTCCCATTGCCTTAAGGATAAAGCTTACACCTCTTTGGAAGAAATGCAGGAACCTTCAAGATATGGCCTCATCTTAGTCTTTATCCTGCACACCTCGGACATGGTACTTGTTGATCATCTCCCAAACCTTCACTGGTCCACAACACAGGCTCTAAAAGTGCCCTGCTTACACACTCTCCTGGTTTTACCAGCAAAAAAGTCCATGACTTTAAACAGGTTGCTTAATTTCTTAAAAAAAAATAAAATCCCCGGTTTCATCATCTGTGAAATGAGAATAACAGTTATAATAATTTTCTCACAGGTTGTTTTAGGGGCTGGAAAAATTCATGACAATGCATTAGTACAATATCTGGTGCATTCATTCAATAAATATTTATTGATTGCCTATTATGTGCTACACACAATTTTAGATGCTGGAGATATGGAAGCAAATAAAACACAGAAAAAAAAAACCCTGCTTTCATGAATTCTAGTGAATATAAATGTTAAGTAAATATTAGTTGCTACTATTAATAATGATTATTCAAGACTTAGCTAAATGTCCTTCCTTCCAGGAAATCCACCCTCATTTCTCCCTAGTCCACTAAGGTGACCCTCCCACCTGCTCTCTTCACACTCTCTGTTTTAAAACCTAACACCTTTTATTGTGATTATAACCTCCAGCAGCTGACTTCTGATCCCTGCGGCAAGGACCATGGCTTATTTACCCATTTCTTACCAGCTCCTATCATGGTGTGTGGCCCTCAGTTGGAGCTCAAAAAATATTTGTAGAACAACGGTGTATGCTATTTCAATACTGGATTAACAGAATCGACACAAACCTATTCCAAATCACCTGTACTTTAAGCTCCCTGTTTTGATACTACAGCCCAGCCTTTTGTCCTAAATGATTCTTTAGACTCAATTATACTTGAAAAATCACCTTAACACCTGCCACTATAGAATCAACACTGAGGAAATTTGCCACATGTTGAAGAAGGAACCACACTGATTTGCAACCTAAATTATGTATAACAGTTTTAAATACACACATGCACACATACATTCACACATACTATCTGAATAAGGGATGCGACCTCCAGAAGAGCAGAATCTTTTGCTTGTCTTAGCCATTGCTGTATCCCCAGAACAATACCCAACATATAGCAGGTATTCAATAAATATTTGTGGAAGGAAGGATGAAAGGAAGGGAAGAGCAATATGAAGGTCTGATTTGCTTTATTAAGATAACCTGTGTTCTTCTGCGTAGAGGTAAAACTAATCTAAAGAAATATGTGTCTATCGATATATATGAATATATACATAAATATAATGTTTATTATAAACAAATATAGCATGCATTTTATTATATATACTATATGATTTGGTTTGTTATGGCTTTTATTTAGAAAAATATTAGTATTTCATCTTAAATTTAAAGATGTACTCATTTAGGATCGAAAATCAAGGGTGGAGCAAAGTTTATTTCATTAAATCATCAGAGTAGTCGGAATCAGATTGTTCAATCTCCAGTCAACCTTCCACACATTTAGCTGATAGTGGCTTGTGTTCTCTTGGCTGTGAAAACTGACATATCTTTATGTCAAATAGATACAAACCTATAGAATCAGGAAAATGAGCAGTCGCATTTCAGAAGTGATATGCTGATTAATGTATGTTAATAAACTAAATCTCTTTATTTAAATTAGTCTTTCTTTGCTACTCTTGCTACACAGAGAAACCAACCCAAATATTCACAACAAAATCTGTGTAAGGGAGAATAAACTGAATGACAACATTTTGAGGAGGAGGAATAGATAAAATATTGTACTGAGTGGACTGTGACTCCAAGAACCATGGAAGGGTGCCTGAGTGTAATAATTATGTATTTATGCAAATTCTATTTTTTGTATATGACTAAATATTTCACTTGCTAGTGAGCTTTCCATACTAGTTAGACAATTCTTGGATGCCAAAAAGCTGAGCCAGGGCTCTCTGCCTCAAATATTTGTAGGGGTCGGGTAGGTAAAGTAACTTATTCAGTAACTATTTATAGATTGATTGCATCATGCTAGACAGCTTTGGTCAATTGTTACCATTCCAAATATGGGCCCATTTTGCCAAGCATGTAGATTTTTTGAGAAGATTGAAGAAACTTTGTTTTTATATGGAAGCTTCTATTTTTAAATATTTGAAACCAATTGATGTTTTTAAAAAAGAGAGAGAGACTTTGCAGACAAAATAACACAGAACTGGAGTATGGTCTCTGGCCTCAACTATAAGGGGACTGGATGTGAACATAGAGGAACCGAAAATTTGGGTTTCAATTTTTAAAGCTTAACAGACTCCCTGCTTTGAAGTACAGGTTTTACGGTTTAAACTTTATTTATTTCTCTGCTTATCTCCTCCTAAAGCTTCTCATGACAATAGCAACCCAAAGGGTTGGCTCAGATGGTCTAAATGGCTGAAGATGAATATATACCCAGTAAGCTTGCTTTTGTCTAAAGCTTGGACTAAAGTACTTGTTGAGGATAAACAACTTATTACAAAGCCAAATCAAGAAATATACGAACACATCCCTATATTGATGTGCATCCAAGGACAGTTTTAGTAACAATTACAGAAAACTCCTGCAAAAAAATTTTTCCAGTGTAATTCATTCAGTCCAATTGAAATGACTATGCAGTTGGCAGAGGAAGCATTTATATGCCCTTGATTAGCATGGCAGATTTATTTATAATCTGTCCACTGTAAACAAATTGTCTCTTCTCTCCCTGAGCCTTATCAGGGATGCTCTTCTGCATTGCTGCCTGGCCTGTCTCGTCACATGCTCCGACATCTGCCAGCTCTGCGGCAGACACTGCCATTGTGAAGTCTAAGTTTAAACCACTCCATCCTCTGGGAATATCCCAAACAGAAATTTCTCTGACACTTAGAAAATTCAAAGTCTCTAGTGAAACCTTATATAGAGTTCACGAAATAAAGTACGTAGCTTGCTTTTCAGGTCACTTATTCTCATTTGCTGCATATTGTCAGAGATTTATTCGGTTTATTCTAACAGAATCAGGGTGCTTTGTTTTCTTTTATTATGAATGACCTGTGATTACCATAAAGCCATCTGAAATGTTGGCTGTTGCTGCAAACCAGATAATTTGTGTCTGTCCGTCTCTTACCACACATTAAAAGAAAAAAAAATCAACTTTTGTGCATTCTTTGAAATAGAATATTGACAAGTATTTTAAGCACCATTCACTAGGGAAAACACACAAAAAGTTTTTCAATTCCAAATTAAATTGCAAAAAAAGAAAATAATGCGACTGTAAATTCAACCTTCTGACCAGTATGAAAAGCAGCAATATATTGATTAAAGTGAAAATTAGCCTCTTTTGATTAATATGTGCCATTTGGTAGTTGGACGTGTTTGCTAAGCAGTCACTACGAATATATCCTCTACGTATCCACTGCATCGTTGTGTAGAGGGGAACAGAGGTGAATGTCTAACACCAAAGAGGAACAAGAACGATATGGGATAACTGAGCCTTTAGAATACTGGAACAGAATCTCTCTCTCTTGTTTTTCTATTCTCAGAACAAAACCATTGCTTTCTTTCCAAAACTAACATTTTCCTAGCTCACTGTATCCCATCACTTCTCACATCTTTCAAATATTGCCCAATCCATCTTTTTCATTTGCTTGCAAATTCATACTCTTCTTTATTTGATCCTGTTTGAAATGATGCTCAAGTTTGCCCAACCTAAAGACAAAATTCTCCACACTCTCTCGTGGTAACATCTTTTCTCTCTCCTCTACCTTTAGTCTGAGTATGATTGAAAGAATCATCAGTACTTCCTCACTTCCCCTACACCCTCTAAACCCCAAGGACAAGCTAGAACCACCCTTGATGGCTACAAGGAAGCTACACATTAGATCCATTGGCCCTTACAGTCATGTAACATACGTAAATAGCACTGCCTTCCTAGAAACCAACCCCCTTCTCTCTTACTTCTCTTCCTACCTCTCAACTGCCTCTTCCCTGGCTTTCCATTCTCTTCCATCCAATGTAGATATTCCCATTATATTAGTATACTCTTCATTCGTTAGTACTGTATTCTCATTCATTAGTATTCTTCATTCTTCATAGCATTCTTCATTCATTAGTATTCTCTTCATTTGCCTTTTTTTAATGAGTTCAACAACCACAGATCATTAAGTTGATAAAAGCTCTAGATATGTTCTAGATATATCTGGACTAGTGACATAATATGGCATTGTGTTTGAGGGTAGGCTCTCTAGCTTGATTTTAAACTTGAGTTTAAATTCCAGCTGTGCCCCTTACTGGTAGTGAGATACACAACAAAATATTTAGCCTCTCTATGTCTTAGCTTTCTCACCTGCAAAATAATAATAGCGTCTACCTTATTGTTATGAGAATGAAGTACCGACAAAATAGAATAGTACTACGGACATTGTGAACATTCAATGAATAGTCTGCATCCCTTTGATGTATGTCCTTCTTTCCAATGTTGGCCTTTCCCCTAACTCTTGATTTTCTATGGCCTAATTTAGTTTGCCTTCTCCAGGCTCAGCTCAGTGGTTAACCTTTTCATTAACGTCAATTCACTCTCTTGCTTGAAAACTTTCAATACATGCTTGTTTCCATTAGAATAAAATCCAGCACCTAACCCCGACCTAAAGTTTGACTTCTACCTCTGTTTTCAAACTCATCCCCTATCACTATTCTCTTTGTTCACTGACCATTTGTTGGGCAATGGAACTGGCTGAGCTCATTCCTACTAGATGGCCTAAGTAGAGAGCATTTTTGGCCCACAATTGGATGCCTCCCCTTCATCTTCCACTTAACTCAAGTGGCACTTCCTTTGAGAGGCCTATTTTGTCCGTCCAAACCAGCACAACCCCCTCAAACACTCACCCAGACACTATCTATCAATGTTCATTTTTCTTGACATCACTTCAAACATTCTGAAATTATATTATTTACTTGCTTATTTATCTTTAGTCCTCCCATACAGGCTGTAAATTCCTTGAGAGCTGGGACTCTACTTTTTCCTCATGGTGGTTTGTCATGCATAGCATTCTGCCTGACATATAGTAGAAGATCAAAAATATTGCCTGGGTATATAAATAAGTCATGTCATTTCATAATCTCCTGACAGAAATAAGTTTTCCTTATTCCAAACAACCACGACACTTCATCTGTACACCTTTTGTGATATTTCTCACTTCCTATCCTATTTTGAGGTACTTTATGAATATGTCTTACTTTCCTCATCAGACTCATAAACTCCTTGAAATCAGGAACCCAGCATTATTCATCTCTATACATCTTTTTTTAGCACTTTGTAAGTACTTTTCCACATATTAGGTGATCAATAAATATTTGTAGACTAGATGAATGATAAATGCATGCCAAATCTCTCTCTTTGTAGCCAAGTGAATATCTAATTGGCACTAAAAGACATTTGAGCTCTGGAACTGTAGTTAAATATTTTCTAGGAATTAGACGTCAGAGCACTTAGCTGTTAGACTTGAAATAAACTGTTGCATTCAATAAAATCCACCAAAAATTTATTGGCCACCAAGGCACCAGGTATACATTAAATCTGTCAACTGTTTTTTTTCCAATGGTAGCAGTAATAGTATAAGAAACACTGTACAAGTACCTACATAGCACAAAAATAGGAATCAAGAATGTCGCATAAATGAACAACTGCAAAAAATAACAATCAGAATAGAATGAACACGAGACAAAAGCTATTAACAATAATTGCCTTTAAACCAAAAATAATTATAACATAGAAATGCTTGAAGTAATGCTGATCAGGATAATTGAGGGCATTTTATTTTTAAAAATAAAAATTAACTGTTGAATTGAAAAGAAATTGAAGCTTCAATATAAAAAGTCAATTAAAGAACACACATCAGTAACATATTTTTAAAACCACATGAAGCAATATTCATCTACACAAACTTCCAGGTATTAGCTCAAATCTAACAGGGCTGAAATGTTATTAATGTTCCCAAAGGCTAAAGTCTGAGACACTAGAAACATTACATCATATTGCTGCTTACTCATCTTTAATGGAAAATAATGACAAAATAACCTCCAACAAAGTATTTACAAATATATTTTTAAGTTGTCATAAAGTTCATGTTCAGAAGAAACTACTTTCAAATAATTATAAATGTGTTTCAAATTTTATTTTGAAATGAGTATAGAATTTTTAATACCAGAATTAAGATTTTTTTTCTTAAATGTTTTAGTAAGAGGTTGTTGCATACTGGCTGATCTGATGTATATTTTATGGCATCATTTTGGTGAATGTGTTAGAGATGCTATAAGAATAACCCAAGAACTCTTCAATAAAGAAACAGGAATGGCTATGAAGACATTTAGGATGAATTCAATTTTTGAAAATTTTTAAAATAAAAAAATAACGTAAAGCTCTTTCCTTTTATGAAAAATAGTTTAAAATATATTCTCATGTGGTTATAGGCAAAAGTGATAATTTTACATATGTATCAAGGTCTCATTTAAAAAGTTTCAGTTTGAAAACTTTTAGCAAGCCTACACTGACACATTTCTTCCTTATAAATTTAAATCTGTCTCATATGTGTGCCATGCAATTTATTACACCTGTTACTTCTGTTCTTTTTATATCCCAAATTCTGTCTTTATTCAAGTCACAGCATCTTTTATGTGCTATTAAAATAATATCTTCATTTAGTAATGTCTGCTCCTGTGCTCAGTCCCTCCTATCCCTGTCCCTATCACGCTCTATCATTAAGCACAGTCTACTCGCTGCCCATATTATTCTCTTTCATTATTCTGTTAAAGTCGTAAAATAACTTCTCACCATTGCCCCACAGAATATAATGAAAAATATCTAACCATTGCATAGAAAGTTCGTGATCTGGCTTTGTTCTTCAGCAGCATTTGGTGCAAATGTTTTTTGTATTTTTTGGCTCCAGCAATATCAACTTGGTAGAAGTTTCCTAAACATGTCAAGCAATTTCATGACTCTTTGCATTTCTATGTTCTATTCCCATTTTTTTGAAATGCCCCCCACCACTTATTGATTTGGCAAAATACTACTCCTCTTCTGAAACCCAGCTGAAGATTGAACTTACCTGTCAGAACCTCTTTGATATATGTAGGCAGAACTGGTGGTTCAGTTCCCTGTGGTTCTAGAACATTTTGTGTGAACTAACTTGCCTTATTCCATATACTACTCTGCACCCTAATTATTTGTATTCTTATGCATCCTACCATAGCCTGAGCTCCTTGAAGTCTGGTAACATATCTTACTTCTCCTTAAACACTTTTTTTTAAAGAAAGATGGATCGATGAATGGATGATATTTGATGTTTGATTTTAATGATGACATTATACATTTCTTATAAGTTAACACATTTTAGGGAAATCAATATGTCAATAAATCTCTAATACCATTACTACACCTTGGTACATCAATACATCCTACAGCATTTGAAATAACTGACATCCTAGCAACTAATTTACTTCCTGATCTGTCACCATTGTTGAGATCAACTTATTGATCTCCTTTGAAACATGGATTTAGAAACATGCATGAAAGTAATGAGCGAAGAATTTTATTTTTCATTTCTTTGTAAGGTTTATTTGACTAGTACTCCTTTCACTAATCACAAAATAGAAGTTTAAAATTCTTTAACTGTGTTTCTGGTATTTTTATCTTATGCCTAGAAGGCATCTCACATTATGCTACAAGCTGCCACAATCTGTGACTTTTCTCTAGGTATATTTCCAATAAAGAGACACTGACAAACATGGAGTGACAGAGGGTGACTTTAAAGTCAACTACTCAGTCACAGATGTGCTCCTAGAAATGCATTAGTGTCCAAGGACCAAAATGCATGCCACTGAATTAAATTCTGGCAAACCGATACTGGTAATAATGTAATCAACTGAAAAAGTGCTACCAACTTGGGTTACAATGATTCCTTGAGTCACAATAGCAGCATATTTCCATTAGAAAAAATACATATACAAGATAGTACCCTTTCTCCTCCTAGAAGAAAAAAATGCCAGCAGTTTGCTAGATATTTTTAGTATAACACTCTGTCATGCATGTGTTAGACAAGAGGATAGTAAACAGCTATGAACTTTGGTCCTCAGTTTTTCTCACATAGGGAGAGCATTCGCTGAAGTATAAAAAGGAGAAAATAAAAATAACTTCAAAAAAAGCTGAAAGCAAGGAGGCCAGGAGATTAGCAAGGATAAAAAGAACAATTGAGGGAATGCCTACAATATAACTCTTTCAGATCATATCAATTTTCCCCAGGTAATATTCAGTAGCAATTTCACAATTTCAGAACCCAGATACTCTTTTCTGTGAGCAGCACTCTTGCTCAGAAAGCAATAACTTTTGAAAAACAACCATCACGCAATCTCTTTTGTCAATAAAAGGTAACAATGCCTGAAGCATAACATTTAAATATTCCTTAAGTCACTCACATGCCTATTCCATTAATAGCACAATGCAGCCATAGAACCTTGTTCTGGATCAACATTATGGACTCCATTGTTTCATTTAAAATAGATATTGAGAAGATCTCTCATGAATTATTTTATGACTATTCCTTTCACCAAAAGCTTGCATGTAATTCCATAGATATTAAGTTTCTGAATCTGGATACAGAAATACTGTGAACACAGATTTTTGTTGAATTGCATTTTCTGAACATTTTAGGAGATTTGATGCATCGTTACCAAATACTGGGAGACCACTGATTCTTGGATTTTCACAACTCTCTAAAAGTTGGATAGCTGGAAGCAAAGACTATATACAACCCTACATCTAGCTGATTAAAAGCACATGTATTCAGATAAAAGAATAGTGGAACACAAACAAGTTTGTTCAAACAGACAACTTGGGTAAAATACACAGTATCCTCACCTAAGCGGCTCCCCGTCTTCGGACAAATCCTGGTACAAATGACATTGTGTTAGGATCCTTGGCCACTTCTGTACATGTACAAGTCTCAGTGCTTTTGTTAAAATAACTGGGACTAAGATATCAATTTAGACCTAACTGAATATATTGTTCCAGTTCAAGGTTATTGATTGGGGTTATTAAGAGCTTGGGACAATAAAATAGGCTTACTAAAAGGGTGGGTAACTAGTTTAAGATTAAGATTGGGAAGAATTAAGGTAATTTAGGGAGATTAAGAAAAAAGTGTTCAGCAAGTATTACAAGTACTTTGCACTGTTCCAGATGAAGGAGATTGAAATAAGATGAGACGGTCTTATTTTCAAGATGAAAGCCAAGTAAAAATAAACATATTAAGAAACCATACAATCCAAAACACTTGAATGAAGACCTGAAACCATAAAACTCCTAGAAGAAAATATAGACAGTACACTCTTTGACAGCGGTCTAAGCAGCATCTTTTCAAATGCTATGTCTACTCAGGCAAGGGAAACAAAAGAAAAAGTAAACAAATGGGACTACATCAGACTAAAAAGTTTTTGAGAAGCAAAGGAAACCATGAACAAAACAAAAAGACAACCCACCAACTGGGAGAAAATATTTGCAAATCGTATATCTGACAAACGGTTAATCTCCAAAATACATAAAGAACTCATATAACTCAACAACAGAAAAACAAACAACCTGATCAAAAAAATGGGCAGAGAATATGAACGTTTTTCCAAAGAAGATATATAGATGGTCAACAGGCACATGAAAAGATGTTCAACATCACCAATTATTAAGGAAACGCAAATCAAAATTAAAATAAGAAATCACCTTACTCCTGTCAGAATGTCTATAATTACCAAGACAAAAAAATAACAATGTGGAGAGGATGTGAAGAGAAGGGAACCCTCACACACTGCTGGTGGGAATGCAAACTGGTACAGTCAGTATGGAAAACAGTATGGAGATTTCTCAAAAAATCAAAAATAGGAATACCATAAGATCCAGCTATCTCAATACCAGGGATTTATCCAAAGAACTTGAAATCAACAATTTGAAGAGATTTATGCACCCCTGTGTTCATTACAGGATTATCACAATAGCCAAGACATGGAAGCAACCCAAGTGCCCATCAACTGATGAATAGATAAAGAAGATGTGGTATACACACACACGCACATGCACACACACACACACACACACAATGGAATACTACTCAGCCACAAAAAAGACAAAATCGTCCCATTTGCAACAAGATGGATGGACCTTAAGGGTATGATGTCAAGCAAAATAAGCCAGACAGAGAAAGACAAACACCATATGATTCCTCTCATATGTGGAAGATAAACAAACACACGGATAAAGAGAACAGATTAGTGGTTGCCAGAGGGGAAGGGAGTGGTGAGTGGGTGAAGGGGTAAAGGGGCACATACATATGGTGACAGATGAAAATTAGACTATTGGTGGTGAACACGATGCAGTCTATACAGAAACTGATATATAATAATATACACGTGAAATTACACAATGTAATAAACAAATATGACCTCAATAAAATAATTTGGAAAAAAAAACAGACTAGAAAGGAAAAAAAAAAAAAAAAGAAACCATACAATCCAATATGAAAAGTACTAGAATCCAGGTACCTATGAAGGGCACAGGAGATGAACCATTCAACTCAAGAGGAGTGGAGTGTGTGACATACTAGATATTAATGCTTGTACACGAATTCATAATTTGAACACTGGTAATTCTGACTCAGTATTACACCTAAAAATATTATCATCTTTCCTACTATAATGTAACTTATGCTTTAGAAAACTGAATTGTCTTTTAATTTCTCAAAGAGACTAAACTACTTTCCATTTTTGTTCTATGCTTTGTATTAGTCACACTGCCTGAATTCGGCTTTACTTGTGAATAGTGAAGAGTGATCATTTTGATCTACTTTCTATGTTATCTCCCCTGTTAATTCACCTCCAGCTCTCCAGATAACATTTAGTTACTTTCCCTCAGAGCACTTTATATTTATCTCCACTTCATAACTGATCATCAACTTACCTGTAGGCTTTCTTTTCCAGGCAGTGTAATTCTTAAGGATAAGGACGTACCTCGTTCTTCTCCGTAATTGCCTTAGTGTTTGATGTATAGAAGGTGCTCAATAAATGTTTGTTATATGACTATACGACTGCATGCATGAAAGTACCCGGATTATTTAAGAGCAGTGCCTGACCTCCACGGTGTGATATGAAGGTTGCTACCCTCATGAGTCTGCCATCGCTTAAATCCATTCTTGCTGGTCTTGAGGCTATTTCTATCTTTGAACATTTTCTATAAACACTACCCTAACCTTATCAGTGAGGATCTTAGTGGTGATAGACAACGTTCTGAGACAGGGTAGAATGCAAAATTTAAGGGAAGTCACGAGTTGCCAAGAAGACGTTTTACCAATCTCACAGTTTTACTAAGGCCTAACTCTGAAAGCCACCTTACCTAGAATTTTATGTTCTCACTCAAAATGCTTAGTGTTTATTTTAATGACATCTCCAATATCTCTTTATAGATATAACCTAACTCAGTGATTCTATCTTATACAGCCAGTGAACTCCTGAGGGGTTCTTACAATACTTGATGCTCTAGACCACCTGCTTAAAAAAAGGGAAGATAAAAGCTTATGGTAGTCACACTATTCAAAGAAGGCTAAAAGAATGGCCAAACTCTTTTGTTGAACCCACTTTAGGAATGAGCTATTATTATCTGAACTATGGTCTTCTTAAGGCTGAGTGGAATCAAGACATAAAATAAAACTAAAATAAGCCATAAATTCAGGATAGCACTAGGCTGCTGAAATTTCCAGTTGTTCTCAAAACAGCTTTCTAAAACAGGGTAGATTTTTTGCTTAGATTTTTCAATTCTATCTAGTCTCCCCAGGTAGACAGAAGCTAAGAGGTTGTACAATTGTGATAACAGAAAGAAAAGCATTTTAAGGGGAGTAAAACTAATAACTAACATTTAAGTGGGTTTTTGAAGGGTATTCAGATCCCAGGTGGAAAAAAAGATGCAGCTATTAATGATGTTGCTAATGTCACAGAGAGGGGATTTCAGATTTCATAGTAGCTTACTCTCTTGTGACTTTCTTTATGTTTTATTGTTTGTGATAAATTTCAAAAATGACCACAATAGTTTGAAACTCCTCCCATCAAAATAAGAGAGTGTAGGAATCCTTTTCCATACATGTTGGAAATGAGTTTGCCTTAGGCTTACTTTGACCAAATAAATGAATCAGAAATGTTATTGGGCCTCCAGCCTAGGCCTCAAGAGGACTTGCAGCTTTTATTAAGTTATTGGAATCCCTAGTGTCTACTGCTATGTAAACACTCTGTGCCTAGAGTATTGGATGATGAGAGACATGTAGTATAGTCACCCTCGTTAGCCTTGTTTCCTTCTATTAAGAAGGAAAGATACCGAATGTGAGAAGAAGACCATTTTAGATATCACAGCCCATGGCCAAAACCATCACTGACCACAGAAGCTTGAGTGAGCCTAGCCCAATTAGATAGCAGAAACACTCAGATGATCAACAGATTCATGAACAATAATACTACTTGTATCAAGCACTAAATTTTGGGGTGGTTTGTTGCATATCAAAAATTTGCCACTGCATTCTTTACTCTCACATTCAATAACTATTTATTGAGCACCATCTTTATGCCAACCATTTTGTTACGAACTGGAGATACAGAAGGGAACAAGTCATAGTCCCCAGCTTCGAAGTGTTCACCCTCTTTTGGGGAATATATTCAAATAAACTAGCATTTTAATGCAACAAAGTAAGTACTATCATAGGACAATCAGAGGGTGCTATGGGCCATCCAAGTTTAAGAAATATCCATCTATACAAATTGTGCACTTATATGAATGTATTCTTATCTAGACACTTCTATAAAGTCAAAATAGCCAAACTGACATTCTGTTTAAATGTAGTGTGCTGAACTGGTACCCTCTGTTTCCCAATTACTGAAGGGGTTAGAATAGAAAGAAATTTGATCAGATCATGTTCTATACTTCCTGGGTAGCAAAAAGGGAACTTTTCATGTCCAAACAGGGGCAGGAGACTGACAAATCCTTGGGCTTCAACTCTGTAGTTCCCAAGGAATAAAATAATTTCCCTGAGCCAGCTGGTCTTACTTAATGATTTAGAAAAAACATTAATTGTAGCTTTCTCTGATGGAGAAAGTGAGCCCATATTGCTGTTCACACGTGAAATTGGATCTCGTGGTTGGTGAGGGTTGGGGTTAGCTTCATCCTCTCCCATCACCACGAGGGGTTCTAGTGGAGTCAGTGCTAGAGAAGAAAATCCTCCTTTGTCTTTCTCACTGGATTACTAAGTGGTGCCACCTCTGTCTTTGGGCAGTGATAATAAAAGCCATGTGGAAGTATGGTCTCACCCCACTCCTAAGTTGTAATGAATTAGTGATTGACAATCTACAAATATGGGACTCTGACTCACTTGGTTACACAAAGATTAATTAATTAATTAATTTTTTTTTGCTGAGGAAGATTAGCCCCAAGCTAACATCTGTGCCAATCTTCCTCTAATTTATATGTGGGTTGCCACAACAGTGTGGAGTGGTGTAGGTCCATGCCAGGGACCTGAACCTGTGAACCTGGGCTGCTGAAGTGGAGTATGCCAAGCTTAACCACTATGCCATGGGGATGGCCCCAGAGATTTAATTTTTATGCCCAATATTTGAATTTATTTTCATCAGGTAATCTGAAGCAGAAGATTTATTTTATACATGTTAGTGTAATTTAGGAAAAGATTGTATTCCCATGGTTAACATACAGTTTGGGTATTTGAGACTTCAAATATATTACCATATGGAAACCACTTTCAAACAAAAGTTAAGACCTCCCAATTTATTTTAACTATGTTGAGCATTGTTTGTAGAAATTCACACCAAATTCTACCTCAGGTTACCAGGTCCATATTGCTCAACCTTGGTAGCAATGGTCTGTCAGGAGGGGTACGCCTGAACTCCAGGAACTTCTTAGCTTTTTGGATCGGTATAAAATCTATATAAAATGAGAGGCTAATATTCTTAGACTCTGCACATATAGATTCTTCAACCCAAATAGGAAATACAAACATTTACTTGCATAGCTCCGGATGTGGCAACATTACTTTTTAAGATATAAGTTAACAAAGGACAAATGTAATTTTATCTTATTTGCACAAAAAAGACTGAGCGTCATATACTTTTTAGTACTACAATTATACATAGTATGAGTAAAAATAACGGTAAGAGAAAGAAATTAATGTCAGTATACTTAAATGTGTTATCAGTTGACAATCAAAAGACACTTTTAATCTAGTAGGATGACCCTCTTTTAATCACAATTTCTTCTAAATAATCTCGTAGAGTACATACTCCATTAGATAGATTTTTACATTACTTCTCCTTGATAGCCAGATTATTTATCCATATTATAGGAACTCCTAATGTCCCAATGGCTTGATATAAGTAATGTACAGTCGTGACTGAGTTCAATAATATAGTAACCATCTTAGTTTCTGAGGGTGAGCACAAATTAATATGGTCAAGTAATCACCCAGGAACCAGGAAGACTGATGCGGAACCTATCTTTTAAGTGAGGTTGATATTGTACATAAACCTGCAGAAGTCACAGTGAAAAAAAATCAACTTGAAAAATACGACTTATTTAATGCACAAAGATTGAAGCTAACATCTGATATGTGGCTAATTTCTAGTTTTGCTTTTTCTCACATCAGCAAATGTGCAGTCAATACAGTATGTGCAAAGCCTCAGATATAATTATGTATATAACAGATTGTAAATAGCCTTTCAATTTTGGGGTAATTTACATATTTTTGTGTGCTCAGAATATTTTGGAATAAACACATGATACACAAGAAGGTTAAAGATAGGAATAGATCATCTTTATTTTAATGAAGCAAAGTCCTTGCATTTCTAATCCTTGTGCACAAATTAAATAGTAAACCAAAGCATTAACTTAGCTACTTTCATGACTTTATACACCCACACAACACACGTACTCACATGCTTGGATTCACCATTTACTGTGTGTCAGCACTGTGCCAGGAACTGTCCAGGAAGCAGGGTTATAAAGACAACTAAGTACCATGGAACTCGTCGGGAGACAGGTCCTTTCCTTATGGGTGAGTACAGTGAGACAAGTGTACAAAAACTATCATGGGGATCCTGGGGGAGAAATAAAACCCAACCTATTAGAGAGGAGTTGGGAAGGAGCTGACATATGAGTCAGCAACCAACCTAGTGCCTGGCTATAATAAACACTAGAGAAATTTTTTGTCAACTGACTAAATCGATTCTTAAAGGTGTATAGAGGAAGTTGTTTGTAATAAGTATGGACCTTTATGTAAAATCAGTTGCATTGCTTCATTACAGACTTTGTTGTTGCCCTAGGAAAGGGTATCTTTGGCACAATTATTCAGGGCAATTTTATTTAGTGTTGTAATGATCCTTACTTTGTACCATGATCAATGAAGAGCTCCTGGCAAGACTAGAAGTGATAACTCCAATGTTCTCTATTGTCTTATAGAGACGCCTTCACTCAGTGGTTCAAACCCATTATCTATACTTTTAATTCTCCTTAATAAAGAATAATAGATACACATATCTGTTGTTGACAGCGCACACTCCAAGCAGACTGGTAGGAAAGAATTGATAATCTAATGTTGCTCAAAATTATAGTGAAACCTGGTTATAGCTTTCAAATAATGCTGCTTTTTCACACAATATTCATTTTGGGGAAAAACAAATTCCAGATAAGAGCCCTGATGTTCAAGGTGGGTTATTTAGGTATTTTTCATCATGGAAATTGGAGCCACTTGAACAATATAAATTTTATAAAAAGCACCATGTGGTCCATTTTCTTTCATTTTATGTGGTTTCCTGCAGACTATAATAACCAATTGTTTTATGACTTAAATAATGTTGAGTGTGAGCATTTTCACTGTGGTAAATTCAGGCACAAACCACAGGAAGTAGTGATGCAGTAAATGGAATTTTCCCCATTGAGTTAGTGTTATCTCTAATATCCCGCAATGAGTTAGGACTCACACTGCTGCTGGCATGAATTCTTTGGGGAACAGCAGTAAAAAAGTATCTATTTCTTCTTCCTCAAGTTGTTCCTACCTCCCTACCACCATTGATGATGGAAATTTCGGTATATTAAGCACAGGTAACAGTTTTATAAATATTTCTTGATAGATAGGTAGATAGGTAGGTAGGTGGATAGACAGATAGATAAGGTAGTCCCTTTCCACAATTGTTCAGAATATTATATGAACTGTGAAATTAGGAATTCTAACTGTTGACACATAAATTGGTTATTTCATATGAGATATAATGAACATAAAGTAAATAATATATATGCAACTATCTTCTAAGGTCAAAGATAATCATTCTGACATTAAAAGGAACCAGTTTAGGGAATTAAAAGTTTAAAGAATGTAGATTATATAAAATTGCTTATGGCATTGATTTCTGCTTAAATTCTATATTGGGTGCACCCTAATTTGGCTAACAATAGTATGGGTGATCCTATTATCTTATTTTCTTACAGTTTAAAATAAAATATGCTTTTGATGGCAATTTTCATTGCTTGGACTTAAATTAAAAAATGCTGAAAAAGTAATGCTAGATAAAGCAACCATGGACTGGATTGCTGTTTGTATTAATGATTATTTCTCTGCTTAACAAAATCTAACTAACATTAAGTACTCTTTGAAGAGATATCTTTATGTTAGAGATCAGATGTAGAATATTTTTTCAGTGTAGAATTGGCTAGAAATATTTGTGAAAACAGATAAATTTTCATAATACTTGCTGTTGGTACAGTAAAAACAATATTGAATTTCAAGGGATTATATGACATAATGACATTTCTTTAAAATTTAGTTTTATGCAAGTAATTTTAACAACAGCATTACTATAAAATAAAGGCCAATCTCAAATAATTCATGTGAAAATTGTTATTCTGTTCTCTTTCATTAGTGAATGCACAATTAACTGATTTAGATAAATCACAAAGGTAAAGGCTCATAAAGCCTTCATTCAGTGGACAGATATTTACTGAATGCCTAATATGTATCAGAGATAGAGTCATGGACAACAACTCCAAAAGATTTGGCTTTGAGAAACTTACACTCTCAATAGAAAAATATAGAATAAAACAAAATACAGTATGTCAGGTTGTAAGTGTTAAGAATAATAGATCAGGATGAGGATACAGAGTTGATGGGGCTGAGGAGAGGAGTGTTCTATTTTAGGTAGTTTAATCAGAGAAGATCTCTCTGAAAATGTGACCTTTGAGCAGAGCAGAATGAGATGAGGGAAGGAGTCATGTAGATATCTATAATAAAGACATTCCCTGCTAAGGGAACAGAATATGCTAAGGGCCTGAGAAGGCAGGAGGCCACATGTCATGGCCATGAAACATGAAGAAAGGTAGAACCAGCTGCTAGAAGTGATGAACAAAGGGAAAGATTGAAAGGTGATGAGGGTGCAGAGTAGGGGTGTGGTGAGTGAAGATCCCAGAGGACCTAGAAGGCCATGGTAGAGACTTGATAATTAATTCTCAGGAAGATGGGAAGCCATCTCAATGTTTTGAGCAGAGGACTGACATTTTACCTTTGGTTTTGAAAAGACTGCTTTGGCTGTTATATATAATTAGTACATGATATGGAATTCCATTGGTTGTTGATAATAAAGATAAGTAAATCCAGAATTTCTCATGTTATGAATCATAAGAGAGTGAGACAAACCTGGCTCAAAGGTTCAATTTAATAGGTCGTTTTCAAGATATTTGCAATGCATTTTATGGATCTAATTGTACTCAATCTTGAGGTCTCGTCATTATTATAAGCCCTAATGTCAAATACGAAAGTTAGAATTTCTCATTAGGGAATTCTGAAAAGTTCTTGGGTGATCTTCCATTAGCCTCACTTTTACTTCCATTTATAGTCTTGCGTGTCTTTCAAGGTCTAAATTACTATTCATCTAGCTCTCATCCAGCTATGAGTAATTTCTAATAGACAGATCCCCTGTTAGCTTCTGCATAGCAAAAAGCATGTGATGTACTAATTGAATCTCAATTAGCTTACATCATATCTCTTACAGAATTTCAAAACATGATTGTTACCATATTAAAGGTTCAGAGAAGGAGGACAAATATTTTTCTTTCTGTATTGCTTGAAAAGGAATCCAACTGCCTCTATAGGATGCCTAGTTTTCATCATATCAAAATGTAAAAGAAGCCTATAAATAAATGAAGGGATAAGGTGCCCTATAATAAGAGCTGTCAGAGAACAGCATAGAGCACAAGATACATTCACTACAGAGTATAGGTACGGGAGGTAGTACCATCTACAAGAAGCCAAACCACAGGTTCTCTCCTCTGTTCACCTGTGAAACTGACTTGCTTCAGTTGCAAAACAATTAGAATGAATTGTGGTTTCTTATTGGAAAATCACTCAGCTGGCTTACTTTAATCTCTCTTAGAACTGGTTCACAAAGAAAACAATAGAGAGGCATTCAGCCCAACAAGGGAACAGAAAATAAATTGGGGGCAAAGATAAAGCCAAGCAAATTTGTACTAAGAAAGGTAGAGACTCTTTAGAATCAGATGAGATGCAAACTAATTGCAATTTACACAGTAGGTTGTACTCCCTATCAGAATTTCAAATATGATACTTCTTTAAAAAGACACTGTAAAAGGCGGAAAGCATTATTAAGGCCAGCAACCTACAAAATTTTTAAAAGTCTCAAAGAAAAGAGATGCTGTGTAGGTTTCAGGATACTCACCACTGTTTCCTCACTTCCCCCAAAGTTTCTGGTGAAGTGAATGGAAGATTATGCTTTATATATGAAAAATCAGCTATTTCCCATTAATAAAATTTCTCACTATAATAAAGATAGTAAAACAAAAAATGAAAGTCCAGTCAGAATTTTACAAATAACTCATGAATAATAGCCTTATAAGTTATTCAGAAAATGTGAGATGAAGAAAGGATTCCACCCAACACCAACTTTTCGATTTAGCTAACACATATATAGAATACCTATCATTCGACAGGCATTATTCTGCCTATTTAGGAATCAGCTTTGAACAAGAAGTGTTTGCTTTCATGAAGCTTATATTTAATGAAGAGAGACAAATCATTAGCAAACAAATTTAAAAAAGAGAACATTTCAGAAAGCAATGAATGCTACAAATAAAGTAAAAATAGGGGAAAATGGTTGAGAGTTAATTGTTGAATTAGATCGTCCTTTAGATTCAGGAGTCAGGGATGGTGTTTCTGAGATGTCAATTGAATTGACAATGAAAGGACAAGTAGTCAGCAGGCAGTATTCTAAGCAGAAGACACGGTAAAGGTGAAGCCCCAAGTAGAGACAAAGCTTGTAGCTTTGAAGGCTGATGTAACTGGAACATAGAACGTTAGAGAGGCAGTGGGAGGAACTGATTCAGAAAATGCAAACAGAATCAAAACTTGAATTTTATTTTAGTGTGATAGAGTTTAATCTGAGGAGAGACCTGATTTGATTTATATTATTAAAAAGTTCCCCTGAGCCTTATGTGACCAACGATGAAGTAGAAGTTAGAAGGTTAGGGGCACAGTCCAGATGAAAGACAATGATGTCTTGGGTTAAGAAATTTAAATAAAGTGTCAGAAGAAAATTTTTTCATTGTAATAAAGAATAAAGTATTTCAAGAACCCTTAAGCACTTTAGAATCATCCACTAACACATGTACAATTGATGTGCTAATTACAGATCATTCTAAGCCTTTGATTAATATTGGCTCTCTAAGGAGTCTTATTAAGCAAATATTTGTATCATTAAGACTAATTGATTTTCTGTTAGACATACAGACTAGTGCTTTTTACAACTGAATGCATCAAACTTAAAAGAAGAATTATGTAGAGAACATTATCTATCACCGTTACCTAGACATCATCAGACCCCTGGAAACTAGGAGCAGAACATATCCACAGCATGATGCAAAATTAGAACTACTTGTCCTTGACTTCATCTTCAGTAAAACTTAAGAACCATAAGATGATGATGATGAAGACTGATTATGAAGATGCTGTTATAGTACCCTTTACATAGGAGAATAAAAGTACTGCTTTAAAGTGTTAAGCATCTTAATTTCTGAATTGTTTTCTGTTATTAGTAGTGATAGATGTAGGCCAATTCATCCTTCACCTTCTTATAGTTTCTCTTGTGATGAATTGTAAGGAGCCATTGTGTTAGGAGTTCAAGATGAGGCCAAGGATTAGAACCATAAATTTAATGAGACTATGATCCTGCTTCTGTGTGTGTGTATGTGTGTGTGTGTACACACCTTTGAGCTGGCAGGTGAAACAAAGAGGAAGAAGCTATTATAGATTTTACTGAGTGATACACATTGTACTATTTCTTCATCTACTTATAGGTGATTAGAATGAGACAGTTCACACAGATTCCAAATACATCTGCCAGCCCAATGTCAAAGATATTATTTAGTGTAATTGCTATTCAAATGTCAGACTTTTAAAATGAAATATCCAAATAAAGGTGGCCTGCCTTCTACTTTAACCCCAAGAAGGACAAGAAAGCATCAGCATACAGAAGAGCGACTGGCACAATAAATGTCTGTTGAAAGACTTAACAGAAGCAGCCCTTGGGCAAAAGGTGAGGAAGTCTAGGGTGGTTGGGAGAGAGAATGCAACCCCAGTCTGGTTGCATACTAAAATCTCTCCAGTAACAGCAACTGGAAAGGAAGGAAAATCATAATCACTGGGTTATGCTATTTCAAAGATAATGGAGCAGACCCTAAAAATGGTGTCCATAATTTCTTCAACCTATGATTGTTAGGTAACATCTGACAATTTTTATATCTAGAATAGGCTCAAAGCAATACTTTTAACACATTTATCCATCAATTTATAGAGATTGCAGTACACTTCAACTTTTTCCCTTTAAAAATGAGAAAATTGAAATCTTGAGAGGTTATTCACCTTACCTAAGCTAACACAGCTGATTAGTGATTCCTGGACTTCAGAACATCAAGTTAATACACTATTGTTTACACTACCCTAAGTCATCAATTACCTTTATGAGCAATATAATTAATAAAATAAAGTATCTATAATATTCACTTTAAGTTTATATATAGTATGTTTCTTATGGCATTACATTTTGTACATTTACACAGATAAAATACTCCAATACTTTAAAAGATAATAAATATTTTTATTTTTTAGTAGGTAGCAAAGAGTGATTTAAAATGTTAGACTGTCTACAGATAAACAGTAATAATTCTGACACTAAACTTTTTAAAGTAGTAGGCTTTCAATTTTCATATTCTACTCCTTCTTAAATATCATTATGAATGGCAGCCTTTTCATGTGAAGAAAGTTTATTTTTGATGTTACTCATCTTAGCAAATATACTTTGAATTTGTTTTGAATTTCAAGATACTGTGGGGGATCAGAATTGGCCACCTCAAGGTGTGTCTCTTTACCTTGATTATTTTCACTGAAGGAGGCTTTGACCTTCCCTGCTCCTACTAACTCTCTGAAGAGATTTGGGATGGAAGGTCTGTCCCAAGGACGGGCTGTCACCATGGATAATTCTGGGTATGGATAGACTGGGAGGGTCTTTGCTGGGCCCATTCTTATCAAAGTTCTGTCTACCAGACATTTATATTTGTAAGGGAAATCTCCATTTGTAAAGGTATCTCCCTCTCTGTACCAGGAAGAAGGAGGGATGACTTTATTTCTAGAAACTCTTATCAATGTGGAAGGTGAAGACTTCAATCTGCATACTCTTGTTTACTGTGCTTTTCTTGTAATCCCCCATAGCTGACATCCCAACCCCCAATATCCTCCTTTGTCTATTTAAGAGGAGAACCTCTGCCATTTTGTCAAGAGAAACTCAGTTTTCCTGGTCTCTCCCATGTATACATGTTATAAAACTTTGATTTTCTCCTGCTATTCAGCCTCATTTCAATTTAATTCATAGCCCAGCCAGAAAGGACCCAGAGTGGGGAGAGGATACTCTTCCTCCCCCTTAATAGAATGGTGAATTTCTTATGGAGATATTAGTTTAGGAGCCAGGCTCCTATTAGGTTAGGTAAATGAAGATTATGCCTTTCTCTTAACCAATTTTTTGGTATGAAATCAGAGATTGAACTAGAATGTTTAGTTAACTATGTGGCTCTTAGTAATTATTAATTTTGGTAGTTTTCTCTAAAATTATAGTCATGGGAAGTTTTCAAAATTTTTGCTTTCTATAGAAAATACATGTTGTCTTCCTTTGTTTTATTCCCACTTTAGTTCCAGCTTTGAGGTACACATACAATGAAAATTTCATCACCTATAGAACAGTTTAAATCTCCACAAATAGAGAACACTTAGGTACAGCAATAGCCAAATAGGGATAAATAGTAGATTCTGTTATTTTCTCAGCAATGTCCCACTGAAACTATGCTGAATATTTGTAAAGTCATTAAAGTTGGGACTCACTTTAGATTGTTCTATTTATAGTCTTTGAGGTTCCTGTGTCAAGAGGAATTCTAGCCCTAGCACTTCTGAAAACAACACAGTGTTTTCAACATATCAATACAGTATATGAAAAAAATGTTAGAACTTGGTTGTATCTGTTGAGATTGTGTCAGCTGTACTATAGTGACTTAACCAAATAGGACTTACTTTTTTTCTCATGATAAAAAGAGTCTTAGAAGAAGCGGACCTGGTATAGAAGCCTCACAATGTCTTCTTTTTACTTTCAACCTCACTCTGCATAAAGTTTGGCATTTATCCTCATGCTCATAAGATGATTGCTCTATCTCCGAGCATTACATCCATACAGGAGAAAGGGGAAAGACCAAGGGCAAAAGGTGGAAAGCAGATTCCAGCCCACTCTTTCTCCTTTCAAAAGCTTTGTGTGAAGGCCACCAGTGATATCTAATATCTTGTTGGCCAGAACTGGATCATGTGACTATGCCTGGTTTCACAACTGTTTAGGAAAGTGATCATTTTAACTGAGCACAATGTCAACCCGAAAAAACCAAAAAAATTTCCCTAGTTAAGGAAAAAAGGGCAAATGATGTTGATAAACAACTAGAATTTGCCTCCCCTTCCTTATTAAGAGGATGTTTGTCTTGGTCAAAGATTAGCTAACTTGCTCCTTTGTTATAGAAATCTTTGATATTCCTATACACATAGCGCTTAGTTGACCTTTTTTTTCAGATCCAAAGTCAAATATTTTACCCAAGATTCCCTGCTATATTCCTTTCTCCCTTTCTCTATTTCTGCAAGCAAGGGCACCCCCATACCTAAAATAAAACTGTTCAATGATAATCTTGATTTCAAGATAGGGGGTAGGAACACTTTTCTGAAAGGTGAAATGAAGAAAGGGCCCTTTATGTTTTCTCTATTTGGGCCAGTTTATTAACCCTGAAAAAGACAGAAGGACTCAAACTCTGGCCAATAACATGGTTGGGTCAACTTCTGAAGTATTATATATCAGTTTCTCATCAAGAAGCAAAGTGGTTCCTCTGTGAATGACAGAATGCACAAGGCCCCATTCCAATTACACACATGCAACTTCATACAGAACTATTCTGGTCATGGGTACGGATTAACCACAACAAACTCCTCAACCAATTCAGAGTCAAACGTGGATAGCCTTAGATTTATGAGCATCATGATTTGCCCTGGCATGAAATTGGAAGTGGGGCTTCCTATAGGTAACACGTTTCTAGGCCACCTTCAGACTAAATGTAAAATCATAACTTTAAATAGAGATACTTCTCTCTATAATATAATCTCTGTAATAGAGATCCCTCTCTCTCTAAACTTCTTTGTGAAAGGTGGGGATTTTCAGGATTCATTAACATTACTATGCCAAACTATCCTCATCAATATGTTGAAAATATTTCATAGAGAGGGACCTTGTAATAAATAGAAAATCTCTCATAAATAACATATTAAGGAAAATGGTTGAGAATAGTCTTTGAAGTCATTCAGAACTGAGTTTAGTTTCAGACTTGGCTATTTCAGTCTGCGCAAACTCTTGACACCTCAGTTTCCTCATTTTTAGAATGAAATAATAGCACTTGCCTCATATGATTGTCATGAAACTTGAATAAGATAATAAACATAAATGCTTGAAGCAACACTGACACAGATTACATGCCCAATAAATAGTTGCCACTATTAATAAACTAACCTAGAAGAGAATGAAAAATGGCCAAGTCTTCTAGGATTTATCTATATTTAGAAGAAACTGAAGTTTTGGAAATGCTCTTGTGTGTTTTTTAAAACACTGATATTCAATATCATTTTCCACATCATTCTCTTAAAATGTATTTAAATGCTTTTTAAAATATTCTGTATAAAGTCAGCTAAGCAACTGAAAAGCATGTATTATCGGTAGATCTTTTTATCAAAGCAAAAGTTACCCCTTTAAAGGGTACAAACACTCAAGAAAAAGTTAAAGGTATTCTTGGGAAATAAAGAAGTTGGTTACCAAAGAGAGTTATCAAAGGAAGCATATAAATACCAAAGAGTAGTAAATAATAGGAAAGATGTCTTTCTTGTGACAGAAACTATGCTTAGGACAAAGTGATAACAACCCTGAGAAATCTAAGTGTAAAGCATGCTGGGAGCATCTTACCACTGTGGATATCAAGAGGAAGAGGGTCACATGAACAGTAAAAAGCTTTACCAGAGCACTTGGGCTTTTTTATGTTTCATTTTATGCTATAAACCAAACAATCATAATATGCTTTCAACATTTTCTTGTATTTGCTATTATAGGACCAGAATAATATGAAATACCTAACACAAAACAACATAATAGGTGCTCGTAATTCATAGTAAGAAACATGCTTGCACAAATGAAACTCATTCCTTATTACATCTCAGATGAAAGTCTCTTTCAATTCTAGAGCATCCTACCTGCTAAATGGGCTCATTCAATATTTAAACAGCATCAACTTTCATCTCAAATAAACTGCAAACTCTAAGACCTATTGTCTAACCCTAGACAGTTTCATGTTTTTGAGGAAGATATCTTAGGGAAATGTACCTGTAATTACTCATCATAGATTCCTCTCTTGTCTCTCTCTAGATAACCATAATTTGAATATTAAGTTAAGCTATGTTACTTACTCTTTAAGTTGGAATTGATGATTATCATAATATTTTCTATTTCTAATATAATTAGGCATATAAATATATATCTATTGAATCTTCTATGGGCAAAGATGGATAATAACTTGTCCCTGCCATCTAGAAGCTTACACTCTAGAAAGTGAGTGAGTCTGAATAATAAGTTAGTATTGACATAAGTACTATAATGAAAGGGTAAGCAGGTACTACAAGAATGGAGGGAACAAATTTCTTGGCTATTCACTGAATGAGAAGGTAAAACAGAGTAAAGAGTTCTAGGTTACTATATAGTTTAGGACCTGGGAGAATGAGAGACCAGGTAAGAAATAAATCAGTCTAGAGGAAAGCTGGTGTCGTTTTGGAGTGAGGAAGAAGGAAGGAAATTTCCAGAGCTATGTCCACGCAAAATCCCAAGTAGGGAGACTGTTAGGCAGACAGTAGAGGGAAGAGCATGGTTGTGTGTAACCAGTTTCTAGGGGAGATGGGCTGTTAGACTATCCCTTTTGGAGGGCTTTGACATAAGGCCCAGGTTATCTTATACCTACAGACAAGAAACTCTGCATTCCAGACAACATTGGTTGTCCAGAACATTTAGAAAATAAACTAAAAAGGGTTATTTTGTAAAACAGTCCCCTAAAAGATTTGTGGTGACATGATTGCTTCCTTTGTGGGAAAGCACATTTTAAAACCTTTGTGTATTTTTTAAAATTTAGATATAATTTTTATAAAATTTGGTTTAATTTGATGTTTTTATCCTATTCAAATATATTTTTAATAATTCTATTTTCTAATTATATATTGCCAAATTATATACATAGAATTAATTGTATTTACTGATCTTATATCTTGCAACCTTGGTAAATTCACTTATTAATTCAATTGGCCTTTTTGGTAGACACCATTGGGATTTTTTTATTCACAGTCCTGTCATATATGAATAAAGACAGTTTTACTAGTTAAATATTCAGTTCAATGAGTTTTGTTAATTGTATATATACAGCCATCAAGCGAGATAAGATAAAGCTTTTATCACTGCAGAGAATTCCATTTTGCAAACTTCCAGTCAATTCCATCTCCCCTGAGGCATTAATTGTTCAGATTTCTATTACTACTTATTTTTTGGCTTGTTCTTGTAATTCATATAAACAGAATCATATAGCATGTCCTCTTTTTATTTTGCTGTCTCTTGCTTAACATTATGTTTCTGAGATTCATCTATATTGTTGCATATTTCAGGAATTAATTTGTTTTGTATTGTTGAGCAGTATTCCATTATATGAGGACACCACAATTTGGTCATTGATTCTCCTATTGATGAATATTTGGGTTGTTTTCAGTTAGGGGCTATCATGAATAAAGTTAACATAAACATTGCTTATGAATCTTTCTGTGGGCATAAACTTTCAATTCTCCTAGGTAAAGATGCTTCATCATAGGGTAGATACATATTTGATTTACCAGATATTTCAAGCAGTCCTCCAAAGTGGTTACACGATTTTACATTTCCCATCAGTGATGTATGAACATTCCAGTTGCTCTACACCCTCACCAACATTTTATTGTCTGTGGGTGAAAAATGATATGTCATTGTGGCTTTAATTTGCATTGTTCTCATGATTAATGATATTAAGCAATTTTTCATATGTTTATTGGCCATTCTTGTATCTTATTTTGTGAAATATCTGTTCAAAGTTTTTAATCCATTTTTCTTTTTCTAATTGGGCTGTTCATCCTTTTTTAATGATGTATAGGAGTTCTTTATGTTTTTTGAATATGAGGCCTTTTTCAGATAGATATATTGCTAATATTTTCCCCCAATAGGTAGCTTACATATTCATTTTCTTAATGTTGTCTTTAAATGAACACAAATCTAAAATTTTTATAAACTCTTATTATTTTTTTCTTTTATCGTTAGTAACTTTTGAATCCTACCAAGAAAGCTTTGCCTATCCCAAGGTTATGTATATATATTTCTACATTTTGTTCTAGAAGCTTTACAGTGCTAGCCTTTAAATTTAGATCCATGGTAAATTGAAAGTTATTTTTGTGCAAAAAGTGAGGTAGGGTCAAGGTTCATATTTCTATATGGATGTCTACTTTATCTAGCACATTTGTCAAGAAGACTTCCTTTCCCTCACTGAATTGACTTGGTGCCTTGGTCAAAATAATTGACCAGACATGTGTAGGTCTATTTCTGAACTCTCCATCTCTTGCATCGATCTGTTTCTTGTTCTTCCTGCTGTAGGTTTAATGGAATTCTTGAAATCAGGTAGTGTAGGTCTTCTAAATATTTCTTCATTTTCAAAATTCTTTTCCATGTAAATTTTAGAATAAGGTTATCAATTTCTTCAAAAACTCCTATTGGAATTTTCATTGGCATTCTGTTGAATTTACAGATAAATTTATGGAGAATGTATATTCAACAATATTGTCTCTTTCAATCTATGATCATTTACCTGAGTAGCTATTTCAGTTTTCTTTAATTTTTCTCTGCCACTTTTGTTAAATTTATTCTTAAAGATTTTAGGTTTCAATATTATTGTAAATTAAAAATAGAATATAGCAATGAAGTCATATGATTTCTGATGTAACATTTTTAGATGTAGTCTGTGTAATTTAATTTCTTGCCATTTATTGAGATATTTTATGGCTAAGAATATGGTCTATCTTGGTGAATGTTTCCTGTGATCTTGAAAAAAGTGTTCATTCTGCAGTTATATGGTGGGGTGCTATGTAAATGTAAATAGTCAGGCTGATATTTTTGTTTTTTGGGTTATTTTGTTTTGGTCTACTTACTCTATCCATTACAAGAAAAGTGTGTTAAAATTCCCAACTATGATTGTGGATATGTCTATTTCTTCCTTTATTTCTGTTAACTTTTCGCTTCATGCATTTGAAATTCTGTTATCGGGTACAAATATACTCCGAATTGTTATATCTTCTTGGTGACGTGATCCTTTTATCCCTATGAAATACCCTCTTATGTCTGGTAATAGATAACTCTGCTTGAAGTATACCTTATTTGAAATTCATGTAGCCACAACAGTTTTCTTATATTCAGTTTTACATGATATAGCTTTTAACTCTTTTACTTTAAACCTCTTCATATATTTATAGTTAATTTTTGTTACTTATACATAGCATATAGCTGAGTCTTGCTTTTTTACCCAATCTGACACTTGCCTTCTAATGGCCATGTTCATTCCATTTCCCTTTAGTGTGGTTATTGATACGATTATATTTAGGTCTATCATTTTATTTTTTCTATTTATTCCATATGTTCTTTGCTTCTCTGTTTTTCCTTTTCTGTTACCTTTCTGATGATTCAAGTATTTTGTAGTTTTCTATTTTATCTCCTCTATTTACATTTTAGCTATAATGTCTTGTGTTCTTTTTTATGTGCTGCTCTAGAGAACACTATGTATCTTTAATTTATCAAAATATACCTTTAAAAATTATTAGAATACATTACAAACAACAGTACATTTCCATCTATACTGCTCTACCCCTTTGTGTTCTTGAGGTCTTATATTTTATTTCTCCATATGCTACAAACCACACAGCACATTGTATCCCAGGCAAGGACACATCTTTCTCCTCTCAGGCTGCTGCTAATGTCAGGAGCAAATCAATCTAATCTAGAGTTGTACTCCATCTGTGCTTGGTTGCAGCTTTAGTTAGATTCCATTCACCACCAAATATAGATTCAAGAAACCGAAGTGAACCTCTGAATAATGTTTTCTGCACACAAAATACTTAAGGTCACAGAAAAAATTACAGCTCCCAAATGCACCTAAATATTACCTAATGATTGCAGAAAGAATCCTATAGTAGACACTTTTTTAGGTTCATGTGTCAGCCATCCATTTTATGGATTTTTGTTTAACTCTTTTTTACCCTTTTACCTCTTTTTTACTCTTTTATCTTAGATTGCTATGTAGGTATTCTGAGTGAAGTAACATAATCCCAATGACAGTTTTAGGCAATTTTATTATATGTGATTTTAAGGAGGAAGTGAATATATTTAGAGCATCAGCAGAATTTAGCAGTTGAAAGGATAGGCCCCACAGTCAGCCCATCCAGTTCCTATCCTAATATTCACAATTTGATCTCAGACAACTTCTTTAGCATCTTCCAGTCCCAGTTTCCCCAGCCAAAAATTAGGAATATTAGCACCTACTCCATGGCATTGATTTGATAATTAAATCATATAATAATAGCAAACATAACTGAACTCTTAGCCCTTATCAGGAACTACAACTTACACATAATTTACATGTGTTAACTAATTTAATCTTTAATATTGTCTATTGATAATGAATATAATGCATCTAGTACATTGTTGGCCACATTTTTAAAACTCAAAAATTCTTATCGGTTATAATTCCAATACTCCAAAGTGGGATGGTTTACTTAAATAAGTTAGATACCATGTCACATTCCTAGCCAGGGAGTAGTTAAATGTAACATCACCAGCAAACACACAGCCCCTTGTGCACACACACACACACACACACACACACACACACACACACACACAGAAAGAGAAATCAGTATTGCGTTTTCAAATGCCTAACAAAATATCTCATTTGGTCCTAACAGCCCTGTGAAATAGGAGAGTTGGATTTATAAAACTTATTTTTAAAATGAATAACCGGAAGTACATCATAGTTTAGTAATTTACTAAAAATCTCATGAGAAGCAAATATCAGACATGTAAACAGACATCTCTGCTAAGCTTTCTCCTTTCTCCTAATCATATCCAGCAGTTTTTCCTATATGAAGGAAATGATTTTCCTTCCGAAATTTTCATTACATTTCTCAAAGCCTCTCTGAAACTATCACTTGCCGAGAATGTGTGACAGTGATGGGTGCCACCGAAAATTCATCACCTTCAGGTGATTTTTTTTCACTTGATATGAGAATGGAAATTAGGATTTAATATATTACCAGTTTTATGTATAACTTCCCACAAACAAAGCAGTAATAAATTATTGTACAGGCATAATAAGCAACTGAGGGCTCTAAGTAATCATAAATAATCATGACTATCATCACTATTAGCATTTTAATAATAATTTATAAAAACATAATGAAGTTGTAATCAATCAAAAGTACACTATCAAAAGAGATTTATTTTGGTAAGGACATACTCCAGTAAAAGTAGAATTTATTGTTTCAGACCTCACGAAAGCATGCCCCAAATGGTCTTCATTTAGGAAAAGTTCATGCGAATGTATCCAGAGTTCTGGAACATTCTTCTTTCTAAGAACAGAAAAAAGAAATGGCTAGAATTCAAAACATTTAAAAGTATATCTTAACATATATGAACTGCTCAGTTTTTGTCAAGTATTCTAATGGTTGTCTATTTAAAAATTAGTTATCTTGTAAAATGAAGCTACTGAATTTTTGATAATCACATGCCTTGAATTGAGAGTATGCTATTCATTATGATTTAAAATGCTTCGTCTATGTTGAGTTTTAAAACAAGTAGAGAAACAGATGTCAGACATCTAATGTTGCTATTCTCAATCAGAGATCATTTTTAGTTTAACTGTTCCTCCTCTCCTACTGTAATAAAATTGCTTCCACATGCATTTCTGGTCACAAGAACTGCAACCCCTAAAAAATGTGAAGCAAGCTGAGATTTGCAAATGCCCCAGACGTTGTTATGCAAAAAAAGTCTCTGTCTCGCCTAAAAGAAGGAATTTAGGTGTTAATTAGGAGTGTCTTTCAAGAGATCTCTAAGTTCCAAGAAAATACAGTTTCTTAGAAGAATTCTTCCTCAAACCATCAAATAAATACAATGTGCTACTCTTGTAGAACAGATTGAAAAAGGAAGTAGTGACTCAAAGACTATTCTTTTTGCCTTGTATTACCATGTTTGAGAAATACATTTTATGAATGAAATGGAAGGTACAACCTTCTTCATTCTCTGCTAACGTCCAATGATATCTGTCTTAGTTTTAACAGGGAAGAACATGCGTGCAGTAAATATAAGAAACATTAGATAACAGAGCAAGTGCAGCTAAATGTGCACTGTAGTTCATTAAATTCTGCATATACACTCAAGGAGACCTTCTTTGTACAGATTTACCACAACTCTTCTCCAATGCACAGACTGAAGAAATGGGATTTTTAATATGTAAATATTATTTCTTGAATTCTTTCAAGTTTCTCATTTCTTTAAAAGGATATTTACTAACTCACGCTTAGCACCTAAAATAGTGTTTTTGAAACTATACAAAATCATACTATACTAAAATATAACAAAAGACTATTCCCCTCTCATCTCTTCCAGGAAATTCAGTTGCTGACTTGACTAGAAAGATCATTTCAGGACAGTCCTGCCTATAACATCTGCATGAAACAGGGAACCAAAGCAATATTTCATAATACACTTCCAGGACATTTTCCATTTTAACCATGCTCGTATTTACGTGCATTTACATAAATCCATGTGCAATACGCAAGGCCTGACAAATAACCACAATGCTAACTGTTGAGTTCGAGTCGTATTTCAAGAGAGGAAACGGCACGCTTTTGAATTAAAATAGTGTTTAATATTTACTGAGTTGTTCGATACCTTTCTTCTGAAACCCCTTGTCAAAAGCCACATGTGCCTTGCTAATTTCAGGGTAGATTTGTAACAATGGGGTAACCTAATTGTTAGTTATTTGGTTAAAGCCATCTGTGGCAGGCCAATTAGAGAGCAGCCCGGAATCGGCTGGAAACACTTGTGAGGACAGTTTATTTATAACTTGATATTTATGGGGAACTCAGTAGTAAAACTCAGTCTCATAAAGGACCCAAGTTGCTGTTTCCGCAATCCACAGTATACTGCGCAGAAAGGCTGCTTCATCAATCATTCATGAACACAAGAGAAAGACTCAAGTTTTCAAGACTAATTTTTTTTTAGTCATTTTAGTAAGGTAATAGTCACAAATAGTATATTAAAGAAATTGGTTCAACTCTTTTCATCCAAATTTTCTTGGGGGTTAAACATCAAATTGGAGTATCTTATAGCAGCTCTACATAATTATTCCCAGTATAAGAAAAAATGTTTCAAGTCATTTTATCAAAAATTTGATCTAATCTGTGGCTAGGATTCTATCCCTCAGTAAACCAAAAGGACACATCAGATTGAGAGCAAGCAAGGAGAGGACGCAGAGTAATGGGGGAGCACTAGTAGGGGCAAGGAGATGTGTGCCGGACTTGCCTCACCCCAACTAGTAACAGCCACCATATCAATATGGAAGCTCAGCCATATCTTCAAGGCTGCAGACACTGGCCAGGCTATAACTATAGTATAAGGGATTAGTACACACTTGTAAGACTATTCTTTCTTAACTTTGGGAGCAACAGTAGCCTAGGCAACAAAGTACTTCCACTTAGTAAGTTGGCAAATATAGTGTACCCGTGTAAGTTCAGTATAACTATTGCCAATGAGATGTTATATGTTTTTAAAAGACATTCTTTTAAACTTTGTGTCTGGTTATTAACATGGTATTTTTGATGAAATATAGATATGACATGATAAAATTATTATTAAAATGTATTGAACACCAGCTATATCCCAAGCACTTTGATTATATTTTATGATAAACTTCATAACAAACCTGTGAGATTGCTAGCAGTATCCTCCTTTTAAAACTGATGAAACTAAGAACCTTATAGGTTAAATAATTTACTCAAAATCACATAGTGGAATTTAAACCCAAGTCAGCTCTTTCTACAATGTATTTAAAAAAATATATATTTGCATACATGCATATGAGGTGATACTTATGTATATTTATAAGAACATGGCAAACAATAAAAACTCAATACAGAAACATAAGCCTTGTGAAATACTGGTGTTCTCAGTTTACACACTGATTAAGCAAAATATTATACTGTAGAGGCAGATAATGGAGACAATTCCTAAATGTGCCACACTGGGGAAGGTGACTTATCTAGTCATCAGAATCTCTGTGGAGTTAAAGAAAAAACTTTTTTTTTAAAGGTTAAAATTCAAGAGCCCTGCTCCAAGTACAATGAATCAAAATACCCAAAGGGCAGGCCCAGTGCTTTTTAGAGTTTATCAGGTGATTCTGATGTTCAATCAAGTTGGTGATCCACTCGACCCAGAAGTCTCCAAGGTCTACTAGTCTCCCTAGCTCTCATATTCTGTGAGACTATCATACTAATCCCCAAACTTGGGTAAAATTAAGAAGAGGAAAAGGAAATAATTCTATTTGCCAATTATCTTTCGGGAGGGTAATGTGCAAAGGTTATAAATGTAGGCAATCATTATTTATCAACATCACAAAAAGTCAAAATCCAGGGCTTTTGCTATATATATTGTGCTCTTTGATATTACTCTCCTTATTTCCTCAGATGACTTAGAGATGAATCCCATGGCTGCTATTCAGCCACATGTGATATTGGCACAATTATATATACTTTCTATGCCTCAATTTCTTTACCAATAAAAAAGTGCTCACATCACATATATCATTATTTTATTGGGAAGATTGAAGGAAAATTCTTGTGAACATGCTTGGTAAAATGGAAAGGCTCATGTAATCATAAGCATTTATGACTATTGATTCATAATAAAATACTGAAGTTAATGTATACCAACTTCGTTTATATTTCCAAGATATATCCTTATGTGCCCTAATCATCTCCTTCTAGGGTCCTTTTATGAAAAGACTAAGATAAGAACACAGGTTTCTTCTGATAACAATGATAGAGCTTGTTTTCATGAAAAAATTTCTATAAAAACCAAACAGAAAGAAGAGATGGTGAACAAAATTATTTCACTATCTCATCAGCGTTCTTACTTGCTTCGCTTAAGTCTCGCCTGATTTCTCTTTGGCTTTGGACAGTAAGTCATTATTTTCAACACTTTTTAGATTTAAGCAGATTTTAAACGTGATAAAAACGTAAGCCCTCATTAAAATAGTTAATGTTTTAAGGTTTCAATGGTATCTATCAAATTCCAAGTCATTAATGATTATACTGAATGTTATATTTTCATATCGGCATTTATATTGAACATTATTGAAGAGCAAGAGTCAATTTGAATTCACAACGCTAGTTGGAACTCGGCACTACAAGTCTTTTTATAGAACATTACATGGTTTATGATGGAACTAAAGGAGTCTTTCTCAACCAGAGAAAATGTCAGTTACAAATGAAGATATATTTCAAGGTACAAAGCATGGGTCTCCACTAAGGAGGATGTGATACCCTCTATGTGCTGAAAAAATAAAGAAAAGGAAGTGGACACATATCGATTGTGGAAAACAGACACCAACAATCCAGTGTGACTACAACACAAAGCAGAGCAATTATCTTTTGTTGTATAAATTCTTCTGTGGTTGGCAAAAACACAAGTCCTAAGAACAAAGTTTAAATCCTAAATTCACTCCCAAATATATTCCTAATTATAACATTTTCATGACATGCCCATTGATAACGGGAGGTTTTATTGGGAGACCGTTCTTCATGCTCTCTCATGTTTCTGCATGTCTATGAGCAGAAGCGCTGATGGTGTTTGTTTCAAAATATCCTTTCAAGATGTTTGTACAGCAAAAAGCCTTGGAAAGCAAAAATAGTTTCTCCCTCTGAGCAAAGGGCAGGTTTGCTTTCAGCCTTTGAAATTAGAGATGGTCTCTCCCTCGGAGCAATGGGCGCACACGCTTATTGTCCAGTATGAGCACGGAAGTCCTCTTCTGTAATGCAATCCATCAAACGTGCAGGTGTGCCCTGAATCTCTTCATGTTCTCCTGTGGAAATTCGGGTCCAAGAAACCTGACACAGGAAAAATGATGATGTCCTTGCTACTACTATTGCTGTGAGTAAGGAAATGTCCTTTGTTTCTGACCCAGGCGTCTCTGCCTTCTGCCACGAAACTGTGGCAGGCTAACTTGTTAGTTTGCAAGTAGAAAAAAATCTCAGAAATTTCCCAGTTCGTGACACATTTTCCAGATAAATGGAACTTGATGCCCTAAGCACTCTTAAAAGAATAAATTTGAACCTCAGATTTCTGAAGTATGATTTCCTAAGTTTAAATTCATGCTTTGTCAACTATTAGCTATATGGTCTTGAAAATGTCATATAATCTCTCCAGAACTCATTTTCACCATTTGTAAAAGAGGAGTAATAATGTTTTTCCTGTCTCTTAGGATTGTTGTGATAAGTTAAATGAGTATACATAAGGTACTTAGAATAGTGTCTCACATTTAATAGATTTTTAATTAATGTTAGGTATTATTATAATTTATTATTTTTATAAAATTGGGGGGACAGGAATGTAAAAAAGAAATTATCCCTATTTTCACCATCAGTTGTACATATTGTTAGCATTTTGGTGCTCTTTTTTTGGGTTTTGTTTGGCATTTATTTTCATAATTAAATGCATATCAAGAACCACTCTTTAAAGAAAATCTTCTAATAATATATCACATAGGTTTTATTTAGATTTATTTGTTTGCAAAGAATAGAGACTCATGCATGATTTAAATCCTGGCTCTCTGCCCTTACAAATGGAACAAAGATCTTGGACAGTAAGATCATCAAGGAACTAGAAATGGGGAGAAAGATGGTTTATTGAGGAATCTCAACTCCTTGGAGTATAAACATAAAGCAGTTGACTTAAGTTGCTTTTAATTATGGTGTAACAAATCCCCCTTTCCATTCCTTGGTGACATTTCACCACACTCCATAAGTTTTTGTGCACTTTCAAAAAATAACATTGCCCAATTATATAGCTGATTCAAAGCCTTCACTATCCATCCTTCATAGCAATTTAGATTTGTGGTTAGATGGAATTGGATGAAGAGAGGAGCACTTTAGCTGTGCCATATCTTCTTTGTGGATACATTCTTCCAGCAGTGAAAGCAGGCAGGAGGAATGAAGAGGTAGATATAGTACATAATTGGTTGCATATTGATGTGGGATGTGACTCTGCTCTCTAATTTAGTCCAGTTTACTCTGCTATTAATGGGCTCCCCATAGGTTGTGGGTATGGTCTTCTTGGGGGTAATTTTAAGCTTTCTGCTTGCTTTCCCTGATGCCAAGGAACTCTCTTAGAGAGAAGTAGACTAATTTCTCTTCAATTTTTCCTTTTGTAGAGGCCTCCAATTCTCTTTTCTGTGTTGTGGTGGTGAGGTCTTGCCAATTTCTGCATCTTAACCTATATACTTAAGATGTCAAATTTTCCCTATTTAAGGCAAAATCTAAAAGTATTCTCCAAGGACACTTCCCCCAACTTGAGCAGAGTACACCCAGGCAGGAAGATAACCTCTCCCTTCAATGACTGTCCTCCCCCCAAGGTACACTCAATTTTCTTTCTTCCCCAGTCTTCTCATATAGACTGATATTGACTATGTGGGTACTACAGAGTGATGGTGAATCATGTTTGGGTAGATTCTGGAAGTGTCTGAAGTCTCAAGGGCAGTAGCGTATAGCATGTGGGTAGGTTAATGCTTTTTGGTTTTAGCTTTTCTCTTCATCTGTCATTCTTGAACAGTTGGAAGAGTCCAACTCAACATTCTCTTACAATTGTACCACATTGGTGGTATAATCAACACTATTTTAAACATTAGATTCTTTAATAGATAGTATGATGTTTGGGCCTACTCATGGAGAAACAAAAATCTGCAACATATTACACTACAAAAAGATTTCCTATTATTGCTAATTTTCCAGGCTTTTCTCACAATTGGTGACCCGTTTTTGTGCTGTCTGTCCTTCTCTACTAGGTCCCATTGCACATGGCCAGTACTGGGTGGGGCATGACCAACACTTTTGTTTTTCTTGTTTGCTTGCTAATTGTTGTTATTTTATTTATTTATTTTTAATAGCAATAATAGCACATTTATTAAGCATTTGCTATGCCCCAAGAGCTGCCATAGGCATTTTAAATCTATATTTTATTTAGTCTTATGCCATCCCCAAATACTTTTTTTTTCATTTTCTTCCAGCTTTGTTGAGATATAATTAACACGTTGTTTAAGCGTAAAGTGTACAACGTGATGATTTGATATACATATGTATTGTGATATGATTACCACAACAAGGTTAGTCAACACATCCATCGTCTCATGTAGTTACCATTTTTTGGTTGGCGTTGATGATTGTTGCTATTTTAAATCCACAAATCCTTAAAAAGTATAAAATTATCTTTGGTAAAATAAATTAAGTAGAACAAAATCACACTGAGCGCTTAAGATTAGAACAGCAGCTTTGAGAACAATAGGCAAATTTCAAGCACACAATTCCTTTGTTCTGAATTGTTGCATCACATTTACAAACCAGTTTTGAATCAGTAATTTTTAAATTCATATCCCTCCCATCATTAAGAAATGGGAATGCACACCCACTTCTATACACACACTAATGATATAACATAAAATTCAACAGAAATTTTCTAAACACTCTAGATCTAACATAAATAGAATGAATAATTATTTTCCATGAAATAAAAGTGTTCTCATCACAATTTTTTTCAATGTTTGTTCTTTGTACTGAAGGAAGCATTAATTAATAAACCCTGAGGTCAAAGAAGTAGAATCTATGCCTTAGAGTTTAGACACATAGAAGGTGATATGAAGGTGGTCACAATGGAAAATGTATATCAGAATATAAATTGTTTCTTGGGGAGTCCCTCTTCCAGTTATTTTACTGAAAACAAACCTAATTCCCGTCAAGGACTGCTAATCGTAAAATGATATAATCCATTTTTTTTTATTTTGTCTGAATGGTATTTCTCCGTAGGTGTTCAGCCACAAAAATCTATGAACCTTTGGTTTCAATGTAGCCATAGCCTTCTTCAAGCTGTGCTTGTGACTATCAGACTGCATCACCCTCACATTAGGGAGTATATCATTATGCTTTTATTCCCAATTGATGCAAAGTGGCCCTGTTATAACAGGAGGCCATGCAGCGAGTTTACAGAGTAATTTCTTTTGCTTCCCTGTTGTCACTCTGTGAGTATATCAGGTGAATTTTTGCCTTTCTGATTGGTGAAGAGATGCGCGAAAACTCAAATTTCTTAGATCCTTTTGGAGGATGTAAAATGTAAGGTAAATTCTCATAATATGATTGACTTGAAAAAGTTATCTGCAAACCCCAATGGAGAAAACATGATGAATGACTGTCTGTGAAACATGAAATGGTTCCTAAGTCATCTAGTAGCTCTGGACAATAAAATATGTCTTTTTGATAGACATCGCCCACATTTCTAACTGCTATGTTATGCAACTGTCAACTACATGTCATTAGACATGACTTTGAAGGCCAAGAGAGTAATATTTCATGGAACCAAAAACAGAAAGTAATTTAAAAGTCAATAACTCCCACCCTGGAAAAAGTCTTGACCTCAGTTTTCAAATGTAAATAGAAGAAATACCTTAGACTTATATCCCCAATGCTTCCATTTTTTGTTGTTTCTTAATATCCAAAAAAATTTTCTCAGTAGATTATAAAAGATTGTTAGTGTTAGTAACTTGGGGCAACTAACAGTCTTTTTGTAGAGATTGCTAAATTCTTAAAGAAAAATAAGGAAACAAAGAGCGCTTCTCTTATAGGTCCCAAGAGGGAAGCTTCCAGAAGGACAAGGCTGATCTTTTGTGTTTCTTCTTTTGTGTGATCAAAGCCTGAGCTAATTGGCCTGTAAGGACAAGGTCTGATCCATTTTAGAACCCCCATAGAGCTTGCCTTATGGAGGGGGTGAGTAGATGAAAGAGAAACTGAGATCACTTGGGAATAGAGAGTAAATGTCTAAAAGGAGCACTTTCACCATTTAAAATAATAAAGTACCTGACAACACAAACCTAGAGGTGGCCATGCTTTGAAGTAGAAATGTTAAAGCAAATAAAATTGAATCACAAAGACTTACATAAAAATAACTGTGTGAAAGGAAATTTCTTGAAACTTTCAGCAATTAAATAATTTAAATTGAAGTAGAAAAAGGAGATATGGACTGAAAAACTTGCTTTCTTGGTCTAGCACTGCCATTTACTTTTTGCAATGTTCTCTTAAGCTCCAGAAATTAGTTTTGGTATTAACCTCTGGGCAACATTTCAGTCTTTGAAAGTTCATTTTTCTCACAAAAACCAGGAAGGCTCAAATATATTTTGTTCTTCAGATATAATTTATGGGAAAAGATTTTGGAAAACATCGCATCTGATCATGTCTAAGATGACCAATGCAAATTTTAGCACCCAAATAGTTTCACTATAATTCAACGAGGACTTAATTTTCTTGTTGGAAATATATTCCCGTGCTGAAAAAATGGTACTCCACCCACCCTTGATACACTCACACACTTATACACACACACTCACACATTTTGGAGAGTCTAGTTATAGAGAGTGAAGAAAAAGTGTGCTATAGAAAGAACTGCCTTTCCTGGGCCTCTCACAGGCCTTCCCCGAGCCGTGGATCTCCCGAGATTCACTGGGGAGTTTCATTCCTGCTTGAGTTTCTGTCTTGGCCTCATTTACAGGGACATCCCCTTCCCCACACACCTCCTTATATCTTAAGTTCTTTTCTCTTTTATTTCCAAACCCTTGGAAAGGGTTATCTCTGATTTCTGCGACACTCAATATTTAAAGCATCATCATAAGAGGTAGTAGAACTTAGGGGTTAAGAGCATTCAGGCTTTGTAGTTCTACAGAAATGGATTGAAATCCAAGTCTAGAAATAATAGAGTAGTAACTATTAAATTATTTAACTTCACAATTTATCAATTTCATATATAAGCACATATATATGAATATGAATGTGTATATGAATGTATATGAATACTTACCACATTAGGATTAAAAGATTAAGAATAATAATGTATATTAACGTCCTGCATACAATTTAAAATTGTTTCACAAATAGTTGCTGTTATTAACACATCTAGATATATCCCAAATAATTGACTTTAATCTTTCTCTCAACCCATTTTTAACTACAGTAGCCACTTTAACTCAGACTGAATACATCATTTCCTAAACCACATTCACTTCCTCATTTTCTGGTTTCAGGCTTAAACCTTGAAAGCATCTTTTTCTCTTCCTTTTATCTTTCATTTCTTCTATTTAATCAGTGACCAAGTCATACAGCATTCACTGAAACAGGTCCACATTTCACATAGACTACTATAAGTGCCTCCTATCTAAACTTCAGGTTTGGGGGACTCCTTGATCTTTCTTTTTTGGTGAGGAAGATTGGCCCTGTGCTACCATCTGTGCCACTCTTTCATTACTTTGAATGTGGGTTGCTGCCACAGCATGGCTCGATGAGTGGTGTAGGTCTGTGCCTGTGATCCAAACCCATGAACCCTGGGCCGCTGAAGTGGAGCACACCAAACTTAACCACTACACCACCGGGCCAGCCCCTGGGACTCTTTGACTTTTAATCTTTGAAAGTATAGCTCAAACATTATTACTACCTTGACTGAAAAGTTCTGATGGCCACAATGACTATTGATTTTGAACAGAATGCAATTTCATCCACACTTTTAAGGTCTTCATGAAATCTTTGCTCTTAGCAAATCACTTCCTCACTTCTCTTAATTCATTTGTATCACAGTATGATATCTTCATTTGTCATATAATTTATTTGTGTTAATAAGTATTTGGTGAATTAAATTCCACTGTGGAAAGCTGAATTCTGAGCACTCCCAGATGCAAAAAGTAATCTGGAATATCAGTCTATCGATTTTTAAAAGGTTCTTTTCTTTTCTTATAGTTAATTGTTTTAAGTCAAACAAATCAATTATCTTCCAAGATGATTATCTTAAAAGCTTGAGTAAGAAATTGTTTTTTTAAAAAAAGCTCACGAATTTACTCATATGTATAGCTAAAATTAATAGAATTCATGGACATGTTCTTATACAAAAGAAAGAATAGCTGGAAAGTGATGGAGAAAAAAAAGAAAAAACTACCCTGTAAATAGATTCAAGCTATCTGTTTTGCTAAGAAGTAAATTCCAAATTTGCTCAGGGTTAGACAACCTTTGGGCACAATGAGATCGCAATAGAAGTATGGAATCAGATTTCACATTCTCCCTTTCCTAAAGTGAATAGTACAAAATTGCACCTTCCCCAAATATCTCTGGCCATCTTTCTCATTTGTGCTCACAAAAAAATCCACTTACACAGACTGTCTACTGCACTCTGGGCACAGCCATTTTCTCAAGGTTGCATTCCACTTTCAAGGCCCTGCAATAATCATCACACCAATATTACATGATACCATTTCCCAATCTATGTCTTGCTTTGCCACCTAAATAACTCTTCAACAATAAACATGTTAATGTTTTCCAAAGAATTTAAAGAGGGACTAGGCAGGAGCCACAATGCCTAGCTTTTTAAAGCAACTCTCTTTTCACTTTCTAGGTTATATCCTTCAAGTTCTCATGTGCAAAACTTCATTCTAGAAGGTCTCCATCCCTCATGCAAATCAATTTATGCAGATGGACACCTGTGTGCTGCCAGTCACCCATTTATCAGACAAATATTGAATTGCACATTGCACTCAGCTGGGAATATCCTGCTACAGGTGAAAGCATCGAGCATTTTTATCACTTAAAGGGAAGAAAAATGGAAGAATTATGCTTGCAACATATCATATAGGTTTTCATTTTGCTTCTTCTTGGATAGAGAGCACAAATATACATCATTTGGTATGTGAGAGTTTTATTGAATCAATATACTATACCACATGTACTGATTTGCAACCTTAGCTGAATTCCAGCTTGAACAAGTCCACAAGTAAGAATTCTAAACAGAGAAGAGTTTCTGGTAATTGATTACAAATTATATTTACTGAGAAAGACTTATATGTGCTTGTCTGTGGAACATTTAGATACCATTCAATAAATTTTGAGCCACAACTATGACTATTTACAAGGCAAACAACCTAAATTACATGTTAAACTATGTAAGAATCCATTTTAATGAAATTTAATCATTCTGGATTTACATAAAGTTGGCCCAGAGAACAACTGTGTCAATACTAGAAATCATGATTTCAGTTTTCTCCCATAAACAGTGAGTATAGATTTTAATTAATCTATCTATACCTTCTATTAAATGTGCCTCCAATATAGACTTGTATATTTGCCTGAAAATATAGTAATCCAATGACGATAACGTAGGGAGAAAGTTCTCTACAAGTGAGTCTCTTATGATTTTGCCTGTCTTGCCAGTGTGGCACTGGCTGCCCTTCACTACAGACTATATTTGTGAGGATGTTTATAGAGTAAACAGCCTTGGAATACAGAAATAGTGTTTCCCTCCAGTGCAAAGGGTATGTTTGCTGATGGCCTGTTTCCTTCCAAAGCTAAAAGCAGGCATGCTTACTGCCATTTATAGAAGACTCGGGTTCCCTAAGCTCACATTTCTCCTGAAATGCTACCCACTATGTGTGCAACCATTCATCTGGGCCCATCTGTGTCACTCCCATAGGTCTTAGGTTCAAGGGGAATTGACACAAACATGCACATTTTCATGATGTTTGCTGTGCTGTGAATAACAAAGTTCTTTGTCTCTGACCCAAGAGTCACATATCTTCTGCCGGGATCCATTAAATTATGACAGGGTTACTTGTTAGTCTGCAAGATGGGTAAAATCTAAGATCCTTCACAGTTCATGACAGTTTTGGGGGATGGGATTGGGATGCTGACAGAGACATAGCTTGGAAAAGGACCTCACAGTCTGAATAACAAGATTTGAGGGAAGTGGAGATCAGTTGTAAATATGTTATTAAATTAATTACACAAGGAGGCCATTAGACTGAGGTGACTCTAATGCTTTGGTGGCCTATGCAGGTAAACCCAAATCTAAGCCTATACATGCCTCAAGGTTACAAAATCAAGACACTAAGGACAACCAACCACAGACAACTAGGCTTTAAGCTATAGCCAATCAAATAACTTTCTGTCTTTGCTTTTGCACTTTCTCTATGTAAATCTTTCCCCTGGGTCCTGTTGACAGAGCGTTCCTAACCACTTCCGGTTTGACCCTGCCACATTTGAATACACTTTTGCTCAAATAAACTCTTAAAATCTTAATATGCCTCAGTTTATCTTTTAATAAAGTTGACCAAATTATCTGGTTAAATAAGCAACAAATAATCTACTACTTTATTGCCTGTAAACAAAAAAGAATTGGGAGGTAGTTTCAGGCCTAGCGTGGTGGAGTAAATTCAAAGACAGCTGCTAAAAAGGGTGCACCAAACTATTGATTTATGCTACATACCCTGACTCACTGCAAGTGGATGGGGAATTATTATTCACCTGGATTACTGGAGAGAGAAGAGAGCAACATAGACTAGAAGTATCCACCATAACGAAACATTCATTCCAAAAATACTCTTTCAAAATATAGCACTACATTATTTATTGCAAGTGGTCACTTTTTGATGTCATATTTTAAATATGACAGATACTAGCTAGTTATTTGTCAGACCATTTTCCCTTTCCTCGTGAGCATCTAACTCAACCATGTCTCTTAGCTTCCTTTTTGGTTAGATGTGGGCAAGTGACTGAGTTCTGCCCAATGCAATGTTGGTGAAAAGAATAGATACAATCTGCAGGCCCCTGGAAATTTCTGGTGAATCTCCCAGGCATTTTCTCTCTGCTCATGTCAGTTGGTCTGATGCAAATACTCCATTTGAGAACTCCAACGCACTAGGGAAGGGATCAGCACATTTTTTTACGAAAAGAGCCAGAGAGTAAATATTATAGGCTTGGTAGGACATATAAGGCCTCTAACATGTATTATTCTTTATTTATTACAACCCTTTAAAAAAGTGAAAAACAATCTTAGTTTTGGGGCCATACAGAAAAATAAGGCGTGGACTGGATTTGACCCAAGGTGGGGACGGTCGAAGCACCAGAGGGAAGGAATCTGTGTCACTGCAGGGAGCAGAGACCTTTAGCACTAGCATATGATGTGAGCATATGATGTGATTCCTTGAGATTTTCAAGTTATGGGTTTTTTTTTTCTTATAATAGTTAGTCTACCTAATACTATTATGATAATATTTCTGACAAGTTAAATCTGATGACAAATTTCCTCAGATCATGAATAATTTGTTCAACTGAAGGAGAACATAAAATTACACTAATTCTGACCTTTCAAAAACATAGCAAAACCAGATAAAGAACAGGTAACGATCCTTAAGGAGACGGAATCACTTAAGAGATTCACAACACAACCAAGAGAAATCGATTTCTTTGCCTTTATTTTACTGACAGGTCCCAAATGGCAGATTTGTCCTCAAGTATTCTTATTAAGGTGTTTCCACATGCTCATTGCTAACGTGTTGTAATATATGTGGCAGGATATATTAATTCTGATAGTTGTTTCTTTAGTAATTAGAACATGAGTAGCGCATTTTTAGAACTACAAAAGAAAAATCCCATTTTATTTGAAATGTTGACATCTTTTCTATCCATCAGCTAAAAGTAAGAACAATTTTCAATGAATGACTGGTTGTCTGGCTCTCTTAACCATTAAACCAATGTCCTTCCAAAAATGGGAAGCTATATAATATTTTAAAATCATTCTATACTTTGTGACCTAGGATGTGATTTCTCCAAAAGTTAAATGCTTATAAAATGTCAAGATACTCCATTAGCTTTAAATCACATGTACTGGAAAGCTGTATAAATTCATTCAGGGCTTCAATACTTTAGACTTCACATTACATAGATTTTTATACTCATATTATTCTGGTTAGAAATTAATCAGAGTGATAGGCTGACATCCTGGATCAGCTAAAATATTATACCCAAGACAAACAAGCTTTCTTGAACATGGTCAAATAGGTGAAATGTTTGGGTATTGTTCTATCCCACAGGTTACGGTAACTTGGAAGATAAATGAAATTATCTTGACTGAAGGCTGAGGGAGAGCAAAAGGACAGCTTGCCAGCATGAATCTTCTCATTAGAATGATATGCAAGCTTTGAACTCATCTTTGTATTTTTCCTTGCGTCCGTGCCCTAACTGGTAAAACTGACAGTGTTATTGTGCAATCTAGCTTTTGACTATACAATTGCATTTCCTTATACAACTTTAGTTTTCTTATTTATTTATTTATTTTTTTTTGCAATTGGTTGACTTTTGTTAGAATTTGCATCTAGTAGTTTATACAATAGAGTTTGAAGAGGAACTTTGGTGGCATTAAATAGCCAATGATTATAATAAAGATGAACAATATTTCTAGGTCAAGCTTTGACAAATTTCTCCTAGGTCATACGTAGTAGCAAAGATATTTACTGAAGAATTACCCATACATATACTAATACATGCATAACATACACAAACATTACAACCTTTGAATTTCCTATGAATTAACAACCTTGGAGATATGAGCATATAAGATTATTGTGACTGTTAACAAATATGTACACGTAAAAAGGAGATGATATGGGTCCAAATCAAACCCATGCTAAAAGTGGCACTGCAGATAGCATGTCTTCTATACTGTTAGAGTTTAGGAGTGGTCTGGAATTTCAGATAAAATAACAGACGGCAATTTGCTAAGGAGAATAACCATGATGAGTAAACTTTACAGGCATACCGTAAGGATGAAGAAATTAACACACAGAGGTTAGGTGTCTTGTCCAAGTTCAGAGTTCTTCAAAGTGAAGGATGAACTCCCAGCTCAATCAGTCTATTGTCTGACAATATAATCTCCCATGTCCAGAACAAGTGACATATCTGGGGTTAGAATATGGCTTCAAATGTATCTTATTGCTAACGTTTCTCTAGAGCATATGTCTTAAAATCTAAATGTATTTTGTGAGTAAAGTGGAAACCTTTTGCGAACATTTGAAATATATCATTTAAATCTAACTTATTACCTAAGTAGCTACGTTGCAAAAGTATTTACATGTTACTTTTATTAACAAATGTGCTATTTTGGAAATATAGCATTCACGTCATAAAAAATCCTAGAAAGGTCTAAAAAGGCCAATTAAAATATAATATTTAAATGAGGTAAAGGAAATTTAAAATGCCATAAATAAAGAGTTTGAAATTTAAGAAATATTATTGAAGAAATATTCAGTAATAATATTTAGTAAGAAACATTTAGTAATAATAATGGATTAAAATGCAATATTAAGTTTTTAAATACTCATTTGCACAATTAAATTTTACAAAACTGCAATAGATTTCCAGATTTAAGTCACATAGGCATCCTTGTTTAAGAAATTCAATTAAAAAATATCAAGAGCTCCATTATAATCAGCTTCTAGGAATTTTTCTAAGTGAAATTCTTAATTTTCTCTTCATCCTTCTAGATTTTAGCAAGGCACAGTGGTTCTACTTTGGTGAAGTAAACTTTGTTACATGTATAAATCAAAATAAAAATCAATTTTTAGTTGTCAAATTGCTTGAGGACTAACCAAAATAAATGTGAGAATTTAAATGAGCAAGAAATTAAAGGGAGGAACTTGAAGAAAAAAATTAAAACTCCAAACTATCTTATTGCAGAGGTATGGGAAGGAATGCAGGAGATGATATTTGCTAGGTTGGTAGTCGTGTGAGAAAAAGAGATGTGAACTCACACTCCATTCCATCGAGTGGGTGTGTTGAAGTTCAGTAAAGGGCCGAGGAGGGACCTCCATTCACTATAGCTACGTGATTAAGGTCTCAAAAACATCTACAAAAAGCTGTTAGGTTTCTTTCTTCCCTTGTCATATCTTCCTCTTGAGGTACTATGGAATGAACTGTAACCATCATCACAGTGTGGGGAGGAAAATATAGAGAATATATAATCACAGAACAGCATGCTCATCTTTTACTGATATTATTCTTCTGCGTTTTACTGAGGCTTTAATAATAAATAAAAAATAAATCTCCTATGATTAAGTGTCCCTTCAAACCTTATTATTTTATTAAATTTGAGCTTTGTGTGTTTAACAATATTTTTGTACATAATGACAGACAAATATTGAGGTGAAGATAGCAAATTAGACCCCAGATTATTTCTCTCCATACATATAATCAAACAAATCAGATTGAAACTATCCAAAATAGCATTGCTTTTAAAGAAATGAGGAATGGATTTTGTTCCTCACCTACACCTTTCACATCCTTTATTGCTAGTTCTCTTTCTTATTTTTTCTCTTTTTTTCTGATTCCACTCTCCTCTTCCACATCTTAATTATTATGGCCATGATTTCTATGTATGCACATACCCTGAGGCTTTGCCTATTGCAGGGGTATTTTCACAAAACAGATGCAATCAGTGTGATGCTCAAATATGCCACAACCAAATAAGAGAAAAGAAAATGTTTTTGTTTTCAAAGGTAGATTTTCTCTAAGTGCTTGAACAAAAGAAAGATTATTTCTTCTTCTCTACTAACTTTCCTCATCTTTATCTGCAGCCCATCTATTTCACTTCTTCTATGGACCTAGCAAATGATTCCAACAGTCTCTATATATTGCCACAGCAGGGAAGAGTTCTTAAATGTTTTCTGATATACACAGAGGTGTTTTCTCTATGTCATTCAAGATTCTGCCACCTATCTTACTGAGAATCTGTGATGGGTTAAGGGAGCTTTGATTAGGGAAGATGACTGGTACTGACCATGTTTACAGACATCCTGACAAAGGCAAATATTTAAAGATGAAAGATCCAAGAAGACACAGAGGAACCTCCAATGCAGCACTCTGTTTTAACAAGCTCCCCAAGTGATGTGAATGCATGCTGGAATTGGAAAACCATTTCACTCTACACCAAAAAGACAAACACAGAATTCTCTACTCTGCTCAGAACTTTCTTCTGCTGCATATTTTAATCTCCAGTGTAAAGTTTTACTATGTTCATTATGGAAAAATCATCTGCAATGCACTAAATATATTTTCAAGGAAAAAAATCTATTTTTATGTGATCATAAAGAGATGAAAAGTATTAAATTATGCTCTTTGGCTACAAGGCAGATTTTTCCCCCAATTTCCATTCAAAGATCAAATTAGTGTAAAAGAGTTTCAGAAACTTGTAAACAGCTTTTATCCATCAAGATTATACCATCTATGCAAAAAAAAAGTAATCAGAAATTTATTTCTTAAGCTCTGTGCCAAAGATAAATCCCGGGAGACTAAATGGAAATGTGATTAAATGGAATTTAACAATTTGGAAATATCAGAGGGCAAATATATTTAAAACTTTTGATAATGCTCCCTCAAAATTTTGTATTAGTAATCAAATAAAAATTTTAGAGAACACTGATTTTTTTCTTAAGAATGCTGTTTTGCTCAAAATAAATGAACAGATGTGGGATGGTCTTAAACTTAGGATCACAAACACCTTGCTTTACATACACAATTTGTAGAAAATATGAAGCAAATCAGTATTTGGGGTATTATCAAGGGCTCTTTTTCTAACTGAAATCATGCATCTCTCTTCGCATGACCTTAGACAAAGAACAAAGGAGTTATTTGTTTCAAAGTTTCTTCATGCATGAAACACAAAGATGACTTCTAGTTCTGCCATTCACATTAGAAGTTAATGAATCAAAATATAAAATCTATGCTTCCTATCTTTATTTTTGTAGTTAAGATAATCTCAAAAATCTCCTTGGTCCAGGTGATGTATAAATGATAATAAATATTCTATTCACTTAAACAATCCAGATATTATTTAAATAGAACAAAAATATTGGACATTCGTGTTTCCCTAGATGTAGGATTACAAAAGGGACTTGAATGTAGGGTAGTTGATGCAGAGATGTCTGAATTTCAATAAACATCGATCGTGGGCTGAGAATGTTAAATCATGGTGTTAAAACCTAGCTGCAAGGAATCTCGAGCTGTAAAGGAAATAAGAGCCAGGTGGAGTGAAAGACCTCAAGAAAGAGAACAAAATAGGATCAAGATTAGACTTAGTAGGAATGATGGGAAACTAGATATAAAAAAGAGAAGCTTGTGGTTGCAAGACAGTTTCAGAGTCGAAGCTGCTAGAGTGGCTATATAAAAAAAAATTACTCCTAAAAGCTGGAAACAAGGTTCCTCATGTGATTTTTCACAAATGCTAAATATTTTAAATTGCCTTTTATTTTAATTATTTTTCCTAGGAACCGATACTATAAAAATATAGAACTTCTACATTTAGAAACAGAGAAATGTTACAAAACCACATTTTATCTTTCTTCTTCAAGATAAAACTTGGTTAATATTTACCTTTTACTGAATTCTTGGTACATTACCACCCTGTGCTCAAAACACTTGCTCAAAAATCTCTATCTTAGTTATTCCATTTGCGGTGGTTAGGAAGGCTTCAAAATGATAAATCCTATTGAAGGCAACTATCAACAACATTTGATTCATATATACTGAAACTTGTTATAAGTAACGAATGATTTAGATAGAGCACATTTAGCACTGTCGAGCGATGAACATTTATTATGGGAATATCACAGCAGATGAGGCCGTGGTAGATAGTAAACCATCAATCAGATGCGACCCCACAACAAATTGTACCTCATCAACTGCTTTAATATGTCATGAAGCTTCCAAATAGACATCACTGGACCATTTGTTAAGCCCAAACTACTTTTTCACTGACAAAGCGAAAGACATTTGGTATTTTCATTTATATGTAATATCAAAATGAATTGATGGGATCTAGTCATCCAAAATAGAATTTCTATGAGGATGGGCCATTGAAATTCATACCTTAGTTTCTTTATACAAATTACTCTTAATGATGGTCTTCCATTTTTTACAAATGTTATAAGAATGAGGATTATTTAGGTTCTGAGACTTTAAAAAAGTCAACATTCTTATATTATATTTTAAAGTATGTTTTTATTTAAGCAGAGTGGAACGAAAATGTCCTCTCCACTTACCTTTCAGTTATAAAATTAAGTATTAAGACACTTGCAAATGACACAGCAAGAAAAGCAAAAATAAAAATAGCAGAGTTGAATGCTCATATACTCATACAAGCATGGTAATTATACCAGCAAAAATGCTACTTTGTGCTACAAAAAGTACTTATTTCAAAGAAATCATAATTAATATTTAGCCTTGTGAGATTAAAGAATCCCCTTTTTTTCTCAGTTTGATTAGTTATGACCTTTGTTTATCTCTGCAATTAATTGGGCTTATTTCTCTCTCTCCTTGGAATATACATAATTCGTTTTACTTTGTGTTCTTTTTCAGACTGTTAGATGTCTGAAGTATAGCTAACCTACCTCATCTGATTTCCACTCCTTAGTGCCTCTCTCAGTAAAACAGACAATTCTTCTATGTGTTATATTGCTTTATAATCATCTTTCAAACATGGCCTTTAAAAAACCTACATAGATATAAGAAAATGTTGATAATAATATTGATTTGGAGGTACTGCATTTTACATTCTAGTATTCACATAAATGTTTTGGAGGTATCATATATTTGCATGATGAGTTGGATTCCTGAAAGCCAGATTCTCTAGCAAGTTAGGCCTTTGAAAATTCTCCTGTGTGGTCCCAGGGAAGACTAAGTTACAAGATGTCTTAAAGAAATGCATCATTGCTCCTGCAAAAGCAAATCAAAGGGACTTCAAAGAGGATTTGGAAAGAAGGGCTCCAGAGTGGATTTTTTTTCTCCCCCGTTAAGTGTTTAATCCGAGAAAACTACTTTTAAAATCGGATTTAAAGTTTCTATTAATATTTAGACAACAGTCTACCGTGAACCCCATTTCTTGCAAGTCCTTGCTGAGTGTGTCCAACCACAAAGCCTAATATCCTCTGACTTGGAGCTGTTCACATAGGCAATTTGGTAGGTGAAGACAACTACTTACTCCGAAGTGGAAGGAGAACAGGGTGTTTGCTGTTTACTATAAAAGATATTAAGTCCCTGGCCCTGGGTTTCTTTGCTAGAGAATGTGTAGCACCATCTGGCCCTATTGCATCACCCTAGGGCTTAGGGGCAGGGAGAACAGAGCTATCACACACATGCTCCTGCTGTTTGCTGTGCTGTTGAGTGGGCAGTTTGTTAACTGGCTTGCTCTCATCCAATGAGTCTTGTCTGCTCTTGGGGACTGTGGAATTCTGGCAAGCAATTTGTTTGTTTAGTCATTTCTTTTAGAGTCTTGTTACTTCTCCCTACCCTTTATGAGGTTGGAGATCTATGACAATTAAGGACATATTTAAAAAAATAAAACGATAGGCTTTGTATTAGGAAATTAACATACTAATTTAGAAAAAAATTCTCCAAAGAACAGTTTGAAAAACATATAATACTTAGTTGTTATCAAATTTTCCAATTACTACAATTAATACATCTGGGAATATCCTCAGATGATTTAACAGCATATTTAGCAAGATTCTGCTTTATTTTCATTTTATATCCATACAATCTGAGAGTTGGATGGGAAAAGAGAGAATCTCTCTTAGCAGGTGGCCCTGCACACTCCCCTCAAACTTCTACTCAATATATATCAATGTCCACAGGACAGACATATCATTTTCAGATGATTCTAGTCATTAGGCCATTATTTTTTACATTGATCTGAAATATGGGGTTTCTTAAAGCATCAATTAATTTACTTAAAGTTTATTTTTCTTTCTTTATTCTTCCTTTTGTTTTCTTTTGGGACACACATTTAAGCATCAAGGGCAACTCTTGCCTTTCTCTTTTTCCATTTTCCCACATGACTCTAAAAAAAGTTTTGTTATTCCCCATTTTCCAGGCTAATCAGCCTCTATTTTCTTTAACAGTCTTCATAAGAAAAGTGTTCCAAACTTCTCAACACCCTATCCACCATTGTTTATATGTTCTTTATTCCAAAAGTATGACATCCAGACTATTTCCTTCCTAAATGTGGATATTATATGAATGTAGCCAAAATGTGGGTTTGCCTACTTTTTCTTAATATTTACATCACATTGCCTGCTTAAATTAAGATATTTCTCACATGAAATTATGCTAATGATGTTTAAGCCAGTCAGAATAGTCTAACGTTTATATTTATGCAGGCTAGATTTTATTACGTAGGGTTCTGACTGTCATTTACTTCAAATATATGAAAGATTCCTATTAAATATTGGTTAGTAGAATCAAGGAATGACTTTTAATGAATTTCTGCTTTTTATGATATTGAACTATGACACTGCTGACCATCTTTCTTAGATTTGAAAGCAAGTTTTTTCACATAGTTAAGTTGAAGAGCAAATTGAAAAAATGTGCTTCAAATATTAAATTGGAAGGAAATTCATAAAATATAAGCTATGAATAGCTAATGAACAAATATATTTGTAAATAAAGTTCAAGTACTCTATAATATAATAAATTTAAATTAAACTAAGGGAATACTATATTTGTATGTCAAATTGAATAAAACAATTTTCTATACTATTAAAAGTGCATTCCATTAGGCATTCAAATGCAGTTTGGGTCAGCATGTAATTTGATACTCTTATGCAATGCTCTTTGGCATTAGGAATAAAGAGCCTTAAAATGATCATACCTTTTTAGAAAATAATTCTAATTCTAGAATTTCTGCCAAGAAAATGATCAGATTTATGCTCAAAGGTATTTATAGCAACATAATAGAGTAAAATTGGACACAATCTAAAGTTAAGTAAAAGAAAATAAGATACAAAATGACATGTAAGATATACCAATAAGATATAAGATAATGATTATATATATTTTCTGTGTTAAACATATATATATGTGTGGGCATTACATACTTTAATATACATGTTTACTGGTATGTTTATGTATGTGTGTATTCATATGTGTACAAACACCAAGAAAAATACTAAGCAGGATTAAAGTGACTATTCTTATGGGGAGGGGGTTACAGTAATTTGAGGTTCTCTTTAAAGCTTTTTCCCCTATTTTCAGCATTTCTACATTGACCATGTTCTATTGTTTAAATGAAAAATAAATTGATCTGAGCCTTGAAGCTTACCTAGGATCTAATCTCTGAAACATGCTATGATAGTTACTAAAACTCGTGAACAACTCCTAGTTGCAAAGACCAGAAATTTCCAGAAAATGCGGAATAAAATATTCGGTGTCAACAAAAACTTAGCTCCAAAATATTTTTTCATGTTTTCCAACATACTTTGTTCTTAGTTACCTAATGTTCCTGAAATTATCTTTAAAGACACAGGGTTCATTTCTTAACTAGTTAGAAATATATTTTCTACATTACTCTGACGCTCAGAATAATTGAATCTTGAATAATATTCGATCAATCATAATTTAAATCCACACAGCTTTTGTTATTATAGTTATTCAAACTAATGCCATTCCTTGTTGATCAAGGAACAATTATGCTTCCTTCCTAATGCCTTTCCAAATGTAATATTAACTCACAGGAAACCTTGATTATTAATAATATCCAAACAAAGAATTTTTCTAATTTTAGTTTTTATTTTTTATAATGATGTCTTTATACCTCAAGGAGCATTCATGGAAAAGCAGGCATGGAACTGATTTGACATTAACTGCTTTGGCCTATAGACTGACTAACACGCAGACCGAGGTATATAAAAGCCAGCGTATAACCAACCTCCATTTACAGCTACAGTCTGACACCTGACACTCCCACACATTTGGAAGGTCATATTTAAGTTACTTTTTAATTCACACTAAGGGACGTATTAGGGAAGAATGGTATGATCACAGTTCCTTCTCAACATCGTCACGATTTTACTCACTTAACTATTTCCATTTCTGGAAATGCACATGTACAAACAGGAAATGCAGTTTCGTCTACAATATAATGACTGGAAACTTCCGCTAACTGGCTCTTTTTTTGCTTTAATACTATGATAGTGGACATTCACGATAAAGACCCTGAGCCGCGGTGATATCCTAAAATATGAAAATATTCAAGAATTTGCAGTGTCGTATTAAATAAAATGTTGCATTGAAGAGTATTTGAAGTTATTTCATAGTCTTTCATATTGAGAGTGATTGATCTGTTTGTAATGCTGCTATTAACACTAAAACTTCATTTATCAGAAAACCACATTGTCAGATCACAGCAGATAACAGGAAAATTACATTTGCGAGTGGTCTTTTTTTTTTAATCTTCAAACAGATGCGGAAAAAAGCATTTTTGGGAAAAAAGGTCTCACTTGAAATCAATCAAATTTTATTATATCCATCAATCAAAGACTCTTGCTTTCCTGTACATCCAGATTCACTTGGACATTTAGGCATGATTTTAAATCTACAAGCTCTATGTAAATTACTTAAAGCTCTCTGCCTCAAATAATCAACCCACGGCAAACATGCTATTAGGCAATTTAAAAGATTAAAGCAATTGTCAATTGGTTAAATGAGAGAGAAAATCCTGTCCATTTTTCTGCCCTATCAACTTTGCAAACATATCCATTTATAATAACATTTAGAAAGCATCCTAACTTAGTAGTTGTACAATTTTTAAAAATAAATTTTATTGCCTATTTAAGAGATACATATGCAACCTCATTAACTGAGTCCTGACTGGGAAACAGCACATCGCTTCAGTTCAAGAAGAGCGTCGTGAATCATGTCTCAAGAGCATTTTATTCATTTCTTATGGTTTTGAGGCTAGAGAAGTAAACTTTTTTCTTTCTTAGTGTTTAGCTCTTAACACCTCAGGGTACTTCTGTGAGGACCCATGTTTTCTCCTTCAATTTCTTCCTTTAAATTGGATTCGGATGGGAGGGAAAATCATAAAACATTGACATTGAATATTCAGTATGCTATGAGGATCAATGGTATACCAAGCTTATCAATTGTGATAATGACAGATAATTGTATTGAAGCTATGCTGCAATTCTCAGTAGAACTTCAACTGTTTCTCCATGTCTATGTATTATTCAGACTAATAGTGACCCTGAAGTCAAAAAAGCTTCTTGTCTCTTAAAACTTTTATTGAGAGGAGTTCAAAATGCGCACAGTTAAGTGCTATTCTGTGTGCATTTAATGTAGAGTGAAAAGCTGTTTGGTGCCCATTTTAGATTCACTGGCAACAAGACAGACAAGAAAGCATGTGCTAGGAGTCATGAAGAGATACATATGAAAAATTAAAAGTTTAAAATTAATTTGAACTTATAATGTAATGCACCACGTGGAAATCTAAAAATCAATTTCCAAATGGAACAGCTTGAAACTTTTTCTTGCCATCTGGTTTTGGACCTGGCTCATTCAATTCCAATTTTGCCCTTGTGAATACTCTAATTTTATATATACTATATGGGAACGATAATCTCCATGCCACCTAAGCATATCTTGTTGGATTTCCTAAAACTACAGTAGCTTTCTTTTTTTCTACACTACCAATATTCCCCAAATGCCCTTTGAATCATGGACACATGTCTTTATTTTAAACCAGATGTGACATTAGTATTTGATTTATTGACATATTGAATAGTGCGATTGCATTTTATTCAGCTGAAAATTTTTTTAAAATACGCATCTAACATTTTTACATCTTTAATGAGCCTAAAATACAGATTGATGAATTCAAATGAGGAGGGAAAAAACAGATTTGGCTATTTGAGTTGTAAAGTAAGAAAAAAAAGTAGGTCCTAATATATAGATGGAGGATTAAAGAACATTATGCATGGAAAGCATTTACACAATGCCGGCATACAAGAAATGTTCAGTAAACGTTAGCAATTAACCTTTAGTCTTTGTGTGTGTGTGCTGATAAATATACTTCAATCTTATATTTATTATCAATTTTTTTCTGAAGAAAATATTTATTGAAAAACCAGTGTTACTTTATATGCATTATATCTTATTTGTTCTACAGAAAATAACACTGTGAGACTTGCAGAGGTCAAATAACTCCCCTTAGAGCATATAGCTAATAAATGCCAGAAATGTGAGCAGAAATTTGATGTCTCTCTTATTCCTTGACGACATTCTCAAATAAATTTAGCAAATGTGAGCTAACACACCATAAAGTTGTTTTAATTGCCTTTAAATGTATCTGCAAGATATTGAAGCCAAGATTTTTGTCATCAAAATCACAAGAATTGAAGCTATAATAGGATACATCAGAAAGCATCTTCTCAGTGCATCTATTGATCATTTAGTTCTTAATAATCTAGTCCGATCTAATTGAAAGATGACAGTTACAAGTAAAACTGATTTCCAGTAGCTTCATCTCATGCTTTTAAAATTAATTATTAGAGGGGCCGCCCGGTGGCACAGCGGTTTAGTTCGCAGGTTAGGATCCCGGGCGCCTGCCAACGCACTGCCTGTCAGCCATGCCGTGGCGGCGTCCCATATAAAAGTGGAGGAAGATGGGCACGGATGTTAGCCCAGGGCCAGTCTTCCTCAGCAAAAAGAGGAAGACTAGCAACAGATGTTAGCTCAGGGCTGGTCTTCCTCACAAAAAAAAAAAAAGAAAAGGAGAAATAAAATTAATTATTAGAAGTTAAAATTTTTGCTTTGGAAAAATATACTACCACATCTAAATTACTTAACTGGTATATCCATCCACTCATCTAGATTGTTCAAACAGATGAAAAATACCATGCTTTTATGTATACATTAGGGATTTAAAAATTTAAAGTAAATCTTAAAGCTTATTCAATAATTTAATTATGATATGAAGAACTCTTTTTAGAACACGTATATTGAGGCTTCAAGCTACATGTTTATATCTTTATGAAATTTCTGTACAAATGTATTGTATAACATAACTGATAAATGACATTATGTAATTTACACTCACATTATTAAATGTAGCAATTATAAAATACAGACTATATATAGGATATATTCATATATATACTTATATACTAATTAATATATATTTATACACAGAGACTAATTTATTACATTAGTAGTACAAAATAACTTAACAATTTTGAACTGTCAAATAAACCACTTAAGATGTTTTGCACAATACTCAGTCTATAAGGCAAATAGTTTTCACTGAAAAGTTTTTAGTAATGGTGACATTACACATTAAACTCTTCACAGAGAGAGAAGACCAATATCACAACTTGAACTTCTATTCTAGTGCATGATTGTATGTCACTGCTTTTGTTTTTAGGGTATCAAAATGTAAATCTTGGAAATGTAATGAGGCAGGAGTTCTCCACTGTGAGGGGTGTCTGCAAAATTTCCCAGGAAATGGGCACCATGTATTATTCTCTGAATGTTGTGGTCATCCCATGACCTGTCTTATCAAGTCCTACAGCAGCCCCTTGTTTCCAATTCTAAAAATTCTAGTTCACTCTGCCTGACTCTCAAAGCTATACTTAACTGTTTCTTATGATATTTCTCACTGATTATGAACATGCTGCCCATCAGAATCAGGTTGCTTACTTGGCTGTCCCCCAAATATATCACACTGTTTGCCTGGGTTAGGTGCCTGGCTCAAAAGTATACTACTTGATAACCTTACTCAACTTGGTATTCTCATATGACAAATTGGGATGCTAAGACAAACAGGATCTTTTGGATAGGGTTGATGCAAGCATTAAGTTACAGAGTTCAAAGAAATTACATAACACAGATCCTTGCATAGAGTATAGGCTAAAGAAAAAAGAAAAGAAAGAAAAAGAAAAACCCACTCAGCTATATGTAGCATATAGCTCTGTCTTTGTTATTGTAGTTATTACTGTTTGAAATATCTTTCCTTTCTATATCGACCTATTCTAAGCCTTAAAAAACTAGAGACACATAGTTTACAGCAGCTATATTGTACTAGTTACTTTTCCAAATATATCTTCATACTTATCTTCTCTGATCATTTAAATTATGTTTTTCTTGGGAGCATTCAATAAACATTTGTTTGAATGAATTAACGTATACATTTTAGGTTTCCTACTGTACTATATAAGCAAAGTATGGGGATACAGAAGATTGACATAAAAATATTTTGCTAATAGTACAGTACGTGTTCCACTTTGAATGTACAATTTACGGTTATAACATCTTTGGGGGCTTTGAGTGGAAATGCATGATCAGCAAAATTCTCTATCTATCTAACAGTGCTCAAGTTTAACTCATTACACTTGGCAATCAACAACCTCAGCCCCAAATCCCTACATGTGTTTCTGCACTGGTCCACGCAGTCCCTAAACAGGAGGGGAACATTCTGTTAGATAAATGAAAATGTGTACCCATTAGCCAGAAGCAATTGTCATGCCCTATGGATTCTGGAAGGCACTTCAGTTACATTTCGGATTGCCCTAAAATAAATTCTTTGTTAGCTGCCAAACATTACATTAGATATTTCATGTTGTGCCCCTGTCTCCAGAACATCATCTTGGACTTTGCCCAGCTTGATAACTACTCCTTTGATGACAGAGCTTTTAGACCTTGATATGTAAGGGATTCTACCAAGCATATATATAGTCTCTCCTAAGAGTCTATGTGGTGAACTCGTCATAAATTGACAGAAAGAATGAATTTCTATACTTGCCCTGGCAACATACCAAGAGCTATAAATTGGCAGTACTGAATTAACTCATTAAACCTTTATATTTTTCTGAATCATAATACCAGGCAAATATTTTCTCTATGTGAGAATATAGACTTTTTAATTTGGCATTTTGTACAGAGATGGAACAAAATGTAGCCATTTTGTAGCCATCAAGTAAATATTATTGATAAATGTATATGAAGTTTTTATTGTTGTGTCTGCATACCATTAATTGGATAACACCCACTTATTTCTACAAAAGAACTCCATTACAAAATGGAATCTGAAGCATACATGGTGGGCTTAATTTGATAGATAGTAGATTTTTTTAGCAGCAAATTAGACTAGATTTCAAACTGAATCTAAGTATAAATCACATCCTGCCTAGGAAGTAATGGGTTCACAAGTAATTTCTCCCATTTTCAAGTACAGCCCCTTTTCCCTTCTAATCCTGGGATATAGACTGTTTCCAGACCATATCACCATGCCTTCTCAAAAAAAGTTCCCAAATAGATTATTTCAAATTTATACTTTAAGGTGAATTGTCACAGCTACTTAATAGCTAAAGATACTTTGAGATATCACAAAAACAGGAATAGGATTTATTTTTGTACTTTGAAAGCCAGTTGTTTTCTCACTTAAAAAAAAGGCACAAATGGAAAAGACAAAACAAAGAAACATGAAAATTGGTATGAATCATCCAGAAGTTAATATGTGATTTGTAGGACAGATTGAATGCTGGAGCTAAGTTTACTTGGTTTTACCCTAAATTGAGGTTTTGGTATGGTATCAAGAAGAGGGTAACTTCAGAATATGACTGGATATTTGTGCTCCCTCCCCCACCCCTTAAATAGCACCAAATCCAATTTTAGTGTAGTTTTGTTTTTCTAACTTCGCAATCATTTACCTTAGTTGGAGACACCAGTTACAGGGAAAGAAAATCCCTTTCCCTCTCCTGTTAAAAAGAAAAAGTCCTAAGAAGCATAATTACAAGTTCCTAGAGGGTGGAAATCTGTATACATAAGAGTTTTTTAGTGTCTTTGATAGACCAAGCTTTGAATACCTACTTAGTCAACGGCTTTCAAAACCCCAATGTGGAATCGGTAAAGAAATCCCTTTCTTTTGTCAAGTTGTATGTTGTTTTCAAGGTAGCAGTTAAGGACTTTGGGTCTTTGATTTGATTTTTGCATTATAACTCTAGAACTGTGATCCTTGAGTTACTTTTCTGAAATTCTACTCCTGGGAAAAGGTAATCCCAAGGACTGGTGTGGCTAAATGGCTGAAAGACTCTTTAGATGAGGCCATAGGCCTGATGAATGCTCTGGTCTCTGAAAATGTAATGACATTTAGATCTAATGTGCTTAATTTCTTTCCTTTTCAGAAATATTATCTCTTGTTTGGATGACAGTTTCTTAATCAAAACTCTTTAACATATAAAAGACCCCCAGTCTTGACTGATCAAAGTCACTAGTTGATTCACATAATCTTTAGTTGCTTTAAGCACACAGACCTTATTATCAACTCTTATCACTTTTTGAATTTCTATTTGGAAGTTTTAATTCTTTTTCAAGTAACAAAGCGTGTGAAATAACTATATTTTACTTTCATTTTCCCGTTTTTTTCACTCAAGTAAGTTTGAAGGTTGAAGGTTTGAATTTGAAAACTAAGAGAATGGAATTGCTCTCAGGCTGAGGCCCAATGTTACCCACGATCCACCCTGCAGCAAAAATTTTCTGGCTCAGTCGTAAACCCTTTGAACACGTAGCTTATCATGGAAGTGCTGACACAATCTTAACTATGGATTCATGAACCCCAACACTAATATACCTAAGGCATTTCATTACTGTCGATTTATCTCACTTTTTCAAATTAAATAACCTCTTCAAAAATTCTTATTTCCCTTTTGAGTTCCTGAGCAAAGTTTTCTTTGTGGAATTTGGTTAATGAATCCTCTCCCTGGAGAGGAGAGGGATGGGGACTGACAGAGACACACAAATAGGAACTTGCACACATACCTGATAAGGGTGGCGTGCATTCCTCTATTTTCAGATCACACTTTTCACAGATACAATGTCACTTTATAAAGGATATTCATATCCCGAAACCATATTCCTCAAAATAGACCAGCACTTGGCTTCCTAGGCAATAATTTTCCCCATTTTTGATATTTGTAGGTTAAATTCAGAGAACTTTTCACCTATTTTCTAATATAAAGAACATTTCAAAACTCCAATTTTCCTCCATTTGTCGTCCAATAAAAAATGCATTTTAGGTAAATATTACATGACCTCTCCGAGTGTTCTAATCACATGACAACAATCACACTACCTTAATAATAAATAGATAATTAAAATGAAATTTTGAGGTTAAAAGTGAAACAGTAAATTTGAATAAAAGACAATAAGATATACTCATCGTTATTTCTAAGACTAAAGAAAGTCTATTATTCTCAAGAACCGATTTCTCCTTATCAAAATCTCACATGCATTTTGCTGAATTTATCAAATGTTATTTTGCAAATAACACTAGAGAACAAGAGCAATTTTTAACAGATCTTAGTATAGTTGTTAAGCATACTCCTCGATTTCTGTATCTAAAAAATACTCATAATCTTTTGAACATATAGAAGAGACATATTCATTTCGAGCTTCGCTTTGGCATTGACTCTTCAGTTGTAGGAAAGATAAGGTATTAAATCTATTTATTGCATACAGATGGAGATTAAATAATTTAAACAAATGAAAAACAGAAGTGGTGATTATACACAGTACAAAGAACACTCTACATTTTGCATGAATATTCATACAGTTTGGTTTCCAGATTCCCAATCTCACATTATAAATTACTTTGGAACAACAATGTTGCTTTCTTTTTCCTTTGCTGCACTACTTCCTACATGAGTCTGCCAGAATTTTCCAAGTTTTATAATACTATAAATACATTCATATTTTTCTACTAAAACTGAAATTTAAGTGATACAGTAAAAGTGTAGTGCCAAAAATGATCTCCCAACATTAGAAAGATAAGATATATCACATGGTTAAAAGAAACATGTAATTGACACCTAAAGTCATAGAATATTTTATTCCCAGTCTAATTTTACATATACTTTGCTCTTTCAGCAAATAATATCTATTGAGCACCTATTAGGTGCAAGACTGCATATTAAACAATATGAATCAAAGACAAATTTCTCTTCCAGTAACTTACAAAGTGGTAAGTAAATAAGACATAGATACACACAATAAAGCACTGTAAAAACAGACAAATGCCGTCTGATGAAAACAAAATATCCTAGTCGTTTAAAAGATGGAATATTACTTTCAGCATGTGGTTGAGGGGCATTTGATCTGGGAGTCAGGGCCAGTGCAGTGGTAAAGGGGTATCCCAGGAAAAATGTCAAAGACAAAATGTTTCTTCAAACCAGGAAGTCTTCAATTATTTTGGTGTTTGGGAAAGAGTGAATCATCAGTATTCAAATTTTATTAATGAAAACCTTTATTTCTTACACAGTAACAGGGAATGTGAGATACTGGATCCTGTGAGGTACTTGTGAAAACAAAGTGAATTTTTTACTAGCTCATATAACTAGGAAAGATTTCAGAAGCAATGTCATGAAAACGGACTTATGGATAATATACACTCGCACATAATTAAGATTATTTTTTTAACTTTTAAGGTCAGAAATAACTTCAGTGAATTCCAAAATATTCCTAAATAATTATCAATATTATATGGGACCATGCAAATAATACACAAACTCTCAAACGGCACTCTGAATATCCCCACGTCAGTTCTTCAATGCACCATAAATTGAAAAACATAATGCCATAGACATGCTCATAATACATTCTAACCCCGTGGCGGGGCGGGGATGCGGGGCGCGTGGGGGGGGGGGGGGCGGGTGTTAACTGCCAGGGAGGTTTTCTTTTTGTTTAGTAAAGATAGACATGGACAACCAGCTGCCGTAATTTATAAAATGAGGCAAATATGAGCAATCTGTGAAAGAATCTTCTGAATTGTCAGAAGTTTTGATAACTTCATGCTCTGCTGCCAGTTTAACTCTTATAACTGAGATGCTTGAATGAACTCGACAGACTCTTCAGGAGATTTAAACGGAGTCAAGGTCAAGTGGAAGAGTGAGTGAGCATTAACCACATTCAGGGTTGGCCCCTCCCCTTAGTTTGATCAGCAGCTGCTCTGATTGGTCAGTGTTTGTGTTGGACCCAGTGTTTAATGTTTTGACCATCAGCTTTACCCATTTACACCCTTACACCTATTTTTCTATTTATACCTACTTACCTCCCATTTCTCACCTTTAATAGTAACTATAAATATTAAAACTTTGCTTAAATTCTGATTTCCAATAGCAGAAATTTTTAAAAATGATGCAATTTTTAAATCCCCTTTTTGTTATATATATTGACCATCTACAAATGTAAACTTCTCTGTAAAGTTATGGTTATTGACATGGAGCTTTTTGCATCTTTTAGACTTTCTTCCCAGTGAAAGTAACTGCATGCAAAATAATGAGGTCCTTTCATCCTAATGAGGATGACGTCAGCAGCATAGTTACGATTTCTGGTTAGTTTATCATGAATGCAAACTTAGGATCACTTCTGCTGTGCCCGAACTAATCAGAGGAGACACCCACCTTCCCTCAAGGAGTTCATATATTGTGATTAAATAGAAAAGCATGTGCCTGAGGGAAAACTGGCTGGCCTACTAACCTATATTTGAGATTCATGTTCATTGATGAGTTTAAAAAATCCCTTGGTAGCCAACAATAATCAGCATTTTTTTCCAAATGTTCTAACAAGTCCGCTTACAGGTACGTATTTTGAGCTGCCTGGCGAGCCACATGCATTTGTACCAGTCCTCACAGGCCACAGCTCTCACTGATCTCTGATGCTCCCACCCCACTGCCCTGTCCCCATAACCCCTTCTCTCAGAATGGTGGTTCCTTTTAATACAACAGAAATGGAAATTGTCAGCGTGGGCAGGTTGCCATATGGAGGTTGACAGCTGCTCAGTCAGATTAAGACAAATCCAAATAGGCAATGTGAGTACCAAAAAAAAAGCATTCCAGAAGAAAACTCTGTTGTTTTGTTATGAGTACTTTTTCCAGGATTTTTAGAAATAGAGCATCAGTGTTAAAGATCATTCAGTAAAGCAGATAAACTTGAATTGGAATTGATGTGAAATGAATAAAAAAGTAGCTAATCTTTAAAATTTTGCATTTTGAACTTTGATCCCCTGCCTCTGGTCATAGCATTTAATTTAAGAAGCCTCATTCTCCCCCTCAACCCCATCCCATACATACGCATACCTCTGCTAAGTATTCTAAATAAATAATAAAGATGCCTACTTCCCAAAAAAGAAAATAATGTTGAAAAATTGTAAAACTGTGTTTGAAAAGACTGCATAATATGCCAAGAGAAAAGTAACAGAATTTTACAATCCACCGAAAGATAACGCACAACCATCAATAGCCAAGCTCATGAACAAATAAATATTTACAACATGTACATATGCATATCAAGGTAAAGCTACTTTGCAGGAACTCTGAATCTGTGGAAAATATTTATGCAATGCATACACAGTGACCAAAAGAGGCACTAAAAGGAAATCATTTTAAAGTAAAGAACAGTCAACACATTTCAAGTTTTCCAGTTAACTCGCCTGACCTTTCTAAAATACATAAGACTCTTTTAACAATAAATGAAATATGTTGCTGTGATTGCCTGCTCCTGAACTTAACTGAGTCATATCATCATTGTACAGCAGAGCTAGCAAATTTCTAGCTGAGCTAGTTAGAGTACATTGGAAAAAGTAGTCATATGTTCAAAGACGAAACATTTCAGACCTGATTTACAAATGAAATCCAACACATCTGTATTTAAAGCTGTGTGGAATGAATAAACGCCTGGAAACCCATGCAAGCATTTTGAAATAAAACTTTCTGACGAGGTTAACAATTTTTCTAAAATCTTGCAACTATCTAACTTTCTCACTGGGTAGCTAGAGCTCCAAGGTCTACTGCTAAAGTTTATCACAGGAAATGATACTTTTACACGCCAGAAGCGTCACCGTCTTTGAAAAATTTATATAGGAAGTACAAGTTAACAATCTTGACATCCCCTAGAGTCAGTAACACCATACATCTTTAGATCCCAAGCCACCAAAAAGCTGCCATGCAGGCTGACATAAATACCAGCTTGCAGTTTGCAAGAAAAAAAAAATCCATTGATAACACTAAGAAATACAGTAACGTAGCGATATAATTTACAAGGCCCAAAGGTAATTTGCTGTTCCACCCCTTGGGGGTACATCGGCACCAACCATCTAAGTTAAGTGCCTGTTGGAACTTTTCTCTCGAAGGTACAGTAGGTAGAAGATATGTGATATTCTTAATGCAACAGAAGGAGAAACAGAAAGATCAAAATGAAGGGGCTCGTGTATTTAGAAAATCCTGCTGAGATGCTGTGATAAATTATTAAAACGTCCTGTTAATGTTCGCGATTCTCTTTAACCTCACATCACAACGTTGACAGTAAAGCGAAGGTGGGAGACCCGGAAAACATTCCTAGAGCTGAGATAAAAATATGAGGTGAAAAGAAGTCTTCTGCAAAGCCAAATCCTCAGATATCTCCCATCAAGATTTTTCCCCAAACATGCAAACACTGTCCAGAAAGTCTCTCAGGATATTTCTGCAGCATCATTTGGCTTCCAGCATCCACAGCACAGATACCCTGATAACTCATGTTTAGTATAAACAAATGGCATTCAGGAAAAGCAGAATCAACCGAACTTTACAAAAAAGGCAGGTTCAAAGTCTCATAAATTCTCTCTCATCTCATAATAATTTTTCGACAGCAGAAGAAAATGGATTACAACACTCCAAAGTACTGAAAGGCTTGCTCTCATCCAGCAGATTTTTTTTTCAATAAAGTTAATGCAATTTATCTTTATTAACACATCAACACCAATAGAGTCAGCCAGAAAATTAGTGTTGGTGGCACTGCATTTCATAACATGCCCCTTCTCAGACATCTCTGATCATTTCACAAAATCTGCTAACAATTCAAGGATCTAACATATTCAGGATCCATTTCTTTTTAAAAATAATACAGCTTCCTAAGGATAACACATATCCTTGCACGGGAGCAGCATGCATCTGGCCCCATATCCTCAATGCTGGAAAAAATCCTTGTAATGTGTGAAAGCCCAGAAAACCAAAGATTGCAAAAATATATTTATATCAATAACATAGAAAAACTCTTCCTCAAAGCCACCTACAACACAGATCCTCCTTCCTGAAATAAAAATCTGATTTCAAACAGAAGCAGTTACTCTACCTTGAGCTGTCCTCGAGTTACCATTGACCAACCTTGCTAACTCCATTTAGATCTTTAACACAAAACTTTCATCACTTACCCCCTTTCCAAGGTTTTCCTTTCCAGGGGGTCCGAGTCAGCTTGCTCAGAGTTGGTCCAGAGAAAAAGAGCATCAGAACGAAGAGAAGTTCAAGCTTAGTAATTTTCCCCACTTTCTCTGATGATAACATTTCCACAAGTTAATTTCACAAAATTTCTCACATCCTCTTCCCTCCTGGTTATTAAAATAGCATTAATCATTGAAAAACTAGAGGTGGGTGTTGCTTTGCCATCTTTAACAGCTGAAGTAGCAGCTCCCTGATGAAGCCCTGAGCCAGACTACATTTCTCTCGGATCCAGCTCTTCCCAGCACGCAGTCAGCACTGTTCCTGCTCCAGGAGCTATAAAATAATTTCTGATCTCCACTTTGCTTTCAGTGGGAATATATTCCTCGGCGTTCTGGGTGAGCTTGATTGAAAATGATAAAAACAGTAATGTCTGTGTCCAGCAGAAAAGAGAAAAGATGTCAGGATTGTGTGAAAAAGATGAGAAGCAGTTGTACTGACAGCTTTCAGGCTGCTGTGTGATCCTAATAGCCGTGCAACCAACCAAATTGCTCTTTTAAGAGTAATAAGGCTTCAGTGAAAGCCGGTGTCACTGCCACTTGGGTGGGTAGTGCTGGGCTTGAAAAGCACCCAGGAGCAGCCACAGAGAGTGACTGTTTCAGTCCCGCTTCAGAATATTAAGAACTGAGTAAAATATAGTATGCACAGAGGGTAGTTAATCTATTGTGTGGATAGACGAGGGATTCCACCCATGTAATAGGGAAAGACGCAGAACTTATAATGTATTTTATTTTTCCTTTACTTCACCTTGTGACATTAAAAGGGGATCGCATCTGCACTAATTATTCATAAAAGGGTCTAAAATATTTATTAGTAGAACAACAATAAGTGTAGATTTTTATCTCCAGCAATAAAACAGGCAGGGCAAGTTCTCAATAGTTTCAGTTCTCTTCTCCATTAAAGTCAGTTTATTTGGGCGTTTCTGTGTCACCCGAATGAACCCACTGTGAATGCTGTAAGCAAACTTCTGGAAATACCAACACAGATGCTATCAGGGCTGTGCTCATCACACATTCAGGAAAGCACATTTTTTATTTGTTTGTCTATATCACCATGGAAATACAGAAAGCTCCCTAAGTCTCTTGGTCTTTTGTGATTATATTTATGAAAACGTTACTGATCCCAAGGTGCGGTTATAATTAACATCCAGGCACACAACTATGACCCTGGACGAAGAGGAGGTGGATGAAGGCAAATCAAATCAAAGTAATTTGGTCTCTACTGCCTGAAGTGAATTAGCATGATCGAAACATTCTGGCCAATTTTTGAAATCTGTCTACGTCTTAGCATTATCTATATGACCACTTATTCCCTTAATCAGTGAGCCACAATGCATGAATTATGCATTTATGTACTTTAAAGTAATCAATTGCTATATAATGATAACGGCCGATTTTATGATGTTACCATTTTCAAAATGGAATAAATTGCCCTTTTCAAATCATGTTATTGGAAGAGGTACTTTTAAAAGAATAATTTATCTTGTTCAGACTGGCTATACTAAATTTGAAACTACAGTTATTAAAATTTGCTTTTATATAAAGGAAATAATGTTTCTCAAAGATATTAATGGGAGACACAAAACAAACTCTCAGATAATCCCTTAGTTTAGAAACAATAATCAATTTGTATGCAACTTTTAACTTGAAAACTTCTGAGGAAAGTGAGAAAAGTTCATATCATGCTTATTTTATAAACAGTGAATTTAAAATTCCATGTCTCTGTATACTTTAAAATGATAAGTTCAAATTTAACTCAGAATTCTATTTTCTCTTCACCAGTCATTCTTCATCTTGTTTACCTGATCCTAGTCTCTCTCTTCACATGCATGTAAACAGAAGTTGGTAAAATGAATTCGCCAATTCTCTCACCATCACCTTAAGAGGAAGATTCTAGAACCAAACTTATTTACTGTCTACTGACTCCATTCCTCTTGAAAGAAAGAATACAACCTTTCATAATTAGTGAGTTCTTTTTTTTTAATTACCTGGGCCATAGGTGAAATAGGAAAATATCAGTTGGGTTTAAACATGATAAAAGGATGTTGGTAGGGATATAGAACATTTCTGAAGGGCCTGGCCAGAATGAGGTTAATTGTTTTCTCAATATGGGATACAGTTGATGAGGTTGACTCTAAGGAAATTTCAAGTTTAGATTTTCAAGATTTACTGCCTTCTTGGTGACCCCCGGTAAACACTAGCCCAAAGCTCTCTCTGGTGGGAAAAGTGAACGGGAATTAGAGGAGCCACATCATCATTGCTCATGAAGGAAAGGCCACTCTCCTCTAGAACTCATCTGGCTGAAACGTGAGGGGCTGCTTCAAGCTTTCCAGATCCCAGAAGAGACAAGGTGAAACCCCAAAGGGTGGGAGAACTAAAGAGAGTGAATGAGGGTGAAGTTTGAAGAAAAAGAGAAATATTGAGTGGAGGGTCAGTCCACATGGAACAAATTTCTGCACAGGTATGAGTGTAGAAATGTCTTCCCACCTCAGTTAATGTTAATAATAAATAAGCTAACTTATTACGAGTTCTAAGTACTTTATATGGAATAAGTCATTTAATCCTGTCAAAAATCCAGTGAAGTAGGAATAACAATCTCCGTTTAGTACATCAAGAAACCGAGGCACAGAGAGTTAAGTCACTTATCCAAGGTCACAAAGCTACTTTGAACTCAAATAGCTCAGCTCTGAGCCTTTGCAAATCACTATGCTATGCTCTCTACTAAACTGTTCTATTTGTGCTCTTAACCTTTCTAAGCTAGTTTGTTCTTAAATAACATCTTTCTATAAAAGAATAGCAAATAATAATGGCATATGCAATACGTACCTGGTTCTAATTAGGTGCTTTACACATTTTTGTTATTTCATCTTCACAACAACCTTGTGAAATGAATCCATTATTATTCATACTGGACAGATGATTGCTTGTTCAATATCTCATAGTAAATAAATGACAGAGCCAGAATTTGAACCTGTATAGCCTCTAAGTTTGTCATTCTGCTTTTGTTTTCCAGAGTCTGGTGCATGGGTCTGGGGAAACCAGATAGAGTTCCAGGGGGACTGGAAAAGTAAGAGAACTGGGAGGGCTCACATGGTATCTGTGACATGGTCTCTTCCATTGGTTGTTGGTAGCTGCAGGGAGGTCTAGGACTGAGAAGGTAGCAGAGAAGGCCCTCGGAGAAAGGCAACCACCACCTGCATGTTCTCAAAGGAAAACAAGAGGAAAGAGAAAACCTCAGCAAGACCTGACTTATGGGCAGTTACAATACAACATAATAAATGCCTTAACGTAGGTCATAAAAAATTGTTAGGAAGACTGCAGAAAGGGTTAATGTGAAGGAAATATATATTAAAACAAAGTTCAGCAAAAGACAGGAGAAAGACTTGCTTCAGCTAGGACATTCTGGGGAGAGAAGATGGCCTTTTGACTAAGAATTAAGTGATGAGTATATATTTTAAGAGTAGGTCAAGTCAGGCAAGAAGCAGAGGATAACCCACCCTGAGGGAAGAGCATGAGCATAGTCACAGAGATGCAAGAAAGCCTGACTCCTTCCAAGCACTGCCAGGAAGACAGCATGACTGGGGTCATAGCAGGAAATGAGGCAGCAATGGTAGGCAGGGGCTAGATTAAAATTTTAAAATATGCATACTGCCAAAAGTCTTAGGCTTTTCTCTAGGTCAAAGAGAGTCAATGAGTTTAAATCAAGGAAATTACATGATCCAAAATGAGTTTTCAAAAAAAAAATCTTTGCAGTATGGTGAAGAGTGAAATTGCAAGCAGAAAAACCATTTAGAAAGATAGCAATATTTCAAGTAAGATACATTTGCAAACTGAACAAAAACAGTGGGAATAAATATAGACTAATGTGGAATAAATTTTAAGATTTAGTAGCAGAATTCATCAATTCAACAAGCATTTAATAACCACATATTTTGAGCCAGGCAAAATGCTAGGCATTTTAAGATTAATAAGATGAGGTTTAATAAGACCCCATCATCAGGATGGTTATATTCTTAAGAATTTGGTGACAAAAGAGACACAGACAGGAATGGAAACTTGCTCCAGTGTTTCAGTTTTCTTCCTTAAATGTGTCTTTACAAGTTAGATTTTGTCTGACCTGCTAACATTTGTCCAACGTTGACACCACTAAACAACTTTTAGGTATCTTGGCAATTATATTCATTTTTATTCTAATACCACTATTTATTCTATTCTAATGACACTCCCTAACATCTTACTATTTATGCACAATAAATACTACCTTATCGTTTATTTATTTTCTTAGCAAGGATGTAATCTCACTAATCTCTGATACTAGGTAATAATGATGTAACATGATCTATTCTGCTATGCTTTTAATGATTGAAAATGTACAAGGTAAAACCTCTCCTAATGAGTTTATAACCAAAAAATGGCACTAAGCATTTGAAAATAATTAGTTGATTTTTGTATCAATATATTTTTTAATCTCACATTTTATACTCACTTCATTCTGTGAGTTTGGTCATTAGGTAACTAGGTGGTTCTTAATCGGAGGCAATTATACCCTCCCCCCAGGGACATTTGGCAATGTCTGGAGACATTTTTTGGTGTGTCACAGTGTGGGGAGGGAGGATGCTACTAGCATATAACTTGGCTAGAAGCCAGTGGTACTGTCAAACATCCTATAATGCACAGGACAGTTCCCAAAACAAAGAATAACCTAGCCTGAAATGTCAATAGTGCCAAAGATGAGAAACTCTGAGAAACAAGATGATGATTCCTCTAGCCACTGTTTCACTTAAATGTAGCCAAAAGAAACGCTCTTCTTGACTGAAGCTCGCAAGATAACCACAGAACACTTACTACTGGTATGCTCTCTTACAAGACCGATGTAAAATGTCCTATTTATGTTCTTATGATTCAGAGGAAACCTCTCATGTCTCCGACAACAATTCACCTACAAGGAATTACTCATCTCCCTGAACAATTTACATCAGGCCAGAGAAGTGGTGGCTTTACTAGGCTAGAGTTCTGGAAGGGGCTCAGGGATGCATGTGCATCAGTAAAAATCATTCTTGTGCAGAAAATTCTCAGTGTTCCTCTACTACACAAAACACCAGAGAAAATCATCAGAACAAACTTAGCTGTCTGGCTGTCCAATACTTTCCTTCTTATTAACCTGGCAATAATTATTCTCTACTAACTACAGGTTGCAGTATTACTAAAATATTTTATGTACCCCATTAATAAGCCATCAGAATAAAATTTTAGCTGGAATTTAATCAAGAAGAGAGTTGCAAATTAGCCATAGTGTTAGCTTGAAAACTCTTGAAAGACCACAGATAAATTCATCAATACATGCATACGTACAGAAACAGTTGTCATTAAGTACTTTGTTATTACTTCCTAATTCTTCAACATTCTCTTTTGACTATGCATGCCAAAATACAGAACTGAACATTTCAATGCCACATTAAAAACACATTTTAATTCTGTGTCTTTATCATGTTTTCCTTAAACAGAAACAATGGGATGTTGGATATATCCCTTCTATCTCAGTCCACTGTAAATACAAATTATTCCACAGACTCAATAAGAGAAACATCCCTAGGTTTTTGTACAAGTTAAGGTAACATATCATATATATTAATTTTACTTCCAAGGTCAAATAGGTGCAGTTACATATGTACCAGGTCAAATGTGTACTGTATAAATATGTCAGTTACAGTATGGTTGAGAAATTAACTCTGGCTACTTGAAATATCTAACTAAAAAAATTATTTGTTTTCACTGTTATTGAAAAATATTTGGAAAGATTTTCATCCCCCACCGCTTTTTTTTGCCAGTGATTTCTACAAAGTGAACATCTCTGAATCCCTCCGATTTAATCCCTTGGAATCTCTGCAGCACCTAAGGATCACCGGGCTCTAGGCATGGCAGTTCTCATCCTATTAGCCTGCAGTTATAGGAGACGACAAAGTAGGGCTGACTCTGTATAGACATCAGCACAAATTGGTAGTTGAACTTTCAAATGAATTTTTTTTTCCATTTTTTGGTGAGGAAGATTAGCTCTGAGCTAACATCTGTTGCCAAGCCGCCTCTTTTTGCTGAGGAAGATTGGCTGTGGGCTAACATCCATGCCCATCTTCCTCTACTTTATATGTGGGATGCCGCCACAGCATGGCTTGATAAGCAGTGCGTAAGTCCATGCCTGGGATCTGAACAAGCAAACCCCAGGCTGCTGAAGCAGAGTGCATGAACTTAACCACTACCCCACTGGGCTGGCTCCTTTCAAATGAATTCCTAATATTTCATTTAATTTTTATTGTTCCTTTTTTATTAAAAAAATCAACTGGAGCCTTGTAGGTCTTTATTTGAGGGTCCTAGTTGTGGTTTTACTTCATAATATGATTTTTAAAACTTCAGCTGAGAAAGGCAGCTTGATGTTTTGCTCCACATAAGCTTGTTTTGAAGAGTGATACTATTTTTATTTTTAACAGCTCCCAGTAGTTGAGAGTGTGCCAAGACCTGTCAGTGTCCCAAAGGGGAGCTCTCAGTCAGCACCTAGATTCAGGCTAATTGGAAGCCATGAAGAGTGATTCTAAATGTTGGTGGGTCCATTTGTATCATCTGGAGACATTCATAACCAAAGCTAGCTACAAAGGAAGCTGCAAAGTGAAGTCTTCATTCTGGCTGGCCATGTGACCAACTGAAATTGGGGGGTTCCATTCCTTTGAGAAAAAAGGAGTCTGTTAGGATACATCTCTATGGTTGTGATTCAACAAGTCATGTGTGGGATCTGGGTACATGTGTTTTGAAAAAAATCTCCTCCATGTATCTCTGACATGCAGCCCTACTCCAGTGATCAACAACTATCTTGAAAAGAAAAGCTGATCTGCATTTGCTATATAGCAACTAGTCTATTATGTCCACATAGACGTTGATAAAATAAAATGAGTCAAGTTTAAAATTTTTTAATGAAATTTAGCACATCTGGGGAATTAACAAAATTAATTTCCCACCTATGTTAATTCATTTTTAACCTAAGTTGCAAATGATTACGTGACTTCTCTGTAAAGAAGGTGGAATATGGGTCCTGGAGAGACGTCCTAGAGATTTTCTAGAAAATAAGCCTTGGAATCTAGTCAAACATGCCTGAACCTATAAAATATACTTTTTCTTCATCTGAGATATTTTCTCGGGCTTATGTAAAGTTCATTTAAAGGACAGTGCTGGAAAGCTGGCCATGGTCTATTGGCTATGCTACATGAATTACATAAAACATTTCATATCTATAGGAGATATCAATAGGATGTTTATTAAAGAAATATTACTTCTTTTTATTATTTTTATAATAAATTTACTCTAACATGGGATATTCTTTCCCACAAAGATATAAAATCTAAGTAGCCTTTCTAGCTGCAGAGCTCGAAAGTCACTAAATCACAGTGTTACAGAGTCCCATGAGGGTTTCTGTAGGGTGTGCATTAATATATATGGTTGCATCTGCTCAGGCTCTCCCCAGAGTGTTCTTGAGACCCAAGGAATACGGTAATGTTGGTTCATGTTCTAGTTAAATGGTAGATCTCCCAAGGAAAAGTGTCTATATGGTAAATGTTGAAGATGCTAGATATAACTGTTGCACAGCTAATTTGCTTTTTTAAAAAAAGCAAATAAACTACAATTTTCAGATCACTTACAAGCTTAAAAAGAGTGTAAATTTTAAACAAATTAAAAGCAATATTTAACAAATGTAAAACAATATTTTTGCAACATCTAACTACTTTCTATGATGAATTCCTATTACCAATTAGGAATTGCTGTAGGTTTATTTTATATATATATATATATATATAACATATATATAATATACATACAGTTAAGTTTTAAGAATCACAGACAAAAAAGTGGCAGTAGTATAAAAAATAATTTATTTTTCTTTCATGAAAAAGTCTGGATACAGACAGTTGAGTTATGCTCTATAAAGTTCTAAGAGATTCAGGCTCCTTCTATTTTTTCCCACAAATTTATTGAGGTATAATTGACAATAAAACTGTATATTTTTAAGGTGTACAACTTGATGATTTGATATATGTATACACTGTAAAATATTCCCCACAAGCAAGCTAATTAACATCGACTCACATAGTTACCGCTTTGTGTTTGTGTGGTTAGAATACTTAAGATCTACTCTCCTTCATTCTTGTTTCTTCATCAGGGATGGTCTCCATTTGCAAGACACCTCAGGATCCAAGAGTTTCTCTCCTTCTGCAGACATCATATAAGCAGTGAGGAGAACAAGATAAAGGGGGAAAAATGACTGAAGTGGAAGCAGCTGTCTCTCAGAAAGATTTAGGAAAATTGCCACATGTCACTTTTGCTTACAACACATTGGCCATATTTTTGTTTAAGCTGGCTACAAAGGAAGCTACAAGGTGAAGACTTTATTCCGGGTAGCTATGTGACCAGCTAAAATTATATGGTTTCATTCCTTTGAGAAAAAGGGAGGATAGGTTTCGGAGAAAAACTCACAGTCTCTGACATGGGATATCATGATAGATAGATGATAGATCTTCAAAAAAAACTTTAGTGGTAATGATTATCTACTAACCTGGTAACCCTTACTACTTTAAAGGCCTGACGTAGAATGTGTAATGAGATAAAGTCTAGAATAAAACTAGTTTATTTCACAAGCTCATAGAATCCTAGAGTCAGATCAGGCTGAAAGACCACCTAGTTTATAAAGAACAAAGTGCAAACACTCCTCACCAGTGGTGTCCTAGCGTTTGCATAAATACTTCAAGTAAAAAATTCTAATATTCCTTTAGAAAGATCATTCTTCCATTGATCTCAAATGCTTTAGATGCTCGTAATTTCCAATCATTCATTCTAACCTTACCCATTAACTTAATGCTAAACCAATATTTTCTTTCTTCATCAGGGCAATCCTTCAAATATTAGGAAATAGCTGCTTTTTCCCCTTGAGTCTCATGCCCGCAACCACCTTCAAGCCAAATAATCTGCTTTTCTTGAACACAAACTTCAGATTCTTTCTAAGTATTCTCCTTCCTTTGGATTTCTGGATGCTATTAAGTTTGTTGAAGTCAATCCTCACATCTGATTCAACAATATTTATTCACCCTAAAGCACAAGACATTCTTCATTTCTTCTTTCTTCCTAACTCAGGCTGAACTAAGCATAACAGAAAAGATCTGGCAGCTGTTCACAATAGTCTCCCTCTTCCAATCCCCACCCACCTAGTTCCCATTTCTTAGATGGAGAGTATGTCATATGACATGGCTCACAATTGCCTCTACAGTTCATTTGTCCCGTGTCCTCTAGCATTAAGCCTAATGATTTTGACAAGAAAAGAGTCACCTGGCTCTATTTCCTTTTCTGTTGGATGTCAATTTAATATGACCATGGGGACTATTCATTAGCCTCTGAAACTTCCAGGAAGAGGCAATTTCTTTGCTTTTATTTTAAGTCATTTAAACTATTTTAAAACAACCTGAAAATAATATTTTAAATATTTATGCTTAATAACACAATTTATGTATACACATTGATATATTAATATACATATATACGCATATGTGCACATATAAGCAGTAATTCTGAAGTAGGAGAATTTGTTAATTAATCACCCTTAACAGCCAAATAGCTTCCCATTAGTCAAGCCTCGGGTTAATTAATTCACCAGATGATGAGTGATATAAGTCCTAGTGCTTTCTTCCTAACTACTTACTATTCCATCCAGAAGACGTGCTCAGTATATCTCTCACCGAGCAGCCTGGTTTCTGCTTCTGTGGATGCTGAATTTTAGCACTAGATCTGACAAGCGTTTTCTTGGAATAAAAGATCTTGAATGTAATTTTTCTTTAACATAGACCTATTTAAAGTCGATGAGAATAGCGGGCATCATTTAGAATTGAACAAATGAACGATTTAGGGAGCGGTCACAGTCCACCATTGAGGTTAAAGCAGATTTCTTATAAATAATGGCAACCAAACATTCTAGGAAGAAAAGTCCTTATCGCTACAAGCATGACATTGTAATCAGATGCACTCAATGAAATGAGTCACTGAAATGTTTCTTTTAGGTAATTTTTTCTTTTTTCCTTTTTGCTTGAGGAAGATTGGCCCTGAGGTAATATCTGTTGTCAGTCTTCCTCTTTTGCTTGAGGAAGATTGTTCCTGAGCTAACATCTGTGTCAGTATTCCTCTATTTTGTATGTGGGAGACACCACATCATGGCTTGTTGAGCGGTGTATAGATCTGCGTCTGGGATCCAACCTATGAACCCGGGACCGCCGAAGCAGAGTACATGAACTTATACAGCACTGGGCCAGCCTCTCTTTTAGGTAATTTCTAAGTGATAGACATGTCTGACCTTGTGTCAGTAGCTCTATTTGTAACTCAGCTGAATTTGTAATTCAGCTCTCTTGGCTGAATGTTACTTAGCTCCTCCCCAACTACTTAAGGAGGATGTGGGGAAGACAGACGTCATGACTTCAAACACCAACTACCTAGCTGACACCTTGTCCCCAAACTCTAGGCTCATATAACCAACTGTTTGTTCAACATCTACACTTGGATACAATGGTAGTGAGAATTTTAAGATGACTCCAATGACCTTCAACCTTTCATCCTTTCCCATCCCAATGCTACTCCTAAAATTATGTTCTTTTATTATAGAAAGGAAGATTATCCAAGTGGAACTAATCTAATCACAATAGATCTTTAAAAGCAGGGAGCTTTCTCGAGCTGGCAGCAGAAGAGGAAGGCAGTCAGGGAAGTCAGAGAGATTTGAGGCAAGAGAAGGCATTGATGGAACATTACTGTCTTTGAAGATGGGAGGACCAAGAGCAATGACTAGAGAGTGACCCCTCTGGTAACAACTAGCAAAGAAATAGGGACCTCAGTCCTACAACCACAAGGTACTGAATTTTGCCAACAACCTGAATGAAACTGGAAATGGATTCTTTCCCAGAGCCTACAGATAAAAGCAGTTTGGGATGAGGTCTTGATTTTGGCATTGTGAAACCAGAAGCAGAGAACCCATCTGGACTTCTGACCTAGAGAAATGTGAGCTAATAACTGAGTGTTATTTTAAGCTGCTAAGTTTGTGGTAATTTGTCATGCCTAATACAGAAGTCTAATAAGTATTTCAAACTTAGCCTGTTGGAATAACAACTTCTGGTCTTTCCTCCCCATCGCGTTTCTGCAGGCTTTTCCTTTTATTTAATGGTAACTTCATTTTTCCAGTTTTTCAGGTAAAAAAAACTGGAGTCATTTCATATCAAAGAGGATTCTCTTTCTCTCAAATTCGTATATGAAATCCATCTTAAATCTGTTGAATTGATGTCTATAAATATCCAGAATTTCATCAGTTCCCACTCCTTCCACTACTTTCACACTGGTCTGAGCCACTAGCATCTCTCATCTTTTATTGCAAGAGTCAACTAACAGGTCTTTCTCCCTCAACTCTACCGCACCTCCTTCCTACATATTTTGTCAATACAGTAGGCAGAATAAACTTTTAAAAACGTAAGTCGTATCATAGCTTTTCTCAATATTCTGCATCATCTCCCCATTTAACTCAGAATAAAATCAAAGCTCAGGCAATGACCTGGAGCGTCTTTCATGATCTGTCCTTCCTCCATCCGATTTGACCTTATCTTTTCCTATTCTCTCCTTTACTCACTCTGCTCCAGTTATACTGGCTTCCTGAACATTTAAAGAATCTGGACACTGCTGTAGAGTTGTTTGCCCTAATGGCCTCCTTATCTCTGACTTCAGCTTCATCAAATCCCTCACTTGCTTCTGGCTTTTGCTCAGATTCCATCTTCTCAATGGCACCTACCCTGACCACCCATGTAGTGTGACCCCACCCTTCCTCCTAGCACTCTAGATCCCCCTTATCCTGCTCAGACTTCTTTTTTCATTTTCCATATATTTATTAATTTTCAACATGCGATTTACTTTCTTTATTGTGTTTTATATTTATTGTCCGTCTCCCCCCAAATAAAATATAAGCTCCTTGAGAACAGTCATGTTTGTTAGTTTTCTTCATTGATGTATGTGTCTAAAACACCTAACTATTTACCCAACACACAGGAAGAGCTCAGTATTTATTAAACAAATGAATGAAGTACAAGTACTTTGGGACATTGATTAAAGGAGAATACCACCTATAGATCTGAGGCTCAAGGTTGACCCTGGCAGATATATGTTCAAAGGGATGCTGAATAATGATAGTGAAACTAGAGTTACCTCTAGCACATTAATCTAGCCATAAACCTAATTTAAACAACAATAACAAAGTTTGTCACTGCATCTCTTTTTGAGAATTTGCATGATAGTGATAGAAAGAATCTGGAATCCCGGCTCTACTACTCCAGCAGGGGGACACTGGTTAAGATATTGAATCACTCTGTATCTCATATTCCTCATCTTTAAACAGAGATAACAATGTATATCCATGGGATTGTTTTGAAGTTAAATGAGATGACAGATTAAAAGTGTCTGGCAGATAGTATATACCCTAAGAATATTAGACTTCTCCCCTTCTGTGCATTCTTTAACTTCAGATTGTTGAACAGTTACCATGGGGTTGAATCCATCTTAGTGATAGCTTCTGAGATGGAACATCCATGTCATTTATTTGGGGACCTTTTTCAAATACTCTCCCTCAGCCTGATTCCAGAATGGGCTCAGAATAAGGCCCCTAGAGACATAATTTAGAGACCTCACCTCTAACAACAGTCTCTTAATTTGGAACCTCAAGCTCCCTGGTCTATACTTGATCCAAACTCATACTTCATACCTCTCTCTGATCTGCATTGACTTCTTCCCCTCTCCACTTTCCCTCTCCCCTTTTTCTTCTTCCACTAGCCCTTACAATCCAATCTAACTCATCTTTGTAATTCCTGTAGAACCCGGAACAGGTTTTTGCACAGAGTATTGTTCACTGCATTTGCTAAACAATTAAATAATTTAGGGAGTGACCCAAGCTTATATATAGCTCCATGATGGCATAACTTGGAGAAACCTATATTATCTCAGGGATCTTATTTTTGTGTTTCAGGCCTGGGATTAATGAGGACTTTCCCAGGCAGCACTAACTCCAGTCCCTGATGGCATCCATCTGGGGTCAGCATTTAGGTACGTCTGCTCTGTGTGAATAAAGTCAGACAATCCATGTGACCACCCCTGCCTTTTGTACCTGCTCTTCTTTTATGGATGTTATCCTTTTGAAAAATATATGTTACAGCATTCAGAAAGCATGTAGAGCACTAGATAGAAACACAGTTTCTCTCAGCACACGCCTTCATTTGCTTATGTTTTTCTCAAAACGTTCTTTTGGGACTTAAATATATTTTTTAATGTTTGTCTCAAGTGGGATATTTTTTAAAGGTAAGAAATAAGCTTTCTTTTCCCAAAGTACTTTGATCTTTTTTTTTTTTAAATACAATTCCTAAAGCTGAAGTTATAAACATCATTTTCCTTCCTGAAGAAAGATAGTTAGGCGCCATTTTAAAAAGAGATTTTTAAAGGAGATATTCAAGCACAAGTGTGCAATAAGTGATATACCTTGACACAGGGGTATAGTTCTATGCATATGGAACTCTGCTACAGCATAATTATACAATGAGGAATTTCCACATGATAAAAATTAACAGTTGGGTGTTCCAATAGTGTCTTGTAGAGGTCACTAGGGAGATGGAATGGTCTAGTACAAGCATGGCATAGCCATGGGAGGCATTTTTAAAAAGAGCATTTAGGATGGGCAGCTTCCCCAAGTAGGTGCATTAACCGCTCCTTTTACGGGTGATGAAATCCAGTTTCAGAGAGGCAAAGTGACTTGTGCTCAAAAAGTACATGGTTGTTTGCAGCCTTAATGTCCTCTTCTATAAAAGGAGAGTTGTATTTTCTCCATAGCATTAGGAAACATGAAGGTTTGGATTCTTGCACCTAAGACACTCTCGTCTACCATCCCACATGCCCAGTACGTTAGGTAATTGCCTCTGTGAACTGACTGGAGGGCTCAAGGAGACACACCACTGAATGATTTATTCTGGTGCCTCAAATTCTGCTATAGGAGACATATTCCTTAATGTTTCACATTTCTTCACACACACCCACCTCACTTTTTATTATTATTAAAGTTTATTTTCAAACAGTTTTAGGTTTACAAGCAAATTGAGAGGAAGGTATAGATATTTCCTATACCCTCCCTACCCCACACATGCATAGCCTCCCCCATTATCCACATCCCCCATCAGAATGGTACACTTAGTACAATCATGAACCTACACTGACACATCATAATCTCCCAAAGTAGTCCATAGTTTCCATTAGACTTCACACTTGCTGTTGTACATTCTAAGGGTTTGGACAAACACATAATGATGGATCCATCACTATAGTATCATACAATTATTTTCACGGCCCTAAAAATCCTCTGTGCTCCACCTGTTCATCCCTCCTTGCCCCCAACCCCTGGCAACCATCTTTTTACTGTCCCTATAGTTTTGCCTTTTCCAGAATGTCTTATAGTTGAAATCATACATTATGTAACCCAAACTCCCTTTTTTAATGAACCGGGTATGATGTAAGTAAATAAAAATAATGTGGCGATTGTGTTTTTAGGGATATGTAGTTAATTAATGAGATATTAATGTAACTGGAGTATTTGCATTTGCTTTTAAACCTTCTCTTTTCCTGTCACTTCTATTCCATCAAGTCATCCATTCACCTAGTTTTAAGATACTGAATCTGTAAAGTGACTTTCAAGTCAGTAGGCAAATATTCAGGAGGTTAGGCACTGTCACTATATGTAATTCCTCAAAGGATGGCCCTATTCCAGCATTAATGGGTCACAGTCCCATAGTTAAACAGAAAATAGTTATGCAATGCTAACTCTAGTCCAGTAATCAGGTAGGCACTGAGGCAGGATGGAAAGGTAAATAGTGGAATATTAGAAGTGTTTTAACAGACATATAAATAAAATGCCAGGGGAGAAACAGGAAGGTGAGATTAACCCTTATTGCTGGGAATGGGAAGAACCAAAGGGATTTAACTAAGAAAGTGATACTGAAACAGGTCCTCTGAGGGTAGATAGAATTCTAATTTGATTTAATGGAGGAAGGGAAGAGGGAATTAGCTGAGCAAAGATATAGAGATGGTGTGTTATCCTCCTGTAGCTGCCACAACAAATTACCACAAATTTGGTGGCTTAAAGTAACAGAAATGTATTCTCACATAGTTCTGGAGGCCAGAAGTCTGAAATCAAGGTGCCAGCGGGGCAGGACCATGCTCTGTCTGGAGGATCTAGAGGAGAATCCTTCCTTGCCACTTCCAGCTGCTGGTGGCTGTTGGAATTTCTTGGCTTCTTTGGCTTGTGGCCATATCACTCAAATCTCTGCCTCTGTTGCCACATTGTTTTCTCCTCTGTGTGTCTGTTCTCAGTATGTCTTTCTTAATAACACTTGTCATTGGATGTAGCGCCCACCCCGTTAATCCAGGATGATCTTATCTCAAGATCTTTAATTTAATTACATCTGCCGAGACCCTTTTCCCAAATAAGGTGGCATTCATAAGGTTCCAGGGATTTGAGGTGGACATATTTTTGGAGAGATTTTTCAGCCTACCATAGATGGGGATGACCTTTATGAATGGCTTTGTGACTGTGCTTATGTTGGAGGGTGGAGGGTAGAGTTGGCTTCAAGGCCTGTAAGGGCAAGACATTCCTTGAAAGACCTTTGGAGTCCAGTATTACACTAACATCCCTTACCTCGATCCTGTTTGGAAAATCACTAAATTTTTAAGCCAAAGAAGTGTGGTTATTGTAGAATCTCAACACTTTTTTATCATTATTATTATTATTATTGTTATTATTATTTTAATGAGGTAACAGGCTCAGGAAGGTTAGATAATTAAGTTAAAGTCACATCACTGATGATTGGTTAAAGAAGATGTGGTGTATATATATATATATATATACAATGGAATACTACTCAGCCATAAGAAAAGACAGAATTGTCCCATTTGCAACAACATGGATGGACCTAGAGGGTATTATGTTAAGAGAAATAAGCCAGAGAGAGAAGGACAGAGACTGCATGAATTCACTCATATGTGGAATATAAATGAACACATGGACAGAGAGAACTGATTGGTGGTTACCAAGGGGAAGGGGGGTGGGGGGCAGGCACAAGGGATGAAGGGATGCATCCACATGGTGACGGACAAATAATAATGCACAACTAAAACCCCACAATGTTATAAACTATTAAGACATCAATAAAAAAAAGTTAAAGTCACATCAGCAATTAAAGGCATCATAAGTGGCAAATTTAGAATTCCAATACAAGTCATTCAACTTCTATTGTCTTCTAGATGTGAACTTTTTAACTGTATTTTCTCTTTTCCCTCAAATTAATGAAGATATACAAATCACACACACACAGAATTCGAACATGATGGTGTATACATTAGCTTCATCAATGAGTCCTTAAAGGTCGAGTCATAAACCATATTCTTTTATAACTCCACTTTGCAGTAGAGGCCTTTCAGCTGTGGAAAACATAGATGTACATCTACCATGGTATTTACAACAACATACTATAATTCCTTGTTTGCATGTCTGTTTCAGAGAAATGAAAACTTCCTGAGGACAGAGATTATACACCAGCAGTAACAAGTTCTGCCTCCATATCCACACCCCTTTTAAGACAGCTTAGTCCTGTAGCTGTTAGAATCGTGTATGATTAATACACCCTCCTCCAAATCACCACTGACTGGATTAGGGAAAGACAAGGGAAATTAATCTATGGATTGAGTTACACTTTTTTCAAAAAGCAATTTAAACTAAGAACATTAGAATCTGAGTTACTGTGTCTGAGTGATGTTATTGGTGGAGTCCATGAGTCAAAGTCAATGAATTCTTGCTTTGAGATCCTATGGGCTGCCCAAGAACCCTTCCTAAGTGCCTCTTTGCCTGAGCAAGTAACTTAAACTTGACCTTACGGACAGAGCATCCCCCCATGTGCTGAATGAAAATGTCCCATCTGGATTAATGGCCTCTGATCTTCAGCAAGAGAGAAGCTGGGAAATGTTACCTGCCTATAAATAACAGGTCTTAGGGGCACCATCACTCATCTGGGAACAGAGCAAAACCCCTCTTCATAAGAACAGTTTTTCACCTTTATGTTAACCTTCACTGAAGCACCAAATTCACAATTAGGTGCAAATGCTTTTGTCCAGATCCACCTGACCATTGGCTGTTACCTGCCAGGCTAATGACCAGGTGAAAATTCAAGAAAAGTATTTCTAATTCTGTGTACATTTTATAGACAAATATTGTTCCTCCAAGAATATGCCACTTTTGAAAAACAAAACAGATTCTATCTCTGCAATAGCTGTGCAATATGGTGAAGCATCTCACCCTCGTGTGTTAGAACAGACACTTGGAATTACTAATTCCAGGGTGCAAATGGAAGGTATAAAAATCACAAAAAGGCATCAGAGGAAATGATCTAAGTGGGAAGTGACATCTGGCTAAAAACTGGACAATGGCTAATTGGGACCATTTAAAGTGAGTAAAACCATTGGCCCAGTGATGGCTCTCTTCCAGCTACTCCATCAAACAGATCCATCCCATCAATATAACTTTCTTATAGCCTCTACCCGACACCACCTGGTCCTCTGGCTGAGGCAGAGAAAACAATGTTTGCCAAATATTTCACTTGTTCCCTACATTTCCTAGGCCTTTGGAAGTTGAGTGGAGCCATATGACTAGACACGGCCAATGAAATATGAGCTAAAGTGATGTGTATCAATTCCGGATTAGCAGTCAAATGCAAGGAATTCTCCACTCTTTTCTCCTGCCACAGGGAAAGTAGAGGCCTAGTGTTTCAGAAAGTATAGCTACAGGGTGGTGGAGCTTCAGCCATATCAGATCCCGGTGTGATTTATGAAGCAGAGCCATTTGCACCCCCATGCTCATCCCCCACCTGTGCACCATAAGCAAGAAATGAACTTTTCTTTTGAGCCAATGAGATTTTGAGGGCTTTTCTTCTAAACTATCTTGAGTTGTGTATGTGAAAGAAAAGCCAAGTCATGGTTAAAAAAACAAAATTAGGAGTAATAGAATATGGGCTCAAAAGAAAAGATGTATCCTTGACCTTGCAAATCCAAGAAAATGCTAACCCTACCAAAGCTTGGAAAGGTGATCCTGAGACTATTGAAGTGTTTCTTCTAGTCCTGGCCATTTTACCAGGGCCACTCAGGCAAATGTTCACATCTCCAGAGCTCACAAAAGCAACACCTGCTAGTTAATGATCCTCTAGCCAATCAATCAGGATCAATCTGAACAGCAGCTTCTGCTCACAATTTTCTGTCCATCCCTGTCTGATTTTAACATGCTTTTTAGCTTCTTCTCATCTTTTTGGATTCAAAACCCTATTCCTGCACAGCAATCTTAATTGTTGCCTCTATTCCCTCTTGCATGTAACACATTTTCTGACTCACCTCCTGGCATATGGGCCTGCAGAGTTTCTGGTTCAATCTGGCCCCTTTGGCCTCTAGTGTCATTTCTGCCTAGCAAGGGAAAGGCTCCCTGCCTACGCTTCTCAGTCATTTGAGGGATTAGATTCAGTTACTTGATGAAAATGTTTGATTTTTCTGAACATTTATTTTGCCCTTTAGAAGGGCACCGTTTTTAATTCCCATAATAACACATGCTAGCGGACAAGAAGCCAGCTTGACTACTGAGACCTTTTGGGTCTCCCTGTATTCTAGTTTGTATGTTATTGCTATTTCTGAGTCCTGCAGGAATAGGCCTGCAGTTTAATACCCTTGCACAGTTTCCTTTTCTCTGGTGAGAGAACTATAATACCTCAGGGGTTTTTTTCCTTCATTTTAAAAAAAGTTTTGTAACCTAAAGATGCCTCTTAAAAATTTAGTGTCATAACAAATCCCAAATAAATACTATCTGAAAAATAATTTGAGCACTTTCTGACATATGGCATTCAGAAATCTCACCTAAAAATCATTAAATAGTGTTGCTCATCGTTATAGGTAACAAGATAGGGTATCAGATTACTACAATGATGTAAATTGAAATAAAAACATGACGTTAAGCTTGGCTTGAAAATGAAAAAAAAGAAAGAAATTGAGGGAATTATATGCCCTATTATACAATAATTAAAAATTATCTTTCTGTCTCCAATCTGAATTTCTCCAAATTGCATGAAGGGCTTTTTCTTTCCTGTTTGGAAAGCATAATTGATTAGTCCTTCCTGGTGCCTTTGTTTCAGACTTGGTCCTCAGATCATTCATTCATCCGGATGAAGCACATTAGCCTTCTTGTCCATGGCCATGATGCTCCTCACAGGTCCTTGTCAAAGAGCAGTGGGAAGTGGGAGGGGGGAACAGGTGGACCAAAGAGCCTATGTGATTTAAAGGCAAAGGTTGCATCGTATTTGTTTTTTATCATGTTTGACAGAATAGTCCATCTATTACAGCCTTTTAATAAATGCTTAATTGAGACATTTCTCTAACAATGAAGGATAAGGAAATGCAGACACTTCCCTGATGGTTGACATCAGCATTCAGGCAGGTGGTGGAGGCAGCCACCTTTCTGAGTTGATTTGTGTGGTGCTGACAATGTCACCTGCCTACTAATGTCACACTCCCTAACCTGCTTGCTTCCTGATCATTTCAACTAACATATTTAACTGGACTGTTTTTTAGAGCAAACCAATTAAAAACTCCGAATGCAGTGTTTTCTGGTGGTTCTAAATTTGGATAATGAGGAAAGAAGACAGAGAAATGTAGAAAGAAACTTATCTCCTGTGGTTTAGAAACTTTTTAATAAATTGTTATTATTATTTTTGGCAGAAGAATCATTTTCAAATAGCAACAGCTAACTCTGGAGTACTTTTGTTGTGGCAGGGACTGTTCTAATTTTTTTATATATTAACTCATTTAACCCCCACAATCTAAGAGGTAGATGTTATTATTATTCCATTTTACGTAGGCAAAAAAACAGGACAACCAGCTAATTAATAGTGGGGTGGAATCTGACACCATCCACCATGGTTCTGGTCTTCTTAGCTGCTATGTTATACTGCATCACATGTGGAACATATATATAACAAGGCAGAATTTCGCCAGTTGAAGTAGAAGATCTCAGGCCCAGAAATTTGTGTGTTCCCTCTGTAGTAGAATTTTCAGACTTAGCAGAGCTGACTTTGATGAACTGCTCTTGACCAACCATAGGGCTTCCCAGGGAAAAGCAACTTTCCAGAGAGATGTGAGAAGCCAATGGTCAATGCCAGAAATTTACAATACTGGGCCCTCCAATCCAAGGAAGAAATCCAAGAATAACTTAGAGTAACTTTGAGTGTTTTCCCAGAGCATGCTACATCAATAGGTTCTTCCTTATTTTAATTAGTCATTCGACATTTTTATGCTTCTTTGATCACACTTCATTTTCAAAGAATTGTTTGTTCTTGAAATAATTCTTCCACATCTCATAAAGACTAGATGTGTACATTACTAGGGCCAATGAACAAATAACATTTTAAGACATGTTTTTTATACTTAGATAAGATAATCTCACTTTAAAGTAAATGATAAAAATTATTTTTTATAATAGAGCAGTTTTCTTCAAAAGATAAGCCTGGAAATCATTCTCTTCATTATTTTTTCTTACAGCCTCAGGGGAAAATGAAATACCTTATAAGCATACCTACCTTCACATTCTACTTGCTTTCTGAAAAGATCCTTTCAGATCTTTAATTAGATCCAATTATGTATACAAAAAGAGTAACAGCATGACTACATAGCTCTTACTATGAACCAGACACTCTCCTATGTACAGATATATATTTACTTCGTTAATTCTCACAGCAACATTATGAGGCACATTGGTTGATCATCCTTATTTTACAGATGAAGAAACTGAAGTATAAAAATATTGAGATAAAAGATCTGGGATTCAAATATAGCCATGGTGGTTTTAGAGAACATGCTTTTAACCACAATGCGATGACACCTGTCAACAAGTAAACCACCAAGAAAAGAATAATCAATTAATAGAGAGAGCAGTGAAGTGGAAATGTGTCTTATGAGTTCTTTAATGCCATAGATATAGGGCCTCCTCAAGGCTCAGTCTTAACCTGTCCAAAACTGAGTTAATGATCTTCTCTCCAAAACTTTCTTTTTTGTTATATTCTGCTGTATCAGTCAGGATAGATTAGGTTGTGGAACAGCGATGAATGATCCTGATAGCTCAGTGGCTTAGAGGAAGAAAGGTATATTTTTGACCAGTGAGGGCTTTGCATGTCCTCTTGATTCTGGGATCCACACGGATGAAGTAATGTCCTTTGGAATATTGTCAGTCTCATGGCAGAAGGGAAAGAAAACATTGGGAATCAAGTGCCTGCTCTTAAAGCTTTCTCTTTGCAGAGAAACATACACTCCTTGACTTCATTACCCAAAGAAGTCACATGGCCACAAGTGAATCGACAGGTCAGGCATATAAAATTACCACAGAGAAAGGAATGAATTTTTAGTGAGCAACAATACATTCAATTAAAGCCTCCGTGTTAATTTATTAGCATCACCACTCACATAAGCCGGATTTTATTTCTAAATTATCTTTCTTCAACATCTTCCATAAGCAAACAATACTCCAGACATGTACAGTCCTCATTCTAAACATTTCTCTCAACCATTCACTCACCTCCCTTCCCAGTGCTCTGGATCAGATCTCAAAATCTTCCTCTGAGACTTGGCAATAGCTTCCTAACAGATTTCTCATCGTCTCTTCAGCCTCATCCCCTTTTGGTCATCATCCACACTGTCACCAAAGTGATGGTGATAAATTAAAATATAACATGTGTATTTTTATAATATAATATATTCAATATAAATTAAAATATACTAACTTTCTTCCCCCATTACAATTCTTTAATGATTTTCCACGTTCTATAGAAGTGATATAAAAAAAAGCATCCCTCTGCCAAGACTGTTCTTATACCACCTTGTCAATCCCCAAGAAGAGTTACGCACTAGCCCTCTATCTATCTCTTTGCAGTTTATTGAGCACACCATGACATTTCATGTCTTTGATCCTTAACTTTGGCTATTTTTTTCTGTTGAGTTGCCTACATTCTGTCTCTGCCAGGCAAAAACCCACTTCAACAAATATTTCTTTTGTGAAGGTTTTCTCTCCTCTTCCAGTGGTTGTTCCCAACTCCACACTACAGTGCACTCTAAGTGGGAAGTGACGTTAATTCTATCCATTCATTCTGTCTATTCACTATTTCACATATCTTTCGTATAATAATAATTTCTTTGTATGCCTATGACTTCTATTGGCTGTGAACTATTTAAGGGAAATGTTGATGTACTAGTCATTTTTGTAGCTGCAGTGCCTACCACAGTGCCCAGAATATAGTAACTACCCAGTAAATCTTGAACAATTAATGAGTTCTCATTAAATAGTAATGTGAGAGTATGAGTGAAGATCATATTTTAAATCAGAGAGGAATGTACACAGTACATGGAAAACATGACAGGAAGTGGGCTTAATGATGCAGGGAATAGAAAAATAGAGAAGATTCTGCTTAAGATATGCAAACAAGGAAAGATGAAAGAAAAGGGAATTTGAGAGAAAGGTTAAGTTAAATGTTTGAGTAAATTAGAGACTAAATTGTGAGAGAACAAGTTTACATTCTAACTTTAACTTTACTATACAATATGACAATTAGTTTCTCTGTCTTTTAAAAAAAGACAATCTCAATTTTTCATGCCTCTTCTCTTATAATTAAATTAATACAAAGGGAAGTAATAGTTGATTAAAAGTAAAAATGACCCATTTCTCTAGGATTTTATTTTCTTCAAGCTCCCGAGGTCTTTAACATCAAAATATTGTTTAAATGTTTATAATAACATTTAAATGTTTTTATGTTAAATGTTAAATATTTATAATAACAAAATATATTAAATTTTCAACTTTGGGGTTTTATCTTCTCTAACTCCTCTTCCGCTGGTGATAAAGAGTTTTGATGTGTTCTTCTTCTTACAGACACATAAAAATAAAATTTTCACTACTCAATTTAATCTGGTACCAGAGCACCACCATTACAATTAAGTTAATGTCCTTAAATTACTTATAATTAGATGTTTGCAATCAAATCATTTTTATACAGAAAGTAGAATAGGTGTGGGCGAGAAGAGTTATAACTTAGAAAATCTTCTAATATATGACATGTGTATAGCACTTATCCCGTGAAGGACTACTTGATTTTTCAATAGAATTCACAAGCAGGAAATAATCAAAAATTTTGCTCTGAACAAGGAAAGTTGTCCTTGTCCCACAGGAGTTGAAATGATCTCTTATTAAACTTGGTTGCTACTTTGCAGACTTGCCTCTGGACTCAAATGTTATTTCTCCAAACATAACAGTGCAGAAAGCGTGATGGAATGGGTAAGGTTTTGGACAAAAATGATTTCCTAAGAGCCTTTGAAAGGAGCAACAGAAAAACAAAAGGACCAGTTTCAATAGCGAGATTGGATTGTGGTTTGATGTGGCTAGAAAAGTTTCAGCCCTTCAAAAAAAAAAAAAAAAATTCAGTTATATCCCTGCAAGATAAACTGTGGCAGGTGAGAAAATGTGCCAGTAAGAATTCAGGGGAAATGCCAATGTGCATGACGAGATGTAGTCAGATAAAGTATTAAAGGAAGAAAAGGGTCAGGGTCCTTCACATAAAATTAAATTTTGATGCTAAATTTAAAATGGTCAAGAGTTCTCAGGACTTTTTTTCACCCACAGGATCTGACGACCAAATTATATTTTTGAGAAAGCAATTGACAAATTGTGTAAGATCAGACCAGTGTGTTATTGCACACTGAGAGAAGCTGTGAATCAATGACTCAAGAAGGTGGAAAATGAATGGATAATCCTCTCGATTACTTCAAAAAAATGAATGGATTGTATCTATCAAATATACAATGAAAGAAGACAATGGGAAATGCCTTTAGCAGGTTAAGATGATTAAGTTTATCTCAGAATTCTTTACAGCAGTGTGTTTCCTGTGGTGCTCCTTGCTGTAAAGGAATGATCAGAAATGCTATCAACATCAGGCAAAGATCAGAATCTCATAAGAATAATTAAAGGTGAAAGAGGCAACTTTCTCAAAAGAAAAGAATCTCAGATCCCAGAAACAGCATTAAGGATTGGTTTTATTGACCAGGTAAAAGAATCCCAAAAGGTTTTTCTATGTTTACTCACCAACTTGTTCCAAAAATGTTTGAAAGTATCTTAGTAAGATACCCCCAAATACCTATAAATTTATAAAATAAAAAAAGGTGAAAATATACAATAAAAAGAAAGTAATGGCAAGGATATAAAATTGAATCTGGAATGAAGCTAACGCTATTAAAATGGTGGAGTCATTTATCTGGATTTAAGCTTTCTAAAGGTGAGTGCAAAAAGTAGGAAATGGTCATTACAAAATCCAGATTTCATAAAATAATTGTTGAGCACTTGCTCTGAAGAACAGATCTTAAGACAAGAAAGGTACCTGTTCATAATATTTTCATGAAAATGACCCTGTGTAATAAAATTTCTCAACATCCTTAAAACAGACACAATCAAGTTTCACAAGGCTGTTTCTTATTTTAAAATAACCCTAAACAGAGGCTGATGGCATTGTAGAAAACTGTGTTTCAGTGATAAAGAGGCCAAGAGTACATTTTAGCATTCTGCATTTTAGCATTTCTTGAGAAATAGGTGAACTGCATATCCTGCAGGAACTCTGTCATAAATGCTGCTTCTGCCTATTAAATTTTAAATGGGAATCTGGTGACAAGGAATTCAGAAATGCACTCTTGAAAGCATCTCAAGTGTAGCTATTCTATGTTGCTAGATGAGTGAAGATCCATTTAATATACGTAAAGGCATATGTTTTAAGGCTGAGTTTATTTAGGAAAGTCCATTGGTTTTTACTGAAGTTGGGACATCAAAATGCTGCCAGGGCCTAAGAGACAGCAAGTAATTTTTTAATATTTATATTAAACTAGAGTTTGGAGGGTAGGCTGCTGCTGCATACGAGGTTGTAAAGACAAACAATCGTTCCTGAGATAATTCTTAAAAGGGCAGGTTAACACATTCCAATGGTTCCTTAATGCACCTTTAATAAACCCACCAAAAAAATAGACTAAATATGTCTGAAGGAATTATTGCAGTCTATTACCACCTATTAACAAGGGTACAATGCTGCATGGCAGGGGCCACAAAAAGTTTTTTTTTTTTTTAATTTAAAACACTGTTTTAAGTTTTGTAATGAAACAACTTGGCCCATAGTTTATTTGTTTTCATAAATATGTCTCAATCAGGATTCCTTTTAATAAAATAAAACTATGAAAGCTAAACTTCCACCTTATTATCTTCTCACCCTAAGGCTGACAGTAAAGGTGGTACTAGAAGCATAGATACGTACATTTTCTTTCTGAGATTTTTGCAAACCATAGCATGCACTTAAACCAGAGATGTGAAATAATTTACAATATGATGGCTTACTGTTACTGCCATGAGGCTTGGAAACTAAAATGGGATTTGATACCCAGTAAGAATTATCACTCGTCAAGGCAGGCCCATAACCTGGTATTAAAACTTAAAAAAAAAAAAATGTTGAAGACTTCCCACATTGCTTTAAAAACTGTTTTAAATGAAAGTTCCAAAAAAATGATTTAGTCTGCAGAGTTTTAAAATTCCAGTGTGCAAGAAACTATGCATAGTAAGAATCATAAAAAGTAATGTAACCCTAAACCAACTATATTTACAAACATTATGCATTTATAATTACTAGTTATTTTTTAAAAGAAAATAAACAATTTCATAGCATTATTGGATCTCACATTTCACTGAATTCATCCAGGAGAATTTGGACAATTTGCTATGATTTCTAAGTGATTCAGCCAATTCAACTGTTCCACTGTCAAAAATTGAGAATAAGAGTCTAACAATGCAACACTTATTATTTTTCATTTATATCCTCATGACTGACACTTTAAATGGCAAATATATTTTCCAAAGAGTAAAAATACAGGACCGTATTATTATATATTATTATAAAATACAGAACAATTTGGCTGTACTCTTGGGAACAAAACAACTAAACAACAGTTGGAAATACAACTATAGTTCCTGTGTAGGCAAATAGTCTCTAATCAATATGACAAAATTACTTTTGAAGCACTTATGAAGAATTCATAACACTCTTCTTACTATAAATTCAGTGCAACTAAAATGAGGATATAAAGATGTCAAGGCTATATCCATGAATCTTCACTACATAATGTAACTTTAAAGGGCTGGTCTTGAAGAGCTTTCAAACAGTCCATTCAATTAAATATTTATTGAGTGCCCTCTCGGGGCCTGGCATTAGGTGAGCGCCAGAGGGGTATAGACCAGAGAACACATAATCTTTGAATTTTTGGATCAGCCAAAGAAACAATTCTTTGTGCTACCAATCTCATACACAGCAGGAATGATCTTTTCATACCCTCCTAATTGTATGTGAACAATGTTTGGTACTAAAATAAAGTGTCTCTCTAAAATGTGTCGTAAAAGGGAATCATACCTATTGAGTTTAGAAGATTTTTCCAGAGAACATCACTTGTGTCTGCAATTTGGATGGTAGAAGGAGTATAGTCTGGTACACAAGGAAATGTTTTATTTCCCAGCAAAGGAAGCAAGGTAAGCAAAGTCATACATAGGATAAGTTGGAACTCAGAGCAATCCTAGGCGTAGTAAGTAGATTACTCTGCATTAGTAGGAAAATAAATCTGATGTGATAAAAGTACTATGAAGTCTCCTGTCAAAACATCTTTAAAACACAGTATTGATTGTTTTCTAATTCTATAAGTAAGATTTGTTTATTGTAAAGGAGTTGGAAAAGAGATAAAACCTTAAAGATGAAAATTAAAATTATCACTATTAAAATTTCTTTATCTTTTACCTATAAATAAAACACACATGCATATCCACATAGTTGTAGAGTGAAACTGTGGAATCATCCATGTTTAATTGTATATCAAAATCTCCCCAGGTCATTAAACATCTTTTGTAAGTATGCTCTTAGTGCTTCCATAGTATTCAACAAGAGGATTGCCATAGTTCCGTTGTCTATTCTCTACGGATGGATATACAACTTGATTTGTTATTTTTGGTATGACGAACATTCTTGCCTAGAAAATTCTCTTGGCATCATTGACTTAGGACAGATTCCAGAAGTGCAATTATGGTATAAAAAGACAAAAGTGTATTTAACGCTTCTAGCACAAACCTCTTCAGAATTGCTCTAGTATATACGCACACCAGCAGAATATAAGAAAACCACCTGTGCCACAATGGAATGTGTTGGAATGTGTCATTTAAGAATCTTTGCTACACTCATGGAGGAAAATGATACCTATTTATATGTGCACTGACTTGATAGGACTTTGAGTCAGACACTATACCAGACACTGAAGGAAAGAGAGACATTTCAGGAAGAACTCAAAGTAAATACAATGCCTGCTGTTTTAGGTGAATGTTGTAAAGATCTTTGAGAAATAAAACTGTTTCTGAAAAGAAATAAAAGTGATCACTTAAAACAGACCATTTGGGAGAGAGCTAGAGAAAGATCTGAAACCAGGCTTGGAAAAGGAAGTGTCTTAGTCTGCTCAGGCTGCTATAACAAAATACCACAGACTGGGTGGCTTAAACAATAGAAATTAATTTCTCTCAATTCTACAGGCTGGAAAGTCCAAGATCAAGATTCAGGCTGATTCAATGTCTGGTGAGAGCTCTCTTCCTGCCTTGCAGACAGCTGCCTTCTTCCTGTGTGTTCATACGGTAGAGAAAGAGAAAGAGAGAGATCCCTTCCTCGTCTTATAATGCCACAGTCCTGTTGGATGAGGTCCCCATCCTAATGACCTCATTTAATCATAATTACCTCCTAGAGACCCTATCTCTAGACAGAATCATACTGGGAGTTAGGGCTTCAACATATGAATTTGAGGGGAGACAATTCTGCCTACAGCAAGAAGGTACTTCTCACTAACTATCTTAAAGAAAATATTTCATGACTGCTTGAATAAGCATAAATAGCAAGATTACTACCTTCAACAGGAAATGCAGACTGCTTTTCAGTAACATGCTCATTTTGTAACGTTCTATTATACGCAAAGAAAGGAGCTTTTCATACGTCTCAGAAGCAATGGGGATATAACATGTGGGATCCTTAAAACTGGGACAGTAGGGTTGTGAACCAACAACGCAGAGATGCTATTTTAAATCCCAAGGTTAGATGAGATACCTAAAGCAGGAGCAGAGATGGACGAGCCAATGTCTGAGATTAAGCTCTGGGGAGCTGTCACAGTCAGGCAGTAACCAGATGTGTTGCTAAAATGAATCCTGAAAGAGTGGACAGAAGAGAGGAGGACCCTGTAGTAGGGATCAAAGCCAAGATTCCATTGCTAAATTTATGGACCTTTGTTGTCATCTTGTTTTTCTTTTTAAAATCTTCATCCATACACCTGTCCAAGTGAAAGAGTAATTTTGACATGTGTATAGTAAGCATCAGTTTATTGAGTCTAAAACAGAAACCACTGACACCCTCAGGACAACATTAACTTGGTAAAGCATTGTATCATTCTTCAATAAATCGCAGGCCCTTAAATTTTGTTGTGTTTATATTTGTGAAATTCCTTATTTACTATAGAAAGAAAGAAATATACTATACTATAGTATAGAAAGAAAACCCTCCTGCCCTGCCATGTATGGAACTATCAAGCACACTATGCTCTAGGAAGCTGAAGAATAAACCTCTTATTCTTCACCCATATAAGTTGCCTAAATGAGGTCATTTCTGAGACACGATAACCAATTTGACCAAAATATACCTTCCACTTTTCACTTGTCATAGTGGTGGGAAGTCCAATGCCAGAAACAAACTAGAGACCTACTTCAATAAGAAAGTTTGAGTAAAGAATGTTGGTATGTAAAATCATTTGGAGAAATATTTTCAGAAAATAATCCAAGAAGTTAAAGCCTGAATAGCGTCCCAGAGCAGTGTTTTCATATGACACAAGGGAATTGGGCTCCTGTAGAAGGAAGAGTACATTATAATGGAGAGATGAATACCAAAACTATATTTGGATAACTGATCTACACAAGCTAAACTTATTTTGGAATCTTCCCTAAAGTCAATCTATCTAATTAAGTAAAGGCTTGTAGAAAATTTTCTAAAATAAGATAACCTTGCAATGGTTACACATATCTATATCTATATGTCTAGTCATATATAGCGCATATATGTGTGCGTATATATATATATATATACACAATTAAAATATAGACTTTCTATACATAAATGTTAACTGCAATAACATTATTAATATTTAAATGTATCTTTGGAAAAGGGTGGGAAGATTTTCTGCATCTTGTTTTCGGTAACCCCATAGCCTACAGATACCCCATAGCATCATCTTTATTTCCCAGTCTTTGAGTAGGAATGGGATAATGGCTTAGAGTGAGGAAGAGATTATAAGTGTAGCAGCTCAAGCAGTAAACCTATAAAGGGAGGATTAGTGGTACTCACATTCTCTCCAAAATAAATTGGTGGATTTCCCTCCTAATTCTCAGACCCATACCTCTCCCCTTCTCTCCCCCCAAAATATATGATGACAGCCTGATCATGAACACAGAACTATTTCTGTTTCTGACACGTACATGTGTCTCCTTGTTCAGACATATCATCAGAGTGACAGGTTCCAGATGCTTTCTAACTTTTACTTTGAGGGAAATCTTTTAAAATAAATGCCAGGACTAACTTACATTTTTCTCTCACTGCTCTGTTATTTTTATTGGCTTCTCAAAATCTTCTGTCCCTAAGTCAAATGACTTGACAAGATGAGATGAAGATCAGTAATATCTAAGATAAAACAGAGGATATTTATTTTGGGGCAAATCTATTAAAACTCTGTTTCAGGAACAGTGATTTATACAAGTATAATTGCTACCATGAACAATATCCAATAGAGTAAGTTAGACAGAAATGTACTTGTGGTTTTCCGGTTCATCAGAACACAAAACTGCAATTACTTAAGGTGTCTATAAGGTTATGAGTATTGTGACTAAAATATTAGAATCTATTCTTTATAATAAATGAAGAATTTATGGAACTTGATCTTCAGATATATCTCAAGTCAATCACAATGTTTTTCCTCATTTTTGAGGCTCAATTCTATTTGATTTAATTTCTACTTTCTTCACCCAATTATTCTTGCACTATGGCAGATTTTATTAAACCATAAAAATTTAACTTTATCATTAATTAGAATGGAGAGCCTGACAATATTGCATTTTACCCTTTATCTCTTAATGAGGATTAAGATGAGTGATGCTTTGATCCGGTAATCTCTGTCCAGTACCAGGAAGGGCTGCACAACAGCAGACTACTGAGTGGCATCATTGGGGTCCAATAAGTTTCCTTCTAGAAATTGTGACTTTAAACCTGTAGGAGGATAAAATGGCTTGGACTTATTACTTATTTACTTATTCTTGTGGTCTGGGGCACAGAACATTCCTCCCAAGAAAGCTGGTGTTTATCTTTACTTATGTAGCTATTAATGGACTTACATGTGACAATAAAAAAATATGTGAAAATAAAATTTCTCCACCTCAGGCATTTGTTATTTGACCAAAGTTTATTTGTTTTCAAAGTAAGAAAAATCACTTTATATACCAAGAACAGTGCTAATTTTTTAATGATTTTATTATCGATGAAAGCACATTGACTTTTGGTAATAGCATCTAAGGGCAATTGCTTGAGGACTTTGTAATCTTCTAATATTTTCCAGTTAACAGTGGTTTTGTCCACTCCCTGCTTCCTTCATTTCATACTACTGACCCATTATTTCTGCTCCTTACCAACCAATATGTGGGTAAATATTAATCTAAGCATAACACATACAGCAATATCATGAAGGGTATGAAACTATCTTGCTTCCCTTGTATCAATTTTTGCCACGCAGAGTGGAACCTCCAACTTTATGGAACACTTCATTCAGTTCCTTAAGCATCCCTTCCTCTCACACTAGCTCTCACTCTTCATTACACATACACACAAACATCCTTTCCACATGCCTTTCCCTCTGAAAACATTCCGTTTTCTCACTCTTGTGTCCTCATCCGACATTTTCTGCTCAATTCATACACATTATTAAAGTATTAAATTAGATATTTCTTCCAGAAGCTTTCATCAACATTCTAAATACTGGGTTACTTTTTCCTCTTCTGTATGTGCTAAGGACCTTGAATGGGATTTTTGACGTAGAAGTATTTCACCCAATTGTCAAAACTACAATGCGGTATTTTTCTGTTTGTGTGATGTCCCACACCAGACTGGACGTTCTCTAAGAGTGCACGCAATGTCACACACCACTGCACCCTGTCATCTGGTGCAGGGATGAGCACCTAACATGTGCTCAAAAATATTGTTAAATAAATGAGCAACTGAGTGTCTGCTCACTTGAACTGTATAAATCTGTGTTGTCTAACATGGCAGCCATGAACCATGTGTGCCTATTGAGTACTTGAAATGTGACTAATCCAAAATGAGATGTATTTAAGTGTAAAATACATGCCAGATTTTGAAGATTTAGTATAAAAAAAAGGTAAAATATCCCATTAATAATTTTATGGGATCACATTCATGGCTCATGTTATATTTCTATTGGACAACACTAACATGAATCACACAGACCCAGACACAAGAACATCATCATCCCGTTAATACAGCCTTCTTTTAATCCAGTGTTAGGTAAGGCATTGTCCCTTTGTCAATGAGATTTTAAAATGTGTTTTACATCTTGGTAAATCTTCCTTAATTTAAGTACTCTGATTAACTTAACACTCTGTTGTCTTTAAATCCAATAAATTAGATTACTGGAATGATATGCACACTCTATAAATAGAAATTTTAAACAAACATATTGAAATTACAATTCCAATATGGAAGCATTCAGAATATGTGTTCATTTTAGAGTTTATGCAACAGAAAAAAGAAACTCTAGACCAGCATGGTCTGATAGAACATTCTGCATGGATGAAAATGTTCATCTGTCCTTTCAATAAAGTAGCCACTAAGTACATGTGGCTATTTGAGTACATAAAATATGGTTAGTATGACTGATAAAATGAATTCTTAATTTTAATTAATTTAAATGTAAATAGCCACACGTGGCTAATATCTATTGTACTGGACTGTGTACCTCTATTGCTAGCTGTACTTAATTTCTAGTAAATTTATCTTGAAATGCTATGTTGAGAATATTTCTATCTCACCTAAATCATAAGTAACTAAAACGTAAAGTTTAACAAACTTAAAACGGTTCAAACACTTTAAAAGTACTTTGCCTATTGGGGTTTTAAGAGTTTTTTCTTATGAAATAAAGACATGCATATTTAAGTTACCAGAAAATCTACTTATGTTAATTATCTGATATCTGCATCCCTTCATGTGGTTAAATTATACATGTTTGATTTTTAATTAAAATGAGAATATCCATTAAAAAACAATTTAAAAAATATGCCTCCCGAGTTCTTTTTTTGTTTGTTTTTACATTTTAGAAGCACACTGCTTTTGAAACTCCATGTGAGTGATTAATTCAGGATAACCTAAACCTCTGGAAGTCATTTACAGGAGGCCTTTATTGTGTAAAAACAATTTCTGATTTGAAAATATGCCAAATGAATTGTGTATTTAAAATGCTAAACCTCATTCTTCTGATTTGTCTCCTGTAGAAAGTCTAGAAAATAGGTCTTTAAAGAAAATGTAATTAACATTCAATTTTATGTGATTTAATTATGAGCTAATATCTGATTCAATAGATAACATTTCTGTCTGTGGTTTTTCATCCAGGGAAGTACTAGAATTATAGAATCTTAGCACTGGAAAAGTTCTTGTTCAAATTTTTCACTCTGTAGATTAGAAATATTAGTCACAAAGTAAAATGACTTTGTGAAAGTCACAATTACATAGCAGAGATTGAGATGTAGACTATCTGATTTTTAGGAAGAGGTAGAATAACTATTGTCTTAAAATTTTATCATTTCCTTTGGAAAGTGTCTATGTGACATATCTGTATTTTATTACCCAAGAATGTCCCACATCTGTTTGGTCATAGTAGAAAGGAAAAAACTAGCCCTTCCTGAGCACCTTCCTGAGCAACATACCTGATGTTTCCAGGAACTGCTACTTCCTATGACCCAGGAGAGGAAATGAGGGTTCCCAGCAGTTAAGGAAATTTGCTCCTGCCTAAAAAACTGAGGAGGGCACAATGCGGGGTAGAGGAGGGCAAGATTCACGTCCATATTGTTCTAACCATGAAGTCTATGCCTTTCCTTCCATATCACACTGACTCTTCCCAGAAACTCATATATTTTACAATGTTGTTTGATTCAGAATAGCAGAAAAGTGAAAGCCAACATTAGTTTTTGGAAAAATGTTTGGAAAATATTTGTTATCAAAGACACAAAATGTGGGGCTGGCCAGCAGAGTAGCGGTTAAGTTTGAGCATTCCACTTCAGCAGCCGGGGATTCACCAATTCGGATCCTGGGCGTGGACCTACTCATTGCTCATCAAGCCATGCTGAGGCGGCGTCCCACATAGAGTAAATAGAAGGATGTACAACTATGACATATAACTATCTACTGGGGCTTTGGGGAGAAAAAGGAAAAAGAGGAAGATTGGCAACAGATGTTAGCTCAGGGCCATTCTTCCCAAAAAAAAAAAAAAAAAAACTACATGCTTAAAAAAAAAGACACAAAATTTCATTCATTTCTTTTAAAGTTTTATGTTTCTTCCCTCTATTAAAATGTGATGGTTTGGATACTACACTAATTTTACTTAGATCTCTTAAATAGTTAAGTTATCAAACAAATTCAAATGATTTCTTCTGTTCTTTACTTTAAATTCAGATAAACATTCTCTCTGGTGCCAAATAACTTCATTGATTGAGCTTTGTAGCTGCCAAATAACGTTTTTGGTGTCACATGTAGATTCTCCTCAAAAACATTGAACTAAGCTTCAGTGAAATTGTGCATGGGGAAAAAAACATGGTATTCAAATAATCTGATATTCTGAGTCTTTTGTTGTTGTTGTTGAACATAAAAAGAATAGCTAGAAACAATCAATGGTCATGAGGTACATATATAATATAATAGATTAAGGATTGTAAATGTGTTTTTATATTTTTCTGGATAAAAAATCACATAAAAGTGAATCAGTGGTTAAGAGTACAGTTTCTGAATTGAGACTGACCTAGCCTTGGATTCTGGTTTCATCAGTTACTTGAATTGTAGCTGTGGGTTTGCTAAATCGCAGATTATTCATCTGTAAAATGGTAGCAGTATTTGAATTCACTTCTTATTAATATAAGTACAATGCTTATGGAAACTCTCACATAGCATTTGTTCAATTAGTGCAATTATTGTTGTTGCATCTATTGTTATGCAATTAAAGTGCAGTGAGTTAGGGCAATTATTTATGTTAAATAACTATGCAAACCATATATAAAAAGAGAAGAGTATGTGTTAAAATTATTTGATAAGTTCTGATGGCACAGGTCTTCATATATAATATTACATTTGCTGAATGCATGTGAACTAACTAGACAAAATAGTACCTCCCTTGATATACACTTAAATAATATTGATATATTTCTTTAAACTTAGGGTACTTGTTCTAAGAGAGATTAATTAATAGCCTCTCTTCACAGCAAATCATATACTAAAATCAAAAAATATTTTATAGACAAATCTACAACATATAATCAAACTTCTTCAAAAAGTATTATGGGGACCAGAATTGGTCACCTCAAAATGTGTCTCTTTACCTTATTATCACTGAAGGAGACTTTGACCTTCCCTGCACCCCCAACTGTCTAAAGGGATTTGGGATGGAAGGCCTGTCCCTTCCTGGGATAGGCCTTCACCTTGGATAACTCTAGGTATTGATAGACTGGGAAGGTCTTTGCTATGCCCATTCTTATCAAAGTTCTGTTTACCAAACACGTACATTTGTAAGGAAAATCTCCATTTGTAAAGGCATCTCCTTCTCTGTCCTTGGAAGAGGGGCGGATGACCTAATCTCTGGAAACTTGTCAGTGTGGAAGGCGAGGCCTTAAATCTGCATAATAACCTTACTGTGTTTTCCTTGTAATCTCCCGTAACTGACTCAAGCCCCAATATCCTCATTTGTCTATTTAGGAGGAGAACCTCCACCATTTTGTCAGGAGATATTCAGTTTCCCCGAGTCTCTCCCATATATACATGTTATAAAGCTTTGTGTGATTTTCTCCTGCTATTCAGCCTCATGTCAATTTAATCTGTAGCCCCGCCAGAAAGGACCCAGAGTGGGTAGAGAATGCCCTATCTCTCCTTAAGTATCAATTTTTAAAGTATAAGGAAAAGTGTCCCTTACTTCAGATTTACTTCTGAAAATTCTTCTATTTTTGTTACCAAGTGAAAGTACAAAACAAAAAACCTGTTACCTATACATGTTACTGCTAAAAATACAAGTAAAATGACCTACCCCTGAGAGTCATTGTCTCCCTTACTCTAAGCACAGTAACCTGAAAAAAAATGTTATCTCCAACCATTGCTACCTTGATGGCATGTCAGAACTGTACTGAGTGAGTCCCACTGTAAGAGGGACGCCTTGATTAGCAGAGAACTATAACACTTACCCATGTACATTTTTAAAAAGTTCGGTTTCAAAATAGGAAAACATTTTAAAAAATTACTTGTTTTCAATAATCTCTCATAGTCCATCATTTTAACTCTTCTTTCCCCACATATATTATACGGGCTACTGAGTTGAGGTAAAGAGATGGTTCTACCGAGGCATAAAAAGAGAGATTATGTCAGAGGTCATAGTGTTTGACAAGCGCTCGTTTACCTTAATATCAGGACACAAAACATTTAATTTGAAAATCTCTGTCCTTGAGAGTCGATATTCTCCACAGGCATTGGAGTAAATACCTTACTTTCATGAGTTATGTCAGAAAAATTTATATTTATGGAGTATATGTAGACTTTTGAAAAGCTCAACACAATTATTAGAAATACTGATGTATGGAGCACATTCTAATTTTAAATGACACATATCAGAAAAAGAGACAACTGGAATGGCAGATAAAAAAAATCTAGATAGGTTTTTGTACACAGAGCTGTCTCTCTGGAGACAAGCAACTTAGTCACTTCAGAAATATTTTAAGAGCCAATATTTATTGAGTCTGATTGTATCATTAGGTACAAAGATTGAGTGGTTCATCTCAACGGAATAAAGGCTGCCTCTGTGTGTGTGTGAGAGAGAGAGAGAGAGAGAGAGACAGAGACAGAGAGAGAAACAGAGAGATATACGGAGGGAAACAGAGAAACAGAGACAGAGATACACAAAGATAGAGAGAGATGACGTAGGAAAAGAAAGAGACAGGCGAGGAGAGGACGTGCTGTGTGTGTTCAGTCTGACAAGGATTTTAATATACTGAGGTATGTGGGGTAACTATTCAGGTTCAAAACTGATTTGGCTTGAACTAAAAAGCCTGATTTATGGCCTATCAAGCATACATTGTACATCTGCTTAGCCACTATATAATACACTCTCTTAAGAATACATACTTCCCCTCCTACACTCTATTGATAATGCCCTATGGGTAACGCCCAGATTAGTCCCTTTCCTGACATCATAGTCCCTTTCCTGACACCACAGTCACGTTGACCTGCTAATTTCCAACTGAATACCTCTTTGAAATTTTTACGAAAATGCATCCTGGGTGTGTTTAATGTATGTTCTTTGTTCTAAAGTGATGTAAGACTGTACTGAAAACCATGCTTTTCCAGAATGCTGTCTAAGGCCTTCCCAGGTTATAATCCTTCTCTGGCTCAAGTAAAACTCACTTTATTTCTCTTGCCTATAGAATGGTTATTGGTTATTTTGTGTCAACAAGTTCAATGTGCTATAGAGTTGACATATTCTCCAGATGCGTATATGCATGGATACATAGCCTGATTGGACAGATTAGAAAGAAAGGATTGAATTGGAGGTTCTGCCTGTATCGGGAAATAAAAATCAGTTCATTGTTGACTTCATTGATTAGCTTGTGTGAGTTCTGTAGTGACACATAGTATTTATTCACTTAAACTTACTAGATGCTTTGGCATTAACAGGTGTAATCTGCCATGGAGGCTGGATTCCTACCAGAAAGGTGGATATTACTTTCAGAAATCCCATACTTTCCCTGGTTCTGATAGTCTCTCCATCCTTTTTCATTGTTCTCATACAAAAATCCTTAGTGCAATGTGGAGACATAGCACTCAGCAAGGAGCAAGGGTTAAAAATCAAATACATAGTTAATAAATTACTCTTTGTTTTAAGTAACAACACTTGGAGTCAAAGAACACAATTCAAAAACTATTCCTTGTCATACTCAGTTTGTTTTTTTGTTTTGCTCTGTTTTTGTTTTTTGTACTCAAATGATTGGTTCATTTTCATATTAATATAAAGATAAGTAAGCTTATTTGAAATAATCAGTCTGATAAGCCACCTAAGGGTAGCAGCAGCTATTCAAGATAAGCTAATAATAAAAGAAACATTCCTAACAATTTACATTGGTAGAAAATCTACCAAGTGTTTCAAAGTACAACCTCAATTCAGCATGATAAAAGTCCTGGTAAGCAGGCAAAGGAGTTCCTTTTATCTCTATTTCACTATTTATGAACCCGAGGCTCCCAGCTATAAAGAAAATTGATTGCCTAAGGTCTCCAAGCTTTCAAATAATATAACAGGAACTAGAATCTAAGGATCTGTACTATAAGTTAGTATTCTTTGAACTATTCCACATTAAGTAGATACTAGGAATGAAATTAATGCTATTTTTCTTCCTCCCTCCTTCCCTCCCTAACCCTTCCTTTCTTTCTGCCTTCCTTCCTTCCTTCTTTCCTTTCGTCGTTCCACATTTTTAAAGGATATATCTAGTATCATTTATTCATGATTTAATTTACTCATTTATTCAACATTTATGATGCATCAGGTAGTACAAAAAGTGCTCAAGTAAAATGCTGAACAAAACACAAATCTAAGCTGTGACCAGAACAATTAGAAGAAATTCTTAAAAATAAAGTGGGGGAAGGGGAGGAAGGAGTCACAATCTAGAATAACAGTCTCAGTCACAGGGTGATGCCACCCCATTACATCACAGTCTACTGTGAGTTCATGTTCTCTCAACTACAGTGTGGGAAATTGTACAAACTGGAGGACATCATTTATCTTTGCTGCAGCATATACACTAGGGTTATCTATGGAAATGTGTCATGCTTTCAGCAGCATCTATTATAGGAAAAAAAAAGTGATGAGAACCACAGCTCTAGCAGAGGAAAAATGTGTGTTTAAAAGGTCGGGTTGCCTTAAGTCTTCCCTTTGGCAGCCAACAGAAGTGAAGCACGTATGTGCCATCGAGGTTCCCTTGAACCATTACCTCAATGTTTACATAAGTGAAGTGGACATGACCTTTGAGAAATCACCTAGGACATATCCTCACTTCAATAAGAACACTTCTTAAACTCTTTCAGCAATTTGACAGTCAATGCCATTTTTCAACTACATCTAAGGAAAGGGATTGTGTAAAATCCAATAGTAGCCTTTTCCACCTGTAGTACAAAGAATTTCTTGCAACTTCCTTATTGCTATCTTTAATCGTCTAACTTCACTCAGACTCTGATTTCCTTCCTTTTAATCTCAGTGTGAATAAAGAAGGGAAGATCAATCACTTTCAATAGAGGCTTCAAGTCAGACAATCATAGTTAGATTAATATTCTATGTCTATGTCAATTTTCCAATGTGGGAAGAACTTGCAGGTAACTGTCGATTTTGATATTTTGACAACAGGCAACGTGTAAAATATACACCAAAGAAACTAAATAGATCCTACTACTGCATGAAAACTTGAAAACACTAGACTTTCTAAAAAGGTGGGGAGATTTCAAGTGTTGGTTTTTAGGTCATTTGAAAGATAATGTGCCTGTTACATTCATGGCTTCATTAATGTATTCACTCGTTTCATTTACTCAGTTTTTTTCATTCAACCATAACTTATTGTGTGTATATATGTACTAGAAAAAGTACTGTGTTAGTGATACAAGACACATAAACTACGACTATCCCTTCAAAAGTTCACAGTCTATTGGGAGACTTTGGTTTACTGACACTTATATTAGATCAAAACTTTCAGAAAGGACAAGTAACCCATGCAGGGGGTGTCATGAAAGCAAGGGCAGAAAGAGTGTCAAGAAGTGAGAAGTCAGCACTGTAAAGCTTTATTTTGAAAATGAGGTGGCTGTTTTTTCAATGTTTCTGTGATGCAAGTAGTATTAAAACAAATCTCTGATTTGAATTCTTTAAAATAGATGACCGACAGATTAACATTATCACCTGAGGGAATAAGAATCTAAGTACAGTTGTGTGGAAAACTTTGCATGTGTGTATATTTCAATACATTATTCCAGTTTCTCTGATTTACCATGAAGACATGGGGTTACATGCTACCTTACAAGTGAATAAACTGAATAGGCAGTCCACTTAAAATTTATGCTGTGAAAAACATCTATTAAACTGAAGAGAGGATAAAATAATAAGTAATGTTACTTTGTGCTGTGAACTGAGTTGTGTTCCCCTCAGATTTATATGTTAAAGCCCTAATCCCCAATGTGACTGTATTTGGAGATAAGGCCTTTAAGGAGGTAGTTAAGGTAAAATGAGACCGTAAGGGTGGAGCCCCATTCCAATAGGACTGTCCTTATAAGAGGAAGAGACAGCAGGGATGTGTGTGCACAGAGGAAGGGCCATGTGAGGACACGATGAGAGGGCAGCCATCTGCAAGCCAAAAGAGAGCTGTCACAAGAAACCAACTCTGCTGGCACCTTGACCTTGGACTTCCAGGCTCCAGACTGTGAGAAAATAAATGTCTGTTGTTTAAGCCACACAGGCTGTAGTATTTTTTTTTTTGCAGCTCGAGCTGACTAATACAGTTTGTTAAGAAAAAACAATTCCAACAAGTAGTTTATAGCATTCTCTTAATTATAGTTGGTAACATGTACTAGGCTCTTGCTGAGTTTCAGGTCATGTGCTTAGAACTTTATGAGCATAATCTCCTTTAATCCTCAGGACAGTCTGAGGAGATAGGTGCTTCTGTGACTTCACGGTATAGGTGTGAGTGATAGAGAGGTGAGGGACTTGCCAAAGGTCAGCTAGCTAGAGAGTAAGTTGCTGTTCTTAGGGTAAAGAGTATAGAGTGACCATCATTAATAGAGCTTTCATTTTTAATGTTAAGCACATATTTGCTCGGACATTAAGAATCATTAAAATGTTTTAATCTTATATTGTAATTCCATATTTATCATATTATACAAGCAAACAAAAATACCAGTCTAATAGAATTTAAAATACTTATTTATAAAGGTAAATTTACAAACTTTATCACTTGCTGTAACTTCATATTTGGAAAGAAACAAAACACATTACAATAGAAATGGGACAAAGATTATTGCAAATATAGGCATTAAATTTAATGTTGATAACATAATCAAATTGCAAAAGACTTGGTTACCATTTAAAGGGCCAATTATATGGACCCAACACTAAAATTTAAAACCTTCAATATCCCCAAATAGACTTGCTAGTGATTAAAAAAAGTATATCCATGAACATGAAGGCTTGAAATGTAATAAGGGCCCAAATGAATTAGTGATGGCTGTCATAAAAGTCTGGCAGAGTATTCTATTTACAATTTGTAATAAAACTGTCACACATTGAATTTATAAAAACATTTATCTTAGAAAAATAAATCTATTTGCCAAGGGCAAGTTAATCACCTCTACAGTTTATTTGAATATATGGACAAAGAGATAGTTTGACTAATAGAGCATTATAAGAAGTACATCTGGAAATGTATAGGATGCTGTGATAGAGGAAACATCACTTAAAATAATTCTATGTGTGGATTAACAGCAGGAATACTTTCTACATTATCTGAAATACAAATCAATATTGTTAACCATCAACTGAAAGAACATGCACACAGAGAAAATGATATTCATGTGTTCCATTTTTGGAAACAATTAAAAATATTTCAATTTAAGTACCAAAAGACCATGTGAATTTTTAAAATACCTAATTGAATGCACAGTTATTTCCTAAGGATTACAAGTCTTTTACTTGTTTGAGGAATCTAAGGGAAGAAAATGTTATTTAATGCATGGGGCTTTACGAATACCCAGAAATGTAAACATATACAATTTTAAATAAACTATTCCTTGAAATTTCAGATAAACTTAAAGGAAGCATGGAAGACAGCAGTTATAAACTGTTACAAATAACTAGTGCAATGGTACGATAAAGTTGCACAAGCTCCAGTTGTCAAAATGAGCTTGGGCAAGTCACTTAGCCTTTTTGTGGTTCATGTTCTTTAGAATATTCATAAAGATTCCCAGCGTTACTTTGTATGCCTCTTGAAAATGCAAATATAACATTGAGTGAAGAAACTTAGCAACAGTTAGATTTGTACGCTTTCTCCAAATGTAATGCTGTATAAAGAGAGAGGACACGCAAGTTATAAAACTTCTTTTATCTAAAACAGGGTCAGCAAACTTTTCCTTAAAGGGTAAATAACTCTACCATTGTAATATCAAAGCTGCTATAGGCAATATGTAAATGACTAGGAATGGCTGTGTTCCAAGAAAACTCCATTTATGAAAACAGGCAGGGGACATGGTTTGGTCAATTGATGGACCATAATTTGACAACCATCTGGAAAAAAAAAAGGTTTATATTTTCTCTAAAAAACACTTTAAAAATTTGCGTTGAAAAACATAAATTGCTTGCATCTTATATTTGGTTTTCTTATTGAAAAAACAAAATTGTACTGTTTAAGAGTTTCCTATTGAAGAGTATATTTACCTTTATTTTTGATCATTCCATAAACTCACATACCCTTTCTAAGGCTTTTTCCTTTGTTTTTATAATTGATGAAACAGAAAATCCCACAGGTTAAAGAATTTGAACAGCAAATCGGTCCACTGGTTCTGTTAAAAAATGTATTGAATTCCTTTATGCAAAGACCATTTGGCACTGCCTCATTCAAATTCCACCTCTGGCCCTTCTTTGCTGGGTAACTATGTACTTGGTGTCTCCATTTTCTCTTCTGTACAATGGACTCACAGTAGTATTTACCTCATGGGATTGTTCTGAAACTTAAGTGAGCTAGTGGATGTATAACACTTTGCAGGTGCTCAAAATATGGAAAGTACACAATAAATAGTAGCTATTGTTATTATCATTATATTCGTTGAAATTTACAAATATCCCAGGCCATTGCATAACTTAAGTATAGTTGAGGACAAGGAACAAATAAATATATTAAATATAATACACACCACAGTGCAACAGAAATAAATATTTTATCACAAGTTGATATTCAGGGTTGATGGACATGGAGTCGATGAATTAGAGAAGACTGAGGAAATCTAAATGAGGATGATGTGTTTTGGACGAGATCCTGAAGGAGGACAAAACTTCCATTAGTAGAATATTGGTGATGAGCTCTAACTGGGGGGTGTGGTTCAAGCAAAGGCCCCAAAGCAGAGCAAGTTCCCAGGAACTTGCTTGCTTTAAGCCCTCACCTTGAGTGACAGATGAGGCGGGGTTGCAGCAGCAGGAGAATTCAGATATAAGGCCATAACTGCTCACCAAAAAATACAACAATTTTAAAAATATTTTATTTTATTTAGATAGAGTATTTGCTAGTACTTCTTCCCCAAATGGTATTTGAACCCCTAGAATAAAGAATTTCATTAAAAGAATTTGCATTGGGAGGAAATCATATAATAAAAGACTATAAGGTACCATTTTATAGGGCGAGTAAGGTGAGAACAAATGTGGTCAGCATCTAAATCGAGAGATCAGAGTTTTCATGAAAATGAAGAGTCACTGAAATGATACGTGAGGCACTGAGAAGAGTAGAGACAGGACTAGAAAGTGACAGAAGCATTAAAATCTATTCCAGGTCTGGCCCTACCTTGTCCTATAACCTCAGGCCAGTAACATACCATCTTTAGATTTCAGTTTTCACCTCTGAAAGTAAAAAAATTGGATTGAGTGCTCTCTCTGGTAAGGGACCTTAGAAATCAAAATTTTAATGATTAGCAGATATCTGATCCTGTTCCAAACGTTCATCAAACATTTGGTCTCTGCCAAAAGGTCCTTGTTATCTGGTCATACTTGGTCCTGTCCAAACGTCCATGGAGACATTGGGTCCATGCCAAAGGTCCTTGATATTTGAAGGACCATTTGGTCCTGTCCAAAATGTCCATCAGACATTTGGTCCATGCCAAAAGGTTCTTGATATTTGCAGGACCATTTAGTTCTATCCAAAATGTCCATCAGACATTTGGTCCATGCCAAAAAGTCCTTGATACCTGGTTATATTTTGTCTTATCCAAAATGTCCATGGAGGCATTGGGTCCATGCCAAAAAGTCCTTGATATTTGGTCTTGTCCAAAACCATTTGGCATGGACCAATTATGCTCATGGACATTTTGGACAGAACCAAATGTCCTGCAAGGAACTTGATCATGTATTATTACATTTCATCATCACAATAACCCTGTTAGACAAAAGTTATCCCATGAAAATTTTCAATACTTGCTCAAATTCATGAAACTTATATCTTTTGAATTCCAATCTGGTAGCCCTCTGCAAAGGTTATCAGCAGCCACAGTAAGCTAAGAAATATTGTGCTGTGATCCAACAGCGTGAAGTTTACTTGAAAAGGGGACAATAAGGAAGTTTACTGTTGCAGTTACATATTAACCAAGAGATCAGTGCTTAAAGAGGGCTGGGAATGTGGAGCCGCATGGATGACTAAAATATAATATTCAGAAAGTTTCTTGGGTCCTGGTACTGGTGACCTAGGGCATGTTGAGTTTGGCATACAGATTTAGCTTTTGAAGTGTGGCTGCTGCTGCTGTTAATTAGTAGCCAATGCTTAACAGCCAAGAGATTTTACTTACAAGTTTGAATTTCCAACTTTTTTAAACTTTCAGAAAATCTGGCACTAATTTGCTAGAAGTAGACAGTAGCTATGATCTACCAAGTATAATAGCTCTCTGGTCAGCCCAAAGTCCTGATTACTCCCTATTTTTTCTTTCATTTTTTAAACCACTTTATCAAGCCTATAGTTAACAATACCTACTGTATTATATACTTAAAGTTTTGCTAACTTAAAGTTTTGCTAGATATTCTGTTGTGTTCTTATTTAAAAAAATAATAATTAATAAAGAGGGTGGGAGGAAACTTTTGGAGGTGATGGATGTGTTTATGGCATTGATTATAATGATGATTCACAATGTATACTTATCTCCAGACTCATCAAGTTGTAGACATTAAATATGTACAGCTCTTTGTATGACAGTCATACCTATTGTTTCTTAAACTTGATCTTCTTCATTGATCTGTTATCTTTCTGATCCCTGGGGACTTCTGAGTTTGCAAGACTTGGTTTAGAGCCTGAGGTTCTTGAAGACCATAAGTGTGTATTTTACCCTTTGACTGCCATGAGTTTTCCAAAATATTACATGTGGGAGATTAGAAAAGCTAACATCCAGCCTTAGGGGCAACCCAAAGTATATAAATAGGGGGAGAAAAAGTCACAAAGTAGAGCAAAGAGGCAGTCATAAAAATCAAAATCCAGTGTTCTCCAACCAAAGCCAGACACTCAACCGTGTCAAAGCCAGTGAAAACAATTTTTCCATTTTATGTCCTTTTGCTAGTTTGTTTGTCCAGAAAAACTTGATATCTGTCATTTAAAAAAGTAGAGAGTTCACTGAAATTCAAATTTTTTTAATATAATATCAATCTTTTGGCATTATCTCAGAGTAAACCAATTATTCAATGAATTGAAGGGGGGAAAGAAACAAAGCTAGTTAAATTTTATTCATGCCACTAAACATTCATATTCTTTCACATAGACTAAATTGTAATATTTAATATGTATTAAGTGTTTTGATCTTAACTTTTAAATACATTAGCCCAGTTCACTGTACTATAAAACATAACAAAATGCATTTATGAGTAGTAGATGCAAAGGGATCCCACTTGCCACAGGTCTGATGATTAAAAAAAGATGAAGATTTCCCTTCCACATGACAGGCTTCCCAATGTGACAATAAACATATGCCACACTTCTAAAATTACCTTTGGATTTCAAAGAGCCATTCTATATATTTCTTCCAATAATAGTGGTTCAAGTGGATCCAAAAGATAACCACTTTTTCTGTAAAATATTTTCATATCCTTTTTCTCACCAATTCTCTAATGGTCTTTCTCAACAACTACCTACTACATCTATAAAATATAAATTAAGCAGTTTATAAGGAATTATATTTTTAAATAGAATATATCAATTCAACCATACATGAAAAACATAATCTAATGCATACAACCAACTGAAAAAAAATACACATAATACTTTTCCTACTATGAGGTAAGAACTGATTTAATATAATGCCTAACAGAACAATAAAAATACTTTTAGGCTCATTTTAATTTCATATCCTTTCATTTTAAAATATTTTTGCTACTTTAATTTTAATTAGGTACGATTAATTAAATTTTAAATTATATTTCATCTCTATATATTAGCGTTAACTTGTCATATATGATCACAGAGTGGGTTATACAACAAGATAAAATAACAATGCAATAAATCAAAATTTTGAACATAACATTGAAATCTCTGACCGGGTGTAGTTGAGGAAAAACTGCAAGTGGTGTGATCTGACGAAGAACAGAAATTTACATCGCCCTTAAAATTATGTAAGAAATTAAAATTTGGTTCTGAAAAATGCCTCAGGGCTCCTCAGGTAAAGAAGGTCAAGGAGAGGTACTCTAGGGTCTCTATGATCATTTCAAACAAAATAGCTGCCTACATGTTCTATGTCAAAATTCACAGGAAGCTGTCAATTGCAAGTGTTGTGGTTAAAAGAAAAATTTGAGCGCCACTAAACTTGAAGACAAACTCTCCTTATTGTTGGTAAGAAATTCAGACTGAAAGTTGAACTAAATCCCAAGATCGTACAATTATTTAGCATTCCTTTCCTGATTCTCATTTTAGTAGCTTTCCTAGTATAAGACATTGCAAAATTAGTTCATTGCCCTACATGTTTTTCTGTAGTCACTGTCACTGTTTCCTTTTAACCTATCATGAGAAAAATTGTGACAAAAAATAATACATGAAAATGTACTACCAGGGGTTCTTTCTAGTGGATCCTTCAGGTTTATCTCTGCCTGTCATTGTTTTTGAGCTGTTTTATAACTCTGCAAGTTATAGAATACAAATAGAAATGCAAATGATGTCTGGTGGATATGCATTTGATTATCGTCCTGTGGATACTGACCAGTTTTGCATCTGTCTGTAAATTCATTTTAGCATTCCTGTGTGGTCCTTTGAAATCTACTTTGAACTAGTTGTGCCTTCTTACTGGCTCCTTCGTCAATTAATGAATTAAATAAAAGCTTTGATATGTGTCTTTTATATTTGCATGAATCGTGATTTTCTCTTTTTAAATAAATGGTCTTTGACATGATTTATTCTTCAGCCCATTCCATTCAGCCTTCTACCCTCACCTCTCAATTGAAATTGTCCTTGAAATATTTATAATTTTCTCCTATTAAAGCAAAGCCCTGTTCCTAGGCTTTCTCCAACCTGACTTTGGATTTTGGTACTTTCATGATCATTGTATGAGATACTCTTGTCTCCTTTGACTTCTAGAACATCATTCTTTACTGTTTTCTTTTCTACTTCCATGGTCACTACCTCTTATGCCAAATAGCATCAGCTCTATGTGATTTGTAGAAATCAGAGTTTCTGTTCACTTTTGAATTTATAAATGTACTATATATATTCTCCTCACCCCCAGGTCACATGCATCTAACTCATCAGCATTGGTGTTCCACATGTACATATCCCTGCCCCTGATCTGGACCACTACCACACTTTTCTGCAGGGATTCCTTCCATGGTTTTCACTATACACAGAGAACCATCAAATATATTTTCCAGCTCTGAACTTTTTTAGGGATAGAGAATAATTTTATCATTTATTTCCATCATTAAAGATCCCTGTTGCCTACCAATTCATACCACATTGTCAAGAACTGTGAAAGGTCTAGAGTTTACTCTGCTTGCAAACTATTAAGTTAGACCTACATAGATCCATGCATGCTGGCAGAAGACACAAGATTCCTGTGTCAGAAACAAAGGACATTTTTACTCAGGGTTTAGCAGGCAGCATGAGCTTCCTATTCATGTGAGTTCCCCTTGTTCCCTAAATCCCATGGAGGGAAATGCAGATGTGGGCCTAGGTTGATGCTGTGCACACAGTGGGTTTGCATCACAGTTAAGAAATCTCAAGCTTAGGAAACCCCAGTCTTTTATAAGAGGCTGAAAGCAAACCTACCCAACATTTGTCTCAGAGAGAGACATTATCCTTATTATATGGAATAGTAAATAAATCTGCCCTCTGCTCAGCAGAGGGATACTATGCTAATTTCAAAGGCTGTTCATTATCTTGAAAATATTGTCCAGAACAAAAGCCATCAGTGCCTCTGCTTACAAGATGTGCAGAAACATGAGAGACCTATGTAGAATGGATTCTGAAGCAAACAAAGCCAAAATCCTTAAATAAGCATTTGTGAGCTTTCAGAAACTGGTCCTCACCTTATTTCTTTAGCACTGTGTCTGCCTTAGAGCATGCACTGAATAAACTTTACACTTCATACATAAGAGACTAAGTGTAGGGAATTAAATAAATGATTAATGACTATCACATTGATGAAGAAATGGAGATTAGAAATAACTCATTATAGTTTCTGATCCACGTTCTTTTAGTTGGATTTTATGACCCACTCTCCTTACTATTTTTCCTGAAAGGAAGAGAAATTTCAAAAAGGGAAAATACCAACATCCTCAGAAAATAAAAGATAATGAGATTAAGGTACCCTGCCTGAGAATACAATAATAACTATTCAATTTTTATAAAAATAGTGTTCACTCTTACCCGACAGATGGGTAAACATGCTTGAAATGATGTTCCTAGCCACCTTAACTGGATGCTGATCATTAAGAAAGAAGAAAAGTTGATAAAATGTGATGATTTTCCCCTCTAAAATAAAGGAAACATTAGTCATCACTTAAAATTCCAAGTCTATATTATACCTTACATTTAATTAAAATCAGGGATTTATTTGAAAGAGTAAGGGAAAAAGAAATCAAAGTAGGTCATCCAGATTAAGTAGAGATGTTTAGAAAAGAAAATTTTTGAAGAGAATATAATGTAGTTATATGTTGAGAAATATCTGTGCTGAGAAAGCAATAGTCAAAAAGGAAAGCTAAAGTAAGCTACAAATTTTGAAAAAATATCTGAAATTTTTTTTAAAAAAGGAAATGAAGAAATGGTGAATGAGCAGAGCAAAATTAATACAGTAACAATATAACCATGAAAAGAAGTATTTTGCAAATAACATCACGAAGGACCAGAGGTCACTATATTTCACATGTGTGATCTTTTTTCTTTTTTTGTGAGGAAGACTAGCCCTGAGCTAACATCCGTTGCCAATCCTCCTGTTTTTTCTGAGGAAGAGTGGCCCTGGGCTAACATCTGTGCCCATCTTCCTCTACTTTATATGGGAGGCTGCCACAGCATGGCTTGACAAGTGGTGTGTCGGTCCACGGCCGGGATCCGAACCTGTGAAACCCCGGGCTGCCAAAGTGGTGCGTGCGAACTTAACCGCTATTCCACCGGCCGGCCCCCACATGTGTAATTTTAATGAAATGTTTTCTTTAGTTAAGGCATCTTTTATAACGTACTGAAAGTTAGTTGAAAGCTTAAATTACATTTGATACTCAGAGTAAATTTCACATTGATAAAAAAATTTAAGAATACAAGATTGCTTTCCTTTTTAAAACTGAAACTTCCTTAAAACAGTTGCCTTTTAATATAAAGTTGGATAAAAATTTATTGCTTTTTGAGGATTAGTGATGATGAAAAAATAAAGCACCTAAAATAAGCATTAATGTTAGTATAAAATATCAAATATACAATTTAAAGAATATTAAAATTGATCCATAACAAAATCATACTAATATCTTACAAAGATACTTATCATAAATTCCAGGAACTTTTACATTGAAGAAGAAAAAAGTAAGTATTTCATTTAGGTAAGAAGCTTAAGAAAAAAGAAGAAACAACTTTCGCTGAAGTTGTATGTTAAGATAAAGAAAAATGAAAGGCTACAATTTTGAGTCTCTCTCATCCAACAGATCAACAGATGATAATAAAAATATAAAAAGTGTTTCTTTCCCAAGAAATTTCATGAGGGTCAATAAAATATGCCAGGCGTTGAGATTTGAGGAAACATTTTAGTCTGTTTTCCAATGGCACAGGCATACATTTTAAATGAAAGAGTTCTGTGCGGGAACCTACTCACCACTCATCAAGCCATGCTGAGGAGGCATCCCATATAGAAGAGCTACAACTCTACAACTACGATACACAACTATGTACTGGGGCTTTGGAGAGAAAAAAGGGGAAGATTGGTAACAGGTGTTAGCACAGGGCCAATCTTCAAAAAAAAAAAATGAAATTAAAACTCCTGAAAGTTTATTAAAAAATAACAAATGAAAGAGTTCTTTCAAACACATTTTTTTCTTTCTCCCACACCCCAGAATCCTTATTTTATAAGATCTGCTATTGACTCATTTTATTGCTGTTGATCTGAACCTAAAAGCCAATAATGTAGGAGAGTGATTAATTCTACTATTTCAGGAAGTTGCTTTTAATTGCATGAGAATTTACTACACAACAGCTGTCTTTAAATATCTGATTAATCAGAGAAAAAGAGTTAAATAATATTCTCTGTAATTTTTAATTGAACACGTTTTTAAATTTATAAACCTTTTTCCTTTATTATAATATATTTTCAAGCCACCATCGATCTTGGGTCTTTAAGAGGTCAAATTGTTTCTTGATATTGCAAAACAGTGGCTATGGAGAAATGTTTTAAATTCAGAAATACAGAATCAATGGTTAGAAACTAAATTCTGTAGCTCTCCTCAATTTTGGAACCTGGTCCCTGAGAATTGAGTTTTGCGGGAGGAACTCTTTCCAAGAGAATCTCGGGTGGAGAATAGAAGAGCAAATGTCAACCTTCACAGGTCATTTCACTATGGACTAATGAGTGATTCAATGAGAATACTAAGGAAATATTTTATGCCATTTTCTGGCCTTTGTGAGTTTTCATGGACTATATTTTCATTCTTTTTCAGATAGGGCTCAACCCCTAAAAAATTAGACTTAGTAGTAGCAGGTAATCTTAAGCGTTCTCACGTCTGCAAACACTGCTAACTTTTTCTGATGACTCTAAGCTCTATATCACCAGGTGAAGATTCTCCCTTTAGGTCTATGCCAATTTATTTATTTACCCAATAAACAGCCCCCACAGACACCAAAAAGTTCCCTCAACTCTTTCCTCTTCTCCTCTTTTTATCCTAGTGAATGACATCACCATTTGCCCAAAGTGTCAGCCTAAAACTTGCCATCTCTGCTGCTCCTATAGCTCACCAGTCACCAAGTCCTGCCTGTTCTTTGAGATAACTGCAGATTCACAGGCAGTTGTAAGAAATAATACAGAGAGATCCTGTGCACACCCTACCCAGTTGCTCCCTTAGGTAACAATTTGCAAAATTATGGTATAATATCACAACCAGGACATCGATTGGCATTGATACAATCCATGGATCTTATTCATGTTTCCTGTTTTATTTGTTCCCATTTGTGTGTGTGTGTGTGTATTTAGTTCTATACAATTTTATCACATGGGTTTGCGTATCTACCACCAGGGTAAAGATATTGAATAGCTATATCATCACAAGGATCTTGCCAGTTTTTTTTTAATTCTCAGTTTGTCTTTATACTCTCCTCTCCAACCTCTCACCTCCTACACTGAAATAGCATCCTTGCAGGCATTCTCAGCTCGAGACTTCCAGTCCCTCCAATTTATCTTTACAATGCATTTACAAAATGCAAATCTGATTATGTCACTCCTGAAGGCAGCCCAGGAAAGTCGATTCCCTAAGTCTCTGACGTAATCTGAATTTACACACTGGAACAATTCTACACATTAGTAAAATATAAAGTATGAAAAAAAATTTACTGATATGGCTTGATAGTCACATAAAAAAGGAATCAAATATTTTTTGCTTCTTGTCCTCTTAATACGTTATTCAGTCACATTTAAGAGTCTTATCTATGGATTTGGTGGTCCCCATAGTCACTCAACTGCAAAATTTTATAAGAAATTCATAGAAACTATATGCCTATTTTATTTTTATATTTAGAAATATTAAACCAAATGGCCTAACAGCTCTTGCTTTTCAGATTCACATCACTCCAGTCACAGCCCGGCAACTGAAGTAAAAAACCCAAGAGATAGATGTGCGAAAGTAAACTTACTGCTACTAAAGATGAATTTCTTGAAAATACTGTTATAATTACCAATTTATTTTACAGACAGCTATAGATTGCTATTAATGATTTATATATTGACTATCATAGCATATCAAGGTATTTGTGAGAGTATGCTGCTTTGCTATCAATAGTTTGTCTTATGGTTTCTAAAAATTTGACTCCTCTCGGGGGCCGCCCGGTAACGCAGCGGTTTAGTCCGCGCTTGGCAGCCCAGGGTTTGTGAGTTCGGATCCCGGGCGCCTGCCGACGCGCTGCCTGTCAGCCATGCCATGGTGGCATCCCATATAAAGTGGAGGAAGATGGGCACGATGTTAGCCCAGGGCCAGTCTTCCTCAGCAAAAAGGGGAGGATTGGCAACAGATGTTAGCTCAGGGCTGGTCTTCCCCACAAAAAAAAAAAAAATTTGACTCCTCTCCATTTTTCTTCCCTCAAGATAAGTGTTCTCCTTAGAGTTAAGCATGTGACTTACTAGAAATTTATCCAAACTACTTTCTACCCAACGTGAATTTTGTAGCATTTCACACTGAGAGATTACTAAAGTATTAGAATGGACAAGCCATCCCACTTTTATTTTTCTATATGTCAATTAAAATAGATATCATATAATATTGATGCTCATGTGTGTTAGTACTTACCTAGTTCCGTAAGAATAGCAACAAAAACTTGTCAGAATCTTTTTTCTTTCCTCTCACATGATAGTAGTATGACTCTTAGTGGCTATAAAGTATCAACTAATTTTTATCTTAGATATTATTCACTACATTGTATTTAGCCACATTATATACAGGAACATACCTGTCTCAAAAATTCTTGCAAATTTCTAATTAAAACACCAGTGTCTGGCAAAGAGTCTGATCTCTAAAATATTGTGATGATTAGTCTTACATGTCAGCTTGGCTGGGCTGTAGTACCCAATTACTTAATCAAACACTGATCTAAGAGTTGCTGTGAAGGCATTCTGTAGATGTGGCTAACATCTGCAATCAGTTGACTTTAAGTAAAGCAAATTACCCTTGATAATGTGGGTGGGTGTCATCCAGTCAGTTGAAGTCCTTAACAAAAACAGATTTCCTGGGCCAGCCCCATGGCATAGTGGTTAAGTTCGGTGTGCTCCATTTTGCCAGCTCAGGTTTGTGGGTTCAGATACTGGCTGTGGACCTACACCACTCATCAGCCATGCTGTGGCAGTGACCCAAACACAAAGCAGAGGAAGATTGGCACAGATGATAGCTAAGGGCTAATCTTCCTCGAAGTGAAAAAAGAGGAATATTGGCAACAGATGTTAGCTCAGGGTGAATCTTCCTCAAAAAAACCCCACAAAAAACAAAAACAAAACTGAGATTTTCTGCAGAAGAAGCATTCTACCTCAAGAATGCAACATCAACTGTTTCCTGAGTTTCCAGCCTTCAGGCCCGCCCTAAAAATTACAGACTTGCCAGTCCCACAATCCCAAGAGCCAATTCCTTAAAATAAATTTCTCCTCTTGCCCTATGGATGGATAGACATAGATATATAGACATAGATATAGATAAAGATATAGATCTCTCCTATTATTTTTGTTTCTCTAGAGAACCCTAACACAAATAACATTGGTTTATGATACATATAGTATTGATTAATGAAATATGCCTATTTACAGCATATTAAAACCACCCTAATAGTTTTAATGGATAGTGGTGTTTGTCTCCCTAAATCTACCCATCTTTCCTTCATCAAATAGCATACAATAGTCTGGTTGGTCATTTGGAAATGAACACACTGTTAGTTCCAGAGTTGGTTTAGATTAGCGCAAACCAATCAGCATAATCCCAATAGGCCCATCACCATTCATATTCACCATATGAATAGTGATGGAGACGAGTTGTCTCACTTTAACATGTCTATTTTCCAATGATTCAGTTCCATATTAAAACATAGCCAATCTCTCATGACTTACTCATTTACTTACTTCAAGTCTCTGTTCAAATGTCATCTGATGGGTGACATTTCATCACCTTATATAAAAGCACCATAAACTCCAGTCCTCTAGCTCTCTCTGTCTCCATAATTTGCTTCTCATTAGCAATCACATACTGTTGTTTTACTGGTTATTTTTCAGTCTTCCACATAAAACACAATCTTCATGACGTACACTGACATTTCACTAGGGTCTATAATGGTGCCTACCGTAGAGATGACTCCCAGTAAACATTTGCTTGATGAATGAAATAACCGCAACTGGCAACATCTTTAAGGCATGACATTATAAACTCAAGTCAAATTTTTAAAGCATCCACTGCAGATTTTCATCTAGCTTCAAACTAATTCAGTCATCTTAACCACATCTTCCTTATCCACATCTTCGACGGTTTCTTCTAATTCCTTTCTCTTTTGCGGTTCTTACAGAAAACAGTTACATAAGTGACTCCAAAAGAAGATGCTCATGACTTCTTTTCTATAGTTGATGCTAAAAATAAGTTTTGCTTTGGAACTATTTACATGAAAAATATGACACTTTGCTAGAGAATTTACAAGTATGATCCGGTACAGGAATTGACCATTTTACCACCAAACCAAGTGTTATAAAATGAAAGTTGTGAAATCACACCATCTGGGTATAACTAGATTTATATTAATTTCATCCAGGGCACAAATGTACTTTTTTTTTGCTTTTTGCCTAGATCTACAGCTGTTCACTGGCAGTGGAAACCACCTCTTCTCCTGCCTGGCACCTGCCTCTTTTATTTCGTGTCTTTCATACCCTACCTCAACCATCTGGGGGTAGATATTTTTTGAATGTCACATTGGAAATTATGAGCACAACTCATAATAACTCTTTCAGCCTGATGACAAATTTGATCATCTATCTTCAGTTAAGAGAATACAATTATAGATGGCGTTTAGACCTCAGCAACTTAATTAAAAGGCTGTGGGGGTAGGGCTGGTGTCACTGATAAGAAGTCTTCTTCAGTCGTCATATTGTGCTCAGCTACAATCAGTCAGGAGAGAATAAGTTCTGAAGGCTGAAGGTGCAGGTGGACAGAAGCACAAGTATCCTACTACCCTTATAGTTTCTTGGATTTACATGGCTCTGATAATCTAGGTGAATTATAAGAATAAAAGTTTATATTTGTTTTCTACCCCCTGAATTCAAAGGTTGAAGCTAACATGCAATATTATGTTTTGAAATGTTGCAGAATTTGACCCACAGAGTATGCTTAAATAATGAATATCAAAACTCACTGGAGAAAATGGAGGGAAGTTAAAAAGTAAACTTTTCTAAACTTTCTATGTTTTTACTAGTACTAGTTAGCATTTATTCAGCACTTACAACTTACAAAGCAATGATTCAAGTGCTTTACAAGATTTGTTACCTCATTTTATTCTCACAGCATCCCTACATCATTCATTTTACCCAGGAGTAATCTAAAATACAGGGAAGTTAACTTGCCCAAGCCCAGACTCCTTAGAAAAGGCAGAGTTAAAGCATGTCAGACTGGTTCTATGTTGAATGTTATGAAGATATGGCAAATTCAACCTCTTGTATATGCAAAACTAGTTATAAACAACTTCTGCCCTAAGATTTCCTTAAAAATATGATGTATTTGAAAATTTTATTCACAATCAGTATGATTTTTTTTATAATGAAAAAGAATCAAGTTTATACAAATCTAATTTTGGTATACAATAAAGATGCAAAATGAGAAGACTAGGTATTCTATTTGTTCCCAAAAAGATCAAGTAATCTTTGTAAAATATTACATGTGTCCTGATAGGTGATTTCAAATATTCCAGGCTATAGAGTCTTATTCACATATAGCATTGAAGGTAAAAACAAGTGTGGCTATATGATTTCTTAATATTACATATTTCTATTATAACAGCATTTCATAGAGTGAGCTCCATTATTCATTGGTCTCAGGAGACCCTCTACAATGTAAGAGTAACTTGGTCAAATAAATACGACAAATTTTCTTTGTTTCAGCCCACTGTTGGAAACTCACAATGTACTTTAACATATTAAAGGCTCTGAAATGCCTTGAAGGGGAGGAAAGTACTTGCTTAACATTATTTAAATCATTGTTTTCCGACGTATTTGAAGACAGACTTTAGCATAATATCCTGAAGCTTCCCTTAGAAGCAATATTCTTAAAACCATCCTTTGAGAAATAGTGGCCTGAACTGGAAAGCCTGTTTTATCAAATATCCTCTCTCTCATTCTACTTTTCCATTAGTCAAACACATTTTACAACTGTTGTTTCTTTTTTGTCTCTCTTGCAAAAGATATAATATTATTTTTATAATATATTATAATATTATATAATATTAATTTTCTGTAGCATAAATGTTACTGTTCTGGAGAAGAATCATCACCCTCATCAAACATGACGTAGCTAATAGTGCTAATAATTGAAACCATCTTTGTCAATATGACTTTGTTGCTTGTATCAGGAAAGTTTTGCCTATGAAAGGTAAGAATATAAAATAATAAATAACTTTATTTTTTGCTTTAGGCAATTTCTATAGATCCATTTATCAAAGATAGCATTCTGCTCACCTGGGTAAACAGTTCAGGTATCACAACAATTTAATTATTAAAATTATCTCTTCAAAACTTTTGCTTTGCTATATCCACCAATCTTAAACTGTTATGTCCTAAAGTTTCCATTCCCAGTCAGTTGCCTGCCTTGTAAAACCCATCATAAACCACTTAAGTCCAGACTCCCAAACTGTGTAAATATCAATTTTGACTCGCCACTTTTGAGGCACTGCTGAGACTCTATCACAATGGTGCTCTCTCTAACTGCAATAAGTTCCAATATATTAACTTTCTTTATTAACAAGGTGTCTAGTAATATTTTGGGAAGTTCAAAGGAGCTTAAGTATAGTTATTAATTAATTATAAAATAAGAACGACAATAAAAAATATGCACATGTAAATCACCACTTATTTCAAAGAATTCCCAGATTTAACATCCATTTCAAATCCCTCTCATCTTGGAAAAACACCAAATAGATTTACATTTTAGAAAATCAATCATTTTAGAAAATTACATTTAGAATACTGAATATGTATTTGTGTTAGTCCCTTGGTGAACTGCATCGATGTGGTCCATGCCTTCATGTAGCTTAGAGGTTGGTGGAATGACAGTACTTCTAAAGAGAAACAAATACCTACATGACAACAAAAGGTGTCAGTGCCACGACAACCAATCCAAAACAAAATATGAAGAAGAATGACTGGAAGATCCTGTTAGATTGTAAAAGTCTGTGAAGAATTCCCTAAGAAAATAAACCCTAAGGAAAGATTTGAAGAATGGGTAAGAGTCAGCCACATCAAGGCTGGACGAAAGAGCATCACAGCAAATGAAGCAGCATGGGTGGAGGTCCTGAGATTTAGAAACAAACAACAAAAAATACTGATATACTTAAAGAAACTAAAGAAGGCCAAGGTATCTGGACATAGAACATAGATTGGACAGTTGCACAGTGTGGGAGATGGATTGAAATGGTAAGAAATTTGGATTTTATTCTACATATAATCATAAAATTTTGGTGATATTTAACAGGAGGCTAACATGATCTGATTTATATTTTCAACAGTAAAGTCTAGATATTGGGTGGAGAATGAATTTTAGAAGGTCAAATGCATGTGGGGAGATCAGTTAAGACACTACTGGATTTTCCTGCGAGGATAATGTGTTGGCTTTGATTGGAGCAGTGGCCATGAAAACAGAGCAAAGTGGAAGAACTCACTCACAACAGATGCTGTTGTTAAAATCAGCAGGATGTGGCAATAGAGTGGATGTGCGCACTAAGAAGGAGTAAGGTGAAAAAATGATTCTAGGTTGTCTTGATGAGCAACTACTAAATGGATGTATAGAAATATGTATTCCTCTTCAACTAATTAACATGATAGCTCATCAGAAATTTGAATTTGGTGCACCTGTTAGTCTCTCTCTGATAATATAAATCATTTTCTTTCACCTACTCTCTGGCCAACCCTTGAGCATCGTGGTCGTGTTCCAGGCCTGGTGATTTAAATCTAAGATGGAATAATAAGAATTTCCAGGGCCATCAATCTCACCCAGCCTTCCTAACTCAAAAAGTTTAAACTGCAGTAAGATGAAATTAAGGATTTGGCTGAAAAATCAGTTGAACTCTAACAGTCATATAGTTCAGCTCTGTAAAAAGAAATAGAGTTAATACGGGGGCCATTAGAACTTTTACAAGCAGTTAATTAAGACTGATAAGAGAAATAGATGCTCTAATGGAAAGTTTAGTATTCCCCAAATTTTTACTTAAAATGAACCTTTCTTAATTGGGTACGAAAATAATATGCACAGCAAGGAATAAAACTAGAATTTCAAAGCTTCCAGGGAATAATATTAGGTACACTACTGCCTAAATATGACTTTTTAACTGCTAAAGTACACAAATTCGGTAATGATTACAAAGTGTAGTACAAGAACTATAAACCAAAATAGAATTAAAACCCATGAAACATTTAATACAGAATTTTAACTAAAATGCAGGGAAAAAATGGTAAGCAGGAAAATGCTGAGTAACTAATCGGCCACGATATGACATTTTTTACTGATTAGTTTGCAAAACCTGCATTAACCTTTCTGTGGTCCACTTAACTTATGAGGCATTGTCTTATGTCTTCAAATTACAAGGATACAATTGAAATATACCCGGTGCCTTGCCTAGCACTTGAAAAGCACTGAAATCGTTGCAAATTAAATGACAAGAAACTCAGTCAATATTTCATTTACTGCTTCACAGCTGTTGAAAGAGTTACTCTTGTGAGCTGATATGCAGGAAATTGGAGTCAACCTTACCATTTCCTGAGCATTTAAAAAAATTTTTCTAGTTTGGAAAAAAGTTTTCCATTAACAAAATGCACATATCAGAACTTTCTTTGTTGTTTTTTCAATTGGTCCTTCCATGTTGCTGATATATAATTATGTAAGACACAATACGCAAGGAAAATAAAAAGCGTTTATATGTACCTTTCATAAAAGTTAGCCTCTCCCTTGACTTAATATGGGTATTAAAAGCTCTTGGGGCTATCCTAATTCTCTATTTCTTTTAGGAGGGAAAACTATCTAGAATATAACAATTTAGCATGGTCCATGGGTTAGAGATGAGCCAACAGTAGTAGCAGACGCTTGAAGTGTGACATATCTGTGAGTCCTAGGGAGCAAGCATTATTCAACAGAGCAAAGTAAATAGTTGGACTTCTTACTCTGAGGGATGGCTAAAGAAAAGAGAATAATTTAGACAATTTGATAAATTAGGTAGTGATTGTAGAATTCCTGAACCCTTTGAGAATAGAGAAAAATTCTAAATCAAAAATGATGCAAGGAGACTAGAACATTAAGATTCAAGATTGGTGATTGTAGAAAATAAAAACCAACACACAGGAAAAAAAAGCCAAAACAATTTATTTTTTTTATGAATTAATTTTTGTATGACTAAATGGAAACTCTTTTTTAAATGAGATGAGTATATTTCAGGATCATTTTTCTAAGGAAATTTCATTGTGGTTATGTTTCCACAAGAGTTAATGTTAATCAGCCATCACAGTGCGGTAGTTACATTCATTCATCTGCTCATTCAACAAATACGTATGGGATTTCTACAACATGCCAGGCTTGTTGCTGCACATGGAGAAAAGAGCAGCTACTGAAACAGGTATTGGGCCTGCTCTCATGGTGTTTATGCTCTGTGGACTTTCACACTCAATCTGCATATTTGAAACCTTAAAAACACTTTGTCAATGTTGATATTTTTCAGTATAGAAAAAATTATGTAAAGTTTATAATACCCACAATAGATATGTATTAAATACAATAGACATGTATGAAAATATTTTAGTAATGGATTGTTTTTCCATTTTTACAAAGACAAATTTAAAATTAAGAACTTTTCAGGAAGATGCTTTATCACAAGTGACTACTTATACAGTATGTTTAATTTCATTGGTGAATCTGTAAAGAAACTTGCAACTATTCATAAATCAGTTTTGTAGAAGCAGAATCAATTTTGTTGAAGCAATTTTTAAAAGATGATATTAGTTGTGGGGGATCAGAATTGCTCACCTCAAGATGTGTCTCTTTACCTTGCTCTGAAGGAGGCTTTGACCTTCACCCCCCATACCCCCTCAACTGTCTAAAGGGATTTGGGATGCAAGGCCTGTCCCTGAGATGGGCCAATACCTTGGATAACTCTGGGTATCAATAGACCAGGAAGGTCTTTGCTATACCCCTTCTTAACAAGTTCTGTTTAGCAAGCATTTAAATTTGTAAGGGAAATCTCCATTTGTAAAGGTATTTCCTTCTCTGTACTGGGAAGAGGGGCAGATGACCTCATCTCTAGAAACTTGTCAGTGTGGAAGGTGAGGTTTTAAATCTGCATAACAACCTTACTGTGCTTTTCTTGTAATCTCCCATAACTGACCCAACCTCCAATATCCTCATTTGTCTATTTAAGAGGAGAACCTCCGCCATTTTGTCAAGAGATACTCAGTTTCCCTGGGTCTCTCCCATGTATACATGTTATAAAGCTTTGTTTGATTTTCTCCTGCTATTCGGCCTCATGTCAATTTAATTTGTAGCCCAGCCGGAAAGGACCCAGAGTGGGTAGAGAATGTTCTTTCCCCCCTTAATAGTCTCACACTTATCTAGATACAGAAGTCATATAATTCATTAAAATGTCTCCCAAAATGATTAAATCATATTGTCTAAGTATTTTTATTCATCTTTTAAAATTATTTTTACAGAATTTTCCAATTAGAAGGGACCTTACGTTATGTCTATTCTAACTCACTCATTTCACCCATAATTCCATAATTGTTTACAATCATACTTTTTGCCTTTGCACAATTTCTAGTCTGTTTATGCCCAGCCCAATACCTTTTTCCAATATATTATGCTACTTCTCTGAATTCATGAATATATAAGCTAGGCTGCTCAAACAAGAGACCCAAAAGAAGATGGCTCAAGCAAAATAGAAGTTTGTGTTTTTTTCATCTAAAAGTCTGGACACTCCAGGACTGGTAATTTAGCCCCACAATTTTTAGGGAAATGGGCTTCATTTATTTCAGTCCTCTGCCATTCTCATACATTTTTTCTACCTTGTCCAAGACAAGTTATTTCAACTCACCTATCTTATCTACATTTGACAATGGGAAGTGGGTTGAAAGATGGAGAGTGTATGCTTCTTCCCTTTTGTCACACAACTCAGAAGCTGTACAGCACCTCCCATAGGCCAGATCCTAGTTAGATGGTCACTCCTAGCTCCAAAGAAAAATTTTTCTTACCAAGAGAAAAGAAGGAGGCACTGGACAGCTGGCTAGTCTTTGCTACATCTTCTGAGCAATCTCCCAAGTTCTATTCCTGGCTTTACCTCTTACTGGCTGTGTAAACTTAATCTCTCTGTGCTTCAGTTGTCTTGTTCCAAAATAGAAAAAATAATAACCCTTATTTTATAGGTTTGTTATATGGATTCAATAAGGTATGATATGTAAAATGATTAAAAGAGTGCCTGGCAGAGTAAATACATAAGTATCAGCTACTATTTACTGTTATTATTATAATCTGATAATAGAATCAGACTCTTCTCCAAGCCCCTCCCCTAAGCCTCATTCCTCCTAAATTTAAAAAAAAAAAGTCTTATCTTGTTGACTACCTAGCAAATAGACAAGAACTGTACTGTATGGATAGGCACACAAAATGTTGGTCCTTATTTCATTTTATTCAGTTACTAGTTTTAAGAGCTTTTTATCCATTTAACTGGAATGATAATATCTTTGTTCTCTAAATAAATTTCCCCCAAACAATAAAAAAATAAATAAAGGCAGATATAATCTTAGTAATTTGGCTTTAGGAAGGTAAATAGCAAAGGAAATAGTAAACACCACTTTTCTGACCCACAAGGCATCCCGCCTGCAAGTGCAGGCTTCTGCTGATGACTCTGCATGGCTTTCTCTCTCTTCCCTGAGCTCCTGCATTTTTTATCTTCCTAGATCCTTCGCTTAATGCTCCAAGAGTGGGAGTCTCTGTGACAAGTTCTCAGAATAATCTCTCCCGTTCCCAGTCTTGGGGTACTAGTGTATTTTCTCTTTAGCTTATTTACATTATTTTGTAACTTTTCCTGGAAGTCATCATGGAAGATTTGTTCCCTTGTTTTCCCTTTTCTTAGGCTTTACCAAAACAAAACAAAACAAAAGGCCACCTGACTTCACTCCCCTGCTTCCCCACCCTACTCTCCCTGAGAGAGATAAGGCAGGGCTGTGGGGCAGGGTGCACCCTCAGCAGAACACTAAGCAAAACACAAGGCCTGGCAGTGCTGAAGAAGCTGAAAGCTGCAGTGTAGTTCAACACACCAGAAGGAAAATGTAGTGGGCTAAAGAGGCCAGAAAGGACACAGAGGTCAACTTTTGCAATCTGGCTCCAGAGGTCCAGTGAAAAAGGTTAAGCAAGTGACTTAGGAACAAATTGGAAATTAAGGAAATGAGAAAGCCCCCAGGAGATGCCTTTTGTTTGTGAGGTGTTTTACAAGTCAGCTGTATTTGCAGACTTAAAGAGCCAGTAAAGGTCTAGAAGCTTGGGGCCTTCTCACACAGCAACTTAATTCCATGTATAAATATACGGTGTCTTGGGTTGAGTTCCATTGACACAGAGCCTGAGATGCGAATTCTTCTTCCAGCATTTTATTTGGGGGAATGCACTTAGGAGAAGGGGCTTGAAGAACATGGGAGAGACGGGACAGAGGACTAGAAAATAAACAAAAATGTGGCCTTCATCTGGAGGCTAGCTTCTGCCAGATTCCACCAGGAAGCTCTGGCACCTAAGTCGTATAACAAAATTAGTCCCCCATTGAGGCAAGGAGAACTGTCTTTTGTATCTAATACTAGAAAGTCAAGGCTGAGGATGCTCAGGGAGTGGGGGAGAGCTGCAAGCCTCCCAGCACAGCACACGGGCTCTCTTTCAGCCAAGGGCAAGTATCTGCAGAAGGAAGCAGTTGTGAGTTTTTAGTAGCCAACACACAGCACCTGAACAGTGGGTGCATAGACCCATTGTCCTGGTAAGTCTGAACAGCTGTAACAAAAGAAATTTATTTCTCACCGTTCTGGAGGCTGAGAAATCTAAGATCAAGGTGCCAGCATGGTCAAGATCTTGACAAGGTCCTCTTCCTGGTTTATAGATGGTCATCTTCTTGTATCTTCGTATGGCAGAGAGAGAGACAAAGAGAGAGCTAGCTCTCTTCCTCTTTTTATAAAGGCACTAATTCCATCCTGGAAGTTCCACCTTTATGACCTCAATATCACTTATAAGCCCCACCTCCTAATACCATTTTATTGAGGGTTAGGGTTTCAACATATGAATTTGGGGGGGACACAAACATGTAGTTCATAACATCCATAATGCAAGAGGCTAAAACATTGAAGAACTATTTTAGAAAGCACCTTCAGAAAATGATTGTTACTTTTGGCAATAATGAAATGTATTAACCAGGATTCATTTTCTTACCACCTAATAAAGGAGGAGAAAGGAACGCCTCCAAGTTTTCAGAGTCATTTAGAAAAAAAATTAACATCTCAGTGACTACTGTGATAATATTTCAGAGTGGTAATCAGCACTTTTGTTGCTCTCTACTCAACATAGTTTATAATATCTGACATTTCTAGTATCCCTTAAATAGAATTCTAATCTCTTCTCACTTTGCTTCACAAGTGAACGTTTAATTATTCACAATTCCACCATGAAAGTTGTCCTAATCCATTGGAGCCAATGATAAAACATTATAAAAGGAAAGGCCATTAAATTTTATGGCATCCAGGCAGTAAATTTTTCTTCTCTGAAATGTATAATCATTTTTTACCACTGTAATTCACACTGAATGAAGCAAAAGTATATGTAAGAGACACAATTAGCAACAATCTGCAAATGAACTTTTTTATCACACACCATTTGTTTCAGGAATACATTTGAACGTTTTGTGCAGAAACATATTTTTCATCTTCTTCTGGGATTTGAAGGCTACAGTGTCAAATGGGCCACTCTATTCACTTAGTAGTGTAACTGAGCATGAACTTAAAGCAAAGAAATTTTCCAAATCAGGAGTTTGAACCAATGAAGTTTACTTTGTAAAACTTCTAATATTTAAGTATACACGCTCCGGAAGGGCGGGATTTCTCTGTTTGTTCTCCACTGTATCTTCTGCACTAGAACAGTGCCTACCATGTAGTAAATGCTCAAAAAGTATTTATGCACTGAATGTAAATGTGTTTATTAATGTTTTTTGACATCACCTTTTGTTTGCACGCTTCTTAGTCTTTCCTTGTTAATTTGTGTTTCCTTTTCATCTTTTTACTTATCCCATGCCCTTAAGAGCCTGAGAAGTCTATGGTGTGTGTCTGGATAACAGAGTAAAATTTCTAGGAATCACAATAGGATAGCCAATACCTGTGAGCAGAAAATAGAAATATGTTATCATCCTAGAGAACCACAATACTAAGAGGTGACCATAAATAAAAATGTAAATTAAGGGCTATTGGTAGATGTCTTCCTTTAAAAAATCCCACAAGTCAAAACTGATTGGATGAAGAGAGATTTGTCCTTCTATGGAAACATCTTCCCAAATCCACTGTCTCCATAAGGGCTAAGTTTGCATTACAAAACAGAATTACCTACAAATTAAAATGCTTTTCTTACTTCATAAAGAGGAAATATCTTTGGCATTTAAGTCATGACATTTTAGAGTTGTGTAGTCTCTGTCAATGCAATTCATAAACACTAATTTTAGGGTCATGAAAGTAACTTTGATAATTTCAGAACTGAAATCCCATATATTCACTAATTATTAACATTTCTTGCATATGAAAGTAAAGCTAGTTTAGGTGATATGTAGAAAAAAAAGCAAGACATCGCCCCTGCCCTCAAGAAGTTCACTGTTTCCCAGTGTAATGCTCTTTCTACTGAACTGCAACCAATTGGTATCTATTCTCTGTTTTCCATTTCACTGCAATCACAGTACACCTGCATTGTTCTAGATATCTCCAAACACTCTTCAGTATTTCTATTTCAATCTTAAATGTCGCCATCCAATGATGTACTCAATATAATAGTTTTATCATGAAAATCCCTACTAAAACAATTTTAAAAGCTTCCCAGGACATGTCCTTAACTTAGCACGCCCTTTGAAACTGTAGTTCCAGACTAAAAGCCCAATCCTGTCCCTATTACTTCCCTAAAGAAACACAGTGGTTCAGTCTAGAATGGCCTGTGGGATCTACCTGACCACACCGTGATCATACTCACATCCCCCTCTTTGCAGCTCCTCTTCTGACTGTGAACCACGCCTCCCTTCTGCCTGTTTCAGTGCCATCTTTCCTTCTAGGCCCCGGTCATACTTCTCATAATCAGTGCCTTTTCTGACAATCTGAAACCAGACAATCATCTTGCTTTCTTAAGAATTTGCAGCACTTACTATCTGGAACTCATTTGTCTCTTTTCACAGGAGCCACGTAGCCCCTAATTTGAGGCTGAGGTCACTGTAGACACACACTTTACATACACCACTTTTTAATAAGATGTTTAAGTAAGTGTCAAAGTTCAAGGTTTATTATGAAAATTAAATAATTTAATTTGCATTCTAGATCAGGTGGAGATCATCATGACTCTTCCCAAGAAGTACTTTGATTCAGTTAACATGCTGTCATTAGTACTCCCATGAAACCACAGATAACGTATATAAAGGATAGTAGATATGATCATGTCAAGAGAACTTTCATGTTGGCCTCAACACCTGTCCATCTCTACACAATAGAATCATTCCTGCCAAATAACTGCTTGGTTTGGGCCTATACCCAAATAGATTCATCAAGGTGACTTCTTTTCTTTAAAAAAAGGGCATGTGTGTGTGCACACACCTATGGACACACATTATATAGACACATATTATATATATATAATATATACATACATATACAAATACTTATGTCCATTATATACTACATATACATATATAAACCTGTATATTATGTGGAGTCATGTCAGAAAATTTTGGACTTTTCTGTTAAATGAAATTATTTAGTAGTATCCATTTGAATCAGTTCATTGTTATAGTTGACATTTTGATATTGCAGTATTTATTGCTGCCCTCACGCCAAAAAAAAAAAAAAAACAACCCACAAAATCTATTTAATTCTCTCCATATCTGTAACTACCATTCCACCCAAGCCATTATTCCTAAATTAGAAAAATGGTTTTCAAAATTTAGTGAGCATCAGAATTACCTGGAGGTCTTGTTAAACGATAGAGTAATGTAAGTCTAGAGGAGGGGGCGGGACTGAAAATTTGCATTTCTAACAAGTTCTCAGGTGATGTTGACACTATCAGTCCTCGGACCACACTTGAGACACCCTGGAACAGACTACTACAAAAGGTTCATAATTGGTCCCTGCTTCAATTTTTTATTTTATTTTTTTACTCTTTTGCAATCTCCTCTCTAAAAGCAGAAACAGATCTTTTGAAAACATAAATCAGATTATTTTGTTCCATTGCTTGCCATCTTTTTTTGGCTTTAAACTTCAGTGAGAATGATATCCAAAATTCTTAAAATGGTTAAAAAGGCTCTATTTGAGGCTTCTCAGATCTTTTTGTCACAGTTCACATAGAAAATGATAATATTTGTACAGCACCCTAGAGTAAAAGGATGGGCCTCCCTGAGATCAGAGGAAAACCAGAGTCTAAGTCTACAGCTGCTCCAGGCCCCCACAGGCCACACAAGGGCTGACAGGGTGCATACTAGGTATGACTTTAATCTCACTTCAGCCCCAAGGTTTGGGGGAAATACTGTCCCAGAACATCTATAAACTGTCCCTAGCACTGAACTGGAAATACCTGAATTTTTGTCCTGCTTACCTCTATAATCTCACCTCTTTTCAAATTTCTTTTCACATTTTTGTCTTCCAACGACATTTCCCTTTTTCTATTTCTGTTTCTTTCTGTTTCTGGGCAACACCAGGGTTAGTCATACATCGGTAACTTACCTCTTTCATTTAACACTGTATCTTCCTAGAACCATGCTGCCATGAAAAAGATGCTCAAGAGTTATTAATTTATTTATTAAATGGTAAATACATTTATTTATTGGCCATTTATTTATTAATTGGGCAACACATTTTAGCTGTTTATTTAAGTCATTCCTAGAAGTAATGATAAGGAAGTATACATAATGGTGAGGAAGCATAAAAGATGATGTTTATCTTCCTATTTGCCATGTCAAATGTCCTAGTCATCCAAGATTCATATTAAATTATTTAGATGTGTCGTAAGGAATAATTATATTACTTAAAAATTGGGGGTTTTGATGATCAGTCTTGTGCCAATATGGAATAATACCATGGACAGGTGTATGGAAGTGAAGGAGATTTATTATATTAACAGATACCGGAAGAAGGAAGCATGGCACTCCACTCAAGGGGCCATATGGGAAAAGTGTCCAGGGATCAGGCTTAACCAAGCAGGTGGGGAGCTGAGAGAGTGTGAGAGCGGAGGGTATGTGTCTTTATGGGGATCAGGGTGGAGCACAGAAGCAAAAGGTGTGATGGGATTTCATTGGTGCATTTGAAGGTCACTAGGTCCCAAACAGGGGAGAATGGGAACGGGTGTCAGAAACCAGCCTCATCACGCTGCTACACGTCATCACCTGGGCAAGCTGCTCATATCTTGTTTTGGGGATGTTGAGACATCAGGAATATATGAAGTTTTAAAAATGAACAATTCATATATCTTCAAAGGAAGGGATGCTAAGATATAGGTTGTTTGGAATTCATTCTGTAGAAATTCAATTTCTATTGAATGATTTTAAATGTGAGGTTTAGATAAAGCATGTAAAGAAAAAACAAAATGGGTGACAGTTATAGCTTGGGTCATTGAGAGGTTCCAGTGATTGAATCCTAGGTAATGCAGATGGTCTTTCATAATTTCAGTATCAAGAAGACTTTAAAACCAACATTTCTGGATATTTTAGCTTTATATTTATATGTGGGAAGTTTAATTCATTTGCTTCAAAGAAGCACAACTAATGGCTCCTGTAATTAAAGAGATTAATTAAATCTCACTATCATTCATCTAGTTAAAGATTTAAAATGCTGTAAATGTTACTGCTTTCTAATTATTAATTATATAAACTTTAAAAGAACAATAGTGTGTTCAATTTCAAATGACTGAAGTGCTATTGTATTAACAAATTTATGTGACAACTAAGAAATTAGATTTGGTTATTTAACTTTCATAAAATGTATATACAGGAAAAATACATTATGTATACTATGGGTATATTTTCTCTATCAAATCTTATATTATCTAGTCATTTGCTATTCCCTACTGTCTTAATTATCTATTTAAATAGTTAATATCACATGTAAGTCAGAAAACTTTTAATCATGTATTTTTCTCCTTTAAAAAAAATTTCACCTCTCATTTTTAACAATTTTGAGAAGGAAATATTTGATTCCATCCTCCTACTCCATTATTTACAAACATAAACTCTACTTTACCTTAAAGCCACTATTCAAACCTCTCCTATTACTTTTGTAAGATCTTCTGAGATTCTGCCCTTTGAGGATATCCTCTACCTTACTAAAATATGATCTTTATATGTAACAGTATGAAGGAATAGACCCACAAAATTTATTTCACTCTGCACTTTAGATAAACATTTTTACACAAAAAGTGAGAAAATTCAAGGTGACAAAATTTGACATAATTATATATATATTCATAAAAGGAGATATTTTTAAACACAGAAGAGTATAGAGGATTAGTTATTATAATGCATGTTTTCAGCTTTTTATATTCCAAAGTATTTTATTCATACTAAGTATAAATAAATATATACATAGATGATTAAATATACACAAAGAAATAAAATTAAATAATTTACCTCATCCCCTTTCTACTTAATAGTGAACCCCAATTAACTAGAACAAAAAACATAATTGAGAACTTGAATTATCTGAATTAGTGATTAACATTAATCAAATAGGGCAGAAAATCATCTGTACTGGGTTGATTTCCTTAATGTCCATGGACATAATATGAAACATCCAGTCCACTTATCTTTGTTCATACAATTTCTTATAACTAAGATGTGATCTCTTCCCTGCTGTCTTGATTCTTCCCTCTCATCTTCCACTTGTTTTAATCCTCCATCTCAAGTCTATGAAAAACCTTTACCAGCTATTCAATTTATATAGATCTTGTCTCTCCAAATTGTTGCACCCTTCTACCATGCCACTCTTTTTAACACTTACAATGCAATTAATAGCCCTAAAATTACAAACACCAAAAACCATACTAATGGGTTCTATAAAATAGCTCACACATGATTTGATGTTAAGAAAGACAATGATAATTTTCTGAATTTTCTCTCTAAAGAAATGTGACAAGTTATAAACCCATAAAAAGTAACAAGTTCAAGTGCTCCAAATTTAGAAAGATATCCCGAGGGTTGCTTTAAATTTTCATATGTCTTTTTAAGTTGACTTTTTTTATGATATGTTTCTTCAGTACTAACTTTGAATGGGCTACCAAAACCTATATTTGTTTCCTAGGGCTGCCAAAACAAATTACCACAAACTGAACGGCTTAAAACAACAGAAATTTATTCTCTCATAGTTTTGGAGGCTAGGAGTCTGAAATGAAAGTGTCAGCAGGGATATGCTCCCTCTGAAAGCTCTAGGGAAGAATGCTTCCTCGTCTTTTTTCGCTTCTGGTGGCACTGACAATCTTGGGCATCTCTTGGTTTGCATGACTCCAATCTCTCAGTGTCTCATGGCCTTCTTTGTGTGTCTGTGTCCAAATTTCCCTGTTTGTCTTATAAAAACACAGTTCACTGGATTAAGGCCCACTCTAATTAATCCTTTATGATCTCATTTTAACTTGATTACATCTACCAAGACCTTCTTTCCTAACAAGGTACTGGGAGTTAGGACTTGAACATAACTTTTTAGGGACACAATTCAACCCTCCCACTCTTTGTCCTCCAAATCCATGCCCTTCCCTCATGCAAAATGCTTTCATGACATTGTGACATCCCCAAAAGTCCTAACCTGTTCCAGCATCAACTCTAAGTCTAAAATCTCATCTTCTAAATCATCTAAGTCAGGTATGGGAGAGACTTGGGGTATGATCCAGCCTGGAGAAAAATTCCTCTCCATCTGTGGACCTGTGAAATTGGAAACAAGTTATGTGCTTCCAAAATATAATGATGGAACAGGCATTGGATAGATATTACCATTCCAGAAAGGAATATTGGAAGGAAAAAAGGGGTCACTTAGCCCAAGTAAGTTCAAAACTCAGAAGGGCAAATTCCATTAGGTTTCTAGGCCTGAGAATGATCTTCCGTGGCTCGATGCTCCCACTTCTCAACTCTCTACAATGTCAGCCCCGCTCTCTAGGTCCATTGTGATACAATATTAGCAAAAAAGCACTTACCTTGAATATACTTAAAAACAGAGTCATTTCAGGTTTAAAATGATTACACATTTAGATCAATATTTGATGTAATTAAATACATATTCATATACAATGTCATGGTGTTAAGATTTAATAGTATACATTATTTTAAATAAATATCTCCTGTTATTTATAAATTCCTGGTAAAACTAGTAACTAAAATAGAAAATTGAATAAACAAGAACAAAATAAATAGTAATAAGTTAGATAATAGTTAAATGAATTGTATATCTGTAAAAGGGAACAATATGCAGCCTTTAAAATAAATATCATTGAACAATTTGAGAAAATGATCTAAGAAAAATTTGGATGAGCTGAAGCAGAAATTAAAGCACATATGTATTAATTTATAATGCTTATCCCTGGATTATGAGAGTATGGTAACAAATTTTCTGTATTCAGATGTTTACATTTTGACACTTTTGAACATAAATATGTATTTTATATAGGGAAAGATAATTGTGGATGGCCTCTTAATAGCCTTTGCCAATCTATTCTTCTTGTCTGCCTCCTGCTATAGAAGCTGTATAAACCTTAAATTCAGTTCCAGTTGTCCAGCCTCTTGTAGTTAGACTTTTTCTGTGGGTTTGTGAGGAAGATTAGCCCTTAGCTAACATCTGTTGCCAATCCTCCTCTTTTTTTTCTGCTGAGGAAGATTGGCCCTGGGCTAACATCCATGCCCATCTTCCTCTTGTAGCTAGATTTTTTCAGTGTGAACAAGTTACTCAATGAGTGAAGCGTGAAAATACAATAAGCACTTATGAGAAATAGTGTCTTCCTGATAAGAAAAGAGAGAACAGAAAGGGTGGGAGCTCTGGTGCTGCCTGAGTAACCCCTACTTTCTGCCTTGGATGGTGTTGTATGAAATCTGACTCCTGAGACAACAGACCCAGTGCCCTGACATTAAAAAGATGTAGAACCATCCCTGGGAATGTCTTTTTCACAGCTGTACACCTCCATCCCCACTTTTAATTATTAGAGCAACAATAAATATTTTTTTAATGATTAAAAATAGAATATCTATAATAGCAGTTGAGTTCAAAGGTCACTGCTACTGAATAATCAAAATATTCTGATATACTAATTTCTTCATGTAGAAAATGAAAATACTTAAATAATGTAGACCCTATGAGTAATATCTGAAAAGTTGCTACCTGCTATTGTTTATGACAATGAAAAATAGTTCACTAAGAAAATATAGAACATTACTAGGACATTTTTACATCTAGATGATTTTATTAATTGATCTTAATTATCTGGTAATAGATAACCATTGAGCCAATAAGTCAGATTCTGGAGAATGGAAAACTATCTCCAGAATGCTTGTCATTTTTATATTAAAAAATAACTACCCTCCTATTATACAATTCAGCAGGAAATTTTAAGTAAATATATTTTCCTCCAGCATCAGAAACAATTTAGCTCTCATTATAAAGTTTTTAGTATATTTTCTCTAACAACATTATTTTGTTTTCTGCTCAGTTAATACATAGTTATTTTGAAATAAAATTCTCAGTAGACAGAAAAGTTATGGATGGGAAGGGCCAACGTAGTTGGTTCATCATGAAGAAGACAGACGAATGATGGGACCTGAGGCTGTATAGATAAAAGAGTCAAGATAAAGTAGGAACTTGTAAGCAATGGGAAGCTTCCAAAGAGTATTAACCATGAGAGTAACATAATCAGATGTTTTCATTTGATTTATCAGTCTGGTATATTCCCTGTGGAGAAAGAAATGAAGAAAGTTAAACACATATACTGGGGGCACACTTAAGGTTCTGTAATCCCTTGACATTATAATGGTTACTTACACAACTGGTGTAACACAAAAAATTAAGATAAGAAAATGATCAGCTATACCTGATTCAATATAGAAAGTTAACATGCGGGACATCTTAAAAGTGACTCAGCTTTCTGGATTATGGAAATGGATGGATTGAGGTGATGTTTATGGTTAAATAGGAAGACACTTGAAATAACCAAGATTAGTGGGAAAGATCATACACTGAACACTGAATGAGTAAGTTTGAGGTGTCTGTGTGCCATCCAAGTATAGGTGTGGGGTTCTTAATGTGACGTATAGGATTGGATCTGAGAGAAGAAGCTAGAAGGTCAGCAGTTTAAGGTATTAATTGAGATCATTGGTGTAAGAATATAAACAGAAAGAATGTAACTTAGAAGATAATAGGACTTGAGGTCAAACAATTAAAACTACCAAAGAATTGGTAAAAAAGAGGAAAGCATAAAAGAATTTGAAGCAACATGGCCAAAGACGTAAAGTACCTTTTTTTAATTTAGAAAGAGTGTATGTTTACAAAGTAGGAACTATTTTGTTCTGATCTAAAGCATTTTTTGGTAATATGCTGAAGATAAAAATGAGGTTGAAATGAGTTGAAGGATAAGAGCATATTAGAGAGAAACAGAATCAATAGGATATATAGAGATATATAGAAAGACATTTATTATGAGGGATTGACTCATGTGATTATGGAGGCTAAGAAATCCCACTATCTGCTGCCTGCAAGCTGGAGACCCAGGAAAGCCAGTGGTGCAGTTCTAGTGCAAACATAAAAGCCTGAGAACCAGGGGAGCCAGTGGTATAAGTCCTGGTCTGAGTGTGAAGGCCCGAGAACCAGGAGCACCAATGTACAAGGGCAGGAAAAGATGCAAGTCCCAGCTTGAGCAGATGCTAAATTTGCCCTTCCTCTGCTTTTTTTTATTCTATTCAGGCCTTCAACAGATTGGGTGATGCCCACTCACATTGGTGAGGGTGATTTTCTTTACTCAGTCTACAGATTCAAATGTCAATCTTTTCTAGAAACACTCTCATGGGCACACTCAAATAATGTTTTACCAGCTTTCTGGACATTCCTTAGCCCAGTCAAGTTGACACATAAAATTAAACATCACAGTGGGGGAACGAGAAAATGAAGTGCACGAATTTAACAACTTAGCAAAGTTTACCTTTGAACTGGAGAAGAGAGATAAGACATAACTGGAGGGAAATGTAGAAGTGATGTATAGCTTATGTGTGTTTTACTTTTAAAAAAGAGAGACAAGCATGTGTACAAGCTGATGGAAATGATCCGTAGATATTATATTCTGGCACCCTCACTGGGTTGCAACTGTATCTACTGCACTGTATCAACAATTAGAATAATACCCAGCAACGAATTTTGAATGGATGTGTGAAAGAAAGGAAGGGAAGGGAAGGGAGGAAGGAAGGAAAGAAAGAAAGAGAGAAAGAGAAATAAAGAAGGAAAAGGAAGGAAGGGAGAGAGGGAGGGAGGAAAGGAAATGAAGAAAGAAAGAAAGAAGAAGGAAGGAAAGAAAAAGAAAGAATCCAATAGAGAGAGTAAGGTTGAATACTTTGGAGAGAGATTAGTAATCAATGACACAAGATTTTCAAGAAGGCTTGGACTAAATACTGGGAATGATGTGGGAGGGGAGGGAGTGAAAGGTTTGAAATAGTTATAAAAGTGCTGGAGAAGAGAACTCACAAGAGGAAAGTGGTGGGATTGACAGGCAGTACTGGAAAAGCCCAGTGGAGATCTGTGATCATGAAATATGTAAGAAGGATTGAACAGTATTGATATATTGTTAACAGCATCCACAATTAAAGTGGAGTTATTGTTTAAATGATCTGTGTGTGACCTTTGAATAAGAAACAGTTCAGATACAACAATTGATTCTAATATGTGGCTATACTTTATACGCATATACACATTATATATGTATAATCCATATACTGTTTGCAACTCTGCATCAAACTTGACCCCATTCAAATAATTTTATTTAAATATATCCTCCTTTCCGGGATGAAAATTTCAAATAAATGTCTTACTCATGTAAATTACTCCAGATCTAAATATATTGCTGCTGTTGCAGCAGCAGTGGCAGAGAGCGTCAGATTAGTTGATTTGCATTGAGCATGTCTCCAGGAAATTAAATTTCTAGAATCTGGAACAATAGGCCAAGATGCATCCAAAACATCCCCAGTCTCATTCTATTATTCCAAGTCGACAATTCTTTAGGAGCCATGTATACTGAGGATGCCTATAAATCTAATAACTATGATGAAATTCTTTAGAATTTTGCTACCATAAAATCTAAAAAATTTTAAAAAACTCTTGCTTTTCTAGGTGATGCTTTTGAGCACTCTGTACCTATAGCTGATCACTTCATACTAAAATGAGAACCACAATCTGGCTGACTGACGCTTGGCACCACCAGGATCAATGTTGGATAAAATATTTATGATGTTAGCAGTCTGTAGTGAACAAGTTAGCACTTAAATCTATACATTTATTTTATTAATGAAGATTCACAATTAGTTTTAAAACTCTTGGATAAAGAATAGCTAACAAATTAAAAATGTCAAGTATTTTTATTGAGTCAATAAATTTCAGGATTATTCATAAAGGGCAAACTGGTTTTGATTTGGAATTAATATTTTTCTGCTCGTCACTGCTTGAATGCCACACATTATATTATATATTTGTTTATACATTATAATAAGCTTTAACCTGTTGTAAACCTCAAACCCTTATACAGATGATTGCCTCATCCTTGTTTCTTAGACCTAAAATCAGATTGTTCTAACATGTAAGTACACAAATGTTTGCTGAATTAAATTGAATAATAAAGTCACTAACTTCTCTAGGCCAGTCACTGTGTTAGAGGTGAAGGATGTAGAGATAAATAAACACCTTCCCAAATCCCAATCTCATAACAGGCACGGGCAGGAGATAGCAAATGAAGCTATAGATGGATGGACAAGTGCAGAAGAGGGGTCAAGGAAGTCATCAAAGAAGAAATAAAATCTGAACTGGCTTTTGTAGAACAAACAGCCATTTACCTCTCAAGCAAGATGTAATGGGCATTACAGAAAAAGTGAACAGTGTATGCTAAATCACAGAAGGGTGAGGGAGCAAGAGGTGCTAAGGGAAAGATTCACAGGATTGTACTTATGGTACCTAAAGTAGAAGAAGGTAAGTAGAGGTGATAATCAATGAAAGTGAAGAGTAAGCAAGAAATAGATATAAATGACTTTTATGTATCATGCTGAGAAGCTTATGCTGTAATCAGTTATCTAAATTCTCAGTACAGGGGGATTGGTGTGTATTGGTGTTTTAGGGTGGTCATAACAAAATACCATCAACTGGATGGCCTCAAACAACAGAAATTTACTGTCTCAAAGTTCTGGAAGCTAGAAGTCTGAAATCAGGATGTTGGCAGTGTTAATTCTTTCTGAGGGCAGTAGGTAATTCCAGATAAAGACACAGAAAAGGGTGAGACCACAAAGCAAAGGAATAAAATGAGAAGAGAAAGGAAGAGGGCCATAGAAAGAACATTCACAGGAATACAGAGAAAGAGAATCAGGACCGAGAGACACGAGCATCCTAAGTGGGGACAAGATGACATTGGCTAACGCTTAGGAAGACCAATGGGACAACGCTGAAACACAGTCATTAATTTGACAATTAATGGATCATTCATGGTCTTTATGGCCTTTGGTAGACCAACATAGTAGTAACTTTGGAAGGGGGTGCTGTGTTAAGGAAAGACATTTTTAGAATGGGAAATACAAGACAATTATATTTGTAGGAAGAGAGAAGCTTTGAAGATATGGGATAGTGGAAGGGCCTCATTTTTGATGATTGGACGAGAAGATGTAAGGATGTGTGGACACAAAGATAAATTAGTTATTGGGGAAGAGTGAGGAGTTGGGGGAGCTGATATCTAAAAACATCATTCTTTGTTCTTTAGGAAGAGGCTTGATCATCTGGTAGAGAAAGGTGTGGCAATCGTTGGGCAGCATCTCACAGGGTCTCCTTGCCTACCTGCCATGCAGCCATGAGACTGGTTAAGGATGGAGCCTCCTGAGATGCGGCATAGATGCAGGCTCTTTACATCTCAGCACAGAGAGGTACCAGTGCTGTTGGGATATTTCCTCTTCCTTTCAGAGAATCAGTTACGTTAATTATTGTAACCTAAAGTTATCATACAAATAGCTTTGGTGGATGTTTCTAGTTGTTACTCCTCTGTAAGTATAATTTCATAAGTAAACCTTCTAGAAACTTATATCAAAATACCTCCTACTTCTTTCATCATGTGAAACTAGGATAAAAAAAAAAAACCTGCTACTCCTGAAGCGAATATAGAGAAAATGAATGGCTTGAAAACAGATAACACTGGTATCTGTATTTCATTTTAGCCTACATGACTCCTAATAATAATTTTATTTAAAATTCTAATTTTACAATATATATAAAACCATTTATGTAATACTTCTGTTTGATTCACATTAAGTGTAATTGAATAAGTTGAAGAAAGCTAACTAAATATGTTTTGATAATTATGTAACCCACAAAAGAACATAAAAGGTTGTCTATCATCTGTTTTGCTTTTGAAATGATATATATTGATACAAAATCAACTAAATGTGTCATTTATTAATGTTAGTTTGAAGAAAAAATAGATTTAATTTAGGATATTTAAAAATAAACAGGTATTTTCCAATTTCCAAAAAATGAGTTCAGCATTCATTTATTAATTCAGGGATACTGGGAGTGATTGAATTCAGCAAGTTCTCATCCAAGTTTCATAATAGTAAACTGGTTTGGACTGGAGTCTTTAGATTTTTTAAGACATTGACATAATTTACTTAAAATAAAATATTGCAAAAAATGAAAGGGACAAATAAAATTCTGGTTTGCAACACTAGCATACGGATAGAAGAATAAACATTCAATCTTTCATGAATATGAAATCATTCATTTTCTAATAATTCAACATTAAATGTATTTAGTTGATACTTGTCTTCAAATATTATGGATTTTTCTCTCCAGAAAAATGTCAGTAAGGTACTATTTAAAAATTATTATTAACTCTCTTTTAGAAAAACTAAGATAAAAGTGCCTAGGATTTAATGATCTATGTGGAGAAATGCTTCAAGCTTCAGGCTGACCTAGAGGAAGACATGGCCCCATCCCCAGGTACTCTATTTATAGAACCATTCTTGGTGTCATGACCCTAAACAATTGCTGCTGTCATAACCTATTTGCTGCCTTATATGTGCTTCTGTATATAAATTGAATCTTTATAAACTGAATAATTATAAATGAAGCAGGAAATATTGTGGGGACTCCTCTGGTAGACTGATAAAGCCATTCACAAAATAATCACTTGATGTTTCCCATTTTCTCTATATCCACACTTTTTTTTTTTTTTTCAAATTCAGATATACTTGAGAAATTGGACTCAATCATAGTTGTTATGTGTGTATTCAGAAGACTTGCTGGAGCAGTGCTTCCCAAATATTCACGCGCAGAAGAATCACTTGGGGATGTGTTATAGGAAGGTCTGGGGTAGGGCCTGAGATTCTAAAATCTAACAAGCTCTAAAATAGAGCTGATTGTGCTGGTCTGAAAAATCACACTTCAGGCAGCCAAGTAGGAGAGATTCCTTTTATCCTTGGACTAGGTGTGTGCAGTCCTCGAAAATAATAAGCTTATTGCCACAATTATTCAAGAAAAAAAATGCAGTTTTAAAAATCAAAACGTGACGGGTGATATTATCAAAAACAATAAAGCCGATGCTGACACTTATATAAGAAAAAACGTGTACTTAAAAAAATAGAGAATTTTTTTAGCTATTGTGAGATTTGTTGAAGTGCATAGGCTGAGTCATAATCAAAATTAAGCACAAATACTTTTTAAAAGGAGACAAACATTTTTGTCTTCTTAGAAAAATAGTAAATGAAGGAGGAGTGATATATGGGTCATAATTATGAAAAAAAAGTAGCACTTTTTCTACACTTATGCTCTTATATTGAGCACACTTCACATTAATGGCAAAACAGCAAGAACTTAGCCAAGGAAGGCAAGCCAGTGATGTGTCAGCAGCCTCAATGCTTCGGAATTCCCCCAAAGTCTCTGATTTCCTTTTCATTCACCAAACATACTTCCAGAAAGAGAAAAGGACTATCATATTTTATGAAATAAAGTCTCTGAACTATTCCAGATTCATTCTAGTGAACTAATAAGCTTAACTATTAGTTTAGTTTAGAACACCGTATTTAGAGGACAACAGCAGTCCAGGCCTCTTTAACCTCTTCCTGACTGTGGCGTCCGGGGAAGAGGCAGCGATGTTTATACCTGAGAAGGATAGCAAAGCCTTCTGGACCTTCATGGGCTCACACTGCTGTGAGTAGATTTATTTTTATAGGTGCTATAGCAGATCACTTTCTCATTTAACTTTGCCAAATGTAGGCAAGCAATGGACCTTAATGCTATAGGAACATGTCATTCAATTGATTTTTAAGTTCAGATTGCTTTTCAAAGTTATCAAGGCCTTAGGGCACGTAATTTGTTCACCTCCTGAGAGAAGAAAATGACTGAATAAAAATTTTAAAAAAAGTAAATGAGGCACATAAAGACAGCAGAATCGAAACTAGCCTTCAATTAGAGATCACTAAAGGGACATCCTTTCCTTTGTCTAGGCTGAGTTGGGATGCAGATAATAAACTGATCAGAGAAAACAAAGAGATATATGGTTGTTGATTTTTTAAATACTGGTCCAAACCTTGCATAGAATTGCTACAAATGTAATATAACTTAGAGAACAGGTAGTTCTCCTTACTCAATTTTCAGATAGAGAAAAGTATTTAGAGATATATGACAATTCTTACCACAGCATCACCCCCACCCCTTCCCTACCATTCTCAGGACACAGGGCACACACCAGCTCACACACACACACACACACACACACACATCTCAGGACCCAGAAAAATTATGTGATACTAAAATTATTTCATTATTTGTTTAAAATTAATGCATTACATGTAAAGAATCTCCAACATCTCTAAATTATTCCAGGTTTATTCTTAAGAACACTTTTGTCCCCACTTGATAGTAAATAAATTTTCACGGCCATTTTTAAGTGGAAAAAAAATGTTTTTGTAGTCTTCATTGGATTCCTTAGTATCAAGCTACTTTTTAAAAAAGAAATCTCAAGGTTTACTGACTTTGCTTTAAGAGCTTTTATGCTCAGGATGAGCTATTTATTTTATGGGTTTACATTCAAAATTTTATTTTGAATAATAATTCAAACTGTTATTTTGGACAAGTGTATTTAACTCAACATTTAGAGAGTTTTAAGCACATTTTCAAGGCTTAGAGAAAATGACTAATTTTCATTTGATCCATATTTGCCATAATCATAGAATCTGGGAAATGGGAAAAAAATCTTATATTTTTTATATCATGCAGATGTGTAGATTTTTGCTATTTGAAATTACAAGCTTGAAAATATTTGATATTCCAAGACTCTATTTCAAACTGTAAGTCTAAATTGAGTTTTGGATGTTAGAAACAATGAGCAGGGAAGAGGGGATGAATAGGCAGAGCACAGAGGATTTTGGGGGCAATGAAGATACTCTGCATGATGCGATGATGATGGATACATGTCAGTGTACATTTGTCCAAAGCCATAGAATTGAATGCCAAGAGTGAGCCCTAAGTAAACTATGGACTTTGGGTGATTATGATATGTCAATGTGATTCTTCAATTGTAGCAAATGTACCACTCTGGTGGTGGGTGTTGATAGTGGGGGAGACTACACAATGTCTGGGGGTTGGAGGTGTATAGGAAATCTCTGTATCTTCCTCCTAATTTTGCTGTCACTCTAAAAATGATCTAAGAAATTAAAATAAAAAAAATGAGCAGGAAAGAAAATCATTAAGTTCAATCTCTCAGGAAAGTAACATCTCGTGACAGAGAAATTTAACATTTTTTAGCGGTGGACATAAGATATTGGCCTTGATGTAAAATCTACTTTTACTTTGAAAAATATTAAAATTTACATCCCAAAAACTGGTTTTCTATTTTTTTTGGTGAGGAAGATTCTCCCTGAGCTAACATCCATGCCAACCTTCCTCTATTTTTTAGTATGTGGGCCAACAGCAAAGCATGGCTGCTAACAGAGTGATATAGGTCTGCGCCCAGGAACCAAACCTGGGCTGCCGACGCGGAGCACGCCAAACTTAACCACTAGGCCACTGGAGCTGGCCCTCAGTTTTCTACTTATATGTGTGTTGTTTTTCCATGTTTTCACTCAAAACTGTGACGAACTCAAAATACAAGCAAAACACTGTTTTATAAATTAAGAAAATATCTTAGTGCTTTATTTAAAGACAGTGTATGAAGGTGAATCAACACTGATGGCTTTCCTTAGGATACAGTATACAGTATCTTTTTGAAAATTATTTCATCTAATATTTCAATTGAATCATTCTCAGTTTTCTTTTAATGATATAAGTTTCAGAAACAAACACTAAAGACATAGTCTAGCATTGGCAAATAGTTATATCCTTTTTTAAATATCTTTCCATACCCTTCTTCCTAACTATTTTAACCCTACTTCATTAAAAACTCAGTTCAAGATTACGTTAGATCATTTCTTCTAAAAAAAATTGTTTTCACTTTCTTCTCTTACTCCCAATTATCTTTTTCTGTTCCATTTTGATTATTTCTCTGGAACTATATATCTTTACTCCCAAACTCTGTTGAATTTTCTAGGTTTTGTTTGTTTGAAGGATACCACGGCCAACCCCAAATCTCTCTCTCAAGAAAACTTTCTACTCTGTATCCACTGAAATTCTATCCATTTCTTCCACATTCCCCCTTATGGTAGATCAAAGATGGCATCAAAGATGACTGCAAATTCTTTGGCTCTCCTTCCATCAAGTAGTAAATCTCTGTCCACTTTGTGACTTGTTTTGACCTATAGAAATGTGGTAGAAGAGACACTGTTTAACTTATAAAGATGGGCCTTAAGAGTTCTGTAGCATTCATCTTCACCACTTGGGAAGCTTCCTCCTGGAAGCCAAATACCACCTAAATACTATCCTAAGAACACCATGATGTGAGGAAGCCAGAGTCAGTCACACGGGGGCGGGGGACTCATGAAGGAGTGCCAAGGTGCCTGACATGTGAAACCCAAGGAGGTGACATTGAAGAACACAGGATAGTTCAGCCTAATGGAGAGGACTATAAAGGAACAGAAGCAAGCACTGAATGGACAGGGGAAAACTTAGGTGGCAGAAACCTGACTTTAATAATGAATCAGAGTTAATTACGGAGTGTATAAACTACTAAACTTACAATTTACCTAGTGTTAGTCCTGATCTTGTCTCCTAATAAATGATACCACTTAGTTTACGTCTACTTTTTTCTAGAAACATCTACTTTTTTCTATCACTTGGAAGAAGATTTATATATTCCAAGATAAAGACCAAACAATCTAATTGCTAAGAAAATTAAGGCTTCAGTTTTTCCTTATGAACTAGAACTTAAGTTTAAATATATATTACATTTTCACATTCCTCTTTTAGTCTGTAATAATGCCCTATCACATTTTCTTAGTCACTGTCCTCCTTTTTATAAATAAAGTAGAAATTCCAATATTAGAACAAGCTCTTTACAGTTATATTTGCATCTATCTATTTATTCATCTTGTTTTCTCCATAAAATTGCAAACTCTTCAAGAAGGACCATGTCCTATTTATTTCTGTTTCCTCATTAACTAGTAACATGCTGAACACAAAATTATGTCTGATTGATTATGGTTGAATGAAAGAATTAAAGGATTTTGTATAATTCATATATTATATACTGTTAGACTAGCTGGTTAACTTATAAAAGGAACAGAAATAAATTCAATTGTTATTATGTTTTAAAAAAATATACTCATCATAGTTACTCTAGGTAATTTGCAGAAACATGAAATGCATGATTTTATTTCTAGAAATCTATTTTAAAATTAACCATAAATCCATCAAGTATGAAATTTCTTATTAATTGACTTAATTGTAGTCACTTCATTTGCTTTACATTAAAAGAAAATTATTTAAAGCAATTCATTATCTTTAATCAACCAAAATCCTGAATGCAGTTAATTTGCAACCACCCTCATATCCCTTAAGTATATCAAATAAAAGGTAAGAGTAATCTCGAATTGACATAAATAGCTGACTAATATATCTTTTACACATGACTGAAAGATATAAACTTTTGAATTATGGAATGAAACAATATGCAATAAATTTACAGACTTCAAGAAATACATTTTTAATGTGTCCCTGAGAGTCTCTGTGGTATATGAGTTTGGACATACAGCTTCTGTAGATAAGCACTTAATTATTCTCCCTAATTATTATGTTTCTTCTATGATACTGAAAAGCATTGCTTCTAAAGGATTTCTGAAATGAACCTTTTTTCCCAATCATTTTTCTGCCAAATCATTTTTCATTTTGACATGTTTGTTTCCTACACATCATTTCTACAATTTAAGTTTTTAATCCTAAAAGAGTAAGTCATATCCCTAAAAGAAAGGTTTCTTTTTGTCATAAAATTCCATCATCTGTTATCTAAAATTATTCTATTTAAAATTGCATGCTTACTTTAGCTGAACAAGATTTTTTATTTAAAATCAAACACCCTCTCATGACTGTTCGCTAGTGATCCCATATGTTTAATTATGAGTAAAATCTTCTAAGTCAGCAAATTGTGAACTCAAGTCATCCTTGCCAAAGGAGTAGCAACTTTTATAGAAGGAAACAACGTGCAGAGGTAATTATGGCTCACAAGGCCTTAGAGAAGGGCAAAACCTAGAGGAGTGTTGGAGTTGGCAAGAGTGTGTATAGAGCTACTAAGCAAATAACTTTGGATGGAGAACCTGGATAGGCAGTACAGTTGATATCAGGAGACTTAAATTAATTTTTTCTTTGCCACTTATTGCATGAGGCTGGCTCAAATACCTTAACCTCTCCAAGTTAACTTCCTCATCAGCAAGTGCTGAGAAGACTAATTCAGTGTTGAGCAGAGGATTAATGTTGAAGGTGAAAGCAAAAGTATTATAAAACTTTAAATTATATACAAATATTAGATATAATAACTGTAATAATTAATCTAGGGCCAACCCTGAATGTCTATAAATAAGAATCCTGAATCCTAGAAGGGAAAGAACAGGTTTAGGTAGTTCTTTGTGTGATATATATATAATTAGGCACTTTATAAACACTTGATTATGGTATTAGTCAGACTGCCTACTGAAAATAAAGCAAATTTTTCTATTTGCCTTTCTTTCCTTTTAAGTGAAAAAAATAGATTTTAAAACCTAGGTAGAAATTTTCAATCAAAACTGCATTTACATTTATTAACTGTGTTTAAATATAGCACATAGAAGGAAGCTCTTAATCAGGCTAAAAATAAATTTGGTATTGATTTGAGTTCCTAATTTTCTTACACTTAGTAATCAAAGGTACCAATAACCTATTTTTAAGTACTTTAGGCCAATATGCCCTAAAACTTTTTGAAAATAATTTGCCTAGTAGACAAAAATGGTATCAACTATGGTTCAATAATTTTAAAGTGCTGTGTGCAAAATACTATTTTTCAGATGACTGGAGAGTCCATTGATTTTTGAACTTTTCTTCATGAGTAGCTTAGATGCTCAGATTAGCTTACTAACAGTGTAATTTGCTTGGAAAAGGGTAAGGTATAAGATTTCTAGAAATCTGGGGTTTTTGTTTCATTTTGAAATTTATTAACAAACATATACTTCTGATTTTCTAAAAGTTTCTTGTTTTGAAAGCATCAAAATGAACACAAAGGGTATTCAGTATTATTTAGTTGACTGATATAAATATAGAGCTGCCTAATTTTACTGTTTTTGAATTGGAGGGTAATTATCGTATCCAAAATTTTCATAGAGTAGAAGGTAAAATTCTTTGTCATTGCTGTAGTGTGCAAGTATCCATATTTTTCATTCCAGTGGTTTATGCTATTCCTTGTTGCTCTATCTCCAGTGCTACTGGCCTTGGCCAAATAGTATCCCCTGAAATAAACCGATTAAACTCTAGTCCCTAATTGCTCCTTTTTTTTTTGGTGAGGAAGATTGGCCCTGAGCTAACCTCCGTGCCCATCCTCCTCTATTTTGTATATGGGATGCTGCCACCGCATGGCTTGATGAGTGGTGTGTAGGTCCATGCCCGGGATCTGAATCCATGAACCCCAGGCCGCTGAAGCGGAGTGTGCAAAATTAACCACTATACCACAGGGCCAGCCCCCCAATGGCTCTTTTTGACTACAATATTGCATCATCTAATCCATTCTTCACTTGATGCATATAAAAGTCAAATTTGATCACATCACCTCTTGAATGGCTCTGCACTGCACAGAGGATAAATTCAAAATTCTCCAATACAAAATTTTTCACACTCTGTCATCAGGCTATCTTTTCTAGGTTCATCGCTAACCACTTTTCTCCCACATGTGTGTATGTAGTTTAATCCATAGCTGCCATGAGCTAATTCCACAGACATGCCATGCCTTTCACACTTCTGTATTTATCACATCTTTGTACAAAAATAATGTCCTATGCCTAGAATGTTGTTTGATCTCAACAATTTTCACATATAAATACAAATGTTGTCCCTCCTCTGAAGCATCCTTGACTCACTTTCCTCAGAACTCTTAATATTTTGTTTATACCACTATGATGCTGATATACATATATATGTATATATATACAATACACTTTATGTATATGTATGTATATATGTACATATATATATATGTATAAATATATTTTCTTCCTCAACTATCCTATACCACATAGAGAAAGTGTTTGATATTTGTACCAAGTATGTGCTGGGTGCCTCTGTTAGGACTAAAGAAAATCTCACCACAAATTGTAGTAATGTTAAAGGATATTTCCAAAAACAGTTAAAATCAAAACTCTCATGCAAATAAAAAATGAACACGTCAAAGATTTTATTTAATTCATTAATTAATGAAAGAATCACTAAGATGTTACTACTGGCTCACAGGAGAATTCAAAGTACCATAAGTATTTAGGTCATTCAGCAGAGCAAAATGAACTTGCAAATAGCTGGAAAATTGACTTTTCCAATTTAGGGGACGTCAATCGCCCTCCATCACATGTCTATGGACAAGATCATATGCATTGTTATCTAACAACTTAGAGCTGAAATAGTTCAAAGATGAAATAAAAGTTGAGGATAATATGGAAGAGTTTACAGACATTCAGTAAGGTATATTTTTCTTTGCCCCTTTTCAAGTATTTCACGATTTTTCCTGAGAGTATTAAGAAAAAATCTTTGAACAAAATTCATATTTTACAACAAAGAATGCGTTAAGAGAATGAGGTACAAGAATAAGGAAATTATGCTCTACTCAGTGCCTAAGGGATCCTTGACGTTATTAACTGGGAACATATAGGAGAATTTAGAATATTTTCGAGAATAATAAGTTACTCGCATAAATAGTTATTAGGATAATGCTTTAGTGAATTTATTTCTAATAGATGATATTTAGTTTTAAAAGGCCAACACAAGGGAAACAATAGGTCATTTCCATCACAAGTGGTAAATTCCTCCAGGAATTTATTCTAATACTGACCACTCAAGAACTTAATTTTCAAAATCCGATTTCAGCATCATGTTCTTAAAGCCTAGCCTGCTAAATGTAAGAGATACGTTATTGCTTCCTCCTGCGTGATCCACCTTGTCCCTGCGGATACTTCTAGGACAGCACAAATCCACACTTCATCCCCTTATGCGTTACATATTCCAGCATTTCAGACACAAACTCCTCGAGGGTAGGATCTGGTCTAGTCCATCCTCATTTTCTAAGTATCTCACACATTTGTCACACATGATTTTCAAAAATATTTGGTGAATATCTGAAAAAAAAAGAATAATATTCAAAAAATGACAAATTTTTTTAAACAGATTAATGGAAGCCTTCGTTCATATTTTTGAATAAGGACATTAACATATCAAATTAAAGAAAGCAATGATACACACAGGAGAAAATACTAAAATTAAAGTCAGTTCATGTACTATATATACCAACTACTTCCTGTGTTCCCAAGGTCCTCCAGGTCATGCCATGCATACGTGTTTTGTTAAGACAGCATTAACCTATTAAGAATTTGTAAATAAATAGTGTTTAACAATGAGATAAAACTGAACTTGCAAAACAGTATTTAAAATTATAAATACATTACATTATATATATGTATAATTATATATTATATATATTATAGTAATAATGCTTACTAGAAGATAAAATATTTTCTGTATTTACTTTATATTAGCTACCTGTCCTTTTATATGAATAAGGTTCCTTATATAAAATAAAACTGGCCTAAAGTCTTGTTTAATTTACTGTTCATTTTCTGCTCAAACTCTGCATCTGGTAGAGTTTGCGAGCTAAAATTAATATTAAAGGAATTATTAGGACAGTTATCTTGTATATTAATGGCTCTAGTTGTTATATCCAGAATTTGCATTAAATAAGCTCCCAGGAAAGAAAAAATGTACAGTTTTTTTTTTCATAGATGTTGGGATTCTGTTACTCTGAGGCTGTGAATCTGTACCGACTCTACAAATTAACATTGACATCTAACAGGGTGGACTAACATTAATGATATGCTTAGTATGTGCAGCCATGGATGGAGGTCCTTACACAGCAATACACCCTATTCTCACAACATCCTATGGGGATGTAGAGACCCCTTTCTAAATGAGAAAAGTAAGGATCAGAGGGATCAAGCATATCTTCCAAGATGAAACAGGAACTGAATACCAGACCAAGATAAAGCCCACGACTGACTTCAATACTCTCATTCAAATAGGGAGGGAAGGGGCTTAGAAGCTTTGACACCAGGGAGTGCCTATGTGCATCCTGGAGTCCAGAGCACATCATGAAGGAACTTTACTGCCTTTTCAGTTTTGCATATTCAAATATGATAAAGTTTATGATAATTAATACATTAATTAGACATGGAAATCTTCGAATCAGCCATATAATGTGACACAAAATGGCAAACACCAAAAAGAGCAGAAATGGATGTTAAGTACAATTAAAAATAGACAAATTATGCTATTAAATTATTCAGAGTATAGATAGTAAAGGAGAATAATGAGTAGACAATCAAGTAAAGCAATGATTTAATTAGTGAAAACCACCCCTGTGTGGCTTTGGCGTAGCTGGGCCCAAGTGAGAAGCCCTTGAAAAGGCTTCTGTGTCTAGTGGGCTATAGGTGATGGTAGACTCTCTGAGAGTGAGAACCTGTACACCTCTATCTGGAGAGGGAGGGCAGCAAACCATCTGAAAAATAACTGGGCTCCAGGGACTCTCGGGGTCAAGACGTTCTCTTTGTTTTGACATCCTTCCTTCCAGATTCAGCCCTGGTAATCCAGGAGGCGTGGATGGGTAAAGAGTTGCATGGTGCAAGATTGACTCCTAGCCTGTGACTCAAAGGTTGTTAGTTGCAGTACTGGTTTGGCCAGATGCTGGTATGCCTGTGTCTGTAATGCTTCCTGTACCAGTCACTGAGCAGTCAGACAACAGATGACATCTTCAAATGAAGGGAATTAAAGAAAACTTAATGAAGGGGGTACTCCCAGAGCTGTGGGCAGAGAACTATCAAGCGTCCGGAGATGGTATAACACTTTAGGCGTGAAGGGACAGGGTTGGGAGGGGATATCTGAACCTGGGGAGAGCTTGTGTAAGTTTAACTGTACTTTTGGTGATAAATTATGTGGGAAGAAGCTAGATAGTAAAAGACATGGGATCTCAACCGAGCTGAACAGCCTCCACACAGATGTGCTGTAACTAACATGGGCCTGTGGTGGCCATCTAGAGTGGTCTTTCCTCGCCTCTCAGTGCAAGAGTGTGAATGCCTCTTGATTTAGGAGGTGCCTCTAGGCTGCTCTACTTGTGGACTTAACTTTCTCTTCTCGGAAGTTCTCATAGCAGCCTTTCCCCACCTCCATCCTAGCCTTATTCCTTCTCACCAAAATCCACTCCTCCAACATGAAAGAGAAAGAAGCACTTTCCTTGAACACAGGGGTAGAGAATAACAATAGCAGCTGAGTGTTCTATGCCAGGTCTTATACTGAGAGCTTTGTAAGACTCTATCTCATTTAATCCTCAACACAGGCCTAGGGAAAAACACTAGGATCATCGACATTTCACTAGGGAGTAAGGAGACAGAGGGCTTTTTTTTTTTAAATTAATTATACTAGTTGTCCTGACTTTTATCAAAGCCATCTAAACTAATGGTGACTTCATATCAGCAACATTTCCAAATAAAGATTTTAAAATTCCTTTCAAATTTTGCAAAACTTAGCAAACTGATCCCGTCAAGTTCCAGCTAAACTGATCCACAGAATGTCTGTCTTTTGCAAAAAGGCTTAAAGAAGACAAACCCATAATATTATACACAGATTTTATATAACATCTTTAAGTCTTTTTTATCCACTCCTGCCCACATGTGATTCTGTGGCACATAATTGGATATCTGTGAGATGCACTCAGATTGTGATATGTAGCCAATAGAGGACAAAAATGACCAATTTATGAGACACATAAAGATAATGCCTTCCCAACTGGTTCACATGGAGTTCACCTTGTAGCTCGCTTACACACAAATAGGAGAACACTTTCCTTCTGGAATATCAAGGTGTTCTATTCTGAGAACAGCGGAATTTGATGCAGGTGGCTATTGAATTAGCTATTAACAGTTGATTAGGAGGATATATTTCAGAACGTTCTATTTTTCTCCAGAACAAAGAAAAGGCAATTTTAAACAGAACTCTCAGCTTCTAATATTATGTCTGATTCCATCATACTATTTTGTGAAATAGAACTATAATTCAAACCTGTAAGTTAATGGAGTTTGACAGGAAGGTACACATCACATTTTGCAAAAGAGCCTTGATTACTTTCGATGCTTCCTCTTGGTAATAAAACATTGACAGCTTCCATTTCTCAAAAGAACAGCTTTATTATTTTCTCCTCAATTCTAAGTAGTTACTTAACTTTAAAATAGTTGCAAGTAAACAGGAGTTGCTCTACTGAAAAGAAAAAACAAGGCAGGTAAGAGGAATTTCTTACCCACTTTCTTGCAATCTTCTATCACTTAAGAAACAAAGTCACAAATGAGTGCAATTTAAAACTTTGAATACTTTAAGATGTTTTAGTTATCACTTAGAGATGGTATCAGTGAGGGTCCAGGCAGAAAACAGATGGCATACACTCAAATTAAGAAATTGAGGAGGATATTAAAAAGGTACTATTGACAAAAGTGCAGGCTGTTGCGTAGGAAAACTACAATGAATAGTTTTGTATTCTGGGCTAGTAACAGCAGGGCATCTCACTATATTTTAGGATTCAAGAGGCAGACAGAGGGATCAGGTTACTGTGACTGGGACCTGTGATCTTTCGTTGAGAGAAGCAGTCAACATTGGACAACCTCACAGAAAGAGAGTAGCGAAAATTAGAACCTCTTTCATTTCTCTTTCCAACTTTTTTGGTGCTGTTCCCAGTTGGCCAAACCAACTGGAAGCCCATTCATGCAGTACTTATCAACTTCCCTGAGTGCAAAGTAACTTGGAAAAGGGTAGAGTGGATCTGGAGGGGTAAATGGAAAATATCCAAGGGAACATTCTATTAGGCAATCATTTAAATTATATCTATTGACTGACTTTTTCTTGTAAAGGACATACATTTGAGTCAGGCCTTGCAATTTCCAAGGGCCATTCAATAGTCAAGTTATATTTCAGGAAGGAATGACATGACCTGATTTATACTCATCAACCATGCACTGCTACCAAAGTTTTCAACAATGTAAGAGAGTTGAAAGTAGTATCAATTGGACTGTCTGAAGAATCCAAGGAAGATCAAAGAAGATAGACCAACACATCATCTGGTAGACTTTACACAGAATAACTGGCCTAGGACATCAACCATTCCAGAACAAATAGAAGTGTAATGGAAATGTACTGTTTTGTTCATAAGCTTTACCACTGGTTAATTCCATTATCATTATCTACACATTATTTCTCTTCTTGAGCATACATACACAGCAATAATTCTGCAGAAATCAGTGGTATCCTTACATGCTTGCAAGGAAAGGACTTTAAGTTGTTGAACTGTCTCAATAATTATTCCTCAGCTTCATCAGTGTAAGTATTTGGTCTTCCCTAGTCTCTTTGCATCTACGGTGCAATTAATAAATTCAACAAATATTTATCAAGTGATTATATGCACAGGGCAATGTTCTACATGTTGGGGGTAAAATACTGAAGTAAAGTTCTACCTACACAGGGCTTACCAGTTAAAATCTGAATCACTTTTGCAGTCATAACAGCATCAGGCAACTCAGGGAAAGTGTATGATTTAGGTAAAATGTATTATTAAACAGTTGATTGAATAAAACCATATCATAGTCATTGTTCAAAGTTTTATATTCATTTCATATATGTGAAAAGTTACATCCCTTGCTTTTAAAGAATTTATATTTTTCCAGAAAATACATACACATCTAGGCATAATGCTCTCTACTCTTTTTTTTGTCATTGTGTGAATTTATAAAATACTAGACAATGCTCCATTCAAGTGAGACAGAACATTGCCAAGTGAAGCACAACATGATGTATATATAAAATATTTGTGAAGATGTACAGAATGTAGATTTGCATTTTATTTTTATTTCAGGGGAGCAGAGATGAGCCGTGCTATGCACGTATCTCTTGAAGCAGTCGTTGATGCATGATGCTTCCCTATTTGTTCCACTTTCACCTACTGCAGTACCTTGGATCATGTTCTTGTTTGGTATTTTATTAGCAGGAAAAGGGGGAAGCTGGTTTGAAGAATACAGTTTAGGGTTTCTTTAAATCTTTGTTTTTCATTTGACATTTCTCATTGTATTGCACCATGTCAAGAAAGCATGAACCACCGTATACAGTATATTGAATTTTCTTCAGGTAGTTCAAAACAAATTAATTCTCTACCAACACATCATTTAAAGTACTAATTCCCTGTGCAGCCCAGCAAACTTCAAACTGTACCTGTTCAGCATTTAAAGTTAAGGCAGTGCACCATAAACACCTGTTAAAGTTTATAGCCATCTGCTTCCCCAAGAAATCTAAATTCTAATAATATGAAATTAACAGATGGGAAAGAGCTGTAACCTCAGCTCTGAGGAGCATAACTGCAACCTTTGAATTAACGTAGTGCCATTTTGTGGGTAATTGTTTACAATGGCCACAGGGACACAGTTCAACAGTGATGGCCCATTGGTGACACACTTCTTGTTTTTGTTCAGGGATAGTTTGGAAAGAGAGGATTTTTCAAGGATTTTAAAAACTCCACATTTAGGTGAATCTTCCTTCTCTCAATGAAGGAGGAAAATAATTAAGATATAATTAAACGTGCTTCAACATATGGCAGTCCTGAGGGTAATGAAAAGATACCTTTGAGACTAGAAATGGCAATATTTTAAATAAGAAATTAAAATTGGTTACAGTCCACTTGTATAAAATTAAGTATAAAACTTGAATATTGAGGGAAAATTCATAGCAAACTGTATGGATATTCAAGAACTAGTCCTCTTCATCACAAATAATTGAGAAGACTCTTGTTGCATGAAGGCTAATTCAGAAAAAAAAAATTATAGACTTTAAGGTTTTGTTTTGTTTTGCTTTGCAAAATTAGCATGTCTTTGTGTTGTTTTCTTCTTCTGATCATAAAAGTAATGCCTGCTCCATATAAATAATTCAAACCATACAGAGTGCTTAGAGTGGAAATGGAAGGTAGACATGATTTCATGCTCCACAAACCTGAGGAACAAACATCAATAAATCTCTCTTATTTTTCCAATTAATGACTCGAGAACCCATGGGCTAGTTTTGTAAGGAGTCTAATAGCTACCTCATGGGGCTGGCCCCATGCTGTCCACATTTCATAGGAGCTAAATAGCCCCAGTCACGACCAATCCACAATGTGAGAGTACTGGAGTCTGAACCTAGTTTGCTGCCATGGTGCTTTTTCCATCCCACACTGGCACTGTTGAAACCCTGCCCTTTCTGCATTGCCAAGGGCCAGTCTACAGTGTAAAGATGCCCCATGGTGCATGCCTCTACGTGGTCCACTGTAGCCTTTGTTAACAGACCCTACCCCTTCCCTGGTCACTGAGCTTATCCAAGTCACCCCCTACACTGGATGGATTAGTCTTCTATTGCTGCTATGACAAATGTGGAAATAAAAAGAAGACCATCCACATGAAAACAAAGATTTTTATTCAGAGCTTGCTATGTGAGAGAGTCACAACCACTTGCATTTGTCAGAGACTCTAATGCATGCAGGTGAGGATAGACTCTTTATAGTGGAGAAAAGGGAAGGATTAACTGTGTCCGGATTGGAGGCTTTTGGGAAGAGGAAGCTGGAGGAGGGCTAATTAGAAGCAGGGTTTGGTTAGGGGAGCATATTTGACTTTCTCTGGTTGGTCCTAAGTTGATAATAGGGACAAAAATGAGAGAAGCTGGAAGTTATTGATCAAGTCCTGGTGCTTCGGGGTCAACTGCTATAGGTCAAACTGTGGTTTGGCTTCCTGGACTGTGTGCTGCAGAGGTTCTGGGTCAGATTTCTATTTTTATATAAGATCTGGCCATCGTCCACTTGTATATTCAGTCTCTCACAAAAGCACCATAATCTTAGCGGATTCAAAAATACATGGTTATTATGTCACAGTTCTGTAGGTCAGAAGGCTTGTAAGGGTCTCAAGGGACTAAGGTCAAGCTGTCAGCAGGGGGCATTCCTTTTGAAGACTCTAGTGGAGAATCGATTTCCTGCTCACTCAGATTGTTGGCTGAATTCAGTTTCTTATGGTTACAGGATTGAGATCTCAATTTTCTTGCTTGCTGTAAACTAAAGGCAGTTCCTAGCTTCTAGAGGCCGCTGTATTCCTTGCTCTAGGCTTCCTTCTTTTAACTTCAAAGCCTGCAGGTGTGGCTTTCTGTTGTTTAACCTGCTGTGGTACCAATAGGAAAATACAGATGTGAAGGATGATTAGAGGTTTCTTATATGACTGAATATGTGAATGTGAATGCTTAGGTGGCAGGGTGGGAGGGCTTTCAAAGCAGAGGGAACAGCATGTGCAAAAGCACTGAGGCATGCAAGAGCATGGTGAGATTCAGGGATTAAGAGTTGGTGGAAATTGCTGGAACCTGAAGTATAAGGAGTGGCACACAGCAAAATTGCAGTGCTCATCATAGGTAAATCCAAGATACTTGTATAGTCCTGTGAAGGATTTAAGATTTTTTTACCCCTGTAAAAGTAACTGGCATACCAATAGTTCATATATGAGCAACAAGCAGATTTCAAAACACCCTAGCTTTACAATTACTTAGAGGTGAATTCAAAGTATGTTTCTGCCATTCACCAGCTGCATGACCTTGGACAATTTACTTAACTTCATGGACTCTCCATTTCCTTATCTGTGAGATAGAGATAACCACAACGTGCATGTATGTTGTGAGCATTATATGGAAAAATGTATATCCATGGCTTAGAAAAAACTCAGGATATTAGCAATAATAATCTTATTTTATACCTAAAATATATTATGTCCAGTTTTAGATCTAAATCTACAGAGAGATTAATTAGGTCAGTGGATCCTCACTCCTGGAAAGGATGAAGGCCATGTTGTCACTCAGCTGGGCGTGTCAGTATAACTACCAACTTAACAACTGGCTGAGGTCACATTTCAATTTGCACTAGAGGCGTCCAAAACATGTTTAGAGTACTGGCATCACTCAGCTGCAAGCCGTCACTTATCCATACCAAATTAGATGCGTACCATGGAGACCATTTTATGTCACAATAGATTATTTGTTCACTTAATATGTAGTTAGTATTTATAGTGAAACAAATTGTTTCCTCCAATTGACTATTAATATCACATATTAATTTATTCAGAATGGTGGTTTCTGGCTGCATGACCCTTAGAAAACAAGCAGGATAAAGATAAATGGCAATAGCTTCTATGTCTTATATATAATTAGATTATCTCTAGTTTTCAAACCCTGCTTAAATTTGGCCCGTTTTTTCTTACAGCATGTACTATGTTTTCATGCAAAAAGACAGGAATAAGATATTAAATGAATTACAGTTTACCTTTGAGAAATCTCATAGTGGAAACATGAATTTTAGGAGAAAAATATTATTTGGAGTATGTTGTCTCATTTTTCATTTCTTAGACTAGACCTTTGAGACTTGGAAAATAATAACTAAAAGCAACCCAAATAAAAGTGTTCTGTGGCAATTCTTAAGACTATAGAAACATAATTCATATAGTTATATATATAAAACTACACATATGTATTGTTTTATATATAGTTATAAATATATATGTATACATATATATGTGTGTGTATGCAAACACACACACACACACACATATCCTCCAGACACTCACCCAAGGTATAGATAACTATATGTTGGGGATAATAACAATATCTATTCTCATATTGTCATAATGGATAGGAAATTCTTAGCATAGTACCTGGTAAATACAAAGCATTCAATTGCCATGAGATAATCCTATCATCATCAGTCAGCATCATCATTCTTATTGTAGTTTTCATCATCATTAACCATTTCTTCTGTTTGAAACTTTTTAGCTGTTTGTCTACAGACACCAGTGGGAGAGGAAAATCAGGTCACCCTGAGAGAGCAAGAAAGAGAAACATCCTCAGGGAACTCCTGATTGCCCTGGGTCTCCACTATGAAGTCTAGAGTCTCTAAGCTTATCTTTGTGATGTCATAAAAGTCACTATATGCCTAGGATGTTATTGGTACCTCCTTAAAGCTCACACCCTTGTGTAATGCAAAACTTGAACACCCATATCCATATGCGGTGGTCCTTTGCACTTTCACACTATGTTTCAAGCATCACAAACTTCTTTGAGTTCTTTGGGTACGCAGCATTCTTTTATGTCTCTTCGTTTCATGTGTGTATCTACTAAGAATGCCCTTCATCCTTTATCTGCCATCTTCTATCTGTCTGATTTGCCTTTCAACACTCAGCTTAAGCAACTTCTCATCTCTGAAGGCTTTGCTGGTCTAACTGGGCACAATTAATCATGTTTTCCTTTAACCACAGCTGAACATACTGCACAACTTTTTCAATTCATTCCTATGAAATTGCCAATATAGCACCTCTTTTCACCTGAGGAATTAGCGAACTTACATGTTTGATGCTAATATAATTGTACTAATAACTTGTTTTGTAAACATTTGTTAAAAGGTCAGGTAATCTGTGAGTTTCTCATGCACAGGGCCCATGTCTTATTCAAAATATATACCTGTATTTAATAGTGGTTAAGATATATGTTTGTAATTTGCTCTAATAATTTTTAGCTATGCCCTAATCTTTCTGTCTCAATTACCTTATCTGAAAGAATGCAGCAACTAATACTCATAAGATTCTTACAAGCATTAAATGAGATAACGTACTAAAGTTAAATTTATTTTCAAACTTCACTCATTATAGGTTTCTTTTCAACTAATACAATTTCTGAGATTAAGATAAGTTACCTGAATAACATTTGCAATTGTAAACATGAGAACTTCTTTGGGAAGAAAAGCAAACACATCAGTAAAATTGAACCCAAATATGGATAAACTAGTTCTGTTTCTTTCAGCCAGCCTGATAACTAAACATTAAACTTTGGAAAATCACGGCAAAGTCAGGTATTAGACCCACAGTCCTTAAGGTATTAGTTGATTATTTTATTTTGATTCATAGAATTTCCTACAGAGAACATAAAAATATATGTGCCCAATGACCATGCAGACAATAAGACTCTTGAACAATTTTTACTCTCATCTTAAATGTGTGCAAGAGCACTCATAAACACATAGAGTCAGAAAAACCATCTCAAAAGCTAAAATATACACGAAACAGTAATGAAAGTACGAAAATGTTCTCGAAACAAAACAGGAAAAATAACAATAAAAAGGAAAATGTTAGTCTTTCACTAAAAGAAAAACACCACTATAATGAAATTAATATTAAATAAATGCAGAATTAAACTTTTATCATCAGATTCAATCTTTAAATTAGTATTTTAATAATGATTATCTTAGGAAGTAGTGCTGCACAAAAGAATAAGAATGGACACTGTGGTCAGAGAGATCTGAGTTCAAATCCTTATGATTCTACTTATTGGCTGTATGGACTCAGACCATTTAGTTGACTTGCCTGGTACTCAGTTTCCTCACTTGAAAAGTGTGGATAATAGCACATTCTTTATAGGGTTATGATATAAATTAGCAATGATGTGTATAATAATCTTAATTCTACAAATAGAACACATGGTTCTTCAATAAAATAGTATTAATGATGCCATGATACCAAAAAGGAAAAATAAAAATCACACAATCAATTAATAATCTGAATAAAATCAGCAGAGGACACGGTCAGCCCTGGACTCACACAATACTTTCTAGGAAGGGATTTCAGATGTTATATCAAAGCTTAAAATATGTCTTACTGACAAATTGCTGACCTTTACATTCATTAATAATAATTTATGAAGAATTTTCTCTATGGGGTATACCACCACCTCGATGCACAGTTTCATCAATTAGTGGATTTTAAGAATGGAAAATAGATGACCAGATCAGAAAAAAATTCTCGCAACATAGAGAATTAACTGGAAGAATGAATGAGTCAACCATCATCCAAGCAAGAAATAATTGTGGCCTAGCGCAGGGAAAAGTTTGGGGAAATCGAACAATAGGATTTGGTGACTGAGGAATTTATGCCATGCCCAAGTTGCTAACTTGGACAACTGAATGGATGGTGGTGGCACCATTCGTTGAGAGAATGAGCACATTCAATGTGCAATAAGAGAAGAAAATTACTTGCAAGTCAGTGGACAAGATCAGATATGAACAGACCAAATTTCAGCTGTTTGAGGAATACTCAAGTATGTATGTATTAAAAGAGCAGAAACATGTCTGAAAGTGGATACCATGAACATAAGGACATTAATTGGAGCCAAGGGAGAAGATAAGAGCAATCCCATGTAGGGATATGTAGAACAGAATTCTTACAGATACCAGCATTTAGCTTTGGCACTTCCTTCTTTCACTTTCATCAGAAGTTGTTTCCAGTCATCGTTGCTTTCTGAGAGTAAGCTGGTGCCATCTGCATTTCTTCGATTGTTGATATTTTTTCCACCAATTTTCACTCCTCCTTCATCTGACTCTAGCCCAGTTTTTTGTATATGTTCTGTGTACAGATTAAACAGATAGGGAGATAAAATGCACCCTTGTCTGACACCTTGCCTATAGGAAACCATTCTGTCTCTCCATATTCTGTCCTGACAGTAGCTTCTTGCTCACATTACAGTTGACACATCAGGACAATCAAATGCTGAGGCATGCCCATTTCTTTCAGAGAAGCCCATAGTTTTTCAAGATCCACACAGAGACTTTACTATGGTCTACAAAACACAGATTAACCTTCCGAAATTCCTTGGAGCACTCCAGTAGCCAACAAATAATCACAATTAGATCTCATGTGCCTCTTCCTTTTTGAAATCCAGCTTGGACATCAGGCATTTCTTGCTCCATGTGAGGTCAAAGCCTTTGTTGCAGCACCTTGAGCATCACTTTACTTGCACAGGCAATTAGGGCAATGGTCCCATAGTCACTGCACTCCTTGGCATGTCTTTCCTTGGGGACTGGGATATGTATTGAGCATTTCCAGTCTGTAGACCATTGTTTTGTTTTCCATATTTGTTGGCATATTCTTGTTGGGATTTTGACAGATTCAGTCTCTATAGCTTGAAATAATTCTATCGCTATCCAACCTACCCCTGGTGATTTATTTCTTCCGGTACTTTCAGGGCAACTTTCTCTTCACTTTATAGAATTACATAGTTCTTCCTCATAGGAATCTTCTTCAGGGGAATCTGTCATCCTTTTTTCTCTCCTGTATAGATGTGCAGTGTACTGCTTCCACCTTCCCTTTATCTTCTCCTCATTAGAGAGTGTGCTTCCCTGTTGGTCATTCAGCATTCCTAATCTGGGTTTAAATTTCCCTTTGATTCCTTGAATCTTCTGGAAGAGAACTTTGATTTTCCTTTTTTGTTGTTTGCTTCCATCTCTTTGCATTGCTATTATAGCAGTTTTCTTTATCTCTATGCGACAGTTGCTGAGAAACTGCATTCAGGATTCTAACTCTGCTTTTGTCACCTTTTACTTTTGCTTCTCGCCTGTACTTAACAATTTTGAGTGTTTCTTCTGTCATCCGTCTCGATTTTTCTTTTCTTCTCACTTCAGGCATTGTCTTCTTCCATTCTTTCTTAATAGAACTTCTGGTTTCAGCCCATACTTTTCTAATTCTTGGCCAAATAAGTCAATACAAACCTGATTTTTATGTGGACTTTAAGTTCATTGGGAATGTAGTTTATGTTATATTTTTGTCACTACGATTCTCGTTGACCTCTTCTTCAGCTTGACTCTATTTGATATTAACAGTTCGTGGTCAGTTCTACAGCCTGCTCCTGCTCTTGTTCTGGCAGAGAGAATACAGCTTTTCCATCTCCTGCTTCCAGTTACATAGTCTATTTGATTTCTATATCAGCCATCTGGTGATGTCCATGTATACAGTTGTCCATTCGGTTGTGTGAAATGTGTTCGCGATGGTCAGGTTGCTGGCTTTGCAGAAATCCACGAGCTAGTCTCCTGCTTTGTTTCTGATCCCTAGTCCAAATTTTCCAATGATGTTTGACTCTGCTTTATTTCCTACTCGTGCATTCCAGTCACCTATAATTATCAGCGTGACTTGTTTTGGCATATGATCAATTTCTTCTTGGGTACTTGTGTAAAAACGTTCAATTTCATCTTCTTCAGCAGTGGTAGTTGAAGCATAGACTTGGATGGTGGTTATGGTAGTAGGTTTTCCAGGAAGTTTGATTGATATTATTTGATCAGACCTTGCATTATAGTCCTTACCTGCCCTTATCTGCCTATACTACATCTTGCGGCAGTATTAGAGCCACTCAGTTTCTTCTGAGTTTGTCATTTCCAGAGTAGAACACTTTGTTGTCCTCTGACAAAGTGTCCCACACCAGGCCATTTTAGTTCACTAACATCAAGCACTGCAATACTTAAACATTCCATTTCTTGCTTTATGATTTCCAGTTTACCTCGGTTCACACTTCTCATGTTCCAATTGTGTGTTGTACAGCATTGGACTTTCCTTACATTAAAGAAAGAAATATTTGGACCAAAGGAATGGACATATGCTTAGTTTAAAAATTAGAAAAACAAAAACAAAACTAAATTCTAATTTCAGCAGGTTCCTGATCTGTTAAAGGATGTAAGAGGAAAAAAAAATCATATGTAGATAATGGATATGTTCTCCTGCAGAGAGAAAAATTAGGAAATGGATTTAATAAAAAATTGAACTGAAGAGAGTGGATGAATGAATAAAAAAGAAGAATATACCGATGAGAGTTATTAAATATTATATGGTTAAATAAGGAGGGCAAAGAAATATTCTTTCTGACAAGCTTTAATAACAGGATGTCCAAGTTATTCAGATGATTTAAGTATGGCCTTGCTGGAAAGCAGAGACATAGGCAAGATAACCTCTCAATGTCCTTGTCAATCCAGACATGCTTTACAAAGCGATTTACCCTCTGCAGGTCAGCCATCATTGTGAATAAACCTGGAACTCCTATTGATCACAAAGGGAGTTTCACATATGGAAGATATGAGACCATGCTGAAATGATCTTTTTAAGTACCACACGCATATTAAGATTTCAGTGTATAATATCTAAGCCTGGAGTTATTTCTTAATTACCCAATTCATTTCACTTGATCATATATAGCAAGATTTGTATTTGCAGTTAGAGATTCTCCTTGGCCTGTGGTCTAAATCTGCCCATTAGCACCACTTACCAGTTGCTCAATAGAATATTCACTTGTTGCTATCTTGAGAGTAGTGTAATCCCAGTATGAATTGCTCTCAATGTGCTATTATAAATCCATCTAAAGAATATTCCTTAAAACCAGAATATGGAATGTTTTACATTAAGAATGCAAAGTCTATATGCCTACAAAAAAGTGTATGGAATAAAAAGTGATCAAGTTTGAATATGTGAAATGAACCAGTGAATTAACTATCTAATGACTGAGCAAGTGTAGTTTCTCTCTGCAAGCATTAGGATGACGTGCAGTGTAGGAAGGGAAAACAATATTAGGGACAGCAATGGGAAGCACGCGACAAATCTTAAGAGATTTTTATTGCCAATAACATTACTTGTTTTCCTTATATTGGTAACATTCACACATTTTATAATGTTGTAGCAGCCTGTATATTAAACTTTTAAATTAACCTGGTTTACAAGGTGTAATGGGCTAAATAGGATAGACACAGTAACATAGTGTCAGATGAGTTCATGTGAACCATTTTAAAGTTATATGTCCAAGCTTTTACTACCTACATATTGATTTAGATAATTTAAAGCATTAGATAATTGCACATACCACTGACCACGCTAACAATAATTGCTGAGTAATATAATTTAAAATGCTTATAAAATCTGACTCAGCCTCAGTGTCAGCTATTAAGGCCACCTTGAACAATACACACTTCGTTTTTATTGCTACCAACTGTGGAAGGCATTAGGTTTTATTACCTTCCAAATGGACACATCAATATTTATTTAAAAGAGATTCGCTATTGCCAAGCATCTCTTTGGAAGAGATACCAGAAACAAGGAAATTGGAGGTTTTATTGCTTAGGTACTTTTTGTCAATCATTCTGTTTAACTGATACTAAATTTTAGGTTCATTGTTTTAAAAAATATCCACAAAATAGGAAATTGTCAGGAGTATGCATAGGACATTGTGAGATTAACTACAAAGCCAATTATCAGTCTGGTTGAAAGTCAGTAGAGATATGGATTATTACTGCTCTTATAATAAACAGCATTTTTTAACAGATAATAAAACTTGAAAAATACAGCTTAATATAGAACTAGAATTTTCTTTTGGGCAAATGTTTTGTACATCTATTTTTGCAATTACATAGACATTAAGGCCTGAGCCTTTGCAGACAGGCCGACTTACAGTTTCTGCAACTTCTTTGTGTGGTTTTTAGACAAGTGGTCTCTCTAAACCTCAGTTTCCCCATCTATCTGTAGATACAAATTACATCTATCTGTGTTATTTCAAAGGACAAATGATAACGTATTTTAAAATCTTCATGCAGAGCCTGGCAGAGAATGAGTACTCAGTTAAGGTTGTTGTTCTTAGCGCCTTTGAATTGATTCTGACTCCTAGCAACCCTGTGTACAGCAGAGTGGAGCCCTGCCCAGTCTTCTTGCACCATCCTCTCACCTTCTGGTGCTGTGTCAGGCAATGCTCCACTGCTATTCACAGGGTTTTCATGGCCAATTTTTTCAGAAGTGGGTGACCAGCTTCTTCCTCCTAGTCTGTCTTAGTCTGGAAGCTCTGCTGAAACATGTCCACCATGGGTGACCCTGTTGGTATTTGAAATCCCAGTGGCATAGCTTTCAGCATCACAGCAACACACAGTCACTACAGTGTGACAACCAACAGATGGGTGGTGTGGTTCCCTGACCGGGAAATGAACTTGGGCTGCAACCGTCAGAGTGCAGAATCTTAACCACTAGATCACCACAATTAACATTAGCTCTTCTCTTAATAGAAAATGACTTAATGAAAATAACTTTTTCACCCCTTGCCAGGGATAAAATACCTAACAGGTTTAAAGTTGGGCATAAAATTGAGAACAAGAGCTTTACTACTAACCATAAACTATGTATGGCTTAGACAAGAGGATTTCATTTAAAATATCCCTTTTATGCTGATTTGTATCTATAGAGAGAATCTCACATCTGAAAGTGTTTACAGTTGAGTGAGATATGCTATGTTGAAAGAAGAAAACACTAAACAAAAAGCAAGGTAAATGCCACTCATTATGAGGCTCTCTATGACACTTTCTATATTTTGATCATTATCTTGATTTATTCTTATTATTATTGAGTAAGAGACTTTGCAAAGGCATCTACTCGACCCTTGTTACTGACTTTGGTTTCCTACATTTTTCAAGACCTTTCTTCATAGCAGTCCCATCTTTCATCCCATTGAATTCTTTCTCCTCAAATCTAGAATTCTGAGAGGTTTCTACTATCATTAGTAAACAATAAACCTACATTCATATTTGAATATGCTTTTGCTGCTTTATTTAGAAAATTCAAGCCTCTGGTTTGTTACTCTTCCTCTTTTCACTGCCAACTTTCTCGAAAGGGCACACTACACCTGTGTCCTACAATTCTTCATTGCCAATCCAGTGTTTAGCTCTTAGAATACGGTTTCTGCCATACCCACTTTCCCGAAACTGCTCTCTCAAAGGGCACCAACTGCTTCCACAAGATTACAAAATCCCATGGCCCTTTTTGTTTCTGGTTCCTACATTCTTAATCACAACTTTCTACTTAAAGCTACTGTTGCCTTGACTTCTCTGATACTCTGTCTTCATTTCATGTTTATAGCAAATGATGCATTGATTTTTGCTTGTACATCAGGCAGAGAGTTGAGGATATGAAAGTGAACATGGAAGACATGGTCCTTGACTGCAGGAAAAGGAAACCATAAACACCAAACAGACTAATGCATGTAAAGATTTCTGGTATAATAAGGGTTTGAAGGAAAGAAATACTCAATAAAGGATAATCCAAAATAAAACAGGTTTAGTTAGTGTGGAGCTCTGAGGTCCTTAGTGTCCTAGGGCTGCTGTAACAAAGTATCACAGACTGGGTGACTTAAAACAACAGAAATGTATTCTCTCACAGTTCTGGGGGATAGAAGTCTGAAATCAAGATGTCGCAAGGACTGTGCTCTCTCCAAAGAATGTATGGAAGAATCTTGTCTTACCTCTTCTAGTTTCTCGTGCTTGCTGACAATTCTTGGAATTTTGGCTTGTAGATGCATTACTCCAATCTCTTCCTCCATTGTCACATGGCTATCTTCTCCCTGTGTGTCTCTACATCATCTTCCATCTTGCCTCTGTGCACGTCTGTCTCTGTGTCCAAATTTCTCCTTCTTATAAAGACACCAATCATGTTGCATTAGGGCCCACCTTAAGGACCTCATTTTAAATTGATTACATCTGCAAAGGTCATATTTCCAAATAAGGTCACATTCACAGGTAACAGGAGTTAGGATTTCAACATGTCTTTTTGGGGAATACAATTTAACTTAGACCTCTGAGGATATAACAGTTATAAAGCAAAATGAGGAGCGGCCATGTAGATAGCAAGAGGGATAGAAAATGTATTGTAGATAGAGGGAACAGTCTACAGAAACCCTCTAGAAAAACATTTGTAACCTCAGTCCCCAGATTATTGTCGGAGATAAGAGGAGTAGAACTAGAAGTGATTAGAAATTATGCAGGACTCAGATGTGAAACAATTCAGCCTTTTGGAATCCATTTTTTGTTGTTATGTGGAGACAGATATGAGGGCAAAGATGTTTTTATTTCAGGTGCAATACACCAGAGAATCTCTCTTTACTGATGGAAATGATTTGAAAGAAAGAGAGAGGCAAATGATACTGAAGAGGGAGGGGCCAGGGAATGAGTGAGTCATTGAGAAGGTAAGAAGGGATGGAGTCCACTGAACAACGCTTCTGAGATGAAAAGGGCTACTCTTTTCATTGTAAAGGATAGAATGAAAAAAGACAAGAATGGGTACAATAACAAGTGGGTTTTGTGTTTGGTGGTGGAAGGTAAAAGTAGCTGAGAGTTTTGGGGTTTTTTTACTTTTTACTCTTTTTATTTCTTAGCCATAACCTTTTTTTTTTTTTTTTTTTTTTCCAGTGAACCATGCCCAGGTTTCAGATTGCTATATATGACAACTTAAAAAATTTTTTTTATTAAGACATTTTTTTAGAGTAGAACCTAAAACTTGGGTTCACAGCAAAATTCAGGGGAAGTACAGAGATTTCCCATATACCCTCTTCCCCTACATGTACATAGTCGCCTCTAGGATCAACATCCCTCACCAGAGTGGTACATTTGTTACAGCTGATGAACCTACATTGACACATCATAATCAGCCAAGTCTACAGTTTACATTGCAGTTCACTCTTGTTGTTGTACATTCTGTGGGTTTGGACAAAGGTATAATGATATGTATCCATCATTACGGTATCGTACGGAGTATTGTCACTGCCCTAAAAAATCCTCTGAGAGCTTTTATTCCTAACAACCAAGTGTGAGAAATGATCATCAGTTGAGAGCAAGTGCAGTAAGGGGTTGAGGTAAGAGAGGGCATGAAATAATAGTCTTGGGGAATGAGAAAGAAATTATTCTATGATACAGTTTAATCCTTGGCATCTCTTTTGCTCATCTCCCTTCCTTCCTTCTTCTGTTCCTTAAATGCAATATGTTTCATGGTATTATCAAACATCTGTGTTTCTCTTGCTTGAGAAATAACAATTTATCCCCTTGGAAAGTAAAATACTTTCCTATCATCACTTTTATAAAAAAAAAAAAAAACGAATTCACATCTATAGGTTGTCAATTGCCTGCTTAATATCTCCATTTGATGTTCTGATTGCACCTTATTGTCAAAAGTTTAAGAGTGAACTTTTTCATAAAATCACTTTTTCTTCCACACTTCACAATTTCTGTTAGTGGCACCCTCATTCTCTTGGTCTTGACCAAAGTGTCTTTGATGTTCATTTTTCCCTCTCATTCCACATCAGGTAGAGGCTATGCCATGTATGTTCTATACTCATGATAGTTTGCTCTCCTATTCTGGTATTGACTGTTAGTGATGCTCTACTGCTCATTTTCTTTTGAATGCATAATTGCAAAATGCTCCCAAATAGTTCCTTGCCTCTTTTCTCTCATCCCAGCAAATCGTAAATACTGCTAACAAGTAACAAACGTGGAGATATATTTAACTTCACATGTAATCAAACAAATGCAAATCAAAGCAATGGTAATAGATCATTTTTCTTAAAAAAAAATGCAGCAAATAACTTTTAACCAAGCCATTGTTGTGAGTATACCTGTAATATATAAATATGTATACATAAAACCTATGTGTTTTTATGTTTATATTTGTATTTACTTATAAAAGCCTAGTGGAAAAAAAACATGGAAGAGTTGTGGCAGGTTGATTGAAAAACTGACTACAAATCTTTACCATTTTCTGAGTCCATACCCTTTGAAATATAATTTTGCAACTCCCCACATCAAGAGTTAGAATTAATTTCCCCACCCCTTAAATCTGGGCTGGTCTTTTAACTTATTTTGTGCTAACGTGCCAGTCCTGACCTCAAGAGGTACTGCACACTCCTGTCCTCTCTCTTTACACCCCATCATTGACATGTTAACAAGCCCAGGCTAGCCTGTTGTAGCAAGAGAGTCCTTTCTCATGATTTTGGACTGGCCCTGGTGACTTGTTTGACCAAAAGAACAGAGCAGAAGTGATATTCTAGGATTTTGAAACTAGGTCATAAGGAGACTTGCAACTTCTGCTGGACTGCTTTCAATACTGGAGGAGCTTTCAGCTGCCATGTAAGGAGTCTGAATGCACTGAGACTGCTCTCTTGGAGATACCACTTGTGCGCACACTGCTGGACAGTCCCTACCGGGCCCAGGCTTCTGGTATCACTGTGAAAGCACTACATATGTAAGTAACACCCCTTAGACTCTCTTGAACAGCTCATTTGCCAGCTGAATAGCACCAGGCAAAGCAATTGATATCATTTAGAACAGAAAACTCACCCAACTGAGCTCCACCCAAATTCTTAGCCCACAAAATTATAAGATAAAAAATAGTCATTATGTTTAGCTTCAGAGTTTCCAGGTAATTTGTTATACAGCAATAGATAGCAGGAACAGGTGAAAAACATTTCCAGGGATAATAACCAGTTCAAATCTTATGTAGTAATTGAAGATTTAAAACCACTTTGAATTATTCAAACCACTAAATAACTGAAACCATTTTGGGATATGTGCCCTTTCTCCAAAAAGAATTGTGTGCAATCCAAGCAAAGACATTAATTTTGAATCTCTAATTTATGGTCCCTAACTTTGGTTATATTATAGTCATTCAAAGGGCATTCATTGGTCACAGAGTGATAAGTAATGCTGACCAGTGAGAAGTCTTATGAGGGCAATGTAGTCCATATGGAACTGTCAGCTTGCAGGGCATTTAGCAGGCTTACTGGAGGGACACAGGGGTTAATCAATATTTTAGCAGGACCTAGAAGTTACAATCACTAAATAGGATAACAAAACCTAATGCTGAATTGAGCCTATTCCCATGTTGTCTCGGCCCATCACATTCCAGATCCAGAAAACTTCAGTTAAACATAATCACTGAATTAAGCCAATAGTTTTCTTTCTGCTATTTGAGCAAGAAATATGGAGAAAAACACATTTCAGCTTTCTGGATCATGAATTAAAGAAAGTCTGTGTTCAGGAATGTTACTGCAGAACGTAAGAGACAGATTGTAATTGGCTAAATAAACAAACAATTGCACAAACAAATTGACTAGCAAAGGCCAATGTAAACTGGTTATGAGATGCAGAGAGTTCACAGGAAATGCCATTGCTCTTATTTCCTTGAAAATATATTAATTCAGGGGTTAGGTGGCTATGACTCAGTTATCTAACCACCTAATGCACCTGACCCTTCTTTTCAAACTACACATGCCATGCGTGTCCCAGTTCTTATATACCAAAATCAAAAACTTACTTCTAATATTTCCTCCTTATTAATGCTTCCTGTTAGAAAGAAAGAGACATACAAATACATAAAATTGAATCAAACATCTTCGTGATACTAATACACAAGGGAAAAATGGTCTGGGAACAAAGCTACATGCTAAAAATGTGACACACAGAGATTTTTTATGGAGTTGAACATACTCCCCCTACAGATGATATCATCTTTTTCTATATCCTTTTCTTTTAGGACATAAAAGGTCAAACATCTTATGATTGGTGCAGGATATTTTTAATCTCCATGTCAAAATGGCACTAAGGTTAAAAGCTAGCTAGAGAATGAGGAAATGACTATTAAAAAAAGAATGAAAGTTTTTAAACTTTTCTAAATAGTGCAGTAGAACCTAAGTGATTATTTGAAAGAGAAGTAGTTGAAATATTTTATTTGAAGCATGGGAAATATCTCAAATATAATTAACACAAACTAAGGAACACATCTTCAGAAATGCACACCACTTATCACAGTTCAGGGATGCTTGAGTTGCATCCCTGATGCAACTTTAAAAGCATGGAAGTTGGTAGAGAGTTATGGAGCTGTAAATTCCCATCATAGCAAAAGCCATATTTCCGAATCATGGCAGAATCTACACTGAGTCAACTCACCTGAATTTCCATTCTCTTCATTGTTCTTAAAAGTAGATATATTCTTAGGTATGTCACCATACAAATATAATCTAAAGCTTTTTTTTTTTTTTTTTTTTTGCTGAGGAAAATTCGCCCTGAGCTAACATCTCACTAATCTTTTTCTGTTTTGTATGTGGGTCACCACCACAGCATGGATGCCCACGAGTGGTGTAGGTTTGTGCCTGGGAACCAAACTTGGGCCGCTGAAGGAGACCATGCCGAACTTAACAACTAGGTCACGGGGTCAGCCCCATCTAAAGCAAATATCTAAAAAATTAATCTAACATTAAAAAGAAATCTGAAATCTACTTTATTTTCTTTCTTATAAAATTTAACCTGTAATTCCTTTCCTTCATTTATATAGCCTCGTTGGTCAAATTGTAGCATTTTTATCACTAAGAGAAAAAGTCTCAATACTACAACTATTATTGCAACTACTATTTACTACTGAAAATTAAATCAAATATGCTGCTTTCCTTATTGAGCTCCTGCTGTATGTATGGAAAACCTTGCTCTATGTACTTTACATACACTATCTCAAAAGTCCTTACAACAAATCTACACATTGGTTTTAGAGGGAAGAAAAGTACTACCATGGCTCCAAATGTTTATATGACTTGCCCAGACCACAGGTTATTAAGTTCCTAAATCAGTATTCAAAACTAAATATACTTCTCTATTAAGCATCTTTTTACTTATATTGCATATAATGATCTTAATTATTTAAATCAAATACCTTAATTCATTCAATAGTTATTTATTGAATGGCTGGGATAAATAAAATTCACTAATAGATACTGTAGAAATAACAGACATTGCTCCTGCACCCATGAGTCTTACATTTCACAAGTGAATCCAGGCAACACACAAGTAAGTGATAAATAAAAATAACTGGAAATTGTAATAACGGCTATCAAGGAAACAAAATTTCAGATGTTGAAAAGAAGAAGCTGTCCTATTTCAGGTAGTATTGTCAGAGCAATCCAGAGAGGTTGACATTTCAGCTGAGCCCTGGAGGAAGTGAAATTGTTAGTCATGTCGAAGGTAGGGAAGGTGCACTCCAGGCAGGAGTGTCAGGAGCAATGACTGGAAAAGGTTGACCTGTGCCAGGAGCTGCAAGAAAGTCAGTGAGGTAGATACAGGACGGTGGGGGTGGCTGAAGAGGAGGTGCACATGCTATTATGGATCATATAACGCAGGGTCTTGAAGCATCATAAGATGTTTTTCTTTGATTCTCTGTGGTATAGAAAACCACTGAGAGTTTTTAAGCAAGTGAGTTTTGTGATCTCATTTATGTTTTAAAAATGTTTCATTTGCTCTATCCAGTGAGTGGATTGGTGAAGGGTGAAAACAAACTCTGGAAGACCATTTAGAAAACTACTGTGGAGAGCCATGGAAGAAATGATGGAGGCCTTAATTAGACAGTTGCACTGGATATAGAAAAAACATTGAATCAAACGATCGGAGAGGGTAGTAACAGAACTTGCTTTTAGACTTGATAGAAAGAATAGAGATGGTGAGTGAAAGCGAGGATCCAAAGATAATGCCAAAGTTCCTATCTGGGAAAATGAATGGTGGTACCATTTAATGAGAGGGACAAGAGTCAGGAGGCACAGATTTGAGGTGAGCACAGAATTCTCTTTTGGATATTTTAAATGTGAGACTCTTTGGTTGGTGACAGCGAATTAGGCAGTAGGATACGTGTGTCTGGAAGACAGAAAAAGATCTGCTTCCACATGATAGGATAAAGTCAGAATTAGCAAAACTGATTTCAGTTCAACAGGTTCTTATCGAAAGTTCTCTTTACACAAGGTAATTTGCAAGCCATCTGCCTTCAAGATTACTGCTGTGTGCTTGTGGAGGGTGATAGATATCATTATTGATGTTAAATGGAGAGAAAAGTATTTGGTGGGGTGGTTAACTCTGAACATATTAGGGGCATTGGCGATAATGAATGAATTCACTAAGGAAGTACATTTGATCAGAATCTTGATGGACGGATATTTATTTTGGCGGGAAGGTATAGATGGAAAAGAGGGCTATGGACATTCCACTCTGCAGAAGCAACAGATGCAATGCCATAGGATGAATAAATAACTTCCAAGCATTTCTATGTATCAGTAACTAAGCCAGGTACTGGTTCTAGAGTTGTGGACAAAGATGGACCCGGCCCCTGTCCTCAAGGAGCCCACAATTTAGTAACATAGATTGGCATTCACCAATTTATAAGAAGTGTAATCACTGTTACAGAAAAGTCATTTGAGGTAGTGTGTGAGTGTAATATAAGAAGAACCAAGCTGATCTGAAGTTTGGGTATTATATCTCTGAGAAGTGATATTTCAGCTGAAAACTGTATAATGACTACATACTAGCTAGGCAACGAAGAAAATACTGTCAGAATATAGCCTTAGTTAGAAATGGGAGACTGAATGGGAAGGGGGGGAAGTGAATGCCAGGACATAAGTCCATGGACTACAGAAGTGGCCCAAATAAAAGATGATAATGTGTTAGAACGGAGGCAGTGATGATTGAAGGGAGCATCAGAAATTGAAAGCTACTTAAGAATTAGAACTAATAAGACTTAATGATTGACTGACAGTGGGAGGTGAGGAGGATGCAAAAGTCAAGGTTACTTCAACTTTTTGACTTGAGTAACTCAATCGATAATGACGCCATTTACTGCAATATGGAACACTGCGGGAGGAGTGGGTTTGCAGTAGAGGATAGGAAAGATGATTTCTTCAGTTGGGAGCATTTTACATTGCAATGCTTTCAAGGTCAGCAGGTAAACTCTGATAATCTATTAACTAAACTGGAAACCCATGAAGTTGATGACCACTTCTGCATTGTTCAATGTTACATTCTTAGGGCCAATTACACCACTTGGTATCTAGCAGGCTATCAAGACTATTTTATTAATTCTGAGTGATCTGCTGTAAATTATTTTAGGAAGCATTTGGCTTCAAATACCTATCATGCAAATAATGATAATAACTTTTCCAACTTCAAATGTCTTTTGTGTTTGAGTGAAAGTTTTCAGTGTGAAGATGCAAGCTCTGAAGGGCAAGGGTCCTTTTTGAAAACAAAACAAATTTTATGACTACGTTACTAAGGTGGCTGAGTTACGTTACTGTCTATGGCACTTATTCCAAAGAGTGTTCCACGGATCACGGCATCTGGTAAAATTAGTGATATCCTGAAAAAAAATTTTTTCCATGTTCCCTTCATAGAGATTCACAATGAACAATAACATGTAATAAACTCTACAAAAATCCCATGGTATAAACACCTGCTTAACAGTGTTTTTCCTGTGCTAATTTAAACTCCAGATTTCCTCACCACCCTCTCCTTTTTTCCCCCAGATTATCTAGTGAAACTATTTCTGTGGAACATCAATTTGTTTTTCACTATTTTTACCATTGCTATATGTGATTCTCATCTAAATATGCTGCAGGGTGAAAAAATACGGGTTTGAAAAGTAACTTCCATATCTGAGATCCATCAATATCATCATCAAATTCAAATTTCCAAGATGCACGAATATTATAGATGGTGAAGTTTTAACACGTAAAGGAAAACTATAAATATTGACTCAAATTAATTAGTTGTTCCTTTTAATACTCTAAAAGATCATATCTTAAATCTTCTTTTTGGGATGATCAGATAAAGATATGTATATTTCCCTGAATGTCACATTCCAAGTTTTGCTTGTTGTTGGGCAGATCTTTCACAACAGGGGATTTTCAAAACTCAAAGTCATACCTTTAGATATAGCACAACACAGTAGAAATGTGCCAAATTACCCAGAAACAATTTGGATAGCTGGCAAACAGGGCTGCCTGCTGGTTTGTGAACAGTGTAGGTAATTTGCCACTCAACCCTCCTCTATTTGCCTCAGTAAATTGTAGGGTACTTAGAACCCTACTATCTGTTATCCATCTGTCTATATTTCTCTGCTCTGTCAGTGTCTGACAGTGGAAAGGCTTCATCTTGTCTGTCTCTTTCTTGCAGCTGGCAGGGAAGATATAAAAGAAATCAGCTGACTTTGGAGGGCGAAGGAGTTTACAATTAGTATGTAGAATAGAACATCTCCTTAGTCTGCTAGGAGAAAAAGGTGATAAGCCCAAAATAAAATAGAAAAGAACATTAAGAAGAAATGTGAAATAAATTACCATGTTACCAGATGACCCAGCAGGATGATCAAGCCTTGTATTTTCTAATCAACATACACATAAACAAGATATTCACAAATTGTCATCAATAGCTATTTAGCCCAAACACATCAATATTTGCTCACTGCACTACGTCAGCACTTGTCTTCCATTTAATTGGGATTAAATCCTTCCAAGTGTGTGTAAATTTGAACAGACAGAATTAAGTCCAATTGTTCTTGTAAAAATAGGTTATTGTAGGGTACCAAAATGTACCTTGTATTTGTTCCTTTTCTCCAGGCGAATAAACTACAGTCACATTTAAATGTTTATCCGACTCAGTTTAACATACTTCTCACATCTCCTTCCACAGAAAAAAAGCATTCATTATGTAATAAAGGATCACTTCCTTAAATTTTTTGTCAAATACATAAGGCATTTGAGAAGAATATCAGGTATTACACATAAAAGGTAGCAACCAGTGAAAAGAACTAGGAAAACACACTAGGAGTAATACAGAAATTTGTTGATAGAAAAATTTGTACAGTAATTTTTTAATCATTTTCCGAAAAGCTCTGGAGACTATGGCAAAAGCTAAAATGATGAGCAATGACAGCAATATAAAGCATGGAGAATAAACTTTTCAAATCAGAGAAGCTGGGTTCAAATTCCAGCTTTCCATTACTATCTGTGTAGTTTTATATAAGACCTTTAACTTCTCTACCCTTGATTGCTCCTCTATAAAATGTGAATAATCTACACGTTATTGGGTGGTTATAATGATTAAAAGAGAGTAACAATAGTGGGTTTCATTTTTGTTAAATTTTGAATATTGTTGAATGACATTTAACTACCTCTTGTTTGGAAACAAGAAATTAGGTGAATACATATGTGTATGTTAAGAACAGAAATGAAAAAAGAAAAGTACCTTTATTTGTCTCCCAGGCGATACAGAGTTCTAAGGAATCTAATACTGTCCTACTAGTGGGTCCATTTTTCCAATCTCAGAGAAAGCTTTTCCTGGATTCCTTTCCATAAACCTCAATATTTTTCACTAGAAGTTTTAAATCAACATAAAATGCACCATTCTGTGTTCTAGTACCACATGCCTGACTTTAGTGTAAAAATTTGTCAGATGCTGCTGTAATTTTAGTCACTACCCACAAAATATCCCATGAACAATTTGCAGGCGATAAGATAGTCATTTATCCTTGTATTCCTGCATCTGGCCAAGTCCCAGGGAGGGGTGTGATGGTGACAAAGATGGGACTTGCACAGAGAAAACAAAAAGCAAAGTTATGCTGTTGACTTCCAGAAATTACCAGTCAGGGAATATGCCAGAAAGGAAGAGAAAAACTAAAAGAATATATGGCACAAAAACCTTTTGAAGAAGCAACATGTATCACAGAGGACTCATAGTTTTTGTTACTTGCAGAAAGCATTTTTGATAGCTTACAATAAGATCAACGGAATTCAAAGGCAGCTACTCAGAACTATAGAAAAGAAGGAAAATTTTCTTAAATTCTGGCTGAGAGTTCCACATTTGAGCATAGTTCATACCTCTGTTTTCTACTACAGATGTGAAAGGAAAAATACACGGGATAAGAGAATTTTCCATGTCTAAGAAGTATACTAATTCATGAAGGAAAACATGTTTTCCTGGTCCTGATTTCTGAGATGAATCAGTTACAGAAGTCTGTTTTTTTTTTTTTTTTTTGCTGAGGAAGATTCACTCTGAGATAACATCCACTGCCAATCTTCCTCTTTTTTTTTTTCGCTTGAGGAAGATTAGCCCTGAGCTAACATCTGTGCCAATCCTCCTCCACTTTATATGTGGGACACCGCCACAGCATGGCTGATGGGTGGAGTAGGTCCGTGCCTCGGATCTGAACCCATGAACCTGGGCCACTGAAGTGGTGCACGTAAAACTTTAACCACTCGGCATGGGGCTGGGCCCTGGAAGTATTTTTATAATGGATTTTGGGTAATAAAAATACCCAGGGTTGGAGTTTTCAAATAAATACAGACTTGTTTTGCACAAAGTTGTTCCTTTTATTGATGGTAGGTATAAACCAAAATACTAGGACCAAGACCTGTTCTAGGGATCTGAGAGGCACAGTGTGGGAATACAGCTTTCTGGTAGATTTATTACAGACACATGATATAGAAAATCTTTTCAACCACCTTTCTCAAGCTGAGGTCTCTATAATATTTGCTGTTTGTTTCATGAGAAAAAGGATTGCATGATCAAATAATTTTTAGAGAAATTGCATTATAAATTCTCTTCTACATGCTAATTATCTCAGTCAAGCTTTAGACTAGAACCATAAATATTTCAAAATCTAGTTCAGGAGTAAGAAACTAAAAAATTATGAGAATTAGCATTTATTCAATTCATGTGAGGCATATTTCGCTGAATTTGATACTTTTATACATCTTATTCCATTTAATACTCACAACAACTTAGGAAGATGAAGAAACTTAGACTCAAAGAATTTTGTACCTTGTACATCATCTCAGGTTAGTTATGCTTGAATGAAATGCACACATTCCCTACTGTAATTGCTTCACCTTTACACTATGTGGTTCTATTTTCTTTGATGAATTTATATAGTTGGTTCAGAGACAGCGTCACTAATATTAGGCATTCTATGATTTCTTTAAGTGAGGTCCTACATTTGTTTGAAGCTTCCTTTTGATTCATGTTTGCAAGATTCACCGACCTTTCCCTTTCTCAACTCCATTTTGCTCCTGAATTCACCTGGTGAATTTTAAAAGTTTTAGATATTTTTCAATACTAAAATTTCCATTTTTTAAAATACTTATTAGTTGTCGGATGACAAGTTCTATTTTTTCAGTTGTTTTACGTTTGCCTCCTGAAGCATGGTTACAATATCTGCTTTAAGGTCATCCCTTGAAAATTGGCTTCCTGATTGTTGGTATGTTGAATAACTTTGGATTGCATCATGGACATTTTGAATATTATGTTTGGAGACGTTAGGTCCTGTTAAATTTATGTGGAGAATGTTAATTTGTTTGTTTTAGCAGGCAATCATCTGGTTAGATCTAGACTGTAAGGTCCGTTTTGCCTTCTATGGAAAGTGGTTTAAAGATCTGTTTAGGTTTCAAGTCTTTTGTTGTGTTGTTTGTGTCTTGTCATCACAGGAGCCTCTCAGGAGCTGGCCTGGAGCTTGGATGGAGCTTCGCTTCGCTTCGTTTATTCCTTCTCTTGAAGCCGTTGTGCTTCTTTGGGTGTTCTGCCCAAGCACAGCTTGGGGGGGTGACCTTGGGACTTGTGTTGGTTTATACACAAAATTATGCGTTCCCTTCTCTAGCTCTTCCTTCTTGTGGATTTATCCTTCACTCTCTGGCTTCCAGAGTCCCCTTTTTGTGATTTATCTGGCCAAAATATGGAGTTCTTTCATAGATTTAGCTTTCTGATCTCTTGCACAGACCCAGACAACTAGAAACAGAACAGTGAGACAAGAGAGAGAGAAAAATTATATGGATCCCCCTACCCCATACTTTTAACACAACAGAGGACCCTTTTCCTGGTTCCTCTGTCTAATGGGAGAAGTTTTCTCTTGGGTCTTATGCACCTGCTGCCCTGAGAAAGTATAACTACATCACTGGTGCTGGTCTCTGGTCAGTGCCAGGAGAGGAAAAAGAGAAAATAATAATAATAAGGGCTTCCACCATAATCCACAGCTCACCGAAGCTGTTTTTATCTTGGTCCTTTGGCCAGGTTTTGCTGACCATGATCATTACAAAGTTTCTGGTTTGGCTTGCCCTCAGTTCAAAGCCAAGAGATAAAGGAAGAAAATTAAACCCCAGGAAACTCATCACCACTGTTATTCAAGTTTTGACTTATCTCTTCTTTCTGAGTGTTACTACTTATTTTCAGAATCTTTCTTTCTTTCTTCCTTTTGTTCCTTTCCTACTTTTCCTTCCCTTTCTTTCCTTATTTATTGATTTAGGGTATTTTGTCCAGAGTGTTTAGTTTTAATCAGTTGGAGAGTTAAGCTGGCTTCCTTCATCCAGTGAGAACCAGAAATCTGTCCCAAGATTTTAATGAGAAAACTTGTTATAGACCCAAACTTCATACCAGAAAGTATGAGGGAGTCTGGGGCTATGACCAGAAAAGTTTATGGACGAATATGTATAATAAACTATCAGGGCTCCTGGGAAGAGAGTGGGATCTCATATCAGATGGACCATTGCATCAATTCCAGTTTGGATCTTTACTAAACATCTCTCAGGGCAGTTATCTCATCTGTACAATGGGATAGTGAACTCTACCTCACAGGGTGTTGGTGAGTAATAAATGATTGAGGGTACATATAGAACTTAATAGAAATGTCTGACTTAGAGCAGGTGCTTAACAATTTAACTACACTATTGCATTAATTATTGTATTAGGGGTCTCCAGAGAAACAGAACCAATAGTACAGATAGATAGATAGACAGGTAGAATGATTTAGCATAAGAAATTGGCTCATGTGATTATGGACATTAGGAAGTCCTACTATCTGCCATGTGCAAGTTGGAGACCCAGGAAAGCCAGTGATGTAGTTCAGTCTTAGTTTGAAGGCCTGAGAACCAGGGGAGCCAATGATGTGAATCCCAGTACAAGTGCAGGAGAAGACTGATGTCCCAGCTTAAGCAGTTAGGCAAAAGGAACACATTCTCCCCTCCTTGTCTTTTGTTCTATTCTGGCCCTCAGCAATTGGAGATGCCCACCCATACTGGGGAGAGCAATCCGCTTTATTGAGTCCACTGATTCAAATCCTAATCTCGTTCAGAAACGCCCTCACAGATACTCCCAGAAATAATGTTGAGCCAAATATCTGGGCAACAATTGGGCACCCAGTCAATTGACACATAAAATTAATCATCACCATTATTATAGAAAAATTTAATTTTAGAAAAACCATATCCTAATGTGCTCACCAAGATATACAAAGTTCAAAGTGAATAGCTAGAAAAACATCTACCTGAATTTTCTAAGAGCATTACTTGGCATAATCTAATTAAGTGATACATATGGTTATACTGGCCCAGCACTAATCTCTTTAAATGAATTTTCTCATTTAATTCTCCACAACAATTCTGCAGGCCTAGAAATCATTGCCGTCTTCATTTACAGGTGCAGACAAAGAGTCTTAAATGGCTAAAGATTCTTGGGGTAATGTACCCAAGGTCAACTTAGTAAGTAGAAAAGCAGGCTTTCTGGCTTCAGAACCTAAAGTGGTACTATTATGTCTTTTGCCTATATTTGTTTCACCATTATTGATGTTTAAATTACCTGGTATAATATTATTAGCCATTTTTAGTTATTTCTTGAGGAAACTTCTAGAACTGGAATGTAGGGCCTTATCAACAATGTATAAAGTATGTTTTCGGCTCCCAGACAGGAAAATGTATTTGACATTGCAAGTGTCCTCAATTTTTAGCTAGATGTTCAAAGTTGTAAATTGATTTTTTACGTCCAATTCAACTATGTCGATGAAAGTCAGCATATAAGACTAATGTTACAGAACGGATTATATAGCAAGTAGATTTTAATTAACAATTGAAAAATAATAATGCACGTTTCAATTTTGCTAGAGCCTACCATTCTATCAAATGCATGAATGTGAAGATACCAAGGAAATAGATCCTGTATTCTGATGCTAAATAAAAATTTATCTTAAAAGGGGCCAGATAAAATAGGATATATGTCAGTGAGTCAAACATAAAACAACAATAATGAGAATATCTAATCTGGTGCAAGAGGAGGACGCTATTAAAAGATTATTAATTGTAGTCAAACAACTCACTATATACCAATAAATTATTATTTCTTCTCAGTGATTATGACCTCCTGTAATGCAATAAAGCCAGATCAAGTGGCAGACACTTATGTACTCACCTACACCTGGATAAGAAGTTTTCATATTTTTGGTAAGAGAATTTATTTTCTCCTGTTGAAGTATATGATCAAGGGGTTTACACTAGGCAAGAAATGAAGATCGTCTTTATGATGACAGATTCTCATACTGCAAACATATAGAAGTTCTTCTGTCACCTAAAGCCCCATGCACAGTCCCTGCATATCATTGTTATTCAGAAAATGTAGTTGTTACCAGAGGAACTAATGCCTCTGTTATTGCTGTTGGTGGGGGCTGGAGATTAATCTGCCAGTTTTCATAGGTTGTATTTAAAAGAGTGCTCTTTTAAGAAATCTGTTTGATCGCCCAACTGTCTGATCCTAAACACCCAGTTTAGCCCCATCAGTCTCCATTTTCTCATCTCTAGAGTGGGAAGAGGAGATGAAAGAGAGTGATGGCAGAAACTTGACGAAGATGATTCCTAAGGTCCCTTCTAAAAGTAAAATTTATATTTTTATGAATTTCCTCTGGCAGCATACATTGTATAGTAGATCACCTGCTAACTTCTCCAAAACTTTTCAGACTATCAAGAGAATGAATATGCACCACAATTTTAGATGGTACTGAAGAGAATCAGCATTTTAAAAGTACTGTATTGTCATTTTTAAAATTTCAGGAAATCGATGAAAATAATCTGCTAAATAAACCCCTTGAGAACAAAGACACTAACTTACATGTATTTGTTTCTCTCAGTGCTTAGCAGTGTCCTATGCATAGTAGATAGACAATCAATATTTACAATTTACATCATGACAGAGTATTATTCTTCTGACCACTGAAGGATTCCTCAATTTTTACATTGCATTGCAGATATATTTTATTCCTTCTAATTTTATTTAGAAATCATTAAAATGCAACACTAAGATGCTTTAGTAGTAATTTTCATGGTCTACATTTTTAAGGATGCTCATGGTAATTTTGAAAAGTGTTTATTTACTATAATTAACCTTCAAAAGTACTACAGATAAAGGAATACAGGTCCTTTTCAGGAGGATATCTGGATTTGTAATGGGTGACGAGACCTAAGTGTAATAAAGTAAACAAGCTGTAGCCAGAAACTCATTTTCTATACTTTAGATTCCAAAGAGAAAATACTACTACTTGAAGAGAATTGACATTGACAATAACAATGAAAAGAAAGATTACTATAAAAAAATTAAGTGGCAAAGAAAGAGTGAAGTATGATTGGCAAAAAATGGGTCAGAGAAAAGAAGGAAAATAAACAAACCAAAATACAGGATATTAAAAAAAAACTCTTTCAAGGATACTGTCACTTCTAGGAATATTACCCTTTAGGTTCAATATGTGGTAGATAGAAGAGATTACCTAATCTTATCTGAAATAAGAAAACAAGGGCAGAAGACTCATATATGTTAATTTAAGAGTTTGGCATGGAGATGATATAAGTACGTGCTTTTGGGGTCATTTTTCATTCAGAAGACAGTGACCCTAACTATGCTCTAACTTGTATTGCTTTCTCCCTAGGTTTCTTTCTTTTCAGCAGTTGATGAGTAGGTTGGCAATATAAAAAAAGGCAAAAGAAATAGAAAACAGCATGAGTTAGTCCAAGGTTGACTGGATCATCTACTTTGCCTAAAACTGTTAACAGTGAAACAGCAGAGCCCGCAGCCACTACCAGTGCTTCTTCTATCAGATTCGGAGCCTCTGCTAACTGATTTCCAACCCACCAGGAATGCTCAGCTCACACACTGATGCACAGAGCAGCAATGCTACATAAACAAGTAAAAAGTGTAAATAAAATCCTCACAAATTATATGTGTCAACCTATTTTTGCAATTCCAGTTTCCTTTAGAACACAAATACATAATTATTAGGCAATATTTTAATTTTCACTTTTCAAATAAAATATGTAAAGAAAGTCAACATTTTCAGAAATTCAATCATTTTTATATTAAAAAATATAAAAGGAGAACAATGCTATAAAGCAAAGGAGGTGAATAGGTGCTGGTTTATAATCCAAGTTCCCATTGATGTATTAATAATGAATGTGAAAGATGTTGTGTGAAGTGCTGGGAACCCAGAGATTAATGATGTTTCTATCTTGGAGATTTTCACAAATTAGAGGAAGATGCAGAGAAGTAATCATAAATGCATGACGAGCATGATGTGGTGGTATAAATGCTACAGTAGAAGAATGTACAGCATATGATGGGAGAGCAAGGAAGAGAATTTAATCCAGAGGGAAGTGGTCAGGGAAGACTTCACAAAATGACTAGTTCTTAAGCTTAGAGGAGTTCTTAAGTCTGGAGGAGAAAAAGGAGGTAAACAGGCAAAAAATGGACCAAGGTTATTCCAGGCAGAGCAAACAATTTGAGAAAAGCACAGAGTTGTCAACAAGCAGAATGAATTCAGAGAACTGCAAATATTTCAATAATCTTCAAGTGTATTGTGTGAAGGGACCCTGGTGGCCACTGAGATTGGAGACTTAACCAGGGCACAGGTCAGGCCAAGTTAAGGAAGAAAATGGTGAATTACAGAAAAAATTTATGGAAGGAAGGCAGCTGAAGCAGTGAGGATTGAGGAAATATGTTCACTCATTCATTCCACCAACATGCTATGGGCACTTTTCTATGTGCAAATGTACAAGAGTCAACAAGTCAAAAATTCAGGCCCTCCTTGAGTCCATATCAGGGGTGTTCTTGTGCATATTATCTCAACATTATTCCTTCTTTTTTGTGGGTAGCCCTGAAGATCTATCTTAAGTTTGACTGAAAATTCCTTGAAGGGTGCTATAATTTTTTTCAACTGCCTAAGTTTTGGAATTAGGTAGCTGGATGTTGGGCTAAACTTGGATTAATTTAAGGGTTGAGGTAAAGGGAAAGGAAAGAAAATAGGAAAAGGCTGTGAAATTGGAAGACAATGGTTGATTCAAAGAACCAGAAAATTAGATAAGGATGATGAAAGACCTGGTCTTGGAATGAAAAAATGAGAGGACTATATCAACTGAATGTAGTAGTTAAAAATAGATATTAAAATTTAAGATTTTCGAAGTTGGCCTTTCAAATTGTAATGGAATAATCCCTATCCCGTGTATAGTGACACTTGAAAAATTCACAAATTCATGTAATAAATGTAGAAGTGATACCAAAGCCAAACCAAAATATATATGTAAATATTTATATAAAGTATACATTTATATACCACATATGAAATATATAATATAAATCAATTATGCATATGGATGCCCATGTAAAAGTCTAAATAAATACTATAAAATTAATTTCAATACCAGATTATAGTAATGTCTCATTATTAAGTAGATTTACAATAAGAATTCAGTGATTTTTAATATCAGAAAATTGTCATATCAATAAGTCAAAATTCCCTAACCTGATCAATATAATCCTTTTGGACTAATATCTAATATATTTAACTAGAGGATTCATCATTAAAATTTGGAGGTGGAAAAGTTAAGAAAACACTATTTCTTTAACACTCTAAACATTAGAATTTCTAGGCAAAGTAATAAAATGCAAAGAAAAATAAGAAATATAAAATAATTTATCATTATTTTCCACTAATCTGATCATCCATGAAGAAAAACTCAAAACTGTTTAAACCAATAGGAGATTTCAGCAACCTCAATGGATTTGTGTCCTTATACTCAAGTCCTTTGACACAAATTTGTTGGCTAGTAATCCATTCTAAAGAATTAATTATGGTTGTGGTCAAGTAGTATAGACAAGTATGTTTTCTATAGCAGTATCAAATGAAAAATTGAAAATAATCTGGACACTCAATAATTGGAGAAAGATATAACTATCAAAATATTTTTGAAGTCAATCTAATAACATGAAGAAATAATATGAAGATGCTAAGTAAGAAAAATTTCAATATACAAAAGTATATAGATGTCATGGTCCCAATTTTGGAATTGATATGTATATAGAAGGCAGAAAAAGTTGGGAATAAATATTCCAAAATGTGAATAGTCAAGTTTTATTTGGAATATAAGATTATAAATTATTTCTATAATTTCCAAAATTTCTGTAATGAGGAAAAAACAATAACACACAATAAAATAATTTGCTCATGCCAAAGAGGAGGGTCAAATCTGAGCTGTCACCCTCAAGTTCTTGCCCTTAACTGATGCACTAGATTGATAGAATGCTGCCTTACTCATCTCGTATCCCCTTGTCTAACACACTGCCTGACACACAGCATGTGTCCAATTAATACCTTTGAACATTTGAGCTATCAAAAAACTTTAATGAAACTGCAGAGGTTACTCTTTTATTTAATGCACTCAAATGCACATGAATTATCAAGAAGTGTGACAGATGTTGAGACAGATATGTACGGGACTCATGTTCCTGAGCATTTCACAGTCAAATATGGGAGACAGAGGCAAATAAAACACTCAGTGACATGTGATAAATTCTACAACAAAGTAAAACCAAGGTTACCATGAAAGCACAGGGAAGGCATCACATGAGCTTCAATTTGGATAAAAGGGGAACATGCACTAATATGCATGGGGTGGGGAGAATCTGGGAATGTTTATAAAATAGTAGTTCTCTGAGAAAAGGAGAAGGAGAAGAGAAAGTCTATCTTGGGTAGAGAGCAGAAGTGTGCCATGATTCTCCAAGGACCCTTCCTAACTGGGCCACATAACACTACAGTAAGCAGGGCTCCTTCATGTGACTCATTGCTTTGGAGACATCTTGTGATATTAATCTGAAATATTCAACATTTTAGCTCATATTCAGACATGCAGTCAACCTGTTTCATTTTATATTTGACAATGGTATGTTTTAGAATTTTTCTTAGATTAACACACAAATGCTCAACAATAGGCACAACAGAAAATAAAATCATACCCTAAGGCACAAAGCTACCTTAAGAATAAACAAAATAAGAACATTGTATGAAAAGTTGCTTTTTTCTTCAGGAATCAGATTTGATTAGAAACTTTAATATATTCAACTAAATTTGCTATTTGACTTTTTCACCCTTTCCTGTCATCAAAATCACTGTATTTTTAAAAATATTAAGTGTTCTTGGCTAAGAATGAAAAGTAACTTTAATATCACCCAAAAAAGGAATCGAATTCTGCTTTAGGAAAAGATACAACATCTGTGCAACTGCTGTCATTCAGAAACTTTAGCGTATTTTCCTTTGGATTCATGCAGCTCAGTAAGTACTCTTGATGGTATTAGTTGTAAGGTAGTCTGAGAGGTTCAAATTATATTAAAAAATTTTTCATTTAACATTTCAGAATCTTTACAAGAAAAATTTCATGATGGAATTTAAATGTTTACATAAGACAATGGCAAACCTAGGGTAGGCTGTGTAGGTATTTTTTGTGTTCTTCACCTTGGTGACCTCCACCTCTCTGTAACAACTCTCCCCAGCTTGGGGACAGACATATCCGACACAGGCCTTTTAATAAGACTCTTAATGGTCTAAATTAAAGGATGCTGAAAATATGTTTAAAAAATTGTTTAAAAATGTCTGAAATTTAATTCTTATTTTCTCACAGCCTCCATTTTGTTCAGGTTTAAGGTAAAAATCTAATAAGGAAATAGGTCCAATGTTATTGTTGGCTTTGGGTAAGGAATGTCTGAAGCGATGAGGTTCAGAATTGATTCCTTCTGTCCAAGGATGTACTTCATGGGTTACATGAAAGGGTTGTAGTGATTCTCTTTGGCTCCCATTGAAATATAGGTGTCTTAGTCAGTTGCTATATTTTGCTATAAGAAAAATACCATATACTGGGTAACTTAAACAGCAAACATTTATTTTTCATAGTTCTAGATGCTGGGAAGTCCAAGATCAAGGAATTGGCAGATTTAGTGTCTGGTGAGGATTCTCTTCCTCGTTCATAGACAGTAGTCTTAGCTCTGTGTCCTCACATGTCAAAAGGAGAGAACTCAGTACTCCACATCCCTTTATAAGGGCACCAGTCCCGTCTCGGAGGCTCCACCTCCAACACCTCGTCAAAGCCTAATCACCTCCCAAAGGCCCCACCTCCAAATATCATCACATTGGGATTAGGCTTTAATGTATGAATCTGAGGGCCACAAACATTCAAATCCAGAAAGCAAGAGTGGAGTCCCAACTCAATCTCAGTTAAGTTGCTTTATGACTCACTCTCTCTTTTACTAAATGAAATCCAACTCTTTAGCTTTCACTAAGATAATTGGTTGTAAATAGTCAGATAAAATGGAGTTAATCATATAGGCAAGGAGGAACACTTTAAAACTCATTATACGCCTCATATTCACCTCCAGAAATATGACATTTATCTTATAGGAATAATGGGTTAAATGCCCATAAGCATTCTGCACATAGAATTCTTTTTTATTTCTTCTTTAGTCTAGTTTAGCAGTTCTCAGACTTCACTGTGCATAAGAATTACTATATAGAATTTTACACAAAATAACATAGAACACACTGTATTTTATGGAAAAGATGATAAGTATTGTGACTCCATAATCCAGCGGTATAATAGAATGCCCCATGATACTTTGACTCAGGCAAATACCCTTGTCACAAAAAGGATTCTAGAGTCCCCAAACAAGGATAGTTTACTTGTTGAAAGTGTTTCTCATCACACTGCCAACTTCCAGAGAGGAAGAGATAGAGTTGAGGGCTACCTGTCTTAAGCCAGTTTAATATATAAATGTTCCTGTCACTCATTTGCCAGCAAACCCTCAAACACTTCACTCAACCCACCTCCATTCAAAGGAATTATCAATACTTGCTCAGTTTATTTGATCACTTATCAAATAGTTTCTAAGAAGACTGAGTGGAGATAGTACAAGTATATGAGTTTATGGAGATTTGAGGTACAGTATCCATTAATATGTGGACTTTGGTCTCTTGAAGTATCCTTTACCTCAATTTAGAGACTGCTCGTCTGGAGACTGGATGAGAAGAAATAAGCCTAAAGTCGGAGAGAGGAGTTAAGGGGCTCTTAGAGCTCATGAGAGGGTCTGGGCTAAGGCAAGAACAGAGAGGATGGAAAGAAAGAAAGCTAAGGAGGCAGAACAGAGTAATTTGGGGAAGAGGTTTGATAGAAAGTAGCGGGGGCAGTGAGTTGAAATAGGTGGCTCCCAGTTCCTGGCTTAGGTGATTCTGGAATGATTCTGTCATGATCTTAGATGGAGAGTATATTGCCTAACAATAGACGAAACCATCCTAAAGATAAAGCAAAGCTCTCACTGTTAACATTTTTGTTCCCGTGGTCCTGAGACAATCAACATATTTGGGTGGGAGATCTTCTTTGAGAGATTATAAATGTATAAAAAATAAACATTAAAAGCATTTTCTGATTTGGGAGAAAGAGAATGAATTCCATGTAAGACATGGTAGATTTGAGGCTCTGTCAGGCCTCAGGTTCTGGAAGGAGAGAAGAGACAAACATTCCAGTACAAAACGAAATGCCTTTCTTCTCAGGGAATCAATGGTGTTGTTCCCACAAAAAGCAGATACAAAATGAGCCTGGAGGCCTAATTGACCCCTGAATACACTTCTATCACATTAGGTACAGATTCCATATTCAGAAAGACATGTCTCTTTATAACTTAATAATAGAGTGCATTTCATTTGAACAGAGAATTGCAATCAATTCTTGATTATATAGCTACAGATTACACGCATTGTGGGTTACTATGTATAATAAATACTTTAGTTTTTAAAATCAACTGACTTGTTAACACATAATACTCTATTTAGCCTGACTTTGTTTCCTGGCTGAACTGACCCACAAATCTCTTAGGTGCCCTAGAAAAGCTCTCTTCAGGCAATTTATACTATTGCCTCAGAAAAGTCTGAACTAAAAAAGTTAGAAGGTTCTTATAAATCGGCAAAGTGCTATTAAGAAATTTTATTTTAAAAGTTTGAGTGGACCTTATTGGTAAGTTGATAAGACATTAAAGAAACTCTACAGAGTGGGTGGCGTTGGGTACCTGAGTCAAGAAAAATGACCATTCCTTGGGCTCTAGAGGATACCAATTTTCTCTGCTCACCAACAAGATAAGGATTTTATACACACACGCAGGTATGCATGTGTACATGCGCACACACACACACAGGCACACTTTAATTACAGCTGTTTTTCTAAAAATTCATTAATTCTATGGTTGTGGAGCATTGCCTCTTAAGGCTGTTACTGAGCCCAAGGCCTGACATGCAATATGATCTTTGCATTAACAAGCACATCTGTCCCTTTCACTCCCCTACCTCACTTTTCGCACAGATGGGATTTCAACTCATTTTTATATGCCTTGGTTATCTGATGTCAGAAACTGATTTATACTTACAGATTCCCATTCCGGAGTCCAATTCAGAATGAGCTTGTGTAATGAGGAGTCTATAATATACCTACAAAAACATGTCTACAAATACACTATTTTTGTTCAATTTTGCACCTGTATGGCTACTTTTGCAGTTTGATAAATAACTTTACTGTGTGGCCTAGACAAATAACCTTTGAAATGTGGTTTTTTTTTTTCTATCACTTTAAGCACATGGAAGAAATCTTCCCCTTACTCTCTTATTTCCTCTTATTTTCAGTGTATGGTTCTCTTATGAAAACACGGCTACTCTTAAAACCTCACCTCATTTAATATAACCCTTATGATGTTCTGATTCAGAAAAAGTAATCCTAAAGGACATTTAAACTAGCAGAGGGAAATGGTAAGACAGACAAAAAAAGTACTGTCAAAAATGATAGACCTGAAATTTAGAATCTGAGAGAAGAAATAGGCTGGGAGAAGCAAAATGGTATCGTTTAGCCTCCTAGTAAAATCAATATGTCTTTTGGATGAAAAAAAAAAAAGGTAACCAACCTATTTCTTTGACAGGAAAAGGTAGAATGGAAAATTGTCTGCAGTGAAAGTGTTAAAGAAAGCACACCAAGTAGTTTTACAATTAGGTTTTCTTTGCAATAAATTCAAGTCCCAGTTATATCTACTCACATGCATCTTTGTTTAATGTTTCAGAGGGTTTCAGTAATCCTTTACATTGAATATTTATTAAATGTTTTTAAATTTTTTCACTTAAAGAAAGCCACACAAAAAGATACTCCTGGCTTAACAAATTAGTTTAAGACATACAAAATTGTTATAATAGTTCACTTCAAGATAGAACTTTGCTACTCTTTCTAGAAGCTGCTTTCATGGGCCACATCACCATCACAGCCCCTCCCTCTCAAGGCAACCACTCTTCTGACTTTTATTATAATCCCTTCTTGTTTTTATTTTTAAATAGATTTATCACCTAAATATACTTCCATAAACACTATAATTTAATTTTGTCCATTTTAAAAGTTTGTTACATCATTTAAGTCTTTTGGGTGGGGGAGGTGGGTGAGGAAGATTGGCCCTGAGCCAACATCTGTTGCCAATTTTCCTCTTTTTACTTGAGGAAGATTGGCCCTGAGCTAACATTTGTGCTAATCTTCCTCTATTTTTCTTTTGTGCATGTGGGATGCCACCACAGCATGGCTTGATGAGCGGTGTATAGGTCCGCAACTGGGATCCCAACCAGCAAACCCTGGGCTGATGAAGTGGAGCATGGGAACTTAACCACTATGCCACTGGGACAGACCCTTGTAAGTCTTTTTTAATCAATAGTTTCCCTCTACCCTTTTCTTTTCCAGTGATGTTTTCCATAGTCTGGGTCTTGCTAGTTGCTATCTCATGGTGCAATTCCATATGTTCCTCTGTTCTCTGTATATCCTTCAAATTGGAAGCTGGATCAGACCCAGGTTCTACCTCTTTTGTGAGACTGTAGGTGGTGGCATGTTCTTTCATCAGGAGGCACATAATATCTAGTTTAACCTTTTGTGATGTTAAAAGCCATCAATCATTGAGCCTATCTCTATTAATTCATTGGAGGGTCACAAAAATGGTGATATCTAATTTTGACTTTCTTTTTAATATATTACCTGCAATATTTTTATAGAGAGACATTTTGCACATACTATTTGGTTAATGGCACAGTTTATATAAGAAAGAAAGGATAAATATTTTCCTTTATTTACCAGTTTTTCAGATAGCTTTAATATGGCATTTTTCAATCACTCAATTCAGATTTTTTTTCTCTGTTCTCAATCAAGCATGACTTTATTCAAGCTATCAATCATGATACTGAAATAACTACAACATGTATTTGTCCAGAAAGTATATTGCATAAAATCAACCAAAAAGTCAACAGTTGCTGAAAAGAAAATCAATATGCTGTGTCATTATCCCTAAAACACATATTTATCTGCCTGGAAAAATAAATGTTTATTTGTTTTAAAATAGAAGTGAGGAGGTAGTTAAATGTCATAATGTTTTCGGAATGTTTCAAGACAATTTAGTGGCATAATTCACTTACTTATCCTTGGTGACCTACCAACAGGCTGATTCTTTTTTGTATATAACAGAAAGTACCTTGAAAAGATGAAATCAAATATACTCAAATCTCAACTCCTCCACTGCTCTTTAATAATAATCCAATCTGGAAATGGCTCAGCTGGCAAAATAACTTCTAAACAGCTGTCTTGTCATTGGTAATGAGACTCTTGTCTTAAACCTCTGTTTACTTTATCCATCTTTATATCAGTTTGAAATCCTTTCAGTATTATATTAGTTATAGCTATTGCGTTCTTTGTACCTTGCCTTTATTTTTTTTTTTTAAATATGGAACGCTTCACGAATTTGCATGTCATCCTTGCGCAGGGGCCATGCTAATCTTCTCTGTATCGTTCCAATTTTAGTATATGTGCTGCCGAAGCAAGCACCTATTGCGTTCTTTGAACTTTTCTATCTAATCTTTCAAAGTGGTACAATTATCCTAAAAACCATCGAAATTTTGACTGACTCACCCCACTAGTGCCTACATGGCTGCACAAACATATTAGTTTTAGCCTTATGACTTCAAAGAATATAACTTTAATTCATCCTAGCTTTTTCCAAAGATGAAGAATATAAACAATGAAAGAGAAGGCAAATGAAATGTATGGCAAGTTCTTTCTTTGGGGAAGTTGAGGGCGAAGTCATGAAAGCAATGTTCTAATTTGGAAACATCTGTTCACATCTCTCCAACCTTACCTTTAAAATATTTCATATTTTCTCCTTTCAGTTTAGAATACAATATCAGCATTTCTCTTTCTGATTGCCAGGGCAATCTCCTCTTGCCTATTACACTGTGCCACTCGGTTCTGATTGCATTACAATGTCTCGGCTATGTGTCCAGTGTACCTAAGAATGTGTATTAGGTGCCCGGCAAGAAGAAGGAATCTGTTAAACAAATTCTTGTTGAAGTGTGGCACAGACTCAAAGTGCCATCTAAATACCCACAGGCTCCTGTGCAGGTACCAGCTTCCTCTGCGGTTGCATTGCAGCTATTTGATCGGGGCCCTGCCAACGGGATGTGAATAAAAGTGATGTGAACCATTTTCAGGCCTGGTGCTTATAACCATCCGACATGAACCCCAAGCTCTTTGATCCCTCTGTAGGGACTTTGGAAGCCTGGGTTTCAAATGACATAACTAAAAAATGGAATTTGAGTAACTGTGTGGAGGGGAAAGACCTAATTCACACTGGACTCCCTGGGAGGGAAAAAGTAAACCTATTTTGTATTAAACCATTGGGATTGTGAGGTTTATGTTTTGCAACACCTAGCATCACTCACTCCAACTTAAACAAAGAGAAGGGTTTAACTTGTGCAATTAGTATTTTAAGAAGAAATTCCAGGAGAAACTTTGTTTTAGGGTGCTTTCCTTGGTTATGTTTCTATCACATCTCCAAAATAAAAACAAAACAGAAAATGACAGCAACAAAACAGTCATCTTCCTTAATTAACATTTGACTCTCCATTCATTTGATTTTGATGAAACTGAAGCCAAATATAAGTCATTTCTTCTGGTATAAAAAAAGAACAAGTTTACAGAGACAGTCAGACATGTGTTTGAATTTCAACTCTGCTTTTTTCTAGCTGTATAGCTGTGGGCAAGTTATTTAACCTCTCTGGGATATAGCTTCTTTCTTCTACATTGGAAATAAAATATTTTTCCTTGAATATTGTGAGCCCTATCAAGAGTATAATAATAGATATAATTTCCTTCCCTTATCTGTACTATTCAGACTTTAATTGGATTTTCATGGACTAAAATCCACAAGAGATTCATTCACTATTCATATTACCTACTCATAGTTAACTAACAGCATCTTCTAATAACTGAGGTTGGATTATCATATTATAAACAGTACTGCTCAGCAGACAGCTGGTATATTAAGTCAATAGCAGCTGTTCTATTTCTGGGATTTAGAATAAGGCAGACCTAAATTTAAATACTGGTTTTGCTTAATTATATTGGCAATTGGCATAAATTTGTGAGTCTCAGTTTTCTCAAATGAAAAATGGGGATAATAAAAAGTAATATTTATCTCAAAAATTATACTGAGTAAACTAAATGTGATTAGAAGCAACTTGCACCTTCCTGGGGCAAAGCAGAGGTGAGTTCCCTTCCTGAAATATTACCGGGATTCATGAATTTTAAAGATCTTCAGAAACCTTCCTTACTTAACACTGTTAGGTAATATTAGTTTGTAAGAATTCACTGGGGACTTAAACTGATAAACTAATTCATCACAACAGAATCACAGAGAACCCTAATTAAACGTCTTATGCTATTTCTACTCACAAGCATTAACATAGATACATACATTAGAAAGACAATCCCCCGGGGCCGCCCAGTGGCACAGCGGTTTGGTCCGCGCTTGGCAGCCCGGGGCTCGCGAGTTCGGATCCCGGGCACCCGCCGACGCACTGCCTGTCAGCCACGCCGTGGCGGCGTCCCATATAAAGTGGAGGAAGATGGGCACGGATGTTAGCCCAGGGCCAGTCTTCCTCAGCAAAAAGGGGAGGATTGGAACAGATGTTAGCTCAGGCCTGGTCTTCCCCACAAAAAAAAAAAAAAAAAGACAATCCCCAAATCCCTATCTAAAATTGAAAAAAATTAAATGTGCATGCACAAAACCTCCAAAGAATTCCTCTGAAAGATTTAATAGTTCATATCAAATATTCCATTTAACGTTCCATTCCGTATACTTCATCAATCTTTTGATTGACTGACTTTGAAGCTCTATTAATGCATCCTACAGTCAAAGTTTTAATGGAGTTTAATGGAACTCATCCAAGTCTATAATAGCATATTCCTCCTAAATTAACTTATAACCCACAAGTTAATGAAATGAATGCAGCTACCATTTAACCGGAGGGAGTCAAAATGCAGGACCCACCACCAGGGAGATAGCCTAGTGGCTCAGCTCCCTTCAGCTCAGCCCTGAGACACCATGACCCTGGAGGTGCATAAGGATGCTACTTAACCCCTATGCATCCTTTAACAAGAACATGGGCACCAAAGAACTTAAATAGCATTTTAAAACGTATAAGAAAATTTAGCAATTGTACAAATTGAACCAAACTTTTCAGACTAATGGCAATGTCTTAGGCTTATTTTAATCTTGGTATAGTGCTTTATACCTAGTAAGATACCTGATAATATTTATTGAATAAATCAGTGCACATGTGCTACTTTAAATAAATGTGCAATTAAACAGTTAAGTTACTAAAATTGGAATTCTCAATATACTTACATTATACTGTATTGCCCTCCCTGAATAAAAAAATCCCAGAAATGGCTGAGTTGCCCAGAAAAGGCTTTGTCCTCTCTCTTGATTCAGAAGTAATCAAGTGTTTGGGAAATGGGTCATTTGAGGAAAGGCTACAGAGCTGAATTTATTAACAACAGAGAACAGAAGGCTGACAAAGTGTATGGTGGAGGTGCTGGAGGCTGGGGGATTTACAATTTTCAACTATATAAAGCAATAGCATATGGGAGGTGTTAAACAGCTGTTCTATTTCTGCTCAGGAAATAGTTATGCTTAGGAGCCCTAGCCAGCAGAAATAGGACCAATGGATCAAAGTTACTGCCAGGCAAATATTAGCTCATCATATAAAAGAGGATTTTTAAAATTAGAGCTGTTGGAAATTGAAATAGGCTGCCTTAGGAGGTAGCATGCCCTGGTGGCTCTGGTGTCTCACTGAGCAGCCAGCCTTGGCATATCTCTATTATAACGCTCTCCGATTTTAGAGCAAAAAGACAAGACAAGACAAGAGAGAAGAAAAGAAAGAGAGATTAAGATTTCCACATGAGCATTATAGGAGACCAGCATAATTCCTGCTAGGGAAGGAAGACTTGTTTAGGAAGGTTTCTAACAGGATATTTTAGTTATATAAATAAGGGTTTTGTAACTAATCTAGTATGGTAAATAATTCTCTAATGAGGTTGCAGGGATTTTTGAAGTTATTCTCTGACTATTGCGGAGAGGAAAGGGGGAAGAAGAGGGAAGAAGCAATAGAGTGGAGGAGATACCCAGCAACCTTGGAGAAACATGGCCTTGAATTTTTAGGAGTAATGGTCTATGACTTTCAGTTCAAAGTAGTTCCCTATTCTGTGTGTGTTAAACTCTATTATTCATTCATTCTTTTTGGTTACCTACCTGTTTTCTATGGTATGGAAATTCAGTGAAGAGCAAGACACTCATAGATTTCAGTTCTAATTATGAAGATACTTCACAAACAAGTAAACTGATTAATGTATAACGAACTGGCAGGTAGTGAAACAGTGCCAGGAAGAGAAAATCAAAATTGGTAAAAGGCTAGGATGTGACTCAGGGGAAAGTGGTATTTTAACATCTGGTTGGGAAAGGTTTCCCTGATAAGGTGATACTTGAGCAGATACCGGAGGAAAGTACGAATTAGCGATGTGGTGACCCAGAGGATGTGTGTTTCAGATGGAGGGAACAGCAAGTGCAAAGGTCCCAGAGGTGTGTTTAAGATCAAATGGATCCAGGAGAAGAGAGAGAGGAGCTGGAGTTACTGAGGCAGTCAGGAGCTAGATCCTGCAAAGCTATTAGTATTGTGTTTTATTTTAAGTTTGGGGTTTACGCAGGAGTGATAATGTTCTGATTTACATTTTAAAAATATCACCCCTTAGGAGAAAGGGTATGGGGGTTTGGCCTAACAGGGAATTTGTGGAGGTAGAGGTTGTTTACCATATCCAGGTTATATTTTAAAGGAGAATTAACAAACTTTTGATACATTGGATATATGGTAAAAGAAAAAGAAAGGAATCGAGGTTTTTATCATAAGAAATGGAATGAATGTTGATGCCACTTAAAAAGATGAGAAAAACAGGTTTGAGGGGGCAGAGAATCAAGAGTTCTGTTTTAGATGTGTTAAAACTGGAGCTCAGAGCTGAGAGATAAATATGCATGTCATCATCATATAAATGGTATATACAAAATAAAGTAGGGGACTGAATGAGATAATTTTGAGAGTGACTAAAGATAGAGAAGTGAGAAGAAAGCCAAGCGCTGAACCCTAGAGGAATACAACTTGAAACAGTCAGCAGCAAAGGGGAGGATCCAGCAGAGGAGATTGGGAAAGCCATGGAAACAGGAGGAAATGAGATAATGAGGTGTGAAGGCTATATTTCTTAGAAGAGAGGAATCAACTCTTTATTCCCTTATTAAAATAAGGCAGTAAGTTTAAGTAAAATAAGGCTGAGAATCAAACATTGGAATTTGGCAAGATGGAGCTTCTTAGTGAGTGAAGAGGGAGGCTTTAGAAGATTGGTGGGGATAAAAGTCTGATTGGGCTAGGCTGAAAAATGAGATTGGCAAGTTGAACAAGACAGTACATTGGATTCCTCTGAGAAATTTTGCTAGAAAAGGGAGCAGAGGAATAGAGGAGTACAATGGAAAGGAAAGGTTGCTTTTGTTTTTTGTTGTTTATGTTGGGAGGCATTACACCATGCTGACTTGCTAAGGAACTTACCCTATACAGAGGAAAGAGGTTTGATTTAGGAGAAATCTTAGGTATTAAAGGGGCAAAAGTCCTCCAGTAGTTGACAGGGATGAGATAGAGTATACACATGGAAGAGCTGTCCTTAGAAGGAACAGAGGCAGCACATCCATAGAAAGGCAGGTCATTGTGGTTTATTTGTTTATTTGTTTTGAAGGGGGGAGTACATTTTCTATGGATTACTTCTATTTTCTCAGTGAAGTAAGAAGTGAGATTATGAAATGTACATAGAGTTTGGGGGGGTGGTTGAATGCTTGATAAGATAGAAGATGTGAAACAATCATCTCTGAAACTATTTTTCCTAATTACATGGACATAAATAAGGACATATTTATATTTTATAAATAGTCAAAGATGTAAGAAACAAAATATGCATGTATATAAATGCATGCCCTTTACTTATTAAAATTAATTAAAAGCTGAACATGTTCATTATGGTCAACCATTTTTACACCATGATACTTCTATGTATCCTGCAACTTTTAAATTTAAGTATGCGTAACGAATTCATGATGCAAACTCAGCTTATTTCAATTAACTATAATTATTAATTTTTTTTACCCAAATTTTCTATCTTTATCTTGGTCAGTGGTTGTCTGTGGTAAGGATAGAATTCTAAGATAGTATCAAGATTCCCTCTCAGAGCCCCCCCCCACTAGGTAATCCCCTCCTTTGGAATGGGAATGAGGACTATGAATTTGATGAGATATTACTCCCATTAGGTTACCCTGCTAGGCCAAGGTAAAGGGATTTTGTAGATGTATCTAAATCTCTGATAAATTGACTTTAAGATAACCCAAAGAGGATTATCTAGGTAGGACTGGTCTAATCAGGTGAGCTCTATAAAAGAGGTTAGAGATATTTGAAGTAGCAGAGACATTCTCTGGCTTAGAGACAGACCCTGATGTCCAGAGATCACAGTCTAAGGAAAGAAAGGAAATCGCCACTCTGGAGATAGAAAATATGAACCTGCAAAAGAAACATAATACAATATTTGAGGTCCATGGTCATGAATTTAAAGTCAAAGCCATCAGTCTTGTTGAGTAATTGTTTTAAAGAAATGTTTTTCTGTTAGGATACAGTTATGGAAAAGTAAGCATTTGGATGTATCCAGAGTTTGAGTTTTTCCAGCAAGTAAGAGGAAGGAGAAAGAGGCAAGCAAATGGGGAGTAACTGGAAGGGACTGATTCCCTTAAGTATGGAGTCTAAACTAGGTATGGTATTAGCCAGGATTAAAGCTGATGAATAGGGAGAAGGAAATAGTGGGATCAATGGAATTAGTTTCAATTAATTCAAATAATTTTTCCAGTAGAAGTCCTTGAGTGAGGGTATAACAATGCAGACAGCCATGCCATCTCCAGCCCTGAGGTGAGAAAGAGAAGAAGGTGCAACAGCTTCACCTGGGCAGACCACAGGGCTGACTATGATGCCAGAAGTTCAGGTCAGCATTCAAATCACACACTGAGACTATAGAAGAGTTTGCTGATCTCAAAGTTCCAGAACCTACAGTAGAATGGAGGGGACAGAGAGTGAGGGAAAGGAAGCAGACTGGATCCCATTGTGTTAGTTGTTGTTGACTGACTTACTAGGAGATAGAGTTGTTAACATTTGTTGTCGTTTGTTATCTCTGATCCGCTATCCCTGGTTTGGTTATTGTGCCATAATCTGAAGGCATTTTTATTCTACTTTTTCTGGAACAGAACAACTTCTAGTTTGGATCTGAGGTGAACATAGATTCACTCATGTCATGGCCTTCCCTTTGTAACTCAGTTTTGGGTATTTTGGATGTAGCAGCCCTGGTTTTATTGTTTAACTAATTGTAACATTATGTTATAGATGTGTTAAATTAGACCTTTGATTCCCTTCCTTGTCTCCAATTTAAAGAACTATTTAATAAGTTTTAGACAAAAAATAGTTTGATCCAACAAGAGAAGTTGAGTGGCAGGTATGTCATTGTCCCATTCTCTGAAAACTTGATAAAGACACAGAGAGCCCTATGGCAGACTCTATTAACTGTCTATTCCAGAACTTTCCCTCATACTCTGTACCCTCATAATATGTTAATATCCTAACAGATCCCTTTGTTCAAAGTGGCAACAAACCCAACACCAAGGCATGGCTGGTAGTTCTCAACTGGGGGGATGGGGACATGATTTTGGCCTTCTCTCCTCAGGAACATTTGGCAATGTCTAGAGACAGTTTGGGTTGTCACAAGTTGTGGGGGTGGGAGTAGGGAAAGGGGCTTGCTAGCTTGCTATTGCCAAATATTAGGTAGAGACCAGGGATGCTGCTAAGCATCATAAAATCCACAGGACAGCCCCTGCAACAAAGAATTATCCAACTCCAAATGAGAAACCCTGGTCTGAGCCACACATGACAATCCTGATCTCCAACCTCCAGCCTTCCTTGTAGCTGTAGGTAAACACATGTTATGAACTGAATTGTGCCCCTTCAAAATGTATGTTGAAACACTAACCCCAGTATAACTGGATTCAGAAATAGGGCCTTTAGGGAGGTACTTAAGGTTAAATGAGGTCATGTGGTTGGGACCCCCCACCCAATTCTCTCTCTGTGTGTACACACAGAGGAAAGGCCATGTGACACAGCAGCAAGTAGGTGGCCATCTGCAAGCCAGGAAGTGAGGTCTCACCAGAAACCAACCCTGATGACACCTTGATCTTGGACTTAAAGCCTCCAGACTGTGAGAAAATAAATTTCTGTTGTTTAAGCCACAGAGTCTGTGATATTTTGTTATGCAGCCGTAGCAGACTAATACATCATACAACCCAGTCTGGCTCAGGAGATGCAAGAAGCATGCTCAAGTGATTTCTGAGAAAGCTCTTGCTTTTTTCATAAAAAAATTGCCTGGAGCTTCCTTTTTGCTTACTCCTTTTTCCTATGGTATTGTAGCAGCTGCCCTGCATCCATGAGTTGACAAGCAAATATTGTTTAATCTTGGAAAATTCTGAACCAATACCAGCAGCCTATCTCTGAACTCTTTTAAAAAATATTTAAAAAATTAATAACCTTTGTTCGAGTTGCAAAATTAGCCAACAATTCCTAATACATGGTTTCTCTTTATTTGAGGAAACAACCGGAGAGTTTCCTGTTGAAATGCAATCTGGAAATATCCAAGTAATTTTCAGTATATCTTCAAATTGAAATAAGTTAACTTCCAGCTCTGAAAATGACCGCAGATAGAGAAATGAATCAAGATGAGAAAACAAAATTTCTTATGTTTCTGGAGAAAAACATGCTTTCTGCTTTCCCTGCTTAGGAAAAGCACAAAAGCTGCATTAACAGCTTGTGGTTGGCTTGTAGTTAGACTTCTATCTACAGCAGGATTAGAGTGAGAAGATGAACTTCTCTGACTGGTTTTAACTCTCAGTTTTTAATTTGACTTTTGTAACCACAAATTGTCAATAGTATGAATTCTTCTTTATATGTATATGTCTGAATTCTTCTTTATATGTATATATTATAAAGTTTATAAAGTAGTTCTGATATGTGCTTATCTCATTTAAAAAATGGCATTTATGAAGATATGTTTCTAACTCTCTACCCATGAACTATTTTTTTAATTTTTATTTTCTGCTACTGAAATTTCAAATCTATTCTTTATTCCCTTTGGCATTTTTCAACACAGATCAAGTTTGCTAAGTAATCTTAAGCTTCAGTTTTCCTATTTGGAGCATTCTCTGTTGAATATATACATATATTGAATGTCTAATTAAATTTTCTACTCCATAATAAAATAAGTAATGAAAAGCTGATATCCACACTATATATTTTTTTCATTAGTCATATTTACTAATGGTAAGGGCAGAAAGCCAAAGAGAAATACTTAATAATGTCCAGCACACGAGGGACTCAAAAATTATGATTTCTGCTTTTTAGTCACAAAGCAAGCCTGATGATTGAGAATCCAGAAAACTAAATGTTTTAGTGAGTTGTTTGTTAGAAACTCAGCCATAATATTTTTATTTTGTCTTAAAGAACTGCCAAATCTTTGCTGAAGAGAAACTGGTCTAAAATTAGATATCAACTCACAGAGAGGCTACATCACATTGTGAACACACACTCTATAAAACATTTATGAGTCCTTCATGGAACTGGCTGTAGGCAGCCACCACTTACTCTAATCTTGTCTTCCATCAATAAGTTTACAGCTCTGTAAATATAGGCACTTAATCAAATCTCACCCTCAAAAATGGATACAACTACTAATATAATACATATATAGAGGTACACAGCCTTTATAAGTATTTAAAATAGTATCAGAATTCAGCCAGTTATGAATTACAGTAATGATAGTTAATATTTGATTATTTCCAGCAGTCATATGTACCATGAGCCTGTTAAATTTATGAGCTTTTTTGAGCCTTATCTCAGTCTTATGGAGTCGGTATTTTATTATCCACATTTTACTCAGAGTAGAAGTGGGATTTAACTATGGGGTCTTGTTCCAGAGTCTGTCTCTTAACAACTACATTCATTCCCCCTTGGACAAACAATTTCAGTTACATGCTAGCTATGACAGATAAAATATTAAAGATTTCCCAAACATACAAAGGTGAAACCGAAAGTAAAACCCAGACCTGCAATCCTGGTACCACCGCCCTCCCTTAGAGAAATTCCTCAATGTAGAAATACACTATGCCAAAATGCAACTTGACTCTAATCCATTATGAACACTAAAAATTAAACAGCATTGTTTCACTTCTAAGAATTCATGGAAGTCTAATGACTTAGTCCATGCCTCTAAAAAGAAGTTTGAACTGAGCAATTGTTTTCTTCTTGATAAATTTTCATGAACTAAATAGAGATTTCTAAAGCCTTTAATTTTACCAAAAAAAAAAAAAAAAAGTGTTGCAGCATTTGAACATTTGCCATATCCATGAAGAGCTTTATCTGCCAGGGTCTGTTCACCTTTGGCAGTTCCTCACCCTCCTGATTCCGATACTTCATATCCTGCTTCTCTCCCTCTTTCATTATTTGTCTGGGTCAAAATGTAGCTTCTTATGGAAGTCCTACAAACCATGATTTGTGCAAGCATTTACACCTCTATAAATTAATAATCTTATTTCTACTGACTTCCTTGGCAGGATCAAGGGAGCCATCCATGCAATTCTTCCATATATAAATAAACCATATCATTTCATTTTCACACTAACAAATATTGAGAAAGAATAAAGAACTTGTAAAAAATTACATTGCAGATTATTGCCAAGATTGTGACAGAATATGCAATGACAGGAAAGTGAGAGGATAGGAAATGAGGAGGAAAATAAGAATAGGTGAGATAGTTTTAAAAATTCTTTTGCAAAACTGGTTACAAACATCCACAAGGGACATTCATGTATTTTTTTGAGGGGGGGGGTTACAAACTATTTTCATCTAATCAAATTTAATACTCTTATAATTTGGCATGGAAGATAAAATAGATATTATTATCCACATTTGAAAAATGAGGAAACAGGGCACAAAGATAATGAATGAAATGCCAGAAATCTTAAAGCTAGTCTGCACTATAAATGAGTCTCCAACTCCAGTATTTGCTCTTTTCCCCAAATCACACTGTACCTAGATGTTGCTCAGCTTCAGGCTTAAAAACAAATGACTAAAAGCTGGATAGAAATTCTTTTTTTCCCCTCCAACTTCTTTAAGTTATTATTCTCAAGCTCCAAAGATGCAAAAATGCAAAGATTAGCGAGTGAAAGAGAAATACGGAGAGGTGATATTTTTGAATGAACAGGGTACTGAAATTTGGAGACTGTAAGCGCCAATTTAGGGATGTCTAATTAGTTTGAAAACATAGAGTTTATTTTAATACAACATTTTACTACACATAGAAGAAATATGGATTCCTACTCAGAGAAATAAGTAAAAATAAGAAATTCTTGAGTCCTATTTCTAATGAATTATAGATAGGTAACTATATCTTTATCTATATATCTATATCTATCTATCTGTAGTTGTATTAATATATAAAATTTTATGGTGTCATAGACTACGATTTCTCTTTTACATAAACTTCTAATTTAGTATTGTGTTAAAAAAGGTAGCTAATCACAAACATGGAGACAAACTGCAGAATAGTCAATTCATTGGAGTCATGATGAATTACTAGTCAGCCTGGTCTCCTTTGTAGTTTTCACCTGGTCTGGATAATATCGCAGTGCTGTTCAGTTTAACATAATCGTATCTGATGACAACATGCAGTTTGGAGCCCTGGCTTATATAATTCGGTGGGGCTGTGCTTTCTCTTAGGCCTGTATTTCTAAATTAACAATTAGTGAAAACATATGTTTGAAGGTTTATCAGAACCTACAAATTGCTACTTCTATGATGTAGAGTAGAAAAAAGTCAGATTCCAGGGTTGGAAGGTCCTTTTTGGCTATTGCCTAGGGAGAATCATTTTTTCACCAGCTCTCCAAATAAAAACTTGCAATTTCAAAGCCATTTTTTCTTTTCCTCACAAGTTACCAAATCAAAGTACCTCAAATCATCTACCACAGGAATTGTATGACTGCTTTGATTATAAAAATAAATAAAGGAATTTGGGAACAAAAGTGTGCTGTGGAAAATGAAAACAAATTTTCGACTTTTTAAGCCACAGCTGTATGACAAGGTCATTTTCACCATGTCAAAGATACACTAAAAATTACTACTTTTGAAAGCCAGTTTGTAACTGCAGATAATGCTCATCTCAACAAGAAAATTGATGGGCAGTGAGAGATTCAGATGAAAGCCATGGAACTTTTCCCCATAAAAATGTACACATATTCAACATTTTATGTCTAATTTCAGAGAGTCCCAGGGCCCAGCGGAAGTCCATCCATATTCCACAGTTTAAAAACCCTGAAAATGAAAACATGACTGCTTTCCAGTTTGGGGTGGCTGAACTGTGAAGTAAATTAACTGCAAGTATGGCAATAAATAAGACCACCCAAGGAATTGTTCATTTTCTTTCCCATAATCTAAAGATCTCCAACATGCACATAAATGTTAAAAGTCCAATTGTATCTAAAACCTATAATTAATTCGTGTAGGGATGTATAAACCAGTCTGAATAAAACGTCTTTACCTTAGTTTCTTTTTATATATCTGATTGAAATGAACCCAAGAGCTTAGTGATAAGTACAGATCTATTTTTTGTACTTTTTCGAAGACAAATTCTTTTAAAATCTGATGAATTCTTCCCTCTTGCTATAATATATTCAGAAATGAAGGTTCATGAAATTCATAAATAGCTAAAGTACTTCAAATATTGAGGCCTATCATTTTTCTCTTAAGATCTCTAACACATTCCTCCCTCTGCTTTCTATTTATAGGTAATTAGAAATGTCTTTTTAAGTCTATAATAGTTGTGTGTGTGTGTTAGTGTTAATTATCACCTCTGCTTCCTCACTACTCAATGATTCTAACACCTTGCATTCCAGATCCATTTTCCATTTCTCTACGGAACACGTTTTCTCAAAAGATATCAGTGATGTCATGACTGCTAAATCCAAACTCCTATTCACAGTCTCCATGTAGTTCAGCTTTAGAATTATATGCCTTTAAGAATTTGGGATCTAGAGTCACAGGAAACATTTTAATCTCAACTCTTTCTCTTATCAGCCTCAGGTAATAAGGTTCTTTTGAAAATTAAATGAAACAATTCACATAGAAAATGATAAAAATGTGAGTTGATGATAAATAATTCCTTTTTTGAAAGGATCTTGAGTTTTTTGACACAGGATTTTTCTGATTATGTTGTGTCTCTAGCCATTCTTTTTCTGTCTCCTCTTTTTCTACTTTCCGTAAATGTTTAAATTTCTCAAGAGTTGGTCTTTTAGTTCTCTTCATTCTGCATTCTACATTCCACATCATTCTTCCTTGATGATTTCACTTATTTGCATGGATCTAAGAATAAGGCTCTTAATAATGACCTCCAAATCTATATCACCAGCCCTGAATTATCACTTCTGAATTCAAATCTTGCATATCTTATCTGTCATTTATCCATAGATGTCCCACAATGGCCTCAGCTCAGAATATTGAAAACTGAATTCACCTCTTTTCCAGCAAGTCTGCTTTTCCCTTATTCGGTTAATTGTATCAGCATAGTCTTCATTAACTCAGTTGAATCTTTGATCTCTACCATGCTCTCATCTCTATACCCAATTAGTTGTCAAATCCCATGGATTTAACCTTCCCAGTCACTCTTGGGTGGCTCTCTTGAGATCTTCAATAGACCCCTAACTACTCTCACTGCCTGTGGTCTCTTCTGCCACATCCAATTCATCTTTGACTGCAACCATATTAATGCTCTTAACTCACAGTAAACAATGTGATTGCTGATTTTTTGGACTAGGTTTCATTTCATTCCTTAACTCAGCCAATATTTACTGAGTGCCTGTTAAGTATCATAAGTATTAGGAAGTCTATTGCATGCCACTTGACAACCACCCAATAGGACTGGGCATTTTATAACTAATCTTTTCATTGCTCCTTTTCTGAAGATTTTACTGAATCCATTTGTTATTCTACTTACATCTTATATCTGATCCCCTCAGCTACTAAACTAACACTCTTCCTCTTTAGGTATTTATTTACCAAATGCTTCAAACTTTTGACCTTATCAGTCATTCATTTAACCAATGTATATTAGTGCCTACTATGGAACAGGCACACTTTTAGGGACTGAGGATACAAAAGTTGGCAAAGTTAATAATGTCTCTGCTCTCAAGAATGATTGCATTCTAGTTGAATTTACATTCTCAGTAAGTATGATTCACATTCGTTTCTCTTATTCAGTTGCTGAAAGTAACATCTTTCATGAAAAGCTATTCTCCTCCTACTCCCACCCCAAACCAACATTGAGATATTTCATTCAGCCACAGCTAGTCTCTTCACTGAGACTCAGACACCACTTAGCTCTAAAAATCTAGTACATCCTCCTACTTATCTCATCAAGCCTAAATAATTTGTCTTAAGTTCTAAAGTTAGACATAATTGGATATAACAACTTGCTTTCCAAATTATTTTTGGCCGATTCTCTTCCCTTACCTTGTGTTTTTACTAAACCTTACTACTTGCTCTTCCCCAAGTGTTTTTCCACCAAGTTCCCTATGATTAGAATGTCCTCCTTTCCCAATTCAACTGTCAAAATTATACACATTTTAAGGCCCCAAATAGGCTGTCATTTCATTAATAAATTATTTCATGGTCAGTAAAGCCAGAAGGAATGTCTTTTTTAATGTCTGGATTACATACATATCATCAATTTTCTAAGTTAAATTTGAAGTTTAATATTTTTGTAACAGTCTTATCTCTCCCACTAGAATACAATGGTTCTTATTAATTATTGTTTCTCTTATAGTACATCTCATATAGTCTTTACAGAAAGACAAGTAGTGAAGATGTGATATTATAATCAAAATATCAAATCGTTGACCTTCTTCTTCTCCTTCTCCCACCCGAAAGGAGAATGGGCATCTAAACGTATTGAAACATAATAGGAAAAACAATGACATTGTAAAGTAAAAAAATCTGAGGATTTTCCCTAGGACGGCCACTAGTTAGCTCTATACTTTTGGACAGACTTTTCACCATGTAGAACCAGAGAGGAAGAGATCCTGTTAATAGGGAAAAGTCTGAAGAGAGGCACAGGTCATTACCGACAGGACACATATGATGTGGAAGTTTAGGGGGAGGCTATCAAGTGGCAGAAAAAATTTGAGCCTAGATTTTACCACTTACTATTAGCATCACCTCAGCAACTTCACCATTTGGGGCTTACTTTCACATCAGTAAAATGAAGATAATAACAAGACGGTTTGAGGATTAAATTAGTTGATAAAAATAAAGCAAATGAAATAGTGCCTGGAACATTGTAACCTAGCTATTCTTATCCTTAAGCTTCATTTATTTATTTTTTACCCACAAAACCGAAAATTGTGTAGTTGATCATGACTATGTTATTTATTCAGCTCCTGTACTCTAATGCAGTAATATAAAAATGGGATTAGGTTACTCCAAATATTTTAAGTATGTCATTTGTTCTGTGTAAACGTACTTGAGCTTTCACTTACCTTCCCCAAATTGAGATTCTTTTTGAGGCTTACTTCTACTCGATTACTGAATGTCAGTTGATATAGTCAAAAGCTGCCTGATCAAGGCACCATAAAATATAGCTCATATCCATTATTATTAGGGAGGGAAAAGCCAAAATGATGCAGTAAGTTGGCTATTTATGTCGGTTTTATGGATCAAATCAATTAGAATAAAATTTCACAAGACAGGCATATGGCATTTTACTCTTTCATAATATGAAAAAGAATCAATGATAGTAGTTTTATAACAAGCTCTTAAGTCTTGGATATACATTAGCTGATGCTTGGGAGAATATGGCTGTTTCCATTAGTTCTAATGTGTGTTTGGAAACAAACTTCCCAGTGTTTTACCTGACATTTTTCTTGTTAAATTTAACAGAGAAGTAATAAACAGGATTGGTTCTTCGATCTAGAAAACGCTTCAGGGAGCCTTTACCTTTTAGAACTATATATTTCAAGAAGTGTTCTAAAGTTTTATAAATGCTTTTTACTTCACAGGTGCTTGAGGCTGGAAGGGATGCTGAGAGGTCATCACCCTGCCTCAAAGCAGAGTGAAGCCAAACCCTCCTAGAGGAAAAAGATGAAGAATTTAAGAATTGACTTCTCCTCTGCAAGACTGCCCTTCTGGACTCCCTAGCCCTCCCCCCTACCCCTCAAACCAAGCCCACCTCAGTAAGGATATACACACAGAAGCAAAGCTACTTTATTTTTAATTGAGACACAGCAAGCTTCAGATGCAACAATTAATATAAATGCAGAAAATAATCCTCAATAGAAAAAGTTAGTCTCAATATTTTAATGCTTATTATTATCATTACTAAATTCAGTTATTTTTTTAATCATTATTGTCTAATTGGGTTTAAATATGTGTGCATTTTGCCTTAGTAGATATTCTTTTGAGTAGAGTGTTGCCCCCAAACTTTATCACTTTAACAAAAAAGGAAACTATTGCTTAGCAAAAAGGAAAGACAAAGGCTTAAAAATGCATCTCAAAAGCATATTGTAGTCAACCTTAAGAAGTCGTAGCAAATGATGAGATGTAAAGGAATGTTTGGATGTGGAAACTCCATGAGAAAAGAACTGTTTCCTATTAGTTTTAACAGCAGGGTTTGTTATCATTTAAATACACGCTCTAATACACTTAGTGTTTTGTGCTACATTTAACAAGATTAAGTGAACACACACTGTTTCAACTCAAATCTTTATTGGAAATCAGAGGCAAGCTTCATTTCTTGACAAAACATTCTCTTGTGGCTCATTCTTGGAGAAAATTCCACATAAGTAAATCTGTTTACCCAGGTGGACTATTGATCAATTAAAGGATTTTCCTTTCAGGTAACTCTTTGCTTTACTGAACTTTGAAAACTTTAACTGAAAATTCTAAAAACGAGATGCATTTGAGAAGTGCTATAAAGACCATAATTTGTAATAAAATGAAAATGGCCTTTGAATATAGCAAAGTATTAAAAGAAAATCAGAAGGATTAGTGCTCAGAGTTCTTGCACGATTTCACCATAATGCTACAAATAATTAGAGTCTGGGGACAATTAGAGTCTACCTAAAAAAACACATCTCATTGTCCTATGCGTTCATTTTTCACCTTTGACTGAAAAAGTTCAAAGTGCCTAAGGTAAATTTCCAGGAATATTACAAAAGAGGTGCCTAGATCTCAACTTTCGGATCATCTTATTGAAAATTTGAACCTGACATGTCATCTCACACGTCAAATTCTCTTTCAAAGTACAATACTTTCTAGTTTCTTGCATTTTACATTATTTTATAAGGTGTTTCTCCTTGCATTTGTGTGGTAAGTGAAAATATGGATATTTTGAATCTAGATAAAATAGTCCTATATTTTATAAAAATATTTTTATATTTTACTCTTCTAGCCCAAGTTCAACAGATATTTATAGCTTCTGTTTTGTAAATTTTCCACACTTGTAAGTAACAAAATATTATGACTGTATGATACATGCAATAGAAGTGCTTTTGTTACACTTCTATTTGTCTTGTAAGTAGTTTAAAAATCTGCAATTATTTGGGCATCACATATCTTCTTGATGAGTCTTTTAGCATTTTCAATTGATTATAGTTCTCTATAAAAGACCAAAAACTTTTCTTTTACCAGTTGTCCACAGTCAATGATATGACAGCAAGGTCATAGTTATACTTTTGAGATAAGCAGAATAATGCCCACACACTAATCCTCTGATTTATGAATATGTTGCCTTACATGGCAAAATGATTTTGCAGATTTGATTTAAGGATACTGACCTGGAGATGGGGAGATTATCCTGGATTACCCCAGTGGGCCTAATCTAATCACACAAATCCTTAAAAGTGGAAAACCCATTCTGGCTTGAGTCAGAGAGAAAGATGGGAAGACAGAAGGATCAGAGAGATGCAGTGTGAAAAAGACTTGATTTGGAGTTGTTGGCTTTGAAGGTGGAGGAAAGGCGCCAGGAGCCAAGGAGCGAAGGCAGCCTCTAGAGTTGGAAAAGGCAGGATACACATTCTCCTGTAGAGATTCCAGAAAGATGTGCAGCCTTACCAACACTTTGATTTTACACTGGTGAGATCCATGTTAGACTTATGACCTCAAAAATTCTACATTAATAATAAATTTACATAATTTAAGCCACTGAATTTGTAGAATTTGTTCTGGCAGCAGGATAAAAACTAACACAAAATGTAAGGGTTTTGCATTTTTCCTTGAATTTTAAAGATAAACCAACTTCTCTCGATGAGAACCCGCTTAGCAAGTTTTTCTATCTACTTGCTTTCTTTTTCCCCTACATTACAGATTTTAGGGATTTTAGTTGTAAGACTTTTCTGTATTCCTTTTCTACACTAAATTTACTCTTGGATTTATCTATTGTGTACCCAGTTGCCTTTCCCCCTTGTCTTATTTTTTCTCAACCACTCATTTTGGTGTTCTATATTTTACTAAATTATTTTAAGTTGTTATGAATCCTTCACGTGATGCAAATAAACATACAATTACATACTATGAATGGATATACACGTGTATGTAGTACATGCAGATACATTTGCATCCTCCTTCTCCACTCCTACTGGCATCTTTTTAGACATTTTCTTTCCCTGAAGAACTTCCCAACTTGCCCCAAATCAAGAAAATCACAAAAGAGATGGAACTGAGTTTATCCATTTCCCAATCACTATCAAGTTTTTTTTCCCTTCATTTTCTTTATTGCCACCAGTCTCTGAATAATTTTAATTTTAAGCTATTTTCTTTCAATAAAATTGTTTAGACCGAGGCATGATTTTAAAACAGGGAAGGAGGCTTTTCTTTTGAATTACCAGATTTCCAAAGAGGCAGAAAAAGGTTGTGTTTCCTTCTTAGAGCACTACCAACTGTAGAGATGGGGAAGCTAATATTTAAACTCTGTGTAAGCCACTGGCAAGTATTATCTCAATAATATCTCCCAACAATGCTGTTACGAATGTATTAGTCCCAATTTATATATAAGAACACTAAAATCCAGAACATTTTGTTTCCCAAGTTTCCTAGATGTCAAATGCCAAAGTGCAAACTTGTTTCTTCCCATTATAGAGATTTTAAAAGTGAGCCATTTAAGTACCAAACAGAATATCAGCTTCCTATTTTAAACTTTACAGTATTTTTTTATAAACAATATTGCCCTGTAGTAGCATAAACATATTCATAAACAACAAGTTAGAAATATCTGTAAAGTAATATTTTCTCTTTAACATAAATAAAATTAATCCCTGGAGCTTGTCATACTGACATATATTTAAGCGTTGAAATGGAAAACTGGTAAGGTGCTGTTCCAGAGATGATGCATCTTCTTACAAAATATGAATTGTGTATAGTCACCAGGAAAAAGTAACTTGAAAGTGATGAGACTAGTTCTAGCCTCAGCTCAGCCACTTATAAGACATGTTAACTTCACTGGTTAAAAAATGTTTTGGATCACTGATCTGTTTCTGAAGAATCAGAGCAACAGTGACTTCCTCACGGGTTATCTTCTCAAGAGTAAGTGTGATAACATCAGACACGCCTGTGTCCCAGCTCCTAGCATCCTGACTTGTATTGAACAAAACTATGTGTTGAGTGGATTCATGAACGATCAAAAAATATCTAGAAAACTTCTGTTAAAATTATAACAAGTCATGAGAAAGTACTATATTAGTTCTACCTATATAAATATTATGCTTCACCATTAAAGAGAAAGGTAAAACAAGAGAAGAGCAGAGATAGAAGCATAATGTGAATTATGCACACCTATCTATCTTCTGAATAGGAGGGAACATCTTTGAGAAGAAAAAGACAATTAAAATGCATCTGTAATATCATTTTCTTTCAGGCTATGTGTCCTAGTACAAAGAGCATCTTCTTTAAAGACAAGTCGTTATGAAATTCTACCCTTTCCATTTACTTATTTTGCCTTGGCTAAGTTATTGATATGTTTTGAGCCTAAGTTTCCTTACATGTCAATAGAGGCTCCTATTGCTACCTTGTCAAGTGTATTAAAAGGCTAGTAATCCACTAAATTCCATGTCCCTGTTTTCCTGATCACACGGCTGGATCATATTTCTCTGCCCCTCTTGTGTGACCAGGCATGTGACTGTGTTCTGGTCAATGAGATGTGAGGGGAAGGGAAGTGTGTCCATAGACCTGTCCCACACACTCCTCCTTGCTCCCTTGCCCTTCCCACCTACTGGAGGGGGAACTCCAAGGGAGACCTTGGAAGCCAGTGGTTGGAGACGGCAGAGCCACTGGCCCCCGGGACCTGAGTGACTGTGACCAAAGCCCTCCTGTTTCTGTGGCACTGTTAACAATCGTTATGTGATCACCAATCAAACAATAGCTTTCATACAGTTGAACCATTGTATGCTTGGGTCTTTTCGTTATTATAGCTTAGTCTACCCTAACTATTTTTTGTAAGGCTTGGAGGTCACCTAGATGTTTCTTAAAAATTAATAGGTGTCTTTGTAGTTATTTTATTAGTTTTCAATTGCTGTGCAACAAACTACTACAAACTTAGCAGCTTAAAATGAAATCTATTTGTTATCTCACAGTTTCCACGTGTCAGGGGTCTAGGCATGCCTTCACGGTGCTTTACTCAAGGTGTCAAAGGATACAATCAAAGTGTCAGCTAGGGCTGAAGTCTCATTGGAAGCTTGTGGTCTTTTTCTAAGCTCACACTGTTCCTTGTAGCTGAAAAACACATGGCTGCTTGCTTCTTCAGCAGGAGAGAGATTCTCTGACCTCCAGATGCCCTTTCAAAGGGCTTATCTGATTAGGTCAGGCCCACCCAAGGTAATCTCTTAACACAAAGTCAACTAATTAGGGACCTTCATAAGATCTGCAAAATCTCTTCATTTTGCTGCATCATGTAACACAATCATAGGAGTGATAGCCCACCACCTTTGCCATAGTGCTTCTGTTGGTTAGAAGCACTCATGGTTTCCACCCACATTCAAGGGTGTGGACTCATTGGGGGTCACCCTTGAATGTCTCTGCCACAGTTTTCTATTCTGACAATGGAAATCAAAGGAAACAGAAAGTATTGTCCCTTGAAAATTAGAGATAAAGAGAAGAAAGTGCCTTGAGAAGCTCCCAGTGTCTCTCAGTGCATTTTGTTAGGTTATATCGGAAAGACTGAGCTGTGAAAAGCAGCTCTGAAACAGGTCAAGTCTGAGAATTTTGACAACAAAACTGCAGCAACTTACCCAGCAGGTAATGGAGAGAGATTAGAATTCCTTTCAGTGAACTAGAAAAACTCCATAAATGCCATAAACATAGTAACATGAAATAACAAGTGTAAAGATTAAAGTGCAGCAAAGTAAATATGCTAGATTTCATTAGGTATTTTCTTACATTTATATTTTGTGTCTTGCATTTTAAAAAATTCATTGAAAAGAATGGATGAACTAGAGGCTTGAGGGGTTACATAACTCGTTTGTCAACTTACGAAAAAACATAATTTTCTGGAGAAAATATACATTTGAGTGGGAAAGTCTGGGGTAAATTTGACCATTCTTTTAAGAAACTTTGAGTGCCCTTTAGGGAAGAAGACACTAGAGAAACAAATGAAATCTTAACAGAAATTTGGTTACACAATTTATTTTTCATATTTCCTAAATTACTGGACTTATCAATATCAATTTATAGTCTAGGCTAAGAAGTTGATCTAGAAGTTGAACATATTTTGTTCTACTGTTGTAAAGATGTTCCTTTTCATTTTTGGTGGGGTTTTTTTTTGCAAGGAAGACTAGCCCTGAGCTAACAACCATTGCCAATCCTCCGCCTTTTGCTGAGAAAGACTGGCCCTGGGCTAACATCTACGCCCATCTTCCTCTACCTTATATGGGATGTTGCCACAGCATGGCTTGACAAGCAGTGAGTGGGTCCACGCCAGGGATCTGAACCTGTGAACCCCGGCTGCTGAAGCAAAGCACGTGAACTTAACCACTATGCCAGTGGGCTGGCCCCCCTTTTAGTTATTTTATATCATTTAATTTTATTTTATATAAACACTGAAGATGTGACCTTTACTGTGTTCCCACGCATTGTTTAAATATATAAGAAACATCAACTTATTTTCCAAAAGGACTATCTGAAGCAAGTCCTATTTGTAGCCCCATCTTACAGATGAGGAAATGGAGACCCAGACAGGCTAAGTGTCACAACCAGACTGTCTCCAATGTCCATGCTTTTAACCCATACACAGTGATGTCACTTCCCATGGCTCCCTTGCTTCCACTAGGGCATATGTCTGACATCTACTGATGTTCTTTCTCTTACTTTGATTCTACTCATCCTCACAGAAGGAAAAGAGCACAAAGTCACATTCCCTACAATTTTCAGGATATCTTTCTTTTGTGGCTTCTCATTTAGCTAAGAAAAGTGACAACATTAATCAGACTCAGTACTGAATAATGTAAATGTCTTATATATTTTAGAAGAGGATCTAAAGTCAGGGATCAGGCCTGCCAAAGCACTACAGTAAAATGACTGCAGAAAAATAAAGCACTGGAGGTTTGCAGGAAGGAGTTAGCATAGCATGCCTGACTGCTACCTTACAAAGACCTGCTTGCAAGGTAGGCTCTTGGCTGGTAACTGGGAAGTTGGATTTCAGACGAGTTTCTGTCATTCTCTAACTGATAAATGCGGTTTATTGTGCCTAAACTGTTTGTACAAACAATGTGGTTTATGCTGAATATCTGCTTTTTTTCTGGGAGTATGGAATTTTGGTACATGCTAGGCAGAGGGTGCCTATGTGAACAAGCCCAGTAAAAATCTTGGATACAGGCAGAAAAAGAGTGGAAGACAAAAATGGGAACAAAGAACAAGGGCAACAAACAGAAAACAATAACTAAAATGGTAGATATTAATCCAAATATATCAATAATCACTTTGAACATCAGTGATCAAAATGCACCGATTAAAAGATAGAGATTGTGAGAATAGATCAAAAAACAAGATCTAACTATATGTTGGCCACAAGAAACCAACATTAAATATAAAGACACAAATAGATTAAAAGTAAGTGGATGGGGCCAGCACGGTGGCATAGCGGTTAAGTTTGCACACTGCGCTTCGGTGGCCCAGGATTTTGCAGGTTTGGATCCCCGGCGCGGACAGACGCATTGCTTATCAAACCATGCTGTGACGGTGTCCCATATAAAGTAGAGGAAGATGGGCATGGATGTTAGCCCAGGGCCAGTCTTCTTCAGAAAAAAAGAGGAGGATTGGCAATGAATGTTAGCTCAGGGCTAGTCTTCCTCACACACACACAAAAGGAAGTGGATAGAGGAAAATATACCAGGCTAACACTAATCAAAAGAAAGCAGGAGTAGCTATATTAACTTCATACAGCAGATTTCAAAGCAAGGAAAGTTACCAGGGATAAAGAAGGGTATTATGTAATGATGAGTGAGTCAATTCTCCAAGAAGACATAATAATTCTTAAGGTGCATGTGTGTAACAACAGAGTGTCACACTACATGAGGCAACAAATAATTGAACTGAAAAGAGAAATAGATAAATCTACTGCCATAGTTGGAGACTTCCATACCACTTTATCAGAAATGGACAGATTCAGGAGGCATAAAATTAGTAAAGTCCTAGCTGAATTCAACAACACCATCTATCAATTGGATATAGTTGACATCTACAGATTTCATCCAACAACAGCAGAATACACATTCTTCTCTAGCTTACATAGAACATTCACCAAGGTATACCACACTCTGAGTCATAAAACATCATAGGAATCTTACAATGTCTGCTTTCAGATCACAATGTAATTATACTAGAAATCTGTAACAGAGGATAATTGAAAAATACCAAATACTTGGAGATTGAAGTGAAACCAGTGTGTTAGAGAAAAAGAAAGATCTAAAATCAAAAATCTAAATTTCTCTTTAGGAAACTACAAAAAGAAGAGCAAATTAAATCCAAAGTAAGCAGAAGAAAATACATAATACTCAGAGCAGAAGTCAATGAATTGGAAACAGGAAATCAATAGAAAAAAATCAATGAAACCAGAAGCTCTTTCTTTGAAAAGACCAATAAAATTGATAAGCCTCTAGTCAGACTAACAAAGGAAAAAGAGAGAGTACACAAATTACTAATACTGGAAATTAAAAGGGTGACATCACTGTAGCACATGGATATTAAAAGGGTAATAAAGGAATACTATGAACAACTCTCTACCCACTAATTTGATAACCTGTATGAAATGGACCAATTTCTTAAAAAACACAATCTGCCAAAACTCACATAAGAAGAAATAGACAATCTGAATAGGCCTGTACTTATTAAAGAAATTGAATCAATAACTAATAACCTCCCAAAATAGAAAGCACCAGGCCTAGATGGGTTCACTAGTGAATTCTACCAAACATTTAAGGAATAAATTATACCATGTCTCTATAATCTCTTTCAGAGGATAGAAGCAGAGGAAATACTTCTTAATTCATTCTATGTAGCCAGCATTACCCTAATTTCCAAATTAGACAAATACTTTATAAGAAAACTACAAACTAATGTCTGTCATGAAGATAGATGCAAAAATCCTCAACAAAATATTAGTAAATCAAATCCAACAACATATAAAAAGAATTACACATAATGACCAAGTGAGATTTATCCCAGGTATGCACAGCTGGTTCAACATTTGAAAGTTAGTTAATGTAATCTATCATGTCAAAAGGCTAAAAAAGAAAAATCACATGATCATATCAATAGATGCAGAAAAACCTCTAGACAAAATCCAACACCTATTCATGATAAAAACTCTCAGTAAACTAGGAAAAGAGGGGAACTGCCTCAGCTTTGTAAAGAACATCTACAAAAAATCTACAGCTAACATCATAATTAATGGTGAGAAACTAGAAGCTTTCCCTCCAAGATTAGGTAAAAGGCAAAAATGTCACCTCTCATCACTCCTTTAAGCATCATATTGGAAGTTCTAGCTAGTCCAATAAGACAAGAAAAAGAAAGAAAGGTAGACAGACTGACAAGAAAGAAATAAAATTGTCTTTGTTCACAGATGACATGACTGCCTATGTAGAAAATCTGGAAGAATCAAAAAAAAAAAAAAATGCTGGATCTATTGTGTGATTATAGCAAGGTTGCATGATACAAGGTTAATATACAAAAGTCAATCACTTTCCTATATACTAGCAATGAACGAGTGAAATTTGAAATTAAAAAAACTCCACAATATCACTTACACTAGCAGGCAAAAATACAAAATACCTAGGTATATATCTAACAAAATATACACAAGATTTATATGAGAAAAACTATAAACCTTTGATGAACAAAGTCAAAGAGAACTAAATAAATGGAGAAATTTTCCATGTTCATGAACAGGAATAATGATTATCGTCAAGATGTCAGTTCTTCCCTTCATGATCTATAGATTCAAGGCAATCTCAGTCAAAAATCCCCATAAGTTATTTTGTGGATATCAACAAACTGATTCTAAAGTTTATATGGAGAGACAAAAGACCCAGAATAGCTAACTTAATATTGAATGAGAAGAACAAAGTTGGAGGACTGACACTACTCAACTTCAAACATACTTTAAAACTCCAGTAATAAAGATAGTGCAGTGTTGGCAAGAGAGTAGACAAACAGATTGATGGAACAAAATAGGAAGCCTGGAAATAGACCCACATAAATATAATCATCTGATCTTTGACAAAGGAGTCAAGGCAATACAATGGAGCAAAGATAGCCTTCTCAACAAATAATGTTGGAACAACTGGACATCCATATGCAAAAAAAAAAAAAAAAAATGAATCTAGATACACACCTTACACCCTTCACAGAAATTAACACAAAATGGATACAGACCTAAATATAAAATGCAAAACTATAAAACTCCTAGAAAAAGCATAGGAGGAAACCTAGATGACCTTGGGTATGGTGATGACTTTTTAGATATAACATCAAAAGCATGATACATGAAAGAAATCATGATAAGCTGTACTTCATTAAAATTAAAAACTTCTGCTCTGCAATAGATAATGTCAAGAGAATAAGACAATAAGCCATAGACTGGGAGAAAATATTTGTAAAAGACACATCTTAAAAAGGACTGTACTCTAACATATACAAAGAACTCTTAAAACTCAACAATAAGAGGGCCGGACCGGTGGCATAGTGGTAAAGTTCAGTGCACTCCACTTCAGCGTCCCATGTTCACAGTTTCAGATCCTGGGCACAGACCCACACACTGCTTATCAAGCTGTGCTATGGCGGTGTCCTACATACAAAAAAGAGGAAGATTGGCACAGATGTTAGCTCAGGGCCAATCTTCCTTACCAAAAACCAAAAACAAAAAACCCAATAAGAAAACAAAATACTGGATTTTAAAAATGGGCAAAAGACCTTAAAAGTCACCTCACCATACAAGACACACAGATGGCAAATAAGCATATGAAAATATGTTCCACATCATATGTCAATAGGGAAATGTGAATTAAAAAAACAATGAGATACCACTATACATTTATTAGAATGGCCAAAGTCTGGAATATTGACACCGCCAAGTGCTGATGAGGATTTGGAGCAACAGGAACTTTCATTCATTGCTGGTGGCAATACAAAATGGTACCGTCACTTGGGAAGACAATTTGGCAGTTTCTTACAAAACCAAGTGTACTCTTACCATGTGATCCAGCAGTTGTGCTCTTTGGTATCTATCCAAATGAATGGAAGACTTATGTCCACACAAAAACCTGCACATGGATGCTGTAGCAACTTTATTCCTAATTGTCAAAAATTTGGAAGTAACCTAGATGTCCTTTGGTGGGTGATGGACAGATAAACTGGTACATCCAGACAATGGAATCATTATGCAGCTCTAAAAAGAAATGAGCTATTAAGCCATGAAAAGACAAGGAGGAAACTTAAGTGCATATTATGAAGGGAAAGAAGCTAATCTGAAAAGACTACATACTGTATAATTCCAACTACAGCAGGCCCTCCATATCCATGGGGTCCACATCCCTGGATTCAACCAACCACAGATAGAAAGGCAACAAAGATTATATCTGCACTGAATACATACAGACTTTTTTTCTTGCCATTATTCCCTAAATAATACAGTATAACTATTTTCAAAGCATTTACATTGTATTAGGTATTATAAATAATCGAGAGATGATTTAAATATAGGGGAGGACACGCACAGGTTACATGCAAATACTATGCCATTTTTATAAGGGACTTGAGCATCCATGGATTTTGGTATCTGCGGGTGGTCCTGGAACCAGTTCTTTGTAGATACTGAGCGATCACTCTATATGAGTTCTGGAAGAGGCAAACTATGGAGACAGTAAAAAGATGAGTTGTTGCCTGAGGTTGGGTTGTGGGGAGGAATGAAGAGGCAGAGCACAGAGTATATTTAAGGCAGAAAATTGTCTGTATAATACCGTAGTGATGGAAACATGTCATCGTACCTTTTTCCAAACCCATAGAATGTACAACACTAAGAGAGAACAATAACGTAAACTACGGTATTTGGGGTATTACGATGTGTCAATGTAAATTCATCAATTGCAAGAAATGTGTCACTCTTGCAGCGGATGTTGATAATGGGGGAGACTATGCATGTGTGGGGGTAGGGGGTATGTGGGAAATCTCTATACCTTCCTCTCAATTTTGCTGTTAACTTAAGGCTGCTCTAAAAACATAAAGCCTAACAACAACAACAACAAAAAAAGAGAAAAACCTGAGTAAATTTGCTGAGGGAAACAAAAACCTTGAAAACTGAATCTCTAATGGCTTTCCTTGGTAGTCAACACTTTACACATGTTGTCACAATCTAATGCTGGAGGAATTAAGCATATCCCGTTTACTTCAATGGGAGGGAATTCATGACAACTTGAGTATGGTCTCCTGTGGACCATGGTTTTCCCCATGTGCCTTTTCCCTTTACTGACCTTGCTTTGTATCCTTTTGCTGTAATATATCTGAGCTGCTTTATACCTATTTGTGGAGTCCTCTGCTGTCTCCTAGTAAATTACTGCTCCTGGGGGTGGTCTTGAGGACTCTCTACACAAGAGGCTATCCGAGTTTACATAAGGCTTATAATTGTCATAATTGTTACTTAGTTATTTTTCAAGTGATATATGGTTATGTGTCACTGTGGTTTTCCTGATTTGTGTCACTCTATTCTGTAATCAATAAGGATATTTCATCTGATAGATGATTGTGAAATAAATGATAATCATTGCAATTTGCATAGTTTTGTGCCTATGATCCCTGAATTGGGAATAATATGATCTTGCTCCAATCATACTTGGAAGAATGCAAAGTACTGACTTGCTTTATATCAAAACATATAAAATCAGAGAAAAAGTATAAGTCCTCATCTGCTGTGTGTTGAGTATTTAGTGACAATGGCCAGTGAAAGTATATCTATAGAAAATGTTGTGGTACTCTGCCCTGTTCTCTTTAGGACTGAGTTTGTAGAAATGTCAGTTGCTGATGGGTCTCAGTTGAGTCCCTCCCTAGGAACTACCCTTGCCAAAGGTGACATTCCCTCACCACATATGGTGGTTCAACTTCTTGCTCTGCCTAATCCTGCTTCTCTCACTTCCTTATGGGTTTTGTTCTCAGTTCCAATACAGTCTTGAAAACAAATCTCTATCTCAGATTCTTTTTTCAGGAAATCCAACCTAAGGAAAAGCCATAATATATAAAATCCCTGTTAAATTTCTAAAGGAAACTGTCTACCTAAGTGTTCAAGATGCGTTTCAAATTATAAAATAAGTCCTAATTTAAGACTTGATAAGCTGAGACTTGATCTTGTGTCCTCATCCTTTCATAAATTCCACAGCAGTGAGTGGATATTGTGCTGTAATCTAATAGCATATCATGAGTAGATTTTTCAATCTCAAGCAGTTATGCAAAAGAGACAGTAAAAATCACTTGTTGAAGTTTAGCACAAATGAAGTAACATTACATAAATGATTTTTTAAAATGTGACAATTGTGGTCCAGAAAAATCCTATCAAATATCAAGTTAAATTTCTCGTTTGTGAGATTGTGAGTCTCCTCTTCTCGGGGTTATTTAATCAACAAGTGTGCGCTGAGTGCCTTCCACATGCCCATCACTGAATGCTCTGGGGACATGAGGGAAACATTAAATACAGGATCTCTGCACAAAGAGCTTGAAGTCAGGAGGGGATTCAAGGGATATATTCATCATTAAATATTGAAAAAATAGAACTGTATTCAAGAGTGTGATTTACTAACTGCCACACACTATTGGCTGCTAAATCTTCCTTTTTTGCTTATAGAATACTTATTTTGTTTGGAATGTGAATGGATCATGATTAGTCCCAGCCAATAATGACAATCCTTTTCTTCTGAAGATAGTTGATCTTTCAGGCTGTTTTCTAATTAGTGATGACCTGCTTGTGGCCAACAAGGTGGAATGAGATACCAGTGGGGGGGCTAGTGGTGCTAATTTTTTGCTTGTCTTCTTTTCCTGAATGCAGATATGATACCTGGAACATGTGTGTGTGTGTGTGTGCGCGCGCGCGCGTGTGTGTGTGTGCGTGTATGTGTATATATACACATATATACTTATATTCATGCATATATACATATATGTGTGTAAATGTATATATGTAAGTATATAGTATGTAAATTCTTAAAATTTACATAAGTTATATCCTATGTAACATACTACCTCTTTCCCTTTTCATTCAACAAGGTTTTGAGATCTCTCAATTTTTTAATGTAGATATATTTCCTTCTTTTCAACTGAGAAACATGCCATCAAATGAGGTTATAAACATAAATGTTGTTACAATGGTTTTACTAGTACAAATGACACTGCAATAAATATCCAAATCCAAGTTTTATCTTCATTGGCAGGAGTTCCTAAAGTGGGATTTCTGCAGCACAATCTATGTACATGTCCATTTTTTTCTAGATCCTGACAACTGGCCCTGGAGAGCTGTACTAGTCTGCATTCTCACCAAGCATATACGAAGGTGCCCATTTTTCCACATCCTTTCCAAAATTGATACTGTCAGACCTTATTTTTTCAATCCAGAAGGTGAAGATGGTATTTCACTGTCATTTTAATAGAGTCCCCAATGACTAGCAGCTGAGAATCTTCTGTTTCTTTTTAAATTTCTTTTAGTTTATATTATTTTTATACTTCAGATACATCAGGTGTTTTAGCATAAGAGAGCTTTGCAACTAAAATATTCAAAATAATCTAGAGGTGTAGGCATAAGATATGAAAATATCCTTGTGCTAGGACATGGATCAAAAAAAGAACTCTCCATTAATTGATATCAAGCAGAATTAAGTTGACGTCCTAGAAAATTTCCAAGCATTTGCGGAATGACCTCAGTCATCAAGGTTACTGGCTCTGGAGGCATATCTCCTAATATTTTAGACTCTTCTCTGCTCTTGTGAAAGCATCATGCATTTTAGCACATAAACCTCTCCAGCTGGGATATGTAGCACTCACAGTGCCTCACTGGACACGTTTAATCATTTTTCAAATGGGCATAAGAAGAGCTCTCTTTCCTAAACTCAGTTCAGTCCTAAAGTTATAAATGTGAAAGCACCCATGTGTATTCTACAACACTATACAAATGTAAGCATTATGCTCATTACCTCGTGTGATTGGGGTTAAATTCTAGGAGATTGAGTAGTGTATTTCAATTGGCCTCCAATTACAAAGACATCTGAATATAAGTGAACACATTTCTTTTAAGAATATGAATACATAAATAAAATCCGACCCGCCATTCCCTTATATAAAATGAAAGTTTAACTGCCTTAAAGTGTATGCCATCTCATTCCTTAGTATGTAACAGCAAATTGTTAGCTTTTTGCTTTGGTGCTATAAATGCTGGAGAATATTTTTCACATTATTTGAACAGAAGCTTTGGTCATTAATAGATGGAAGTGTGAACTATATTATCCTTGCCAAAGTCACAGAAAATGCAGCTATGGAAATTACACATTCAAATTTCAGTGAGAAAAAAGTCCCCGGATCTTGAGATTATTTTTTGAAATGACAATTTTTGTTGTTGTTGTTGTTTTATTCTGTTCTGTATTTTAGTAAAGTATAACTTCACAGCAATGAATTTGTTGGTATTTCTGAATTTCCTGAAGTCCAGACCAGTGGCTACAACCTTGATCATTTACAAGTTATTGCAGGACATGCAAACTCTTAAATAATAATTGTGATTGTCACTCCTCCTTTTATTGCGATGAAAAGGATGCAAATGATTTCCAAGAAGTGACATAGATCTACACCTGAAGCATTGAATAAATATTTTTAAACTGTCTTCTAGTTTTTTAAAGAAATGTACAATGCAATAGTGACTATTACAAGAAGCAGCAGTTTATGATCCTTTACTAAATGTCAGTGAGTGAAGAAATTTTGGCTGAGGATACCCAACTAAAATGGCTGCATGTAAATTTCCAACATGAGTGAGATTCTTTTCCAGGGAATTCATTTAAACATAAACACGTTCCATTCACACACACATGCACACACACACATCCTCGGGGATAACCTTTCCTTCAGGGAAAGAATAGGCCTGTAAATCAACTTTCTTTAGACACAATGACTAGTTATTAAAGATTTCCTTTTTTCAGGTAGGCAAGATAATTTCCTAAAAGGTTTCCCCAAAGTAGATTTTGAATCAGAAAACAGTTACTGTAAATTAATATAATGTCACTGGTCTGAGAGGAAAGATTTATGTGCTCATCCTCCAAAGGCTAGAAACTGAGCAGTTCTTTGTTTAAAGATCATCCACTTCATGTCTCCTTTTTAATAAGGGAAACCTGAAGAGCTCTTTGCTATGAAGGCCACATTTTCTATTAAGCAGAACTAATCAAATACGCATACATAACTGTGTGTAAATGGCCCTCACTTCAGTGTTGCTATTTGACTTTTTCTCTAGTACAAAAATGCTTCAAGAACACATACTTCTTTAAAATTATCATTGTATTACCCTCTGTGCTTTTGAAAGTATCCAGACATTTTATTTCAGAGAAGTTTTGTACAACAGATTTTCCATTGCTATAACATGGTAATTTGCATTATAATCTCTAAAAAGTTGAACTCGATCCTAAAAACTGTAGAATTCACTCTTTGACAAAGGACCGACCATGTTCACTGATCGATTTTCTTATGTTTATTTCAATTTACTGTCTCAGTATTATGTTTTTTGTGAGTTTTGCTTATTTGTTTGTTTTTACCTCAAATCATATGCAAGAAAACCTATAGCTATTTATGTGACTGTAGAATAACAAATATTCATTTGTTTTCCACATAAACTGATCCAACTGTATCACAGAGATGTCAAACTGTTCAAATATTAATATTTTATAAAATTATATATGTTAGATAATAGTTATGTTCTACTTTATAATCTATTTTAAGTGATACAATTTGGTGACAATTCACACAGATCCTTTCATTGTAGCAATAAGCAAAGTGCTGCCAAATTAAAAAAAAATCTTAAACATATCTCAAGAAATAGTGCTCTTACAAAATGAGCTATGATTATTAATTTGACGGCTCTTGAGGAATGAAATGGGACATAACTTTGTGAAAAGGTCAGCACACATACTTTCCAGCTTCTAGAAGTGACGTCCAAAGTCACTGCTCGTAGAGTTGATCTGGTGTTGTGGCTGAGGTAAGCAGCTCAATCCAAAACTTCCCAAGGCTGGTGACCTCTCCCACAAGGAAATATGAAATCATAGTGACAGATCATCTTTGAGAAAAAGTTGTGCTTTGGGAAATCCTGGGTATATAAGCTCCCTCATTACAACTAAGAATCTATGAATTTGACCATATCTGAGTCCCCCCTCTATTCACCCTTAATCATGTATCGACTATTATCTGGAAGTAAATATGGAAAGGGCATATGAATGGCCAGGTGACAACAATATATTAAATGGTCAGTTCCAAACAAATCTTTTGTTTTCCCAAATTAATGAAGTCAGTTAGATAGAGATAAATATGCTTCAACCATTCCAGGTGCTAAACTTGAACATCTTTTATTTTATGTCTATAAATAGAAGGCAAGTACTAATGCTTAATAATAATGATTATCCAATAGTAGATATAGATTCAGGGATAAGTTGAATGTGATATTGTACTCCCTCAAAAGTCAGGAGATTGTGGTTGCTAACCCCATAAATATAGGAATTATATTTCTATATTCCTCAATCAAACTTAGTTTAATAGGAACCAGGAAGGCACTGCCTTTTCAATAAATGCGTTGATGATAAATTTTTAATCTTTTTCTATTTCGAAGCAAATCTCTTGCAACCATTACAAATTAGCAGACTGGTCTATCTTGACACACCTACTCTCAAATTAATGTTTGTTTGATAGATAATTGTGCTCTTTAAGTTTAAAAACAAAGAACTTGGCCTGTTTTACTCCTTTTTCCTTGGTACTAAATGCTGACAGTGCTATATACCCTTTAAACTGATTTTGATCATCTAAGATACTATACTTCACAATAAATAACCTATTTAGTTTAATTGAATAATTAATAATTGACCTCAATAATCAATTGTAAGTGCCATTTAAGCTAACAAAATTAAAAGGTTTCCTTGAAATCAGAAAAGAGTACAGCAAAAACACAAATTGAATAGAGAAGTTCTTCAAAATCTGAGCAAAATTACTTGGCTTCTCTGGATAGTTTCAACATTTTTGAATTAGGTAATTGGTTTTGTTCTTTTTATTCAAGAAAAATAACTTTCAGTTTTAAGTGTGCTGATTGTCTTGTACATCTTGCTTGACATTAATCTGGTTTGTTTTTTAAACAAGAAAAACATATCTCACTATGTTTAAGACAAATATCACTAAATTAGTGATTATTTTTCTTCATTGGAAAAGTTTTTGCTAACAGGTACAACAATGAATATTTAGGTTTAAACATTTCAGCATAAAACAAGGATTTCTAAGAAATCATCCAAAAAGCCACAAGGGGATTAAAAAAAAAACAGAAAAGGTCATTTCATATTTCGGGAAAACATATAATAACCGAACTCCCCCTCCCCCCATAGGTAGATCCATGGCCAAAAGCAGCAGGAATCACTTAGGAAAAGGTATGGTAAGAAGGTGATCTATCAGGGAGTATGAACTAAGCACAGAGCATCTCAGAAAGAGGAAGCAAAAATGAACTTCTTCAAGGCGAGGGCCACTCTAGGAGAAGCAAACTTGGAATTCTCTTTTTTAACATTGGGAACAAGACTACAGTGGCTGGTAGCAAGATACTTGTATGTACCAAATTTAGTTTACGTCTGAGAAAGAGGAGGTAAGGCTAATAAGGAATTAATAGATAAGTCATCTTTGTAGAAACTAGTTAACTAGTTTGTCATAGTGATTGCAGAAGAAAAAGGAACATTGTCATTTAAATAAACAAACAAAAAAGCAATGAGACAAACAAAAAAAATTCCCATGAAGTTGCCTAACTCATTGGTTGGGGAGAAATAAGTTAAACTTATATACAAGAAACTCAGTATTATAAGAAACTTACATACTTATTATAAGAAACTTACAAGAAATTCAGTAGTATAAGAAAAATTCTAATTAGTCTGAACTCAGCCTTAACCCGCACCTCAAGAATAGTTGATTCACAAAAATATGTTTACGTCAATGCTGATTAATTTTTAAAAATGCCCTAAGATATGTACAAAGATTTTTTTAAAGGAGTAAAAGAATAGTGAAAACATGCATAGAAAATGAAAAATTTCCAACAGAAAAAAAATGTTACTAGGGAGCAGATGAAAACTGGCCACATATTTTCACCATAGGTTAAAAGGAGTAATTGCTGCAATGAATCAAGAACATAAGGCAAAAGGCCGATGAATCAAGAACACAAGGGAATAAATGACAAAACAAATGAGAAATATTTAAAAACTAAGCTGTAGGGATTCAATAAAACATGGAAGAAAATGTAAAAATATCTAAAAATAAGGTGAATCTGAAAAGAGGGCAGGAATGAATATAAATGGCTAAAATAACATTAAGGAACAAAGGGTACAGAAATTTAAAAAGAATAGGAAAATGGAAATAGTTAAAATGAATACAAACTTTTAAAAAGAGAACAAAATAACTTCAAATGACAGATATAGAGAACAATCAAAGGAAATTTATTACAAGTTTGGTTGATCTCTGTAAAGAAGAAAAGCAAAATAATGGAATGGAAGAAAAATGTAAAACTATAAGGCAAGAAAATTTTTTGGAAACTAAAGAAGATGGAGTTTCTAAAATTAAGAGCACATTTTGTTCTAGGTACAGTTATGCACCAAATAACAATGTTTTGGTCAATGACAGACTACCTATAAGACAGTGATCCCTTAAGGTTAGTACCACACAGCCTAGGTGTGTAGTAGGCTATACCATCCAAGTTTATGTAAGTACATTCTATGATGTTTCCACAAGGAAATCACGTATCGACACATTTCTCAGAACATATCCATTTTGTTAAGTGACACATGACGGTACAATTGATGTAGAATGGTCAACGAGATAAATTCTAGCAAAGATGCATAAATTCAAATGAAAGATCCTTTGTGTAGAAAGGCAAAATATTAAGTCCCATGTAAAGAAGGAAACATCTGATTGGCCTCAGGTTATCCGGCATCATTCAAATGTTAGAAGATAATGAAACAACATCTACGAAATTCTAAAAGAAAAACAGTGTTAAGAAAAGTGTTTTTACACAGTTGACCTGTGTTCCAAGCACAAAGTTATGAGGCATATAATCTGAACACACACACACTGTTGCCATGAGTCATTCTTTAGGGATCTACTAGAGGCAAAACTCCAGGCAATTCAGGAATGACTAAAAATCTTAGGCAAACGAACTCTGCTTAGCGTTAACAGATAAAACACAAGATGCCTAATATTCCTAATATTTCATGGAACATTATTATACTGAAAAAAATATTCTATATTTATTTTAAACTCAAATTTAATTGGGTATCCTCTATTTTCATTTGCTAAAGTTGACACCACCACCTGCGGAGAACACTGAAATCTTGTTAATTGCACTACCACAATGGAAAGAAATGGGGGGATTAGGGTTTCAGAACATAAAGCAAATGTTTTATCCACTGGAATGTTAGAAATGGCATAACAAAAAATGAGAGGGAGAATGGAGAAGCAAGGTGAAAGGAAAGTGGATTCACTGATCCCCTAATCTTTAGTAGCTGAAGTAAAAATACACCATAAAAGTTGACAAGCAAGTAATAGATGTGTAAGTATATTCACCATTACAAATGTGCACATTAAGAAAGCTAATGAAATTGACTAAAATCAGGTGATACAGAAGGAGAAAAGTGGCAAAGAAGGAGAAACATACTAATTTTTATGAATGCTTAGGTAAGGAGAGACACTGTAAAAAGAGGAGATTAATATTACATATAATTCTAGAAAACTATAGTGCTAAAACTAAACATTAGAACAAAACTATAAATAGAAAAACAAAAAACCTAAATAAAAAATATTATAGAACATAAAATGAAGCGCTGAAACTAAGATCAGACATAACTATCACACAATAAATGAAAGGCTTCCCTATTTGTTTTCTCCAAGTAAAACCCAGTTCTAGGCTCAACAAAAAATATACCTTATACAATGTAATTTAGAAAAGTGAAAACCAAGATTCAAAGTATATAAAAAATTCCCACAGAAAGAAAACCAGGATGGAAATCTTTCATCAGGCAAACATTGTCAGGCCACAAAGCATTAGACAAACTGAAGAAGGGCATTTTTTATATTGTTATAAGTTGCAGTCCACAAGGAGTATCTATGCACATAATGCCACAGCATCAACAGGCATGAAACAAACTAGAGAGAAGATACAGGGAGAAAGAGATGAATGCATTAGTCTTGTCTCTCAATTCATGAAAATTAGAGAGACAAAAATAAGCAAGGACCTGGAAGACCTACATAACATAACTAATAACCATCTAATAATGCATACCAAATTTTCTATCTTGAAAAAGAGAACAGTACACAATCTTCTTTCAAGTATCCCTTGATTATTTACAAAAAGTGACAATATTTTAGACCACAAAGGAAAATTCAATCAATTCCAAAAAGTAGGAAAAGACAGCATGCATTCTCTCATCACTCTGCAAGTAACAATAACAACAACAAATAAAACCATCTGAAAATGAAAAACAAAATACTCTCTTCTTGGATCATAAAGGAAATTCCATATAAGATTGAAAAATATCCAAAAAAAATAAAAATAAGAAAATCCTAAATATCTTCCTAGATAGCCACAAATCACCTCTCAAGAATATGGTATTGTTTCCCTTATTTTATATTTGGGACCATTTGAGGTACAAAAGCCACATAGCCACACAGCTAGTAAGGTGAGGAGTTGAATGTAAACTCAGTTGATTGACTCCAGATTTGTTCTTTTTTACATTAGTCATCAATGCCTTTCAAAGCATCAGAGCCTTTCTTCCTTCACCTGTAAAATGAGGGAGTTGAATTAGAAAACGATAGCTAGTGCTTACGTGTTGCTTACAATAGGGCATATGGTGTTATAGGTTTTTTCCATGCATTAATGTTTAATTCTCAATGAACTCTATGAAATATTATTATTATGCCTAATTTAAAAAGAAAATAAATTGAGGCTCAGAGAGTTAAATAACTTCTCCAATTTACATAGTTACTAAAAAGTCAAGTAAGAATCTGAACCCAGAGTCTGATTGGCTGTAGACTTAGCAACATTTTGGAGGGAGTCTGCCTCTAAGGTACCTTCCAGTTCTAGAGTTCTGTAAGTTCTGCAAGCCGTGTACCTTAGTATTCATGACATGAGTGTTTTAAATAATTTATCACAGGACTTCATATGGCTCCCAGTGAATTACATGTGGATAACAACCATAACCATTCAGATGAGTTTTTTCCCCAGGGTAAATGAAGAGTAAAATGCCAAGGTCCAACCACACAGAACAACATCCCCAATTGTTAGCAAAACAAAAGAATTGTTTCAGTACTGTAGGCAGCACATGTCCCAAATAAGCTTTTTTAACCAACACAGATGGTGTAGGTTTGATCCAGAGCTGTTACATAAACACATTAGTTTATAAATGAAATTGTCCAACCTCAATGACAAATAGCCGTACATCTGCTTAATAATCATTCCTGCACCATTTTTAGAACAGAGTACTATAATTATCTTCCGAGATTATAAAGAATTTGGAAGTGAATCACTCAGATGCTTTGCTATTTACAGTTAAACAATTATTTTCCTTCTCCTTCCTTACTGTCCAATAATATTTCTCTACTACGTTGAACCTAAAAATTGAACTAAGAAAGGTAAATGTAAGCTGATGTTTTAAAGACAGTAATAACCCAAATTGCTACTCCTGGGGAAATAATTCTACTCTATGTACTCTATTCCATTGATTGTGAAATTGGTGCTCTCATTAAATAGGATGCTTGACCCTCAGTGGAGTAACCACCATTTTCCTCTTTTAGAGTTGCAATAATTTCATTGCCTTCCTTTCATCCTTGGAATACAAATCCTATCTAATAATAAAACGTTCCATCTTATCTTGCCCATCTCATCTATTGCTGCTACACTCTTTTCAATTTGACTCCACAAAGAAGCTTAGGTTATTTACTATGTGTCTGCCAACCTGGTAGGTGCTATAGGGGACAAAAAATAAGACAAAAGACAAGAGAATTAAGTATTTATATTGCAGGTGAGTATTCCTCTGGTTTAGGTGGGGAATGAGAAAAATGGAATGGGAAGAGGAAGCATATCATTGCAGAAGGAACTCTTATATAACACCTGGCATACCTCAGGAGAAGTATTACAGAAGTTTCTCAGGGGTTCAACTGAATGAGATATTTTGTTTGGGAGAAGCAAAGTAGGTAGAATTTGTCATCCTGCAAGTATATAAAGAATGCTTCCCATATGACTCAGATGTGGCTAGGTCCTTCAGATAAAGTGGTCCCTGCCATGTTGGAATCATAGAGGGAAAAGAGACATTAAACTATTCATTAATTAAACCATCTAAGTACTTCATATGAGAATTTAAAAGTATGTGAAAGTCTGTATATAAATATAATATCTTAACCCATATAAAAATAAACTAGAGGCCGGCCCGGTGGCGCAGCGGTTTAGTTCGCGCTTTGGCAGCCCAGGGTTGGGCGCCCGCCGACGCACTGCCTGTCAGCCATGCCGTGGCGGCGTCCCATATAAAGTAGAGGAAGATGGGCACGGATGTTAGCCCAGGGCCAGTCTTCCTCAGCAAAAAGAGGAGGATTGGCAAAGGATGTTAGCTTAGGGCTGGTCTTCCTCACACACACAAAATTAATTAATTAAAAATAAACTCTAGAGCTAATGGAATTGCATTTATTAAATAATAGTCATGTGTTTAACATCAAGAGAAGATTATACAGCAGAATAAATAAGGGCTATAGAAGTCTGCAAAATTAACTTTGAATCTTGTCCCACACTCAAATATGTAACAAAGGAACACTAGTGATAAGGTCTGACAGTAATAAATATCAACATTAAATGAAAAAAAAAAGCAAAAAAAGAACATACATGGTCTTTAATATTCCCTTCTGTTCTAAGCCTCTATGACTGATGATATCTACTCCAGATTCTCAGAGAGTGTACTGGTGTAAAATACAGTTGGCTCCTATTTTGAATGTCGTTTTTTTTTTTTTTTCATGATAATACGACATTTCGCAAATGTTAAAAGTCCAACTGCTTGTTAGAATGTTAACCCCAAGCTTGCCTCTGAATTCCTATGAAAGATCTTAACTCAATAATTATATGAAATCTTTAATATTCTATTGGGTCACTAACCAATTGTATATGTTAATTAACCTATAATTCTGACAAGGTAATCTAAACTTCTAGTAATTTGAATGAGTCGGTGAATAAATTTTGAAATATTTATAATCTTACTGGCATTCTGGCCATAAAGATCGAGAAATTTTTAACTAAGTTAGCTATAGTCGAAAATTTGTGATGAAAGTTATTCACAGTGCAAAATAATGTTCTATCCACCGTTCCTGCTTGAAGAGCAAAGAAGTCAGTATAATAGTGCAATATCTAATTCTTTTGATCCATCCAAAATTGATTTGGTGCATGAACCAATAAGCGAACTGATTTATGACTTTAGAACAGCAATGTTAAAAATGCTATTTATTCATGAATGAAAACAGTCCTCCTACTTTACATAAGCAATTTAACACAGTTAATTTTGTTCAGGTGTACATGGTGAGAAACAATTCATATACATTATTTTTCTCTCTCTTGCCACTACATCCCCATATTGCATTCATTTCCCAAGAGCAGTTTCTTAAAAAAAAGCATCTGAAGGAGATTCTCCTTCATTTTCCCTATAAACAGATGTTTTTCCATGCAAAAAAATTTTCTAACATAAACAGTTTTTGCCCTATATTTTGAAAGAGGAAAGAAACCTGGTGTTCTCTACATGGCACAAAAACTGGCACAGATTTTTCAATTAAACAGTGCCCATTTTGATAATACTGTTCTCATTGGTAGTAGTTCCAGAAGCATTTATGAAAATAGTAGTAGTAGTACTTGTATTTGACATCTCTTTAAATATATCACAAATTCTTCTTGATAAGATTAGAAAGGAGTTACATTTTCCAGAAACATACAGTTTATATGTGGGAAGAGCTAAGAGAAACAGGCAAATAAACTTCCTATAGATGAATAAATGAAATGTTTTCTTCTTTGCTACAATCTTACTATGCATCTCATAACTGTCTGGGCCAAGTGTGATTCAATAATGAGAGAGATTCTATCACAATCCTTGGTGTTTTCAAATTTTACCATGCTTGCTCATCTCAAAATCTTTGAGGGGAAAGGGACTGAGAATCTCATTTCCATCTAATTTTAGTCCATCCTTCTCATTTGGGGAAACAGTGCATGATCTTTTTCATATTAAATATCTTAAGGGGCTCATTCAAGTGACAAAATTCTCCTTCAACACTAACAAACAAACTGGGATTTTGATAGACATCTTCTTAAAACCCCAAATTGAGTATAACTCTCTAGTGAGCCATTTTCATCATTTACATAGAGATGCATAACAGATGATAGTTGGGAACCATTGCTACAAACAACTGATAAAGTTTGCTGGAAAGTTCTCCAAGCAGTATTCCATTTTATCTGCTGTTGCAGTCTCAGTCTCAGTCTCTGTCTCTCTCTCCTTCCACCCCCAACATGGTCAGTAGAATGTAAAGCATAATGTCATCTATTTTTCTATTGATCTATTTTTATGAAAATCAAAACTTTTGCTCTTTCTTGCCGCTCTTCTTCCAGGTCTCAGGGAAACTTTCCCTGGCCACTCAGACTATGTCACTTCTGTCTTTTAGAATAAAATCTATTTATTAAATATACTGATGAAATTTACAAAACGCTTATCATAATTTCCATTTCAAATTTGTTAAAGTCCTTTTTTTTCGACGTCTGTCTCCCCCACCGGAATGTAAGCTTCAGGAGAACAGGGAAGATGGAAGTTGCTTATTATTGAATTGCAAAACTTAGTACCTCTATATTTGTCAAATGATGACTTTTATGAAACTAGTAGAAGAGAGAAAGAAAATACCTTAACCACAGAACACAAAATTTTTCATATGAAGTAAGAATAGACATAGTATTAAAACAAAGTGCTTGGCTGTTAGCCTAGTTTACATAAATGAAAAATATTCATCGCTCCTGATGTATTTTCAATGGCACCCATGGAGATATTCTTATTCAACGCAGTGTCCCATAACTTCTGTTTGGAAACAATAACTACAAACAATCTATAATCACTGTGTAGTGATTAAGTTAAATACATTTAGTTTTATCTTAAATATATAAGTTTAACTTAATCCTAATTAAGTTAAATACATTTTATATATTCTCAAATGGGCTATGGTTAGACTTGAAGGAGTCCAATTCTTTTTAGGCAGTTTCTTCAACTTCATTTTTGTTAAAATAGCCATAATAATGGACTAGAAAACTGTATGGCATTATCCTCCTGACAGATACAACTATGAATAAGCAGATGCTTTCCAGAAAGGATTTCACTGCACATGAAATGTGCTGTGACATTAGATCTTATCTATGGAGCTTCTCCATACATTTTTAAGAATTCATCACAACATCAAATATCTACCTATATTTCTACTTTGTGCCAGATTTTTTGAAAAGCTTTGGTTTCTAACCTATTATTGTTAAACACTGCAAATAAGTAGTTTCTAAAAGCATCATTTTAAAGTAGTTCATTAGCCCATAATATTTCACAACCTATTTCTCTTTTCAATTTTTTGAGGCCTGGCATAAGCCTAAGAGGCTTGTAGAAGAAATCTACCAGCTGGGATAATTTCTTGAGAGCAAAACTTTAATATCTGCAATAGAAGCTTCTGCTTTTTAAATTTTCACTAAACTCATATGTTACTCAAATCAAAGAAAAAATAAAAGTGGCAGCCAAATTAAGGGTGAGAAGAGTGGGTGTGCTCACGTGGGTGTGCACACATACACAAGGAACTTAGTGAAAACTTCTGGCTGGTAACAGTATGACATCTGCAAAACTATTTTAAAGAGCTCATGGATGTTGCTCCAGTGTCTATGGCATCAAAGAAATTGAAGGTCAAATCAATGCTGGCATACTATTTGTGAGTGCTCACATCCGGTAACAAAAGGATTAAGATCTGAGAAACTGAAATGTTTATAAAAACATTTCAGTGACGTCCAAAATCTTCTGCATGGCAAGACTTAGATAAAGTCATGAAAATAGAATAAGCTTAGGAACTATAAAGATCTAGGTTTACCTCCTGGCTCATACCCTCTAAGTCTACATCAGGAAAACATAGACATTAATACCTCTGAAGTGGTCTGCTAATATTCAGTGGAATAATATGTGGAAAGGGTGCAGCAGAGTGACTAGAACAGAGCTGCACATGTTAATTCATTCTATCCCTCTCACTGAGGATTCTATTAAGACCATCTATAAGGAGAGGAACTAGAAGGAATACTTAATTGCAGATCAGAAATAACAGCAAATACCCACAGTGCTTGCATTGCACCTGGCACTCTTGTTCTACATGTTTAATATAAAATCTACTCATTCAATCCTAGCAACATGCTTTCAAGGCATTCTATGAGGGAATATAGGCACAGAGAGATTAAGTAAGTTACTCAAGGTCACATAGTAAGTGAGGGGCAGGGCCAGGATTTGAACCAAAGCTGCCAGCTCCAGAGCCCAGGCTATTCTACTTCTCTAAAATCTAGCCCTGGTTCTGACACTGCCTATTTGTGGGTCTTGGTTAAAACCAGTTAACAGTGTTCTCATTTAAGTGGGATAGATATACATGATCTTTAAAAAGTCTACACTTAACTTTGTGAGTTTCCAACAAATTTGGAGGCATTTGGATTTTATAAAAACTTTGAAATCTTCGTGGCATAGCATACTTGAAATCCAATGTTGTGGTCCCTGGGAGAACCTCAAAGAGATTGGCTGTCATCATCTATAACTATTGACACTGAGGTACAAGAAGACATCCATGTGGCTGAATTAAAAGACAAAAGAGTGGAAACACTGAATTGCATTAGAGCTGATTCTCATGGCTACTGCTACAGAGTCATTAGGGAAACAATCATGATTTGTTTATTTATTTAAAATTTTCTAGAGCAATGCCAGATCTACCAATATTAATGATACTAATAACCATATTCACTTTCCTAAATACATATGTGATTGCATTTGCATCTCATAATAATCATATGGAGGGATCTATTTTTACACCAGTTTTACATACTAAACAGCTGGGGATGAAAATATGGATTTCCTGACTCACACAGCTAGTGAACAGCAGAGCCTGGATTTGAATCCAAATCTTTACCCTCAAAGTCTATTTGAGACTCTTCCCATGGTGATGAGGATGAAAACACTTCAGATAATTAAAATGCAAGAAATAAAAAAAAAAAAAAACAGAACTAATTGTTGTATTGCACAAAGTGGATTTAAATTGTTCTCATTTGCTGTTGTCACACCCATCTTTTTCTTTCTGATTGCTGCCCATAATTGTGCAGGAGAAGAGGATTTGTTAGAAGTAGAAATGCTAATGTCAGGGGCTTGCAGTAAAACAGGCTATAACTGCCCCGCCAATGGCATTTCTGAGAAAGTAACAATTCAATGTTCTTTTTCTTTACATCTATAGTAATTTATTCAAAGTTGAGGTTTCTAACCATAAGAACCTTCCTTAAAGATCTAGTTTAATGTCACTGAAGGGAAATCTTTTCTTTCAAAATGGGATCGCTAAAAACTTTTGAACTATAGTCATTCATCACTTAATGACGGGGATACATTCTGAGAAATGCATCATCAGGTGATTTCGTCATTGTGCGAACATCATAGGGTGTGCTGAAGGGGAAAATATTTGCTACCCCAAAATGTGTCTCTTTTACATGAGGATTATTTTAGGCTGATTATTTTTAAGAAACAAAAGACCCAGAAAGTTTCTTGTTACCTCTCCCTTAATTGCCTAAAAGAATTCAGATAAAAAAACCTTTCTCAGGAAGGGAGCTATCACATTAGCATAACACAAACTGGGTGGTAGACAGGGAGGAACCTAGAGAAGCCTGTTTGTTGGGCTCCCCTCTGTGTGCCCACATAAATACCTGTTTTCCAAATGTTTGCTCCTTTTCACCTACCTGTGAATTACCTTCTTTCCCTTCAAAGTCCCTGACTCTCCCCACCCCCAACATCTTCTTTTGACTTTAGCTGAAGATGGTATTTAAGGAGAGGACTTCAGCCATCTTGGGGAGTTACTTGATTTTCCTAGGTTTCTCTCATGTATACATGTTATTAAACTTTTGTTTGTTTTTCTCCTGTTAATCTGTCTCATGTCAACTGAATTCTTAGACCAGCCAGAAGAACCTAGAAGGGCAGAGGAAAATTTCTTCCTCCACTATGGTACTTATACAAGTCTCGATGGCATAGCCTTCTACACACCTAGGCTCTGTGGTACTAATCTTACGGGACCACTGTCATATTTGAAGTCTGTTGTTGACTGAAAAGTCGTTATGAGGAAGCTGACAATATAAATCTACTTTTAAGGACTACTGGTTAACAAAAATAGCACGTGGAGATCACATGTAAGGCTTCAATATTAGTATTTGTAGTAACCCATCATTATACAGCAGACAACTCCAATAACCAGCTTCTAATATGGCGGTTGTTCATAACACACAGGCAGAGAATGTTCCATAAATGGGTTAGTGCACAGTCATCCGGAAGATGTGCTTATCAGTTCAGGAACAGCAGTCTCCAAAGAAGTGCACAGATTTTTTCAGAGGCATAAGTACTAGTACACCAGTTCCCCATGAGTATGCATCCTGTTGAGAGAATAAGTTACTTCGAGTTCACTTGAATAAAATCTAGGAACTGTCATAAATCAACCTCACTGAACTGAAAATCATCTCTATTAGTCACAAGACAGCAAAGCTCACCTAGGAATAGTGTCACACTCCAAGTGCCCAAGAAACTTGCCTTTATATATTTCAGTATCTGTAGTAGCACTTAAGAATGATCATAGTGCCGTTTTACAAAAATTGATACCGCGGACGCAATTATTTTTCCAAGATTACACTACTCACGTCCTTTAATCTCGTCAGAAGCTAAATTGTGAATTTTTAATAAAGTGAATTAAATTGTGAATTGTAATAAAGTGAAAATAACATGGGCTTTGGAGTCCAACTTACCTGAGTCTTAATTCTAACTTGATCTCTTACTAACTGGGTGACCTTGGCCATGCCACTTAACCACTTTAATGATCAATTTCTTCATTATTTTTATTAATATTACTTCTTCACTGAAAGGTTGTAACTAGTGATCACAACAATGTGACACCAGTTTTCCTTGGAGAGAATCCACTCATTCTAGTAGTAATACTCAAGGTATTAACTTCATGAAAGCCAAACACTTAAAGTTTAAATGTCTACAAAGTATTCAGGCTCCAAGATAATTTCATCTCGATACAAAGTTTCTTTAAAATTCACTTTAAATTAGAACTATACCTTTTTTTATATGAAGAAAAATAAATTTTAAGCAATTATTCAAATAAGTTACCCTCAGTTTATTGCTCAAAGTCATTCATATTAGCCAGAGAAGTTGGAATACTGAGTTACTAGCTTGCCTAGTAAAAATCAGCAACACAATTGTGGACAGCAATTTAGCAATGTGTACAAAGAGACTTAAATATTTTTGTTTGGTTTAGATCTAGCAATTAAATACTGTCAAATTTACCCAAAGAAAGTAATCTTTAAAAGTCTAAATATACAGAGAGGATCACTTTAGAATATGTTACAGTCCATGATAGACGAATGGTGGAGTAAATTATGACACAGTTATTTAATTTATTGTAACGAATGGAAAAATAATGAAAATCAAATGGCAACTTAGAAATTGCAGGATAAAAACTGCATAAAATTATTATTGTAATTATTAAAATTAAAAATGACGCCTAGAATTAATGACCAGAAGGGAATGCATCAAAACAGTTGCATTAGGGAGTTGATTTTCTTTTTACCCTCTATTTTATCTTCTCACTTATTCTTTTTTTTGTAATGTGTTGCTGTTACTTAACAATTAAAGCAAGTAATTTATAAACATTTGAGTCAACTCTACCCTCCGACTAGGCTGGAGATTACAGAGGAAAGGCGAACACATGTTGGATGTAGCTTTATTAGTACCTACTCTACGTATTTGTCCTAAAGGAAGTTCTTCATTATTCAAATTGTGTGTGTGTGTGCATGTATGTGTGAATGTATGTGTGTTAATCAGCTTTGAAGTACTATATCTCAGGTTTGCAGTGTAATAGTAATAGAGCCTTGTTATTGCTTTATGTGGATGAAAGTTCAGAGTAGAAAGTACAGAGGCAGGAGTTATTAGATACCACCTCCCAAAGATTGACCAATAATAAAAACTAAAGGAAGCATTGATTCTTCTTTGGTTATAATAACTGCAGAGGTGTCATACTGGTGGAGTAAAACACAAAAAAGAATTTGAAACAAAAAGTCCTTCTTGGTTAATGAAAGTATTTTAGCAACAACAAACATGATTCTCTAGGGGAAAAAGTTTAGAACAAAATTTTAAAAATATTAACAGTCTTTCTGTAACTTGTCTATAATTGTACACTTTTTACAATTTCATTCTCTTCTACAATTTTTCTTTTATAATCACATATTAATTTTCAGATCATGGACAATACAATTATGGAATTCAAGTACTCTGATACTCCTATGACTCAATCTTAATATTTTCATTCCTCATTTAGTTCTGTTTGCCATAATTTTGAGGACAAGATAAACATAAGGGATGATTGTTGAAAGTCTGTTCACTTGTTTACTGCTAATGAGTTCTCTCTTCAGAGGTTTCTATGTCCTCTTAATGAAAGTGTCAAGGACCTAAACACAAGAGCCCTTTATAATAATCTTGATAGTCTTTCTTGGTTTAATACTAAATCATAAGCAAAGATTTTTATACAGATTGAACTTAACATTCACTACTATGGGAAAGATGATTTTCACACCCATGTTCAGAATTCAGCTGCTTTGGACTTCTGTTAATCTTCATTAAAACCTTTTCCTTACATCCATTTATTTCACATAATGAAAAAATAATTGGATAAATCTTTAATAATTAATGCTGTTTTTCCATCAAGAGTAAATAAAATTTATTAGTTCTCATCTTTTTATCTCTCATTTATTTTTAAGTCTATGAATATAGCAACCATATGGCACTGAATTTATTTGTGGTCACTATTCCATTAAAGATTAATACAAGTTAATTGTGTTGAAAGATTCATGCTGATCATACATTTATTCAACAGGAAATTTCCTAAGTCAATCAATCTCAGTCTACTGAAATTTTGTTTATTTATTTGCTGAGGAAGATTCACCCCGAGCTAACATCTGTACCAATCTTCCTCTATTTTGTATGTGGGTCACCACCACAGCATGGCTGCCGACAAGTGGTATAGGTCTGCACCTGGGAACTGAACCTGGGCTTCCGAAGCAGAGTGTCCTGAACTTAACCCCTAGGCCACAGGGCTGGCTCTGAAAATTTATATTTAAAATATTCCATCATTTAAAAAAATCCATTTACATGTTAGGCTTTTCAATGATATATAATAATTTGCCTGTTAAATATAAAAGAGCCATAAAAATACTATTTTATCCAAAGTTAGCAGTATTTCACTATAAAACTAGAAAAAAATAGGCATGCAAAAATGAATTATAAAATCTTGATCATATAAATACTCATTATATTTTAAAAATTATTTGAAAATTATTTATTTTGCTTCTGGACTAAGAATAATCTAACTTGAATTTTTCTAACTCTGAAGAGATTAAATAGCCAAAATATTGCCTAGAGTGAAGAGTTCTTCTAAAAGGCAAATTATACTCTTAAGAGTGTTGCACTTAAATTTCATATCCATAGTTTCACTATAATTCAACATATCTAATATCCACAGATGAAAAGTGTCATGGAAGGGAGTTTCTCACTCAAGAAGAAAACAGATGAATAAACCTAAAACTCAGGAATAATTGACAATATTATTAAGATTTTTGAGGAGCTGTAAGATTTGATAAGAAAGGAAGAATAAATACAACATCCCTAGGTTATTTGTATTTCAATATGAGAATCATGTGCGTTCTGAAATTTTGGCAATCTGCCCATGACAATAATAGTAATGTGTTTCACCAAATTCCTGAAACCTGACGGGAAAAAAATCACTTTGGTTATCAAGGAACAGAATATTTAAGATTTATTTTTCTCCAGTCCAATCTTTGGAAAAGAGGACTCCCAAGAGACAGAAAATATCTGAAAATAAGAAATTAAATTATATTCCCGGAGCTTTGATGGAAAAAGAAAGAAAAGGTAAAGAGAACTATGAATACAATGTTATGTTTGGCTAGAATAGGAGGCACATTGGAGTTCTCTGCTCATCATGACAGTTTAATGGAGGGGTGGGGTTTGGGTGGGTATCTGCTATTTCAACGTGACTCAGGATATAGATATGTTTGTGATGGGTAATAAGACCAACAACTGTGCCAGTTCTGAGAAGTATACAATTATCAGAATGGTTAGGAAGCTGCAATATTCAGTCAGGTCCTTTCTTTTTGACAGATCATTTATCCATTAATTGATTCAATCACTGAGAGAGAGTAAGAGTTGCTGCCCTCATGTAGCTTTGTAGCTACAATTGGAGTAGGTGCACTGCTTTGCCCTTTTGGGTGGAGAAAGGAAAGATAACTGCAAAGTAGAATCACATGGGGGTTGCTTTTTAGGATAGAGGATGACTCATATCTTTTATGTGTTGAAAATTGCCACATGTTTTCTAAAGGGGCTTTTCCCTTTCCAAATGTAACCATTCTGGGCAATGGCATATAATTGTAATAGATAGAAATAGAAGACTCACACATGGAGGAGATTCTAGGGCTGGCTGGCTAGCATGGGAGCAACAGCCTCTCTCTGAGTGTGAAATGATGCTAAGTATATTACTTTCCACGGACTACCAGAGCAAAGTGCCACACTTTGGGTAGCTTAATATAACAGAAATTTATACTCTCACAGTTGTAAAGACTAGAAGTCCAAAATCAGGGTGCCAGCAAGGCCATGCTCCCTCTGAGAGTCTGGGTAGAATCCTTCCTGCCTCTTCCTAGCTTCTGGTGGTGGCCATCAGTGCTTGGTATTTCTTGCTTGCAGGTGCATCACCCCAGCCTCTGAGTCTGTTGTCACATAGGGCTCTCCCTGTGTCTCTGTGTCTTCACATAGCTTTCTGCCTCTGACATTCTCTCTCCTCTTCTTATAATGACATAATTACACTAGATTAAGGGCCCACTCTGCTGCAGTACAACCTCACCTTAACTACTACATCTGCAATGACCCCGTTTCCAAATACGGTCACATTCTGAGGTATCAGGGGTTAAAACTTCAATATATCATTTTGGAAGACACAGTTCAACCCATAACAACATTAGGTAAATCAAAATTTTGGCATAACCAACAGTCTCCTTGCTTAGGTCAGAGTTTTCTTGGCTAGAAGACTATGTCTTAGTCAGTTTGCTAAAACTAAAATATCATAAACTGGCTGGCTTAAACAACAAAATTTATTTCTCACAGTTCTGGAGGCTGGGGAGTTCAAGATTCAAGTGCTGGCTGATTTGGTTTCTGGTGGGAGCCCTCTTCCTGGTCTGTCCTCACATGGTAGAGAGAGAAAGGAAGCAAGCTCTCTCATGCCTCTTCTTATAAAGGCACTAATCCCATCACGAAAGCGCCACACTCATGACCTAATCATGTCCACAAGGCTCCACACCAAATACCATCACATTGGGAATTAGGGTTTCAAAATATGAATTTGAGGGGACACAAACATTCAGTTCATAGCAGACTAGATTAAAGGTGACACTTTTCTTCAACTAAGTTGAAAAGCCATAAAAAAGTGTGAGGTTTTAATGTTTATCAAAGTGGGAAAGGTTTAAACATAGTATTTTTATGATTAAGCCTACTTTCAAACCAAGAAAAATGATCAGTCCTTACAAACATTAATTTTTATTTCAATATTTCTTCAGTTTTCTCAAGCATGTCACATTTTGTTAATCCTATAATTTTTCCCTCCATATTTTCAGTTTTTCTTTATCTTAATTCCACATGTAGAGAGATTCAAAAAGGACTTCAGTCTCTCAGGCTTCCATAGTTCTCAAATAGATAACTGGTAAAATTTATTTTCCTATTTGATATTTAAATCTAAGACCTAAATATTATTTTTATTTTCATTTTACATTTAATTTATAAAATCTATTTCCATACACAATCATTAGACTCTTCAAGTTTCCTTTCAAGTAAAAAAATATGTGCTAAGCAACAATCAGGGCTTGTGTGGTGGTTAAGGACATGGACTCGGAAGCAGGAATGCATGGGTTCAAATCCCTCTCTTCTATATCCTTGCTTTGTCATATTAGTCATACTCTAACTTTCTACGTCCCATTTTCTCATCAGTAGGAAGGGAATAATAACAGTACCTACCAGGTAGTGTTATTCTTAAGATTAAATGGGTTAATATACTTAAAACAATAAGAAGAATGCTTGGTAAGATTAAAGTGTTGTCTAAGTATGAACTATTATTATTATCACTGTATAAACTGATATGGAAATATGACAATGCTCATTTCTTCAGGAAGTTTTTTCATCTATCTAGTTTACGATAGATGGAATGGGAACCTGGGAATGGATTCTGTTTCTGACACTTACTAGCTATGTGAACTGGACTAGCTACGGAAATTCTACAATGCTCAATTTCATGTCCTGCAAATTAGGTCTAGTCAATCTCACAAGGGTTGAGAAAATTTGGGTAAAGTGCTCAGAGAGGTATTTGGCAAATGACAAGCTTTCAATCCTTACTCCTTCTCCCTTCCTTTCTTCAGTTTCAGCTTTGGGCAGTGGGGTAAATGAACTAGAGAAATAGAAGGCTGGAGGATTGCAGACCAACTAAAAAGTTGCTACAATATCAATAGCAATGTGAGAAGAGAGCCAGATAAAGAGCCAGTGTAGCAAGGAGAAATGGAAAGCGTAGAAAGTAGGAGGCACAGTCAACACATAGTTGGTAAGTGATTGCGTGCAGAGTTAACGAGAAATGGAGGTATAAGTGATGATTCAAAGTCTTCTGCAAAAGAAGTTCTTTACAGTGATACCACTTTGCTGTGTGTATTTTATCACACAAGTCACATTTGATATTATCATTAGTACTTGAAATATTGCATTTCTCTACTCTTCTTAATCTTCAAACCCATTTTGCTATAATTTAACATTTTTCTTTATTTTTATTCCATTACTGTCTTTAATTTTGTTCCTACCAAGGAGTCATGGTTTCTCTGCAGCTTGAGAGAAGCATTCTAATACAGCCATAAAAAGAGCATTTTCATCTGGGAAGATATTATTATAAAATCCATTTATGAAGCACTTGTCTGTTTCATAGTTTGTTATACTTTGGGCTCTATTGTGCTTATGAGTTTGACTATGAGTAGTATTAGAGAACCCTCTAGCAATAATTTCAATATTGCTATTTATTTAAAAATCAGTACTAGCATTATTAATGATTTTAGAGAATACTTTCTCTATGTTAGTTATTACTTATGAAAGAAGATACAAGGAAGTGCTTTAAAAAATATAACACACACAAGTAGTAACAATTTTTACTATATTATCTAATTAACTGAAATAAATGAATAAATTACACACCTATATATATAACACGATCAGACTCCTAATCCTATTTTAAAAACAAAATAACACAAAATATAAATAAAAACAAAAGTCCAACCTTAAAATTAGTTAAATTCTATCAGCAGATTTGATTGGAAACATAGCAATTTGTATCCAAGATGTGATTTCTTTTAATATACAAAAATTAAAAATTTAATTTATAATTGTACTTATTTCTGAGCAAAGGAATATTACATATTATTATCATTGCTCCATTAGCCATGAAGAATAGCTGGAGATTTGGGCTATTTTAAGACCTTACCTCCCACTTTAAATACGGGAAGTAACCATGATGTATATATATAATTTAAAATAGAGAAGGATGTGAAAATTTTGACAAAATCTTTATAGAATGAAATCTAAAGTCTAAATAAAACAAAAAATATAGTTGATATGAGCAAAAGAATCATAGTGATTGATATTCAAGGCAATCCATTGGTGAGATTTGATTTCCAATTTTCCTATGAGATGAAATGTTAAATTATACTAAATAAGAACAACTAAAGCAGTTTTCCATTAAATGATTTCAGAATCTATAATATGAATAAGGGGTTAAAAGTCACTGAAATCTCAATATCAAGTTATCAGTTTCTAAACTCATAAAAGCTTATAGTTCTAATTTAGTGATTAGCATGACAGTTTTGACCAGCAGCCAGTAGATGGCAGTAGGCTGTTATAAAGTCATCAGGAAGACTGGGAAATAAATTATACATTGCCAATATTACATATGTACCTAGAGAATTTAACGAATAAATTATGCTATGCTTTCTAATATAATACAGATAACACATCCCTAAATGCATTATAGTAGAGCTGGTTTTGTGGTAGCAATCTGTCCATCCCTAATACTACCAACACATGACACTTCTTGTATAAGATGGCAACAAGTACTCTAAACTCAATCTCAGTCATTTCAATCGTAATTAACAAATTTAGAGATGGTTCAATATTAGTAAAGTAAATATTAACTTTAAGAGTATCCAATGCATTCAGTTGAAAACAAAATTTAAGGAAGCGACATTTTGTAATAGAAACTGAACATGACAAGGTATCTTAAGGTAGGAATTTTACATGTGGTTTCCCCACTTACAACAGTGTATTGCACTGACCATCTCTGTGCATTAATTTGCTCATCTGCACAATGGTAATCACAAAACTTCCCCAACACAGCTCAAGCTCTACACACATCAAATAAAACTGTGTATATAAAAGTAACTGCAAAACACTATGGAAATGTAAGGTGATTTTTCTCAACATGAAAGCCACAGGCAGGGAGTTTTAAGGAGAGAATTAGTCCAAAGGCATCAAATGCTTCAGTGGAACAAATGAAATGAAGCCTGAGGAGAAAAGTCACCTGATTTGGTACTTCTCGTGTTGTTTGAGAGCATGTCTTGAATAAAATGGTAAGTATATTTTGACCTGGTTAAAGAAGTTTGCCTTCCCATTTCTCTGATCATATGGTGTAGTGGTTCTGCACACCAGCTCCAAAGTCAGACCTCCTGGGTTCATAACTCACTTTCCAGCTGTGTAACCTTGGGTAAATCACTTAAGTCTCTGTTCCTCAGCTTGCTCATCTCTATAATGGAGGTAATAACAGTAACTACCTCAACTTGAACGAATCCCTGTCAGTTTCCTCTTCTGTAAAATGGAGGTAATATCTACAGTAATTATTTTACTGTGAGCTTCAAATGAGAGAATGTTTATGAAAGCTATACAGATATAATGTGATAGCCTTTCCATTGACTGGAATTTCAATTTGATTTTTGATTAATTCTACTAATTTTACCTTATAATGATGAATACATACCCAAGCGTATTTGCACCCACACAGAAGGGACATCCAACTGGACGATTCTCAGATACCACAACCAGGAATAGCCTTCAAATAGCATCAGAAATTCCCCTTGTGATAGTAAACAAAGGATGCACCACCCATGAAACACAGTAAGTCCCTTGGCATTCTCCCCACTCCTCAGACAAGGGATTGTCTTATTATCCTTCCATCATAAGTAAGTTAAAAATCATTACAGAGTTCACAATTCTCTTACTGTCTTAATATCCCTTTTCCAAAATGTGAATGCTATTAATTTTCCTTCAAATGCTTACGGATTTGTTTGGATCATCTTGCATTTTCTCATTCAATTTATGATTTGAAATGGCTTTTCAAGTTTAAGGTATTATTTGAGGCCATGGAAGAGAGTAAGTTTATCCTGTCTATACGAAGGAATGTAAACCACGACTCAAAACCCTTCAGCAGCTCAGTTAAACTGTGAGTGGTATAGAAGCAGCACAAATGAGAAGACTTTTTATTCAAGTCTAAGCAAATATTCTAATGCTATGTATGTAGTGGTAAATTGGGGACATACATTTATATATGTATATATTTTATTATTTTGAATTAATGCACAATCCATCTATCTACATAAATGGATATGTTCTTATTTTGAGTTAGTATACAAATATATGCTTTCAAATAGATGAAGATTATTTTCTTCTTAGTTTTGTGCAATTGCTTTTGTTGCGAGGAGTAAATATGCTTGACTCTGAGTTATCCACCCAGAACGTGTAGCACAGTAAGGCAAAAATAAAACATGTAGGACAGAATTTTGTAAGCATCCTACACATTTGCCTTTTCCAACTCCAGATTAAGGAATCTTGTCCCTACCAGTCTACCAGGGTCCACATAGTTCACTAATCCAGTAATATAACACTATCTCAACAGATCTTTAAATTTAGAATTTTCTGAAGATGGGAAAGAATAATGATTAAGCAAGCCTATAACCTGAAATGAAATTCTGTCTACTTTACTAGAACTTTAAATTATACATAAATTTATGCAGTTACTAAAATTACTTTACAGTAGGGCTGTGAAATCAACTTTCCCTTCCTCCTTATTGAAGTAGACAGTGATAATCCTTCTTAATCAGGGAAAAAGGAATTCCCTGGTGATTTCTGTATTCTTTCCTTGGCTTCTGTGGATATTCTGCTCCATTCTCTTCCTTCTTGGGAGTTGGCTGAGTCCACAGAGATGCATTCCCATCTGCTCCAGCAGACAGTACCATTTACCTCCACATAGGAGGGTCTGCAATTGCTCTGTCTTTCCAAGCAATGAGTAGGTTACCCTCAATTCTGGAATTCAGAAGTCGGGAGTTCATTGCCCTCTTACCCAGCTATTAAGCAATATCTATCTACCTGACTTAATCTATTTCTCAACTATTTCTGAACTCAAGTAAATAAAAAGGTTACTATTTATAAAGCTCCATCAAATTTCAACACCGAAAAAATACAAATATCTTGTTGAGGGATAGGTAAATATGTAGTAGAAATATAAAGATATGCCTGAGAATCAGATTCTCCAACCTCAGGTAACACTGAGGCCTTTCTTCTGTTCATAATGTTCCATATCTTAAGCTGGATATTAAGTACATAAGTATTTCTTAAATTATTCTTGAAAATATTTCTGCAGTTTTGTTTATCTAAGCTAGCACTCTCACTTTATTTTCTTTCCTCTGCTGTTGACAGTTCCCTGTCAATCTGGGATGAAAGGAGGGTTTATATCCAACAAGTTTTGGCAAAGGACAGAATAGCTTCTTTTTGGATATACACACCGTGAAATGGGTTTTCCATTGTTTGGCACCATGAAATTTACCCCACAAGTCTGATCACTGTGTAATCTTTTAATAACTGATATTGAGAGCATGTGATCTACCTAAAAGCTAGATCTCTTGCGTCTCCCCTTAACCCAGCAAACATATCAATATATCACACAGAATCAAGGTCATCATTGTTTCAGTAAGTTTGGAAGGTGTTCTAAGGTAATATATCAGCCCTTACTTGGTCCTTAAAAAAGATTAATCTCCTCAAATCATTCCCATAGCACAGATTCAAATGGCAGCCAAATGTAATAAGCTAATTATGGGTAAGATTCAAGTGTCATTCCTTATTAAATCAATGCTCTAAAAACCCTTTCTAAGTTTCCTAATCAGTAGACATGAACAATTAACATCTAATTAGTCATCCATCATCCTTGCTAAAAATGTTTTAAAAGGAAAATTAAAGAGATTTCTCTCATAAAGGTTTCACTGAAAATGTAAGATAGTGTCTTTTTCCACTTATATATTCATCGTTTACTATCTAGTAGCCTACTTGCTAAGATGATTATTTTAAACATGAAATTTATTAATTGAAATATTCCAAGAATATTCAAAACCTCCATCATTTTATGGCTCCAAATGTCTTTATTCACAATTAGTCCAACCAACTGACTTTACAGGGGAGGACACTGAGGCTAATGAAGGTTTAACTTGTTGACAAAGTCACAGTTGCGTATTGGAAGAGTGAGTATTTAAGGCCAGATCTCAAGGCAATCTTCCATTTACCCACCTTTCTTTTCTTTATAGCCTTAAAAAAACATTTTAATGCCTTCAACCTACTTCATAAGACCAGGAGTTCCTGTTATTATGCAAGTATAAGTACTAAGAGCTTATTTCATTTGGCTTTAGAAAATCTGAATAACTTAGTAGATACCAGCTAGGGATCCAGAGTCAGAATATCTTGGCTCAAATCCTAGTTTCAGCACTTATTAACTGTGTGACTTTACATCAGTTTCTTAAAGTCTCTGTGCCTTTCCTTCCTCAGTCATGAAACGAAGACGATAATGATGCTGATAATGACAACAATGACAGCATCTACCCCAAAAGTTGGTTTCAGGATTAAAAGAAATAATACCCTAAAATGCCTACATCAGTCTATGGAAAATTTAAGCACTCTTAAATGTTACCCAATCAAATTATAGCATCTCTTGAATTTTCTCATATTTCCTCCAAATTTATTTTCTAGAAAACAGTGAGTACATTGACCTGTAACAGAATGAGATTACTGTTCAGACAACACACTTCCTAGACTTTGTATGTTCCCACCATGTCTATCTAAGACCAATAGAAAAGATATATTACCAGGAAAAGTGGAACATGCACTAAATAGGGGAATGAGAAAAGTCCAGCCATTGAGTCATTCCCAAACATTAGGCTGCTCTCGTATTCATTTAGGCTTACAGGTAGCTCGGTCCTGGCAGACAACGTTGGCATATGCACGGTTTCAATAGCAGCAGCTTGACTAGCAGGTATTATTAAGATAGAAAATTACAAAATGATTTGACCTAGTTAGGGCCTAGAATAAAGTCATAATGGATATCAAGAAACCTAGCAGTACTAACTGCCTAGACTTGAAGAAGTGCAGGGGGATAGTGGCTTGGGTTTTGTTCATTTCTTTTTCATTGACCCCATGGCAGGTTCTACCCTGGTATATTTCTACCAAGCTTCCCAGCTTCCAGTGGTACTAGGCATGATCCACAAGGTTATAGTATAGTATGTACATATGAAAACACAATCATTATATAAACATAATACTAACGCCTCTCTCTTCTTTCTCCCCATTGTGCAGTACGAACTCCAGGAATTCTCTTCTCCTCATTAACAAACATCTCACATTTAAGTACTGTTCATTGTGATCATAATCTACACAGCAAACTTACATATATTCAACTCTCGTGTTTTCTTCAACCAGTAAAATATCTTGAAAAGCTCTAATGGGTATTGAACACTTCATGGCAAGTGTTGAGAATTAGACAAAGAAGAGATGGTTGCTGTCTTCTTTGAGCTACAGCCTAATGATAGATACAGACAGACAAACATGCCATTACTTAAAATGCGATGAGCGCTCTGGTAAGGGGTCTCTCTCACTCTACTTCACAGAATCTACATACTACCCATTATTTCCGCTTTCTCCGGCATCTGGAATCTTTCCTTCCTTCTGGATACCTCTCTTGGCTTTTAAATATGTTCATCTCTTCCTGTGAAAATACGTTCCTTCATTCAACTTTCCCTTTATAATCAAACTTCTAAGATTTGTTTGCCCTCCCAATCTCCAAATCTTCACATTCAGTTCATGCATCAACATCGGAAAGCTGGCTTTAACTCATCCCTCCTCACCAAAATAAATGTCACTACCTTCATAAAAATCCCTGGTCACTAAATCCAGTACACTTTCAATCTGTTTCTTTCTTGACCTCTGAGCAACACTTAATACAGAACAACACTTTCTTTTGAAACATACTCTTTTCTTTGCTTTTAAGTATTATTTTTCTCTTACTACTCTGATTGCTCTTTCACAATGTCTTTTGCAGCTAAGCATTCTCTACCAAGATATTAAATATTTGATTTTCTCAAAGTTCAAGAATAGGCATTCTTTTTTTCTTACTATACCACCACTATTCAATAGAAGTATAAAAGGTCACAAATGGCATATGTATAATTTTAAATGTTCTAGTAGCTACACCAAAAATGTAAAAGAAACAGATGAGATCAATTTTATAACTCAATATATCCAAAATATTAGCATCTCAACATGCAATCAATAGAAACATTGATTAATGAGATATTTTACATTCTTTGTCTCCTACTAAGTTTTGGAAATCTGGTATAATTTCAGCTTCAGACTAGCCATATTTTAAGTGCTCAGTAGCACTGTGCAGCTAGTGATTCCTGTATTAAATGGTGCAGCTCTACTCTTTAAAGAGCTACTGATATTATCCATTCTCATGGCTGTAATTACTACTTCAAAACCAAAACTTTGAAATATTTATTTCCAACCCAGACCTCTTCTGAGCTTTGTATATTTTACTGTGTATTTGACATCTCCTCTTTGGTGTCTCAAATTCTCCTTAAATTCAATGTGCTTACGTCCAAAAGTATGATTTTCCCCTCTCAACTTGAACTTGTTCCATTATCCCTTATCTTAATGATTGATACTACTAGCTATATAGTTTTGCAAGGTGGAAATCCACTTCCAAGATGGAAATTCCCTTTCACATCTATGATGATGACTTTGTCATTATTATATCGATATCCAATTTAAAGTCACTCGATAATTTTTTTTGAGAAGCAACCTCATTACATCTTTCCTCCACCCTAGCCCAAATTAACATTATCTCTAAGATGGCTACCGACTCTCTGGACAAGATCTGGTTTCCTGATATATGCTTTCTTGGTTCTCTGTTCCTTTTTACACAGCACTAATTAAACTTTATAATTAAAATTTGTTGATCTTATTAATTTATTGAAAAATTACTAAATTGTAAATTCAGTGAGCAAGAATCCTGCCTGTTTTGCTCACAACTGTATCCCACAATGCTTAGCATGTATCTGGTATGTCACTGGCATTTAATAAATACTTGTTAAATGAGAAGCACCTAACCCAGTATTCAGGGGTCAGGAAAAATCAGAAAGTAATGTCTTTACCACTGGGATAAATTTACCATAAAGCAATTTGGTCTTACCTTTCTAAGTTAAAAATGCATTTGTCTTTGATCCTACTCCCACTTGTAGGAAATCATGCCATAGAAATACTCCAGCTTGTATAGCACAGTAATGACTCACATTGCTTCACTGCCTATTTTGTGTCAGAAACTGACTTACCTCTATTATTTCACTTAATCTCCATAATAACCATATGAAATATATATTATTATCCACTTTTTCAAATAAACAAAAAATAAAGTCCAAAGAGGTTAAATAGCTGACTCAGTTCACTTACCAAGTAGTGGAGCCACTAACTGACTCACGCAATTAGATTTCAGAAGTCTAATTTTCTAGAATAACCTACATTGCTTCATATCTTATTTCTCTGTAATGATCTTTTCTCTCTAATGATAAATAATTACAGAAATATATTATTGATCTTCTCAGCTCTTTCTGGTGTCTAGAAGACACTCATGACCCCATGAGTCCAGTGCTATTTGTGAACCTACACAATCTGGACACTTACAAAAGAAAATAATCCAACTGAAACTTCCACAAGTAGGGAAATGACTACATATTGTATGCTATATCCATGCCATGGAAGAAATATAGTGATGTCATAAAAAAGAAAAAAAAATGGAAAGAATACAGAAACATTAGATCCACAGAAAGATTTCAAAGACACATTGTTAAGTGAAAAAGCAAGTTGCACAATAACTGAAGTGTGGAGGCAGAAGTTTGGCCTCCATGGTCATCTCCCCCTGAAGTCACTCCCACAAACATATTTCTTTACATGGCAAAAGGGACTTTGCAGATGTAATTTGTGCTACTAATCAGGTGACCTCCAATCACATCAAATAGAGTGATTAGTCTGGATTATCCAGGTGGGTCCAATGTAATCACATAAGCCTTTCAAAGCAGCACTTTCTCCTGGCTGAGGGGAGAAGAGATGTCAGATATTTGAAGCATGAGAAGTACTTGACACATTGTTGCTGCTTTGAAGTTAGAGGGGGTCACATCATATAAGATATGAGTGGCCTCCAGTAACTGAGGGCAGCCCTGGGTCATTAGCAAAGAAACAAGGATTGCAGATTTACAGTTGTAAGACACTGGATTCTGCCAACAACCTAAGTGAGCTTAGAAGTAGATTCTTCCTCCAAGCCTTCATGTAAGAGCTAAGCTCAGCCAACATTTTGATTTGAGCCTTGTGAGATTCAAAAGATAGAATCCAGTTGAGTCGTGCCAGATCTCAGATCTACCTAACTGCGAGCTAACCAATTTGTGTTATAAGCCACTACATTTGTGGTAACTTGTTATGCAGCAATAGAAGGTTAATACAACATACAATATGATGCTACTTTTTCAGTAAACAACACTAGCTATACGTGCATATAAAGGTTTGTAAATGCACAGAAATAGGACTGGAAAGGTAAACACAATATTGCAAAACTATTTAACTCCAGAGAGTCTTGAGATTGAAGGAAGCAGATAAACAGGGATTTTCACATTTAATTCCATAGATATTTATTGGTTGACTCCTTTATCGGCATAATGTATCTGTGTATTATTTATAAACAACAAGAGATAATGTTTTAAAATGTGGTGATTTCATGAATTGGGAATCAATTGTGATGTTTCGCTTTCAAACTGGTATTCTAAAATCAATCAAGATGCACAATATCTTTAGTCAGTGCTCAGACACCAAAACAAATCAACTCGAGAGAACTACCAGAGGATTCATGGGTTCCAAGTAAATGAATGATAAATCATTACAGAAATCTATTCCAGTGAATCTTCTCAACTCTTTCTGGTGGCTAAAAGACACTCATGACCCCATGAGTCCAGTGCTGTTTGCAAACCTACACAATACGAAAGAAAATAGGAACCATCATCTTTAATCCTTTCCCTTACCTTCATTGAAAACTACCTTGACAAGATTGCTGAAAATTTGGCAGACGTATTAGTGAGAGAATTCATGGCAACATGACCAAAAGGCTAGAGAAGGGAAGCAATTTCTGCACTTGGAATCCAGCAGCCCTAAGAGCTCTTTCTCCCTTCCCTTCTCCCTCCTTCCCTCCCTCCTTTACTTCCATCCTTTCCTTCTGTTTCTGGCGAGTCATTTTCCTAACCATGTGAGTAAATGCAAAGTCTATTTACAGAAAGACAATCAAATTTTGTAGAATTTGAACAAGTAAAATGTACCTTTTTGTTATGAATATGAAATTCACAGGATTCTATAATGTAGAGTTTATAAGAGCTAGATTTTTTATTGTTAGTCATTTTCTCCAAACATTCTAACATTTCAACTTCAACATCAAATATTCACTGCTTTTCAGTCAAAATCAGCTGACTGCAATTTGAGACATTTTCTATAATTTAGCTCATTCATATTTCAGAAAATCTCACGAGTAGGAAATATATGACTTAGAAAAAAATGGACCTGTAGTGATTTGGTAATTACATTTTTTCAGCACAAAATGCAGATCTATGCTCTTCACTTAGAACATAATGGGTGTTTAGAAGTCAAGGAGTCCACAGAGACACTACAGTGACTAAATATATTATCATTAAAAACTAATTCTGTCATTTATGATTCATAGCCAACTCCTTAAGTAAAGTTACAGATTTTCAAATTATCCCACTGAGAGAGATAAGAGGAGAAAAGAAAGGCTGGACTCACATCTGTCTCTGCAACCAAGGAGTTGCAGTAATAATCAACTTTCTCAGTGGCTCACTAAAAATGTTATTTTCATCTGTGTTTCCTAAAAGCACCTCTTCGGAAGAAAATCCACATATCATTTTACTTTACTGGATGCTGAAATGAAAAATAGATGCCCACTGTCAGCCAGCTATATCGATTATGAGTGAAAATGTGATCATTTTGCATTGACTTGCCCCACAGCGCTGCGTTCCCTCAAAGCGGCAGAGGGAAATTAATGCGTTCATACCGTGCCTAAGAAAAATATGAGATGTTGTTCACTTTGCCCTCTAGACGAAGAGGTATATGCAATAGCTGAAAGGTAATAGCTTTCAGAACATGAACTTGAGACTTTTATTAAAATCATTATTTAATGCACAAAAAATAATGAACCCACAGCCACAGCATTTAAAGCAGCCATTTGTAGACATTACTCTTAGATCATAAGGTTTACTTTGTTAAAAGCCAGTATTTCTCAAATTAAAACTATGCCCTTATTTCATTGACATTATATGTCATAAATGATGACTTCTTGTACATACATATCAATCAAATAGTATAAAAACTATGAATTAGTCACCACAGGAATTGTTATTTGTTTATATTTTATTTGACTTCTATACCAACAAGACTAATGATCTTACTAGTCTTCGTAGGACACCTATATTGGACCCAGCACTGATCTTTAAATATATATATCTATATAAGTTGACTTGCATAATAATTTTATTTAATATCTCAATAATGGTTCTTGTGATATAGACTTTCACTTAAAAATAATGCAAAGGAATTTAATTAATTTTAAAAAATTGCAAGTTCTAAATACAAAAAATCATATTCATGACATGAAAATCTAGAAACAGATATTTTGCATTTTTTATGAGGAATTTATATTTTTGAAAATTAACCTGGCTTACCAATAATATTCTCTACAGAAGTGCATATTCTATTTCTTAAAACAGAATTTGAAATTCAATTCAAATTCCTTGCAGCAGAAATTCAATTTCAAATTAGCAAAACAATTGTAAGGATAAAATAAGACAATACTTAGCACAGTGCCTAGCATATTGTCAAAGCTCAATACTTGCTAAATGTTATTATTTTTACTATTATTGCCATTAATCTATAGAAATTCAAATAGACATCTAAAACAAATCAAGAAATAAAGCAAAGCAAAAATAAGTAAATACATCCAAGTATGTTAGTTTCTATTGTTGAGTCATACTGAAAAATCTCATATGTATTACTAACCTTTTGTTGGGAATAATTTAAACAAGATAAAATGTTTTCCTTCTAGAATAACATAATTTCCCCATAAAATAGATCCCTTTTGGGTAGATTATTTTAAAAGATTAGTCTAATGTCTTTTATTTTCAAAGTGCTTTTCTGTGGATATTCTTCTCACCCAAGTTATGTTGGCTAATTTAATACCCCAAAGTTATTCATGAACCATTCAGCCTGAAAATGTGAGTCAGGAGGACCTTCTTAAGACATAATTGATCATAAAGTGGCCTAAGTAAACCGGAGGTCTGTAATGGAAGATGGCTCAGAATCACAGGATTCTCAGACCCGTGGGACGGCCATGTGCACTGCACACACTGGGAGGTAGTTATTTGTGAAGACCAGTCAACAAGGGTTCTTTTTAGCAACTTGAAGATAAAGATAATTTTGTTATATCAAATGGGGACATTCTTGAACATCTTTTAAAACTTTGATTACATATTATGATTTGATATTTGTTCAGTTCAGTGTTTGGTAAATTATTGTTCTAGAAAATCATTAACGCCATCAGTACCTTCAAATTTATTAGCTTAGTATTATACATGGAAGTCTTTTTTATTTTCTACATTTTTGTTTCTGCAGTTTCCAGTCCTAGTTTTGCTTCTTTTGTGTTTTTCCTCATTAAATTTACCAGATGATTATCTTGTGTGTGAATATGTGTGTATGTGTGTGTGTGTGAAGCATACTACGTGTCTTGTATATCACTCATAGCATAAGTGTCATAACATACACAGATTAAGGCATAGATACTATACATTATACTCTGGATGGAGCTTTTCTTATTCCATAAATTTTGATACTCAATGGACCCCTGGAGTAATACATACATATATATATAGAGAGAGAGAGGGTCCCATATTATCTGAGACCTTATATAGCTTTCTTCATATATACACAACCACCAGGTTTTGATTTTTTATTATTTGGATTACAATTTGGGTCAAAATGTTAGTGATCAGCCCAACATACATTTACTTCTCTTATTTAGTGTTGCAGAGACATTCACAAAAATTTTGATTTTTTTCTTTTGTAATAATTTTCACTTTTGCTTGAGTGATGACAAATTGTTCTTTATTATTGGAAATAAAAATTGTTTGTTTCTCCCTAGTACTTCATTCATTAATTTTTCCTGTACACAATGGGCCTTTTCAATTCACAATTCACAGTTTGCCTAAGCTCATTAAGTTTTCTTCTAGTATGTCTTTAATGTTTGCATGTATTCCATGTGTTCTGATGTCAACTTAAGAAACAAAGTTACATGTTTGGATCTTTCTTCTCTGTCCATTATATTGTCTTCTCCTTGTGCATATTTTGCATTGTAGTCTCTTCTCCACTCCCCTAACATCATAGGAGAGCTTCTTAAGTGTGACTTCTATATCATTTTTCTTACAATTTAATTCCACTTATTGCTTCTGATGCTGGTACTAATTCTGTGATTATTGTTTATATTGTATAATCTTTACTACCATCTAACTCATAGACAGCTCACTTTTTATATCTGTTGTCTTATCTCATCTATTCTGTTTCATGAACTTCAACTTAGCTGAATTTTATTGCTATTACAAAGCATCTATAATTTACTTTTATTTTCACAAGAAGGACTTTCTTTGGTATCTTGAAGGCTATATTCTATTTTTTTAAGCATGTTCATTGATTTTATAACTTCCCTTTCTCCCCTGTTTATTTCCCTGAAATTAGCAATGTTTATACACTCTTCTTGTTTGATGATAGAGTATAAATGGATTCTCCTTTTTGGAATTTTGTAGACTTCATTTCACTGTCGATAAAGATATGGTAGATATGATGTGATAGTTTAGAGAAGAGTTAATTCTCTTGCCAGATATCATCCTTCCCCCACAAATCTTTTAAGCCCAGTTCTTTTTTCACTATTGACTCTGCCTCTTTGGAAATCAAACTAAATCCCCAACATATTTCTTCTTATTAAGTGGCATTGTGCTGTTGGGGTGTTGTTCCAGAGAAGTATTAATGAGGATTGCTTGCTATTGAGGATTATGAGTGCTTTGCTCCATGCATCTGGTCACTGAAAGGCCCATGCCTGTAAGGTAGGTACACAAACTATCAACTTTGAGGAAATCTTCAGATTTTTTTGAGGGGTCTATTTGTTTGTTTCTTTCTTTAGATTTTGTGTGTGGGGGGGTTACATTTTCCAGTGCATTTCTCCCATTTTTCCTCAGGGGTCCACATGCCTGTGACAGCTGGAAATTTGGAGGGAGGATCTAGCATATATTTGACCAATAACTTTTAACTTTCTCACAAATCTGAGAAGTGAAAAGAGAGATCTTAGATTTCTGCTAACTTAACCAGAAAGCTCTACTGATGCTTCTAACTATGTTGTAAATTCTTACACTCATAGAGCTGACCAAGATAGTCTATGAAAGAGACATTCATCTTAAAAGTAGATAGAATAAAAATAGTATAAAATGCCATACATTTTTCTCCAAAATTATCACTATCACTGGTTCTACCATATTTTTCTTCTATATGATCACTTAAATCTCTAATGTAAACATTTATACAAATGAAAATTCATATTCTGGCATTCTCCTTTTAACTGAAATAAAGAAACCACCATGACATAAAGCTCCAACTGGACATTTTAGGACATTAACTATTGAAAAAAATTCCTATCTGAATTCTTGGGAGAAATGAAATTGGAAAACTTTATCATTAAAAAATGTTATAAGAAACTTATATATACATATATAACTACATAAAAATGATCTATATCATAATATATTATGTATATTATATATAATATATACATATATAATGATGATATATTATAATATATTGTGCATAATACATTATAAATTATTCTTTTTCAAGCAGACCTGTATGAGTGTTGTATAAATATTTGCTATATATGTTTCTGATGGAAAGGAAATCTTATGAATAACCAATGTCAAAATTTCTTCTTGTGGGGCAAAGATAATTTATTTTAAAATGCTATATTTTAACATCCACTCATTATCGAGAAGAAAGGGCACCAAGAACACAGAGTAAGTAAATACAAGATTGATCACATACAAGAACAAATGAGGATGAAAGCTGATGACATCAGGGACTTTCTATGTACTAAATTTTATGATGGACAGAATCTATATCATTTTCATAAAGGCAATAGAACACAATGATGATTACATAAGGAGACAAATATAAAGACTAGAAAACTCAAATCAACTTCCTTTGTTCAAATCAAATTTACATCTCAAAAGTATCCCAAAACAGACATAATCAAACATGTTTTACTCAACAGAAAAGGCGGAATTAGTTTTCTACATTTGGGCTGTAATGTAAAATACCTTCATAAGTAGTATGCTAAATAAAAAGTGATTTAAGGAAGATGTTTTTATGAACGCAAAAATGAAAGTCTTCAGTGATTTCTATCAAGAAAATACTTTAAACTGCTCTTTTGTCAAGGTTGCCTGAGTCACTGAATATATTTGAACTTTTCTACTAATTGTCAAAATGGGCAAAGAACTCTTAATATCAGTTCTTTGGGAAATAGTCTCACACATTGAATATGACCTGATACCATTCTTAAACAAAAAACATATCACTAAGATGAAATGTTATAAAGTATGTAACTGAAGAACGTGGATCTGCTAAGAGAAAAGACAATGGTACCAAGAGAAACAAGTTCAAAGGGTATGCATACAGGTAGTGTACCTGGTAACTTACCTTAGGGTACCCAGATAGACTCTAGTGGAGAGATGGATTCACTGAGAGGATACAAATCACAGATTTCCTAATTCTTTAATTTAGGGCATAGAAGCTATGCCACTAGCCATTACTTTTGGTCTGAAACATCAAAACACTCAGCTAGTAAAGAGAAAAAGGTTTATCAGACTCCATAATGGTTGGATAGATATTTAGAATCAATGACAGAAAGATAAAGGAGGAGTTGGATTTTTTTACTTACTCACCTCTAAGGTCAAGCTAGCAGTGAAATAAATTGAGAGTTTAGATAACTCAAAGTAAATTCTAACAATTTTAAAGTATATACACATAATTTTTAAATCAGTAAACTTTATTTTTTAGAGAAGTTTCAGATTCAGAGTAAAATTGAGTGGAAAAAACAGAGTTTCCATAGACTTCCTGTTCACACACACACATAATCTCCTCCAATGTCAACTTCCCCCACAAGAATGGCACATTCGTTACAATAAATAAACCTACACTGACACATCATTAATGCCCAAAGTCCATAGTTTATATTAGGATTCCCTCTGGATGTTATACATCGCATGGGTTTTGACCAATGTATAACGACACGTATCCACCATTGTAGTATATACAGAATAGTTCCACTGCTCTAAAAATTCTGTGTTCCACTTATTCATCTCTTCCCCACCCACCCCTGTCAACCAGTGATCTTTTTACTGTCTCTATAGTTTTGCCTTTTCTAGGATTCGTATATTTAGAATCATACAGATTGGCTTTTGTCGCTTAGTAATATGCATTTAAGGTTCCTCCATGTCTTTTCATGACTTGACAGTTCATTTCTTTTTAGCGCTGAATAATATTCCATAGTCTGGATGTACCACAATTTATTAATCCATCCACCCACTGAAGGACATCTTGGTTGCTTCCAAGTTATAGTAATTATGAATAAAGCTGTTATAAACATCCATATGCAAGTTTTTGCATGGACATAAGTTTTCAAGTCCTTTAGGTAAATACCAAGAAGCGTGATTGCTGGATCGTATGGTAAGAGTATGTTTAGATTTGTAAGAAACTGCCAAACTGCCACTATTTTGCATTGCCACCAGCAATGGATGAAAATTACTGTTGCTTCACATCCTTATCAGCATTTGGTGGTGTCAGTGTTCCAGATTTTGGCCATTCTGATCAGTATGCAGTGGTTTCTCACTGTTGTTTTAATTTACAGTTCCCTAATAATATACAGTGTTGAACATCTTTTCATGAGCTTATTAGCCATCAGTATATCTTCTTTGAGATATACTGCTCAGGTCTTTTGCCCATTTTTTAATCAGCTTGTTCATTTTCTTTTTGTTAAGTTCTAAGAGTTCTTCGTATATTTTGGACAATAGTCCTGTATCATATGTCTTTTGCAAATATTTTCTCCCAGTCAGTGGCTTGTCTTCTAATTCTCTTGGCATTATCTTTTACAGAAGTTTTTAATTTTAATGAAGTCTAGCTTATCAACTATTTCTTTCATGGATCATACCTTTGGTGTTGTATCTAAAAAGTCATCACCATATCCAAGGTCATCTAGGTTTTCTCTGATATAATTTCTTCCCTAAATATTTGGTAGCATCATTAGTGAACCCATCTGGGTCTGGTGGTCTGTTTCAGAAGGTTATTAATTATTGATTCAAATTCTTTAATGGATATAAGCCTATTCAGATTGTCTCTTTCTACTTGTGTGGACTTTGGCAGGTTGAATCTTTCAAGAAATTGGTCCATTAATGTAGGTTATCAAATTTGTGGGCATAGGGTTGTTCATGGTATTCCTTTACTATAATTTTAATGTCCCTGGGATCTGTAATGATGTCCTCTCTTTCATTTCTGATATTAGTAATTTGTGTTCTCCTTTTCTCTTAGGTAACCTGCCAAGAGGTTTTTATTGATCTTTTCAAAGAACCAGCTTTTGATTTGGTTGATTTTCTATATTGATTTCCTGTTTTCAATTACATTGATATCTGCTCAAATTTTTATTATTTCTTTTCTTCTTACTTTGCATTTAATTTGTACTTCTTTTTCAAGTTTACTAAAATGGAAGATTATTGATTTCAGGTCCTTCTTCATTCCAATATATGCATTCAGTGCTATCAATTCCCCTCTAAGCACTGCGTTTGCTGCATTCCACAAATTTTGATAAGTTGTCTTTTCTTTTTCATTATTTCAAAGTGTTTCTTCATTTCTCTTAAGATTTCTTTTTGACCCATGCTTATATAGAAGTGTGTAGTTTAATCTCAAAGTATTTGGGGATTTTCCAGCCATCTTTCTGTTATAATTTGTAGTTTAATTTCATTATGATCTGAAAGCAGACATTATATGATTTCTGTTCTTTTAAATTCATTAAGGTGTGCTTTATGGTCCAAGATGTGGTCAATCTTGGTAAATGTTCCATGTGAGCTTGAGAAGAATGTGTAATCTGCTCTCGTTGGATGAAGTAGTCTATAGATATCAATTATATCCAGTTGATTGATGATACTGTTGAGTTCAACTATATTCTTACTGATTTTTTTGCCTGTTGTATATGCCCATTTCAATAGAAAGGTCTTAAAGACTCCAACTATAATAGTGGATTCATGTATTTCTCCTTGCAGTTCTATGAGTTTTTGTCTTATGTATTTTGGCCTTTTCTGTTAGACACCTACACAAAAAGGATTTCTATGTCTTTTTGGAGTATTGATCCCTTTATCTTACGTAATGCCCTTCTTTATTCCAGATAACTTTCCTTCCTCTGAAGTCTGCTCTGTCTGAAATTAATACAGCTACTCATGCTTTCTTTTGATTAGTGTTAACATGTTATATTTATCTCCATCCTTTTACCTTTAATCCATATGTGTATTTATATTTAAAGTGGGTTTCTTGGAGATAAAATATATTTGAGTCTTGTTTTTTGATCCACTCTGACACTCTCTCTCTTTTAATCGGTGTATTTAGACCATTTTTGTTTAAAGTGATTATTGATATAGTTGGAATAATACCTACCATATTTGTTAGTGTGTTCTATTTGTTGCATTATTCTTTGTTCCTATTTTTGTCTTCCACACTTTCTCTGTCTTTAGTGGCTTTAATAGGGCATTTATATGATTCCATTTTCTCTCCTTTCTTAGCATATATCAATTATACTTTTTTGTACTTTATTTTTGACTGTCCTAGAATTTGCCATATACAATTACAACTAATCCAAGTCCACTTTCAAATAAAACTATACCAATTCATGGGTAGTATGAGTACCCTATAATAAATATTCCTAATTCCCTTCTCTCATCCCTTCTCTCATTGAAATCACTCATTTCACTTTTACATAAGCATACTGAAGTGTGTGTGTGTGTGTGTGTATATATATATATATATATATGTATGTATATATATATATATGAATACACAATCAAATCCACTGTTGTTATTATTTTAAACAATCTGTTATTTGTTAGATCAATTAAGAATAAGGGAAAACAGATATTTTAATTCTACCTTTACTTATTCCTTTTCTGATGTTTTCCTTTCTTTATGTAGATCCAAGTTTCTGACCTATATCATATTTCTTCTCTCTAAAAAATTGCTTTTAACATTTCTTAAAAGATAGATCTACCTGCAACAAATTCCTTCAATATTTTTTTTGTCTGAGAAGAATTTTATTTCTCCTTTACTTTGAGGCATAATTTAACAGAATACAGAATTCTAGGTTGGTGCATTTTTTCTCTCAAAACTTTCTATATTTCATTTCACTCTCCTCTTGCTTGCATGGTTTCTGAAGAGAGGTCAGAAGTAATTCTTTCTTCCTCTATAGGTAAGGTGCATTTTTTCCTCTGACTTCTTTCAAGATTTTTTTAATCTTTGATTTTCTGAAGTTTGAATGTGATATGCGTAGGTGAAGAAGGTTTTGCTGTTGTTGTTTTGGCATTTATGATGCTTGGTGTTCTGTGTGCTTCTTGGATCTGTGGGTTTTTTATATGATATTAATTTGAGGAAATATTCAGTCATTGTTGCTTCAGATATTGCTTCTGTTCATTTCTTTCTTTCTTCTCCTAGTATTCTGTTTATATTACACTTTTTGGAGTTGCCCCACAGTTCTTGAATATTCTGGGGTGTTTTTTTTCAGTCTTTTTTCTCTTTGCTCTTTCAAAACTTCAGTTTTGGAAGTTTCTATTGTCATATCCTCTAGCTCAGAGATTCTTTTCTTAGCTGCATCCAGTCTACTAATGAGCTCACCAAAGGCATCCTTCATTTCTGTTACAGTGTTTTTGATCTTTAGCATTTTTAAATCTTTCTCAGAATTTCCATCTCTCTGGTTACGTTTCCCATCTCTTCTTGCATGTTATGAACTTTTTCCATTAAATCCCTTAACAAATTATCATAGTTTTTAAAAATCCCCCTTCTGATCATTCCAACATTCTTGACATATCTGATTCTGGTTCTGATGCTTCTTCAGTGTCTTCAAACTGTGTTTTTCCTTTTAGTATGCCTTGTAATTCTTTGTTAAAAGGCAAACATGGTGTATTGCATTAAACAGACCTTTAGTAATACAGTGGCAAAGGGTGTGGGGAGGGGTAGCATTCTGTAGTCCTATGAGTAGGTCTCAATTTTGGCGAGCTTGTGTCCCTGGACTATGAACACCACCAGAGCTTCTCAGTTTTTTTCCCCCTTAAATGAGACAGGATGGCTAGAGGAGGCTGGAAGTGGCTATTTCCCTTCCCCCACATGGAAGGCTAGAGGTTGCTGGAGTTGGGTACTTCTCTTCCCACAGTTAGGTTAGCCTCTGATAAAACTTCAGCATGTTAGGGTCCAGTAAAACAGTTTCTCTTGAGAGCAGGCCTTGTTAAGAAGAATAGGATGCTCTGGCATATGTCAAAATGGTTTGTTTTCTCCTTCCCCTGCCAGAAGCATAAGAGGATTTTTCTCCAATATATACTTGAGGACCTGGTAGAGATCCTGGAAGTAAAACTCACAAAAGTATGAGGGCCCTGGAGTTTTTGACTCTCACAGTTATCCACACTGAGCCTCTGCAATTCATCAACTATAATTCAGGTTTTCCTACCCTGGCACTGGTTCCGTCAGAGTTGTCTGCTCCTAAGTTTCTGCTCCAGTAAGCTGTGAATCTCTGTATCTGCCTATCTGTCTCTCCAATTTGGGGGAAAGCAGTTTTCCCTGTGACCTCACTTCTCTGATGGATATAAGAAGAGTTGTTGATTTTTCAGTTTGTTACACTTCTTACTTGTGGTTAGCATGGAGTGGGGACTTCTAAACTCTTTACAAATTGAACTGGAAGCCAGAAGTGTAAAGTATATTTTTATTTAAAAACATTCCTGCTCAATTTACTTCTGTTAAAAAGATTATGAAATGCAATGTTTGTTTGATTTTTTAAATTCAACTTTTTAAAACTGGTAAAAATTGGGATTCCTTGATGTCTGATGAAGAATTTTAGTTTTTGTAAATCAGAAATAGGAAAGAACACAGAGTTGCATGGCATTTCCATAACACTTAACTAAAGTAGGACTAGAATCATACCATTTTGTAGAGTGTCTTTGAGAATGTATATATGTATTTATATAGAGAATACATAAATATTTATATTATATATTATATGTATTACATAGGTACATATATTATGTATATATGTATTACATAGATATATATGTATTAAATATGTATATACATATAATACACATATATTTATATCTTCTCTATATACCTATAGAATATATTTATTTATAGAGATACATCAGTTAAAATTATTGCATGTTTATTGGATATTTATTCTCACATGTGTCTGTACCTCTTTGGGTGTAACTCACTGGATTATTAGCCAAACCACACATAAGAACCACTTTTAAATTAACTATCTTCTAAGTGACTCAATATAGGTAGATCTATTAGTGTGGTTGATGGTTATTAAGAGATTTAGAAATACCCTTAAATATATGTTCATACATATACTCAAATTTTCATTTATATACATCAGCTGGGGGCTTTGTGTTACACTGACATTGAAGCAGATTATGGATAAGGGTTAAGCAACAAATACTCTGCATTCCCAAGCACACAGGTGTTCCATGAGGTTTCATAATAAAAACAAAAGTCTAAAGAGCACTTAAGTAACATACCTGGTAATAACTTGGACACATTCTGAATCCTTAAATACTTCATTTTATTGTATTAATTCAATTAAATTAGATTTCCATATGTTTCAAAGAATAAGATGTGGACTGTGGATTGGATGAGTCCATGGAGAATATCTTAATTACCTCTTGAGCAGCAAGGACTATTATTAATGAGATTCCTTTCTGTGAGATGGAAATCCTTTAGTCACTGTACGTAGATATAGACAAAGACATAAACTCTGCACTTTTGAACTATTCTGTGGACATAAGAAGGAGATGTAGATGAGGCACTAGTCAGAGACAGAGCTTGAAGGGAAACTTAAGCCAGACATTATAGTGGAAATGCTAACGTGTAGCCAAATTCTGGTCAAGACAGATGGAATTATATTGTGTGTCACTAACCGTAGAATAGGGTTGAGGTTCAAATTCTGCATCTGCATGCACCTCAATTACTATGTGATTTGGAGTAGATTCCTTAACCTCTCTGTTCCTCGGCTTCCTTATCTGTAAAATGGTGATAATAACCACCTCATAGAATTGTGGTGAGGATTAAATGATACAATGTTTATAAAACGCATAGCACAATTAATGGCATGTGATGTGTGTATTAATTAGGACTCTGTTGTCTGCGGAGAAAAGAAAGACGAAACAAGCTGGTTTAAGTGACATAGAAAATTTTTAGTTCATATAACTGAAAAGTGTACATGTAGTTTTATGAAGGGCTTATAGCAACTATTTCCTCTCTTTGTTTCTCAGATTTGTAGTCTTCCATTCAGCTTCATACTCAGGCTCTTACCTTCATGATTATAAGATGGCAGCAGATGTTTCTCATATTCTCTCAGCAAAGAACACAAAAATGTCTACCTTTTTCTCAGAAACCCCAATAAAAGTCTTGCACACCATTGGCTCTGTATAGATTTTTTCCCCATCTCCATAGCAATCACTCTCAGTCCCTTACAAACAATAGACAGAGTGGGGAAGGGATAGTTTCCCAGGTGTAAGTTGGCATAAGCTTACAATATACAGATGGCTTCCAAATGCTCCTTCGATAAGCACTCAGGAGTAGTAACCATCATATTGCTATCATTGTAGAGGTTGCTGGTAATGGAATTTTCATGGCCTATTTAGAGAAGGAGAGGATATGCACCTGGGAAAGGTACACACTAATGTGAGTTAAAAAGAGATTAAAAGTTCGATTATTTCTGCTTTGTCACATATAGAACGAAAGGCAGTCTTTAAACAGGAAATAAGTACATAGAAGGCAAATCATGGGAAGTATAGCTTTAGAAACAGCAGCAATTCCCTTCAGATCCTTGCCCTATCAGTCAACCAGTGAGAGACAGACAAGCACTATAGAGATATCACCATTGTCTTATGGTTGCCTAAGAGACTGAGTTCAGTTGTTAGCCTACACATTTTTGAGATCTAAAAGCTTAATCATTTTCCCCACTTCTAAAATGCAAAAAAAAATCCCCACAAAATATGCTGGCAAAAAAAAGTGCTATTTTTTCCTCCCCATGCTTTCCTTTGAAAATAAAAGTGTTAAGTTCCCATGATGAATGGTGGTCAATCTCAAAGACTTTCAATGCTTCCTTCAATTCCAAATCCACAAAATCCTTGGCTTGAAAGGATGAAGTTTTTGTTATCCTTAATATTCATTTAAAAATTATTATCAGTTTCTTCTCCTGGTCTTAACATTTTCCCCAATGCTCTAAACTTCACAGTATTTATATTATCCTCCTATGTTCTCTATATGGCTTTCACACTTACATCTTCTACTGCCATGAATTTTTGATCATTTATAAATCTCTACCTTAATCTCAGATCTTTCTCCCAAGTCCCAGGCCTATAATTCTGTTGGCCCACAGACAATTGTTGTTCAGCATGTCTGATACTGTTTCCATTATTTCCACCCCAAATCTGTTCCTCCTATTACATTCTATCTTGGTGATTGTACTTCATCCTATTTATCGTGCTTATAATGAAGGAACTCCCTCCTTTATTCTTTCTTCCCTTATCACCTCTACCACATCACCAAATACGTTTTGTTGATTGTAATTTATAAAACCTTCTTGAGTCAATAGACTCCTTGGCCACAGTGACTGACTTAGTTCAGGTCCTCACAAGCTCACATTTAGAAAAACCATTCATTTCTTCAAAAAAAGGATTTTCTGAGTAACTACTATGTCCCACGCAATATTCTGGTCACAGAGGCTACAGCAATGAACCCAATAAAACCTACACTGTAGTGGGAAAATCATAATTCAACTGTTCATATAATGACTTTCTTTTAAAAGAAAAATAAAGGAAATGGGGATAAATGGTAGCTGGGGTGTTCTACCAATAAGGTGATCAGGGTCTTTCTATGTAAAGTGACAATATCCACTCCCTCCTGAACAATCTCTTCCACAGTAACACAGGGGTTATTTTTTGTAAGGGTAAGATTCAGTCAGGTAGCTCTTCTATTTAAGAAGCTCTGTCACCTGTAGCATAGATCCCACCCTCTTTTACCATGGCTGTTTACCCTCTTGTTCCTGCTCCTTGCTCCCCACTGTGTATCCTATACTCTCATCATCTAAACTTCCCATTGTTCTCTGAACACATCATGCCTTTATACCTTTACACAAGGCACTATTCTTTTTTTAATCTAAAAGCAGCTTTCCACTTCTCTGCCTATTAAACTTCTCCTTAGCATTTAAGGACTCATCTCACCCCCTCTGGTCAGCCTTCCCTAACATCTGGTAGTAACAATAGTCACACCGCCTCTCAAACCTACTGTGTCATGACATGTAACACAATGGATTGGGATTCTTTATCTTTCACATCAGTCTACTTTTAGAGTAGAGACTCACTTCTACTTATCTGAGCATATGGCACAGTGTTTGATTGATAAAGATAGTTGATAAACGTTTGTTGACCAAATCAGTTAGCTTGGGAGAAGAGAAAGAAACTAGCGGCTGTGGGCTCAGTTGTTGTTGCCAGTCACAAAAATCTGTGGCTTGTGTTCCATATGCATGTGTATTCCTCTGCTTTTGAGGTTTTTGTTCTTGAGGTTTTATCTTTACTTTTAGTTTTTCTGGTATGTGTGTGTATACATGTGTGTGCCAGTACCCTTTTCTATTCTGTGGTAGAAAAGATGGGAGAGATGAGAATAAGACCTATGAAGAAGGGGACCGAAAGCTCCAGAAGCATCAAATTTGGGGTTTTTTCTGATGGAAAATTTCTGTGTGTGGGGGCTGAGTGGAGTGAGGCATACCTGTGTTCAATTCATTTCTGCTTCTACAATATAGATGAATTTTTCATTTTCATCCAATTCTATGGCAGATATTCAGGCATAGGGAAGTATTAAAACAATAAGTTATCTATTATTATTGTTATTATTATTACCATTACTGATCTCTTAATTTTGTGAGGCTGAACTAAACTCATAGTATCAAATATCACTCTTTCCAGTATCTCTTTATTAAGGTACAATTTTCCCCATTTACAGAGAAAATATGTTCAGATAGGTTCAGTTACATGACCATTCATATATCTGTTAAGAAGCAGAGCTGGGATAAAATTTAAATATTTATGTTATGTTTTGGAAACATAGATTGTTAATTTCCATCAAGTAAGAATCTGAGTAATATCTGCTTAAGACAGAATGTAGTTTTTACATGTTATAGAGTGTATATATATTTCATTTCATAAAATGTATAAAACCAATTTTTAATAATTCTCATGAATTTGCACTTAAAGTAGTTTTAAAGGGACTGCTAATGCACCTTGTTCTCCTGCCACAGATTCCTTAAAAAGCTTTCTTTGTTAAAGGTATAAATTTCAATTAATTGCTTCTTTTTCCATAAATAAACCAGTCTCTCCAGTACTAGAGAATATTTTTAAAAAGGAATATTAATAGGATAGGCTATATTATAATTGCATGTGATATTGACAAAAGCAAGGGATTAGAAACATTCTCTAAGGATGCTTTAAATATGACAATTCCAGTACTCCAACGAAAAAAGCAATGACATATTTTCTCTGCTTTCTTTGCATAAAGGGTTATATATCTTTCCTAAACATCCTTAGCATATTTAGATCTATTCTAGATGGTTAAAAACAAAATTTAACAGATAATTTACCTCTCAAACAAGTGAACATGATGAAAATAAAGACTGACATTCCATCTTCAAACACCTTCTCTTATAAATGTGACATCCAAATAGACAGTAAGTAGACATATATGATCACAAACTCTGTAAGCAACTACTCAGGGCAATTATATGGTAATCTGATTAGCAAACAGGGTAGATCTGAAACTCAACAACAGCAGTAAGTAGCATCTTTTGCAGAAATAAAAAAAGAGAATGTGATATATTCTTAAGGAAAATAACCTGTACCACCAAGGCTGTGACACAATCCAGCCTCCAGTTCTCCTTTCCACCCAAAGGCCTTGCACAAACTGGTTTTAGAGAGCCTTAGAAACAACCACGCTTGAATTTTAGATCAGGACTGAGTGGTAAACGCCTTCGAGGTCCTGCTAAGTTAGGGTATTTGATGGCAACCAGGGATAGTAAGTGTTGATACCAAAATAGACCCTGTTTTCTGATGGCCGGTATGCACTGGGCATGGGCTGACAGCTGGAAAGGGGTGTTTTCATCAGCCTCCTGCCCAAGGCCTGCAAACCCCAATTAGAACGGCAGGTCCTCATTAAATCATGTGCGAGCTGACAGCTTGGTCACTGGCTTTCCTCTGGCTAGATTTAATCTCACCTTAAACATGAGAAATCAAACTTTGTCATGTTTCTCTGCAGAAGAGAAGCCATTTAAACATTATGTCTGTATGGAGATCAAGTTATGTTACCCCTTTCTTGTACATTCTTGATGTGAAATATCTGAGGGTAACAATCAGGCATATATTGGTCCTATTTCTATTCTATCATTTTCCTGATGATAATATTTTTGGTGAAGCCAATTTTCAGAACTTTTTGCAGAAATTTTCTTTTATGGTTCATCCCTTCTTTATAATTTGAGCACTCTTGGTCAGACTTTACTTTAAAACTGAATTTAGATCAACTAATAATTTAGTCTAAACTCTTCATGGTTTCATTTTATTAAACATGATTCCCAAAACTAAAATTCTAATCACAGTAGAGCTTCATTAAATGATTTTTAAGGGAAAAAATTCATTTATAAGATTAAATTATTTTAAATGTAATGAATAAGGCTCTACTTTGAATATGAAATATGAAGATAAAATAGTTTACTTATCTCTAAATAGCACACTAAAAGATATTTCATAATATGTTGTCTGCTTTAATTACATATTCCAAGATCTTTCCTTTACTAACCCTTTAATATTATATACCAGTTAAAATATTGAACAAACCAATAATTTTACCACTGAATCAAACACTAGGATTCTATCATGCAAAAGATGCCTCAAATCCTCCAAAACACCCAAATTTATTTCTATAAAATAAGTTTATGGTTTAAGCAATGGGACAATTTAAAATATCAACTCAGACCCACTAACAAAAGAAAATGACCTAACACAACCAAAATGAAACTGTAGGTTGTTATGTATCTATTAAAACTCTGTCATATGAATGTTGTATTGACTTTCTACTCTTTTCTAATCATTGCTATAAGAGAAATATTTTCCAGTATTAATTTTGAAAAATAAAGCAGTGCTCTAAGGAAGGGAAGTGGAGATGAAGGGCAGAGTTATTAGCAGAAATCTGCATTGGTCATTCAAAGAAATGGAAAAATTACAATCTTTTGTTTCATTTTGGTGAGGAGGGGGTATGGTTATCAATGGAAGTTGGTAACTAGTGTTTGTCTTTGATTTCAAATAGAATTTCTCTTTAAATCCATTCTCTCTCCTGAGAATCCACGTTATTATTTATTTTATCCTACCTTTTTTTTATTATAATGCTAAATCTAAGGCTATTTTAATGCTTATCCATTTTTCGTCCTTACATCTAAAAGTATCATTAAATTTTAGTTTCATAACCGTATGAGTTTTTAGTCAGCCTTTGGTATAGTACTTATATTTTTGTATAATAATAACTCAGGAAAAATACTACCGAAGCCATATAAAGTGATTTGATTTAGTCTTTCAAGAAGAATCCTAATACTGGAAATTCATTAAGGTTTTAAAAGATATTATTAAATTTACATAAGTTTTCAAAGCACCCTAATCCCTAGTAGCTTGTTGTAGCTCTCCTATACATATGGAAAATATTTAAAATACAATAACTCCACTTATGAACTTAATTCATTATTTAAGTTGCCATTCATACTGTGTTTGTCATGTACTACAGAAAGTATGCCTTTTGGGTGATCAGTGATAACTAAAATAAAAACAAACAAAATTCACTTTCAACTGCCAACAAATAAAACACTGTAGGTACCTAGGTATGGCCAGAATTAAACAGAGAAATATTGGCTAGTGGAAATATAGTCAATACTCCAACTTCATGATAAATTCAACCTAGATGTCAGAGCTTACATAAAAGACCAAAACAACCGTTATAATTTACCAAGGCTGGTTTGACAGTACAACAGTTAAAGTCACACAAGTTGTAAAAAGACAATGTATGGCATGTCTTTAATTAGAGTTTAAATCTGCTCATCTTGATGCAGTAATAAACTGAGAAACGTCAGGTTATGTGCTCTTTTGGAAGACAGCGATTGTACATAATACATGTGCCCCTTTCCAATTCAAGGCCTGATTCTTGGCTCCTGCTTCTGAAACACAATGTTTCATTTTAATGAAAAATACATTACTGCAGTAAGATAAGGTCATCAGCTGTTAAGTGTAATGCAATTTCTGTAATAAAATTAATTTTATGGCCTGCATAAAAGACTTTATGTGGGTTAAATACTTTTAATTACTAGCTAAATTTTGTTCCTTAGAATGCATAAATGAAGCACCTCCACCCTCCATAAAAAGAATGCAGATACTGTAAAATGTCAGTAAAAAGGAGGATTCTTTATGATTTCAATTCTTTGTGTTATGTTAAAATACCAGCCATAGTCAACTGTAGGTTAATATGGCCTTTTTCAGTTACAGGGACAGAGAAGTTATTTGCTGGCGAGTCAAGACGAAAAACAGTTGTGCTGGTGAAAGCTGTGTGCATTTCCCTTATAGGTGAGTTGTTTTGATAGCAATTCAGACAAAAAAAAAAAAAACCTGATACTTGGTTATTGACTTATATAACCCCCAGTTAATCATCCAGCAAATGGACACATTTGATCTCAAACGGAAGCGGAATGAGAGTAAAGGAGACGCAAACCACGCCTATAATGAATATTGGAAAAACACCTCAATGTGGGTGAAGTTGTTATCACATAAAAAAGACAACATAGTATTGGGAAAATGTACAAATAAAAAAATTTAATAACCTCTTGCTTTGTGAAAGATTTTCAATAGGAGATATTTCTTAAAATAATTTCCTAGGTGTTAAAGGATTTAGAATTGGCACAGAATTTAAAATTGGACAGCTTTTAAATTGAATAGCCAGCTCTTCCACCAACTAGTTATGAAAGATTCAGGGCAAGTTATTTAACCTTTCTGATCCTGTTTTATCATCTGCTCTTTAATAAGGACAAGACCAGTTCCCTCACGGTGTTATTATCACCCTTACACGTAACAACAATACAAAGTTCCTGGCACTAAGCCTGGCCTTTCTAGGTATGAAATAAATGTTACTTTTCCTTCTGATTTTATTTCCTCCCCATGAAGTCATGGGGAGCCATTGAGAGTAGAGATGTGACCAGATTTCAGATGTTTTTCTGTTTGTTAACATTATTGTGATAATGTAGAGAATCACTGAGGTGAAGGGGGTGCTACCTGGCTAAAAAATGTCATATTACATAAACTGTTATATTGAATTCATTCTTACTAAGAAATCATAAATTTGTTTTCCAAGTAGCACATCTAGGCTCTTCGATACTTGTCATATCCAAGACAGCTACCCTAGCAAGAAAACAGGAAGCGGCCTCAAGAGATCTGTTTTTACTGTTCCCTTAACTCTGGACAGGAGTTACAAGCAAAGGGACAGCATTCAGAAACTCCCAGTTGTGCAGATGATGCTCAGACATTCTCCACCCCAATCTCATCACATCCAGTCTGCAGATATGACTATCTTCCCTCCACATTCTTCTTTCTGTCCTGCCACTCTCAGCCACTGAAGCTACTCATCTTTGACACTGGATGAGCCACCAGGAGGTGGCACTGGCACAGAAAACCTGCATGACACAGTTCCACACCAGCAGAGGGTGATCCCAGCAGGTTGGGGGCAAGATAATGCAGAAGGAAGGTAGGCCATTTCAATGAAGAATTCAGGAGGATAAACACGACCAAGCTCAGAAATTAGCACTTATGTCTGAATCTCCCCTACGCTCTAAGTCCCTCCTCCCAAATTTATACTTTTAATGAATATGAAAATCTCTATTGTCACATATTATTTTTACTTAATAATATTAGCATCATTTCATTAACTTTTGCTTAAAGGAGTAATTTATTTTAGGAACAGTACAGATGCTATTTTAGCATTTTGTTGATCTTCAACTTATTTTTGTATCTTCTTCACATACGCCTTAAAGGGCCATGCCTTAAATAGAACACTTTTTTTCATTAAAAATACTAGCAAATTTGGTCTATTTGCCTTTGTGTGTTATTTACATTTGACTATTTTACTAGGAACAGCCTCATCTCTTACTTTATACAAATTCCTCCAGATTAATAACTAATTTTTAATCTAGTACATTAGTAGTTCTCACTTAATTAGTAGCTTAACTCCATTTTATTCTCTCATTTTTACTAATAATCATCTATTTTTCCTGGTGATAAATCAAGGGAGAAGATATGCTCCTGTGTCTCTGTTTATCTCTTTTCAAATTTCTTTAGTCACTCCTCTTAAGAAGAGAGGAAATACTAATCTAATTGGTTAATACATTGACAATACATGGGCTCCATTAACCAGTGGCAGGCTCACTGGATATTAAAGAATCATGAGCAGCCATGGGGCTCTCATTCTCTCCTCATCCCAGCCATTGTGAATTATGGAGCTCTCCTTGGCTGTTTTCTTTCTCAATGCAGCAGAGTTGAAATGTTGAGCCAGGGGCTGACTTCTCCCAACAACCCCTGCCATATTATCGATGACTCAGAAGGGTAGAAATGCCCTATTCGTGGGCCTTGAGCCTCAACTTTGTCCACTTGGCTTCAACAGAGAGACCACATTGAAGAGCAAGTTTAAGGTAATGTACCAATTAGGAATGTTTTTAAAAGAAAAACTTCATTCACATTTTTCAGGACTCTGCTTCTCTCTCTAGTTGAACCTATATAATTTATTCTTATAAAATAATATACAAGGACTCAATTTTTTAACTACTTTGAATTAATACTAATTCAATGCTCACCTATAATAACTCATACCTGAGTACCTTTGACTATGAGCCGATTTAATTGAACATTGTCCAGTTTTTATATAATCATCCTCGTTCTGTTGTGTTTGACTCTTCAATTAATTTAATATTTTAATTAAGAAAAACACTCATACTGAAAATTTCACATATCAATTAGGCTTAATTTTTTATTGTCTCAAATGTTTTGACAATAGTAAAGGCGTGCACATGAAACAAAGATGCCAGACTTAATCAGAGAGAGCGACCTCCTCTACATATGAGCAAAGGTATAGAACAATAAGCAAATCAGTCCTCTCATGCTGGTCCCAATAGTTAATTCAAGTGACTGGGGGAAGAATAAGGAAAACAAAATGCAAAAATAATGGTTTACTGTGGAACATTGAAAAATCGCTATATTAAAGTATAAGAATGCTTTATGTACATCCCATCATTAGTCCTGGGGTGTGGATTCCATCGTTGATTTCACATGACAGATGAGGAAACCGAGGTCTAAATAGGTAAAGAGACAATTGTCAGTTCTCTGCTTCTTAGTTCTAGTTGCCCCTGAGGCCTGCCTTCATTCCTACACCAGTGAAACCTGCTTGAGACCACTAGCCATATGTCAGTCATCTTTTACATTTCCTCAGTGCTTTACTAGTGAAGGTCTTAATAAATATTCAGTTGAATTATATTGTTTTCATTTTAAGGATAATGTATGATATTAAAGAGCATTATTTCTAAATAACAGCTTAAGCTATAATATGAAGTACTCTCATACTAGGGGAGCTGGTAGACAAAAGTCTTTAAAAAATCCAAACTTTCATTTAATCTAGATTATATGTACATATTTTATAGGAATTCTATAGAATTCCTATGTTATAATCCAAGTTTCTAAGCTGTCTTTCTATCTTTATTAATAAAAATTATCTAGAAGTATAAATAAAGGAAATATCTTATTGAATGTACTGGTTAATGTATCTCTAAGTTTTGTTTTATGCTTATCCTAACAAAAAAAAATTCAACTGAAAAATGCAGTATTACCTACCCTTTGAAACATTGCTCTACAAAATGGGGAGGGAGGGGAAGATGAGAAAAGTTCAACAAAATGTTTTGAATCTCTTTTCCTTTATATCCTAAAGGAACTAAGAATTTGATGTGCCTCAGGGAAAAACAATTCAAGAAAGGTTATTTTTGGAAAGGTAGACTATTATCCAGCCTCAGAGATTAGATTTAAAAGCCAAGAAAAACTTTCTTAGATTATAGTGTTACAGAGGAAACCAATCTTTAAACTCACCAAAACACCCCTAGAATGCTAAAACACAATGTGTGTGAACAAATCACAAGAGTTATTTGAGAAACATCATTTTTTTACGTCCTAAACCACTGGCTTATAAAGCAAGAAAGGATGTAGTATAACATGGATTTGAGAATATATAGTGTAGAGATGACTATTAACAGGCTTTCTTTGACACTGAAGTATGTTCCCCAGAATAGTTCTTTTTGGCTGCACAAAGAAGAAAATGGATAAAGCTAGACTAAACCACCAGAAAGAGATATCAGTTTGACATTAAGAATCTACAAATCTATATTTGTTTTTATTTTTTAATCAGATTTTCATTAATAATAAAAAATTATAATCATTAAAAAATATATTGTGTTCCATTTTTACTAAAACATTTTGTTTTCTTTCCTAAACTTGTAAATCATTACTGGTGCCACTAACAGTGTCATCCAATTTTCCTAGCAAATTTAAATGGCAATATTGCTTCTTAATTTATTTTGATCTCAAGAAATTCCATTAGAAAATGATAAAATTGCTCAAAAGGCTGGTATAAATCAAAGCAAGAACTTGTATTTAAATAACATCAAATCTTGATGTTGAGAAATACTTAAAAATACGATTACATCATAAATGTCACAAAGCACATAAACCCAGTTGAAATATAAATTAAAAGGGCAATTATATAGCGTGAAGGCAGATAACCTAACCAGTTCATAATATTTTATATTTAATATAATATGTTATAAATGAGATAGTTACTAATGAGATAATGGCTTTTATAGGAAACTAGGTAGTAATTCAGTAGGATGCCAAAGCAGCAAAGAGGTCAAATTAATTTCTAAGTTCTTCCATTCATCTTTGAAAATGATGAGGGAATCCCAATTACAAAAGTGTTTTATGAGGACCTAAAGAAGCATTTTTGACAAACATGAGATCTTAGGGGAGCATTCATGATAAAGCAACTTGAGATAATCAATAATAGAGAATTATTAGAACCAGTTGTTATTTATCCATAGATTTTGAATGGATTAAATTATCAATTCAGGTAAACTACATGTCCTAAAAATGCAAATATGAAAAAAAACAGTCAAATCTTATGACCAAATTAAAAATTTTAGCAATGTAGAAATTATGAACCATAAAATGCTACCTTGACCCAGAGAATGCAACACTTAATTAGATGGATTTTAAAAACTGGGTGGCTAATGAGATACTCACAAGATTTCCTTTATGCAGAATCCATTTGTTCATGACATTGAGACTCTCTAAGAATTCCAAATTCCAATAAAGCAATAACCCTCTTCTCTCCGAATTCAGCGTAGACTTTCTCTTAGCTAACATCTCTGAATTTGTCCTTTGTTTTTGAGCAAGAACTCACCACTGAAAATCATCCACAGGAAGAAATTTCTGTCATGATTTTAGTAAACCAGGTTTAGGATGTTTTTAATTATCATAAAAGACATAGGGCAGGTATTTTTAATGAGGTAGCATAATTTATAAGTCAATTATATAAGACCCACCAAATTATAATAATCATCATTTCAGCAAGAAATAAACCTGCTATATAGCTTCATCTGCTCTTGATTAAGAGACTCAAATGATAGGATACTATAGCAATATTCACTGAGAACTGATAGTGGGTTGGACCAGTATAATATCAATGTAAAATACCTTGATTCAATATTCAATTTAGAAGTAGACTTGCAGAATTTCCTGATAGATTGAGTATAGAACAAAAGAAAAATAACAGTTAAGGATGACTCCATGGGTTTCGGTTTAAATAATTGAAGAACCGAATTTATTTACTGAGATGAACAAGACTGTGGGAGTACCAGGTTTGGGGGAGACAACAGAGGGTCAATTCTGCAAATGATAACGTTGAGTTACTTATTAGATTTCAGGTAAACTATCAACCAGGCAGCTGAATATACAATTCTGGAGTTCAGCAGAGCAGTGAAGGCTGGAGATAAAAATTTGGAAGTTAGCACTAAACACATGAGAGTTAAAGCATAAGACCAACAGGGAATAAGTCTGGATAAGGGAAATCAGTGCCAGAATTTAGCTCTATCATGCAGTAATTCAGAGATCAGGAAGATGGGCATCAGCAAAGGAGCATAAGAAGCAGCAGTTAATTAGGCAGGTAGAACCAAGAGTATAATGTCCTGGAAATGAAGTGATGAAAATGTTTCAAGGAGAAGTGAAAGATTACCCATGTCAAATGCTAAGAAAAGGACTAAGAGTTGAAGAATATGGAGGTCAATGTTGTCCTTGGCAAAAAAAATTTTGTGAAGTAGTGAAAGAGAAGATAGATTGGGTTGGAATCTCTAAAAACTACAAGAAAGGATTGGTAACAATGGGTCCAGACTACTCCTCCAGGGAGTTTTGCTCTGCATATCACAGAAAGGAGGCAGTACCTTGAGAAGGTTGTAAGATCTGGAAAGATGTTCCAAGAATAATTGTAGCACGTTTGTATATGAAGAAAATTATTAACTAGAGAGAGGAGAGTTGATGATGCAGAAAAAAGGGGAAAGTTGGTGGAATAATGTCTCTGAGTCGGGTGAGAGATGACAGGATCTAGTCCACAAGTGGGAGGCTTGGTGTTTCCTATAAACACACCCTGGCCTCTCATAGCCTCTTCTCCAGAGCAGCCAGAGTGATCCATTATAATGTACGCCAGATCATGACACATGTGTAGATAAATACTCTCCAGTGGCTTTCTATCTCATTCAACATAAAAGCCTGAGACGTTATAAATGCCTACAAGGAACTGTGTAATTTGGTCCCATTCTCTCTCTACCTCCTTCTGTTCTCACTGTCCCTCTGGCTCACTGCAGCCCAGCCACACAGAACTCCTTCCCATTCCTCGAACACATCAAGCACCTGCAGGTTTTCTTCCTGCAAAGGCTGTGCTCTTAGACACTATACTATGCTGCATGGGCTCGTCCTCTCTTTTCCTCTGGGTTTTTGCTTGAATGTCACCTGCTTAGTGAGGCCTTCCCTGATCATGCTATATAAAACTGCTGTCTGTATTCCTCTACCCTCCACATATATTTTTCCCTTAGCATCTACCATCATAAGACATATTATGTGTTTATTTTCTTTGTGACTGTCCTACCACACTAGAAGGTGGGTTCTAAGAACACAAGGATTTTTGTCTATTGTTTACTGATATATCTCCAGCACCTAAATCAGTATCTGTCACATATTAGATGCTTGGTAAGTTTATTAAATAAAGAAAATGATAGTTTAGAGCTTATCCCCAAACATTGACTTTTCACTCCTTTGAAAATTCTGAACTTACCTAAAACACTAGGTGCTTAATAATAGTGCTTAAATAATATACAATTGTGTACATTTTAGATGAGCTTTTTTTTTCTCAGTTAGATTTCTCATATGACAAGAATAGAAGGCCAATGTAAACCTTAGTAACTGGAACATTTGTGAAGCTGTACAGAAGAAAGATACGTCATACTTTGTAATTGAAAGAAACCATGCCCTCTAGAAGATGCTTTAGCTGTAACACCAAGTACAATTAAACATTACAGGATAAGAAAGAATATAAAGACAAAAAAATCTTTTTGTAAATTGTATGTAGCCTGAACTATTTATGGATCTTCAAGGTAAACCACAGTCTTTTTCAATAATTCTGAGGCTCTGGTTTGCCCTATTGCTAGAAAAAGCAAAGAAACTAAGGCATTCCCTAAGGTATTTGATTAAATTTGGTTGTCAATCTTTTTGACATGTTTTCCAGGGTTCCATGTTTTCCAAACATTTGGTCAAACAGATTCCTCTTACTCTCTATCGCTATTATGAACAACAGCTACTATTTATTGATGTTTATTATGCAGGTATTGTCTTCTGGTCTTAACACCTAACAATTAATTTAATCTCACAACAGATCTATGAGCTGTGTTGTGCTATCCATTATCCTCATTTTTAATAGAAGGGAACTGATTAAGAGACTATATAACTTAGATAACTTGTCTGTGATCACAATTCTGATTTGTGGCAGATCTGAGATTCAAATCAAGAAGGCCAACTCCAGGAACCATGCCCTAAACACTGTGCTCAACTATTGCCTTGGGCTTCCTGGTTCAGCCACACACCTTGGGCATCCCAGAATCATGCTGATATTATAAGTTGGAGACATTCATGGGATGTATCTTAATCAGTTTGGGCAGCTATAACAAATTAGCATGGTCTGAGTGGCTTATAGACAACAGAAGTTGACTTCTCACAATTCTGGAGGAAGGAAGATCAGAGCACCAGCATGTCCAGGTTCTGGTGAGAGCCCTCTTCTGAGCTGCAGACTGCTGACTTCTCATTGTATCCTCACACAGTGGTGGAAAGAGGGTGAAAGAGCTCTCAGGGGTCTTTTTTATAAGGGCACTAGTCCCATTCATGAGGACTCCACCATCCACCACCTAATTGCTTCTCAAAGGTCCCAAGTCCTCATACCATCACATTGATGGGTAGGATTTCAACATATGAATTTTGGGGGGACACAAACATTCAATCCATACAGGAAGTGTCTTGGTTTCAAAAGAGCTTATGAAGAATACAATTTAAAGACAAAAGACAGTTGAAAAGAAGTTACTGCCCTCAAATATACAGCCAATATAATAGCAGTTGGACTCCAAAAGATCCTGCCACCATCTGGGCTAACTTGATTGACCATATGTATCAGCTTGACTATCTTGTGATATTTACATAAAATGTTAAACCCTTAAAATTCAATAAACAAATTTTAAAGAGAACAAAAAAAGAAGAATTTAGTATAAAGTGACCCTGAAATGAGTGTCTGAAAATCCAATTTCTGATAGCACTTCTTAGTCAGTTGAACTGATTACATTCCTTAACATACGTGAACCTGCTTTCTCGTCTATGTAATTGGTAGGTTAAATCATATTTCTATATTCCTTCTTTCTGTGGATTCTAATTTTTAGAGTTTTTCTCCAATCCATTCTTGCTAATAGGAAAAACGTTCAGACATCTCAGTTGTACAAAGTTTTATTAGTCTTACACGACTTGTGTTACTCTTAAGACAATAGCTAATTTATGAGAAATAAATATTTGATTTTGGAATTTAATATTCTCTACAATTAAATAAGTTTATGTGGTAAAAGATTAGAAAATAAGAAAATAATTGAGTTTCCATGAATATTAAGCATTCTAAGGTATAAATTTATGCGACTATAGATTTGATTAAGAGACTATTTGTTGACTCATCATTTTGATGCTAGTTTAGAAGAATAATTTCAACACTCTCTAAAATGGAATGATTTATTGGTATGTCATGCTATTTGTTGTATGATATGATAAATATAATATGATTCATCATGCCATTCTATAAATATTGCAATGGATTATTAAAGCGATAAAATCCAGTGGCAGAAATATAATGAGATCATGTCACATTTGTATAAAAGCTAGATGATAAATTGTGCCTTCTATAGAGGCTGTTATAACCTTAGAAAGATCTAAAGTGAAGATTCTTGAAGCTCAAAGCAAGAAAAACAACTCTAAATCCAATTTAGGCTTCAATTAAGAGCACTGATTAAGAACACTTGTTGAAAGCACAGACTAATACAAGAATGCAGAATAATTACCATCTGGGCTCTCACGATGGACAGTTTTTCATCATAAAGACTATTCGTTGAATAGTTAGTCTAAAATATTTACAGACAACATTTGTAGTAAGCCCTTGAAGGAATTAAGCAAAATCTCAAATATGCGTCATAGATACAGACATACATATGTCTAAATAAAAAGAGTATGCATATGAAAATTAGCATCAGGTCATATTTGTATGTATTTCAAAGTATTACTTTGTCAAATAATTTCCGTTCATGACCTAATAGTATGGAAAATATATTGCTTTGGAGGAAAGGTTATTATTTAGAGAAATTTTATTCCCTAAATAGATGCTCTTTAGGTTTCTGATGCTTTTGTAGATAGAACTACCTAAAGTTATTGCTTCTTATGGTGGAGAATATGGCAAAATTAGTGGCTAATGACCTTTGTACAGATTTGCAAGTAAGAATGCTGTTATTCAACCAAATGTTTATACTTTCAAAAGCAAAAATAAAAACGACACATTATTATAGTTTTTAAAAAGTCACTTCTGTAGTCCCCTTTCCTAGAATTCTCAGTCTCAAATTATTTATAATATCCCAAGAATAAACTTTAATGACTATTTTACAGTTAAATGAAAATTAATATTTTTTATATTTCTAAGATGAGAAAAACACAGTGATCCATTTAAAGCACTTTTTTGAAGGGAAATTTAGTTAACTTTGACAATGGAGGGATACATAGCCTACAGCTTTCAGCATGCTAATGAAATCTTCATTGTGTTGTATATTTTTTAGTTTGGTATACCGATTTCCCATGATATCATATTTCATAACCACTTTTCCTTCATTTCTTTCCTGAAGTTGTTTCAATTTATCTATGTAATCTTGATTAGGAACTCAATATAATAACAATTTGCAATGCAAATGTATTAATGACTATATTTGTGTATATGGCTATACACATGATAAAGTCATGAAATAAGCACAAAGAAAAACAAAAATTACACAATGATAATGGTATATTACATAATGACATGGTATGTTTGATATAAAATTTGGAAAAATTAGGTATTAAGAGGGACATATTCTCTTTAAAATGCCTTAGATCTATTGTGGTTTTATGTTGTATTATTGTTTCAGACCAGAAAACTGAATTTTGCATAAAAACAAAATCCTCTTAAAATTAAAGGACCTGATTCAGATGCACCTATATTTGCTAACAGAATCAAAATAATGATTAGAAAATTTTTCTTTTTTTTTAAAGGTTAGAGAGCTAATCACACCTGAGTACTCAATAAATTTTAAATCATCAATAATTCATCTTTAAATTTGGACATCAGAGGACAAACTCCAATTCTCTAATGATAGTGGTATCACGCGACAGCCTGGCCTGGAGTGTGAGGGGCCTGTGACAGTTCCCCTGGACTTGTTTACTACACTTCCTCTAACTTAGAGGTAATGAATCAAATGGGAAAGACAGAGGCTTTGCAGTCAGACTTCATGGGCAAATTGACTTCCTCAGCCTCTTGTCAGCTGTGTGACCATCATCATGTGTATTGGCTTTCTCTTGCTGTGTTACAGGTTACCACAATATTAGAGGCTTCAAACAACGCAAATATATTCTCTCAGTTTCCATGGGTCAGGAATTTAGGTGTGGTTCCACTGGGTCCTCAGTTCAGGGCTTCACAACATTGAAATAAAGGTGTTGTCCAGGCTGTAATTCTCATCTGGAGCCTGAGGTCCTCTTCCAGTCTCATTCAGGTTGATGACAGAATTCAGCTCCTTGAAATTTGGAGGAATGCAAGTCCCCATTTCTTTGTGGGCTGTCAGCAGAGGCTGCTCTCCACTCTTACAGGCCACCCTCGGTCCATAGCTGTATGGTCCTCTCAAGATGTGGCAGCTTACTTGTCTAAAGCCAGCAGGAGAATCTCCAGCCAATACAGAGGAGTCTTATATAAGACACAGTCATAACAGGAGTGACTGTCCTATTACCCTTGCCTTATAGCTTGACCTCATCATATTCACACACATCCCACTCCACCCAAGGGTAAGATATTCTATAGGACATGTGCACTGGGGGCAAGATCATTTGTGTAAAATTACTCTTCCACAAGTGTGCTGAGTGACCTTGGTCAAGCTATATCTCAGTTTCCTCATCGAGTAATCAAGGTGCCTACCTCAAAAGTCTGGTAGGAAGAAAAGTTAGCATACATAAAGTTCTTAGATCCATGCCTATGCTAAGGGCTCAGTCAACGATAGCTATTTTTAGACTTTGCCCAGGTCCTCAAAGGGCCCTACAATTGACAGGTGAAGATTTTTGCACAATTACCAAATTAGGTAACTCATTTCCTCTTTGAAGAATATACTTAGAATTACCTTGCATAAACATAGTTGGGAATTAGATTCTCAATTGTTTAAGTAAGCTGATATGTGACAAAATATAACCAGGCTTCTAGAATGATTAAATCTAATGTTAATCAAAAACTGCCAGCAACTGACTTTTAACTTACAGATAGGAAATCACTGAATTTAATTCTGATTATTATTTTAAAAAGCCATAGATACATATTAGTTTTAGTGTGTGGCATCAGTTTCTCCTTATCCCAACTCCAATATATATAATTTTTATAACTTTGCCTCTCCCCTGTTGTTTTCTCTGCTCTCTATCTAAAGTTACCTTATCTGGGGAAAAAAAACCTATGATTTGCCAGATCAAGCAATGACGATGATGTGACAGCCTTATAGTTAACAGTGTTCATGCTTTTTGACCTCTACTTCTTGAATATTGTGTCTGGATCTGGGAAGAGCTTCAACTTAGAAATTCTTCTCTAAGTTTAATGCACGAACCATTTTTCCTTTGTGTGTACAACAGAGATGAATTTGCTTGAGATTTCAATTTAGAGGAGAAATTCTTGAAGAAAGTGATTATATCGAGACTCCATTTTGATGAAAGTACCAGAGCATGGCAGAGACATCAAGCTTTTAGAAGCTGTGGAGGCAGAAAGCCCACAGCAGAGCCCCATGCCCAGTGTCTTGCACCAGCAGTTGTAGCTTCTCCACGAGACAGTCTGGTGGTGAGGTTCAACACTGTTTCTGGGTACACAGCCTCCATGCCTGCTTCTTTGTTCCAACTAAATTTGGTGGGAGCTCCCAATATCCTTTAATACTTTAATACTTTTTTTCCCTAAATTAGCTAAAGTTAACCTAACTGAAGTTAGATGGGGTAACTGAGAATCCTAAACGATATAAGTTCCCAATGAGACGATCAAAATCACTTAAACAAAAAAGATGCTCAACAAAGTCATATCAATTAAAGTGTTCTTTGTTGCCAAATCTATGTGTGAGCTGATAGGTGGGAAAGAGTTTAAAGGCCCTATTCCTGACTTGAAAAAGTTTTAAATAGTCATACTATTGGTGTGATACCTTAAGCAAAGTCTTGGGGTCATTCACAGTTGTAAAGGGACCTAAACTAGCCAGTAGCAGTCAGATTTTATTTTCACTTCCTGTTATTAGAGATGAAAATCCTCAGTGGCAGTCAGCAGCCAGAAATAGCTATGAGCCTTCAAAGGGACCACCTTCAGAGGAAGACAATTTTTTCCAGAAGACAAAAGAATTCAAGCCAAAATGTCCAGTACTGATTAAAATAACTCATTCTAGTATAATTTTATAAACCTTAGAGAGCGGCAACAGAAGGGTTTTATCCTATACTGCAAAGTAAGATATTTGTTAAGGCTATGGCTATAGATGTGCTGATCCGTCCCTTCACTGTGTGTGTATATTAACATAATACCCACATTGCTTTCCTTTCTGTTTTCTATGTACACAAAAATTACATTTGACTCTCTGAAAAAACAAAGCTATTCCATTTATATATGAATGAACAGTCTGCATGGATGTGATTACTAATAACCATCCCATAGATAGTTTTCAGATTGTAAGATCATGGAAATTATTTAGAGTCAAGGTAAGTGATAATATTCAACTAGTCAAATCACATGGTCTTACAAGAAAAAGTGATTTTTTAGCTTGTCCTTTTGGAAAACATGCAAAAGTACTTAGATCTGGTAAAGTCATGTTTTAATCATATACAATATAATAGTAAAGAGTTGCTGCTTTTTTATCTGACATATTTTATATGTAACGCTCTCCAACAAGTGGGAATTGTCACACACTATCTATTCAAATAGGTTGTAATAAATTTTATAATTATACACTAGGTGCTTTATGCAAAAAAGGCAATATTACATTTATCATATAAATTATTAGAACTCTATATTGAATAACCATAAGTACAGGATCTGTTTCCCTTTTTAAACAATTGTCCTGTATAATGATTACAATTCTGAACTTTCTGACACTGCCTTCCTAAAATAACCTTATTGGATTTATTTTTCTATCACACATGTTTCCTTTTTAATCATATCCCTTCACAAACACACGGTAAATGCAATGATTTATTGTACTAGATTTTTAACTACCTGTCTACATTTATGCTTTGCAGTTAAATCTATCATTCCTGACAAATACAGCTAAACAAAAACATTTGTTTAAGGCATAAGATTGGGAACAAAAATCAAGAAAAATGATTCAGAAAAACGAACAATCTGAATTTTTAGACAAAAAATCAAATTGAATTGTTACTTCAACAAGGAAAGACAAGACAAAGGACATTTGGTGAATATTTGCCAAAAAAACAAAAAAAAGCTACTCTCATTGGCCGACAGTAGTGATCTACAGCTCAGCATAATAGGCTTCCAGCTCATAAATCTGTTCTACTCTGTAGTACTTTCCTGAGAAGGTGATATATTTCTCAAAAGTTCCATCTAAATGTCACCCTGAAAGCTTTCTAGGTGGATGATCATTCCAAATTCAGAGAATGCAGCACAACCTTTTCTGGTGACCCAACGGTGACTTAAATATTAACCTAGAACATGTTTATTAAGTGAATATAAGACATATTTAAGCATTTTAAGGAGAATGTCTCCTTAAAAGAACTTTTAACTTCCGAATGCTAACATCTCTAAGGACAGGTCTTTCTTCCTCCTGAGGGTTCGAGGATCACACAGACTGGATCATTGGAGCAAAAAGCATATAGTGTAAACCTAAGGGTGGGGGGTCCTCGTCCTTAAAACCTAAGGATTTAAGGAAGTCCTACTGTGTCCCAGGCATCACACAGGGTGGGGGTACACAAATAGCCTGCATAGATCTAGTATCAGACTGAAGTAGATACGAGGAAAAGATTATAGAAGCAGAGAGGTAATGATAACTTAAAACCCTAGATACAATGAGAGGGAATTGAGATTTTCATGATAGAATATTTTAAGATGTTGTCTTGATTCTAACTGGTCTGTAGAAAATTAGGGAAAACCCAGAGATAAGTACGCAGAATATTGAGGTCGATAACATAGTTTAAATACACACACAATTATGAAGACATAATTTTTATCCTTTTTTGGTTTATTTTAGTGGGGGATTGAAATTGTGCATGCTAACATACTATATGTACAAGAATTGCTATTTACCGAATCTGACATCATACTTTCTTCTGCTATAGGATAGTCTTCAAAATCAATTTGCAGATTTTAAACTGTAATGCGTTACCGAGTCTTAATTCATAATTTACTTATATATGTTTAGGATTTTTACCTCCTTAAATTATCATGGACATCTCCAACCCAACTACAGTAGCTGCCCCAAAGAATCTCACAAAGAGCAAACTTAAGTGCATGCTAAATATTGTAAAGGCAATTGCCTCAGTGCCAGAGATACATTTAAGAACTTCTTTCTAAACACCCTGATAAGAGGTAACAAAACTTCAGTACTTTAAAAGTGTATGTGTGCTTTTTCAATTTTATTTTAGAGACTCTTTTAGAATGTATAGTTAAAATTAAATACACCCAAAATGATTCTTTCTGTAAAAAAAAAAAACATTGTTTTAAAGAAAATACCTTATAATTTAAAGAATATAGGTTTTATATTACAGAGTCAGCATTGGAACTATATTAGATGGACTGGTGATTTTTGTCTAACAATATATTTTGCTTCAGACTGTCTCAATACATGTTTTTAATCCCAAAACGTTGAATGAGCCACCAAAAACTGCAATTCACTAGTGAAAGTAGTCAATCAAGTTTGTTTTAAAATGCTGGTGGTAACTAGAAATGAGCTGTGCCCTTTCAAACTGATAATCAATTTAAGAATATGTCCCCAAGTTCTTCACTTCCCCAAACTTTGCCTGAAGAAATTAAGGACACAGGACATGTGAAGTAGCAAGCTCATGCATAAGGAAGCATACCAAGATGGCTGCTAATGAAATTTAAGCTCCTCCCCCAACTATTTGTGATGAAATTTGCAAAAAATGCATTTCAAGATTAAATGTTTGAAATTATTTTAGAAATAGTAACTCTGGATCTATACTCATAGATCTCTAGGAATTTAAACTGAAAATAAGAGGACATTAATCTCACAGAGAAAACAACTAGAAGTATGTTAGTTTTGATAGAAAAATGAAAGCCATAATGATAACAGTGAATGACAGGGATATAATTAACTTTAGATGACGGTTTCTGAGTTTCTGTCTAAATTCACTCTTGTGTCTACTATTTTTAGGAGTTTATTCCTCAAGAGAAGTGACTTGACATGTTGTAAGCAGATTTTTCAAGTTCTGGAGGTGGGGGTGGGCAGAAGAGGACACTCAGATATGAGGATGCCTTGGGTTAAAGTCTCATAGCTTTGGGAAAGCATTTAAGCATGCTTTCCCTGGAAGAAATCCTGTCTTTGAAAAAGAAAAAAAAGAAGATGATTATATCTAATACTGGTGAATATACCATTCTATTCTCTGCAATTCTTTCAATGGTTTGCAGGCAGGAATTTTGTGTTAAAATAAAAAGAAAAATGAAGTTTTAAAAATTGGATACTCAACAAAGACAACCTCTTCTGTGTCAGCTTTGGAAACCGTAACTACTGCTGATAATAAATGATTTACTGTAATATGTTTCCCACATTATTTCCATTGTGGTGACTCTCACCTTAACGTTTCCCATAGAGAAGAGTCCTAGAAATGTTTCAGGAAAAATAAATGCTTCAAATAAGAGCTTGCCTTATAATCTAGCTTCAGACATGCCCTCGGCCACTATCTGTTCCTCTAGTTCAGCAATAAGGATTTGATCTTGAAGATATGATTATGGTAATACAAATATATTAAGTCAATATACCACTTTATCAATCCCATTGGATCTCATTGTAGGCACTTGGGTTTTCTGGGCCACACTGCCTGCTACATAGAGATAACTTCAGATTGTAAAAATGGGTTGAATATATCTGAGTTGAGTGTCACCTACACCTGGGAATTACCCACTAAAGTGTCATGAATCACCTAGAGTCATTTCCATGCTTTCTCTATCTGGCCTACAGAAGCAAATTAAGATAAAATATTTTATCAATTTAAACTAATACAGTTCACCTCACCAAATCAGGACTCATTTTCTGTGAGGGTTGCCCTATTATTTTAAAGTATAATGTTTAAATATTCAAGTAAAAATAGCAATAATTACTGAAAGGCATAGCTTAAAACATATTTCCATAAAGATATAAAACTTAAAATTCCATATTATATTTGTTAATGTCTTCAGTCAATTTAGTTTTAAATAGATTAAATTTTACATAATTGATACAAGTATGTCAAATAAAGGTTATCCAGTTTATATTTAGAATCCTTGCATTATATTTTGGAGAAATAGGCAATGTTTGTTAAACTAGAAGTTCTGAAAACCCATTTTACAAGGTGTACTGTATCTGCTAACCCATTCAATTTACATCAAGAAGAGTACATACGGGAAGGCATCAGTGAACCAGGATTTCAGTCTGCCCTTGCTATTGTAACATAAAGTTAGTTTCCAAAATGGAGAAGATGAGTGGGAGAGGTTAATGAACTCATTCATCTAAACGTACAGAAAGTCCACTGCCAAATGTAGCACATTATATTTTATTTATTATTACCCTGGTGCATTTACATTGTAAAAGATAAATTGTTCTTTTATAGCATTCTATAATATCTCTCATAACTTCTATTTGTATGAAATAATAGTTTAATTATAGAGACCCACTTTCATGTAGAATGTATCCAAATGCTAAAATATACATGCAACTCATTCTCACCACAGTTATGACAGTCTTTTGCTTATTAATGAATACATACTTTCAAAGTATAGAAATTGTTCTTTTTCCTTTATTTCAGGACCTAAATAACTACAATGCAATTTTACCCCTTTTCATAGCTAGAAAACACTTCTAGACTTTCCTGTAAAAGTTTTATTTAAATTTAACTTTAGAAACAACTGGCATTCACTGAGCTGTGTCAGGATAGTTTCACTTTGCATTGAAGGTAAAATTTAACTAAAGAACCAAGTCAGTAGAGCTGGCTCCCAGGTATTTTATTTTAAAAAACAAAAACTAAATGCATTGAAGACTTCAATATAAAATATAGAACTGAATCTAAGTCAGTGGGGTGGATTGCATCAAGGTCAATATCCTGTTTGTGATAATCCACCCTAGCTTTGTAGAATGTTACCATTGGGGGAAACTGGGTAAAGGGTACATAAAATCTCTGTATTATTTCTTACAACTGCATATGAATCTATAGTTATCCTAAAATTAAAATTTAATTAAAAAACTAGTTTCTTTCATATATAAATGACAAAAGTTTCTATCTTCTGAAGCAGAATCCAGACATTAACACCTTCAACACTTAAAATATCCATAGTTTAATGTGAAATATGACCACGGACTGCTTTGAAAGTGATAACTTTTTGTCCAGTTGTCCCCAAATATAGAGTGAGCTTTATAAAATACCACGTGCAAAGAGATATCTCAGTTTATTATATCAGATTTGAAGATACGAATGTCAGGTTATGCAACGGCAAATTTCAACTTGAAAACCACAAACAATAGTAGTAAAATCTCCTATTAAAAAAAAGTCAAGAATGTGAAAAGTTAAAGAGTTTTCTGGTTCCTATAGTTTGCCTTATAATGCAGTAAAAATATGTGCCAGTCATTACAGTATCACTGAGAAATTTAATCGGAAAATGAGGAGATAATCTAAACTTCGAAAATATTGAATGCAAAATGTATATCATGCTGACAGTCTAACTCAAAAATCTCCAGGACAGCAACATGAAATAATTGGGATATGATATGGCATAATCGAACATTACTAATCTAGATTAATTTAGCATTTCTTCACTAGAGATTAAACCCTAGACCTTCCATTTTTCAAATCTAACCTATTCACTTTACCTTGGAACAAAAATCTTCTTCATTAATATGTGCACAAGTCAGTTCCAGTGTATGCGGGTAGAAGGTGGCTAGATAATAAATGTTGCAATTTCTAGGGTAAAATTAGGAGGTAAATTACTCCACTATCTCTTTCTTCATTTGAAACACAATTGTCAACTCTTCCTGGAAGGCTTCATTTTCTTTCCCATCTATCTCAAGGGTGAAGTTTTTCTTACTGTTACAACACTTACCATATTAGATAGGATAGTTGTTTATGTATAGGTTTTAAAAATAAATTAAGAACTTCTTAAGTTTAGGAAGTGCTATAGACTGAATGTTTGTGTACCCCCAAAATTCATGTGTTGAAGCCCTAATCCATAATGTGATGGTATTTGGAGATGCGATCTTTGGGAGGTAATAAGGTTTAGATGAGATCATGAGGTGGGTCCCCCCGTGATGGGATTAGTGCCCTTATAAAAACAGGAAGAGACCAGAGCTCCCTCACTCTCAGCCATGTGAGGACACAGTAGCCACCTTCAAACCAGAAAAAGACCCCTCTCCAGGCATCGAATATGCTGGCACCCTGATCTTGGACTTCCTAGCCTCCAGAACTGAGAAATAAATACTTGTTTATAAACCACTCTGTCTATAGTATTGACTGCTGACTAAGAGAGAAAGAGTGTGTGGGTGTGTGATTATTTGCATCCTCATTTCATACAAAAACTAAATCATATTTCAGATCTGAGATTCATTAGAGAAAGCCTTTTTATTTAAACATTTTTAAACATTCTATTTTAATACTCTATCATTTTAACTTAAATCATTCCATTATAAAAAGTCTCTTATTGAAGAGAGAATATTTCTTAAAAACTTTAAATTAAGCAGAGTTTTATCAATTAAATTTACAACAATACAGCCTTTAGAAACACATAATCCATTTTTATAATAATACTTCCCCTTTAAAAATTTGTCATGGTTTGTCAGAGATTTAAAATGCAAGGCACCAAATGAGATGAAAGAACAATGTAATACATATAAACCAACCAGGTCTGTTCTCAAATATTTATTTTTTAATGGCCCACCAAATTTGCATGAACATAGTTGTTGCAAAAATTAAACATTTATTCTGTATTGTTAATTTGCAATATTTTACAAAACTCAAAAATGTAGTCCATACCTATTACAGGCATTTTACCCTTAAGAAACAGATCAGTATCTATATGCTTAAAAGAATACTTGAAAACCTTTTTATAATATATTCCAGTGTTCAACAAATATGTGAAAATAAAGTCTCCAGAGAGTAGGATTTGAATCCTTGATTAGTTGAAATTATTTCATCAGCTGAATTCCTTGAGATGTGTGAGGTGAGTAGTCCCTTAGATGGACCAAATAGGAACCTTTTATAATTGTAGTGATATGTGCACAACTGTAATAGCAAAGCATTTCATTGTGAAAATGAAGAAGAAAGATATGAGAAAAATATATTTTACATTTTCAAAGAACTTAAACTATTATTTTTCAGACTAGGCACTGAATAACAAATGATGTTTTTCTTGTGCTTTTTGGTTACTTTTTAAAATTATAAGAACAATAAATATAACAAACGGTACAAGAATTATCTAGGAAGAAAACACTATATACATGATAAGAAAAAAAGAAGGAAACTCAGTGTAGAGTAAGTTGATGGCAGATTATGAATATATCACCAAGTTTTCACATGCAAAATATGAGTAGGCTATAAGGGGGCCGGCCTGATGGCGTAGCAGTTAAGCCCGTGTGCTCTGCTTTGGCAGCCCAGGGTTCGCAGGTTCAGGTCCCGGGCACGGACAGACGCACCACTTGTCAAGCCATGCTGTTGGCAGCGTCCCATATAAAATAGAGGAAGATGGGCACAAATGTTAGCCCAGGGCCGAGCTTCCTGAGCAAAAAAGAGGAGGATTGGCAATGGAGGTTAGCTCAGGGCTAGTCTTCCTCACACACACACAAAATATATATAAATGAGTAGGCTATAAGGAAGAGTTCTTTTGTAGGAATTGTTGACTTGTTCTTCTATCTCTGCTGTAAATGGAAATTCTAAGAATGCTAGGAATTTAAAAAAAATCATAGCTACATTCATTAGAGAAGCCTTTTGTAAATTCCCTTTTACCTATTGAACTCTGTTGGAAGAAGTCAGCTTTGGGAGAACAGGAAGAATTTCTGAAGGTAAAGAAGATCTGGAAACAATTGGAGCCACTGGGCAACTGCAGAGAAGAGGGAGAGCACAGCGTGGATACAGCCTTTGCAGCACTTGGTGGAAAAATGAACCCTGCAAGAGCTGCAGCAGCAACAGGAACCTGTTTCTGGCTGTTTCTATACTTATAGCCTTGACTGTCCCTCCTACCTAGGAAATGGCAAGCATTGGCTACCAACCGCTGTCAAGAAACCATTCTGTGTCCACTTAATCAGGGATCTGCTAAGCTTGGCTAGTGTTACAGTGCTAAGAAAAAGAGGCACGCTTTTTTTATCAGTTTTTAATAGACTGAGGCAGGAAGCAAAAGTAAAGAACACTGCCAGTTGGCCTGGTTTCCAGAGATGGACTACACGCTGCCAGAAGTGAAATGTTCACAACATGCCAGCCAGGGAGCAGAGACGCACACATATCTTCGTTGTTTGATGTGAAAGTGACAGGAATTGGACGACACTGGACAATAACATCTATGAATTAAGTTCAGAGAAGAATATGTAGAAAGAATAAACCAGAAGTGCATGCGTAGATATTTAAGGTCAAAATAATTTCCCATATATTTTCCTTTTGGAGTATTGAACACACACGCGCTTATGATAAATGTGTGAGGCAATAAGATTAAAACAAAAAAGAGGATCTTCAAACTTATCTTATAATTCCAAATTGTTTTCCAAACCAGTTGTGACAATTGACGCTCTCACCAGCAGGGTATAAGTGTTGCTGTTTTCTCATGCTCAAATTGTTGCTCGCACGATCAAAAACACTTATTAATTCCTTACCATCTACTACATTAAGTGAAACTATTTGCAGTTCATATACAAACTCATTTTTTTGGCTTACCACTGTTTGTTGCCTACTCTGCAACATAACCCTGAGTGCCAATCACAAATTCTGTCTCCCTGTAACTGTGTGGAGGATTCACACTTTTTAAGTCACACAAATAAAAGTGTAATTTTGATTTCATTTACCCAAAATTCCATGTTTTTCATCAGGATTGCCCTAGAACTAGCAGAAAATAGAACTTGACCGAATCCCATGGTCCAGAGACAGTGTGCATACTGCTTAAGAGATGTAAATACAACCTTTTTTTAGCATCAAAAACCTGCTGGGAAAACAGGTTTCTCAGGTTTTCATTGATAAAATGTTGACAATGCATTCCATAAAAAGTTTCATGAGGCTTAAATGAGATAATAGATGAAAAAAAATCTAATACAATGCTCTGCATAAAGTGGACACTCAATAAATTCTAGCTATTGTGATTTAATGGCCACTCATTGATGAATCACTAATATTTTAGGGCCACTTTGATAAACAGCTGACAGCTATAATATAGCATTTTCATGAAAGAAGCATATTCCTTCATGTTTTGACTTTAATATCATTAAATATTTCAGGTAAGATAACCTTAATGGTATTGAAAAATCCTAGGTATTCTTTGCTGTAATACGAACATAGTAATCTGTAGCTTCAATTATTCAGTCACAGATGAAAAAACCACACCTCTTAGTAAAAATTAACTAAGGTCTAGGAATGCACATACTTTCTGGACAGTGTACATACAGGCATATTGTCTCTTGTCCCACGACTGAATTCAAGGCTAGACTTTTGGACCACTACAAACATCTATATCTTATTAAATTATGTTTATGTGAAGTTAAAGCATTTTAATATAATTATCTCTGAAGTTCATCATCCCTCAAAATCCCAGAATAATTATGTTGGACGATGAACCAGACCATAGATCCAGATCCTAAGTGGTAAGACTCATTTTCACTCACACGCAATGCGGGTGCCCATCTTCCCTGATGGAAAGGTCTATGTCACAAACATGTATTGATGTCACAAGCATATCGAGTGCAGTCTAGACCCTTTCATTGTGAAAAAGAGAGGAACGGGAGAGGTATCAGCTGTAACTAATGGATGTACTGGCTCAAAATTTATGCTAAAAATAATATTTTTGGCCCTTTCCAATTTACACTTTACCTCCTCTCTCCCTAGTTAGCAATATTTTTCATGGGGAAAATCAATGCACCAATAGGCCACAAGTTCAAACTTTCTGCACTGAGGAATAGGATTAGCACAGTTTCTAAACTTCATGTTATTTTGGGGGGAAGCTTCAGTTCTTGTGGAATCAGTGTACGTTGTTTTAATTCTTCCTTATTTAAGTTACAGACTGTTCAGACAGAAACTAATTTTTATCATTCAGTATAGCAGCAATAAAGACCCTACGGTTATTTATATATCACTTTGGTCCCAATTGCTTTTAAGCTGCTTATAGATGCACACAATACAGCAAGATAAAATATTTAAACTCTTTAAAGAGATTCTTTTGGAAAATAAAAGTAGGAAAGCAGGATGGTGCCAGGAATGTGGTTAATGAACAAAAGCATGCATGCACTCAATCAAGGTAGAACACAAAATCGATGTTGAACGTTGTAACTGACGTGTAGAAAGCAGAAAATATAACCGGTAACAACAAGGTACATAAAACAAACCAGTTATTTGGGAGAAATGCCAACATAAAGTGAGAGAAAATATTTTCCTAGGGGCTCTCATGGAAGGAATATTTTATCATGATAGCAAAGCACACTCAGAAAGAAGTAATTGTGCTGGGCCGTGTGTGGGGACAGTGAGGCAGCTCTCTGATGGTATCCCTTAGTCCTGAAATAGATTTTAGATTATATGGCAAAATGGATGACTGCATTTCCTCCAGGCCATCTTCCATAAATATTATTTCTCTTAGCCAGGTGTCTGAAAGGTATTGAGCTGCAGTGAATTAGAGATTTTGGTCCCTGACAAATACCAGGAAAACTGTAATTCTATGTTTCCACTTACAAACAGAACCATACACTCTAAAAGTCACCTAAACTGTGTGGAGCACAAGCTCCTCATACAGAAGGAAGGAACTGGATAAGGATGAACCTGGACAGACGACCACTCGATTTCTGACTAAAAATGTGTACAGGTAGGACTGGCAGTCAGACCTAAGTGTCTCATCAGAAAACAATTTTTAGTCTCCTCCAACGCAGAGGAATGGGAGATAAAGTCCAACAGCTACATTCCATAAAGCATGGCGGCCATAATTTGTTGAAAAACACTTGTAATGAAAACAGCTGCCTGAGGAAAGAGGAAGAGAGAAAAGGAGGAAAGAGGAAGGAAGAGGTGGAGAAAGGAAGGAATAATCACCTATAGAGTACTTAATTTTGAGCAACAAAATTTCCAGAAATACTTTCCAAAATAAACCTGCAGCAAAATGTTAAAGTTGGAAACAGAAAAGACAACTTGATGTGTGAAATAATCAGTTATAAAACAGCCAAGTGAGGGAGACAAAGCGTTTGTTGCTTTGACTGAGAAATTAATCATGCCCGCTGGCTAAAAGTACAAATTTGGAGAGAGAGACTGAAAAATATAAGTAGTCCTGAAGGCCTATTTATTTTGTCATGCCCTGTTTACAAAATACATAGAATTGAACGTCTTTCTCTATAGCTTGTGTCTTCAAACTTCCCATAGTCCTTACTTCACCGTACTGTGTGAGACCTGGTCTGGCTTCACTCAGTTTTTCCTAACCTGCCTGGCTCCTGTCCTAACCTGCCTGGCTCCTGACGCCATTCATGCTCCCTGGTGTCTACTCCACAGTGGAAGGTGGGCAAGTGGTGAAACACAAACCAAATGAAGGAATAAAAAAGAAATTTTGTATATTAGAGTCTGACTAATAGCAGCCAGAGGGGACTCAGATTAACTGAAAAATGTGTGCAAGAATTTTACTAAAATCATGCTTCAAAAACTTCATACCATAAAAGCATGACGCATGTAATGTGGTTATACGCCACACGAGGGCAGTAGACGGCCAGCTTTCTTAAATGAAAATAAAATGTAAAAGAAGTTTATGAAAACAAGATTTTGATGAAAATGAAATTATATTCTCTCAAAGATGACAAAAGAATCTAACTTGTTAAATATGTCCAAACCCCATAAGTAGTTTGTAATAAAACTGAAATAGCTTATTTGACTTGCTCTCACATCCATTCTACCTCCAACCCAGACCCTATCAATTTTTAAAATAGCCTAGGAATTTCCAGTTTAAAGGCCTTTACACATCCTGTTTATCTCTGCCTGGGACACTCCCCTGACTCCACCCCAATCTTTCAGGTCCCGGTTTAAATGCAATTTCCTTACAGACAGCTTACCTCCTCTAAAGCAAGTCTCTCTCACACAACATGTGATTTTTTATGTAGCTTTTTTCAGTGTATTTCAGTCATGGCACTTACCCCAATTTATAAGTATTTTATTTATGCATTTTCCTGTTTGAGTTTGTCTATTTCCTCCAGTATGCACTGAGCTCCATGAGGCTGAAACCCTATCTCTCCGGGTCACTTTAATCCCCAGAGCCTAGTAAAGTGGGGCATAAAAAAGACTCAAAAACTGTTTGTTGAATGAATGAATCCCTATGACTGTGACTTATTTTCCCTCACCCACAAGTTCAACCAAGCCCCACACTCCTATGTAAATCTTTACAATAATAATAATAGCAGTAGTAAACACCACTTGATATTTTCTGCCCAATAGACCTGAGAATATTTCTAGAGGTTATAGCAACTAAGGATAGTTCTGAGACACTCTTGATTAAACTCTGCTTCTTATCTATTTGGAAACCTGTCCTTCCTTGGAGGGGGTGGGGGCACAGGCTTAGGAAGAACGCAGATCACTGAAGGAAGAGTGTTATACTGTCCCCTTCACTATACTTTTGTCATAGCTTTTTGTTCTTGCTGTCAGACCCCACATCTTCGCTGCCTTGCTCTGCTTTTACCCTTGTTAAGGTAGAAATACAGAAAAGGGGTGACAGAGGAGTTTAACACTGTCCATTCCCACCTATGATGAGAACAACATAAAGTTCCTTTTTTTCTCCCAACTTTACAGGCACTTACCACTATATATAATATGGTCACCTATAATTATCCCACTAGAAGGAGATTAAAAATATCTGTTTATGGGACATTAGGTTGCAAAACACCAGCCCTCAACACATGATACAACTTTATGAAGCAATAGGGAGGAAGACAGAAAAGACAAAACATACCGGGTGGAGGGAAACCATGGTAGGGCCAAGTGATCTAAAGGCAGTCTTCACGTAGTCCCACCATAGTGTGGGTTCCAAAAGGGGAGAGGCCGCCTGCCCACCAATAAGTACTCCATGCTTAGTACAACAGCACAGTATAAACTGTTGATTAGGCAAGTGATTGCTTTACTTGAAGGCTTGAATAGAAGCCAGAGTTGACTGGAAAGAAGTATTGTGTTTTCCACCATTGAGGCACTGACTAGGGCTTAAGGTCTGCATCTCCGGGTTTCCACCATCAAAAGCTGAGCAATCCAGGCAGGCTGCCATGAATGTTAGCACTTCCCCAGCTGTGGTCTTTGGAGAGTAGAGGACTGAACTTTATAAGGACAAAGGGAAATTCTATAACTTGAAGGATGATTTGTGGAGCTCATTTGCCAGTAGCTCTAGGACTGCCTTCTCCCCTTTCTCCCTTACAGTAGACCCCACCATGGCCCAGCACTGGAGAACAAACAAAGCAGCGATGAATAAGGACCAATAAAAGCTCCCGGGCCCAAGATGACACACTTCCAAGTGGAAAGGGAAGGAATATTCCAGGGAACAACAGGAGAAAAGGGAAAAAGACACCTAAAAGCACAAAGGCATCATTTCCTTACATATAAGGACTGTACATCAATGGACCAAATCTATGGGACTTTGGTCGGTGAGGGCAGACTAGAATTCTCTGTGTGCTTTACATATTTTCATGTGTAAGGCTTTAATAATTTCTTAGAAGTCAAAGACATTATTTTAGATATTTGGATACTCCATCCTTTTTCATTTCGAGATACAGAAACTGTATTAAGGGTAAAAATAGGATTGCAATGAATCTAAATTTTGTGAAAGTCAAATAAAAACCACTTAAGCAGATGTGAATAATTGAATACGTGCAATGCTGCGTTAAAATACTTCCTCAGGGGGCCACCCAGTGGCGCAGCGGTTTAGTCCGCGCTTGGCAGCCAGGGGTTCGCGAGTTCGGATCCCGGGCGCCCGCCGATGCACTGCCTGTCAGCCACGCCGTGGCGGCGTCCCATATAAAGTGGAGGAAGATGGGCACGATGTTAGCCCAGGGCCAGTCTTCCTCAGCAAAAAGGGGAGGATTGGCAACAGATGTTAGCTCGGGGCTGGTCTTCCCCACAAAATAAAATAAAATAAAATACTTCCTCAGTGGAACAGAGTCTTTAGATGAATAAATCTTCCATAGGAGCACGCTTTTCTGTTCAGTTTCTATTTTAATCTCTGATATTCATGCACACCTCTGCACACCTGGAAACATCTGCTACTGTTTACAAAAAGGCAACTTTTATCAAAGTCCTTATATACACCTGCACAGCACGCATTAAAAATCAAGTCTTTTGCTCATTTCTTTAAAGTCACATTACTGTACTAATCAGGTGTTTTATCCTTTCTGCAACCTGATCTTTTTAGAAGCTTTTACCCAACTTTCTCAAAAACACAAAATGACAGTATTTAAAGTTTGGATGAAATTAACTCATCTTTAATTTGTTTCTGGCACTATAATATAATCTGGGTGGTTTTTTATTCCGCGTGCACGTGTGTCTGTGTTTCTTTGAGGTTAATTAACTTTGGAAGACATTCATCAATTGTTGCTTGCCAAAGACTTTTCTAGTCTTCTTAGGGTTTTAAAGTCTCAGAATAATCCAGGTTTGTTCTTGTTCTCTCTCTTTCTCTCACATACACACACAACCCCAACTGCTCCTGACCTTGAGGTTTCAGTTGGTCAAGAAAAACAAAAGCATTCCCCGAACATCTTTTAAAGTTGAAGTACAGTCATATGTCAATGAATGGCAATGTGTTTTTGTCATTACAAGCAAAATTACAGCATTCTCTATTTCCAAATGTCAATAATGTAGGGATCAATCCATAGAAAATGTCAGAAGCAATAGTTAAATAAATGTCAATAGAATGACCTTATAATTTTTAAACCCAAGTCAGACAAAGCTATAAGGTATATACAAATTTCAATTTATATGATATTAATATCTGTGAGTGTTTTGAGGTAGTAAGGATATGAAAGAACACAAAGTTCAGTCTAGTTCAATGTTCTTTAAAGTTAGTTGGAAAAGACATTTCTTAGGATTCCAACAAAGTTTTAAAATTTGGTTGGAAAATACATATACATTTCTTAAGAGCTAAAGTAATCCATTCAAGATACAAACATGGGAACAATGTGGGGAGGAGGGCAGAGTTCTGTGATTAAACAGGAGAAGAAGGAAATCTGGCCCATTGAGTCCAGGGGCTGTGAGCTATGTAATTTCCTCTTTGAGGTCTGGAGTCTCTGACATCAACTCTAAATAGGTTTCCCTTAGTAGCTCCCCCAAAAAACCCAGTCAATATCCTGATCAAAGTGACTGTTCAAAAAATCACAATCCTAGAGCATGACATTATCTTCCTCTGCAGGAATATTTAGAATCAAGTACAGAGTACTTTGAATATCTTCAGTTTCCATGATGGTGATTTCATTCTAAGTAGGGATATATTTTCTCCCACTCAAGAGTATTTACAATTAAATATAAAAATATTTAAAAGATTTAAAATCATGGAAGATAGTTTTGCATTGGGAAGGAGTCAATGTGTTTTTGGAAATTTATATATTTATAATATTTAAGTGAACCTAGCCATGAGAGCAATAGTTTAAAGGTAGAATATCAAATATGTAATTGAGTACTTGATATAGACATTTGATTTTAAATTTCTCACTATTATCATGAATAGTATTGGAATATTTGCAAAACTTTTGGGTTCAACATATTTTCTGTTCTTATAAGAATAAAATTACTAGGGAAATATTTGTTGATATAGACAATCGAAGAACTTAAAAATAAAATCAAATATATTACATTTAGAAATGCTAGTGAATTAGAATGATAGCTTCACAAATTCAAATTCAAAATATGCAACTAATGGCTTGATTTAGACACAGTATTTTAGGTTGATATCTTACTGTTTATACATTATTTTGGAAGAACTAGAAGAAATTTTGATTCACTATATTTGTTAATTAGATTTGTAAAAGTTATTTAGATACTTGGAAAGAATTTTACTGTCAGAAAATTGAAGCATTTAAAAATAAAGTTATATAAATTTACTATTAAATTTTAAATTATTGGAAGGTATTTTACATTTGTTAAAAGATTAATTATTATTCAAAACCCTTAAAATAACTAAGCTTTTATAGATTAATAAATAAGATTAGTAATGAAAAGCCTAAGGAAAGATAGTTTTCTAAATCTACAAATTTAGTAAATTGAATAGCAAATGCTAAGAATAAGCTCCAGAAGTTTTCTCTGCACACAAAAAGAAAGAAAAAAATCATTATAAAACTGCATTCATTTTAATTAAAAATAAGACCTTGGGGGCTGGCCTGATGGCATAGTGGTTAAGTTTGGCACGCTCGATTCGGCGACCCAGGTTTCACGGGTTCAGATCCCAGGCGCAGACCTGCACCACTCATCAAGCTATGCTGTGGCAGCAACCCACATACAAAATAGGGGAAGATTGGCACAGATGTTAGCTCAGGGCCAATCTTCCTCAAGCAAAAAGAGGACGATTGGCAACAGGTGTTAGCTCAGGGCCAATCTTCCTCACCAAAGAAAAAGAAAAAAGATATTATTTAACAGAGGACTAATATGGGACTTTTTATGCAATTTATAGAATTCAAAGGAACTTCAAGATGATGTGTAGTTTATTTTCTGATGTCGATATTGATCAGCTCTGCACGTGTTGCTGATTAATCTGAGTCACCCATCCACCTGCATTCTCTACGGCAATAAATTTCTCGAAGCCATTCATTGTAATATACACATTTATTCCTTCTTTTCAGTCACATTCTAACTACTGAGGCTCCACAGGGTAAATTTAGACTGACAAGTATATGTGCTTATTATTATAAATTCACAAAGAACTCCTTTTTCACTTATTATTCAAATATGTCCCTTTCCATTGCTCTATAGACAGGTATAGTAAGGATGAGACTCATTAGGAAGTATTCTCCAACAGAGAAGATGTTTATGTAAGCTTATTAGTATGCCCTTTTTTAATGAAAGGTAATTGAAAGTTTCTTTGAATGGCATTTTCTTGAGGGAACAGAAAAAAAAAAAAACAGATGTTTTCATTACAAGCACCATTTACCAAGTAACCCCAAATGTATGGCATTTATATTAGATAAGAAAGCAAGTAGAAGAATATCTGACTAAATTTGTACCGGTATATATTCACTACAATTGCTCTCAACTGGACTCCCAATGCTGCCTAGAAAAAGTACTGTATTTCTCGTCCAACTCAATCCACCATTCTGCAAAATGATGATTTCATTCTTTTCCCACATACACAATCCTCTGCATCGCCCTCTGTTCCCCTTACTCTGGGCTTCTTTCTTCCTTGAGACAAACTGAATCTACGAACAGGAAATTCTGTTGCTTCCTTCCCTAAACCAACGTAAAACCAATCTGTGCTATGACCACTTCCTCCATCTGCTCGGGGATATTACAGAATCAATTATCCAGTTTCGTTCACCTTAAATTATCCACGTACCTCACATTCTCCTGATCCTATGTTTTTTGGCTAAATTTTTCCGTAGGACTGTCAATATTCATGATCCTGAGTCTTCATCTCTTATTTATTCCTCAGCACTGTCCAATCTCATTCCAGCTTTCACCACTCAACCTAAATAGCCACATTCATTACTGAACCAAAGAGCTAGTCACCATTTTTTCCTATCCCAGATGTATTTCTTGACTGTGTAAGATTACTAGATGCAATCTAGCACATCTTCATTCTTAAAATATATATTGTTTTCCATGCACTGCAAGCTGGGTTCCATGGGAGGTTTCAGGCTGGATTCCAGGGTTCCCTGGGAGATTTCAGATGGCTATTAGCAAGAAGGACATTTATTAGAGAATTTTCTTGGGATCAACACCCTGGAAAGGAGGGAGAGAAGCGCGATAGAGTACGGGAAGAAACTGGGCTGTATACAGTTTCAGCCCATGGAGATATCTGGAGCTGGGATAACACTTCAGAGTTGTATAAAGGCCCAGTCCAAGCTGGAGCAAGGGACAGGCCTTAATACCCCCACATTAAAAAGTCGTTGGTGGCAGGCCACCTCTAGAGAAGGTGCAATCTTATGCGAGGCAGGTGTTTTCAGCTGAGGCAATCCCCAGAGGGCTGTTACTACAGCACCCACTGTACAATGGAACCCCATTCTCACGATGCTCCTTACACCTCTGTAACCCCTACTTCTCCACTGATCGTTACCAGATCCTACTTCTCCACCCAATTTTTAAATGCTGGAGTACCTCATGACTCCTTTTTTTATCCCTCATTTTACAATATATTCTCTCCAGGCAATCTCACCTACTCCCACACTTTCTTTTAATAATTAAAGTCTGCAGTAACTCGAACTTATATCTATCCCAGCTATGTCTTCTAGCTCTAGACATATATTTGCAAAACCTCCTTGTAGAACTCTACACATGACTCCTTCCACCTCCTGCTCTTTCCCAAGCAATATGCTTCATTGTTGCTGTTGTTCACAGATGGGAGCCAGAATGTTATCTCTGAAAAATGAGATAATGATCCTCTCCTGCTGCAACCCGTGCTTCCCATTTCCCTTCAGAAAAAGTAAAAAATCCTTAAAATGACTCTTCCAAATCTCTGCACATTTTGACCCACTTTTCTTCGCTAACTTCATCTCCAATTCGGTTCTATTCACTCAATCTTTCTTCCCAACCTTTTTCATGGAGTAATCTTTATTTATTCTTAAAGTCTCAGCTTCAAAGACATTTTTTAAAGAAAAACCTTCATTCATTCTTCCAGAGTAGTCTAAGGATTCTGTCTATAATCTCACTCCATCTTTACGTTTATTTAAATGTCAATTAAGATAATTTATATAATTCTTTTAATTTTTCTTCGTGCTTGACTGTAAGTTCCAAGAGGGCAGGAAAAAAGTCTGTATTATTTTTCAGCCTATCCCCAGTGCTTCACACAAGGCTTGACACACAGAAAAAGTTATATGTACGTATATGCTGAATAAAGCAGCTTGACCCAAAGAATGAGTTATTCAATAGGCAGCGTTTACAAATAGGATCAGTTTCAAAGGCGTAATGGGATTCAATGGAGAGGGGTGAGTGTTCTGAAGGAAGAAGAACATCCCAATGAAAACTAGGGAATAGAAATCAGAAGATGACACAGAGGATGGAAAAAATAATTTGCTTTCCTGAAGTGGTCTAAATGTCTAAGCTACCAAATAAGTATGGCTAAGTTCATCGTGGTAAAATGTCTAAATACTGTGAAGCAAATGCAAGCAAGGTTTACCTTGATCTGGGTGAACACAGGTATGCAGAAATAAGAAATATTTTGTAGATGAGAAAGTAGATGAGAAAAAGGGAAGGAACTTGCCCCCAAACAGGTGGCTTAACTTTAACATAGGCAAAATTTGAACACTTTTTTTTTTCTGTTCTCCAAATTTACGATTTTCTACTACACCAACTCTACCTCAAAGAAACGTGAAGTAGTTTATAATAGTGGATATCAACTGATTTTTTTTTTTTTTTGCAGCCCCAGGATTTACCATCCTGATTCGAGCTTTAGAAATTTAAGTGGAAGGAAAATAGCTTTGAAGAAAGTAATCCCTTTGAAAGATGTTAGAATAACACAATGATTTGGGGGTTTTGTATTTTTCTGTGAAAAGGTAGAGCTCAATCTATGGTAGAGGGTGAAGGAGATAGATGCATTAAAAATGTGCCAGCACTGTAGGCCTTAGATACAATTCGTAAGATCAAATGAAAATTTCAGTCAGGACTGTTACTTTTGGATGAGATGGATTCCAACCAATAACGAGCACAGACCTCCAAATGCATATGGGTTTATGTGACATATCAAGGTACAGTTCTGTGAAACATACTCTGTGCAATATGACTTGTGGGGTCAACATTCCTTTATTTAATTGCACTCAACTAGTGTATGCCTTGGAAAACAAGTACATCAGACACTGAGTCTTAACAGACTTCTGGAAAAAAAAAATGATTTTCTTGTTGATCATGAACAGTCTGCTGATTAGTTTACGGCATAGAAGAGAAAATCTAGCCAAGCACATCTTCAGGCTGGACACATTCAGCTTCTAATCATGCTTCCAGTCACACTTAAAAAACAGAGCATCATACATGAGTAATCTATTCTGAATCAGATTGGGATAATCCATGCTGAGATAATACTCATGTGTCTGCCTTGGGACTTGTCTGGGAAAAGCTAATAACAAAAAGGATTTTAGTACAGGTTCATTAATTCCACAAACATCATTTTTAAGTACCAAACATTTGCCAGTTGCTGTCTTAGGAAGAGAAGATTCAGAAAAATAGGTATATTACATGTTGTCCAGTAGAGGAAGATAAGTACATAATTAAACTCAGTAAAATGCTACAGCTGCAAAGATAGAAATGTATGGAAGTCTGGAAATTGGCACATAGGAGATAAAACAGTCAATTCAACATAAGAAGAGGCAATTCTAAGGAAGATTCATTTAAGATTCAAGAGTTAAGCTAAGGCTACAAAGAGTAGCAGTGTCCTTGGAGTTCAATTTTTGGGAAGAGGGGGAGTAAAAAAAGTCAGGGGACCAAAGAAAGATGATTCAACAGGGAGAGTTGAAATAGCAGTCTTACAGGTTTGAGCCAGTTTGTAATTTGGGAGACTTATGGGCATTTTGATTGGCTGGGGTATAGGTCAAGAGATGGGACATGATGAATTACATCGGGAAACAAGTCAGGGCTTTCAATGTCACGCCAAGGAATTTTCACTTTTTTCTCCATGCCACAGGAAGAAATTGAAGAGCTTTAAGCAAGACAATGATTGAACATCACATAAACATAGATTTAAATTGGTGAGACAATAAAGTCACTTTACCAGATGAATTAGGAAGCAGAATTGCACAATTAACTTGCAAAATAAGTACTTCTTTCCCCACCAAAAAATTCCAACAAACACAATTGAATCCAGTTATTAAATATTGGACATTCTCCCTACTGCAACAAAGGACTTCCAATTTTGTTCTTTCAGCTCTGAGTGTGTCTATTTCCCAGGAAATATAACCCAAATCTCCACATCTTATCATATAAAATCAGTGCAAGTGACTTGCTTATCTCAAAGAGAGAGAGAAATATAATAAAGACAGAAGCATTAGTTCCCCTGAATTTACCAGCTGAGCTATTTGAGGAGGAGGAGATTAGAAATTTCAAACTATTTTTTACTTATTGTAATCACAAACAAGCAGGTACTTATTTATTCATTTTCAGGAAATCACATAGAGAAAAATTTGAAGTCATGCTTCTGCCTCACTCAGAGGAAAATGCTGTCAGGCAGTTGTTCTCCTTCAAAGGCCACTGTACACCACTCATAAAAGCGGTGTGGTAGCATTAAAAGCATCCTACCAATGCTACCATGCCAATGCTCCTCTGTCAAATGTGTGTCTGTCCTCCCATCAAGAGGTAAAGTCTATTTCCTCAACTCTTGAATCTGAGCTCTGCACGTGGCTTGCTTTGGCCAATGAAATGTGACAGAAGTGATGTTTTGGGACTTTTGAGCTCAGGTCCCTTAGCTTCTATGTTCCCTCTTGGACCCAACTCCCACATAAAGAAATCCAGGTTCTCCTGCTAGAGACAGTGGACACATGGAGAGACGGGCCCTGGAGGATGAGAGGCTACGGGTAGAGAAAGAGTTCACATGAAGAAGAACCGTGGCATTCCAGCCAACAGCAAGCCCCAACCCCAGATGTGCAAATGAGCCCACATTGAATCCACCAGCTCCAGTTCAGGGGTCCAGCCAAAACTGTATTAAGCATAGATGAGCTATCCCTGCTTAGTCCTGCCCAAATTGCTGCCCCATGGAATCATGAGAAATAAAATAGCTGTGGTTTCAAGTCATTAAGTTTTAGGGTGGTTTATTACACAGGAACAGATAAACAATACAAGTGGTAACATGCTTACTGCTCCTTTTCAGAGAAAAATCCCAGTGTCAGACCCTGCTGCCATGTAGAAGATATGTGGGGGCTCAATTAGCACAAAAATGTCACAGCACATGGGACACAGAGGCAGAACCACTGTAACAGGCCCTATACACAGCAGGATACGCAGGAAGTCAATGTACAAAGAGCTGCAGGTGACCCCATAGCCTTTTCAACATTCACACCAAGAAGCAAAAACAACAGCACAGCATACCCTGGACAGTGATGTACGGACATCACAGGTGAATCAGACCAGAGCAAGCAGGAATCTTGACCAGAGAAAGATATTAGGCCAGCCACTGATAACACTGAGCCTGATTTTCTATAGACACATGTCCCAATGACATTAAAAAAGCTTCTTTTTCTTCTCTTAAGAAAGCAAAGAAAAAAAAGAACAATAAAATTTCCCCATTTAATTAATTTATTTATTTGCTGTTACATCCATTTTATGATGTTTGGGAAGTTTTGTCTGTTTTTACCTTCAAAACCAATCAGAATGTGTTTGGGTTTCTCTTATTTTTGCGTTTTTAAAACTTCAAGACAAAAGTTTTACAACCAGAGTTACAGACCAAATTCAATAACCCGGGCCTTTTTTTGATGCAAAAAAATATTTTGTAATCATTGCATTTTTCTCATGCAAGTTTGAATCTAGTTAGCTGCTTATGTTATTTAGAGATTCTAAGGTTTTGACATAGTAGTGATCTTTGGTCGAAAGGTCTTCTTCTTCTTCGTCTCTTTAAAAAATATTCAAAATCCTGAAGGCATTGCTGTTTGAAATTTTATACCCTACAATACCACTGCAATTTTATATCCTACAATAGTTAAACTTTTTTCTCTGAATTTTACCAGATTGCACTTACCCGAAGAGTTCCTTAATGCATGCCCTAGTTCTTTGGAGATTTTCAAAGTCTGTTGAACAGCTTTTTTTATTCATTAGCAACTTCCCTTAGAATCTACTAACGAGTCTCTTATGACCCTGGAGTTCCGTCAGTCATGGTACTTTTTAATGTCTTTATCACATATTTGGGAATAATTCTGTTACTTTTTACCTTACTTTTATAAGCTTAATGATTTTTCTTGCATTATGACTGCTAAAAATGTTATATAACACTTACTTGCATCTACATCTTCTCTCATTATGAGTATCTTAGGCCCTCCACAGACACATGAGCCTACCATTCTTCAGACAAGAGGACCTACTTTAACTTCCTGTGGTATTATCTTCTCTCATATTTGCTTTATCAGAGTATATTTGAATACATTTAATTCTATAGCATGTGCTTTCTCTCTCTCACAGGGTCTATTGTACTTATGCTTGGCTTTCTTCTCATTTGAGAAAAGATTAATTTTTTTATCTAAGTATACTTTTAATAAAATCATAACTAAGAACAGAAAATTTCATCTCTCTAAAAGCTACCTTCCTTTCTTTTCTTTTTCTTGAAAAATACTCCACTCAAAGTCTTTATCCAACTGCCTAAAACATTTAGCCCTACTAATCTATCTCTGAGCTCCTTGGCTTTGATTGATGGACTAACAAAAGTAGGTCACTGGACGTTTCCACAAAGTGCGTCTTACTCTCATATGTCCAAAGTACTCCTAACATGTGATTATTAATTCAGCAAATGAAAGTACAGGATGCACACTTAAATTTAAATTTCACATAGACAACAAATAACTTTTTAGCATAAGTATGTCCTAAATTTTTTGTGGTTTATCTGAAGTGCAAATTTAAATGGATGTCCTGTAATTTATCAAGCAATCCTATCCTAACAGATTAACTTTCTCCTTAGCTTTTGTCCCAAACCTTGATTGGAAATCTTCTGAAATCATTAGTTTCATCTCCAGAAACAAAAAACTGTTTTCAGAGAAGGGCAGGTTTCATTTTATTTTATTTTCACATACTTGATTCTTTATGATACTAGAACTGAGATCTCAGGAACACCTACCAGAGCCACCAAGAGTGGCTCACCTTAGGAATGAGGAGCATAAGCCCTCTCTTGTTCAGTGAGCTCCCTTGGAATTAACTCATTCATTCAAATTATAAGCATTGCACACCTACTCTATGACAAGTATCGTAGTATCAATGATCCCAAAAAGAACTAGTGACATCCTGTCCACTAGAAATTTTAAGTCTAGTAAGTGGAGGTAAAAAGATATTAGACCATGTGCCTTTTATTGATTTTAGTGCCTGTATATGTGTCCTTTGCTCAAACCATGCTTACCTACAAATTATGCTCTCATTATTAAAAGCAGCTATGCTATAACAGAATTAGGGCACACGTGCATGGATTTCTTTGCAGTCAACAAAAGCTTAAGTGTGACCCTAGGAAGAAAAATACGCTGAACAAATGGAAAATTGGGATTTACAAGATATTTCCATAGAATGATCTAAATATCATTTTCTGGAACTTTCTTTGCTTCAGTACTCCAAAAGCTGGACTGTTCTAGCTCAGTCCTGAGATGCCTCTTCTCTATAATCAGGCTCTCAATCAAAGATCCTTAAAGTGTGGTCTGGAGACCTCTGGGTTGTCCCTGAGACCTTTTGAGGAGATCCAAAAGGTCAAAACAATTTTCATCATAATAATAATGTTATTTCCTTTTAACTATCTCATTCTCTTCCAGTTACACAGTTGGGTTTTCCAAAGGCAAGATGGCAAATCATATCACAACAGATTGAAAGCAGAAGCAAATATGAGAATCTACCTGTCTTTTATTAAGAAAACCATTGAAGAGATGTGTATAAATTTAAGCAATCCCTTTTTCCTCATTATTTTTCTGTTTTGGAAAACAAAAAATTCATTATTTTTAAATGAATTAATACATACGTATTTTGAGAATTTCTGTTTTAATTTCAAATACAGTATATATTAATAGAAAACCCACATAATAATAAAAACCCATAATAATAATAAAAACCCACATAAGGAAAAGCTCTTTGGAATCCTGAATAATTTTTTAGGAGTGTAAAGGGGTCCTGAGACCAAAAAGTTGGAGACCCACTGATATCCAATCACATAGCTTTAAATACCATCCTCCTTATATCTGTAACATCAGCATTTATATATTCAAGTGTAGCCTCTCTCTGTATCAAAATATTTCAATGGCTATCCTACACATATAGAATAAAATCTGCCAGGTCATAGGAGATCTGGCCTCTGCCTGAGTCTCCAACCTCATTATCTGTCACTTCCTGCTCCCTCTGCTTGGGCCATACTCTTCTTCAAATACACCAAGAATGGTCCCATCTCAGGGTCTTGCAAATACTATTGCCTGGTATTCCTCCCTAAAAGACTTGCCTCTTTACTTCACTCAAGTGTCTAAAGGTTTCCTGTAGAAAGATCTTCTCTGACAACTCATTAGGAAAAGCAGCCTCTGTCACTCCATCATCTTGCCCTGCTTTACATTTCATTACAGTCCCATCATAACCTGAAATAAAATAAATGAAAATATAAATAGCATATTTGTTTGTATTAAGTCTCCCTCACAAGCCATATGAGGGCAAAGATATGTCCATATTTTTTTCTTTCTTTTATTTTTTTTTGCTGAGGAAGATTCTCACTAAGCTAACATCTATTGCCAATCTTCCTCTATTTTGTATGTAAGCTGCTGCCACAGCATGGCCACTGATGAGTGATGTAGGTCTGCACCCGGGAACTGAACCTGGGCCACTGAAGCAGAGTGTGCCAAATTTAACAACTAGGGGGGTGGCCCTAGGATGTGTCTATTTTTTTTCATTACTTCATCCCCAACACCTTCAAAATACATGGCACATCGTAGACCTACAAAAATCATTAGTGATTTTTTGTACAATGAATGTATTTAAGGTGAAAATAGTATAGACTTTATTTTCACAGCTTTTCCCATTGAAGGACATTTCTCTTAAGTGAATTCCTTCACTCCAAAAACTCGAGAAGAGAAAGTGCATATATAGGAAAATCATTAATAGTATTTGATAACCTATCCCTAAAAGAGAGTTAATTGAATTTTTGTCATTAGTGCAGCAATGGAATTTCTTCTAAATTGTCTGAAAATAAAAGCACATTCAGTGCCTTATATTTTCAATGCCTTGTGCAGATCAGAAATAAATAAATACAATAAGCAAGAGGAAAGTAATATTGTATAAATCAATATCTAATAGAGTTACAATAAAACAAGTTAATGCCTGACATTATCAACATTAGTTCTAAGCTATGTCTTGAGCTTCAAAATACTTTATTCATTAGATGGTTAATTGATTGCTTACTGCTGTGGGCTAGGTACTGGGAGAAAAAGTAGAATTGATTATGGTCACCAATTTGAATAACAAAAAGTCTATCAGCCAAGTGTATACAACAGTTTTGCAGGGTAAACACAGTGAGTTCAGTTTGGGACATGAGGAAACTGAAGTGACTGAAATTTCAAGGAGAAAATATCCAATAGGATGGGAGATTTAGAGTGGAGATTCAAGACTAGAGAAACAGATTTGGCAATCCAGCTTAAAAGTAGAAGCCACTGAAATGGCAGAGATCATTTAAAAGAAATGGTAAACTGAAAAGAGTCCTCACTTACAGGATTTTGGTAGCCAGGAGCCAGCCTTTACAGAGCATTCTAGATGGAAAATATTCTGCAATGCAGAATCACTGAAGATGGCCTTCTAAGATGTGCTTGATGTACTTACTGGGGACTTTCTCGACACTAATGTAATAATTCCAACAATTATCATTTATAAGATGTTTTTAGAGTTCCAAAATGTAATATTATAGTGAATTTTATTGTATTTGGACCTCTTAAGAGACCTTTTCATTATTTCTATTTTATGGAAAACTTGAGAAACTTTGAGTGCCAAGTTCACAGATAGGTCATTGATGCCTAATTTACCACCCTTTTGATAATTTATAGTGTCAACACTTTCAATGTTAATAATGGGATTTTCTCCCTGTACTTCAATTCTAGTTATTCCTAATTGTTCCATATGACTATGTTGGAAACTCTGTTTCATAATCAATCTGTCACCTTCCCAAACTATCTTCCCCAACTGAGATAATTGCTAGGAACTACCCATAGCTACCTAACACCCTCTAACCCCACAGACCATGGGACTGCTTCTAGCAAAATTTCCTCATGATACTTCAACAGACTACTAATTTTGAAGACATCTCAAAAATAGTTTGTTTTATTAATAAGAATATGTTTATATTCAAGTATTGAGGATAATTTAACATCCATTTTCTGCAAAAATTTCATATAGGAGCATGGGAACAGGAATACATTAGAGAGAAAGTGCAATTTTATTTTTTTTTCTGCATACTGATTTGTTAACATTCTATAGAGAACCATAATTCTATAGCCTGTTAAAGAATGAATTCCTTAAGTTTTTTTTTTTTTTTAAGAGACACTCCTTCATGCCTTGCCAGAAATTGAAGGTCATTACTGCTTGGAGATTGCTGAAAGCAAAATGAAAGAGTTCCACCAAGTGGTCACCCAAAGGCATCGCAGTTCACATTTCACCAATGCAAAGAGGAAAGCAATTTCTCCAAAATCTAGTTCAGACATACATTTTTAACCAAAATCCCCAAATTATATGCCATGTAACATTAAAAAAACACTATACATTTTAAACATCATTATTAACTAATTTTTCCACATTATTATTAAACTGCAACAGAAATTGGATCTAAGTATATTTTGTTTTATTGTTTTTATTTTCTAATACTCTGTCCTTAAATCTTGGGCTTGAAAAAGCATCGTTATAATCTCAATTTGTGTGTTATAGTCATCAGTTTAAGTTATTTAACAGGTACACCACAAGTTATACTAAACTAAGTATTGGATTGTACTGAAATTCAGAAACTGGCCCCATGCAAATGAGCCAAACATTTAAAAACAGCACTTCACAGGGGCCAGCCTGGTGACATACTGGTTTAGAGAAAGATGGGCACGGATGTTAGCCCAGGGCCAGTCTTCCTCAGCAAAAAGAGAAGGATTGGCAACGGATGTTAGCTCAGGGCTGGTCTTCCTCACACACACAAAAAAACACAGCAGTTTATAAATAGAAAGGACACTCAACTCAGGGCTTTTAAAAAAAATAAAATCAGTTATAAAACATAAGCATCAGTTAACTTGCTTCCTTTAATATCCTAAATTAAGTTTTTCACAATGCCTTGACAACTTCCATCTCCCTTATAAAGGTAGACCAAATGAGCATCTCTCCTTATAAATTATAGTAGACGTAAGGGTCTACAGTCCTTACCTCTCTATTTCAGAAAAGAGTCATGGTTTTAAATTAAAGCTATAAATGCTACTTATAAATACGTATTACAGATCAAGATTTGTTTCATACTTTATCAAGAAGTAGTTCATTTGAGTAACCACTTATAGTGTTTAATTAACCAACCCTTTCTGACTACATGCAGTGTTTCCTACATTGTATGGAAACAAAGAATATTATTGTTGAGACAATATTAAATGATAGATTTTTATATTAAACCTCTGAAATCTGCTTAGATTACATATCACCTAAACATAAAATTGGAGGCAGTGTGTATAAGGATTAAGAACATGAGTTTTGGCATCAGAGAGATTGGATTTGAATCAAATCTCTGCCGCTGTTTTTGCAGAGTGACCTGGAGCAATTATGTCTTTATGTATATAAGAAAAGGAAAATAATACTACTAATGTGAGTATTGTAAAAATTAAATGGTATATTTTATATTAAGTACTTAGATATGCAGTTGACTATATTAAAATGAACAACACTTTTTGGGGGGAAGTAGCCATTATTCTGTCTTGTCATTAGTAGGTGAAAGTGGTGGAGAATTTTGTATACAAGTCATTGGATTTAAAAATATAAACAACTAAGGAAACAGAAAAAAAAGAAGATGAAGGTAGTGCTGCTATGATAGCAACATGATTCTACTTTTTTCTCTGTGAACTTCTTCCAATCTAGGTAATCTTTAGGATCTGCATTTCCATTTCTACAAGAAGCCACAAAGAGGTCCACATTGTTCCCCTTCTTTCTCTCCCTCGGATCCTTGCATTGGTAATAAGAAAGGCTGATTTAAAATTCTCACATAATAGCAAGAACAATCCTTCTTGTCAACATGGTAATAAACTAAATGCCGAAAATGAAGAGAGAAAGAGAAGGATAAAGTACACAGTATAATATAAATAAGTGGGGAATGTAGGTGTAGAGTATATAGGGATTATTTGTATTCTTCTTACATATTTTCTGTTTGAAATTATTCCAAAAAAACAGAAAATTAAATAGAAAAACTAAAACCTCTTTCAACCTAAAAGTGAATGAATTTACAACCAACAGATCCTCACTTTAAAAAAACTTCTGATGTTATTTCTGCAGCATGGAAAATTAACCACAAAAAAAATTGGAGATGCAAGAAGAAATGCTGAGCAAAGAAAGTGGTAAGCATGTGAATAAATTTAAATACACACAGTCTGTGTGAAACAACAAAAATATCTAATTTGGAAAGAAAGAAAAGATAGAATTAAAATATGGGACAACAATAAGTAAGATGAGACAGATGGTGATTTGATTTAAAAAATTCTAAGGTCCATGTGTTATGCAAAAGGGAGTTAGGATACTGATTAACATAGACTTCAAGATAAACATACCTGTTAAAGTTTTATGGTAATTACTAAAAGAGTAGAGGGGAGAAATGGAATTTAAAAAAAAAAAACCAATATAAACAATGTAGAAAAGGTAAAGTAATGAAGTGAAGAAATATACAAAATAAGAAATAAGATGGTAATTAATTCAAACATAACAGTAATCCTAATAAATAGAAATGGATTAACTTTACAGTTAAAAGTTAAACTAAATTAAATAATAAAATCCAAGATTATTCTGTTTATAAGAGTCACACCTAAAAATAAGGACATGGGAAAATTGGTAGACAAAAGATAGAAGATTAGGTAGGGTAAATATTAGCCAAGGAAAACCTGGCTCATCTGCATTAATATCAGACAGAATATTCTTTAAGGCACAAAGCACTAGGAGGAATAGAAAAGATCACAAAACAATGATAAATGACTCAAATTATAGGAATAATTGTAAACTTTGATGCCTCTAATAACTTGCCATCAAAATACATAAAGCAAAATGATAGATACCTAATAAGACAACAAATACAGCATTTTAAGGAATAAACATGATTCTCAGACACACATGAAACTTCAAATAAACCTTGACCATATGGGGAGACTGTAAAGGAAAAATCAGAAAATTTCAAGGAATTATCATGCAGGTCCTTTTCTCTAACCACAAGGCAATTAAGTTGGAAATCATAAAAAATCAGTAATCCAAAAAAAAATTGCAGAAATACAACAGCATACTTAAAACATACCAGAAATCAGTATACACTGAAAATAGATGAATTGAACTATTACCTTCAGACATTAGGGAAAGAACAGTAGAATAAACCCAAGCAGAGGAAAGAAAAATTATAAAAATTAATGAAATTTTTAAAAAGATACAAAAGATTAACAAATCCAAAGGCTAATTCTTGTGTACTTAATATATGTATGTTTAATCTACCTTAATCAAATTTTTAATCCTCTTTTACTTATATACATATATATCAATAAATATTTGTAATATTTTTTCCTCTTTAAATTTACACAAAAGACTTTGTCACATCCACCTTGTTTTACTTCTCGTTTTTTACATTGTGTTATTTTTTGAGACCTATTTGATTAATGTATATAGTGGCCTAGTTTATTCTTTTTAATTATTACACAGTAGTCTATAGCCTAAATTTTATTCATCCATCCCCCTTTTGCTATCTATTAATAATATTTCAATGCACATCCCAGGATTTTCCTGTACATTTGAGTTAGAGGCCTGAAGTGAAATTATGAGCTTTTTAGAGAAGGGACATATCAATTTCACTAAATGTTAGCAAATTGATTATTTAAATGGCATTCCTCAAGAAAATTTGATAAAATATCTGTCTTCACAATAAAAACATCCCTGGACTTATTTTTAGTGTCCCTATAAAAGGAAGAATTGAAAAGTATTCAGACTTTTATGTTTTATTCAATTAGAATAATCTCCTCCATAATCCCTTGAATCATATCTCTTAAAAAAAAAACAAACTTTCAAGTTTAAATAAGACAGTATTATACAGTTTTGCTCCACTTTACTTGACTTGTAGAAACTTTTATTCCTACTTAAGTGGCTATGACATTGCATGAGTGTGTATATGTGACTGGCATGTATGTGGATAATCTACTTACCACATGCAGGTTAGGCAAACATGATGAAGTATGTGGACCCACTGTATTAGCAAATAGCATCCTGATAAAAGCAAGGTGACAAGAGGTGGTGTTTAGATAGCATTTCATACTTTCTGACATTACAAAGTTTATTCCTACTTTGCCAAAAATGTATAATGTTGATATTTCTTATATAGGGGACAGGTGAGCCTTAAGTATGATGACTATAAAATTTGCTTGACAAATCAGGATATTCTTGAGAGTAAAATGGACCTCAAGAATAAACCAGGACCTATCCTTAGGCAATCTATGTGTTATATAGATATGCTACTGGTTGTAATAGTGAAAATATATTGTGAGTTGTCATGAAGTAGGTAGGCTGTAATGTCTAGCAGGTACTGTACCTGTCTTTTGCACAGCTAGAGGGATTGTTGGCCCCCTTTCTTTCCATCAGGATTGTTAAGAAAACGACATTTGTAAAAATGAGCGAGGACTTGATGCCATAGAAGGTGCCCTAAGCAAGAATATGAAATAAATCATTACAGTTGGCCAAAAACCAGAGGAAAGATCAAGATGAGGAGAAAGGAGAGATTTTTTCCTTAATTCCACATCCTCATTTTACATCACATTTCATCCTGGCCAGCAGTTGCTTATGCAGAACTCAGGCAGTTTTATTTGGTCCTGAAATCTCATGTAACTTATGGCATTTTAAGTGAGCTTTTACAAAAAGGGCCTCACATACTGCAGTTCCATACCTGATTTAATCCATTATTTGGGCTCCATCTTAATACCTTTAGCCTTCATTTTCCCCCTTTGCTTGGTAAATTATTTTTAGTACTAGAAAAAGTGAGCATGTATTGAAAATCATTGCCTTCTGGCACATATTCAAGTGCCTAAGGCTGCTCAGGGAAAAATGAGATCCTAGTAGGCACACATGGGTCTCCATCAATATTTTGGCATTTCAATTTTTTTTACTATCTTTCAGTATGGCCCCCAGCATGAAGAGTTTGCATATTCCAGTTCATTATTTTTTTAGAAAATTGAGATAATAGCAATAGTAATCAACATAATCCATTTAATTATGTTCAGGGACCAGTCTTCCTCTTTAAGCCAATACAGAACCATAACTCTTTCCCCAGGTTCCTTATTTAAAGTATCTTTACCAGAAAGACAGACAGATTTCAAGTAAATATCTCATGTTGGAAAATGCCAAATATTTTTCTCGTGAATTAATACCCTAGCTAGGCACTGATATGTTGAAATATACTGATGTAGTTTTACTGCCAAATCTCATTCATGTACTGTTCATGAATAGATTTAGTATTTCAGTACAAAGACTTTAAATATCAAGTCCAGTTGAGTTCTGATATCACACTTCTCTAGAGTTTTTTACTGCAGGATAAAGTTGTTCGTCTAAAAAGCACAGTCTGTCCTAAGCAGATGCATGCTATAAAAAATAATCACATGTATTTTCTTCTTTTCTTTTTTCTTCTCTCACAGTATAATGCATGAACCCATGTTTACTATATCAGCCAAACTAATAAAATGGGGCTAATTTTATTATGATAATAGTTGCAATTCTGCTCAGTTTTGGTATCCAATAGTGGCTATTGTCATGTTTCATGTGAACTACATGGTGTATTTACCAGCTCTGTGCTCTTGGGAAAGTCACCAACTGCAATGAGTTAGTCTCTTATCTTTGCTGCTAATCCATCCAGTTAGGAGTGAAAAATAAGATTATGTGTCTGAAAGTCCTATAAAAACTTCAAGTGTGGAAGGAGAATAGATTTTTAAGCTTGAGAAGACAAAATATTTGTGGTCGTTAATAGTAAAATATTGTGACTTTGATTAAGAATGGCTTGTTTTAGTTGGAAGCCATCTCCTAGATCTTTATTCTCAGGTTGTATGCAATTTGAAAATGTCTTAGATAAAAAACGCTGCCTAACTTGTCACCTGGTTTTCTTCCAATGCACAAAACTAGGAGTCTTTCAACAAATGGATTGTGTGCACCATCTGCTCATTTTGTGTCACATAGTAAATTTTATACTAAAAATGTCTTTTTCTTCCCACACCAGAACACAAGAAATTTGCTATCTTTCTTGGTCAGTGTACGACTTAAATTTAGTCTTTAATATAAGTTGTTGATGGCTTGAGTTATGTAAAAGGTAGTCATACATAAACTATAATTTAACTTAAAAATCACAAAATCTGTCACTCTATTAATGAGGAATTGCAGATATTTCTAAGGTAGGAATTTAACTTGACTTTTGGATGGCTGTCTTTTTCTATTTGCAATTCCAACTGTGTGTAACACAATTGCAAACTCTAAATTTTGTTAGATATCTTTTAAATAAATATGTGCACATATACGTATTTTATGACATTTTTTGCATATACATGAATATAAGTTCCTCTAAACTTTTAAAAGCTAAAGTGTTCCAGAAAGGTATATTTTTATATGCAGCCATTTATAATTTGGTCAACACAGAAAAATGTAAATCTGAAAATAACTGTGAAACAGTTAAAAAAAATTGCATAGTGTTATTTTTATCTTAATCTAATTAAGTATGTAAGTCCACACAAAAGGGAGCCCAAGACAATAATATAACACATTTAGAGTCTATGAGTACATAGGATAATACAATGCATGAGGGCCCAGACTGATAACAGCTCAAGTTTTTAAGTACCTACTATGTGCCAGTTGCCCTTATATACATTACTTCATTTAAATGAGAACTAGGCCCTCTTTCCAATGGAAGAAACTGGAGTTTAGAGAAGTTATATAGTTTTGCAGAATAATACTACCTGAATATTTTTTTTAGGAATTTAAGCATTTATTTATTTTGCTGATATAAAATAACTCACCAACATTGAATAAATCACGTTCTTAGGCACAAATACCATGATCCATGACCTTAGAGAAAAATCAAATATGCTCAGTATCAGCAAAATGCTTTGCATGCAGTAGGTCATCAATAAATGCTTACTGAATTAATTAAAAACTAATTTGAAGGAAATTGATCCTGTCAAATATTTATATATTTTATTTTATCAAGTTTTGTTGTGCATGAGCCAAAGAAGACTTGTGTATTAAAAAGTTGTTTTTCTTGCATGGATTGATAAATAAAATATTACATAATAAGTTACATTTTAATATATTAGAGAGTATAGTCACAGTTTTCCTTTAAACATCATTTTGACGTAATATAACATTAATGATATGTTAATATTTTATTCTGCAAATATAACATGCTTTGGATTTATAATTGCTAAACCATGCCACCTCCTAGAATTATAACAAATAATTCATTACACACAAATGTTTCACTTCAGAGTGAATGGATGTTGGCTATCATCCTAATTTATGCCTCCCAAAAGATTGGTTCACTACCTCTAGGTAGATAAAACAAAATGCAATCCTGATGAATTCAGAGTCCTTGTTTGGCAAGAATTGTATTGCTACTAATTAATTAAAATAGAAATTAAAGAATCCTGGATAAAAACTGCTTTCTAACTGAACAACTGAGCCTTGAATCAGTCTAAAACTATTTACTCAAAAGAGAACTGGAGATGTCATAATACCAAGTCACTGGCCTGTGGTGCTGAAAGGGAGACAACTGGAAAAAATATTGCCTTCTTCCCATTTCAGTTGAGGAACACAATGTCTACACGTATGCCACTTTGAGATTCCTTTCAGAATTTTCTCTTTGTTTTTAATTATCCTAAATTCATTTCTCCCCAATTATAAGTTCCCCCTTGCTCTCCCCCTATACACCACCATGAACTTACATTTTCTATGTCCATTTACAAAATCCACTTAACCATTTGGGGCTCTAGGGCTCTTCTCTTTTCCAAACATCCCCAAACTCTAGGGTGCATTTTGGGCAATATTTTGGACTAAAGTCACACTTAAACGTTACATAAGTTCAAATGTTCAAGGTGCACCATGTCTGTTTTATTCCCTGTGTGATATTTATATCAAATTTTTACATTGCCAGTTTCTCAAAACTATAATTTCAACAATCTACATGTCAATACCTACAAGATGGCAATTGTAATTAAGTTCATTCCAGCACTTTTCTCCAAGTCATTTCATACATTGCTATGAATTGACAATGGGAAGCTACTTCACCATCTTCCTTCAGCATCTTGATAGGATAATGTTAATCATAACTATAAAACTGTGCATTTTAATTTTTTTAAAATTTTTTGTGAATATACTCACACTTGAGGTAAGCATCCGGTCAACATAGTCAATCAGTTAGGGAGATATGTTTGGAAACAGTAGCAAAACATTTGCAATATATGCCATATGGCTTTCAGCCTAGTAGGGCCAACTCACTATGCTCAATGACCCTGGGGAAATCAGGCTATTTGGAGGTCATGAACGTTAATTTGAAGCCTCTGGGATAGTGACAAGAAGTTTGCAGTGATGTCAAGGAAAGTCATACCTCCAGCTGAGTGTATCATCAGTGGAGGGGGAATTGTTCATTTTGAGCCTGTGCTCTGATCTGGGGACAAAGGAAGAGGCAGAGCTACCACTGCTATGTTTACAGAGCAGGGTACTGTCAATTTCTTACTTAAACTGCCCACTAGTCCTCATCATAATTATAAAATCCAAATGCCCTTCCATTGCCTCCCTGTTTGACCTCACTTGGTTCCAGTCTCCTTTGAGCTCACTCTGTCACATGCATGCTAGGTTTCTAGGTTGTTATTTTATTAATTTTTAAAGATAATTTTGTAGAATTTTTTTCAAATGTACAGGTGTCTACAGATATTCAACTCAACACAACTTGCAATGCATTTTCCAGACATTCTTGAATGCCAATGAAACGTTTCAACACACATAAAGGACCTAGGAGAAATTAGTAATCACCAACTAGCAAAAGAAAAAGGCAAAAACTAACGCTTCTTTTCAGGAAGCAAGTGTGCCAAATTTGGATGAAGAAGTCAAGTGAAAAACCAATTTATCTCACTGAAAAATGACTACAGTGAAGAGTCAAAGATGAAAATGTTGGAGATAAATTTTCTTCTTTTGTGCCAACCTTTAACAAAATATTCATGAACTTTTCTGGAATACAAAAGCTTCAGCAATCAGCAATTCTCATACACTTCCATTTTCCAAAACAACATACATAGGAGGGAGAATTTCTTTAAATATTACCCATAAATAGAAATTTAAAAACCACATGAAATTAGGTTGTATGTTTTATCCCTAGGATTTCCTGGGCCTGATTTTCTGAAAGAAGCAGAAACCACTATTTTATTGATGTTTCACAAATTTCCTTTGCTATTCAGAAAATTTAGAAAATGTAAGACAACTTTATGTTAGACATAAGTAAAGGGATGTTTTCAGGGCAGTAACAAATCTGTGATTAGCATCTGGGTAAGAAGCAAAATGCCTTCTGTTAAGTGAAAAGAAAATTGTAAACGATAACATTCTAGGGAACTGGGAACCAAGTATTACACTTCCTGAATTAAATTCTTCTTCTTTCTCATTCCAAGCTAACAGAAATATCATACTGTGCCCAACCCCCAAAAGTCAAGGGTGAAAGACAAAATGAGCATACCTAAAGTATGAACAACTGAACACTTAAGCTTGACGTGGAAGAAAACAGGTTTGCTAGCTTTCTGAACTAAATATATCTGGAAATATTTTATATGCTAACAAGAATACAGAAAGAAAATTCCAATTTCTTACAATAAGTATCGTATGGGATTTGAGGTGTGTCATCTTATGGATAAAATCAGAAATTTATAATCTAGAGAAATGCTTGAAGCTTTTATGTTCAGGTTATTGAGGGGGTGGGGTATTGGTATTTCAAGTTCCTGTTGTATTTGCTCTCATAGAAAGAATGTGAATTTGCAAAACATTTCACAAAATCTCATCATTTTTTTTCACACCAAGCACGACATCGTGGCTTCTGTAAGTAACGGGCTTGATTGGCACTGTTAGTACTAAGCCTTTGGAGTTTACCCCAAGCTGTACCATGAGAAGTCAAATCACCTCACCCACATTAGCACCGCTTGCCTATAAAACTAAAATTCTTTGTAAATACAAAAGCATGGATTAGACGAATATGAATAGAAATTAGTAATAACCAGAAATGCAATTAGCAGCAATTTTAAAAGTTGTTGACACATTGCATTATCTTTGAATTTCCTTAATTAATTGTATTATTGTGACTTTTTAAAGCATTCCTATAAATTAAAATGAAGATCAAGAAGGTCATTAGCATAGATTTTTTGAGAGAATATTTTTATCTTACAGGGTTTATCCATATTTATTTTAACATCTTTTTTTCTTATAAGAAAAATTATTTCAATTTTTTAAAAAATATGAAAGAGTTTCTTCTTGAAGTAAACATCTTCATTTCCAGTTACTCATAGGACATCCTTATTTATCTATGATACCATACACCTGTCTTAATTTCGTCTAATTCCCTCTAATGTCAAAGGCAGCTATATGTTTAGAAGTAGCATCATTTATTTGTGGCTTTCTTTTTTAGCTACTAAATTTCTAAATTCATGAAAAGGCATTTTTAAGATGATCTCTGTGGAAATTATCTCTGCCTTTCATCTATCTCAAAATATAACTAAGTCCAACTTAAGTATGCTTTGGATAAAACGTTATTTTGAGGCAAACTTTTACTAAGGCAAATGTATGGTATCATAGATAAATGAGGATATCGTGCAAGTAATTAAAAATGAAAATGTTTACTCCAAATGAGAATTGTGTTCCACATTTTTGACAAATATAAAATAATTAATTTCACTAAAAAATCTGTTAAAAGAAAAATGATAATCTTTCAAAATAAAAATCTTCATTTATATAAGAATACTTAAAAATTCTGGAATAATAACAACAATGCATTTAGTAATAATGTATAAAATAACAAATCAGTGCAGATAAAAATGTTATGCTGAACTCATTATTCATGGTTTTTGACCTACTTCATGTATTAGAAACATTATCTGAATAATGTCAATTATCAAAACACCTCACTACCTGTACCTTATTCCCTTAAAAACTGGTCATTTCAAGCACTCACATAATGTATATATAAGTAATTTGTCTTGAACACAGCATTAATCATTTTTGTGTTCTTTTTTTCCAAGAGATTTTATGGCTTTTGTTCAAAACCATTATGGCTTATCTGTGTTAAACTTCTATTTTCCATTAAACTATTTAATTTCTGATATAGTTTTGATTCAGGAAAGTACACATTTTAGATAACACAAAAATACATTTTTGAAAGGCCGACTATCAATACAACCCATGTAGTAATAGTGTTAAGTCTAAAAGTTAAAATAGCAGCAATTGTCATTAAATGAGCACCTCTTACATCCCAAGCACTAAGCTAGATTCCAACAGACACTTTCTTTAATATTAATAACCACCCTTTAAGATGAGTTATAATACTCATTTTATAAATGTGAAAATTTAGACTTTGAAAAGCAATTTGGCAAAAGTCACAGAGATAATACACTGTCAATCTAGAATTTGAACTTGAACCTTGTTTGGTCTGCAGAGAAGAAAGTAAAGGAAGGGTAAGTGGACAGCCAGATGGATCGTTGATCAATAGATCATCATAGCAGTTTCCATTTACTAAGTGCTAAGCATGTGAGATCTCATTCCATCATCAGTATAACTTTGTACAACTTTTTATTTATTTCCATATTACAAATGAGGAAATTAAGACTAGAGATAATAAGAAACATCCATCGCTGCATCCTACGTGACACAGCTATAATAAGGAGGTCTAGAATTTGAACCAAGATTTGACTGTCCAGGATTCCTCATTTTAAAGCAACTTCCGCTTCACAAACCATTTCCTCTTCAAATAAGAAATTCAAATAAAGTCAGTACAAAGTTGAATCTAACCAGAAAATGCAATTTAAAATATTCAAGAACTTGAAGATTCAGATCTAAGAAAACACAATACTCCTAAAAAGCCAAATACTGAGTGACAAATATTACTCCAGTATTGATCTGTAAAAAATGTATAAAAATAAGATATCTTATTTAAATGCTGAAAAAACTAAAGTGTCAACAACAAAAAAACAGAAGAGAAAGCAAGCAGATCTGGTCACATATGAATTTTTCCTCTTTATTTTCATGTCTGGGATTCTTTTGCTTCCTAACAAAACATTTATCTATGTCCTAGCCAGTAATTTACGCCTCTTTAGGTTATGTAAAATATTGAAAAAAAAGAAGCATGGAAATTCCATTTTTTGGTTGTGCCATCAAACATTGCCTTACACATGTGACTGACTAAAATTTCAAAAGCTGCCAAAATTTTAGGTTCATCTGTTAGCTATATCAACTACATACATTTAACACTCAAAAGGAGTCATCTTGAAAAGTATTGTGTCTCATGATTCAATTATCAATCACTTTGCTGCAGATTTAGAAACACTTACTGGTCTCTGAAGCCTGAATTAGGAATATCTACATAGAGAGGAAATTACTGGCTTCTCAAAAGTCTGCAAAGATTCAGCAGGTCACGTCTATCTGTGATATACTTCTTAAAGGGTGGATTGAATTTTAGGCTCTCCCAATTTATTTTTTATAGATAATTGGCAGGTTGGGTTTTTATAATTGTTACAAAATAAATGGTTGCTTTTGCCTTAACCTTCTCCATTAGAAGAGTCCTGTTCCCCATCTAAAACAATGAAAACATAGGCATCTTCAGTTCCTACTGTTACCATCATAAGAGCATCAGGCTGTAGAATCTCTGATCCGTTCTGCTCTCAGTGTGCCAATCTGGTCCTTTCTGTCACCATGATATTGGTCTATCTTCTTGTCCAGAGGCATTCAAGACTCATTAGGAGATCTCTTTATTGCAGTGAAAGTCCAATTTTTTATGATATTTACCGAAGTGCAATATACACAGAATAAAATTTTCTTGAAGTGCTTAGTTTGATGAATTTCGATGAATGTTTATAGTAGTGTAACAACCACCTCAACAGAGATATAGAACCTGCCCATCACCCTAAAATGTTCCCTTGTGCCTCTTGGTAATCAATCCTCACCCCTACCCCCAGCCCTTGATCACCCAGATCAAATTTCTGTTTTTCTAGTTGTGCCTATAACAGAATGTCATAGGTAGAATCATACACTAAATAGCCTTGTCTATTTACTTTGACTTGACTTAATTCTTTGAAGATTCATCCATGTCATTGCATATATTTATAGTTTATTCCTTTTTATTATTAAGTAGTGTTTCTTTATTTATCCATTTACCAATGGATGGGCATCTGGGTTATTTCCAGTTTGGGGCTATATGAATAAAGCTGCTAAAAACATTTGCAAACCGGTCTTTGTATGAACATATATTTTCATTTCTTTTGGTTAAATATCTGGAAGTGAGATAGCTGACTCATATGATAAGTGTATGTTTAACTTTAAAAGAAACATCCTTGTTGTTTTTCAAAGCAGCTACAACATTTGCATTCCAACCGACAGTGCATGCAAGTTTATGTTTCTATCCTCACCAGCGCTCTGTCTTGTGTGATTTTTCATTTTAGCCATTCTAGTAGGTGTATAGTGGCATCTCATTGTAGTTTTAATTTGCATTTCAGCGCCTATTTGCCATTGTTATATATTTTGAGGAGCACCCATTTTGAGTCTATTTCCACCAATATTGAAAGTTTTAGACAATTTAGCATGTCCAGTAAACTTTGTGTGAGATGGAAGTCTCTTGGAAAAATACATTCAACAAACAGGAACTCACGGATAATAAACCTGACTTCTATAGTGTAATGTTATTAAACAGAAAGCAATTTTCATTGAAATTTCTAGAAGTCACTGGTGCACTGATGGCACTAGTGGAGACCTGCCTGGTGTAAACTACAGCAATAAGGATGGAAAAAGCTATTCTTTTACATGGAATGTAAAATACTGAGGACTCCAGCACATTGTTAGATAAGCCCACTGGTATTTATTTACCTAGAGAGTGGGGAACTGTCATGATTAAGAGAAGGCACAGTGTCAAGTGTCATGAGCAGCAGTCAGCAGAAATAAAATGGTTACCTGGTAAATACTGCAGTGCCCACAGGTATCTGACAAGGAAGGGCCAGTGGAGGAAGAGTGAGGAAATGGTGGGCCTACGTGGTGGTCTACAAACCTGCTATGCAATGCTTGGCGTGCCTCATAAAGACTCCAAGAAAGACAAGATAGGTCCTTCATGCAAAGCTGGAGTACCTAGTATCTCCTGGTTTTAATTTTTGTTGATTCAAGTATGTGTGTTTGCATTCATTTTCCAGAGCTGCCATAACAAAGTACTTCAAATTGCGTGGCTTAAACACCACAATTCCCTCACAGTTCTGGTGGCAAGATGTCCAAAACCAAGGTGTTGAAGGGTTGGTTCCTTCTGAGAGCTGTGAGGGAAAATCTGTTCCATGCCTCTCCCCTAGCTTCCGCTAGCCTTGTGTGTTCCTTGGCTTGGACTTGGTGTTCTCCCTGTGTCTTCACGTCATCTTTCTTTCTTCTATGCATGTTTGTATCAGTGTCCGAATCTCCCCTTTATGAAAGGACATAGTCATGTTGGATTAGGACCCACTCTGTTGACCTCATCTTAATTTGATCATCTGCAAGGACATTATTTTCAAACGAGGTCACATTCACAGAAACTGGGGGTTAGGACTTCAACATATCTTTGAGGAACACAATTCAACCCGTAACTTTGCCCATCTGTTAACTGTACATTTTTAGATAATTTCTTTTTCACTTTTAAAATTTAAAAAACACTATCTTAAAATTATAGGAGATAATAGAATCTCTTCAAAGTGCTGAGAGAAAGTATCCATCAATCTTCGATTCTATTTTTTTCCGCCTTATTGAAATATAATTGACTTGCAACACTGTGTAAGTTTAAAGTGTACAACGCGTTGATATAACATACTTAAGTACTGCAAAATGATTACCACCATAGCTTCAGCTAACACTTCTAACATATAACATAATTACCATTTCTTTTTTGTGGGGCAAACATTTAAGATCAATTTTTTAGTAATAAGTAAATCCGCATATTTCATTTTTATTTTGTAACACTTAATAATTCTTTATTAACCTTTGGACTTACGGAGTTCCTAGCTTAGAACAACAGTCTGAGAACCCATTTGTAATGTCTTCACAATAAGCTGTCTTTGATTAAAGGAAATTAACTGTCATCTTGAGGTTTACCTGAAGAATCTAAAATGGAAAGAAGTCAAGGAAAATAATGCCACTTTCAATATACCATTTTGAATCAAAATTACCAAGAATCAATCTTATTTTTACTACTCTTAACTTCCACAAAATGATGGAAGGTATTTTTCACAGGAGATGATTTCCTATGATCTTGTTATCTACAACTCGCTCATTTTGTTACTCATGACATTTCCATGTGCAATGCTGGCTCTTTTCAACTATGATCACACAGCACAAGCTCTAATCATTTTTTCCTGAAGCCTTATGTATATTCTCACGAGGTGAATAGTATGAGCCTGGGAGTCAAACATTGCTGTTGTGTTTTCTACGCAAGTTTATTTTAAAAAGTGCAAAGCTATCTTTCATTTCAAAGAGTTGCTATAAAATAAATATATGAACATTTTTCATTTTTTGCTAGTTCACGTCTTTATACTGTTCTAAAAAAGAAATAAATGCTTAACATGATTTTTACCTGCTTTCATTCATTTCCGAGGAGTGAAATATCAACTCTAAGTTTAGGGGAAACATAAAAACCTGGAATAACTTCATTTTTACATACTCTGACCATTTCTGGATTTATCAGTTACTACTAAGGTAAATCTCAGGCATATTCCCTGTGTTTCAGCCTTAGCAGACATTGTATGAGACCACTCCTGAGACATGCATCCTCTTAATCAGCAGATAACTGAGAGCTGATTTCTGAATTTGTAGCCTACTTTCTATCACTTTTTCCATGCATTGACCAGATTCTCCCCTCTTTCAGAAATCTGGCTTTCTTAACCATCCCTCAAAGCAAGAGAATGTTCACTTGACTCAAATCCCCCAAGGAACTCTTAATCAAATCCCATTGTTCTTGTGTTCTTTAAAATAACCACAACAGCAAATATTCTTGAGGATCTTGGATGTGACAGAGATTTATATTTTTACATACAGTTTAACTCCACTTGTTTTATATATATTAATTCCTTTTGTCTTCAAAACAATCCAGATGAAGAAAATGAAGGTCAGAGAGTAACTAGCTTGTCCAAATCACATAGTTAGAAAATAGAGGATGTGGGATTTGCACCCAGGCCATTCATCTTCAGAGCGTGTTTGAATGATCACTACAGTCTACCACCTCCAAGGAGCCTTGTTCTGTATAATATCTGATGGCATACTGACATTCACAACTAAGATCTAGTAAAAGTCTGGAGAAATGTAGTCAATGCTAATTAAACCCCAATTAAAATCTGAGTCTGAAGAAAACTTACCAAATATCTAACAGTTTAACAAAAGGAGAAGCTTAGGCTGAGAAAGAATAAATTCCTTGCCTTATTGAACATCTCAATAAATCTTAGAGTCCAGCTTTGTTTTTGCACTCCAGAGCTCTGTCTTCCGTATGATGCTAATATGTTTGATGATCTCGTCTCAAAAGTAGGAAGATCTAAAGGATAAAGGCTGTGCCTTAATCTTTTTATCCTCAAATTTTAACTTATTGCTGAACGTTGTTGCTGACTGACTAAAGTCTGAACTGAATTAGAGGTATTATTCGTATCGTACGTGCATTCCTCTAAGCAGCGGTGTCTTCTGGCTCAGTTTCTTTAGTGACTTAGGTGAATATTGTTCCAATTGGCATTCACTTCAGCTGCTGTGAACTCTCCCAAGTGACCAGTATGAGTTAGAGCATTAAGTGCCACCTGTTCAAGCCATTTATCTGTTATATATCGGTCCCTAGGACACTGTGTTTCCAAGGTCTCACGCCATTTGAACTGAAGTGATAATAAATAACTCCACAAATTCACTAGAATCTGACCAAAAGTGGGAGAAAAATCTGTAAATGAATTATTTAGATTATAGTTATCAAGAACCAGACAGTTAAATTTTAATACTTCTGTATCTACAGAAAATTCATAAAGTTAGATTCTTCTTCTAACTTTATAATAAATGCTATGGTATTTTCTACAAAGAGCCAATACTTCCTAAAGAGATGTGTGTTATATTAATATCCTGAAAAATATTCACTGTAATTCCTCTTATTCATGTTATTTGTTTTATACCTGGTTTCTAAACATATTTTATTGAATTTGAAATCTATTACCATGAAGCAATATATTTATTTTTTTTATTATAACAAATACAAATTACATCACCATCACTCACATAGGTTTTCTTCCCTCCCCTTAAAAAGTTGTGATCCACCAAGGTTTTAATACATCGCAGTTTTAACAGAATCCCTCTAACAAGTACTTCGTACCTAGTTAATTTTTAATGTATACTTATTTGATAACAATTGGAGTATAAGAGGTGAAGAAGGTGACATGTTTCTGAGCAGAGGGCATGCAAGGCAAAGATGATTTTTAAAAGAGAAAATACTCTAAGTATTTATATATTTAATTATGTTATATTTGAAATAACACATTTGGAAGGTAAAAGAAGATCTTTCAAACAATGTTAATTTCTAGCGCTGTGCAACACCAATACCCTCCTCCACGCATGCAAACTAGAAAAAAATTAAATACCAAACTCTATTAACTATTATAAAGATGATACAAGTTTAAAGATGTGTGAGAGAAAATGTAACTGAAATAATTAGTGAAGTCTGTATAGGGAGAATAAGTATTAAAGACTAAGGAAATCTGGGTTGGCAGAACAACAAGAAATAAAACAGGCACTTTACACAAGTAGAGAAAGACAGAAATAAACTCTCCATGCTCAGGCCTGGATGTGTGCTATGAAGGAAAAGTTGGAGTCCAATGGAAAGTACACAGTTTGAAACACAGGCACAGGAGGTACTTATGTTACTGATTTGGAAAGACACATAAGGATGGTCGTGCTTTAATTTTGTCATTCTGAATTGGAATACAGATGAAATTGAATGGTGAGAGACAGGAGATAGAAAGATTGTGAAGGATGCAGGCATGGTTAGGCACTGAGACAAAAAGGAGACATATTTTCAAAAGTTTTTTTCAGAGACATATTTAAAAGCATCATTATATACCGAAGGACTTCCCAGACTATCACAAGAATCCTTGGTGTCTAAAGCTGACCTTTGAAAGAAAAATTAGTAAATGAAACAGGCTACCCAATACTGCTAATTTTACAACATTTGATATGTTCAAACTGTATCAACACTTACCAAGGATATTACTGAAGGAATCATGTAACAGAAATATTAACAAGTGTGCTAAAAATTAGCTGTAATGGATATACACATTTCCAATATAATTTAGAGCAAATACTTATGTCGATCAGACTGAATTAAATGATGTTCTACACTAAAGCTTTGGGCAACTAAGTTATAATGGCAAATGGTGGACAAATAAAGAGATGACATAATTACATCATAAATAGACTTAATAGCTTTACTTATACAATTGTTTAAGTGCAACCGAAGGGAGAGCGCTGATCAAGAAATAGTGATATGAAGGAATGTAGAACTGGCTTGATAATAAAAGGAAATCAGAAACTTGGCAAGAACCATGCAGCATGTGGAGTAACGATGGATCATATATGTCAGAATAAAATATTCTGTACTTTAGGTGGGAAAGGTAAAATATTAAGAAATTTTTTTGCAGTGTGTAATGTTAGAGAATGGATAAAGTTATGATCAAATGATTACAAATGTTTTACGACACTGTGCATGTTATGTTGAAGAGAGAGAAGGTCCTAAATTAGTGGGTTTATAAGGACCTGTCTCAATCACTAAGATCTACTTTAAAATCTTGGAAAAGGCTTCCGAGTGCTGATAGTCTTGAAATTACAAGAATGAAATAAGGCACAAAGGTGGAGTTTGAATAAGCGGAGAAAAAGCCCCACCTCAGAAAAAAACTTCTCTGACAACACTCTAGGCTAATCTTCCTGTGGATCCTTCTTGTTAATTGGGTCATCTTCATGGGCATGCAACCTGTCCAGTCACACAGGGCCCCAGAAATGAGAAGATCTTGCACTTGGTTTAATGTTCTGCTATCACTGTCTTGATATTCTCAACATTCTTTAAGCAAAGGGCTACACATTTTCATGTAGCTGGTCCTGTGTATTAAGGGCATTATAATGAAAAAAAAAATGCACTCTTCAAATAAAGTAAACAGTGTTGGTGAACAAAGCAACATAGACTTTCTCTATTGTCATCTTGGCAGAGGGTTTGAGTTTGGGAAGAAGAGTGAGAAACTATGAAGAAAGGATTAGCCGGTGAATTAATGGATCATATGGAGCCTGTGTGTTCTTGGACATGATGGCTGCCGGCCATTTCTTCTCATTGTCACAATGTGGACAAGTATAACAAGCCAAGAGTTTAGGAATCTACATTGCCACACTTGTCCTACCTGCTATTGCTGCTTAATGACAAGAAACTCCACAGGAAGCAAAGTGGTAAAGTTAATGAGCAAGAGAGAACTCTGACTCAGAATTACAGAATTTTGAAAATTGGAATAGACTTAGCTTGCTAAGCACTAGCTTCCTAGTGCTAGGAAGTCATTACCTGCCATCAGGAATCTCTTTTTAATTATCATAGTGGCAAGACAAAGAACAATAAAATAGATGTATATTTCATTTTGAGGTGTAGTTTAAAAGCATAAATAAAACTCCTCCCTCAACTCCCCATAGTGATATTCCAGCCAAATGTTAGTCTCCAAACTAAGAAGAACATTACTGCCCATTCTACAGAAATAAAAAGGATTATAAGAAAGTATTATGAACAATTGTGTGTCAACAAATTAGATCACCAAGATGAAACAGACAAATTCCTAGAAACACAAAACCAAGGCTAAATCATGAAAAAACAAAAAATCTGAATAGAACTACAACTAGTAAGGAGACTGAATCAGTAATCAAAAATCTTTTGATAATGAAAAGCCCTGGATCTGATGGCTTCACTGGTGAATTCTACCAAACATTTAAAGAAGAACTAACACTAATTCTTCTCAAACTTTTACAAAAAAATTGAAGAAGAGGGAACACTTCATAATTCATTCCCATCCTCAACAAAATACTAGCAAACCAAATTCAGCAGCATATTAAAATGACCAAGTGGGGTTTATTCCTGGAATGCAAAGATGGTTCAACATACTAAAAATCAATGTAATACACCACATTAACAGAATGAGGGGAAAAAATCATGTGATCACTTCAACTGATGCCAGAAAAGAATTTGACAAAATTTAACAACCTTTCATGACAAAAACACTCAACAAACTAGGAACAGAAGGAAATTACCCTAACAAATAAAAGCCATATATGAAACACCCACAGTGAACATAATACTTAATGGTGAAAGACTGCAAACTTTTTCTGTAAGATCAGAAAAACAAGGCAAGAATGCCTGCTTCCACCACTTCTATTCAACAGAGTACTAGAAATTCCAGCCCAACCAATTAGGCAATAAAAAGGCATCCAAATTTGAAAGGAAGAAGTAAAATTATTTCTGCTCTCAGATAATGTGATTTTATATGTAAAAAATTCTAAAGATTCAACAATAAAAATTGTTATATATTTTATATACAATATAATTTAATTTATAAATTAATATTTGCATACAAATTCAGCAAAGTAGCAGGATACAAAGTGAACACGCAAAAATCAGTTGCATTTCTATACACTAACAATGAACAATCTGAAAGAGAAATTACAAAACAATTCCATTTACAATAGCATCACATAGAATAAAATCCTTAGGAATTACCCAAGAAGGTGAAAGATTTGTACAATGAGAACTACAAAACATTGCAGAAAGAAATTAAAGAAGACATAAATAAATGGAAAGACCCCATGTTTAATGTCAATGCTACACAAAACAATCTACAAATTCAATTCAATTTGATTAATCCCTATCAAAATCCCAAGAACATTTTTTGCAGAAATAGATAATCCATCCTAAAATTCATGTGGAATCTCAAGAGACCCTGAATAGACAAAACAATATTGAAAAAGAAGAACAAAGCTGGAAGACTCATACTTCCTGATTTCAAAGCTTGCTATGAAGTTCCAGTAATTAAAGTAGTGGCATGAAGACAGACATATAGACCAATAGAATAGGAAACAGAGCCCAGAAATAAATCCTTGCATATATAGTCAACTGATTTTTGACAAGGGGACCAAGACCATTCAATGAAGAAAGGACAGCCTTTTCAACAAATGGTGCTGTGAAAACTGGATATTCACATGCAAAACAAAGAAGCTGGATCCTTCTCTAACACCATATGCAAAAATTAAGTAAAAATGAACCCAGGTCCTAAATGTAAGACTTAAAACAATAAAACTCTTAGAAGAAAACATAGAGCAAAGCTTGATGTAATTGGATTTGCCAGTGATTTCATAGATATGACACCAAAGGCACAGTCAACAAAAGAAAAAAATTAGCAAACTGGACTCCTTAAAACATTTTTTTTCTTCAAATTAAAGATATCCATATTGACCTGATTCAGTATATCTCCTAGCCTCCTGGACATATATCCTGGAAGCATATACATAAGAGATATGTTCAATAAAATTATACTATACTTTTTAAAAATTTGTGCATCAAAATATACTATCACCAGAGTAAAAAAACAATCCACAGAATGAGTGACTATATATGCAAATAATATATCTAACAAGGGATTAATATTCAGAATAAATAGAAAACTAAAATTCAACAAAAAAACAAACACCCTGATTCAAAAATGGGCAAAGAACTTGAAAAGACATTTCTTCAAAGATATGCAAATGGTCAATAAACACATGAAAGTATGCTCAACATCATTAATAATCAGGGAAATGCAAATCAAACTACAATTAGATACCAGCTCACACCCATGAAGATGACTACTATCAAAAAGACAGAAAGTAACAAGTGTCGGCAAGGATGTGGAGAAATTGGAACCTTGTGCATTGTTATTGGGTATATAAAATGTTACAGCTGCCATGGAAAACGTTATGGCAGTTCCTCAAAAAATTAATCAATTACCATATGATCCAGAATTCTGCTTCTGAGTATATATGCAGAAGAATTGAAAGAAGTGCTGAACAGATATTTGTGTACCCATATTCATCCATGTGAGTAATAATAGCATCTTTATCCAAAATAGCTAAAACGTGGAATTAATACAAATGTCCACTGACAGATGAATAGCTAAGCAAAATGTGGTATATACAGACAAAGGAACATTACCCAGCCTTCAAAAGGAGTTCTGAGGGGCCGCCCGGTGGTGCAGCAGTTTAGTCCGCGCTTGGCAGCCTGGGGTTCAGAGGTTCAGATCCCGGGCGCCCACCGATGCACTGCTTGTCAGCCATGCAGTGGCGGTGTCCCATATAAAGTAGAGGAAGATGGGCCCGGATGTTAACCCAGGGCCAGTCTTCCTCAGGAAAAAGAGGAGGATTGGCAACAGATGTTAGCTCAGGGACGGTCTTCCTCACAAAAAAAAAAGGGGGGGGAGTTCTGACATATGCTACAATATGGATGAACCTTGAGGACATTATGCTAAGTGAACTAAGCCAATAACAAAAAGCCAAATACTACATGATTCCACTTATATGTGGTACCCAGAGTAGTCAAAATCATAGAGACAGAAAGCTGAATGGTGGTTGCCAGGGCCTGGAGGAAGGGAAGAATGGGGAGTTATTGTTTAATAGGTATAGAATTTCAGTTTTGCAACATGAAAAGAGTTCTGGAGATGGATAGTAGTGATGGTCGAGCAACAACACGAGTGTACTAAACTGTACACTTAAAAATGGCTAAGATGGTAAATTTTATATGTATATTTTACCACAATAAAAAAAAAATTTAATAGACCTGGCATATAGAGAATTTTGCTCAGTTACCATCCTTGTTTTCACTTATTATTGCCTGAACCAGGCCTTTTGGTCAGCCCAAAGTAGGAGAGAACCATGATAAAAGAATGAGCAGGAAAATTTGTCAGGTAGAGCCAAAAGGGTTTCATAGAATTTACTGTCAAGATATACTACAAAAGGAAAGATGTTCATAATTTATTACATGAAGAATAATAATAATTTTCAGAATAGTATATACAACATTATCCAATTTATGTGAATCAAAATAAAAATGACATGTGTGTATGTATTTCATACGACTAAAATAAAGATCTCCAAAGAAACATGCAGATATTAACAGGGAATAGAGATCTTTGTTAGGACTGATTCCTTAAATAAACCAGTACTACACTGATGTTTCAAGTGTCTCTCATGTTTGTTAAATAAACCAATACAGTATATAAAATATGCTGTTGATTAAGCTTGATTCATTGTAGACAACCAAATTCTGTTGGTTTTCTTAGAAAGGCAGTATGTTATAATGGTCAGACTTAGACTCTGAGCCAGACTGACCAGGTTGGAATCCCAGGTCTTCTATCACTAACCAGTTGTGCAGATTAGCCAGTTAACTTCACACTGCCTCATAAATTTCTTGTGAAAATTAAAGGTGTAAATGCGTGTACAATACAGATGTGCACATGCACAAACTAGTTTATGGCACATAACGCACAGGAAAGAAAATAGCTCTTTTTAATTATTATTGTTATTACCCTATGGAGCTATGTTAAATAAGATGAGTTGTGTTCATCTCAGGCTAAATGAACACTGTATGAAAAATGATTAAGTGTATGCTACGGATTTATTTTAAAATACTGTGCTTCTCTCATACTACTGATTATTCAAATGCCTTCAGCTTTTTCTTTCTAATGCTAAATATTGTTGTATCTTGAGATCCTAACCTGCGTTATAGTCATTTTCCAATCATGCTTCTGAAAACTTAAATAAAAAGAAATATCACTCTGGGTCTCTTGCAATTAAAAAAAAAGAAAGAGAGAAACAACCACTTTTATCATATTGATTATTTTAAAAACCAGAGTGAAAGAGAAATCAACTCAATCATTGGTTTGATAACTCCTTTCAAGCAATGGGTGTTTGAATAGTGCACATGCGCCTGCTCAACAATGCACTCAGCTCTGCTTTGATCACATGCCTTGGAAGAACACCTTGTACTTATTCAATGTTATAATATTTTTGCAGTAACCTTTACCAAAATGTGAGAATGTTCTAATTTAATTTGCAGTGTGGTATGTTGAAATGGTGGTTCAGTCATTTCCAGATGAAAATATTCAGGTATTCCACTACTAGAAAGATTCAATGATTACTAAGGTGTTTGAAAGGGTTCATCAGACCCACCATATCAATGATTAAAGGATCAGGCAGAGTTCTTCTTATTTATTTTTCTAATTAAAGTAGTCATGCAAAAAATAAGAAATGAATTAAGCAAGTGAATTTTGATGGTTTTCAGGTAACATCATTGCAACTCTATTAGTGAGCATAAAAAAACTGAGACAAGCTACTTAATGAATAATTTAGCAAACTTCAAGATGTCTACCCCTGTGATGACTAGAATTTAGTTAATTTCAAATATTGGTTGGGCCATATAGGGCGTGCACTAGTGAGACTGGTCAGGGTTTCAGTAGGACAACAGAGCAATAATATCAAATTGTTATATCTGGTTTATCCTGGAACTGGCACAGGGGAAACACAATTCAAGTTTCAGAGGATATAACATCAGAAATTAGATATTGTCAACTCAGTTCTAATCCCTCTAGGACCTCTGATTGTACAGTTAGTCTTCATTGCTGTCTTTACTCTACAGATAACCACACACTTATACAAGTTTATCATAACTTTACTTCAAAGCTAAAGAATATTTTTATCTATTTTTGGGATGGTTTTACACATTTGGTTGTGCCAGTCTATAATGTATACTTTCCTTTCAGAAAATGTGTTTTTTAATACACTGCCAACGAGTAAAAATTACCATCTGGTCATGTTAAAAGCAGCTCTTCCCTCTTCTTCGTTTCATCTCACCCCCAATCCACTGAGATTCTTCATAGACTTCTACAGCTTTGACTCAAGGTCAGGGTGAAGTAAAATATTGCACTTTTTTTCCAAGTAAAAAGAGCTGAGTCGCATATACCCTACACTACTGTACACTTAAGCTTTCTTGTTAAATTAAAAATTGGAATCTAAAACATCTAGGGCAACCTCTTCCTGATTACTGATGACAAAATGATTTTGTTTGACTCGACTGCATTTCTATTGCATTAAAAATGCACAGCATATAACCTTCCTCACGTCTTAGGCGCTAGTTGAGTACCTGATTTGAAGCTGGAAAACATTTCAATCAAATTGCAGCTTAAATTGAACTACTTTTATCATTTACAGAGCAACCATTGAGCACTACTTATGAAGGTCATGAGACCTGCTTTTTTTTCCTAATCTTAAATTCTGAGGACTTACATAGGTACATTAAAATGCTCTTAAGCTGATTGGATTTGCTGGCAAGGTTGAAAGGTGACTAGCAGACAACTCCACAGTTAAGTGTCAAAAGTGTGATCAAATGTTTGCATTCATTCTAGAAAAAAGATAATACTACCAGTGATTTATCATGCAAAACATTTAATTATTAAAAACTAAACATTTTATATGATAGTTTGTTAGAGAATTCACTATTAACATGAATATTAACACGTAATAATCAATAATCAATTTATATGAAGTGTAGCCCAAGCCTCTCACATACAGTAAGCATTCGATACCTATAATCTGATGAATTACTGTTTGTGAATAATAATAAAAAATAACATTTGTTGAATACACACTATGGAACTAAACTTGTCTTTTAAGATTTATGTGCATCATACTTTCATCTTCACAACAAGCTTATGATACAAAAAAGGATAGAGCATGTAGATATTCCCTCATTACAAATGGGGAAATTGAGAAACAGAAGAGTTAAATAATTCATTCCAAGTCCAGGTATGTGATTCCTTTGCCTAAGTTCTTCACCACTATGAGATGCTGACTGGTGGTGAAACATTGGTGAAAAACACGTGAAGGCCCTGACCTCCAATGATCTTAAATTCTACTGAAAATAATGCAGCATTATAGCAGATATAATCTGTTCACTAATTTCTGATATTCAAATTGCAAGGTTTAGCTAATATTGGAGCTAATTTAATGTTATCTATCAAAAGTATTAACCATCTTGCTTATACTGCACCAAGTAATATTTTATTTGAATACTTTATACGGTGAACATTGTTGCAAAAATTGTATATAAAATGAAAGTATGAGTATTAATTTAATATATTTCATATCAGTGAATATTCTATAATATAGGTTTGTAATTTCCTATCCCATTAGTAACGTTTGTCCCTATACTGTATAGCTTACCTTTCTTAAAATAGTGAAAGTGGAAGAAGAGCAGCTATCGGCAGGAAATCAAGGAGAACCAATACAAGTATCTATACAGCACTGGGACTTTTCCTTTTTTTTAAGTCAGAAATATATGTGTTCAGGGGCCGGCCCAGTGGCGCAGCGGTTTAGTTCGCGCTTGGCAGCCCGGGGTTCACGGGTTCAGGTCCCGGGCGCGGCTGATGCGCTGCTTGTCAGCCACGCCATGGCGGCGTCCCATATAAAGTAGAGGAAGATGGGCACGGATGTTAGCCCAGGGCCAGTCTTCCTCAGCAAAAAGAGGAGGATTAGCAACGGATGTTAGCTCAGGGCTGGTCTTCCTCACAAAAGAAAAAGAAATATATGTGTTCAGCCAGATATAATTTGGGTTTAAGTGAATAGCAATGCTTTGAATTTTCCAGTTTATCATTGTAAATGTGTTATATACAATCCACATCTGTATTTAGGTGTGGTTCAGCTTTGTACAGCTTTGAATAGAGAAACTCACCATATTTCATGTGAAAATAAACCACTACTTCTTCCACAGCCATGGGGACTGATGCTTGGAATATGCTCAAACATAAATATGAGAGGTGCCATCCGGTGGCGCAGCAGTTAAGTTCGCGCTTGGCAGCCCGGGGTTGGCGAGTTCGGATCCCGGGCGCCCGCCGACGCACTGTCTGTCAGCCATTCCTGTGGTGGCATCCCATATAAAGTGGAGGAAGATGGGCACGGATGTTAGCTCAGGGGCCAGTCTTCCTCAGCAAAAAGGGGAGGATTGGCGACAGATGTTAGCTCAGGGCTGGTCTTCCCCACAAAAAAATAAAAAATAAAAAAAATAAATAAATATGAGGAAGATCTGAGATAAAACTGTTTTTCATCCACTTTTATTTGCTGCATCACAGTGTTTATAAGTTCAAAAGTAAGTATGACAATGCATACTGAGCAGGAAAAAAATTTTAAAGTCATATACATTTGGCTTCTACTGAAAATCAAATTCAAAAATTCTCATAGGAGCTTTTAAAGAAGGTTAATGGAATAAATAACAATAGGTGGCTCTGGACACCCTTTGGCATTTAAGTATTTTCTTTTTTCAGGGAGCGACTGTGTTCTGGAAGCAGAAGTGGGAGGGGGAGGCTATATTCCACAGACTCCTAAAGTTTATATATTTTAGGATTCCAAGATTTCATTTCACAAGAGAAATAGAAGCACTTTCTTTATAAAATCTTATGTCCATGAAAACAAAGACCTTTGCTCTATGTCTCTTGGAAATTTGGAAAGAGAAGATTTCAATTGATTCTACTTTTCATCTGGTAATACAGAAATATCTACTGCAAGCATGAGACAAGCTTATAAAACTTTAAAAATTTGACACCTATTGTTTTTCATCTTAATTTTTCTTATTAATGTAATTTAATATTTATAGCCTTCTCTCAGATTCCCATCACTATTTTTAGGAAATAGAATTTCTTGAAAAACAATGTGAGAAATGAAACTATGCAACTCAAGATAGGATTAAGTGACACATTGCAAATATTGGATTAAAGGATATCAACATCCATCTCTACAAAATTTTTACTTAAGAAGCAATTAGAAATTTAACAAAAAATAATGTATGGCTTTCAAGGCTTAGGAAGAAGCAAAAGATGTGTGCTAATGGCCATGGTTTGAATTTTAGGATGTTAGGGCTCATGAGACAAAGGGGGTGTAGAAGTTGGAGGGAGGAAAGAAACATAGGAAGCCCCCACTTTATTCTGGACATCCAGTAAAGGCATTTTCACACATATTATGTGCTCAGTCTTCATTAACAACTCTAAAAAGTATATATAAGAAGAGAATTTCAACATGCTCCCATTAGATTAGAGTGTGCAAGAACCTGTCCTCAGAACTATTCTCCATTTATAGTCACTTACTGGATGAACTTAACCAGTCTCGTGGATTTCAACGTCATCCCTATGCTGCCTATACCTGTCTCAGCTTGGGTCTTGGATCCTATTCCCTCTTGCCTGTTCAAGGAAATTGTTCCAGCACTTCTCCTGTCTCTCCAGTGGATAAAATAATTGCACACAACTAAATATGCAAAGCTATTATCATATATATAAATCATATATGATATATATATAATAATCATATATCATATATATATATTCCTCCACTTTTTAAAAAAGTCCACTCATCCCTTTATTCCTCTCCAGTTACTGTCCCACATCTCTCTTGTCTTTATAACATTTCTTGAAAGTTTGTCCTCTATTCATACCTCTGTTTCCTTTCCTTTCATTCTCTTGAACCCATTTTTCCAGTCTGCCTTAATTTCCCCTGTTCCATTGAAACTTATTTTATCAATGTCACCAAAGATAACTACACTGTTAAATTCAGTGTCACTTCCAAGTTCTCATATTATTGGGTTTATCTTCAACAAATGACCTGACAACAATTGATCATATTCTTTCCCTTGGAATATTATCTGAATATCACCTATTTGCTCCCTCTTTGGCCACTTCTTCTCATCAGCCTTAGTTAAAACTATTACTGCTGATTTTGTGTATAGCCTTATAAACTGTTTTTATGTGTAATATATCAATATTTTTCAAAAGTGGAAACATATGTCACATAATGTCTTATTACTTGCTTTGCTTTTATAATTCCTTTACATTATAGTCATCTCTGTACAATGTTGGTATTAAGACAGCATCTCTAAACTGACAAATTCAATGAGAAAATATTAAAGTAACCATAATAATTTACCCAAAGCTTTTGGAATCTTTCTGGCTGTATACAAGAATGTGTCATTGCTTACTAAAACTTTAATAAATAGGAAATAGTGGAAATAATCAATAGCAGGAAATAATATATAATGTGATCCATCTTTGTCATTATCTTTTTTAGATCTTTGAAAAGAGTCCCAAGTACATGCTGAAGTGTATACATCAATATGACAACTTCACTATTTCAAATATTGTCATGCATATTTATCAATCCTAGTTAAATTGCAACTAGCACACCTCTACTCAGTTGTTTAAATATATTTCCTTAAATTTTACATGATCCTAAAAAATGGCTCTAAGTTGTATAAAATATGGTATCTAGAGAGACTTGCTAATGGTAGAAAAATTTTTAAGCATTTTCCAAAGGAGTTTTTACTGTATGAGCTAGAAAAAGTTTGATTCTCCATCTAATCAACTGAAAACTAACTACAGATATGAAACTCAACACTTCTACATGTAATGACTTAATCTTTCATTAAATATTCCCTAAGAGTAGTTTGAGGTCACTATTCTAACAAGCACAGACTGTGGATATACATACTTTTTTCAAATTCATTCCCTAGCTATCTGTTTAGTATGTTTGATCTCTCTTCTGATCTGTGGTCTGGCTGTATCGGAACCTAAGTGTCTATTATGTTGCCAGACACTACTGTGAGACAGAGGGATGTCAGACAAGAATTAGCTTCTTCAGGCTTTTGATCTGTTGTTTATTAGCATGTTTTTTGAAATGGTTGCTCTTTATCATATCGTACAATTCTAGGCACAAAAATAATCAGCAATTCTTTAATAGTACATGAAAGAGTTATTTAATGCAATATTCTATGAAGAAAGCAGGCGTAATCCAAAACACCTAAACTAAACTACAGGATAAGAACTCTAAGTAATTTGCTAACATAATTTTAGATGCAATAGCTAAAAATTAAACTTATCACACAGCTAATAAGTCTTCAATTACTGCATTCTATGGTATGGGAACCCTTTCCCATGTGCCTAAGAAACGTGTTTTCATGCCAGTCATATGTGCACTGTCTGTCTTTTTGATCCTCCTGAGTCTTCATTGCTTCAAATTCTTCTCTGTATATTACATAGTCTATGTCTTACAATGGTCTCCTTCACAACGGAAACTTCCTTAGATCTGAGTTTTCACCCTGAATTACTGATAATTCTCATTCTTTGTAACAATTAAAATTTATATTTTATTCGTGTGAATATGTTTGCAGAAAAGTGAACATATAAGTATACAGCTTAATGAATTCCACAAACTGAACATGTAGCCAACAGTCAAATCAAGAAATGAAATATTACTAGTGCCCAAGAAGCTCCTTTTTTTGCCACTTCCAGTCACAAAAGACCTCCTTCTTTTCTGCTTTATATAAATTGAATTTTACAGGGTGCACTTTTTTGTGTCTGGCTTCTCTCACTCAACATTCTGAGAGTAATTCACATTGCTGCCTATGGCTGCAGTTCATTCTTATTGCTCTATAGTATTACATTGCATGAATATGCAATGATTAATTTCTCTCTCCTACTTTTGCTGGGCATTTGGGTGGTTTCCAACGTGTGGCTACTATGAATACTGCTGACACAAACATTCCAATACATTTTTATTTTGAACACATGTACACATTTCTGTTGGGTTGCTATGACATAGCATACTCATATCGACATGTAAATTCTAAGTAGAGAGCTGTTTTTTTCAAATTATTTAACTTTTACAATTTGTGTTTCTGCTATTCTTTATTTGTACAGATCTTGAGACTATCCTTACCTCTCCGATGAAGACTCACAAGCAGCAGCTAAAGATGCCCGTTACCTTGGCAATGGTGCTTCTGTGTGATATACATTCAGTGTTACTGTTCAGTACTGACTTTCAGAATTGCATAGCAGCATTTAGCACTTTATGGCTCCTACTTCCTCAGGCGGTCTTTAGCACAGCCTCCAGCTTGTGCTCAACAAAAAGAAAGCCTCCTGGTGATATAGAAATCACATTAATACTACCTCCTGTCTTATATCGGTGCTTATCTCTTCTGATTATAATCAGATAGAACTTTGCCATTCCATGCTAATAAATTGTTGAGCACAGATTCACACACAATCTTTAATGCTCACACACTAACCTTATGGAGTCATGTTAGCATCCCCTCTTTGTTCAGGAGAATAAGTCAGAGAGGATAAGTGATTTTCTAAGCCACACTATTAATTAAATGTTGTAACTGTTGATATTAAGGGTCATATTACTTGAATAAAATAAACATTAATAAGTAGCAGCAGATGAATGAAATAAAAAGTCTGAAAAATGGAGAAATACTAATGAAAGTCATTTAAAAATAATCTAAACAGAGACTTCTAAAATTTATTAGCAGTTCTAAATAAAGGGTAGATGAAATTACTCTTCAAATATGTGAAAATCTTAACATTTACATGTTATTCATGTATTCATTTTTATATCAATAATCTGATAAACCATTTGGCCTTACAAAAATATCTAGAAAAGGCCAAACTATTAAGTTGGTACAAATATTCTTTAATTAAATTTGTATCTATGCCTAATCTTATTTACCCAATTTGCTAATATTCATTTAGTGTATCCAATTAGAAAGCCAAATAATTCATGACAGTGCTATGGTCTAAATGTGTCCCCCACTTGAATGGGAACAGTGTCCTTGTAATAGCCTCCGGGGAGCTCCTTAGCCCCTTCCAGCATGAGAGGATACAATGAGAAGTCTGTGACCCAGGAAAGGGCCCTCACCCAACCATGCCAGCTCCATGATCTTGGACTTCCAGCCTCTAGAACTGTGAGCAATAAATGTCTATTGTTTATAAGCTACCAGTCTGTGGTGTTCTGTTACAGCAGCATGAACAGACTAAGGCAAATAGTGATGTTCCTCTGGATATCCGGCAAATATTTTTATATCTGATCAATTCTAAACCAAAAATATGTACAATCAGGCACCACTTACTGACGTTTTGGTCAAGGACAGACTGTATATACCACTGCAGTCCCATAAGATTAGTACCATATAACCTAGGTGTGTAGTAGGCTATACCATCTAGGATTGTGTAACTACACTCTATGATGTTCACACGACTAAATAGCCTAATGCGCTTTTCAGAATGTATCCCCATCATTAAGTGATGTATGGTTGTATTTTTTTTTCAAAATGTAAGGCATACATTAAGACTCTTAAAAATAACTCAATGTTTTCAGCTATTGTGAAAAAGATTACCATAGACTCATTTCACTTGTTATTCTTTACATTTTGAGGACATAGTCAAGAAATATGCTGAATCCCTGCAAAGGTAAATAAAGCTATTATCAATTTATCAAATTTCCATCTGTATAAAAACACATCTGTGCATATTTTACATGAGGTCAATAAACTCTTTCCTATTGCTATTGGGTAGATATTAAAAAAGTTACTGAAAGCAAATGTACCTACACTATATTAGCTTTCAAAAATAATTCCAATTGTACAATATGGCAATACAAAGCATTAAAGTTTGCAAGAAGTCATTTGTGAAATTAAACTCAAAGAATTGAAAATATTACAAATACTGACATAAGATGCAGAATAATTGCTACCACAGTAAATTTTAAAACATTATTTTGCCAAATTTATATGAATTAGTACATGAAATTACTGGGGCAAGCCATAGAATTTGAAAAGTAAAGTGTCTGTTGATGCCAACAGTAGATTGACTAATTTTTAGTAAGTATTTTTATCAATGGATTCTAACTCCCAATAATACTCCCACCATAGCTACTTGAAAATATAGCTACTCTCAATTCCCCAAATGCATCTACCATTCAAAATACTGGGTCTGAAATCCTTCATATTATTATGCTGATAATAATTGCAACAGTAAACATGATTTTCCTTTCTGATTGCCTCTTAACCAAAAATAGTATTTATCTGAACCAATTTTCTCTTCCTTCCATGCACTTTTATATATTTTTTTCTCCTACTACATTCAACATTTACTGAATACATAACATACCTCTGTGTTTAAACATTTTATACACTCCTTCTTTCACCCTCTATATTTTGCATTCACCAATTACTTTATATTTTACAGTAATAATGACTTCACAATGGCTAATGCTGATGGTCTTTCAGTTTTAGCAAACTAAGCTCTCTCCAGTATTTGATACTCTTCATCACACGTTGCTCTTTTCTCACTTTCTCCTTTAAAAAAATTTCCCCTCTCTTCTACACTTGACTCATGGTATACTACCATATTACCACGATTTTCTCCCCCCCGCCCCCCTTGTAACTACTCATCAGCCCACTCCCACCATCTTTATTGGGTTCTCTTTTACCACTTCTTTATCTAAACCTGGGCATTTCAGATTAATCTTCTGCTTTTAGTTTTCTTCTTTTCTTCTCCCTCTGAGATCTCGAATATTATTTCTATGTGATGACAGATCCAGAACTTTATATCAGTATTTCCATCTACTGCATAGCTACTTTCATTTCCATGTCCTGCTGTCATTTCAGACTAATCTAAAATCAAATTTAATATTCTCTAAAAGTAGTTCTTACTAATTTTCTTACCCCCCTGCTTTTTAAATTTTCCACCATTTTCTCAGACATCATTTTGACTACTGTTTTTCCCTTACATTCATATTCAGGTAATAATAGATTCTATCAGCTTCTTTCTTTTAGCAAGGGCTCACATCTCTCTCTCTTATTCTTTTCATCACTATTCCTCTCCTTTTTAGTTCCTGGAGTCCTAGGCCTGTGTAGTCCACTCTCTCTTTCCTGTTGCTCATTACACACACTATTGCCATATTAGTATTCCTAGAAACCCAATTCTACTTTTACACTCCGGCTCCAGATTCCCTAGCCTCGCTCACCAAATCCCTTGATAGTCTGACCAAGATCAACCTTCCTAGAGTCATCAACTAGAACTGGAAAACACAGAAATGTCTGCCATCACAAGTGGCCACAACTCTACACATCACTGTTTGCACAATGCCCTATATTTTCATGCTTTGCATGGACCATGTCTCAGCATTTAAATATCCTTGCTCTCAATCTTACTGCAAACTGTCATAAGGCCCAAGATATATCATCCAAGAAATGCCCCTGAACTTGCCTCCATAAAACATTCCTTATTCATAATGGAATGCAAATTCACCTTTCTCTGAATACTCTAGTTCTTACTGAATTGGACACCTACATGGATCTTTTAGGTATAGCCTTATGTTGTTACCCATCTACTGGACACAGAATACTATCTAAACTGCATATTATTGCTTCTCTTTTTATTAGAGAATTTATCATTATACTGTAAACATTTTAGACTCAAATATTTTCGTGATTATAAACCTTAACAGTTTTTTTATATTTTTTATGATAACCGATTTTTTTGTCTTTTTATGAAAGTGAAACAATGTTATTGGATATAACATTGATAGTAACTATAAGACTAATCACTCATTTAACTCCTATAAATAATTTATCTCATTTAGTCCTCACTTAAGGCAAACACTATTTTATTACCATTTTATAGATGAAGAAACTAAGATTCTGAGAGGCTCAAATACTTATTCAAGTTCACCCAGTTAGAAAGAGACGGGGACAAGTTTTATACCAGGTAGTCAGGCTCTAGAAACTGTTCTGTTAAACACTCTAATAATAACATTATTTATTATTATTATCATGACCACTATTCAGTAACTGCCCATAAATCCATCAGTGTGAGATGATCAGCTTTACGAATCATTTCACTAAATTAACTTTTAGTCTTTTTTTCTATTCATGTATTTATTTTGACAAAGTTGACAATTTCATTCTATGTACAATTTTGCATCTTGCTTTTTGATTTTACAGTTTTTTAAATCTATATACCATGGCATAATGTGGATTTAAGATCTTTTCTTGATTTTTAGAAATTTAGGTGTGTTCAATGATATAGTACATGTAAAGTACTTGGAATAGTACCCGGCACATAGTGGGCTTCCTCAAATCAATGAAATATGTTTTTTTAACATTGAGTCATGTCTTCTCATCAGAAGACTTAAAAATAGATTATTCCATGGATCTCGTTTTATATACAAAGCCATATCCTTTCATTTATCATCCTTTCATCTGTCATTGGGTTTTTAGATAGGATGCACAAGGTTAGTCCTGTAGGAGTCACACTTAATGGACTACCACAGTTAGTGCCAGACCGCCTTAGAGAGACTTGGGTTGTTTGTCTACATCAGTGATTCTCCAGCTCAAGTGTCCAGTGGAGTTACCTAGAGGACTTGTTACAAAAAGAGATCGCTGGGATCCATCTCTTGAGTTTCTGATTCAGTAGATCTGGGGAGGGGTCCAAGAATTTTTGTCTCAATGTGACACTGATGCTTTTGGCCCAGGGACCACACTTTGAGTACCATGATCGACAAGATTTAACTCCAGAAAAATCATGAAAGGCCTAAAGATTCTCTAAAATGCAAGTTTCTGTCTAGGTAATCTCTAACATCATCACATGGGGTTTCATTTCTTTAGAATTTGCCTATAAGAGAGTAATAAATCAAATTGGTAGCACAAATACAACTTATTTTCCTCTCCAAACTCCTTTCATTTTCCAGCATTTGGTTGTTGTTGTTTTTTTTTCCCTTCACTCCTTCCTTAACATGATGTCCAGCGTTTCTGCCCCACCACCACTACTTTACTGTTTTCTCCAGTGAAACAGTTCTGGCCAATAGCCAAACAATATTTGTGGGACTCCATACTCAACTCAGAATACTTTCTTAACTTTGGGCTTCCATAACAATCTGGTATACTACTTTTGTGGTACTTAGCACATTTTGCTTTTTATTGATCATTTCTATGCATATTTCATAACTCTCATAAATTCCCAAGAGTGTCTTAATTTTTGCTTCTAAAGTATCTCACTCAAAATAGCCTTTTGATGAGCATTTATTCAATAAGCATTTATTGGACACACAGGGAACTGGGAAAAAAGAACATACAGCTGACTTAGCACCATTTTCCATTTCCATGAAAAAGGTGAATCATCTAAAATTGAGCCAGAAATATCATTTTTCTGTGGACAGAACAGAATTTTTTCTTTTGTTTGCTCCACAATAAGCCTTGTTTTCAAAACATAAGCAACAGAAAAATGACAGAAATATGTATTTCAGGATGCTTTCTTCTATTACATCCTCTGGACAAATGGAATTTTTCAATTATATAGTGTTTTCTAATTAACAGAAGAGGCTGAAGGATTTATTTCCTAATATGTAGCAAACCATTTTGTGAATGCATCATCTGTAAAGCTTAATAATCTCTAAAAGCTTACAAGAACAATTAATATATCAGTGTATACATGCTGTATTTCCCCACGATTTGGCAATATCACCTGAAATTTCGCAAAGTTAGACAAGATAGATTTATGGAATTTATTAGAATTTTTATTTCAATACAAAGATAATTTTTAAGGAATTTTCATTAATTAAGATGGTTAAAAAATTAAAAAACAGAATTTCAAAGTTATGCAGCCTCCTCACAAAAAAAGTTTGACAAAGTAGGATGAGTTCAATTATTTATTCTTTACAGATGAAAAATGAGAAAAGAGGTTAATTGCTTACCTAAGGTTTGCCACTAGCAACTGAACTACGATCCAGAGTGTTTTTTCAGTTATTGTTCTGCTTCAAGCTCTTATTTCGCTCCAAATTTTTAACAGCTTTTCTCACTCAAATATTACTACAAAGAACTATGTTGATGTTTTATGATGGTGTTCAAAGGTCTCTAATTGAGATGACAGCTCATTACTATATTTTGTTGTACAACATAATTTTTTTTTCTGTTTTAAATTTAGGCTTATGGTCCAATCAACATAATCTCACCAGAAGCTCTTTTCCTCTAAACCTCCCAAATCTAAGGATGTATATTGTACTCAATTATTTAGAGGACAAAATTACATCTAATTTTTCATGTCTTAAGCATTAGGAATATAGGGATACACAGTTGTGACCAAAATAATAAAACATTTTCCACCTCAAGCAGACGTTTTAAATATTCTCCATTAAAATTTTTAATTTATTGTCAAAGTTGATTGGAGAATAAATTAAAGGATTAAAAAAATGTTTCCACCGAAGATTTTTCATTAGCATGGAGTAAGGTTCAAAAATAAATATATTAAGGTTAATTTTATATCTATAAGAATAGCTGTAATTTCCAAAAAGCATGTTGGCTGAAAACATGCAACAATATATAAGATAGGCTTTAGATCTTTAGATGCTATAAGAATGATGAAAGTAAAATTGGCCTTCAGTTTCATACATTATTAGACCTAGTTTCCTCCAGAATTGGCATTCCAGATGAAGAGAATGGGTGCTTTCAACTTGGAAATAAATAATGCATTTACTTATTTGATTAAAGGTTGCACAGTGAATTTAATAAAGACTTTATAGCATTTTCTAATGTAATATAAACTCGATTTTCTACTTACAAACAGCTTTAAGACAGAATTTAGAAGAAACATCCTTTAGAAAATTGTCTTTCCTTCCCCCACAAATGATTCAAATAAACCATATATACTCTTTTGAATGCTTCATTTTATCTAGACATGTCACTCCATTGGTACGTCTTCTACATCACTGAAAATGTAGGGAAGCAAAACCCTGTCATGAAACTGTTGGGTATCCACACCTCACACAACTAAAAAGTAAATAGGAATTGCAGGTTTTCACTGAATTCAGCAAATGCTTCTCAGCATTTATTATTTGTCAGGAATATTCCTAAGCTTCAAGAATAACCTAGGGAGCAAGATAAACTTTGTGCTTATTCTTGCAAATTGTATATTATTGACTATGTCTTTTAAATGTGGAATTTTGAGTGAGAAAGAAAATACAAGCCACTTGGAGAATGACTAGCAAGGCAATTGAACAGAACCCAGGAGGCCCCCAAGGCCTTCCTGAGAAACGTTCTGCACTTCGACTTGAAGGATCAACAGCTACTTTGCAAAAAATGACTCAAAGAACAGGGAACAAGTCCCTCTGAAGGAGTAGCAGTGAGAGTCGGGCTCCGAGAGGAGATGATCAGCACAGAGCCATGGATTTGACAATTATTCTTGCCTATCTGGTGGCTGAAGTCATGGGAATTTTCATAGGAGGCGTGTATAAATTAAGCCCTAAGGAAGATTCAGCATAGAAGGGCAGAAATAGGAAGAGGATCAGCATGAAAATGGGGCTGAGAAAGCATGGTCAGACATGGAAAACAAAAGCTAGGAGACCATGGGTGTTGAGGAGATGAACAAAAGAGTATTTCTAGATGAGGGGTAGGATCAAAAGAGTCCAAAGATTCAAGAGTGCAAGTAAAATGCAGACTGATGAATGTCATCCTTTAACAATGCTGATGCCCCTGAAGACCTTGGGGAGGGCAGTTTCTGTGGAATGCTTTAAGGATCGAGGGGTCCAGGGAAGAGAAACGGATGGAGGTGCTTTAATGGGTGGTAAGAAAGTGAAGAAAAGGCTAGAGAGACAAACTGTGTCCCAAACACAGGAAAGAACTCAAAGTAAGATAGAACTGAGGTGAGCTTAGATTCATCCATCTACCCACTGTTTGTCCTTTAGAAAGTTACTTTCTCTCTCTAAGCCTCAATCTCTTCAGTTGTAAAATCTTGATAATAGATGTAATTTAAAGTTTATTGTGAAAATTTATAAGACAATGTAAGTAAAATAATAGCACAGTTCATGAACAGAGAAGCATTAGATGCATTTTAAAATCCTGGTTGCTATTATGATTATTAACATATTATGATCAACTTCTATTAAGAGCGAGGGAAAATAAGGGATGTGTTTTTGTTTTGTTTTTTAAAAAAGGGCAGATTTACAATTGCTTCAATACTATGAGAGTGGGAATGATTGAAGATTAAAAAAGAGGAAGGAGATAATCCAAAAAGTGGAGACTCATCTGTGAAGCCCAAGGTTATAATAATAAAATCCATAGTGTTGACAATCAAATCTTCAGAGTTCAGCTTAAATATGTTATCATTCCAACACAGGAAACAAAAACAGAGCAACAAATCTTGGTTCCAGTATCTATTGTCCTGATTGACTGCCTCTCTGATCACACATGTATGTATCACCCTGCTTACCACTATTAAAAAAAAAAACTGCTGTGTATTTCTTGCATACTGGGAAAAATCACAGGAAATTTCTATTTGAAGTTATTTGTTTAGAATTCTGGCTATCTTTTGGCTTTTAAAAAAATTTTTTAATTGTTCAACACACTCTAGCTAAGTATTTTCTACATGCCAGGAATGCTTCTGGGAGCTGGAGATACTTCAAGTCAGTATTACTTTAAGGCAGTTACAGCATCCTAAATATTGTTTTCATTAATATCCGCCTCCAATCACTCTTAGAAATGGGCTAGTGACTCTTGAAAATCTCTGCCATCCTGCTGTGTTAACTCTAATAATTTATTTAGAGAGGCTAAAAATAAGCTTGCTCCTTAATGCATGGTGACTAAGATAATGGAAAATGTAAGATTCCTCCACGTACTTTATCTGTATTCTCTCTACATAGGCACCTCCTTGCCTTCAGAACAAATTATTAGGGTGAAGAAGTATGTAATTTGTGTAATAAGGAACACACACACACACACAAAATCTGCTAAATCTGAGTGTTGTGTAATTGATTGTAATTTTAGATATTAATTTCTTTTAATTGAGGTAACATTGGTTTATAAGATTGTATAAACTTCAGGTGTATATCATCATACTTCTATTTCTGCATAGATTACATCATGTTCACCACCCAGATACTAATTACAATCCATCTCACCCACATGTGCCTAATCATCCCTTTTGCCCTCCTCCTTCCGCCCTTCCCCTCTGGTAACTATTGTAGGTACTGTAGTATCCTTTTTCAGACTAATATATATAATAAGTCAAAAGACACCTAGAATTATTTGAAAAGATGGGCCACTTAGTCCCAGCTATTAAACAAAAAGGACTTATGCACTTCTAGTAGTCAAGTCAGAATATCTGAACTGAATTCACTTCTATACAAAGAAAAACTCTGCAAGTAACTGAGATTTTTCTCAGGATTGGCATATAGACAATTCTAAAAAAAGTCCTGGGATAAGAACTATCTCAAGCTGGCAGTATATACTGGCATGTGCCTCATCCTGCTGACAGTCATTTCATTTTGAGATTCTTACAGAAAAGAGAGAAAAGAAATAGTTTAATAGGTTCCAAGTTTAAATAATTATATTGTTACACTTCCTCAAAGAAAAGTTAGAATATTATTTTGGAGTAAAAGTTTTAGTTATGATTTCTTCCCCCTTTCTCCCACCTACTCAACTGACAAAAAACACAGCAAATAAATAAATACACACACACACACAGCGCACATAGAAATCAAAGACATGAGCCTATGCGCCAAAATGATAGGGGGCAACATATAGACAAAAATATCATTGATGGAGACATGAGGTCAAATTAACCATATACCTGATGATATCTAACTCTAGAAACTCAAGAAGATATGGAGATAAAGGTTACCAGATATGGGGGCCAGTTCCTGGCCTAGTGGTTAAGTTTGGCGCGCTCTGCCTTGGCGGCCTGGTCCAGGTTCCCAGGCATGGACTTATACCACTTGCTGGCAGCCATGCTGTGGCAGCAACCCACACATGCAAAATAGAGGAAGAGTGGCACAGATGTTAGTTCAGGGTGAATCTTCCTCAGCAGAAAAAAAAAAAGTCACTAGATAGGAAAATGTTGATTTCTCTAATTTTCTTCAATAGAAAGTGTGGAGTGGAAAACTGTTTTTAATAAAGCTGTTTTCATCACTTAGGGGAGCAGAAAAGTGAGGGCCACAGGGATTAGGAAGTAGGTAATAACATTTGAGTGCCTGTTCTGTGTCAGGCACTGTGCTGTACGTTTTACATAAGTTATCTATTTAAATTATATCATTAAACAGCACAACATTATGAGGCTAATGTTTCTATGTCTACTTTTTTTATACAAGAAAACCAAGGTTCTGAGACTTTATCTCACTTATGTCATATTGGATAGTGGTTGGGGCATGATTCGAATCCAGACATATCAGCTACACAGTCTATATGTCATCCATTACAAACCACTGCTTTCCAACCGCAGATAAATTTATATCAGAAAAACTATAAAGGCTGGATGGAAGTCCAGAAAAATAAGCCAGCATTAAATTAAAAGGAAACTGTTTATCCAAAGAATTTACTTTCACAAATTTTGATTTACCATTATTTGGTTTATTTGTGACTATTTTATGAGGAACTATGCATGAATTAATCAATTACACACTCATATTCTTTTTGTATGTAAGATCTTTCTTTAAAAAAGTGTATTCCTTAGGCAGAGTGCTCATGAGAAGCTATCTCACTTTCTTGAAATTATGTCTTATGATCCTACTCAGCCACTTTGAGACATAGTCTATCCTAATAGGATTACTTAATTGCCCAGTCATGGAATGAATGGTGTGACTGACTCTTAAGAACTAATTAAACTCATGACTCTATAGTAGCCAAGTTAAGATGGACTTATCTGTGACCTCTTGGAGAAATAGTTCACATTTGGAAATATAAAGAGCAACAGAATGTGAGGACATAACTGCTAACTCGTCATTATCCTATTGGATTTCAAGATAAACTCATTTTATCATTTATATGTCAAAAGATAGAGCATTAAAGTCTTCTTCAGAGCACTATTTCATTGTATAAAATAAGATACTTTGACATATTTATTTCATTTCTTGATATTTTGCTTATTTTTCATAAGAATGCAGAAATATTTTATCATTTTCTAACGAAAAAAAACTTTTAAAGAGTTTCAAAAATTAAAACTGAAAAAAAACTCAGAAACTCTCAAATACATTTTGTTCTAATTTTTCTGTTTTAAATACAGAATTATGTGATGCTACATGAACTTGCCTTTATAATCATAAAATCCTACTTTGTCCTCCTTCTCATTCTCTTCTTCTCTACACCCTAGACCTTCATTCTTTGATCCCAAAAGTCCTTGGGATACCTCATCTCTTCTATTATTTTTTCTTATAGTGCTACATTTTCCTTCATAAAAGCATATCCCATTTATAATTACACAGTTATGGTCTGTTTCTTCCACTAAAGTAGTAAGCTCCATAAATGCAGGTATCAGGTCTGACTTAGCACTGTATATCCTATGCTTATAAGAGTGTTGGCCTGTAACAGCAAAGTATTTGTTGAATAAATGAAGGAATTAATGTGTGATTGAAAAAATAAACAATAGGTATTTTTGTGTTTACTGAGTGCATGAATGAGATCCTGGAGTAGGACAGGGCAGTGAATCACATTACATAAAAATCACATGAGAATATAGGGTTTGCAGCAACAAGGCATTAAAATTGGGTTACAGTCTAATTTCTAAATTAAACAGGGTTTATGTTCAGAAATATGATGTCAACTTTTGATGTCAAATATGATGACACATGCAAGCCACTGATGCAACATTTTTTACTCTTTTTGTTTTGAAAATTGTGTATAAACTAAAATGCTTGTATTCCTAACAAGAAATCCTCTCCTAAATAATTACAAATTTGAAGGTGAACAAATCTGTTATACAAATAAGAGATTAAAAAGTGAAGCTGAGATTCCCTTTGTGCAGTAATAAACTGATAAACATAAACTGAACAAAGTTGTATCCAGCAATTTGACAAGAAAGGGAAGAGAGAATATTAAGCTCAGCATGCAAGTTTAGCTAGCGATCCAGGATGGGGAGTCGAGGGTGGGGAGGAGGACAAGATCAAATGCAATCATTTCTCTTAAGTTGCTCTCCAAAGATGGAATAAAAATCCCTTTTTTACCAATGTTTTCCCAAATCTACTCCCTTTCAGGAACACATCAATACAATAATCAGTATCGTCGCGACATGGTAATGTATACACACTTTCTGATGACGTTTTTATTTTGTATCTGATGCCACATAGCTCTCCTATAATGCTATCTGAAAAAATAAGAAATCACAAGTAAACTATAAGACCAGAATATTCCACGTCCTGAAAAACTCTATTCTTAACATTATTGGCAGTAATAGTGACAGAAATAATAACTCTATTGGAGAAGACTTTAATTAGATTCTAGACAACAATCAAATTGGTATTGCCTTAAAAGTCAGAAGCTTTCTATTATACATTAAGTAACTTGGAATTATAAAATTAAAAACACTCAATGGTATTTACTGTAACGTGGACACTGAAGTAAAAAAACTCTCTACTTAAGAGTATATTCAGGAAATTATGTGGGTAAGTTGGCATAAACATTCATACAAAATTGCCTTTCCGTATTTTATTAAATTATTTAATTATAAATTAAGGAAAACATTACTAAAGCAAACTAGTTATGATTTAGGCTTTTTACTTTCTTTTGAAAATTAATCTTATAAACTAATAAGGTTATTAGGGTAGGGATTTCAATAATAGGAACAAAAAAACTAAATGGAAAACATTTATATATAGAGAGAGAGAGAGAGATTATTACCTGTAACTCTAAATTAAATATGCTTCATTTGAAAATATTTTAGTAAAAATTACTAGTTTTTTATCAAATTAGTTTGTGAGATTTGTTATATTTATATACCAGTCTTGAATACCAATTAATATAATCAATTATCATAAAATAAATAGTGAAATGAAAACTCATAGTTTTGTACTATTATTAAATAAACTGTAAACTGCATAATGTCTTCAATTTTATGGCCTAAAATAACATCAGGGCCATGATATCTATCAACTGTCCCAGAGTTATAACTGTAAAAAAAAAAAAAAGAAAGAAAGAACATCCCTATTAACCTCAATGCATATTGTCCAACCATTTTTTCTCTACAAAGCAGACCAATGCTGGTAAGAGTCATTGATGGTAAATAAAAGATCTGTCATTCAGTATGAACTCAAACAATGAATATTAATTGACTGCTATGGACAGCCATTGTTCTTTAAAGAAATAAGAGAAGAATCCTTGCCCACATGAAGCTTATATTTTTGTTGCTTTACAGTCTACTGGAGAACATATAAAAAACAGAATCCCAGCAATATTAACAATATATTCCACTAAGACAATCTCTAATAATAGGTATTCCCACACTTACCTCAATGATCTCATATGATCTTTATTTCAAGGAAAATGCTAATGGATTTGAATATCCTCAAATTAAAATGTAATGCTCAGAGTAATTATGGTTGACATAAAAATTATTTATGGGAAACTAAACTGTGTCACTTCAAATGGATTTCCATTGCCATTTGGACAGCATGTTTCTACTTGCAACATGAAACCCTAACAATTCAGGGAGCAGGTCTCATTAATTTTGTTGAGGGGGAAGGCATTACAGAAAATCCCATATGTCATGCGTCAGACTTCAGCATTATAAAGCCTAGTAGGATGGACATCAAAGTATATAATCCTGATCATATTGATTTAGTTCCAAGAGATGGGAATCCCAAAACTGCAATATCAGGCAACATTCAAAGATCAAATTTACATTTACAACAAGTGCCAACTTTGCTCAGCTAAACAAGATATCTTGGGATGTGTTCTCACCTGAAGGGAGGTAAATGCCATATAATTAGCCCTGAGCAGTCGAAGCACCAATATTGATTAAGTACCTTCTATGTACTGGGAACTGTAGTAAGCACTGAGTATATAGGATACAGTGTGACGGATTCTATGATAGACAAACACTAAACCATAGCAATAGTTGACTTGAATACAAACCATATACCTAGTGCTGCTGCAAGCCCTTCTTATACAGTCACGTGTCACTTAGTGATAGGATATGCTGTGAGAAATGCACCATTAGATGATTTTGTCATTGTGTGAATAACACAGAGTGTACCTACACAAACCTAGATGGTATAGCCTACTACATACCTAGGCTCTATGGTACTAACCTTATGGACCACCATTGTACATGTGGTCCATCATTGACTGAAACATCATTATGGGGAGGATGACTGCATACTATTGTTGCCTAAGATACCCGTATGAGGTCATAGCCCATCTTATAGGTGATAAAAGCCGTCTCAAACAGGAAAGGGCACCATGAGGGTCAGTGCCACAGGATTGGAGGCTAGAATTTTCTAGTTGTGGGCCTGTGCTCTAAACTCATATAAACATCACCTTCCACACGGGGAACCTAACTTAGAGTCAGACGTGAATTACCAGCAATGGTAGCCTCATAAATCCAAAATGAAAACAATCAGGAAGTTGATAGAGCACACTTTGAGCCAACAGAGTATCTTTGCAAACAGTATCTTTTATTTCCTTCAAAACCACACTATAAGATTATTCTTTTTAAAAATTAGAAAATGGAAGTCTGGAATGGGGTTACATCGACATTAAATTGCTCTCAGACCTCCGTGTACAAACTATTTTTCTTAGAAAGAAATTTATATTCTACTCACAGTCCTATTGTAAAATGAATTCTGGAGTTCAATTAAACACTCATCTTGAAAACAAGAGTGTAAGTGGAAATTCCTCACCAACATTCATGCAAACAAATGAAATAACGATGTTAAACCTACATCTAATCTCTTGTTGTAAATATTGAGTGTCTGCTACAGCTACTGCTAAGTTAGACATTCACAATGACAAGCCATGAAGTGAATTTGTTTCTATTTGCACCAGCAAAAAACTGAATAAGGAGAGGACAAAGGGCTGAATTTATTGTATTTTCATTATTTCCTTCTGCTAACATCACACAGTAGCATTCCTCTCTCCAATTTGGAGTTTGTTCTATGTCTTCTTAATTTTCTAACTTTCTAACTGTCTATTCTGAACAACAAAACAAAATAAAACGGATCTATCATTGGTACTTTTTAAAACCTTCACTTATATCATTGTACCAAATTTTGCATATATCGACATTATTGCATAGAACACCCGGTTTTCCGCAAAGTTTTCTCCTAGAACATTAGCTCTGCAATATTCCTCATAAATGCTTGGAAAATACTGGGCAAAAAGTCTTAAGTTTCTTTTTTATAGTTTTTCCTGGAACTTTACTATCCACAGCAAATGATGAAGTTCAAAGCAGAGATATATAACTTTTCCTAAATTTATCTATTTTTCTTAGAAAACTGAGTTTTGGCTGGGGAGAGAGGACAAACATTAACAATATTTTGGGAGCTTCTCTGCTAAAGCAAATTTGAGGAGAACACGAAGAGAATAACACAGGTTTCCCCTTGTCCTTAACATGATATTTCAAATGAGGGTGAATCATGAATCTGGTTTAGTCCTTTAAATGGTAGGTGTTGAAGAGATGGGTGATTCTGAGCAAACAGAGGACACATAGGCAGCCTAGCCTTCCTTATGTTTCTGCCCTGTGTCCTGCAAAATGAAGATACAGGTACTCTCCTCCTCCATGTTCTGCACTTGGCCTGGCAGCCCAAAGGAATGTGATAGAGACCTAGCTTCATGGCAGTATCAGGCATCCCTGAGTGCGGGAGGGCTAAGGAGATCTGAAGAAGAGAAAACTTACACACATCAGATAGAACAAAGGCTGCCGAAGGAAGCTCAGACATGGTAAATAAATTTAGAATCTTTGTCCTCAACCTAGCAAATCACGTGACACATGATTTCCTCTTGCCATGCTTCCTTTATGTTGGCTGTATGAACAGAGAAGGATGTTGGGGGGGGGGGAGATAATTGTATTTATAAAGTACTTGGCATTAACAAGTCCGTGGAAATTATAATGGTGACCACACTGGAGAAACAACAAGGGGAGAACTGAAAAAGCTAAAAGATAAACTTGGTTGAATTAAAAACACTACAAAGGAATTCTCACTTATGGCTAATTACAACTGGTTTAATAACAATAATGTAGATCAGAATCAAGGTGATTTGATGACAGTTGTAAAGCATTTCATTGCAAAAATAATGTCTATATGTATTGCTGCTACTACTCAGTAATCTCTTCTTGAGTTGAAAAAACAATTAACAGAATCAGGATCTGAGTCATTTTTGTTTCAGTTTTTGCTTTTTTCATTTTGTTTTGTTTGCTGATGTGAGAGCCTTTAGACTCTGACTGTTCCAAAGAGGCCTACATAGTATTTGTCTGAATATTAAGTTATCTACATAGTATCTGTCTGAATATTAAGTTATCTTAAATGGTAGAAAGCTTTCTGGCTTAGAATTCTTGGCTTAGAATTTTTTCAAAGAAAAAATTGATCAGTCAGACTTCATTAAAATAAAAAAATTCAGCTCTGAAAAAGACACTTAAGAAAATGAAAAGGCATATACTGGAAGAAAATCTTTCATAACACATATCAGATAAAGGACCAGTATCTAAAATACACAAAGAACTCTTAAAATGCAACAATAAGAAAACAAAGAACCCAATTAAAAAGTAGGCAAAAGGTGTGAACAGCCACCTCAGCAAAGAAGATACACAGATGGCAAATAACACATTGAAAAAGATGCTGAACATCATATGTCATCCAGAAAAGCAAATGAGAACAATGAGATACCTATTAGAATGGCCAAAATCCAGAACACTGAAAACAGCAAATGCTGACAAGGTTGCAGAGCAACAGGACTCTCATTCCTTACTGAAGGAAACTCAAAATGGTACAGTCACTTTGGAAAACAGTTTGGCCACTTTCTACAAAACTAAACATCCTCTTACCATATGATCCAGCAATCACACTCCTTGGTGTTTACTCAAATGAGATGAAAACCTACATCCACACAAAAACTAGCCTATGAATGTTTATAGCAGCTTTATTCATAATTGCCACAACTTGGAAGCAACCAAGACATGCTTCAGTAGATGAATGGATAAACAAACGGTGGTGCATCCAGACAATGGGATATTATTCAGTACTAGAAAGAAATGAGTTATCAAGCCATGAAAAGAAATGGAGGAACCTTAAATGCATATTACTAAGTGAAAGAAGACAATCTGAAAGGGCTACATACTATATGATTCCAACTATATGACATTTTGTAAAAGGCAAAACTATGGAGACAGTAAAAAGGTCAGTGGTTGGCAGGGATTTTGGGGGTGAGGGAGGGATGAATAGATGGAGCACAGAGAATTTTTAGGGCAGTAAAACTTATTCTGTATGATATGTAATGGTGAATACATGTCATCATACATTTGTCTAAAATCCACAGAATGTCAGTCACAAATAGTGATTCCTAATATAAACTATGGACTTTAGTTACTAATAATGTATGAATACTGGCTCTCCAATTGTAACAAATGTGCCACACTAATGCAAGATGTTTAAAATAGGAGAAATTGGGGTGACAGTGAGGGGTATATGGGAACTCTGTACTTTTCACTCAATTTTTTTCTGTAAACTTAAAACCGCTTAAAAATTAGTCTACTAAAACAAGGAGGGCGGAGAATGGTTTTCTCCTAACCAAAGAAACTGACATAAGTTTGGAAAGTGGCTGACAATTGTGCTTATATCGCTTTTCTGGATTCTCTTTCATTCAACAAAATGACTTCTTCTTTATGCTGTAGAGCACAATTTACTACAATCCTTTAAGTAAACTTCTCTAGATATCCGATTTTATTGGGTTATCTAGAGGAGTTTACTTAAAGGATTATAGTAAAAATACTTTCACCTCCGAAGTCAGAATCTGCTCGTTAGAACCAAACAGCTCACTTTATAATTGATTTAAATCTAGTTTGATGCAAACAGAAACACGTTGAGGGATACCTTAACTTCACTTTCTCCACCAAACCTCAGGTTATGACAGCACTGTGAGGCACTTTGATTTAGGATTAACATCTATTCTGTAGCACTGTGGACTTACTATGTCGGATCTTAAAATATAAAACATTAAAGTCCAGCCTTTGATCTGCTGTCCTTTGCAGTTACCAAAAGGTCAATTTTTTGTATTTCTTTTTTCTCTTTTTCATATTATCTTACACTTTAGCTTAATACAAATATTAGCTAAAGTTCTTCTTTTACTTTGCATGAAAAAGCAAAATGTACAAAGATTGTACCATTCCAGCTACTGAAAAAAGCAGCAAAATGTGCATACAGCACAGTAGAGATATCAGCAATTGTTCAGAACAAAATAGGATTTGGAACTTTTCATTGCGTGAAAGTTCAAATGGAAAGAGAAATTTCTTTCTACCATATATGAATAGCCCCACTAAAAACTTAAGTAAAACCCTTAAAAGTAGTTTCCATGTATTTCTAATACCAGAGGTGGATAGTGTGTAACTTGTTTTAAAAGCAGAACATTTGCTTTCAAAGCATTCCACTTCATTCCAAAGCTCAAAGCTAACTTAGGCTAATTTCACTCTGCTAGAAGAACCACTGATTTCTACTATATAGCATTTTAGAAAAAAGCTAATAATCTGATGATGTAAAGGAGTTCACCAACTATGGACCCAGAGACCAAATTTGGTCCATAGCTTATATTATATGCCTGAGAGCTAAGAATGGTTTTCACAGTTTTAAAGAGTTGTAAGAAGGAGGAGATGAAAGAGGAGAAAGAAACTAAATATGGCCAGCAAAGCCTAAAATATTTACTGTCTAGTCCTGTACAGAAAAAGTTTGCCAATCGTAACAAAAACCATGCATATCTTACCAAAAAAGAACTACTCATTTCCAAACATTTCAGAATTAAGAAACACACATATTTTCTTCTATTTAGCACTGTGTGTCTCCTAATAAGATTTCCCAGTAACGTGCTCTTAGCCTACCCAGAAAACACACTGAAATAGAACTACATCATAAATAGAATTTCGTATTATGTTTTTGTTATATTTACTTATTAAGATATGACCTTGTACATGTAAGACTTCAGTTCTTCAGCATGACTAACATGGTTTCTTCTCACATGTGTTCTAAATGAAAAAAAAAAAAATGTTGAGCTGTGAGTATGAGCAGAGGGTGAAGAGGAAAGAAAGGGACTGGACAGCTGCAAGAGAAATCTGACCTCTAACTGATTCTTGAATTTATTGTTTCTTGTTTTATTTTTCCTGTCTTTTCATGAATAAGAACTACTAGTTTTACAAAGGGAAGCACCAATTTTTAAAAATTTATATTTAGGGGGGATAACTCTGAATGTAGAGACACCATGAGTTAGAGATTGTATACCAATTTTGTCAAATAAATTTTTGTGATGAAATTGAGTGATACAGACATACACACCCAAACACACACACACACACGCTATATGCATAGAGAGAGAGAGAGTGATAAAGCCACTGGCACAGAATCTAAGCTGACACTTAATGCACCTTCATTTTGAAAGTCTTTCTCAAGGACAAGCCATTTGTTTACACATGATTTAGCATACAAAAATGATTAAACATGAGAGCAAACACACTGTACTTAAAGTTCAGATTACAAATGAATTTAAGTTATACAAACACAACTATAATTTATAATGAATTCCAATAGCTTTCAGAAGAGTCAGCTGAACTGTGAAGAACAACTATAATTTATTTTTCTAGTGGTTTGCCACAGCAGCATTCTCCAACCCACTGAGTGAGCGCTCACACAGCACCACGTGTGTTCAACACTGACAGGCAGAGCTGGATGACAAAACTTATTTTATTGAGAAAGGGACCACTTCACAGGACACCAAAATTAAATGTTAGTTTCTTGGTTTCTTTTTAAGGTGATGTAACATTTTTGCTATGTCAAAGCAAAAATCAGCAGACATGATGCCTTTGAAGAAGTGTTACACTAGGTGACATGTTAAATCAGTATTCTCAAAAGGAACTCCTGAGGAGCTACAAGTAAAAGGTACATACAAAATGCTTCTGAGATAAACTCACAAACAAGATGGAAAAGAACATCTAAATCCAAGAAAAGTAGCAATTGTTATAAACGAACAAAACTTGCAAAATGGAAGAATCCCCAAAGTAAAAGCATACAAGAAAGAGAATTAAGGAACGGGGTATGCGATGGGGCAGAAACGGTGAGCAGCACATAGACGTATTAAGGGAAAAAAAAATCCAAAGACAGTCAGTAATTATTTCAGCAAAAATAAGTAAACATGCCCAAACAGATAAATATGACTTGAAATTGATGCAGTAAGTCGAGTATAGACAAACACACAACACTTGTCTTTTTCTTTTGATAAGTGGTATTTTAGATACACAAAGATAATATTTTTAGATTTTTGTAAGAGTTACACATTTATCATTCCAATCTTCATGCTGCATTACTTCAAACTAAACATTAATCATTTTAAAAACAACAATAAGGCTGTGAATACTATATGGAAAGAAATGTCCTTATAGATGTTGACTACACATTAATCTTCACCAGCAAGGGTTAGATTTGACGGTGTTTGTAGACAGTTAAAATTTGTCTTCATAACATAATTTGGTTGCTAAGCGGTGTAATGAAAAAAGGATATTCAAATTAGAAGATATGGCATATTCAAAATAGAAAAGCTTGTTTAATTATTTGAGTATAAATATTATTACATCTCAGAGGAACAGTAGGAAATTTCCGGCCTCATGGAGGGGTCACACTATCACCAGGGTGATAGATCTGTACGGGAATGACCACATAACGTGGGAGCTCTATCAGGAGAGTAGCATGTTTTCTTAGAGGATGCTATAGACAAGGCCAGAGCAGGGAGAGCCATATTCCATGTGAGGAACCATGGAAACTGCAGATGGAAGGACATATTTGAGCTGCCTTGAATTATGAAATTGCATGGGGCTAGGGTCACACTTCCCATGTGTGCACAAATAATGAAGGTGTAAAAAAATATAGTGTCAGAAAAGTATTTCAGTATCATTAGAGTCATGATTAGCATTGTATTCACCAGGATAGTTTAAAAAAAAAAAAAAAACAACCTTCTGGCCCTACTCAAAAATCTGAATTAAAAAACAAAAACCCTGGAAGTTCCTTATTTTAACCACCTACATATCTTACACAGTGAGAGGATTGATAAAATTTCACTAAACATAACACCTAAGTCCTTATTCCACTCACCCTTTAAGCCTATTCCAACATAGATTTTGTACCAAACCTCTCCTTGCCAAGGTTACCTGGGGTCTGTTTTCACTAATACCAATGGACAACTTTAATTCCTTATCCATGTTGGCGTCCATCAGATGTGACTTGCTCTTCCTCCTTAGAATGCTTCAATGACTCCTCTTTCTCTAAAGATCACTTTTAAAAGCCTGAAGCGCTTGATCCTTCCTTAAATCTCTAGCAAGATCTAATGTCGCCTTTCCATTTGCTTTTTTATTCAAACTACATCAGCCTTCTCTCAGTTTCTCAAACACAGCACACTTCCTGGCCAGGTTCCTTGTATGATGGAATGAATGGTCTAATTATGATATATTCTTTTTGCCCCCAAAGTTTTCATTGATCTTGCTGATAATAAAATTGTTGTTTTAAAGTCTTACTATCTATTATACCCAGACTTAAACTTTCCACCCCATACACTGTAGTTGACATAATTTTAATTTTTACAATTATGCTGCCCTCTTCTTTATCAATACACTCTTCCTGCAGTTTCATCCAGACCAAGAGTCAGCAAAAATTCTGGTAAAGAACCAACAAGTAAATATTGTAGGCTTTGTGGGCAAAGAGAAAAATCTAGGCAACTGTTGTTGCCACAAAACAAATAGTTTTGTGTATATTTTACATTTTACACTTAAAAATGTAAAAAACATTTATGGGTCATGGACCACACTAAATCAGGCAGCAGAACAGATTTGGCTCGTAAGTTGTAGTTTACCAATGCCTGATCTAGATACATGGCTTTAAACATGATCTACAGGCCTATGATTTTCAAACTCATGTCTCCAGCTAAGTCATCCTCTTGATGCCTACTCGATATTTCCACTTGAATTCCAACAGTCATCTTGATCTAATGTGGGAAAAAAAGGTAAAACCAATCACAAATGTGTACATACCTTCTTCTGCCACTTGAAATCTACCCCATGTCATCAAACCTTCCCCATCTCAATAAGGGATCATAACCCAAAGTTCAAACACTTTGGTGTGATTCTTGATCTGTAAATCCTATTAGCTCTATCTTCAAAACAACTTCCAATTTCAACTAGTTTTCCCCAACTTTATTGCTACAATCATAATCTCAACCACCATCATCCTTCACCTGCACAGGTGCAATAGTCAACTGAATGGTGTCTCATACTCCTCTATTGTACCCTCCCCAACAGTATACCCTCTGTACTGCAGATAGAAGGAACTGTGTAAGAGTAAAGCTAATCACATCACATCTCTATCTGAAACTTTTCAATGGATTTGTTTTGTATCAAAACATTGTCTGCAACATCCTAACAAATCTGGTCGCTGAGAGCCCCTATCATAACATCTCTCTCGTGCCCTTCCTTCATTACAGTCAAACTGGCCTTCATCCCAAGAAAATATTAAGCTGATTTCTATTTCAGAACCTTTACATTTGCTATTTCTTCTGCTCAGAACACACTGGATCTTCCATGTACCTGCCTCTTTCTCTTCACTCCAATCTCAACTGAAGCATCACCTCCTCAGAAAGAGAATTCTCTGACCTCCCAATAGCTGGATCAGTGACTCCCTATTTGCCAGTTATACTCCACCACATTCTCACATCTAATCTCCATAGTAATACACTTCATGGCCCTTCATAGCATTGACTTAGCTATGCATTTCTGTGTCTTCTTCCTCTTTCTCTCCCTACTACATTATAACCACATGAGCCTCTGCCCTCTTCATTGCTATATCCCCAGTACCTGGCATATTGTAGGCACTCTAACTATTCTTTGACTGCCTTGGTGGATACTACACATATGCTAATCCCTTTGACTAATTTTTATTACACTATTTCTTCTTCTCTCTGTAATTTTCTCCCTTCTTATCTCTCTCTGGCTTTCTACTCAATTTTAAAATGGACCATTTTTGTCCTCAGAATTTCTCCTTTCATTATATTGCAAGAACTTAATTTCCTCAAAAAACCTATCTTGACAAAAAAGCCACAAAGTAAGACAAAATAGAGTGAATGTTTGCTTGATATAAGGAGATATTTTCCTACCAGGAAGACAATTCCACCAGGCAACAAACAAACAGAAACATTTCTGGTTATTCCTGGTTATTCCAAAATTTGAAGCCAGGAAGTTTTCCTAATTTCAAGCATCCTTGACCATAGAAATGAAAAACATCTACTTAGAGCTATTAACTCATGACCACTGTCTGCTTTCAGATTCCAGAAACACAACTTAGAATGATATCAGTTGATGTGATAGTAATTCAAAAGCAGTTTTATCAACATCTTCGGACAGAACAAATGTCCTTTCTAATTAGCATCTTCAATTAAGTACCTAAATCTGATGAAGAAAAAGTTATACATTTTGCTAAATTTGCATTGGCTCACTATTCTAGAAAGCTTTCAAATTAATTAAAAATAAGATATTTAGTAATGGAAAAGAGAAAGAGATTAAAGCTTGTTTTAATCAATTTAAATTAGAATTTAACATTACTTTAATATACTAGTTTGTAGTTGACTGCAAGAGTAATAAAGCAACATTATTGAATCCTAAGTAGTCATCATTGTCTAATCTGAAAACTCAAAGTGAATTACCAAAAAGATATTTCAAAATCCTCCGGTAGCTTCCCATTTCACTCTAAATGAAAGCCAAAATCATTTAATGGCAAGTAAGACTCCATAATCTCCATCTCTTCCTTCCTATTCTATTACCTCTGGGATCTTCTACTGTTCCTCACCACGTGTGCTTTGCTTCAGCCACAATAGTTTCTTTGCTGCTGCTACAAAACACCAGGCATGATCCTGTTCAAAACCTAAACACTTGCTGTGCCCTTGCAAGAAATGTTCTTGCCCCAAATCTCTTGTGACTCAGGCCCTCACCACCTTGGGTTCTCAATTACCATCTTCTCTGTGAGGTCATTCCTGACTATCCAAATAAAAATTACCCTCCAAGAATCCCCTGATCCCCATTCACAGCATTATTTTTCACCATCAAACTTGCCCTACTTTGCATGTTTACATTGCTCATTGTCATCTGTCTCCCCACATTAGAATGCAAGCTCCACGATGGCAGAGCTTTTTGTCAATTTTCTTAACGACTCTATCACTAGCATCCAAAGTAGTGCCCAGCCCAAAGTAAATACATTATAAGCCTTTGTTGAGTACATGAATATAGAGTCTGAGCCACCAAGGAGCTTATAAATAAATAAGGAAAGGACACCATTGAACAATTATAGTGCATATTAAGAAATAGTGATAGCGTTGTGTATGAGGAGCTTTGTAAATTACAAGAAGCAACATCAAAATAATAATGAGGAATCTGGGCAGAGACAGGAGGTGATGTCTGAGTTAAGGGACAAAAGGAGGATAGCCAGATGGAGAAAAGAGAGAAAGGAAGATCTTACAAATGAGCATCAGAAGTTACCGCAAAAAAAATCATCATAAGAGAAAAAGAGTAAGATACATAGCATACCAATTATCAAGTCATATAATTAACTATAAAAACCAAAAAGAGTTTATGCTTTGATAAAGTTACAGTTGATAAATAGATCATATTGTGACATGACCAAATATAAATCTCAGTGTTTCCTATCTTTTGAGAAAAAGCCTTTAAACAAGATATACGATGATTTAGGGAAGCAAAGTTGCTGACGGATGAGGCCCACGTCCCTCAAAGACAAGACCTAGCTTATGAACCCTGCGCACAGCCTCCATAATGGAAAGGTGCCAGATTAATTTTTTTTAAAGTCTCTTGAAATCTAAGTTGGCAACTTTGAAATTCATGTGTAATTCATGAGCTTTTTAAAGGAAATCTAATTAGTGACAGAGAAGTGATTCCCGACTATGTCTTTATGCTGAGGTAGGTATGGCATTTTAGGTTGAAGAGGTAGAGAGGAACAAAAAGAATTAAGAATAAGCAGTAATTTCTGCCAAAGACCGGAACACCCAGTCACACATAAGGCTACTTTGGATCTCTTGACTACAGTGTCTAGGCTCTTTAGTTTGTTTGGCCTTTAGTTTGTGCACAAAGAACTTAAGTTGCTTTCTCAAATTATTTTATTGAGGTCATATTGGCTTATAACATTGTGTACATTTCAGGCGTACATTATTATATTTCAGTTTCCCTGTAGACTGCATCCTGGTCACCACCAATAGTCTGGGTTTGATCCGTCACCATACATATGTGCCCCTTTACCTGTTTCGTTCAACCCCCACCCCCTTCCCCTCTGGTAACCACCAATCCGTTCTCTTTATCCATGTGTTTGTTGGTCTTCCATGTATGAGTGAAATCATACGGTATTTGTCTTTCTCTGTCTCACTAATTTCGTATAGCATAATACCCTTAAGGTCCACCCACGTTGTCACAATTTTAACAGTTCATACCATGAGATGGCTACAAGGCTGACTGCAAAGTAAGGCAGAGTAGCGTTAGTGCCTGCTTAGAGAAGGAGCCACTTTCCTCAGCCTCTTCCCATTTAATTTCTGTTTCGTTTTGCCTTTTTTTTTGGGGGGGGGGGGAGGAAATTTTCTATTAAAAACTTCATATACAGATTAATTTTTAAGAATTTACATTACATTTTATTACTATTACCATATGTTAGAATACCCTAGCTTATACATTTCTCATACCTGTTCCTATTTTGTCTCCATTTTTTTCCTGTTATTACCACTTACTTCTATTCCTCTTTCTATCTCTTTAGCTATTTATGGTCTCTCTATTCCAAATTTAACTTCTTTTTTCCCTCTGTATATGTGGCCGGGGAAAGAGATGAGTCTAGCATATCACATAGAAGATAATGTCTAGTAAACTTACCTATTCTTCAAGTCAAATTCCATAACAAATTCCAAATACAGTAAAAATCATCAAGTGAAATTTTAATTCTAAACCAAGTGCCCACACAGTCTCTAAATACATAAAAACAGAACATTAAAGTTCCAGAAAAAATACTAAGGTCACTTGGAATGGTGTTTAAAATAATTTTTTAAATTTAATTTTTAGAGGGTTGGAGAAACTTCATTGAAACGAGATTTACCGTAAGAAACATATTAAATAAAATAAATGGGAAGTAAAACACACTTTATCAAGTTGCATGGTAAGAATACTTTTTAAAATATTGTGAATGATTGCTGCCTAAATATTGGATGATGTTATATAATTTCAGTAAAAAGAGGTATCAATTACCATGTTCTTTCCTCATAAAAATAGAATATTGTACAACTAGCCTTTTTTCCCATGGCAATGGCTTTGATGATCAGGAAGATAGTTTAAAACACTAAAACAAAATATATACAATAATTTCCTCAAAGCATCTAATCTAAATTGTGAAAAGAAATCCCTTTCTGTGGAAAATAAATACATATATTTTTGAAGACAGCACTCCAAAGGAAGTCTAGACATTTACCATATAACCCTTCTTACTATATGGGCTTCCATTCAGATTGTATAAAAGGACTTGCACTGCCTTCTTTTAGGAATACAACATTTAGACGTCTGGAAAGAATCTGAAATGCACAGATAGTTTTCTCAAAAATCCAAATTTTGAGGACAAGTTCTTCAAAAATGTTATTGTCTTTAAAGTATATACACTTGCATTCTTAAATCACTACCTCCTCTGTTTACCATATAATATGAACCTTTCAAGCTATGGAAATGATGTATTGCATATAATCTCTAAGAATGGCTGGCTCTTTCTGTAGGAAGAAGCTGTTAGGAATTATTGTTAAGATTTCAAATGTTGTTGGGGAGGGTATCTATGGGAGTTGTAAGGATTGGATATTTGCATTTATATTTTAAGAAGTTTAAATCAAAACTAAAACTGGACATAGCAACATAATTCTGTCATAGACTAAATTAAACTCTGCCACGTATATTTTTATGTGTATACACACACACACACATATTCTTATTTAGCACAATGGAAATTCTTTACATTTGCTAAAGAATACCAGAAACATGAAGACTTCTATTATATAGCAGAGTTCAATTTCCCCACTACTTAGTTTGATGATTTTTTAAGGTCAAGTCTCCTGGGACACACAAATGATCATCATCCAATATTCACTGCCAAATGTCTGAGCTCACCTCTCTTAAAGCAATATTCAATTATAAGATGAAAATAACTTGCCCAAGCAACCTTGAAAAACATAAGCTCTAGGTGGCATTAAGTTCCTTCAAGGTGATTATTCCTCTCTAGTACCGATTCTAAGGCATTAAAATTCATAGATCACATGATCTGAGACAGTCTAATTGAAAAGCTGTAGCTATAAACCTTCAACTCAAAGTTGTACACTATCTTCACTTACTGACAGAATTACACAATCATTTAAATTTCTTGAATGAAAGAGAAAATGAGGGAAGCAATAAAAATATCACCTTTGGTATGAATGGGAAAAGATTTCAAAGGAGAGAGAGAAAGAAATTTAGAAAGAACTCTTTATCCATCCATCCATCCATCCTTGAAAAGCATTCCTCTGATCTCTGAAGAGAAAACAATGGATGTGTGACAATTAAATGCAAAACACAAGTGACTGGCTTACTGCAAATATAACGATTCAAAGATAATATAGTTTAACAACTTGCAAAATGGGACAGATAAATGACTTACTTTTCCAAAATTTTGCCCTTTAACTAAAATACCATTTCACAACAGAGATCATGAAACTGAAGATTGTAATTGCTGAATATTATCAGATTTTGTTTTTGAATGCTTAATATCTGGTCATGAAAATGGAAGACAAATTAAATTGATTTGTCCTCAAAACTGAAGTTTGCTATATAAGTAATCTCCACGTACGTCTTCAAAATTTCAAACTTTCTTACACCTAGCATCAGGTTGCTATTTGGAATTTCAGCATGTAAATCATCACAGAAACCAAACTGATTAAAATTCTATGTGTACACATGATGACACATTAAAAATTATTACTATATTTAAATGCTATATTAGTTAGAAAAATCAGTTAAATAGTGCTAATTCAAAAACTCTGACAAACTTGTTTTTGGAAACAGTTTGACATATTCATTCCACTCTTCTCATTATTTTTATTAATGTACCAGAAAAATAGCACGCCTTTATTACGTATCAGAAAAAAACCATTCCTTTATTAAAGCCATCAAGACATATATTTTCAAGAATTTCCAAGCAACATTTCTGAATGGTTTGTTTGCTCTTTAAAGTCAAAATCAGTACCTACTTTTTACAAACATTCATGTTAATCCCAAATTGCCTCATATGGCCTTTACATTCACATGCATCTCAGTGACTGTTTTTTTCCCTAAATTTTTGCATAAATTACACCTTTACTTTAATATGCACCTCATATTATTACTTGAACATATTGTTGGGGAAAGAAAGAAAAGAGATTCCTGAGTTTGGAAATAACTTCTCAGTTCTGAATACAGTAATTGCTGCCCACAGTCCCCAGAATCCTGTAAATCAATCCGGCTCTCCATACCTCTCTCTAGCCCCTCTTCCTAGCCAATGTTCCCATGGTTTTACTTGCTGTATTATACACTACACCTATACGTATTAGACGTTAGTTCAAATTTATCTAGGTTATCCCCAAAGTCAATGTCTAGTTTAATGTTTGGAAAGGTGTATCTATACAACTATCTTGTGATAGTTCCTTTATAGACAAAATAAATCTGAACATTTACGTTATTTGTTTTGTTTGCATAGTAGGTCCATTTTTTTAAAAAAATCATGTATATTCTACTTAATCTTAAGGATTGGCTTCATTTTCACTTATTAAGCAGTTTCTAATGTGCAAACCATCTAAGCAGTGTAGAAATGGACAGAGTCCAAGTCAAGGAATGCTACTCTCAGAATGAGCATGTATTAGTCTGTAAGTTACAAGTCAAGGAAACAGATATCCTCAAGCAGATGCTTTTCTTGACAGATGTTAAAAAAAAAAATGACAAGGGTCATCTACCTGATTCCAACCCACTGTCCATTCCTTTCTTCTTATTTGACCCTGATAGCCCCAGAGAGATCATCAGCCAACATTCTCATTAAGAATTCAGAATCCATTTCCTATAGCACGTTTACTGTAAGTGATGGTTGCACACAGTTGAATTAATACTGAATATGACTCTTCATATACGTTCTAGAATAAATGGATTTTTGTGTCTGTCCTTAAAACTCAATTACTATTTCTGTCACGGTTTTTATGGGAAAAAACATCCAGATTTCCCAATGACTTACAAATAATTAGAATATAATCTAGTGATAAATATGGAAAGCTTGTATAAAAATACAGTTTAGCTTTTCTATCATCCCTAAGAAATTTAAATTTATGTGAAAATAATTTTATTACTTTTTATATGCACATTTGCTACAAAAATCACACCTCATTGATACTTAATCACAATTCTGGACTTTGGAGATCCCAATAATTAAAGTTTAAGGCAAAGTTGTAAACCTAATATAGAGAAAACTTTATTTACAGATTTTTAACGTATTATTTTCTTACCAATAGTAAAATACTATGAAATTTTTACATAAAAAGATATCCAGTAATATAAAGTTTTAATTTTAAAACTTGCATTTTAAAATTCTGCTTAACTGTGTGTCCAAAAGTGAAAAAAATTAATATTTAATAAGGCTTATTGATCTAAACGATATGTAGTTTGGGTCATATTTGAAATTATGAGATTTGCTGATCATGCTGAAGAAATCTGCTTCAATCTAGCTACTGTAGAGGAAGCAAAATACCCTTAACCATATTATTAAAGCATTCCATTACATTTTCTATTAAGTTGTTTTCTCCTTTGAATCATTGTCTATTTTAATTTATTCTTTTAAAAAGAAACTAAATTACTTAACTTGCATTTACCGTTATAAGCTTCACTATAGCTAAGTATGCAATTGATCTCAGGGCATGTTTTTTAAAAATGATGGTCATTGTCAAAGGAAAGAATATCCAAGCAATCAATACTGAAGAAAGCATAAAGGGCTTAGACGAATAAGAGAGACAATACTTATTTCTCCTCAAACATTTTAAATATCCAATAAGCTATTACCCATTGAGGATAAGCCATAATCCCTGGAAATGAAGTCCACAGAAAGGGTTTTGGCAATCTCATGTAATACTAAATGTACTGTTGGATCACTACTGCAGAAAAACAGTTGTCCTGCTGCATTTTAGTGATCCGACACATTGTCAGAGGAATAAACAACTCTCTTAGCCAACAGAAATGCAATGTAGCTGCTGCCTACAGATTCTTGTTTTAGACCTTTGGTGAAAAAAAATACGTGTATGAAATATGATTTTCTTATATTATTTTTATCAAAAAAGAAAAGCAAAATGAGAATTCAATTACACATTAATATGAATTCTTAATGGCATGAAAGAAATACTTTAAAAATCAAAGCCGATTTCATTATTAAAATTGATTGTCTGCCTATACGTATATATACCTATTCACACACAAAAACAGACATGCATTTTTATTTTTGAAAAACATCTTTGTATTTCATTTCAAAAATTCATTGAACAAAATTATATATGGCAAGCAAACAATGTTCCTTTTGAGCAATCTTTTCAAAAGACTTAGTAAAATTACTTGAATACACACAATATTTCTTGGAAACCAAAGAAGTAGCAAAAAGCTCAATGCTATCACAATTATACAACATCACTATACACTTTCACTTTTATCTAGAGCAATATACCTGCCCCGCCCCTACACCTTTCAAGTCTTGACAAATGCAGAAACAATGTCAAAATAAATTCTACTCCAAGAAAAAAAAATTCATGGGGGTCAGAACTTTCTTTTATCATATAAAACACTAAATTGCGATTTGTATCTGAGCAAGAAACACACCTTCAAGAATAATACAATACTTATCGTAAAACTCATTTCATAGACACTGGCTTTGGCATAAACTACTCAATACAGCTATTGATCAAATCGGTATATTGAAAACCTTATTACAAAATCTATGGTCCCTTTCTATCCTGCAAAGGACACTTCAGGACACCACAACCTTGCAGCTCCACTCAATCATTAATTTCCTCCAAATACACTTGACAGAGCAATGAGGAGTGTCAAATTTTTCACTTAATTTCTGAAGGACATCATCCTTTAAGGAATATGTTCTTGAAATTAAAGAATTTAAAACATAAAATCTGCTAAAGAAACAGAGATCCAAAAGCTTCACTTCAAAAATATAAAACCTTTAATTAATAGGTTCCTGTAAAATTATGTACACACATACACAAATATCTATATATATAGCATCTACTACAACAGAGTAAAGCCAGTTGTGAAGCAGTAGCTTCAAATCTGATACACCAACTCACACCTAATTCAAGCTCAACTTAACTGATTTGGAAGCATTGTGGTACACTTGAACAAAAAAATTGGGGGAAAGATTACAACAAATTACTTAAACCATCAAACCAAATATCCACATAATTTCAAAAGAAAGTGAAATTCACATCCAGCTCTCAGAATATTAAAAACCTTACACCTACCTTGGCCTTGTCCATTCCCCTGGTGACTCCAAAGGATCACAATCATCATTAGCAGTCCTGGAGTCCACGTCCACATTCTTCTAGTGACACTTTCTTGTCTTCTGGCCATTGCATTTTAAACTCTGCATATTGAGTGGGGTGGGCATGAAAAACACAATAAAATACAATCTTAAAGAAAGGTGTTACCACTCAAATACCATATCTAATACGCATTGTGTATTTGCAAATTACCCCATTACAAGAAGATATATTTGAAAATCATGCCTCCCTTTGGGATTCTTACAATGATGATTAATAGGAAAGCTTGTTCATCTTTAACCTCATATTCTAAACATTCATCTGAACAATACTTTTCAATATCCTTTTGCAAAATTGGTCATTAAACATAAGAATGCTTAAAAAGCACAACCAAAATGCTTATTGGAGTTCAGCCAAGCAAAAAATTGTACAGGGACACTATTTATAACTTGTTATTTAGGTATATTGTTGCATTAAAAACACCATGTCAACTCTATGAACACATACAAAATGACTTTTCAACACATTTATGTAAATTTAGCATAAGTATCTCATAAAGTATTCTATAGTTTTGCGTTAAATGGTATTCTAGTTATATCAGTAACTTTAACTGCATGAAGAGATTTGTCATGTACACAAAACTAATCTTGTGTACTTAAAATCGAGAGTAAAATTATAGAAATCACAAAACATTTGCAATTCTGATTCCAGATATATAAACCACAGGAAGTCATATATATGATAAAATATGCTTGAATATTCATTTTGACACCATTTTTAATACTGAAAAATAAAAATGCTTAAAGGGCCACCAAAGAGATATTATCTATTCATACATTTGAATGATATACAGTAGCTAAAATGAATAAACTTAAGTCACAGGAACCAACTTGGATAAACGTCAAAAATATAAAGTTAAGCAAAAATAGCAAGTTGCAGAATAATAGGTTCAATAACATAATACCATATCTTTTATATGTAAACATGTAACATAGTTAAAATTATATATTTTTATATGTGCATAAATGTAACACAACATAATCCATAAGAATGAGAAACACTTTCATGGCGAAAATTAAGTAATTGAAAGATTACAATTTAAATAGTTATCAAGAGGAATCTTTAGAGAAGATTACTCCTAAGACCCAATTTTTCCACAGTTGACAAAATATGAAGGTAAGGAAAGTAAATTTAATGATTTCCGGAATAAACCTTGAATTCAAAATGCTACATAATCTTAATCCTAGGAAACTTGGAAGGGAATCTAGGCACCCAGAACTTTTCCTTCTCTCTTTCTTCTACATCAAGAAAGAAGAGGATTTAATGACTCACTTTGCATCTTTTCATTTCAGACTCATTGTATCAGAATTAAAAGGAAATTTAAGGACCATCTAATCTATCTTCCTCATTTTAAATGAGCAAACAGGTCAAGATAGTTGCAATGACATTTCCAGGCTCATGCATAACAAAAGAATAATGATGACCATGATAGTCTTAGTACTAATAAGTAGTTCTTGAAAATTATCCCAGATTATTTTACTATGCTTTATGGCTTACATTTATTGTCTATTTCATTCTCACAGAATGAACTAAGCACCTTCAAATCACCATTTCACAGCTGTGAGAACAGAGGCTTAGAGAAAAGCCACACAATTCCCAAGTCATGTGATTAGTAGGTATCATTGTTGTGTCCTGAGCCAAAACAGGATGACTTCAGAGCCTATGCTCTGAACAAGTAATCAGTAGGGAGAAATTTAGTCCTAGGTCTCCCAACTACGGTCCAGTAATCATTCCAAAAAGGATGCTGAGATGAGGAAAGATAGCTTTCATATAGGACCTCATATTTTTATCCCAAATAAACATCTTCAAATTGAAAATCATTAAAACATAAGACAATTGAACTATAACCATTAATCCCTAAAAGCATCAACCCTTTCCAGAGTAATTTGGGGTGTCCAGGGCAAATCTCAACACCTCCCTAACATACATTAGCATTACCAATAATTTAACATTGAAAAACAAGATGAGTGATAGATACTATGAAACAGCAATGGTGATGCCTGATTATTTGTTTAGGGGGAAGGGAACAGGGTAGGAGACTGTTGCTAAAGACCAACCCTAGTGGTATGCATCTATAGATATCTGTGTGTGTACATATGTACACAGTCTTTTAACCACTAATTGATAGAACTTCATCCCCTTATAATTACCATGTAACCATTTTTATCTAGTACCAACATTGTCAAAATTCATGTTTAAATCCACCCTTCAGTGGATTACTTTTGTAAGTTTATTTTATTTTTTGCTGTTCCCTTAACTTCTGCTAACCTACACACAGTACTCATTTTAAATGTTTTGTTTTTGTTTCTGTTTGCTATTGTATAGACAATTGAGGCAGTATTTGAAAAATCTTAAAATACACTTCAGGATGGATTGGCATATCAAACTCCAGTTCCACTTTATATTTTAGTAAAATTTTATAGAACAGATGGCTTTCAAATTGTTATTTTCATCAGAAGAAAATGTAACATTCCTCTTGATTTGATGTTTACGGAAAACTAATATTTCATAAATGTCAATTTTCTATGATGTATTATCTATGTACGCTTTTCTGCCATTCTATAAATATGAACATCATAACTTTCTATGAAACTTTTATATTCATCAACAACTGTGCTCACATAAGGTAATATTATTTATTTTTATGAAAGAAAAACAAAATAACTAGAAAGGAGTATTCTGGATGAACCAGAAAATAAAGTAACATTTACCATAAAGACATGCCAAAGACTTCTCTAAATCATTTTTTGGAATATTCTTTTCATGCATATGAGATTAAAAAGTAAATGAGAAATATCTACTTTATTTTATGTACTTTTACTTGTACCTGTTACTCTTTAAAGACTGGAATAGGTCCTAAAACATGGCTAGTTGGATCCATTGTGCTTTTCTGCCATAAATTAGATTTCATATTCAGTGAGCAGAGAAGGAGATTTGATATTCAGTGAGCAGAGGAGAACTTCAGACTTCAGATTGGTAATAACTATATAAACACATCTTGACTCAATAGTGTTCATCTCGCTCTTTTAATGTTGAAGTTCAGCAAAGAAAAGAGAACGTATAGTGTATTATATCTTGCCACAAATTATAGCAAAATTAGTTTGTTACACAAGGACTTTGAAGCAGATATCACTATGAGATGGTATCATGGAGTACTATGGCTCCACAATCTATCTCCAGGATGTTACTCTGTCAGATGGAGCAGACAATACCACGTGGCCTGAGAGATGCTTCACATCTGGAGATGGCACCTAGGAAGGACAGCCCTGAATTAACAGTCCTGGTTGTGGAATACCTCCCATCAATACAAGTGGAAGCTTCCAGGTATCAGAGCCACTTCTGTTACAGTCCATCTCTGGGTTATATCTCCAGTCAACTTCTAAAATTTCTTTTGCCCTTTCCCAATAGTTCCACTTCTCATGGTAATCTGCTAGATATTTTCTTCTTCCCCAGCCAACAGACTTAACCAACCAGCATAGGTTGTATATAGTTGGTTCTTAAAATCTATTTCTGCATCTAGATAAGTAATGCCTTCAAACTTGCTATTCCATAGAGAGTGTCTCTAGTTAGCTTCTAACATAAGTTTTTGGAGCAGCTTCTTTAAAGAAAATTTTTAAATTCTTCTCTGAAACAAAGTTTGCTTGCAAGTCCCTCTCTTGGCAATAGTTTTCTTTACTGAAGCACTTCTCCAGCGAGAGCTGGGCTGTGCCAACAAACCTCCAAGTTGATGCTCCTTTTGCTCAACTTCTCCATTATAAAGCAACTTCTCTGATCACCCATTTAAAACTAAGGACCAAAGAATCAGATGGGATCAGGAAGTGACCATGGCTCACAGGTCATCAATTCCTCTTCTCAGCATATTATCGGAACACAATCTAAGCCAGAAAAACAGCAGAGCCCATTACAGCTCTCGAGTTCCAGTTATTAACATTGATTTTTTTAAATGGGAAATTTTCATTAGAAGCCATCACATGACTTACATTCATTCAGTAATAACTTAGATTAAGATATATATCAGAGCCTCATTTTAACATTGTCCTTGGACGAGGTGTCATGGAGACATTTTTCTGTACGTATGTGAGGAAGACCAGCCCTGAGCTAACATGCGTTGCCAATGCTCCTCTTCTTTGCTGAGGAAGACTGGCCCTGGGCTAACATCCGTGCATATATTCTTCTACTTTATGTGGGACGCCGCCACAGCACGGCTTGACAAGTGGTGTATCTGTCCGTGCTGGGATCTGAACCTGCGAACCCGAGGCTGCCAGACACAGAGTGCGTGAATTTAACCACTACACCACCATGGGGACATTTTTAAAAGGGGGTCTTTTTAACATTAGTAAATTCTTGTAGGTAGGACCTATCTCAGTCCAAACTATACATGGCATGCAATAGTGATGCTCAAAGTCCTTTATAATCCAAATTAATATCTCAATACATGTAAATATTTTATAGATAGATATAATACATGAATATATTTATTTTTTTAACAGGATAAAACTTGGAGGCCAAAAATATTAATCTAGACCACCATGCCTTAGAATAAAGAGCAAAGACAATGATAGGACACTTGGATGCTGACCCTGTTTAGTATCTTTGGCAAATTAATTAACCTCTTTAAGATTGACTCTATATATGTGACCAATGAAAACATCTCTAAAATTCCTGTAAGCTATAAAGTATTAAAATTCTACTATGTCATTAGTTCAGGAGAAACTGATAAATCACTTGCCAACTGGCATTATAAAAAAAACCAGACATCCTGAAATGTAACATAACATGCACTTCTGTCCTAAAGTGTGATCCATAAATGTTCTGCTTCAGAATAATCCAGGATGCCTGGTAAAATGTACAGTCATATGTATCACTGTGGACATGCTGAATCAGAACCTCTGAAGATGAGGCCTTGGAATACACACTGTAATAAATCCTCCAAGTAATTATTTTTTATCATACAGTTAGGAATAATTGGTTTATACCAGGGTATTTACTTAAAAATTATAGATAAGTAGATTTCATAGAAATCTACAGTCTTTCCAATCTTAATGAAAGAAAGCTCTATTTTCACACTGACTTTTTGGTGAAATACAACATAAAATAGAAACTAGTCATCTATTCATAATTTTAAATGAATATGAGTAAGAGACATAAACAAGTTTGGCAGCAATCACCCTAATGTTTGAGAGCTCAAGGGAGCCACAGGGGCCTAAATTCTCTCCAGAGAGGAAGACTGATTCATCTTCCTAAATGCTGTGGAAGCACTGAAGTAGCATAAAATCATTCCTGTATATCCTGATATCCTCTCAAGTGGACTTAAAGATGAGCTATCCCCAGACCAGATTCCCTGACCCATATCTCTTTTGTTCAGGTAGGGTGAGGAGACTTTGAGCCTTGGAAACCACCAGAAGTGAATATATTGTGGACTCCACTGGATCTAGTGGTCTTGAGTTTTATTAATTCGCTCAGCATCTTGGCATGTAGAAGAACTTGAAAACTATGAATCTGCTTTGAGCGAAGCAGGGAGAAAGACTCATGAGATGTGACTGAAAGATAAGGAGATGTGAAAACATACAGGGCTTTATTGTAATGGCAAACACTGTGGGCTTCAGCCCAGGTACACTGGAAAAGTGGGGAGAGACATGAACTGATAGACATTTTAAGAGATTACTTGGTTTCTATGTAGCTAATAGAGTATAGGGAGTCAAAAATGAAATTAGGTAGACTAGTGACGAGACTAGGATAACAAAGTAAGTCAGAAAAGATCTGGATGTGGCTAGACTAGACATGAGAAATAAAAATAAGTGGGAAAATTCTAGATATATTCAGAACTCGAATATTTTTTTTTTTTTTTTTTTTTTTTTTTGTGGGGAAGACCAGCCCTGAGCTAACATCCGTCGCCAATCTTCCCCTTTTTGCTGAGGAAGACTGGCCCTGGGCTAACATCCGTGCCCATCTTCCTCCACTTTATATGGGACGCCGCCACGGCATGGCTGACAGGCAGTGCGTCGGCGGGCGCCCGGGATCCGAACCAGCGAACCCCGGGCTGCCAAGCGCGGACTAAACCGCTGCGCCACCGGGCCGGCCCCATCGAATATTTTTTAAATGAATATTGGATTGGATATTGTGGGAATATAGAGGGAGGACACAAAAATGACCCATAAGATTTGGGCTTATTTATCTGAATGGTTGGTGGTGCCATTTACTAGGACATGTTTTCTCTGAAGTATCCATGTGCTGTTGTCAAGTTACGCATGGACTCTTAGAGGAAAGGTCTGGGCCAGACTCTGAAATTGGAAATCACTAGCTGTTTAGTATAGAATTAGAGTTTAGAGCTTACAGAAAGTGTGTATAGAGAAAAGGGAAGGGTGATTAGGATAGAGCCCAAAGAAACATCCATATTTAAAATTGGGGTAGAGGAATAGAAACAAATTAATTGTCCAATTAATGATGGGGAAATGGAACTCAGGATATTTGCAAGAGAGTGCTAAAGATGAACCATGGCATCTGTAATTAAAAATGTGGAAATTGGAGGCCGGCCCCATGGCCTCGTGTTTAAGTTCCATGCTCTCTGCTTCAGTGGCCGGGGTTCGGTTTCTGGGCACAAACCTGTACCACTCGTTGGCCGCTAGGCTGTGGCAGTGACCCACATACAAAATAGAGGAAGACTGGCACAGATGTTAGTTCAAGGTGACTCTTCCTCAGCAAAAAAAAAAGTGGAAATTGAAGACCAGAGAGTACTGATGGATTGTGAGAGAGTAGCAAAAGCTATAGCCTAGGGTGAGTGCCAATGAAGATGAAAAATTGTAGGAATGAGGATACTTGAGCAAATGAGCTAGAAGAAGAATGACGTCCAGAAGGTGGGATATTTGCCATCAAGATCTTGGTGGTATATTTAATGGTATAGAAAAGGTCTCAGATTTGACCATGAGACAGGTAATTGAAATGTAGAAAAGAAAAAAAAAAAGTAATGGAGATAAGGATGTCAAGAAACAGAGAGAACGGGGATTTTTTTTTTTTTTTTTTTTTTTGATGATCTTTCCATGTGAATGTTGAAGTCACTGAAAATGACAAGAAGACTTGGCTGAAAAATCTAAAGCCTTAAATAATTGACAAGAGGTCTGTTGGTCTGTTGATGTCAACAATACAAAAAGAGCATGGCTAGTATTTCTAAAGTGTTTGCATTTCAAAGAAACAGAATGACTTGCAAGAGGGAGATACATTAGCAATCCGGAAGCTATAATGGGGAGCAAGAACAACTTTTTCTGGCCATCAATTATATGGAGGATGAGAAAAAGTCTAGTCTCAGTTTATGAAAGCTACAGGAAAATTGTCATTTGGTGTTGACAAAGTTTCACATTAAGAGAATTAAAAAGACAATGTAGAGGGGCCGCCCGGTGGTTCAGCGGTTGAGTCCGCGCTTGGCAGCCTGGGGTTCGCTGGTTCGGATCCCGGGCGCCCGCCGACGCACTGCCTGTCAGCCACGCCGTGGCAGCGTCCCATATAAAGTGGAGGCAGATGGGCACGGATGTTAGCCCAGGGCCAGTCTTCCTCAGCAAAAAGGGGAGGATTAGCAACGAATGTTAGCTCAGGGCTGGTCTTCCTCACCAAAAAAATAAAAAAAGAAAAATAAATAAAAAGACAACGTAGAATTTAGCAACGGTCACTTTTAACAGTTTCCAACAGCTTAGTAAGTACTACGTAAAATTAAGATCTAACGAAGTTGCAGTTAAATTCCAATGGCATAGCATGTCCTTTCAAAATCCTCCAAACCAGATAATTCTTTGTCCTTCTAAACTGCTCCTTGTACTATGAAATTTACTTTGCCTTATTCAATGAACTGTGTGAGTCCACTAAAACACAAATACATACCCACACACATACTCAAGTGTGCATACATGTCTTATCCATTATTTAAAGCTACATTCAGAGTAAACAAATCATCCCATAACCTTCAAGCATGGAGATTTTGGGGAATTAGAACATGGCTTTTTATTTTTATAAAATAAATTTCCAAGTTAGCCTGAGTACAAGAAAAAAGAAGAAGAACCGACTTTGGAAGCTGACTCAGCTCTCATCCTTGCACCACTGGCAAGGCATCATAAAGTAACACAGGGCTGGCAGAGTCTTTTAAAGAAAGTGGAAGTCACCTACCTGTGAGGCTCAGCTCTTAACTTCCCGGCCAAGATAGAGCATCTGGATGAGAGTTCACTGACGCAAATTAAATTTTGTGGAGATGAAGTAGATACTTGTTAAAATAAAAGATCTATTTAGGGAAAAAACATGCAGACATAGCGTCTGTACTATTGGATAGGTGTACACTTGCTTTCTAAAAAAATAGCTTGCATCCTTGAATTGCTGTTTTTTCCTAGATAGAGTTAACTTAGAAAGAAAAAAAAAATATGAAATTGGGAGAAAACCTATGATGTGTGTGTGTGTGTGTGTGTGTACACAGTTAAGCACCATGTAACAATGTTTCCGTCAATGATGGACCACATATACGACGGTGGTCCCATAAGATTAGTACCATATAGCCCAGATATGTAGTAGGCTACACCATCTATATTTCTGTAAGTACACTCTATAATGTTCTGATGTTTACACAATGACGAAATCGCCTAATGATGCATTTCTCAGAACATATCCCATCGTTAAGCAATGCATGACTATTGATTGGCATTTGCCATATATCTTCAGTCATTGCACTATCATCTTCTAACTATAGACTCCAAAAAAGATAAACAAATACATAGCATTTTACTTCAGGGCAAGCTACAATGAGTGGGAAAAATGAAAATTTGTTAAATAAGTATAGAATGTCCCTTGCTTTCCATAATTCTGAGATTCTCCAGTCTAGAAGTCCAAATAATAAATCTCTCTGCTACATGTAGGCATCACGGCATTCAGGAAATGCCACAAGATACTTTTTACATGTGGATTTAGAAAAGGGAATAGAAAAAGTTCTTTGTGGCGCTCTGTATTCTATGTGCAACATACATTTTGTGCAACCTGCTAGTGTTCGATTGTGATTACCCATGACTCTATGTGGAAGTGGTAGCTTAATGAGCAACAGTCTTAAAGTTAATAAAACTGTCACTGTTTGGCTCAGTTTTTAATTGGGTAAGTGACCTTGTACTAGTTATTTAACCTTTCTAAGATTAATTCTCTGCAGTGGTAAATGGAAGGAGCTGGATTCCTCCCACAGGTTACATTTATGTTGATTTTAATCGACTTACCCTGCTAAACAGTAAATTTAACAACATAGAACTTTTTCTAGACTTCACTATTCCATAAGACCCCTAACTTCTCTTTTTCAACCTCAAGAAATGCAAAGGAATAAAAATGGACTCTCTTCTAATTCAGTAGGAACAACCTGAAATAATTTATGTGTAGTTCATTATTTTAACATACAAGCTACACCCAAGCAGTTCCATAAAGCTGTAAGCTCGTTTAAGGGCCTTGATATGGAATAGAGGGAGAGAATTGTCACCTCTCTTCATTCCTGTCTTCCAGCTGCCTTCAGTGCCCTGAAGTTTTGTTCACACTAAAAAATTAGAATCCTGTCTGAGAGAGCTTACCCAAATGAGAAATCAGGCTAATTTCTCAATACAAGTGTTGCAGAATAATAAATGCATTTCTGGTCAAAGCACTGAGATTCTGGAAATAATCATTTTCCTAATGAGACACAGTAACTGTGATTATAACAAGTAGGTGTATAATATCTGCCAAGTTCAAATAAGCTTCATTTTAAGGGTCTTCTACTATTAGAGCCAAGTATAATGACTCAAATTACTCAACTTAAAAATTGTTTTAAAATGTTTGATGGAGACATTTCAAATTATGATCTGAGATTTATCACTGTTACATTTGCTGAGTTCAGTTTGCTGCCAAGATTTAATCAGATTGATCAGATACCATAAACTGTGAAACACACTGTTCCTTATAAACATCTTAAGAACATTTAAACAGGTCAAACCGAGAAGATATGTTTTTAGTAATAATGTACTGGAGTGCATGAATTTTATTTAACATAGTTGTTTAGAGATTTGGTGGGGGGGGGGGATTTGCCCTGAGCTAACATCCCTTGCCAATCTTCCTCTTTTTGCTGAGGAAGATTGACCCTGAGCTAACATCTGTGCCCATCTTCCTCTATTTTGTGTATGGGACGCCTACAACAGCATGACTTGATGAGCAGTTCATAGGTCTATGCCCTGGATTCAAACCTGCAAACCCCGGGCTGCCAAAGTGGAGTGGGCAAACTTAATCACTACGCCACTGGACCAGTCCCTAGAGATCTTTTTAACGAGGGAGCTTGGGAACTTAGAAAATAATTTTTTTTAAGAAAACCTTCTAGGGAGAGTTAAGTTACTAAAAATAATTTCAATTTATGAATCTGATGCTATAATCAGAAAATATAGAAAAATTGTAAAACTTTATGGAAGGTAGCATTTGTTCTAAAGTTGTGTTATTAATTTCAGACACTCTCCTTGTCACAGGGATATTTTAAGAATTTCATTCCTTAGCTAGCAAAGCCTCTACGCCCTGGGTGAACATCATACTCCCCACAGACTTAGTGATCAACGTATTCGTCAGATTTGTTTCCTGTGAGCAGTTTATAAAACATAAAGGAAAATCAAACCCAAAGGTGCACTACATTTAAAATTTTTCATCAAAAGGGAAGTTCTTTGAGTTTTATGAAAATATGACTAATTTAGCTTGTTGACCTATTATCAAGTAAGAGATAATGAGTGAGTTCAACCTTTCATAATCTTATATGGTTTTAATCCTGTTGCTCTGGAAAACTGTCAAGTATCACCCATTTTCAACTTTGCTCCTTCCCAGCAGCTTATCTATCACTATTGTCCCACTTTTCACCTGTTTCCACCACTAGACTATGTCTGCGTTACTTAACATAAGACCCTATACATAAATAGTTGGTGAATGTATTATTAGAATGGATAGTAGAAATTGGACTATCAATGGAGTATCCTGTTGCCCCCTACTCTGGTCTTCAGTTAAAATAACTCAAGCAGCTCTCAGAACCCTAACCCTCATTGGGAGTGTCGGTCCAAGTGATCTCCAATTATGGCACTCTTAAGCTAAAATTATTAATGACTTTATAGTGTCAGAAAGATTATAGGTTTATCCAACACAACTTTCAATGCACCATCCAAGCCTCATATAAATTGGAGGACACTTTCACAACTTTATCAGCCTTTAAAAGACATCCCTTTTTTTAACCCACATAGTCTTTATATTCATCATCTTTCATAAACAGAACAGTTCATCTCTCTACGGTTCTCATTATTCTGCTATGAAAGACTTTCTTAAGAAAATTAATTATCACTTGTTTCCTGGAATGTCCAACTCAATTCTATACACCATCTATGCAAAAAAATGTAGTTTAAGTGTGTTAATGTGTTACAGCAGCAATAAGAACCTAACACAAATTCAGTGGCTTAAAATAACACAAATCTATTTTCTTACAGTTCCAGAGGTCAGAAGTCCAAAATGGGTCTTACTGGGTGAAAATCAAGCCATCATCAGGGCTATGTTCCTTCTAGAAGCTCTGGGGGAGAATCTTTCTAGAGGTCCAGTGTATTCCTTGGCTCCTGGCCCCTGCCTCCATCTACAAAACTTATCACTCTAATCCGTTTCAGTTGCTTCACCCTAGTCTATTATGGTCTTTCAGCCTCCCCCTTATAAGGTTCCTGTGATTACACTGGGCCCACACATAATTCAGGATAGTTTCCCCATTTTAAGGTCAGATGATTAGCAACCTTAATTCGATTTTCTACCTTAACTCCCCCCCTTGCCATGTAACATAACATATTCACAGGTTCTGAGGATTAGGATGTGGACATCTTCGGAAGGCCATTATTCTACCTACCACACTAAGAAATTGTGAAAAGGCAAAATTATGTATAACGCACTGCTAACTAAGACAATGAAATATTACATTAAAGATTTCACCACAAACTATTTTAAAAGATTTTAGCTACTAGATTGTTTGGTTATATTCTAGAAAATCTCAGGTCCTTGATGTTAACTCATCAAACACAAGTAGATGATCTTTTTAAAATAAAAAAAGAAATATTCTAGGCTACCTGGACAATAGAAAAGGAACTGTAGTTGCTATGCCTCAAGAGGCCTGATTCTACTCATGTTATACCCCTGACGATGTGCATACATGCCACATTCCTTCCTGATGGTCTGGATGCTATTTCCTCATGCTTAGCAAATGCCTTTACTCTCATCACTGTTTACATTAAGTTCTATTTTTTTCAAGCTTACCTTCATTAGTTTATTTCCTCAGCTTCCCCTTATTTTTCTCCTCTGAACTCAATTTCACTTCTTATGTATTATACCTGCTCACACACTTGATTATGCTCTGCTCTACAACATTCTCTTGTTTTATGCATACATTTTTCCCCCACATAAGTTGCTTCATCTGCAGGACTCACCATCTTCCTACGCAGTGGTAACATCACCTGCTCAGGCTGTGTCCCCACCCTGGAATTTAGTATCTTCCAGCTGCTAATCTAACTTAAACTTCATAATGAAGCAAAGCCCCCATTTGAGGGAATAGTAGGATTTCTGCCCTGAAAAGTCTGTGTAGGGCACAGAAACACATTTGGGAACATAATTGACTTTTATGTGCAGAAGCCAGATGCATTTCATGCCTATGTGTGCTTAGGGAAGCAAGTTCATCTCATATATCACAATCAGCATCTGTTCCACTAAATTCCACTGCCGGATACTCATCACGCTTAGGCAACAAAACACTTAAGGAAATAAAAGCTCTTTCCAATAAAAAAGACACATCAGAAAGCTTTGTTTAAAAAAAAATTTTCCTCTATCAGTTAAGTCCAGAGTAGGAACTACTAAAAACATAAATTATTATTGAAGTATAGTTTCCGATAAGGCATCTTGGCCCCATACTGTATAAAATTTAGAGACAGTGATGGGTGAGTTGATATTTGAAAGGCTGCTTTCAACAACAAAAGGGTGTGTTCTGAGGTTTGAATATACTTTTGAAAATGCAGAAGTTTAAAAGAACTAACTACAAAAAACAAACTACACGGATATGAACCTGCAAATAGTTTTATAGATATATGTATTTCATGTTTATAACATGAAAAAATTCATTCTATAACTTTGTTAAATATTATACCTCCATATAAATGACTTTCTCTATTGTTTTTTGCATTTTGTTTATGAACATTAGAGATTCTAATATATTTAGTGTTCATATGGGGCTCTTATTGCTCCCTGCCAATGTACTTGGTCTTTTTTTCTATTGGACAACTAATCTTTTCTTATTGATTTGTTGGAATTATTTATACATCAAATGTCAAATGAATTGCAATTATATTTTCCTGATTTGACATTTCCTGCTTATACCTACTCACAGTATCTTTTGAAAAGTTTTCTGTTTATTTATTGAGGTCACATTGGTGTATCACTTTATATAAATCTCAGGTGTCCATGATTATATTTCGACTTCTCAATAGATGACATCGTATTCACCACCAAAAGTCTAGCTGCCATCCAAAAGTTTTCTATTTTAACAAAGTCCAATCTACCAATCTTTTCCCTATTGTTCTGCTTCGGTGGAGGCTGTACTTAGGAAAGTCAATTGTGCCCTAATATTACAAATGATATTTCCTATGAGTATTTTTCTTTATATTTTGAAGAGTTTAGTTGATACCTACTATGGAATTAATTTTTATGAAAGGTGCATAACATTTTAGGAATCATTTATCATTTTTCCACTGATTTGAAAGACTGCCTTTAATCATATATCAGATTTTAAGTTTATTGAAATTATGTAAATTCAAGCATTACAGGCAGTCTTACTTCTCCACCAATATCCCCCCAGGGGGTGGATGGAGGAATTGCTTTCTTATTGCTTAAGTATGTGAGTAACAGACCATGGTTTAAACGACATTTGAACTATACAGAAATTTTAATTTCTGGTTCTGAATGGTGTTCCAGTTTGACCAACTTGCCCTGCACATTTGCCTTTGAGGATAGGGACTAAATTTTGTTATACCTATATTTCTACTACTTAACCTTGTGTTGGGTACTAAGTAGGTATTCAAAATCGTCTATTTAATGAATGGTTAGATTGATAGATATCTGATTTTCCATTGCAGTGATGCGACCAGACTCTATAATTTTAACTGGCTTTTCTCTGTCAAGGATAAAACCTTCGCTCACACAGTTTTGCACGAGCTCATGTGCATGCACGTGCACCCTTTACAGAGGCACACTGCTTTCAAAATATCAACAAGGATTATAAGATATTTGTTGATTCTAGGGGTCTGGTCACAAAGAAAATAACAACAGAACCAGAAACGTGAGGCTGGAAGCAGGATAGCATGGAAGATCAAGTTACCAAATGAAAATGACTCCTTAGTTTCTTTAGTTTGTTGCTAATGAAGTGAGAAAAGTAATAGATGTAATAATGAAAGTACACAGTATGTATATATATCACACACTCATTTTCATGATGGATATATGTATACAGATGAGTGTGAGTATATATGCTAAATATGCCATCTGTTTTGTATTTATAATACACACATATATGTACATATACAACAAATATAGATGATTTGCATAATAATGTCATTTCTATTCATTTCCTTGGCTAAAAACCGAAGAGAATTTAAATCAAAATCAATTATTCATTTAGAAGCATTTTTAACCATTATCTCCTGTTTAATCCTCATTTTTATGGCTCCCTATATTGCCATTTTGTGACTATTTTGCCACAATTTATATAAATTTGAAACGGTCACCTTAAGAAATTTACCCTTTGATTAAAATCTCTAAGATTGATTTTGTGTGAATATGTGTGTGGGCAAACACACACTTAACAAAGAGAGGTTAACTTTAAATATACATATGCTCATATCAAAAATATTTAGCATAAAATCTGGATAAAATTATCTGTACATATTTTTCTGTTAATCAAGTAAATATAGTATATTTCCTGGTGGTAAACCTGTTTGTTTTCATTCTGCTGGCTCTCATCTCAACTGCCACATTGGTATAATACATTGATAACTTGATACTTTACCACAGTAAGTACAGAGTGGTCCAAAATATAAAAAAAAAAATAAATCAGTGAGTTCCAAGAAAATATATATTTGTGATGGATCAAATAATTTAAAGTCAGTCAGTGACACAGCGAGGTGAAAAAGGATGAAAACTGGAGTTCTCAAGGCCAGTGAATAACAATCATGATGCTATATTCTGTGAATCAATCACCATGACCACAAATCTTTGAGGTCTATATTGACAAATATTTCACGTACAGCTTTAATGGTGATTAATACACGTGTCGTAGTACTGAAACTGAAATGAGACCTTGTAGACAGGTGATATTCAAAAGCATTTTGAAAATTTATCATTTCTACATCTGGAAATACTTCTTTTGTCAATATTACCTATACAAATCTTGCTTTTATTTTCCTACTGCTTAGAAATATAGTTTTAGTGACCAATTTTCAGATTTGCTGAATATAGTGGGTGAAATTACTGTGTGATTATAAAAGAAATCTATAACAAATTCTGATTATACAAATTTTCCAGTAGTGGCAACAAAAGTTCCTGGCAGTGTCATTATCTTCCCCATAATCCTCAGCAGCATCACCCATTCTTCTCTTTAGATAATTGATTTCTATCATCTAAATCAAGTCCTGCCCATGGGCCACCTCAGCACATGACCTCTAGCTTTGACTTCCAGTCAGAACTCAGCTCAAAAACCCCTCTATGTAGGAGTTCTAAAGCCACCACTGAAAGGTACACACTGTTGCAGGTATTGAATGCCTCACTTTGCAAATTCAGAACTCACAATACTGAAAAAAGTGAATTATTTTAGAACACTGTAAACTCAGTGAAATAAATTGTGCTGGGATTAAATGACTCTCTTCATTCCAGCCTATCTCATCATGTCTTCTCATTATTTTTTCCACATAGTCACAACTCACAACAGATTCACTGATAAATTTCATTAATTGATTGTTCCATGATAAATTAAATCAACTGATTTCTGATGCCTCTGCTGTTTTGGTTTGATATATTCCCTACATACATGAATTTTGTTTTCTTTGAAACAGCTCTGGTTTTTATTGTTGAAAAAGGCATCATCTTTTCCTATAAGCTTGATAATGGCCAACATCCGTTAGGTCTTGTGACCAAGCTGGAGAGCAAATTATTCATATTATTTTTATATCAACTAATAATAATAACGTCATTTACCATCCTCAAATCTAGTGCTATGGATATTAAGTTTCCCACCCAGACAGCTGGTTGCATGAGCAACAAGAGGAAGACAACCAGCAGTCTTGAACCCACACTGAGACATGTCCACACACACTTGCTACCACAGCCAAAGTAACGCCATATGTCCTCAGTGATGTGGGTGGGCAAAATTAACAGTTGGCCTGTTAAAGAGGACCATATGTACAGGCAGCCTATCATGCCATTCTTTTTACTTTTGGTTGCTGAAAACTCAGTTGAAGTTCTTGCTTTGATGAACAGCATAGCTGAAGAAGATGCTTCATCCACAGTAGAAAAAGACCATTTATTTTATAACTACTGTATTGCTGGACCTGGAAGCTAAAACTATGCGTGTACATTATTCTTTCTCATTAAGAGTTACTTACACATAAACAGAGTTCCTTAGTCCACTCTCATCTTCCTTCACTAAATAGTTTTGCATTTATGTGCAAAGAGACTGATTCAGTCCCTTATCAAAAATGACCATTCGTAATCATCCTCATGTAGTTTCAAGTTATACAAACTTGAACCTATCTTTATTTTCAGTTGGATCTTCATAAAAATTATAGGGTTTTTTCACATCAAAAATATTAAAGAACATGAAAAACACTTAAAAACTTAAAGGATTTAATTAGGATTTCTGGAAAGCAAGGAGATAGCAAATCAGCAAATCTGCATTCCACACTACTATTACAAGGTAAAAGAAAAACATGGATTTGGGATGGTTATAACAGCTTTGTATCTCAACAGGGTTTCCTTTGCAATTTCCCCAATTGCAAAGACTATTCAGCTATTGTACTAATAACAAAATTTATAGTTTTAAGGTCATTTTCAATACTGTGATCAGATAAGATAATTTACTTTTCTCTTAATGGCTTCTTTTTGACAAATGAGGAAGCTTTTAGGAAGGACAATGCTCTCTGCACAACAACCAGTAAAGCATGTCACATCCATTTATAACATAATTTTAAGAAAAATGAAGGACAAACTTGTGAGCCAGCAAGAATTCATTTGCATTAAATTAATCTGAACAGGGCATTTCAAGTTCCCTTTGGCAACAACGGTACAGAGGGAAGATGAATCCATCTTATACAACAGTCCTCTTTGGGGTTAAAAAAAGATTTGAAAAGCTGACATGACCATCAAATTTCTCCTGAAAGTCTACAATTAGTAGATATAACTCATGAGATAAAATATTCACAATGCACAATGTGAAAAGCACCAATTATTATGGAACCACTGTCAGACATCCCCTTGAAAATTATGTCCTGCAAATTTAAAGAGAACCAAGCTTTCTGTGGTTTATTATATGGATTTGTAAAGTTTGTAAGCTTTGTAAACAAGAGCTAAACTCCATTAATAAAAACTATCATAGATACTGCTCAATGTAATCTAAATCTAAGTAACCCAGGTGTTGGCCTTGATGGATAGCAGGTTTAATATTTTTGACCCTTGAAGTACAAATGATTTCACTTACATTTTCCTAAAACTAGATTTAATAAATTTAAGGGTGTTTAATTGATCAGCATCTGTCGTCAGGAAAATTCTCCATCAATACCTTCTAATGGATCTAAACAAATTGACACCCCCAAATATACATTGTTTTTCTATGGGGAAGTAAGCACAAAATTAATTTCAGGGTCTCAAGGCACAAAAATATTACTACCATTTGTGGTAGACTGAATCATGGCCCCCAAATATGTTCTCATCCCAATCCCCAGACCCTGTGAATGTATCGCCTTACACACTCAAAGGGACTTTGCAGATACGATTGAGTTAAGGATATTGCGATGGGGACATTATCCTGGATCATCCAGGTGAGCCCAGTGTAATCACAAAAGTCCTTGAAAGAAGGATGGAGACAGGGATGGGTAATGTGGAGACACAAACAGAAACAGGAGCAATGCACCCTGAAAATGGAGAAAGGGACCATAAGCTAATGAATTCTGATGGTCACTAGAAGCAGAAAAAGGCAAGAAAACAGATTCTCCCCACACAGCCTCCAGAAGGAACCAGCCCTGCAGACATCTTGACTTTAGCCCAGGGAAACTGATTTTGGAATTCTGACATCCAAAACTATAAGGCAATAAATTTGTGTAGTTTTAAGCCATTAAATTTGTGGTAATTTATTAAAACAGCAGTAGGAAACTAAAACACTATTATTATAAGCAAGGAAAGAAAATGAAATAGTGATGAACTTGAGAGATCCCAGGAAAAAAATGGAGTGTTAAATTCAATAGCAGGATTCATCTTGGTAACTGTATTATATATTACTTGTTTATCTCTTGAGCCACATTATTAATATCATCATTATGACCATCCAATCGATACAAATACACCAGTAGGTCTAATTTAGCGATGAAATTTTCTCTCTCTCCCTTCCTATAATCCCATGCAGATGGCCTTGAGCAACTCTACATCTCATAGAGCTAACATCTTCATGTAAGAATCTTCCCGTTAGGAGACAAGCCATATTTGAAACTAAATCCTGTTAAATAGCCAGTCTGGGGCTATACCTAGAAGATTCAAACATTACTTTTCAAGAATATCACTAGCAGTGAGTTTGTGATGCAATCTTCAGCCAATAGAATCAAAATTAATTTGAAAGACTTTCAAAGCAATGTTAAAACATTACGTCCATTTTTTCCCTTGTTGAAAATAAATAATTGCCCAAATCCCTGGTATATTTATGTTAATTGGATGAAGTCCAGATATGAATTATGCTACCACAAAGAGAAATCCATTTAAATAGAAAAATATCACTATTGCCGACAGAATGATGGTACAAAACCATGGTGGGGGGGAGAATAAATGCTTTGTGGGATATTTCCCTTTCCTTATCAAAACTTCTCCTGAGAACTAGCATGCTTGTGTTCACACGCTTAAGCAGAGTAAAAGTTATAAAAGTACTCCTACTTTTCCAGAGTTTAATGGTTACAGAACATCAGAAAAGAAGTAGGAGATGGAATTTTTTTGTACAAGATTGACATTGAATTTGAGGAGGGTAATCAAAAACTCGGAATTCAGTGGAAGGGCAAGAAAAAATACTTATGGAAAATCTACCATGTGCTAAGTCCCTTACACATTTTGATTTTATCATATTACACAACATGACTTTATCTAATCTCTTTAATGTACTAACAACAACTCTTCAAAACAGGCATTTTATTTGGTTTATAGATGAAGAAACAAGACCACAGAAAGGGAAGTTGATCAACGCCGCACAGCTAATAAAAGGCAGAACTAGGATGAATATAAAAGCAGCAATAAAAATAGCAGTGTCACCCTATTTGGACCTGAAACTACACTAAGAAGCAAAAAAATGAACAAAGAATCTATAAGTTAGATACTAGTAATCTCCGCATTTCACAGAAGAAGCAACTGAGTTGAAGAGAGGTTACACCATTTGTTTCAAGCTCATATGGCTAGCAAGAGTCAATTTCAAACCCAGATCTGTAAGACATTTTATCACCTAAGATACATATGGACTATTTCCAGGATTAGCTGAGATAATTCTTGTTAACCCTAAGTAAGTGTCTGACAATTGATATGTGCTATCATTTATCCTTATTCTTATTTAGTTCGGGAATTATTGAATTCTTCACTTGTCTTTTGCAACTTCATTGCTCATTCATAGTACAGTTCTCTAAGAAAAATAAAGTTCAACATATGCATCCTTTTTAGTTGCAAATTTGGGGGCTCAAGTAATACATAACGCATTACACTAAACTGCTAGTTTAGTTTGGAATTTAAAAAAGGAAATTTTTCACTGAGTAAAAAATAATTGGATTGTTCATTCCTATATCTACATCTCATTAAGTGCATATTTGTATAAAAAAGCATAATTTTCTATAACTCTTCCTATGTTTAAATAATACATTTAAAGACTTGGTTCAACAAATCAGAATAATCTATGAATCGTATATAGCAAAATGTTTGTTCAGTGACTTCTGCTTTTTCTTTCCCTATAATGTAGCCCATTTTAAGAATCAAAAACTTGTCTTAAAGTTAACATTCTAACTTCCTCCAAATTCCTCTACCTTTTCTTAGTTATTCTTAAGTCAGGAATAAAATGTATTTATCCAAATTTACTTTGGCATTGAAACAGTGCAGTGAAAATTGTGGTTGCCAATCATGTCCAAGTTCATGTCTCCATATTTTTCTGCACTGAATCTCTTCTAATACAGAGGCATGCCATCAGCTTCACACAAAGGTGGATAAGGAATGAACCTCATAATGTAAAACTTAAGATGTTCAATCAAGTCCCTAGTATTTCATGCCTCCCTCTGAACTACTCAGGTTAAAATGAGCAACTAAATGAACACGGCACTTTTAGGAAAGCCAAGTCTAAAATCCAATTCGTACCTCTGCAATTTTTTATCCAAGAAGGCATGACCCAATGAGCATCACGTCTGTGAGAGAAAGAACTGTTTCATCAATGAATGTTCATGATACTTCTGTAGCAGGAATTTTTACTGCTCCATGGACACCTCCTCAGCACTCACTATTCTCGTGCATGTGGGTCAGACAACATCCAAGGCTAAGGAGTGACTCTGCCCAAAGGCTTTACTGGGTACCAGAGCTGTCTCAGCTTGTTCACAGGGTTGTCTGGAAATTCTAGGGCCTTAATAACCCCAGTCCCTGGAGCAGCCCTTAATCAGTGATGCAAATTCCTCATTCAGGAATGTTTGTAGATGAATACTTCTAGATAAAGGTATACGATGGTCCCCATTCTTTCCTGAAGGATAAAATGATATATCTCCTCCTCTTATCCTCCTGTCTCCCCCTCTTCTCCCTCAGCTAACTGTCTATCTGAAAGAATTGCAACGGAAGAGAAATAAGGCTTTGGTCAGCACTCTCATTGGTCAGCACTCTCAAGGGGACCCCTTCTCTCAGAAATGTTAAAATGATGGAGACCATCACACACATCTGCTTGAACTACTCTGTAGGATCTGAGAGGAGATTTTGAGATTCCAGAAGAATCGTTTTAATCCATCCTTTTAATGGCAGAACCTGAAGGGAACTGGTCAGATGGTCAAGAGCCATAGAACTTATTCATTCAAGAATACCTGAGCTATGAGTGTACATGGAATCCTGCAATCGAAAGCAAAGTTGCATACCACATCCTTAGTTCCTGAAAGTTTCAAAGTGTGCGAGACTCCAAGTTTTTCCCTGTCTAGTATTTATTGCTCTTTGCTCACTTTCTTCTCAACTCTCTACTCTGCATGTATAAACACAGAAATGCAACCCCTCCCCTCAAAAATCACAAACTCTCTTTGAAACTCAGATGGGCTTTTTAAGAGCCAGTGTACAGCAGATTGTTACTACTTAAGAATGAAAAGGAATAAAAAAGCTGAATCAAGGTTACAGGCTTTTTTCTCTCTCTCTCTCAAGAGTTATAATGAGCTTACTTTGAACGAGTCCATATCGGACACCACAGCCCTCACGGCACACACATGCAGCTTGGATAAATTTTTATGAATGTGGTAACATTAACAAATGAACCCATTCAGTTCCTAACTCTATTCTTCTCATAAGCCCTATATTAGACACACTCTACCTGCCAATGTTCTCAAGGAATCTTAAAGACGGTACGCTGTGAAGCCTGGCAGTTCACTCTGAATGCAAGTTGTAGCTGGGTTTCAAGTTCACACTAAGCAGTTTTAAAATTATCTAAATGTGGGCTGCCTTCTATCTTGATTATAGGACACAAGTTATTCCCAAGAAAATTCTTAGTAAATATTTAGTCTGCCTTTCAATCTGTTCTTATTAAGGAGGACACGAGGTCAGTTGCTAGGAGTTTAGTAGTTATTTGAAGGCGACGAGCATATGAGTATAACTCTGCACATTTATATTAAAGTGTCTTTTATGTAAAAGAGTAAAACAGGTTTTAATAAATAACCAGAAAAAAAAAACAAGAAATAGTAAAGGTATTTTTACATAATTCATATTCATATATCACTATTGCAATAGTCTTAACTAAAAGCAGCTGTGCACTTTTTGGGAAAAGAACTGAACTTAAATAGCCTAGGCTTAAATTCCTGATTTATAACATAATAATTGTAGAAATTTAGGCAAGTGAATCTCTCTAGGTCACCGTCTCGTTACCTAAAAAGTGGAATAATGTTACTGTTCTCTTTCAACTTCTGTAAAATTAGAAATGGAATATATGGGAAAGAACCTGGCTTACAGTAATAGACACTCAAGAAGTATTTGTTGAATCCAAACTGATGTTAAGGGAAGAAGAGTAAAGTAAAATATTACATTTTAATTACTAAAATCGTAGATGCATACATCTCAATTTGAAAAACCAGTAAGCTCTCTTAAGCATAAAATGACACTGGGCCCTTGTAGAGAATTTAGTCAATATTTCAAAGATATTTAAATTTCATCCCCCAATTTGGGTTCTGATATTCATTTGCTAAACTTATAATTTGCATACTTCATTACTATTAAAATGCATGGTAGCCCATATGGTTAATCCTATGCCCACCAATTCTACTGAAAAGTATCCAGCAAGGCCAATGGAGTAAGTATTGAATCCAAAATACCCCAACAACCTAAAAGCAAAACATTTAGAAAACTCTTGTGACTGTGACAATTATAAGTTAGTGCTGTACTAGTAAGAAAGCAACTTCTACACCAAATAAACTCATAACACATCCTGGGAATTTTGCCTCACACACACAAAACACATTAGATAAAAAACTGAAGCAAATGTGAAAAAAAATTAAGGAAGTTCTGTGGGAAACGCCCATAATTTCATTCCCAGAATTTCTTCATCAATCTCTTTCCCCAAAGTCCTTCCAGAAAAATAAAGTTACTCTCCTCTTAATGTGAACTCATCGCGTTTCCCACAGCATTTTCAGAATGAGAAACATGTTTCCTGTCAGTCAGCCACTTAAAAGTTGTGCTGTTAAAGAAATCCAAAATGGTAATAATTTTGGAACAAAGGGAGAAGAGGAGATGAGTGCATCAACACGGCTTTTAAGCTAAGTTACCATTACATTTCAGAGCCTGTCTAGAAAGCCTGAAGTTCCCTGTCTTGTAATAAGATTATGGAGAGTACAAAGCAAAAATACTTCCAGTTACCCAGAAGGTTACCCTCTGGTAAATCAGGGTGAAAGGAATACCACCCCCTACTTAGAGGGCAAGGTTGCCCTGTCCCATTGCGTACCCAGATTCCCTTCTCCCATACTTTTCAAATCCTTTGATTTGGCTTGGAAAATTGGGCATGAGCCAAGGAGAAGGAGGGACAGAAGGACAAAATAGGTTGCTGGAAAAACAAATGATGTCTAGAATGCTTATATATAAACACATATATAATGCGCGCATTTGGGGACATTTCCTAAAACTCAGTCTTTAGCTGAATTCCACCTGAAAACCCCATCCTTGCTGTGAGGATCACAAGCACCCACTGCCCATCCACCCACCTCCAGCCCGTGCAGCCACCACCAAGACAGGTCTGTCCCTGACTTTGGGAAATACTGCAAAGCCAGCAGCGCTTGGGGAGCTGAGCAACCTTGCCAGTTCCACGTCTCTAGTTCGAAACCCCTCAGTACACCTCTCTGCTTTACTCACCTGGAGCCAGGTCTAGAGGCGCCCTCCTCCCAGAGGGACAGGGAAGCAGCCCCGGGAAGCTCAGCAGTGTCCACTTGAATAATGAGGGCAGTGCGGCTGAGCAGCTTGCCCCGGACCTGCTGCTCTGGCTGCTCCCAGATTTATTCCACTCCCCACCCGAGCGTCCTTCCTTTTCTCTCTTCTTCCTTCTCCGCCTGCCGCTGCTGCACTCTCTCTTCCTGAGGGTGGCGCAGAGAGCGGAATCCTCCCGCCTCCCTCCTCCAGGCGTGCGAGCTGTCCGTGGTGCTAATGAGGAGGCTTCTGGCTCCTCCCGGGCAGGCAGAGCAAACAAGCCCCCGTACTGCACTGGACTCCCAGGAGCAGAGCTGCAGATATGCCTTGTGAGGACACCAGAGAAATGGGCTGGAGGAGGCGACCAGTTTTACTCCTCTAGCATCTAACACTCCCTTGCCAGTTTAAATAATTGATAACCTCAGACTTCTTCCTAAACATCTCCAGTAATCCACAAGTGCCAAAAAGTAAATGAGGGATTTGAGGACATATCCACATTAGCGTTATTCTCTGTATAGAGAGAGTAACTTGGCTAGATTCTAGGTCTGAAAAGTCCAAAGAGTGGTAAACAATTCCCTGTGGTTATTTTGACGTATTTGGGGTATACTTGGGGGTTTCTAACCCAAACCAGCAATTTTCTAGTCATGACAGCACAGAATCCTAAGGGAAGGCAATTGATACTTATTAAATGCCAGGCTTTTTGTTTAACAGCCTCCTCCTCCCCTCCCAGTTAATCTTTATCACACCTCTGTGAAGCAGTATTAGCAACTCTATTTTACATTTTAAGAATTAGAGACTGAGTAACTTGTTCAAGTTCACAGAGATTCTAAGTTTCTGAGCCTAAATAATAACTGAAATCTGTAGGTCCCACAGTCCATATCCCGTGCACAATGTCTTGCAGCATCTTAGATGACACTGTGCAACTGAACCAATAAAGATAATAGAATTATCAGTGAATACACTCCAAGAGCCTAATAAATCCCCAGAATCATAGTGAGACTACTGAGTAATCAAGCACCGCAAGTAAGAAGAGTTCAGATACATGCTAACCATGGTGGTTACTTACAAAAGAACAACAAACAGCAGAATTAGGAAAGACAAATAATGTTCAAAATCTTCTGACTCAATTTTCAGCCACATGTGAGTTGAATTTTCCATTCTAAAAAGGAAGCCAGATATTGGCTCTTCAAAGAAGCCTACAATGGCATGGTCCTTTTGCAATGGACAAAGTCCTAGTAAACTGACAACATAACTTGTTTCCCATTAAGAATATGGAATTATTAATTAATATTTAAATTAAAAAAACTATCAGTAGTACTTATTTCAACTAAACTTATATGAATAATTCATTACCCATTCAAGATTCCAGCATGATATTAAATAACATTGAAAGTCAAATTTATTTCAACCCATAGAAATATAGACAGTTAATAAAGTAATTCAGTTGACTTCTTTACTAATGTTTCATAATGCATTTCTTCCTTAGGCAAATAAGAACTCCTTCTGTGGTATGAACTACCATGAGTTTTATATTTTTCTTGGGAGAGATGGAAGTATTAAGAAAAGAAGTATGGCCAGATTTCTTGTAACCAAATCTATCCTGATTGTTCATTCTATGCTCTACTCCAGAAATTATTCAAGGAGGGCTTTATTTCTCCTTATTTTCAAGGCAATTCAGGGGTAAGAAGAGAGGTAATTGGTCTACAGGAGATGAGCAATTTTAAAGCACCTACAACAATGCCAACCACTAATTAATTGAGTAAATTTTGCTTACCAACAGTCATAAAAGACTATGATCAAGGTATGACAACTGCATTCTATTTTTATCAATATTACTACTAATTTTAATTGAACAAAGACAATATATATTTATATTTTTCCTCCTATATAAAATATTTATTGATTTTTGCATAATAATATTATACCTATCCTTCAATACTCAGTGTATATGCACCCATAAATCTTTCTCTGATTTCCCTATCCAATACAAGTATTTTCCTCCTTTGAATGTTAACAACGCTCTGTTTGTTCCTTCTTTGCAATGCTTACCCTCAGTTTTTTATAGTTCTGCCCACATATAAACTCTCCCACCAATCAGCATTCTATAAATAACATTTTAATAAATGAGTAGAATAAATGGACAGAAGATTTATGCTAGATTTTATATACTTACAAAAGCCTAGTTATTTTTAACATTTTATTGCACATATTTCATCTTTTCAAGTAGACAATAAGCTTCTAAAGGAAAGAGATTCTGTCTACAAATTTTATGTTCTTTACACCTTATCCAACTAAAGCCCTGGACCAGAGTTGGGAGCAAAGAATTTGGTTAAAGCTGATTTATTCATTCCTTCATTTATTCAAAAAATACGTACCCGCACTAATTTTTTCTAAACCTAAACTCCAGCCCTGTGCAAGATGTGGGGTGTGCAATGGTGTTAAAACTTAATGTGATCCTTGTCCTCGTGGAGTTTACAGTGTAGTAATGCAAAGTAATAAACAAATAATAATAAATTAATACATTCTTGCTGAATAAATGAAAAGTCTATCTGAACTCCTTGGCCAAGGCCATAACATGAAAGCAAAAGAGCTGCCTGCCTCAAAACACTAAAAGCAACTCTCAAGAGGGTCTCTTGAATAGTACATCTCATTATGGAAATAATGAGAAAAATTAGTAACTGTGCCAATGACAGTACACATGCATCTTTGTGGTTGCTGACCTTTTAGCTTCCTCAAAGGAAAGACCACAAACCTTTCAACACTGCAGATGATATTAATCTTGGCACAGCATATAACATTTTCACATACTTCATTCTGTTTTTCTGTAAAGTGATTTTAATTTTTAGCTGAGTTCAGGTTTTCTGGTGAAAATATTTTGTACTGAGCAACTGTCCAGTGAAGTTCGCTTACCATGAGCCATCCTCATGCTCTAGCTGATTTCTCTGATGCCTGTTTGCCTTTTGTCTATGATAATAAAATTCCTTATTTTTATTGGCAACCATCACCCAGTACACATGCACCTACATTGGATTGGATTTGAGCTTGCAAGTGTTTACTTTTATATCAAAAAAGGGAAGTTAGAGGGAACTAGGGGAAAAGATGTTTGGAAGGATATCCAAGGGGCTATCACAGCATCTCAGACCAGGATCTTCTTTATTTTGTTGTGTTTTTTTTTATTGAGGAATAATTGACATATAACATATTAGTTTCAAGTATGCAGCATGATTTGATATTTGTATATATTGCAAAAGGATCACCACCATAAGTCTAGTTAACATCTGTCACCACACATAGTTAAAATTTTTTCTTGTTAGGAGAACTTATAAGATCTACTTTTAGCAACTTTTCAAATATGCAATAGAGTATTATTAACTATAGTCACCATGCAGTCACCATTACAGCCCCATGTCTTATTTTATAACTGGAAGTTTGTACCTTTTGACCTTTTGACCACTTCATATTTTGATCTTTTTGAAATATTAGAGAAGGGACTGGTCCTAGGATGGCTGAGGCAGCTCACACCTGATCATTTTTTATGACCAAAATTTTCTCCCAAAATGGCTTTAATTTTTTAAATATCATAATTTTATTTGTGTATAGGTGTTCATGAAGTGGAGTTAGGGGAGAGAGTATAAACTAGTAAGCAATTGGGAGAAAAATATATTCCACAAAAATCAAAAAGTTTCTAAAAGAGGAAAAGACAACCTGCCTGTTCTGAATGGATTTTTTAAAAGCTCATAATTTGTAACTCTATACACTGTCCGTAGCCTTAAAGTATAATATAAAAATACAGATAGCAGATAACTCAGTGAAGGATCTCTACTGGTTCTAATCCTTAAAGGTTTCCATACTTTTTTTTTTAAATGAATGAAGTATGCATTTACATCTCAGAAAATAAAATGTATTGTGTTGATCAACACGTAAGGGAAAGCGGAGCCTGCTTCACTGCTAAAAAAGTGAGTTGTCACTAGAATATACCGCAGCAGAACACCTTCACCTATAGGCTAAAATTTTCACCCCTGCAGCCATGCCTTTGCATGTGGGAGGGGATTGCAATTAAAAACAAATATATTTGGCAGAGGCATAGATAAATCTTTAGGCCATTACATCATTCACTAAAATTTAGCATGCATTTATATATTATCCATTTACTCCACATGTCAAATATGTTTGAGGGTCTGCTGTGCCCAAGAAAAGATGGAATCATCTTGCAAAATAGAGGTTACTTGAAGAAATGGAACTGAGATGTAAACCGTGATGGCAAGAAGGAAAAGCAGGAGGAGACTTCAAGGAGAACAGGCCTGAACGAGTCACTACAATTTCGGAGAGGGCACACAAGCCTAGTAAGGACTGATGTTTTAGAAACTTGAGTTAATTTAATGACTCTGATTCTCAGTTTCCTCATCTGTAAAATGAGGAAAATAATGCTACTTGCTTCATAGCTCATCTGAGGATGAATCTATGTAAATAAAGCACACAGAATAGTTCCTCATACATACTATGCACTAAGTGTTTGCTATTATAATATGAAGAAACTGAGAACTTCCAGAAATAGAAGGATATGGCAACTAAAGGCAAAATACAAGGAAGACCCAAAGCTCACTTGACAATTGGCTAAGGGCTGCCTGGAAAAGACAGCTAAATGAATGTCACATGTAGATATTATTTTAGGATCATTTCTCCCTACTCTGAACTCCTCTAGCTCTTTGCTTAGATGTTTCATTACACTTTTTGCTTTCTCTCTTGAATTATGCTTATTTATGTAAATCTTTTAGATTCTTATAATAATAAGCTTGAGTGGGGACAGATTCTTAAGGAGCTATCTCAAAGTCATCTTTCTATCTCCTACAGCAAGCAACCCAGTAGTAGTAACCTAATGTTTGTTGAATGAATAAACATAGGAAGATTATTTCAATTTTTTCTTTTGCTGATTTTTAGTCCAAATTATGCCATTAGTGGGTGAGACAGAAATGAGTGAGGACATAGGGATTGGTATTTAAAACCGTAATTCTGGTTTTTTTTTGAAAAATTGAGATACTTCCACTTCTGGTGAAATCATGACATTCTATATATACATATAGATTTGCTCCTGCACAAAGTGTAGTCCATCTGTGCTCCAACAGCATCAGCATCCCCTGGTGCTTCTCAGAAAGCACACCTACTGAATCAGAATTTGCATTCTGACAAGACTCAAGTGATTCATATACATTTAAGCTTGAGAAGCACTGTTTTCTAATTCCTTTTATGTCCAAAGTGCATTATCAATGAAAACATACACCAAAATTATGATAGTGTTAATTTTAACAAAAATGTAACATTTAGTAATCTTATAAATCATATAATCTCGCTCTTCCAGATATTAAGTGAAGTCTTTTATACAATACTTGTTATAATTTTTTGAAGTTGCCATTAATAGCATCTACTAAACAGAGACTCAGAAATTTTAAATAACTTCCCCAAGGTCACAGAGCTAGGAAATTACAGAAAAGATTCTTAAACTCTGGCTGCCTCACTTCAAAGCCCAGCTCTGTTTAACTCATTGTTAATACATTTGCTTCCACCTTCCATTTCCTGACTGCGGTTTCCTCTCTATTTCATTAACTTTATTTATACATGACCAGTTTTTTAAGCCTCTCCAATAATTTTTGGGACACAGTATATTATACATTAATAAGGGCAATACCAAATATCATCCATGAGAAATTGTGATGAAGTCGCTCCAAAAATATTCAAATACTAAAAAGAGTCAGGGTCCCCCCCCCCGCCAATTTTTTATTGCAAAGCATTTACTATAAAAGTAAAGTATTTCATTTCTATCTTGAATGTCTCAAATGGAATAAAATTATTAAAATGACAAAAAAAGATTCCATAAACAACCAAAAAGCTAAGTATAAGAATTGCTATGTAAGAAAAAATGAGCATAATATTCCTTTTGAATGACACGTGGAAGCATCATGGGAATTCTATTTGGTATGTAGTATTTGGTTCCATTCTGCAGTATGATCACAAAGAAGTGTCTGTACAATTCACCATGCATTATGGGATAATAAATCACCTCATTAGGCTGGGGGATATGTAAAGATTTACAGTCTAGG